>CM061194.1:12471507-13937007 GCA_030763345.1 Mythimna separata | reverse complement strand
TAATTAAAAATCACGGAAGATATCCCGTAAGTGACAATTTAAATTGTGGTTTTCGATTGTTCCGAGTCAAATGCAATCGAGAGCTAGTTTTCGATTGTTCGAATCTGTCACTCTCACTCAATCTGTCTGAGTCTCGCAATAACAGACCGAGTCGAACTCGAGGGAAAGTCGAAACAATCGATAACCATCGAGATGTTCCAACAATCGAATAAAACTCCTCGTCATCGCGCATTGCTATAGTAAATTTTGATATAAGTGGGTAAACGTTGTCATTGCAACTTTACAACTGATTTGCATTTGACGCCCGAGCCCAAGGTGAGGGCGTTATGGAGCCGAGAGATTGCAATGACAAATGTCCATGTGTATCAAACGACGTTTTTTAACACGCTTACTCGAAAAAAATGATAAATATAGATTTTAGTAAGTAATAAATTATTGTGAGAAATAATTCGTGGATTCCAACCGGAAAGACAAGGTCAATTGAATGAACTGAATAGGCTTGGGGGCTAGTCGGAGCATTTATCTGCACTAGTGCGAAATATATTTCATTGCGTGCCAAAAATTACCGCTTTTTGGCACGGTAGGGTAGGAGCCAGTTTTCCGATAAGTGTGTTGAAAAATATTTAGAAGTAAAAATTAAAGACTTGCTGATGGTCAAATTAGTTGGGAAAACTATGTAAGTTAATTGATTTAAAAATTAAAAACAAAATGTATTCAGAAATTAAATAACTTCGGAGATATCTATCTAAATTGTCTTAGAAGAAACGCCGAAGTAGTCATCATACAAATATGAAAACCATGCAGATTAGTGTCTGATATAGTCTTATACAGTTCACACCGAGACGCGACGCGACGATGCAGGAAGAGGCCAGTGATTTCGCGCTGCGCCGCGCGCCGCCGCGAGACGCATCGCAACGTTGCGAGGTGCATAGTAAAATCGTTGGCAACACGACGTCCTGAATGTGAAAACGTTCCGCTGCGCAGCGAGACGCCGCGCGGTGTCACGAGGCGCAGCGCTGCGTGAAGCAACCTATTCTAAATGCTCACAATGAAATGTGTATCTTTTCGCATAGTAAATAAAGTTCTATTTTGAGTCACTATTAAAATGCAGCGTCGCGACGCGTCGCGTCTCGGTGTAAGCTGACCCTTAGGAGAAAAAAGATTTTCTAGCCATTACGACTGTGGAATTAAGTCGGTTAATTTAATCCTGTTTGTAAAAAGTTAGATTATTGTTATAGATAGCTGAAACTAGGCACTCTTGCAACACAAATTACTAGGTTTTAAAGATTTTTTTTTTTTGGGGTAACATGATCAGAGTATGTAGCCAATATACCCCAGTTAATGGTTTGTGGAGGTCTGGTAGGCAGCCGCTCCTCGTAAAATACTGGTATTCAGCTAAATCCGGCTTGACTGGAAGCCGACCCCAATATAGTTGGGAAAAGGCTAGGTAAATCTGTGTGAACTGTGCGTTTAGCACAAAAATTAATCGTAAGATTTATATATTAAAAAATGTCTGTTGAATGGTCGGTGGTATAGAAAAAAAACAGTTTTGTAATGAAATAAGATTTTAGAATTTCCTCTATGTGTAAATAGACGAAATAAATTTATAATGATACAAGTAGGTATACCTATTATAAAAATAATATATTGATGTTTCTAAATGTTGGTACAATTTATTAGAATTTCGACCAAATTTGAGCGTCGTTTTGGATCTAGTCTATGCGTTTTATTGTTGTAAAAAGCTTAAATATTTATAAAAATATAAATTATTAATATTGACTGGCCTGTTGGTCTAGTGGTTAGTGACCCTGACTGCTAAGTCGGAGGTCGTGGGTTCGATTCCCACCCAGGACAAATGTTTGTCTGATGAGCACGATCATTCGTTCTGTGTCTGGGTGTTATTTATCTATAAAGTGTATGTATTTAGAAGTATATAAATATGTTTATCAGTTGTCTAGTACCCATAACACAAGCTCTGCTTAGCTTGGGACTAGATGGCTTTGTGTGAAAGTTGTGGAATATTTTACGGAGTGTGTCTGACATCGTTCGTCACCCTTACATTGGCCCTAAGGTATAACTTTGACCCAAGTTCGTTAACCAATAGAAATACATTAAACACAGAGACCGGTGTTCCTATTGGTTCGTAAGCTTGGGCCAAAGTTATACCTCAGGGTCAAAGTAACCAGACTTTACCGATAGCTTATTCTATTTTTATTTAATCCAGAATAATGTATGTTTGTACGTCGTTGTCTGACACTCCCTGTATAATAGTTGTTAATAAAATATATATTGTATTATGTTTATTAATAAATATTTATTATTGATGTTAGACCCTACTCAGACCGAAAAAGTGCAATCGTTTTTTTAATAAAAATTAAGTATCTTAAAGTGCAAATGAAGAAACCAGTCTGCTGAGTTTGCACCATTTTATTTATTATTATTTATTTATTTTATTCTTCATTGTTTGCACTTTATTGCACAAATAATAAAGTCTATATTTCAATGTTATCAGAACCGAGAGCATACTAGGTCTGTGTAAAGTTTTTTGATAGACTATTGTTCAAAGTCATAAGGTCTGATGTGTAATGTATATTAAAAATGTTATATATTTATGTTTGTATAGTTTTCAAGCCGGTTTTAAACCCGGTTGCACATCTCTAGTAGGTTAGTTAATATCATATATGAAGAAAAACACTGTAGTAAATTGTTGTATCGTATAAAATGATATTTTATATGTAAAATTTATCTATAATATGTATGTATTTAGAAATATATAAGTATATTATCAGTTGTCTAGTACCTATAACACAAGCTCTGCTTAGTTTGGGACTAGATGGCGTTGTGTGATAGTTGTGGAATATATACAATATGGAGATGACAATATATAACAATAAGGAAACACTGGCAATACTGGTATTATGAATAACTTTTAGTATCGGATCAACCCTAGACTCAAAAACAAAAAAAAAACAATTGTACCATACATTTATGTGTGCATAAGTCGACAAAATGTACGGGACAGCTTATTTTTTTCACGATTTCAGCGTTGGTCCCATACTAAGAGTTATTCATAATAATGATGTATTGCCAGTGTCTTCATTTAGGTATTGTTGTGTTGCCGTTCCCACATTTTAAAAGTATGTTTATCAGTTGTCTAGTACTCATAACACAAGCTCTGCTTAGTTTGGGACTAGATGGCGTTGTATGAATGTTATGGAGTATATATAAAATAAATAAATATATATTTTTATGTATCCAGTTTGACTGGGAGAGAGTAAACAAGTAGGTTGGGTAATATCTGAGAGCTTTCTATGAAATCCATGTATGATGATGTTTGTAAATTGACTGTGGGACTGGAATGCAAAGTGATTTCTTTTTTTGGTAAAAAGTAAAATTTGTACTAAACATTTTTGGACTATAAATGTTTAACTGTACCGTTTTTAAACGGGTCTTCTCCGAGGTATATAAAATACTAGCTTCTACAAGCGGGATTGTCCGCGTGGGAGAGAAAATATAAATATATAGCTAAATGTATGTTAAAATAGTCTTCTACTAGTAAAAAAATTGTTGAAATCGATTCCGTGGTTAAGTTTATTCATTACATACCAAATACAACAATAGAGTGCGTCTAATGAAAGCGCGACCTGGAGTTTATTTTTTAAATTTAATTGGCATCATTATTCAGTCGCAATTGTAGGGAATAAAATAAATTGTGAAGACATGATTCTCCTACTTAACTAGTAGGAAAATCGTGTCTTGACACTTCACAATTTTTTTTATAAAATGTATATCAAAATACCTAAATGTAATACAAAATACCTAATTTTTTTGTTGGATTTAACCCCTTATTCTCAGGTCGCGCTTTCATTAGACGGACGGACGGATATATTGTTTTCTTTTTATAATCATAATTATAGTTTCTGTCAAAAAATAATTGATGGATCACAAGTTAAACACGTAACGTCACAAAACGTTTGGCAAATTATCTTATTAATTACCTTGGTTTTTATAATTCGTTATTTATGCAAATGAAATTGTCAAACTTGGAGTTGACTTAGCGCTCCATTTGTTACCAAGTCCATAAAAGTTTTAATAAAAAAAAATATAAGTTCAAAACGGTGAGGTATATAAAATTACAATAGGTATGTGTTCTTTCTGACATTGAATGTATAGATTTAAAATACTCATTAAAACCCAATCAATTAATAATTAAATGTTAATATGAAAAGATTTGTTCGAATCAACGTTGAGATAGAAATGTACATGTTTAAAAAGGGTCAAATCATTTTATTTCTTAATTCTTATTTATCGTACAATGCGATATAGTGTTACAATTACCCGCCATCTACCGGCTAATCAAGACACCTGGTGTACTAGAAGCCCAATCCATATAGACAATCTTTATAAACTTCAATATAGCGCCATCTATCAATTCATTGAGACACTGTTCAGATAATTGTATATTCATAATAGTTATTTTAAATACTTAATTCTCTTGACATTAATTAATTACCTTGGAAATATTACTGTTAATCACGTCTGATTATAATATTTTAGGTTGGTACACCAACACCTGTTTTTACTTTGATTTGTTTTATAGGTTTGTCAATTTGTGACTTATTGAAATAATTCGTGTTATATTGGAAAAGGGTTTGTATTTTGACTTCCGGGAGTTTAGATTAGATTGTTTTGAGCGACGCTTGTAAAGTAGCTGGAATTTGAGATAGCGTGAATTTGTGTAAAATATAGGAAAACTCGAATGATGTTACTTCGTTTGATTTCCCACCTGAACTCCCATCACAGTTCAGAAGTGGGATTGAAGAATTCCACTGCCCATATCATCGCGGCTTGAGAAAATCACCGAGTGTGAAGTCGGAAGAAAATGGTGGACGCCGCGCGAGAAAAAGTTTCATTTTTTTTTCTCTTCTCGGTTCTTACTCCAATCTAACCTACCAACAAAATACCAGAGAAAACTTACTTGGATACAGAAACCATTCCTAAATTCGAACCCTTGAATAAAATTATTGACTTGCAAGGGTGGCTCCACAGAAACGACCAACTGGGATAAAATCTTTAATAAGGAACAAGTGACTGATTTTTGCTACGCAGACTCGCCTACGCGGCGCGGTGCTCATCTGGTACCTATGACGACCTGAAGGATTACAACGTCACGAGGGAATACATGGATGGGAACAATGGCTGACGATGTTATTTCCACACCACCACCAATTCCGCGTACCACCAATTTCGTCCATCGTTGGTCATGTTAGCACGTCAAGATGGTGAACACCTGAGAGAGCTACGAATGAAGAAAACGTACAATGAAGTGAAACCGACGACTGTAAAGTGAAGACGCCGCTCCAACCAGAAGCCGAACAGGTGGACTTGTCAACGAGGCTCCGCAGGGAACCTGGCTCCGAAAGTGTGTGCGACTGGCGACGACGGGGTCGTGAGGCGTGAGAATTGCGGAGCTACAGTGACTGTACGCTGCCAGGTCTACCAGCACCTGGAACACGCCGCGAACACCTGCTGGTATGCAGCCGGGAGTAGCTAGCGGGATGCGCCACCGCCACTCCAAAGATATCATCAGGTAGAGTACATTATTTTATCACTTTATTACAGAAGTGATTTCCGACTTTTACCAACTAGGTACGTAAGGAGCAATCGAAGGTCACGATTAAATATTTTACCAGTAAAGAGGCTTTGGCAGTATGCTTGGAAATGTTTTAAAACAAACCACTGATGATGGAAGGGCATGTAAAAACAAACAGGACTGAGATTGATAACCTTAACAAACGTTAATCTGTATGATATCAATTTAATCTTCGAGTAGAGTAGATTCATAACTGGGACGTAAATCTTATTAAACCTCTAAATCCGTGGAATGAATATAAAATAATTAAACGATGAATGAGTGCGACATTTCGTTACTCGTTGGATATGACTATCAATCAGGCGGGACCAAAAATGTCCATTCATAATTATTCGTTTGATCTAATGTCAACGTTCAGTTTTGCTAGAGGACCCTCCGCTTTCGAGCACCTGTATGTACATAGGTTTAGGTATGCGTCTACACGTAATTTATTTAGGTAACGTCAACTGACATATCTACTCGTTACCAACTCAAGATTATTCTGTTCGATAAATTCAACAATACAGGTTCCTTCCAAAAATTATCTTAGAAAGTAGACCAAAATTAATTTGGAGATCATTATCCGACTGATTTGGTAGGTACAATAACAATAAACAGTTGCATAAGTACATCCGTCCGAACAAGACATTTTATGTTCTGATCTAGTTATTTACCAATTGTTAGTGATGTAGATGAAAATTTTCTAAATTATAATTAGACTTACTAAAGAAGTACCTATAGTTAGAATGCTAGTTAAAAAGTAGCAATGAATATTGAAATGCATATTGCAACCTAATCAGAAGTTGCTATTGTTTTGTAAGGCGTACAGCAGGACCCTGTGAAATTGAACAGGAAAGGGTGAATGACCTTTGACCGAGGCGACCTACCTAAAAGGTGCGAGGAATTAAACAATATTTACGTAAGCCCTGTAATTTAAAAAAAAAAAAAGTCTAAATCGAAAAGCTTTAGATCCTGAGGTAATTCACATAGTGACGGTACCTATCTAATAAGTACATATACTACTTATTATACAAGAAGGTATAAAGTTTTATAAAGACTAGTAGATGTTCCACTCGATTTCGAATCCTGTGCTCATGGAAAATTATAGCTTATGCTTAGTGAAAGGATTTAAAAATTCAGTCCAGTAGTTTTTGAGTTAAATCCTAACATACATACAAAAAAATAGTCAAATCTTTCCTCCTCTTATTATTGGTTTAAAATAACTTCTTTCTCATGCTAATTAGGTCATAAGGTCACTGATGGGCTCTGTACGAACAAGTTAATCCACTATAAGTAGTGTTATTAATTCTAGGGAAGTACATGCAGGTGGCGGGTGCATGAAACGTGTTGATCAATCAATTCAATGTCGTATTCTTAAGAGTCACTAGAAAAGTAAAGAACCATACCCAAGATATTTACAGAATTTAGAACAAGAATATTCTTCCAGCTTTCTAAAATACACATTGGCTGACGCCCTGTTCTGGCAATGTATGACTCGCATAATGAAACTCCATTCTAAAATTAGTAAAAAACAAAAGAAGGGTTTTTCAGTTATGATAAACACCTAATGTATGTTACAAGGAACCATGAAAAAAAAGGGAGCCCTTGCCTAGTCCGATTGAGGTTCACAATCCAGGATTTTGATATCAAGATCATCTAGTGACCCAGCGACTGTATCAAAATTCTGTTGTCTTCTACATACCTAGTGATAATAACTGTAATTATTGAGTCCTTCCACAGAATTGTTTGTCTGGGCTGTTAAAGATATTCTTTTTAAGGGATTTAAACAAAAAGTAATAAAGAAAAAGAAGGAAAGGAAAATATTTGTCGACACACAGACACACAATGTAGAAACAACAAATAATTAATAAAAAAAAAAGGGGTAAGAACTAACATGGCTGCGCTAAATAGGTCCAGTTTAGCAAAACAAAGCCAAACAAATACATGGCAGTTGTGCTGGTCTTAAACCTTATTTTACTGGAATTTTATTCTATTATCAACGAAACCTTATTTTGAGTGAATGGTTGAAAATAGCTTTACAAGTTTAATTATTGGTAACAATTTTAGGATGTATAATGACATATGTATGTAATAATGACATAAGTAGTGCAGGTGCAACATAATTTTACTATGTACATTTGGCAATCTCCGCAGAATATTGTTTAGAAGAGAACACTCACAAGTCAGTTTTCAGATATTTCCAATTATATACATTTGCCTGTCCTTATTTAAATTATCATTTGATTATGGAATACAGAATTATTGTAAATGGCCTCAATAATACCATTGAATGTGAATGCACATAGGTTGAGAAATTTTCAGATGTGGTCTAGGATGTAAATAACAATCATGTTTTCCTGCATGAATATCAACATTATCAACCCAAAATAGCAGTTACTTAAATGTACACTACTTAAATGTGCAATGCAAAGTCACTCCTAGATATGGCGATTACAATAAGTAGATATAAAAAAAGATACATGGAAGAATTGGTTTATTGGAAGGAAGAGTTTATCGTAACATAATGCGGTTTGAACCGCCTCAGTTAATTGGTGTAGGTACATGCAATGGATAGTTTCATGGGGTCTTGAGAGATATAAAAAGTTCAGCATAGTTTTACTGATGTTAATTATGACGAGTTATAAAACAGTAACAGACAGCTCCACAGACTCATGAGGTAAATAATAATAAAATAGAATAATAAAAAAGAGATAAGTTGATGCAGTGTCATGAGATATGTAAACAAACATCTACTATTAATTAATAAATATTTTAATTGCACCTAAGGTAAGATGGAAATTAAAAAAAAGTACATACAAAATATTGCAAAAAAATAGGTTTCTAATGAAAACACAGAATTATAAAGAGGGGATAATAATATTTTGTAAGTGGACAACCCGACATACAGTGATACAAACATAACTAAACTTACTAGTAAATCTGTGTGATGAATATCTATACTGCTCTACTGTGTGTTCAGCAGATACATCTGTGTGATGAATATCTATACAGCGGTACTGTGTGTTCAGCAGATACATCTGTGTGATGAATATCTATACTGCGGTACTGTGTGTTCAGCAGATACATCTGTGTGATGAATATCTATACTGCGGTACTGTGTGTTCAGCAGATACATCTGTGTGATGAATATCTATACTGCGGTACTGTGTGTTCAGCAGATACATCTGTGTGATGAATATCTATACTGCGGTACTGTGTGTTCAGCAGATACATCTGTGTGATGAATATCTATACTGCGGTACTGTGTGTTCAGCAGATACATCTGTGTGATGAATATCTATACTGCGGTACTGTGTGTTCAGCAGATACATCTGTGTGATGAATATCTATACTGCGGTACTGTGTGTTCAGCAGATACATCTGTGTGATGAATATCTATACTGCGGTACTGTGTGTTCAGCAGATACATTTGTGTGATGAATATCTATACTGCGGTACTGTGTGTTCAGCAGATACATTTGTGTGATGAATATCTATACTGCGGTACTGTGTGTTCAGCAGATACATCTGTGTGATGAATATCTATACTGCTCTACTGTGTGTTCAGCAGATACATCTGTGTGATGAATATCTATACTGCTCTACTGTGTGTTCAGCAGATACATCTGTGTGATGAATATCTATACTGCTCTACTGTGTGTTCAGCAGATACATCTGTGTGATGAATATCTATACTGCTCTACTGTGTGTTCAGCAGATACATCTGTGTGATGAATATCTATACTGCTCTACTGTGTGTTCAGCAGATACATCTGTGTGATGAATATCTATACTGCTCTACTGTGTGTTCAGCAGATACATCTGTGTGATGAATATCTATACTGCTCTACTGTGTGTTCAGCAGATACATCTGTGTGATTAATATCTATACTGCTCTACTGTGTGATTAGCAGATAGATCTGTGCGATTAATATCTATACTGCTCTACTGTGTGATTAGCAGATAGATCTGTGCGATTAATATCTATACTGCTCTACTGTGTGATTAGCAGATAGATCTGTGCGATTAATATCTATACTGCTCTACTGTGTGTTCAGCAGATACATCTGTGTGATGAATATCTATACTGCTCTACTGTGTGTTCAGCAGATACATCTGTGTGATGAATATCTATACTGCTCTACTGTGTGTTCAGCAGATACATCTGTGTGATGAATATCTATACTGCTCTGCTGTGTGTTCAGCAGATACATCTGTGTGATGAATATCTATACTGCTCTACTGTGTGTTCAGCAGATACATCTGTGTGATGAATATCTATACTGCTCTACTGTGTGTTCAGCAGATACATCTATGTGATGAATATCTATACTGCTCTACTGTGTGTTCAGCAGATACATCTGTGTGATTAATATCTATACTGCTCTACTGTGTGTTCAGCAGATAGATCTGTGCGATTAATATCTATACTGCTCTACTGTGTGATTAGCAGATAGATCTGTGCGATTAATATCTATACTGCTCTACTGTGTGATTAGCAGATAGATCTGTGCGATTAATATCTATACTGCTCTACTGTGTGATTAGCAGATAGATCTGTGTGATTAATATCTATACTGCTCTACTGTGTGTTTAGCAGATAGATCTGTGTGATTAATATCTATACTGCTCTACTGTGTGATAAGGCAGATAGATCTGTGTGACTATCCTGCTACTCCATAAGAAAAACTATTCTGCTATACTGTGCCATTTAGATCTATGTGAATACTAATACTGATCTGCTATGCTGCATCTGAGTCTGAGTGAATATCTTTCTAACTAGACTTTATTAATCCTCAGGCTGAACACACCCATTGATGTGAGATGTCTCACTAATCTCATTAAGAAAATTAAAATATTCCTTGTTGTCATCAGAATTATAGCTACTAAATAAATAGATATGAATGGTATGGTATAAAGAAATGCTACAGTAGTAATAGAAAAGGTCTAATGTGATTTATGAATATAATAATAAATAAAAAAAAAAACTCACAAGCTGAGACTTGTACATGAATGGTACCTATAGGATAAAGAATTTATTATGTAGCTGTAGTGATAGAAGATTTATGTGATAAATACAAAAAAAAAAAACCGGTTTAAGCTGTTACTTGTATGTGAATGTGTGTATAATGATCAAAATCTATCTTCCAGTTATTATAATAAGAGCAAAATTTAAAAAATACTTAGTTAGGTTGTTATTTATATCAGTATACTGTGGGCTTGTTCTTCTTTTCCAGATATTACAAAAGATATTCTGATGTCTCTACCAGTGCTGAGGGTGCGGGAGCTTAACTTCGTGGAGGACCACGATGTGAACAGGATGGCCGAGTGTTACAATTACCCGCCATCTACCGGCTAATCAAGACACCTGGTGTACTAGAAGCCCAATCCATATAGACAATCTTTATAAACTTCAATATAGCGCCATCTATCAATTCATTGAGACACTGTTCAGATAATTGTATATTCATAATAGTTATTTTAAATACTTAATTCTCTTGACATTAATTAATTACCTTGGAAATATTACTGTTAATCACGTCTGATTATAATATTTTAGGTTGGTACACCAACACCTGTTTTTACTTTGATTTGTTTTATAGGTTTGTCAATTTGTGACTTATTGAAATAATTCGTGTTATATTGGAAAAGGGTTTGTATTTTGACTTCCGGGAGTTTAGATTAGATTGTTTTGAGCGACGCTTGTAAAGTAGCTGGAATTTGAGATAGCGTGAATTTGTGTAAAATATAGGAAAACTCGAATGATGTTACTTCGTTTGATTTCCCACCTGAACTCCCATCACAATAGGGCCATTGCCTACGGCGACTTTGTGCAGCGAAGCGAACGCGCGTTCGTATCGCTTTACATAGTTACGATGCGTTGACTAGCTATTTGTCTTCGCTCACACAACGATTCTCACCGTCGCGTTTCTATCATTATGCAAACGCGATATTGCCGCGCATCTTTCGCGATGCAAACGTGATTCAGTAATGAGACAACACGGTCGTGCGTTTGCATCGATACAGTCGCGATACTGTAGCGCGTTGGCATCGCTTCTATAGCGTGTGGCAAATGCTATTAACGCGCTACAGCATCGCTATTAAAATTCGCAGTGGGGAAGGGCCCTTAGATAAGAATAGGAACGTCAGGCTAGAGTGAATAGGCTCTTAATAAACTAGTGCGCCTCACCATCAACAATTGCATCACTGCTTACCATCAGGCGAGATCGCAGTCAAGTACTATCTTATAATTGAAAAATGCTGGGCCTAAGATGATAAAACTCTTAGAAAGTTATAGGTACACTATCAAACCACAGTAAAGTATAGAAATGTAACGTTAAGTGTGAGATGAAGACTTGATGAAAAGGACTGGATTGTGTAAGTAAAGTATATTAATATAATATAGAAAGAAGTGGTCTAATCTTAACGTAGCAGCCCGTTACCTACCCATCAATACAAATAAAGCGTATAATAAATAAATAAATAATAGTTTTGGCAACGATTAGATAGAGTTGTCACAAAATAAAAAGCCCGTTTTGACATTTGAAGAAATTGCAAGCTACTAAAGTATGTTTTTTAAATCCTGAGACTAAATTGACACAGGCAAATTTCAAACTTACAATAATAATGATGCCAGTTCTTTTGTGTTGTGGCAAATGTGACAAACCACGTTACTTCATTTTAGCCTCAGAGATTAAAAAACAGACCTTATAGCAAAAAGGAATATTCGTAATATGTTCCATCATATTATTTAAACCTAATTTGATTATGGATATTACGAGTATTCTTTTTGCGGTTACTTTATAGTAGCATGCAATTTGTTTAAATTTCAAAACGGGTTTCATCTACTAAATTAGTCAAATTTTATTTTTTGACTAATTTAGTAGATGATTTTTTTGTGGATTGTACGAGTTGCACCAAGTAAATTACAGTTGCATCCAATAAGGAGTTAAAATAATTGAAAAAAAAAACGCGGACAATCCAACGAGCGAATTAGCTATACCGAACTGCACTGCACAGCGCAGCTTAGCGTAGCGTTGCAAATTAGGTATCTAACGGGCTGCCAATGTTATTGACATACGGAAAGAAGGGTGTAAAAATTCAATGTAGTTAATGAACAATTTATAAATGTTTATTAATAGATAAATTAATGTCAAAACAGGTAAAGGAGGGTATATTAACGTATTTACTAAAGTAGCGTCCTTCGTGGGTTTACACAAAATGTACTGAAGACTGGCCTGTTGGTCTAGTGGTTAGTGACCCTGACTGCTATGCCGGAGGTCGTGTGTACGATTCTCACTCAAAACAAATGTTTGTGTGATGAGCACGATCATTTGTTCTGTGTCTGGGTGTAATTTATCTATAATATATCATTCTATAACAAATTTAGTATACATGGCGTTGTGTGAAAGTTGTGTAATATTATGTGTGGATCAAATGCTATTTAGCGTTAATCTACCCTTCTTTACCCATACCGGTAATTCTAAATAAATAAGAAGTAAGAATTGATGTTGTAGCTATTATAAGATAATGTGTTCAATGTTGTAGATTCAGTGTTTATTTATTTAAGGTTGGATTTATAATGCAGATATTGTCTTCAATAATACTCACGCAGTTTTAAATTAATTTGCCGTTAGCATCGAATTCAATAGTATGAAATTTCACAATCCCAATGGCGATTGATCGGAATTGAACTCAAGAGTTGGAGCGTTTTCACATTATCCGATCCGATATCGGTATCGGACGCCGCTCCGATAATGGGGTTAAGTAAAATGTATGAAATATGTACCTGTCTTTCATATTGTCCGGCCTGATATCGGATATCGGAGCACGGCATTTCATACATTTTACTTACCCCGATATCGGATCGGCGTCCGACACCGATATTGGATCGGATAATGTGAAAACGCTCTGAGGGGCCTCGCCCACGGCGACTTTTTGAAGCGCGGCTGACGCGCGTTAGTAGCGCTACAGCCGCCATGCAGTCGCTAGCGGCTTACCCCCACCCACGCCACGATTCTCAGTCGCGATGCAAACGCGCGTCAGCCGCGCTACTGCAGCGCGGCTGACGCGCGACCGTGTACCGTTTGTATGTAGATTGTTTTTGTTTTTCATTCACGCGCCACCCTCCCTCCGTCCTTTCCCCGCTGTCGTCTGACACAGTAGCGCGGCAGCCGCGCTACAGTCGCGATGCAGTAGCGCGTTAGTAGCGCTGCTGACGCGCGTTTCAAATGCGACTGTAGCTACATAAAGCCGCCGTGGGTTCGTGCCCTAATAGCAGCAAGCTATTATGGTCTGTCGGTTTAGGTAGTTAACTAAATGTAAACAAACTTGGCATGTCTTTTTATCAAAAAGTTGTCTAAAAATTGTATGTAAAAATCTTTGCAAATAGGTATTTACCTAAATCGATGTTAGCTAATAAACTAAATTTAAATAATCTTTGTGTATATTATGTACGACTTCTTTAATATAAAAAGACATACCAAGATTGTTTACCTTTAGTTAACTACCTAAACCGATAGACCATAGTAGCAAAGAACTTACTTCGCATATAAACTGGCTCTATTGTATTGATCTGAATAAATCAAATTGTATGTTAAACTTATGTTGTACATTGATTGTGTGGGTGGAGAGTTATGTGATATGATCATAAATATATATTATATATTTTTATTGTTTCTTTACGTGTTTTATTTGTTAACAAACCTTATTTCTTTATCCCATATCCCAATGTACGGCGGGTAGAGTGCGTCTACAGTCTGTTTTTTATACCCTGAGACTAAATTGACACAAGTACCTAATGTCAAACTTACTATAGGCAGTGCCGTAACTAGGGCGGTGCGAGCGGTGCCCAGGCACAGGGCGCAGACCCTGGAGGGGCGCAGAAATGACCTCATGCATGGTAGCTAGTAGGTACATTTTGTTTTATTGCGAACATGGTGTAGACGCGCCCTACTGTACTATCTATAGTTATATCTATATCGCATTTTTCAAGCAATCTTGAAACAACAACACATGTAAAGGTATCCCTGGACGTGCTCGGCACCAGGTGTACTGGTGGTCGCCGGAGATTGGAACGGAGATAAAGCGGGCCAAGCGCCCTTACCAGGTGGTGCGGAACAAGCTCCGCCCATGGGCTCCCCAGCTGACTCAGAGTCTCCGGCCCGAGGCTGTGGAGGGTGTGGTGGCTAATCTGTTGCCTGAGCGAGGGGAGCACTCTCCCCCGCTCACGGCTCCGCCACCTGCGGTGCCCGTAGTGGACCACACCAGTGACGACGAGGACGACGCTCCAGAGGTGACAGAGGTAGAGATGAGGGCGGTGGTACGAAGACTCAGTGTCAAGAACACCGCCTCAGGACCCGACGGCGTGCCCGGAAGGGTATGGGTCCTGGCCATGGAGGCTCTCGGGTCTCGATTGCGAGGGCTCTTTAGCGCTTGCATGGAGAGAGGCCAGTTCCGCCTTCGCTGGAAGAACGGGAAACTGGTCCTCATCGCGAAGCCGGGGCGCCCCGCGGACTCTCCGTCCGCGTACCGGCCCATCGTGCTGCTCGACGAGGTGGGCAAACTCTTTGAAAGAGTAATTACAGACCGCCTCGTCGGGCATGTGGCACGGGTGGAGCCGGATCTCGCGAACGGTCAGTTCGGCTTTCGCAGGGGGCGTTCCACGGACGCCATCACGCGCGTGAGGGCCCTCACGACGGGGGATGCGGTGATTCGGGGCAGGGTCGTCTTGGCGGTGTCTTTGGACATCGCCAATGCCTTCAACTCCCTGCCCTGGAGTTGCAACGGGGCGGCACTTCGGTACCATAACATGCCCGCCTACCTCCGTCGTGTGATCGAGGCCTACCTGTCGGATAGGTTCATCATCTATCCCGGTCACCAGGGAGAGTGGAGACGGCGAGAGATGTCGTGCGGTGTTCCGCAGGGATCGGTACTAGGACCGTCCCTGTGGAACATCGGATACGACTACGTGCGGCGCGGCGACCTCCCCGACGGGGTCAGCGTGGTCTGCTACGCAGACGACACGCTGGTCTTGGCGCGGGGAGAGTCGTACCAGACGGCGGCCGAAACAGCGACACGCGGGGTTGCGACAGTCGTGGACAGGATCCAGCAACTAGGACTCAAGGTGGCATTGCACAAGTCCGAGGCTATGTGCTTTCATGGCCCTCGGACCGCTCCACCACCTGGTTTCCAAATAACGGTAGGGGGGGTCCACATCGGCGTCGGGTCGACGATGAAGTAAGTACCTGGGACTCGTCCTTGACAGCCGGTGGACTTTCGAGGAGCATTTCCGACGTTTGGCCCCCAAACAGGACAGGTTTGGGGCCGCTCTGAAGCGGCTCCTACCCAACCTAGGGGGTCCAGACGCCCCATGCCGGAGGCTCTACGCGGGGTTCATTCGGTCCACGGTACTTTACGGGGCGCCGGTTTGGGCGCCATCGCTAGGTAAGCGACCGGCGGCCAAACTGAACGCTTGCCAGAGGGTCATGGCCATCCGGATGGTGCGGGATACCGCACGATCTCCCGCGAAGCGGCGAGCCTCCTTGCTGGCCTGCCACCGTGGGATCTGGAGGCAACAGTCCTTGCATGCATGCACGATTTGCGCGTGGAGATGCAACGCCGCGCGCCGGGGCGAAACTCCGCTGCCACGACAAATCGCAGTATGGCGGACAGAGTTTGGGCGGGATCTCAGGGTGGCATGGCAACTGCGACTGTCGCAACCCAGTGCTGGGCACGCCGTCATTGAGGCGGTAAGTCCCCTCTATGAGGAGTGTTTGGAAAGAGGTCACCTTCCGTATGACGCAGGTCCTCACTGGACACGGTAAGTTCGAGAGGTTCCTGCATCGGATCAAGCAGGAAAGGACGCCTGGGTGTCGCTACTGTGTGGACCGCCCGGAGGACACGGTGGAGCACACGGAAGAGGTGTGGCCGCTTGGGCGGAGCACCGCTGTGGCTATCGGCGGCGGTGACCTCTCGCGCCGGGCCCTGATTCAGGAAATGGTCCGGAGCGAGGAGGGGTGGCGGGCGGTCGCCTCCTTCTGCGAAGCAATAATGTTAGTGAAGGAGGCTGCTGACCGCGAGCGCGTGAGGGAACGGTCCTCACGCCGCCCCCGCCGAGATCCCGATCCCAATTTCCGACCACCGTAGGCGCGGGTTCGCGGACGGCGAGCACTGGGTAGCTCGCCGTCCGGCAGTCTAGAAATAATCCGGACCGAGCTCAGTCGTCAACGCTCCGCCCAAGAGCGAGAGAAGTCATTCTGATGATTCCCCTACGGTAGATTTATTTGTATTCACATTTGTCCATTTTATTTTCAGAGCCTAGTTAGAGCATTTTTAGGGGCGCAGTTTTGAAAGCTCGCACCGGGCGCATAATAGGCTAGTTACGGCACTGACTATAGGAATGATGCCAGTTCTTTTTGTGTTGAAATGTCATTTTAGTCTCAGGGTTTAAAAAACAGACGATAATGAAAGTGCGACCTGGAGTGTTTTTTTTTAAATTTAATTGGCAACATTATGCAGCCGCAATTGTAGGCAATTTAAAAAATTGTGAAGTGTCAAGACATGATTCTCCTACTAGTTAGTAATACCACATACATTTTTTTTGGATTTAACCTCTTTTTCTCAGGTCGCGCTTTCATTAGAGTTTATATATCCACCCGGTTGTTGAAACCTTTACGGTCCGGACTTAGCGTTTCGCCTCGTCGTTTATACCGCATGCTTCGAAGGACTGGAACAATTTGCCTGCTGCAGTCTTGCCGTCTGAATATAATTTGGGTGTCTTAAAGGCTAGAGTGAATAGGCTCTTAATAAACTAGTGTGTCTCACAATCTACGATAGCATCACTGCTTACCATCAGGTGGGATCGCAGTCGAGCACTAGTTTTACATGTGATATAAACTCAAATGTAAAATAAAGTATCTGTCAGTAACTCCGTTCTTCACTGACCACCACCTATAGTGCCTGTGAAAACTAGGAAAAATATAAATAAAAAAAAACATCGGGCGGTATTGCAGTCAAGCTCTAGCCTATGTTATAAAAAAAACATTGTCGCGTCGTTTTTTATGCCGCGCGCATGTCGCTAGATTTTGAATTTAGAACTCATACAAACCTCCATTTTGTTTTTTTTTTATAATACCTACCAGTTTACGCTTTCGATTAGGTATCGATTTTATTTTTCGTTTGCGTTAAATTACCTATTGTGTTCGTTTTTAAAATGACGACCGTTAACAACCTCGCGGGTGTTTAAGTAGGTAATCATAATCAGTGATTCTGCCGTGTTACCCCAGTTAATGGGTTGTGGAGGTCTGGTAGGCAGCCGCTCCTTGTAAAATACTGGTATTCAGCCAAATCCGGCTTGACTGGAAGCCGACCCCAATATAGATGGGAAAAGGCTAAGCAGATGATGATGAATCAGTAATTCTGCTCAGTTATGTAAAAGCTTCAACAATAATATATAAAAACAACAATTTATGTGTGTTCTTAACTACATGTGTCTTCAACAATAAATGTGTCGTAAGTACCTAGTGTGTGTTGGTTCATCAGAATAGAATTTAAGTTCGATTGAAGATGATGGAGCCCGCGTCGGACCCGGTCACACGTCTTTACAAGAAATAGATTAAAGGTTTGAAGATATCTGGTAAGTCATTTTAAATAGTTGGTACTTATGGTCTATTCGCCGGAGCATGAGCCAAAAGGTAAACAAAGTAATCATTTTTTCAAAATGACAGGTATAGCCCGACCGATGACAAAATGTCACATTTTAATGTAAAATGTTCGCAGTATCTGTGGTCTACAATTTAGTAGTATTAAAATGTAATTTTAGGTTCTTTTACATGTAAATAATTTAATGCACAATTAATAAACATTAAGAAAATAAAGGCATTTATAATGTTTGATTTCAAATAAATCTGAAAAGATAACATAAGTTCCACAGACATCATTCTAAAATATAATTTCTAATGTTGTCAGTGTATTAATACCGTAGTTATTTTTATAAAATATGTTCACTACATCAATCGTGACTTATAAAGAACCCTTTTTATGGTTTGTTTACCTTTTGGCTCATGCTCCGGCGAATAGACTATAGGTACTTTATTTTGGCCCGTTGCCAATCGAAATAAATATCATTGTCGAGCAATTGGTATTTTTTGAGGTATTGTTTCAAGGAAGACATTTGATAATTAAGATATGGGAATCCTTGGATGGTGTTCGACGAAACATTTTTTTAACCGTACCTCACGTTCGTCGTACCGTGCACAAAAACATGTCGTTTACAGGTGTCCTTACGTCCAATACAATTTATATTGAAGTAAAGGATTTATTTGTTCAGAGTTTTTGAAAAATATTTTGAGCACCAAACGTTTAAAAACGACCTTTCACAAATTATTTGAGTAAAACGCGCAGAGATTGTAGCTGCTCCTCGCGGTGCCACTCATGTAGGTTTGAATGAATATATAATCTAATGTAGGTATGTATGTAAGCTATATTATTGTGAAGTTTCATCAAAATCCATTCAGTAGTTTTTAGTCAAGAGTGAATAGGTTATTTCTAGGCAAGCTTGCTCCATCGTCGGCCTCATCATCGCTTAAATTACCATCAGGTGAGATAGTGGTCAAACGCTAGCCTACCTATGAACCATAAAAAAAAGCCAAAAATGTGTACCTAATTACCTACCAGAAGCTCAGCGAGCTCATTCAGGCAGACTAAAATTGTTTTCAAATTGATTTCTTTGGCTTTATCTTTCCTATCACAACTTTTAACAAAAAACTGGGCAAGTGCGAGTCAGACTCGCGCACTGAGGGTTCCGTACTTACCAACTTCACATAAGAGACCTATGAAAACTGTTCAATTTCCGAATCGAGTCTTGCAGATTTTTATCGAATCACCATTTTTTTTTTCATGTGACGTAAGTAACTAAATTATTTCAGGTCTCAGACTATTTCAAATATTTTGTGCCATGAGACCTTGCTTTATGATTTTTATGTTAATGGGTTGTGAAGGTCTGGTAGGCAGCCGCTCCTCGTAAAATACTGGTATTCAGCTAAATCCGGCTTGACTGGAAGCCGACCCCAATATAGTTGGGAAAAGGCGAGGCAGGTGATAGACGATGACAACCTACTACTGGCCTGCAAATTGCAAAAAACGTAAGAAAATTTGAATTTCGCGGGCTCCCCTGACGCTTCCCACTTAAGAGTGTCGAAATGTACCATGTTTTTTACGACAACCGGCCGTATCTTTTCGTTAATTTACAATTTTGATTTTTGCGCAGCTTCAAGGAACCTCAGACTTGAATATATGGTTTTACTTTCAACTCGATACCTGCACGCGTTCTCGAGATAAAGGGTGCTTACGCAAGCTAGCTCTATAAACATTTTTGTATCATATATCCAAACGCATCTCACACATTATAATTTATTCATATTGGACGACAGTATTGAGCCAATCATACTCCTACTTCCCTTCCAATCATATCCCATGCCACAGAAGAATGCGCAAAAGCAGCGAACGAGAGGCGTGTTCGCCGCTACGCCAATCAGGAGCATTTCCGCCGCCCGCAGCAAAAAAAAGGTCGCCATTTTTTGGATGATCCCTCTTCTTCTTCAAGCATCCGCCCGCACAACACCGCTAAATAATCCGCTGAACCCGGTGATCTAATCGCTGAACCCGGTGATCTAATCGCTGAACCATAAACCTCCCAATTAACGTGTTGGCCGACACAAAGACACAGTGACACAAAAATATAACCGATTTGTTAACCGCGAGTGAGACCATCCGAGAACACGTGTGAGTGTCGTCATCCACCCGGCAGTCGGTGCATCAACCTGGCATCCAGATCTCCCAAGTAAGTCATAATACTCTTCCCATACCTACTTTCCTTTGCTCAATTTCTGTGTCGTCCAATATATCATCCAATAAAAAATATTTTCCCGCTAAATTTACACAACGCTTGTTGGTCCTTCGAAAAGCCGCTATCCTAAACTCACCAAAGGGTCTTGACAGACGGACAACAAAGTGAAGAATTACTTTGCCTCCTTAATAGACTAAGGGACCCTTAGTCTACATCTCTCTTCTATAAGTAGAATAAGGGTTCCGCTTTTTCTTTTGAGATGTGGAACCCTAAAAGCTATTTATCTATGAACTGCGGTAGGTTATTGAAAATGGGCGTAAGTCAAAGATTGAATAGGTTACTTCTAGGCAAGCGTGCTCCATCGTCGACCACATCATCGCTTACCATCAGCTGAGATAGTTGTAAATCGCGAGCCTATTTATAATCAAAAAAACACGAATAATTACTAAATCGATTATTAGACTTTGATTCGAATCGATTTAAAAATCGGCCTAATTTAGGAATACTCACCATTCTCAGGGCAAATTAAGGATCAAGGGTGGATTTTAGTCAACAGGTAAAAAGGTCCGACATTCCCTCTCGCTTCACCCAGAGCGGGAACAGTTATTAGATGATTTTAATTTCAATTACAAAAAAAAACGAGACAACCAATTAATTTTTAAATAATTTATTTCTGTTTCATATAATAATTACATAATTATTAACTAATATTAATCTAATTATTTATACAAGGTGATTTTGAAGTCATTGGCAATATTTCAGGGCGTGTAAAGTATTTATAAGTACAAGTAATTTTTATGGGGGGGCAACACTGAAATTTGAAAAAAAAACATGTTTTCAGTACTTTTAAGTACTTATGTAGTATAACAGCAGAAAATGATAAAAATTAATAATAATTATTCAGTTGTTTCACTCCCTGAAAGATAGTAGGAACAATTTAAATAAATTCAAATAAAACTTACATTAAAAATAAATATCTACTAAACTACTAACACTTAAAAAATACAAATAATGTTTTTCAAACGTCAACTGTACAATCCGGTCACATTAACTTGACGCATCTCTGAAATGCTCACATCCCCCCGCATTCCTTTAGCTCGCCCGGCAAGTGTCAGGTATGCTCAGCATCTTTGTTATCGATACGCGCGTCGACAATTTGGCTAGTTCTCTGTTGTTGTTATATGGTTTTTAGGGTTCCGTAGCCAAATGGCAAAAACGGAACCCTTATAGTTTCGCCATGTCTGTCCGTCCGTCCTCGCTTATCTCTGAGACCGTTAGCTCTAGAAAGCTGAAATTTGGTACCAGTATGTATGTCAATAACGTCGACAAAGAGTAAAAATAAAAATTGGAAAAAAATGTTTTATTAGGGTAGCCCCCCTACATGTAAAGTAAAAAGCGATTTTTTTTTAAATTTCAACCCTAACGTGTGATATATTGTTGGATAGGTATTCAAAAATGAATAGGGGTTTACTAAAATTATATTTTGATAATACCAATATGAAAAAAATCTGGAAAGTAGAACTTTTTGACTTTCTAGGAAAATTATTTTGAACTTGATGGGACGAACAGTTTTTGATTAGTTGGGGAAACTTATTGTGACGGACGGGAAACTACGGAACCCTACACTGAGCGTGGCCAGACACGCTTTTGGCCGGTTTTTAGACATTATTTCGTCGACGCCAAACGTCAAGTTAATGTGACCGAGTTGGAACTTCGCATGTCGGCCAATAGATGGCGTTACTAATAGTTCTCAACGTAACCAAGAGATGGCATTGTTATTGCAAGCATATTGTAAATAGATAAATATTTTTCTTATAGTGCCAATTATTTCTTATAATTTATAGTTATTTTCGTAGAATAGAATAAACTTTATTGTACACTAAAAGAAGTAATAAAACTAAAGTTTAATCGACTGTTGGATCATCTTGATAGTTCTCGATTGTTTCAACTTTGACTCGAGTCCGACTCGGTCTGTTATTGCGACTGGCGCATGGCGCGTTCAGAGCGAGTTGTTCCTCGATGGTTTAGTTTCGAATGAGAGTTACTCATTCGAACAATCGAAAACTAGCGGACGATTCCGTTGACTCGAAACAATCGAAAAACATCTCGATTCTAATAAAGAACAGCGAGTCGATGGTTGACTCGACGGTTTATTTTAACGAATCCTGTTCTGTCCATCGCGATAACATTTTGGAATCGTTCATCGCTATAATCTTTTTTACATAGCATGGGTTAGATGACAGCAGGACGAAAATATGCATCTTTAATTCATGAATCCCCGACCGGTCCTATGAGACCGCGCTGTTATTGTTTTACTATTGTGTCTCGTTTTGCGGGTATGTGATAGGTTAAGATGAGAGAAAAGGATAGATAGCTACATTATATGAATCTGACAGCTGTCACCGAAACCATCCTATAACAAATTTAGTATAGTTAAGTTATAATACTGGCGATAAAAAAAAATAAGTTCCCGAACTAACAACGTTACGTTACGAATCAAAATAATAAAATATAATAATAATATAATATTCAAGAATTCAGTATCAATTTCACATAACCTAAATCTACTACCTACTTATATTTTATTAGAAGAATGCCAGTTATTATAGATACTCACACATTTTCTACATAATGTAAAAGATTTTCTTTTCACATCTTATTTAAATTATGCACCACTGCTGGACATAGACCTCTCCCAAGTATCTCCACAACGACCGGTCCTGTGCGTCTCGCATCCATCGGATTTCCGCGACTCTCACCAGGTCTTCGGTGCACCTTGTGAGAGGCCTACCAACGCTAAGTATTTTCCAGAACCTTTCGGTCCCAACGTTCACCTGTTCTGCAAGCAATGCGCCCTGCCCACTGCCACTAAGTTTGGCGACTTATCGGGCTATGTCTGTAACTTTAGTTATCCTGTGCAAACATTACTGGACTGGAATAAATTGACTGCTGCGGTCTTCCCGTCGGATTATAATTTGGGTGTCTTCAAGGCTAGAGTGAATAGGCTTTTCATAAACTACTGTGCCTCACCATCTGCGATTGCATCACTGCTTACCATCAGGTGGGATTGCAGTCAAGCTCTAGTTTATATAAATTAAAAAAAATCTTCATTCCTGATTCGACCACGCAAGGAAACTCTGAGCATATCAGGCTCCCTTTCTATTGCCCTTCAGGTGACTTTCTGCCTTTCAATGAGGCCCATTGTAGGCGACCCCGTTTCAGAGCCATAAATGTCATCACTGGCAACACACACTGGCCATAGACTTTCGTCTTGAGACATTTATAAATTATATTACAATTTGGAGATGATAATACAACATCATCATCATCATCATCATCTGCCTAGCCTTTTCCCAACTATATTGGGGTCGGCTTCCAGTCAAGCCGGATTTAGCTGAATACCAGTATTTTACGAGGAGCGGCTGCCTACCAGACCTCCACAACCCATTAACTGGGGTAACATGGTACTTCATGGCAAGACTGGAGTCAGATTTACTGGCTTCTGACTATCCGTAACGACTGCCAAAGATCTCCAAATGACAGCCGGGACCAACGGCTTAACGTGCTTTCCGAGGCACGGAGGAAACTCGTTATGTTAAGATGGTCACCCATCCACAGACCAACCTAGGCAAGCGTTGCTTAACCTTGAAGATCGACCTGTGCGACTGTTATTATCTAGCCACGAGCTCCTCAATCGTCCAAAATCCTCAATACAACAATAAATGTAAACACTGACAATACTCATCATTATGAATAACTTTTAGTATCGGAACAACACTGAAATCGCGAAAAAAAAGCTGTCCCGTACATTTTGTCGACTTATGCAAGTCTAAACTGTCTTGCCATGAAGTACCGTGTTACCTTAGTTAATGGGTTGTGGAGGTCTGGTAGGCAGCCACTCCTCGTAAAACACTGGTATTCACCTAAATCCGGCTTGACTGGAAGCCGACCCCAATATAGTTGGGAAAAGGCTAGGCAAATGAATGAGGGTTGGGCCGTTACTAAAAGTTATTCATAATGACGAGTACTTTCAGTGTTTCATTTATTATTGCATTGTTGTCGCCAATTGTATATCTAATCTATTGTTATTTTACATTTTTCCTTAAACACTAATTATCTCTATCACGAGATTAGGATAGTTGCAATGAGAATTTTTAATCTATGAACTAAACATTTTTAGTTCACACGACTACCACTAGATGGCTCTAGTATTAACAAAGGGATAAGTAACGAACTTATATTTAGTCAGAAGTTAAATAAAACATAACACACACTAAGCTGTATTATGAAACACTTTTCAACTCACTTATACTCTATTTACCATAAGATAAGACATTTAAATAAACTTGTTTTACTGTCCGTTCAACCGATTTTGACTTCCATTCCGTAGACATAAGGATGACATTAAAAGCAAAAAAGTGGTTACAATACCAACTATTTACTGCAGCCGTCATTTGTCATGCTAGCAACGCAATAAAAGTCAAAATCGGTTAAATTGACGGTAACAAAAGTTTGATTAAATATCTTATTTTATTGCAAATGCAGTATAATTTGAAAGAATGAGGGTTTTAGAACAATTCACTTCACTAGTTGGCGCCACTACGCCGTCAGGTCTTTTCGTTTAAAAACCTATATGTACATGACGTTGACGTCTAACGTTTGACGTAGATATCTAGGTACTCGTAATGTCATTGTAGCGACATCTTTAGCGTCACATAAGAACTACGAAATTAATCCTGCACAATTAAAGATCTCCGCGCGATTTGAACAGATGCGAATCATCTATCGGGCTGTTGCTCAAACCAAATATTAGACGGTCCTCCTCTTTCAACGGAGGTATGTGGGAATAAATAACAAATAAGATAAGCGTTTTGGCAGGTGCTTGGACCTGACGACTCAGTGCTGCCACCTGGTAAACGTAATTTTTAGAAAACCCTCATGAACTAGAATTAATTATATAGCTCTAAATATGGAAACCAACAGAAAATATATTATACTTTTTGTAAACGGTGAAAAGATCCGGCCTTTAACACCCTAACTTTTCTTATGTTTTACCCGACTGCGTTAAACTGTGGCTGGTCTTGTCGGCTTTTCGGTTTTCAGAATTCGTTTTTTTTTTATATTTCTGTACTGTTCAGAAACAGTGCATCGGGCAACACTGCCGAATTTTTAAATTTTTAGCCTAAAAACTCTAACACGCCGCACAAAAAAGCATATAAGTGTGTTGAAAACCGTCATTTCACACACGTGAGCCAATACACACAAAGCTGTAATGTCGAAACTTTGACAATTTGCATCAACGGGCATCCTTTCCCAGACAATTAAATCGGGCTTTCTTTCCCAGACAATTTACATTTCATCCCAAAATGACTTCCGGTTCCCCTTCACAGAACCTTGGTTTCATCGTGTCCCAGACTTTCGCAGCCACCGTAGCATCCGTTTCCGTACAACTGTAGGTATGTCCCGGATGCTTCCGACTATAATGTCTTATAACATTCTGTTTATGAGAAAACCGTTTCGGACACACTTTACAAATGAAATACTTCTCATTGACATGGGTCTTCATATGATATTTCAATCTACTCTCTCTTGGAAATTCTTTGTGACATATATCGCATACCGTATGCTTTACTTTCTCATGCCCTAACATATGTCTTTGCATATTATGTTTGTGTCCAAATTTCTTCCCACATAATTCACAAGTGTAAGGTTTTTCGCCAGTATGCACTCTCAAATGCGGCTTTAGGAGACCAGAACTGGTGAAAGTTTTATCACAGTGAGGACAGGGGTAAGGCCGAATGCCGTTATGGACATGCATATGGCGAATCAAAGTACTTTTATGCTTAAAAGTCATGGAGCACTCATCACACCCAAACGGCCTCTCGGTATCATGCTTAACCAAATGGGACTTTAGCAAATACTCCTTCTCGAAGACTTTGTCACAAATTTTACATATTAAAGGATCTAGATTCGGTATTTTGCATCGTTTACCGCGTTGATGCTTCTGCAAGTTACTCTTAAAGGAGAAACTCGCAGGACACTTCGTACATTTGTAAGGTTTATTCTTCAAATGGGTCTTTTTATGCTGATTTAAGTTCGAAGAAGTCTTAAATTTCTTCGGGCATTCGTTACAGGGGTAATCTTTTGTGTGTCGATGGAAGATATGTCGGTCTAAACGGATTTGGTTGAGGAATTGTCCGGGGCATTGAGGGCATTTGATGGTTTCTTTGGTATGGAGTTGCATGTGGCGTTTTAAGTTGCCGGAGTTGACGAAGATTTTTCGGCATATCTCACAGAGGAATCCGCCTGATGATGTTGTGGGGAAGGTTTCTGAAAAGGAATATGTTTATTAGAATTGTTAACCACGTATTAAGGGAGAATTTTAGTGACTAAATATTGTAAGGATTCGTTTTTAAATGGTAATTTTTCCAGAGCGCTTTAGCTTTATATGTGTCTGTGTTGTAATATGGAAGTATTGTCGACCCAATAGTTTTTGAAAAGTGTAACCATGGAGTTTCTTGCCGGTTCTTCTCCATAGGAAACGACCAATTTGGAACCGTGCACTAGTTTTTGACGTTTTATAAGTGCCCATGTAGGCCTATGTAAAATAAAATCATTTTGAGCAACTTGGGAGTTTGCAACACCCTAAGTTTGTAAAAACTCTTGAGTAATAACATACTCTCCATATAGGTATATAGGTTGAATTATTTCAAGTGGGCATTGTTGACCAAATCCGAAACAACAGCAATAAATGCTCAATGCTGGGCTCGACTTTGACGTAAACTAAACATCATTATATTTTAGAAAGAAACAAAATCCTAGCCAGGAATCGAACCCGTTGATTGTTTTAGTATTCCACATTTATTGCGCGCACGCGGAATGCCTTTCCGGTATTTGTCTTTCTTGATAGTTACAAACTAAGAGTTTTAATTGAATAGGTTACTTCTAGGCAAGCGTGTTCCATCGTCACCAATATCATGGCTTACCATCAGGTGAGATAGTGGTCAAGTGGGTCTAGAGAGATTATTTGATGGATGGAAAATCTAAACAAAAAAGGTCTTCTACGACTATCGTCTGTTTTTTATACCCTGAGACTAAATTGACACGGTAATGTCAAAATTACTATAGGAATGATGCCAGTTCTTTTGTGTTGCAACCCGTTTTCAATAAGCTATTTATCTACAGTTGCAGCTACTAAAGATAAACAAATTAATCCTCTTGCCCTTACTTGCTTTCCTATAACCTACCGACGACGTATAGCATTTCCTACCAAAGTTGTGGATGGATAGATAGAATCTTACTGTTTATCGGGTATAGCTATCTATCTATGAACTGCGGTAGGTTATTGAAAACGGGCGTTAGTCTCAGGGTATAAAAACACAGACGGTAGGTATATATTTTAAGGAGAACTTACCACAGCCCTCATCAGAATCTGAGGAGGCCTGCTTCTCTGGAGAGTAGTCTTCATCAGACGCAATGCCATTGGTTGCTGGCTTTTCCTATAATGAAAATGATGAATCATCAGTAAACTTGTACCATTCCAGAGAAACCTCTGAAAATGCGCTGTCTTTGGGTTGTCAGTCCATGATAGTGGACTTCGTACTTAAATAGTAATCTAATCTTTATTTCAACTAGCATCTAGCGGCGGCTTTCGTAGGTCCCGGCTGTCATTTGTAGATCTTTGGCAGTCGTTACGGAGAATCAGAAGTCAGTAAATCTGACTCCAGTCTTGCCATGAAATACCGTGTTACCCCAGTTAATGGGTTGTGGAGGTCTGGTAGGCAGCCGCTCCTCGTAAAATACTGGTGTTCAGCTAAATCCGGTTTTATTATTATTAGTTTCCTCCGTGCCTCGGAAAGCATGTTAAGCCGTTGGTCCCGGCTGTCATTTGTAAATCTTTGGCAGTCGTTACGGATAGTCAGAAGCCAGTAAATCTGACTCCAGTCTTGCCATGAAGTACCGTGTTACCCCAGTTAATGGGTTGTGGAGGTCTGGTAGGTAGATGCTCCTCGTAAAATACTGGTATTCAGCTAAATCCGGCTTGACTGGATGCCGACCCCAATATAGTTGGGAAAAGGCGAGGCAGATGATGATGATCTGTAGCCTTAAAACTCAACTCTACTACTTACATCTTCAGCATCAGGATCTTCCTCTTCGACCACAACTTCTAGGAACGTCCCAGGGTGTACCTCTTCCTTGATGGGAACTATCCAGGTCTGTTTACTTGTAGTATCAGCAGGCTGCGAGCTGTCTGGAGAGTCTGGAGGTTCCACTGGCTCAGTCTTTATTCTGTAACAAGCAAACAGGTCATTTACATTTATATCTTTCAAACCGATCTACAAGGTTAAGCAGTGTTTGCGAGGGTTGGTCTGGGGATGGGTGCATCTTAACATATCGAGTTTTCTCCGTGCCTCGGAAAGCATGTTAAGCCGTAGGTCCCGGCTGTCATTTGTAGATCTTTGGCAGTCGTTACGGATAGTCAGAAACCAGTAAATCTGACTCCAGTCTTGCCATGAAGTACCGTGTTACCCCAGTTAATGGGTTGTTGAGATCTGGTAGGCAGCCGCTCCTCGTAAAATACTGGTATTCAGCTAAATCCGGCTTGACTGGAAGCCGACCCCAATATAGTTCGTAAAGGCTAGGCAGGTGATGGCAGTTGGGTATTCAAAAGAATAAAAGGACTTATAATCATACCAGCTACTGCCAGCGTCCTCGCCTTAAATTTCAAAGGTAAAAGTGGTAGGAGGATAAAACATTGTAAAACTATTCTCAGACCTACTGAATACGCACACAAAATTTCATAGAAATCGGTCAAGCCGTTTCGTAGGAGTTCGATAAAAAACACTGACAATGAGATTAATAACTAACTTTCCCCCACGGTTTCACTCACGTCTTTACTTACTGCTTCGTTTCTATTAGTCATGGCGTGATTTTCTATAGCAGATAAACAAATTTATTGGTAAAAATTACCAATAAATTTTAGCCAAGTTTTTTTTAACCTGCTGATAATTTTTTTCTCGATTTCAGGTTTGTTCCCATAGTAAAAGTTGTTCATCTATACTTCTATACTAATATTATAAAGAGGTAAAATTTGTAAGTTTGTATGTAGGGGGTAATCTCTGGAACTACTGGTCCAATTTGAAAAATTCTTTCAGTGTTAGATATCCCATTTATCGAGGAATGCTATAGGCTATATACCATCATGCTACGACCCGCGGGAGCGGAGCAGTAACGAAAAATGCGGGTGAAACCGCAGGGGACAGCTAGTAATGTATAATATCATAAGTACAATGACCCCCCAAGAGGATGTGCGTTAATTATGTTACATGTTGTATTTTAAAAGAACATAATATGATAATAAAACATTACACTCGTAACAGTTACCTACATAATTTTGTTTTCAAAGTGCATTTCCTAATTGTACAACAGCCTAAATATCTAATTTTTATTTTCCCCAATTACTTCATTTATTCCGATAACAATCTAAACACAATTGCATGATAACAATTTTATCAATACCTGATAATATTGTAATTTGATTAAAAATTCGCATTATTGGGACTGTGAAGGAAAATTACCAATTTTCATGTATTTTTTTTAATAGGATGTTAGAGGTGTTCGATACCGAAGGCGTAGGCGTGCAGACGGCGGGCAGTGGGTAGCTCGCTGTCCGGATGACCGATGACAGTTCGGACCAAGCCAGTTGTCGATGACGGGTATTATTCCACGCGTTCATCAAAAAGATGTTAGCGAACCGTAAGGGCCCGACAGGGTCGAAGCTTTCTGGGGCCTTGGTTGTACGAAAAGGGAACCCTGGGACCCTGGAATTATGACAAAGAAGGAACAGTATTGGTTTTTAGTTAGTAGAACTCTGACACACCCTCCTGCTCCGCCCAGAGGATAGCAAGATTTGATATATAAGATTTGATTTGGGACTTGTTTCCACTCGTTTGCCAAAATTGGAACAAGTTCCCAGTTGGGCGGCAAAATTAGGATTAGATCCCAGTCGTCAACCGCGCGTTCTGTTCCACGCGCGCCTCAAGAAGATGTCAGCAAACTGTTGGGGCCCACAGGGCCGAGGCCTCTGAGAACACAGAAATTCCGAAAGGTGTTCACCGTCCCCCCCCAGATCGAAGGCAACGAAGGAATGGGGTGGGGTTTAGTCAGTAAGAGTCTGACACGCCCTCCGGCTCCGCCCAAGAGCGGGAGAAGTCATTCTGATAATAAACCACTTGCAAAAAAAAAACTTAGGCGCCAAAATTGGGACTAGATCCCACTTGGGCGCAGTAATGTTTCCGTGTTTTTGTCACCAGTTCATTTAGCAAGATTTGCCATGGTTACTCGTAGCTTACTCATATCTTGACAATCTAGCGGCTTATGCACGATTACGTTGCCTTCAGTTTATGTATTCATAATATAAATATCTAATCTATTCTAATAATAATAATAAGGCGATATAGACCACACCAAAACGGTGAAGGAAAACATCGCGAGGAAACCGGCATGTCCTAGAACCAAACATTCAAACATATGTGACATCCACCAATCCGCACTGGGTCCGCGTGGTGGATTATAGCTTATTTCCTCTATTAGAGAGGAGGCTTGAGTCCCAACAGTGGGAACATTACAAGGCCGATAATGCTAATAATAGACCACATCAACATCATCATCTGCCTAGCCTTTTGCCAACTATATTGGGATCGGCATCCAGTCAAGCCGGTTTTTGTAGAATACCAGTATTTTACGAGGAGCGGCTGCTTACCAGACCTCCACAACCCATTAACTGGGGTAACACGGTACTTCATGGCAAGACTGGAGTCAGATTTACTGGTTGACTATATGTAACGACTGCCAAAGATCTACAAATGACAGCCGGGACCTACGGCTTAACGCGCTTTCCGAGGCACGGAGGAAACTCGGTAAGTTAAGATGGTCACCTTTTCACAGAGCAACCTTGGCAAGCGTTGCTTAACCTTAAAGATCAACCCGTGTGGCGGTTATATCTAGCCACGAGCTCCTCAATGCTAATAATAGACCACATTACCTTATTATTATGTTACAATGAAAATTGTGAGCGTCTGACGAAGCCTCTGTATGGGTTCGGGCCCTCAGACGCCCCTCTATGGTCCGGATCCGAAAGCATCTAAGAACTCAAACACACGAGCGGCACGTTGCCAACGGCAGAGGTAACTGCAGCCGTCGACACTTCGACCACCACTCGTGTGTATGAGCTTTACCAGAGGCTTCTTAAGGTTCAGGACCTCAGGGTCCAGAGAAATATCCAAAACTATTGGAGAAAATAATCAATTTGCTTAAGACTTTTCCGTAAAGTGATAAGGTCGCGAGTCAAGTCGAATACAACTAGATATCAGTAATTTTTACAGAAAGATGGCTTATCTGACCTCCTAAATTTTCTCCGACCAGTGTTTGGCAACTAGCAACCTGTACGGCTCTATCATTGGCCTCGCATATATCCCGAAAAGTACAGATAACTAACTTACTTACGCCCGTTTTCAATAACCTACCGCAGTTCATAAATAGATAGCTATCTCCGATAAACAGTAAGATTCTAGTTGTCAATGTCACAATTTTAGTAGGAAATGCTAACCGTAGGCAGGTTATAGAAACGGAAGTAAGGGCAAAAGGATAGATTTGTTTATCTTTAGTAGCTGCAACTTTAGATAGATAGCTTATTGAAAACGGGCGTTATATGAATAAGAATCGACAAGAATTGACAACAATGAATAGTAAAATTTTCATTCACATTTCGGTACAAGTTCATTCATTCAAGGAAAATCCTATCGAGATACCCGCATCACATAGAAACTGATAAATATTATCAAATTCTCCGTAATTCTTTGCAGTTTTATCTGTATTTATGAATAAGGAAAACTTAGCTGATATTGGTTATTATCTAATAAACAATAATCGTTTTTAAAACAGATTTCCTTGTTGTTAAGTAACCGCTTGGGCGGAGCACCACCGCGTTCTCGATCGACGCGCGGCGGTGGTAAACTCTCGCGCCGGGCCCTGGTACAGGCCATGGTCCGGAATGAGGGAGAGTGGGGAGCGGTCGCCTCCTTTTGCAAAGCTAGTGAAGGAGGCGGCCGTACGCGTAGTCACGCAAGCCAATCCCCGAGGCCCAGACCCCGAATATCTGCTACCATAGGCTTACGGCAGTCCGCTCGTCTGATAATCGTCCGGATCGAGCCTGGATCGTCGACGGCATGTAGTGTTAAACGCGTGCCTTAAAGATATACCAGCAAAACCTTAGGGGCCTAAAAAGTAATCATAATAATCATCACCATCATCATTTCAGTCGAAGAAAAGAAAGAAAAACTCATTATTTGCAAGGAACAGTGGCACAAACATTAAAAAAAACAGCAAGAAATATGCGGCACGTCCGTGCAAAACGGCCGAACGCTCAGCATAATGCTGTAGGCACGACATATAGTGCGACTAGTCCACAGCGCTGGTTTTCAGTCGACTCAAAAGACGTCGCGGAACGGTTATGTGCCAAATAAATTTGAATACTTTAAAATGTGTGTATTTTTTATTACATATTTTTTTGTGAAGACGTCCATTGTTAGACATAGGCCTCCCTCAAGTGTGCCACAAAGACCGGCCCTGTGCATCTCGCCTCCATTGCATTCCCGCGACCCTCGCCAGGTCATCGGGCCACCTTGAATAATAATAATATTTTTTATTGAATTATACCTACGGAACTTCTAAATAACTTCTTTATACCTATTATCAGCGGATATAGACGATAATAATAAAATAATGCTAATATTAATATGAAATTAGGTAATCTGATGTGAATCATTCTGAGGAATCATCATTTATCACGGAAAGCCGGTTGCGTCAACATAATACAGAAAATTGTAGATACTGGGTCTTCCCCAAATGTAAATAATAAAAACAGATCAAGTGCGAGTCGGACTCACGCACTTTACATAATGTATGTATTAAGAGGCGGGCGTACTCCGCGCGCTATCACGAGTTGAGACAAAAATAAAATACGTTTTTGAGGTTGATGGAATCAATCCAGATAGTATAAGCAATTCTTGGACCCACTGACTGGAGTAAAGTCATCATCCACATACTGACAGTTGCTTACTGCGATAGCAATACAAACTATTGGAAATTTGGGAGAAATTTAGATATGTTCCGTAATACCAAAAATGATGAATGAAAAATGAATGTGAAATAATTTTTTTTTCGAGTATTTATAACTTGATAATAATATCTGTGTACCTACGGAGAGATATTTTGAAATATTGTTGTTTATAATATAGGAAAAACAAAATAAAAACATGACATTTTCGCTGTGAAAATGTGCAAAATGAAATTCAAAAACACGACGTAGGAACCTAGATAAATATTGTCTGAATCCTAATAACATCATACGAGGGGTGATCCAAAAGTAATGATAATCGGACATTTGTAGGGCACGTAAAAATATGAAATATTTTTTTTTTGTTTCCTCATATATCCAGTACTTCATCATAAAAAAATCATAAAAATAGGCCACGATTACAGGGAGTTACATTCATTTGAATACGAACAGTCGGAGAGTAAAAATCAAAATGGAGAAAAATTAAATCAGAGCTGTCATTAAGTACGTCTGTTTAAAAAAAAAATCTACCAAAGACATACAAAGTGACATAATGGAAACATAAGGGGACTCTGCTCCTTCATATTCCACAGTTGCGCGCTGTTCAAAGGAGTCCAAGCTGGGTAGAACATCCACAGAAGATGAACATGGCGAGGGACGCCCACCCACGTCCCACACTGCAGAAAAAGTAAAAAAAGTCGAAGATATCGAATTGGCAGGTAAAAGATTGACCATAAAGCATGTAGCTGAGGTCATAGGGATGTCATATGACAAGTGTTCAAAGAATCATTGCGAACAAACTGCATATGAAAAAGGTCTCTGAAGGTTGGGTGCCGAGAATGTTAACCGACGAGCACAAATCAAAACGTGTCAACATTTCGAGGGCGAATCTCGAAAAGTTCCAGACGGATCAGGATTTTATTTTGTCTCGTTTCGAGACTATAGATAAGACCTGGATCTACTATTTTGATCCAGAAACCAAACAAGAGTCTAAGACTTGGAAACGAGCCTCTTCACGTCGCTGAAGAAATTCAATGAGTCAAGTTCGGCAGGAAAGGTTATGGCGTCCGTTTTATGGGATGCTGAAGGAATTATAATAGTGGAATACTTGAAAAAAGGAGCCACTATTATGGACTCTTACTACGCAGACCAAATAAGAAGATTGCGGCAGGTCATCCAAGAAAAAAAAAGTCGCAAACTCCGAGTAACGGGTAGTTTTTTCATCAAAAACTAAAACTATCAGTAAAACCATTAACATTTACTTGACCATAGCTGTCATAATGGCAAATGTGTTTCTTCATCCAAATAACAGCTAAACTAAAAGTCAAAAGAGTTGCCGCTACGCAAACGTCGTAATTACCCCAAAAACACGTGGGGAGCTTTTTTTACTCATGACAACATCGCAACATCACTGTCCAGTAGTGCCATAAGTCAAATGTCATTTGTTGTTTAGGGTGAAGGCGGGATATATATTGCTAGCTAGTTTAATCCTTTAAATATTTTTGGACCTATTTTTAAAATTCTAAAAGCATTTGTGGTTTTAGAATTTTAACCCCCCATGGTATTTCTGTCCATTTCCTCGAAAGTCGACTGTAATTGCTCTGTATTCCATACTCTAACTCGAACATACTCTCATCCACCAGTCCACCCCGGGCCCACGTGGTGGATCATTCCTCTCCTAGAGAGCAGACTTGAGTCCCAGCAGTGGGATTATTATAAGGCTGATAATGCTAATGCAAAATGCTACTCGAACTCGCACTCCTTCCTTTCTTTTATATATTCATGGCATGGTTCTGCTACATTCGTACATATTACAAATAAAAAAGGGGGCAAGTGTGAGTCGGACTCGCGCACTGAGGGTTCCGTTTCCGTTTGTCATTTTTTGATAACAAGGCATCTATGCCACCGGGGCATTTATTCCCGCCTTTACCCTATTTCTTAAAAAAAAAAAACTTTAAAATAAAATGTGTTTGAACGCATCCATAATGAACGCAGTGAAGTCAATACAATTTTGTCAAAATGACAGTGACTATAGCTTTAACAGCCCCTCAATGAGCAGTAACAGTCAAACCAACGGTTGAAATTGTGAAGAAACGAATTTAATCGTTATTATTACTTTATGTCGTTATTTTGGCTGTTACCTTTGATGAAAAAACTGGCCGTTAGAGTGTTGTTTCACCAAAACAACGCACCGGCTCACAAGCCGCAGTTGCGATGGCTGCCATTCAAGAAACGGGATTCAAATTGCTTGAAAACCCACCCTATCCTCCAGACCTGGCACCCAGGGACTTATACCTCTTTTTTCGGCCCAAGAAAGACCTCTGAGGCAAAAAAAATGACAATAATATCGAGGTGATGACTACTGTAGAGGCGTTTTTGGATGACCAAGCCAAAGATTTTTTTTCAAAGCGAATTGTGGATTTAAAAAAAAATGGACTAAATGTATTGACTTGCTAAGAGACTATATAGATAAATATATTTTTTTTATAGTTAAAATATCCTTATTTCATATTGATTATCATTACTTTTGGATCACCCCTAGTATTATGGTTTAAATATGCTTAAACTGCAAATGATTTTGGTATTACGTTTGTATGGATAATTCACATGTCGCTGTCACCTTAAGTCCGCCTTTGTACGTTTAGCTGTGAATAAAGTTTTTAAAATAAAAACATAATTAAATGCATAAGTTTGTATGGAAACAAACACACTTCTTCTTCCTACCCTTATCCCTTATAACTTGTGGTCGACGCGACAAGTTTTTTCTTCTATTCTGTCCTGTCACCCGCCATACTATCACGAACTCCCTTTTCTTTCATATCAGTCCTCACACAATCCATCCATATTTTCTTTGGCCTCATTCTTCCTCTCCATCCGTCTACATGTAAACTCATAAATCTTTTAGTAACATAGTTTCATCCCTCCTCATAAGGGACCAAGGTAATTTATGTAAATAGTTCGAATGCCGAAACCACAGAAATATTATTAAAGACGAGAAATGGCGAGCGGGTGAATTCATGTCCGCAAGCCATGCGCCCGTGGGGCAATGTGCTAGGCAACGGCCGTCATATCATAACTTGATCGTGACGAAATCCTGCTAATACATTGCTCCTTAACCACTACGTAATTTTGGCGCTCAGCTGAACAAGCAATGTAAAAATAACATCACGATACTTTATCAATGCGGTGTACTTCATAATACGGCCGCTTGTGGAGACACATGTTCCGATACATTTTTAACAACATAACATATCTCCTCTTTTCTGATATCTATGGCGGAAACCAACCTCGATTATTTTTCCAAATCGCAAATCATTTAGGATTCTAGATTAACTTAAAATATGCTATTGATTTTGATTTCCTTTCGAGCTTCAAAATATGCTCAATGACGCGCCGTCATACAACGTTGATACGGCAGAGGGGCTTTCCTTAAAAAGGGTTGTTGTACTCATCAATATGAGCGATTTTTACTATGCGACCAACCCTGAAATCACGAGAAAAAAATCCGCTGCTCCATACATTTTGTCCAAATATCATCATCATCTGCATAGCCTTTTCCCAACTATATTGGGGTCGGCTTCCAGTCAAGCCGGATTTAGCTGAATACCAGTATTTTACGAGGAGCGGCTGCCTACCAGACCTCCACAACCCATTAACTGGGGTAACACGGTACTTCATGGCAAGACTGGAGTCAGATTTACTGGCTTCTGACTATCCGTAACGACTGCCAAAGATCTACAAATGACAGCCGGGACCTACGGCTTAACGTGCTTTCCGAGGCACGGAGGAAACTCGTTATGTTAAGATGGTCACCCATCCACAGACCAACCTTGGCAAGTGTTGCTTAACCATGAAGACCGACCTGTACGGCTGTCATTATCTAGCCACGAGCTTCTCCATACATTTATGTTCACATATTTTGACGTATGGAGAAGCGGATTTTTCGTCGTATCAATGATGTATAAAGAATTCTTAGGTAATATTGACATAAAAATTGATTTCTTTTTAATACTCCGATATATAGAAATACAGTCTGTCAGAAATACGATAAACTGATAGATACTGGGTCTTTCCCAGATGTAAAAAAAAACAGAAAAAGAAACAGGTTAAGTGCGAGACGGAATCGCACACCTAGAGTTCCGTACAATACAAACTTATGAAAATGGTTCGATTACGGAATTTAGTCTCGGAAGATTTTTCCGAAGCACAAAAACAGTCATTATTTCGTGATACCGATATTTGCGACTGAGGCGAAGTTCGCCCGAGCCTTAGGCGAGGGTATTATAGAGCCGAGTGCTGAGGTGAGAAACCACGTGTATCAAACGACGTTTTTCAATTCACTTGAATTGACGTGAGACTCGTGGGGATCGCTTAGCGCCCAGCCTGATACGAGGTGGCGCATTTTTCTGAACTAGTGCGGAAAACAGTAATTTGCGTGTCTAAATCCAGTAGGGCTAAAAGCAGGTTTTCGAGTAAGCATATTGAAAAAACTTTATCCTTTATATACCCTCTAAAAACCCCCTTTTAGCAATAATACCACCTATAAGTAACTATGGCTGGTGTTATCGCTAAAACCGGTTTCACCATAAATTCTAAGCTTCTATTATAATTATTTATGTTACCTATACAATAAAAAGTATATCATCGATCTACTAGCTTCTGCCAGACTCCAGACTCTTTTTTTCCGGTAGGGGGAATCATCAGAATGACTTCTCCCGCTCTTGGGCAGAGGGCATGTCAGACTCGTACTGACTAAACCACTACTCCGATCCTTCGTTGCCTTCGATCTGGGGGAACGGTGACAACCTTTCGGATTTTCCGTGTTCCCCAGAGGCTTGGGCCCTACCGGGCCCCTACAGTTTGCTGACATCTCCTTGAGGCGCGCGTGGAACAGAACGAACCGTTGACAACTAGGTTCGGTCCAGATTATTACCAGATTGCCGGACGGCAAGCTACCCAGTGCTCGCCGTCCGCTAGCCCGCGCCTACGGTGGTCGGAACTTTGGATCCCCGTTTCATTCCCTTAGGGCTGGGGCCATGGACTGAATTCCGAAAGGGAAGCTCGTAACCACAGAATAAAGGCAAAGAAGGACCGGTATGGGGCTTAGTTAGTAAAAGTCTGACACGCCCTCTTGCTCCGCCCAAATGCGGGAGAAGTAATTCTGATGATTCCTCACTTGAAAAAAAAATCCCCTTAGGTAGTGGATTTTTTGGGAATTCCGCTCTCAGTGCTCGCCTAAGTCATAAAAATAAATGTTGTACACAATTTCGCGCTCCTAGTCCCAGTAGTTTTGGCTGTGCGTTGATATGTCAGTCAGTCAGTTTTTCCTTTTATCGATCTATATTATATCTTTAAGCATCTTTGCGGATTGACCAGGATTTTTCCAGCTTATTGTTGTCCTTACTTTTTTTTTGAAGGCACCCTTCTCCAGCTCTTGGGCGGAGCGAGAGAGCATGACAGACTTTCAGTGACTAAAACCAACTCGTATGTTTCTTCTTTGCCCTATTGTTTTCCAAGACCACGGGTATCCCTTTCGGAAGTCAACCTATCAATCAATCAATATCTTTATTGTGAATCATAGCCCTAGTCTCCTTCGGTTTTGCTGACTGAATCACTACATCATCATCTACCTAACCTTTTCCCTACTATATTGGGGTCGGCTTCCAGTCAAGCCGGATTTATCTGAATACCAGTATTTTACGACGAGCGGCTGCCTACCAGACCTCCACAACTGGGGTAACAAGGTACTTCATGGCAAGACTGCAGTCAGATTTACTGGCTTCTGACTATCCGTAGCGACTGCTAAAGATCTACAAATGACAGCCGGGACCTACGGCTTAACGTGCTTTCCGAGGCACGGAGGAAACTCGTTATGTTAAGATCCACAGAGCAACCTTGGCAAGCGTTGCTTAACCTTGAAGATCGACCCGTGCGGCTGTTATTATCTAGCCACAGCAAAAAAAAATTTTTTTTCTTTCTTTCTTTTCTTTCTTTGAGAAGCCGGGGCGGGTCGCTAGTAATAAATAAAAATTCTCTCTATCATCGGAAAATGACATATGTATTTATTTATGTACGATACAGGTTAATGAAAATCCATTTATCGTACTTCCAAGATAAAACTGATAACCAAAGCCGATCGATTGTCCAATATATCCTGACCTGCGGCGAAATATGGAACTACATTTTTTTTTAACATAAACTTGTACTTGACAGCAATCCCGCCTGATGGTAAGCAGTGATGCAATCGTTGATGAGGCACACTAGTTTATTAAGAACCTATTTACTCTAGACTTGAAGGCACCCAACTTATAATCGGACAGGAAGACCGCAGCAGGCAAATTGCTCCAGTCCCTTGTTGTACGCGGTATAAACGACGACGCGAAACGGATAGGCTTTTAGTAAACTAATGCGGTTCATCATCAACGATTGTATCGCTGCTTACCATCAGATAGAATTGCAGTCAAGCACTAGTTTATGTTACATTGAAAAAAAAAAACAGTAATGTAAGGAATGAATAAATCTATTACTGTTATTGGCTAATTTTTGAAGAGTGCAATAGGGGATCATCATCATCTACCTAGCCTTTTCCCAACTATATTGGGGTCGGCTTCCAGTCAAGCCGGATTTAGCTGAATACCAGTATTTTACGAGGAGCGGCTGCCTACCAGACCTCCACAACCCATTAACTGGGTTAACATGGTACTTCATGGCAAGACTGGAGTCAGATTTAGGTACTGAAAAAATATTATCAATAAATATACAAAAATAGAATACCTACTATCGATATCGGTGAAAACAAAATTAACGAAATTAGTAGAAAAGCAAATGAGATAAGTATAACCATTTAAAACAAATATATCCGTCCCTCTCGCCAAAACGCCATTTTCTATGGCAGTCAAAAGGGAGCAATGTAATATGACGTCATAATTACATTTGGACTTCTTTTACTTATTAGCAGCTTTGAAGCTTTATAACTTCGTTTTCGATTCGTATATTAATGTTGTCGTTAAAGATATTTCAAAAACTCTTTCATATTTATCTGATAGCTACAGCTTAGGAGTCTTCAAGTCAAGAGTGAAGAGGTTACTTCTAGGCAAGCGTGCTCCAGCGTTGACCACATCATCGCTTACCATCAGGTGAGATAGTGGTCATACGCGAGCCTATGCATAATAATAAAAAGATAGATTTGAAAGTGTATTTATTAGCATTATCGGCCTATCATGTTCCCACTGTTGAGACTCAGGCCTCCTCTCTAGGAGAGAGAATGGGCCGTAATCCACCACGCGGGCTCAATGCGGATTGGTGGATACCACATGTCTTCGAATTTTTGGTTCTAAGACATGCCGGTTTCCTCACGATGGTTTCCTTCACCGTTTTGAGAGCAGCGGTGTTGAAATTATACAAAGTAATGCGCCTGGCTGGGCTTGAACCCGCGACTTACAACTTGTAAGGATCAGTTCACACCGAGACGCGACGCGACGATGTATGCACATTTTAATAGAGTGACTCAAAATAGAACTTTATTTACTACACAAAACAGACATTTCATTGTGAGAATTTAGAATACGTTGCTCATGCAGAGCTGCGCCTCGTGACGCTTCGCGGCGTCGCGCTGCTCCTCGTGACACCACGCGACGTCTCGCTGTGCAGCGGAACGTTTTTACTGTGACCATCCTGTTGCCAACGATTTTACTATGCGCCTCGCAACTTAACGATGCGTCTCGCGGCGGCGCGCGGCGCAGCGCGAAATCACTGGCCTCTTCCTGCATCGTCGCGTCTCGTTGTAAGCTGACCCTTAGTCGGGGCAGTTATCATTAGGCCACCAATGCTCTCAATATTTATTTAGCTAATAAAAAAATGCATGCATATTCGCTATTGCCAGATCAAGATATATTTGTCAATATTTTCACACGGATATCGCCCCATTTTTGTTATTTTATCTTATCTCTACTTTTTTACTCTATAGACTATAAGGCAAACCTAAAAGTAATATTTAGTTAGTGTCGAAAAACGGGCAGAGACAGTACTTAATTTTTAGTGTAACTATAAAAAAAAAAAACAAAATGTGTTGTTTAGCGGAGTTTATAGTGAAATATGTATTGATTATTAGTAATTTTATTTTTGCGGTAAGTACTTGTTTATGTATTTAAAAAAAAAATAGAAAATAAAATATTTGGGGTTAAAGTATGAAATTGCCGTCTAGTACTGAAAAATTGTAACGATAATATATTTGTTTAAGCATTCAAAGTAACTATACGAAAAATCATGTTTTTTTTATTTTTTACCTTCCTATAAGTTTTCAATAAAATTAATCTGTGCAAAAAAAATATTAGGGGTTGAAGTATGAAACTGTTATATGTATATCGTGCTGCAAAACTTAAAAATCCTTTTTTGTTGGATAAAATACATATACATATTTAAAGTCGAACAATCAAATGTATTTTTATTTATTCAGATATTATTATTTTTTACCCCTAAAAGGAAGGCTCGACGATAACTGGAGATTGCCTAGTCTTGTGTCAAATACAGTTATTTTGTTTATTATTAGAATATGGATGTAACACATTCTAATGTTTTGTAGAGAGTTAGCCTTCGCAGCAAACTTTGCTGGGGTAGTCAACTCTACAATAAAATTCTCAGCCCCATTTTACCGAGATCGCGCGATTTCAAATTCCATATTGTCCAGTTGCGCAGACACTTGAGATACAAAACGACACCAATTTTATATCACAATATTCAGTAGGAATCTATTTGCGAATAATTAAAACAGCCACTGAACTTCACTAGAAAAACTCACAATCTAGCACGATGCATGCTTAATTTTAATTCAAAGTAGACAATAGGTTAAAACAATAATTTCATATTTAAACCCCTACTATAATGCAGATCTAGGCCCCATTCGGAATACAATAAAAAAAAATGGCTCTCCTCTAATCAATAGTTGTAATTGAGCCTTTGTCCATTCAATGTTGAATCATGATTTAGATTGATGATGATTCAGACGATCGATAGGCCCTAAAGATTCTGCGGTCGCGTACCATAAGACGCAGCATTGGAAGGACCTGGTGAGGGTCGCGGGAATCCGATGGATGCGAGACGCACAGAACCGGTCGTTTAACCCTGAGCTTGTTTCGGTGTTTCTTAACACCGGCCTCATCTAGTTACAAAAAAAAAGTCCAAAAAAAAAATTGACGTGTAAAAGAGTTTGGAAAAAACCTATTTGCAACATAAATATCATTTATCGTTGTGGCGACGTTTGGGGGAGGCTTATGACCAACATTGGACGTCTTTCGACTGAGATGATGATGATGACGCTCTTTATTTATTTACTCTTTATGCACACAACCTTCACTAGACCGCAACTTTCACCCTATATAAATCAGATTACTGTACAATTTTTTAATTATTTTATAGGTCCAAGACCCATACACTTAATGAACAACTCCTTATCTGTTCCAGATTGCCGGTCTAGCCATCATAGGTCTAGGTACAGCCGCGCAAATAAACCTGAATGAGATCCATGACGTGGTCCCTGGCAGCCTGAGTTTCCTGACTATCAGTATCATCACCTTAGGATGTATCATCTTCGTTATCGCCTTCTGTGCCTGCTGCGGAGCAATCAGGGAGTCTACCTGTATGCTTTTAACTGTAAGTATCTGAATTTTTTATTTTACGCCCGAGCGAGGAGAGGGTGTTACAAAGTTGTGACAAATTTTCACGTGTAACAAATAACGTTCCCGTACTAGTGCGGAAATGTGCGTTTATCAATACGCTTAGGTACGAAGACATAAATAAAGAGGGGTTGACTAGCGATTCGTGTTACAATAAATACAATAATTTGTAACGGGGACGTACTATGGGGAAAAATACTTAAGTCCTGGTATTTAAAGAGAAAATCGGAATTAAACTGTGCGTTTCCTATGAACACTTCCCTCCTTCTTCTTCCTGCCCTTATCCCATATTACTCGGGGTCGGCGCAACACGTTTTCTTCTTCCATACTGTCCTGTCGTCCGTCACACTATCACTAACTCCCTTTTCCTTCATATCGCTCCTCACACAATCCATCCATCTTTTCTTTGGCCTCCCTTTCCCTCTTCATCCATCCACATGTAAATTCAGAACTATCCTTATCCTTTTAGTAACACGCGTTTCATCCCTCCTCTTCACATGACCAAAAGATCACCCACCCACCAAGACAAACGATTTCCAATGAGAAAATCCGTCCTATCACCGGACTAACGGTTTAGGGTGGACATCCCACCATTCCCACCCATACACACAATACGTTTTCGGAACGCATTCATCGTGCGTACAGCTAAGGAGCGGAATTCCGGAATTTCCTACCAGAATCTGTGTTTCCTGTTATACCTAATCTAAGGTCTTTAAGTCACGAGTGAATAGGTTACTTCTAGGCAAGCGTGCTCCATCGTCGACCACATCATCGCTTACCATCAGGTGAGATAGTGGTCAAGTACGAGCCCAAAAATATAGGAGTTTACATGTTATGAAAACTTGCAAGTACCAATAATACTAATATTCTAAAACGCCATCTAGTCCCAAACTAAGTAGAGCTTGTGCTATGAGTACTAGAGAACTAATAAACATACTTATAAAATTCTAAATACATACATATTATAGATAAAATACACCTAGACACAGAACAAATGATCGTGCTCATCACAAAGACATTTGTCTTGAGTGGGAATCGAAGTAACGACCTCCGGCATATCAGTCAGGGCCACTAACCACTAGACCAATAGGCCAGTCAATCCCTCTTTTAGCCTTGGCAAGTGCGCCTTAACCCGTATTGATCGTCCATTCGTCATTCTAATACGATCATCATCATCATTATCTACCTAGCTTTTTTCCCAACTATATTGAGGTCAGCTTCCAGTCAAGCCGGATTTAGCTGAATACCAGTATTTTACGAGGAGCGGCTGCCTACCAGACCTCCACAACCCATTAACTGGGGTAACACGGTACTTCATGGCAAGACTGGAGTCAGATTTACTGGCTTCTGACTATCCGTAACGACTGCCAAAGATCTACAGATGACAGCCGGGCCCTACGGCTTAACGTGCTTTCCGAGGCGCGGAGGACACTCGGGGCCTTATATTGTGGTGAAAACTTTCACCCATCCCTCTATTAACCTTGGCAAGTGCGCCTTAACCCGTATTGATCGTCCATTCGTCAGTCTCGATGTGTCATTAATAAGTAGGTATGGTTGATTGTAAAAGGTTTATCGACGAGATAAGGCTAGCCACAAAGTAATAAATAAATACAAGTTTTTTTTATCAGATAAAAATGTAATCCAATGTGTTTTTTAGCGGAACTATGTGAAAACGTGATTGCTAACGTGAGGACTAAACGTCCACAGACGTCGATTCGAATTATTCCCAGTAGTCCCCTCTAGCCCTGTCCTCCGGGGTGACAGCTGGGAATAATTCGAATCGACGTCTGTGGACGTTTAGTCCAGTTGTCACCAGGGTGACAATTTGTGCCGACTGTTCCCTTTTAAAACTAACTAGAGGGGAGAAATGGGAAGTTTGTTTCTCAGTTGTCACGTAAGGGGGCTTATTGCGATTCCTTCCTTCTCAGAAAAAAATGTATTTACCAAGGATTTCAGCTTTTTTTATTTTTTCCGTTACAATCAAACAACATCAACGCTTGCCAAGATAGGTACGTGGATGTGTGACCATCTTAATACAGTGGTTTAGCCGTAGGACCCGGCTATCATTAGTAGATCGATGGAGCAGGCTTGCCTAGAAGTAACCTATTCACTCTTGACTGAAAGACCCCTAGTTGTAACACTTGTAACTATCAGAAAACACAGACACAAGCAGGGAACTCCACCCCTTTGCTGTTCCCAAAACCTTATGCACTTATGGATGGGATGTCTACCATGTACCGGATGGCAACACCGTATGTCTAGGGATCTGATGATGGAACGGGTGCGGGCGGAATTAAATTCTACAATACCAATGCATACTGCCCGAAATGTAAATATTACCAGCTACGTAATATCAGTGTTGGGCAAAATTTTGTGACTAATGATTAAAATATTCAGTCATGATTAACAACTAAAAATGCCATGATTCATTGATGATATATTACTTTTAATCATCAGTTACGATTATTAATTATTTTTGCTTTCCGTTAAGAAAAACCCACAATATTAAGTACAAAAAAAAATCGCGTTTAGAAGTATGAAACAGAGAAATATCCTTGATGTTCAAAATGTCAAAACTCATTTGACGTTTTTTTTTAACGCCTTGGTCGCAACTAATGATTGATTGAAAAAAATTGTTGACTGTCCCAATACTGTTTAATATTACGTAGTTGGCATCCTTAGGGGTTATTTTTTTGGGAAGGGGAATCATCAGAATGACTTCTCTCGCTCTTGGGTGGAGCGGAAGGGCGTGTCAGACTCTTATTGACTAAACCCTACCCCGTTCCTTCGTTGCCTTCGATCTGGGGACACGGGCTTACCTTTCGGAATATCCGCGTCCCCAGAGGCTTCGGCTTTGCCGGACTCCTACAGTTTGCTGACATCTCCTTGAGGCGCGCGTGGAGCAGATAATGGACAAACAGACAGACGCAGAAAGCGGCTTTGTTTTACACTATGTAAATTCTATTTAAATATTGATACTGTATTTGTATATTAATTGTTACATAGATAAAAAAACGAAAATATTTTGCTACGTTATCAAATAGAACAAAATTATCCGATAACGGGGACTTCCCACAAATACTTTGAAAACTAGGTTAAAAGAAAACCCACATAATTGCATGTAAAACAAGTTTGACTTAGTTTACATAACTTGTTAATTACTCAGATACCCGCGAAACGAGACACAATAGTTAAACAATAACAGCGCGGTCTCATAGGACCGGTTGGGGATTCAAACGTTAACTAGAATTGCAATTTGCAATCAATTATCAAAAATAACTCGGTTATCTAGAGATATGTAATCCATTTTTGTTTTTAGGTATTAAATGCATAAGAAAGTATATTCGATACTGTAAGCAAAATGCAATTTTTTAAATTCTGGCTGTTGTTTTATCTGTGTTTGATTTCCGATTTTGATGAGACTTTCACTGGTATATAGCTTATGTTATAAGAAGTAACATAGTCACATAATTACTGTTTGTTCCTGCTAATCTGCGAAACGTCTATACCAATAATAATAATAAATTTTACATAGGCCTACATGGGCACTTATAAAAAGTCGATGCTAGTGCACGGGTCCAATTGGTCGTTTCCTATGGAGAAGAACCGGCACGAAACTCCATGATTACTCTTTTCAAAAAAACATGTATTTGGTTTACAATATTTCAACATTACAATACAGACACATATGCAAGGACAGTGTTGACCAGTCAGTATTGTACCCCAAAGCACAATCAAAATAGAATTAATCAAAAACTGGGTTTGGTACAACTGGTAATTAAAATCCGTAGCCTACAGTGTTCTCTCATTCACACTATAAGAGAGAGGCTATATATAAATATAAGAACAAAAAATAATAATCAAACCTATCAACAAATGAGATGTTATCAAAAATAAATCACCACTTAATGAAATTAAGGTGATTGATATCCAAATACACACATCAAGTGTCTAGGGATCAACATATATTTTTGCAATAACTTTTCTCCTGATTGATATTAATTAAAATTTTCTTTAAGGATTCATCAAATAAAGTGTTTTCGTTTGTCACAGTAACGATAAACCAAGTCACCTTTGCATTAATAAAGAAATTTGCCATTTTCATAATAAAGGGATTTTTGACATTTGAACCACTAACATTAAAGTTCGAAAAAAAGACTGAAATAACAGTTTTCTTTAAAATTTTATTGGGTAACTTAAACAATTAATAATCCGTGTTTCTACCGCGAACACTAACAACACAAGAACATCGGTTTGGCATACTCAAAATGAGTTCATCCAAATCACGCTGTGGAATGACCGCCCATGTTCGTTGCAACAACAAAAAAAGGTCTTCTTGCGACTGGATACCCTCCATATTCGGCAGAGCTCTTCTCTGTAGCATATCCCATGCATGCTCAATCGGGTTCAAGTCTGACGACTGAGCAGGCCAGGGCAGGACATTGATGTTAGCTGCGGCGAAAGTTCTGTCTTACAACTCTTGCGGTGTGCGGTCGTGCATTATCATGCATTAACTGAAATAAGGGACCGATTTGCACTTGCAGAGGAACGATGACGTCTGATACAATCGTCTCAGCATAAATTTGAGCGTTGAGGTTGCCTCTGATCCAAATCAACTCAGTTCTTCCGCCGATCCAAATACCCGCCCATACCATGATGGTTCCACCACTATAAGGATGGACTTCCTGGCAGGATTTTAATCGCTGTTGGCGTCCAGGGGTTCTCCAGTGTCGTATACGTCTTGTATCCGGTCTCATACCAAAACGAGACTCATCAGAAAAGCACACGAAACGCCATTGTTTTCCTGCCCAATTTCTGTGTTCAAGAGCCCATTGATATCGAATCCTACGATTGTGCATTGCTATAGGTGGTACCCGTAGCGGTCTTCGGGAATGAAGGTTCACTTCATGCAAGCGGTTTCTGACTGTTTGGTCGCTAATTAAGTTCCCTGAAGAGTGATGAAGCCTCACGGCTAACATCATGGCGGTTATTGTTGGAGCTCTTCGAGTAAAGATTTGAATGTATCGGTCTTGTCTCCGTGTGGTGCAGCGATACCGTCCTCCATGGCGCTCAGCCACGGTACCAGTGCTTCGGTAACGTGTCCAAGGTCGACTGATAACACTCTGACTTGTATTCAGAGCTAAAGCCACAGTACGTTGCCGGGAACCAGCTTCTATCATTCCCACGGCTCTGAGCATTTCTTCCCTGCTTAAATGACGTCGCCGCTCCATAATAACGTTGGTTTTAATCAGTAGTAGGGAAACAGTAGCACTAATAATGTCTTCAATGCGTTGTATGTTTTTATAGGGAAAATATTGACAGCTGATTTTCATCTTTTACTCGAATTTGATTCACAGTTCCTGATTCAAATTATGAAATGCACCAAAAAGGATCCATATAAATTTATAAAATCATAAATTTATTACAAAGCCACATCTCAATCTCAAGAAATCCGCATAAAAATGCTTGATCCCTAGACACTTTTGATGTGTGTAGTATAAAATATTGCAAAAGCAACATTTAGAGTAAATTTTGATGAGACTTTCACTGGTAGAAAGCAGATGTTATAAGGAAATACATACTTTGGAATAAGAATTAGGGATCTGCGTAAAAACCAAAGACTTGAAATGGTTCTGCTGGGACAACTTACCTAGAAGTAACCTATTCACTCTTGACTTAAAGATACCCAGTTTTTAGCTATCAGAAAACACAGACTCCGGCAGGGAACTCCGCTCCTTATTACATCGAATGAGTTTCCAAAACATTTTGAGTGAAGAAGTGATACCTATAATTGTTACTATTTTGGTGTACTTCTTCCTGCCCTTATCCCATATTATTTGAGGTCGGCGCAACATGTTTTTTCTTCCATTCTGTCCTGTTCTTTTTGTTTCATATCAGTCCTCACACTCCATCCATCTTTGCTTTGGTCTCCCTCTTCCTCTCCATCCCTCCACATGTAAATTCATAACTGCTTTAATAACATGCGTTTCATCCAAAGGTTTCATCCCTCCTCTTCACATGACCATACCAAGACAAACTTTCCTTTCAGCTTTTCAGTCACTGGTGCCACTTTCAAACTTCCTCTAATATCATCTGCCTAGCCTTTTCCCAACTATATTGGGGTAAGCCGGATTTAGCTGAATACCAGTATTTTACGAGGAGCGGCTGCCTACAAGACCTCCACAACCCATTAACTGGGGTAACACGTTACTTCATGGCAAGACTGGAGTCAGATTTATTGGCTTCTGACTTTCCGTAACGACTGCCAAAGATCTACAAATGACAGCCGGGACCTACGGCTTAACGTGCTTTCCGAGGCACGGAGGAAACTTGGTATGATAAGATGGTCACTCATCCACAGAGCAATCTTGGCAAGCGATGCTTAACCTTGAAGATTGACCTGTGCGGCTGTTATTATCTAGCCACGAGCTCCTCTCATTCTCAATCTCAAATTCCCCCAATTTTTTTGGTGTACAATAAAGTTTATTCTATTCTTTTTCAGTACGCAGTGTTCATGGGAATCCTGGCAGCTGTAAAGATCTACATAACAGTGGTGATATTCGAGTTCTTAGGCCACGTCACAGATACGGTTACCGACTGGTTGACGAAAGCTTTCGCTAATTCGAACGTGAGGCCCGCTTATAATGCTATGGAGAACCTGGTGAGTTTCTGGTTTATTAGGTACTAGCTTTTACCCGCGGCTTCGCTCCCGTCTAATGACTACCCTACATATCCTACGCTACCCTACCCTACACTACCCTACCTACCCTATACTACACTACCCTACACTACCCTACACTAACCTACACTACCCTACACTGCCCTACACTACCCAACACTACCCTACACTACCCTACACTAACCTACACTACCCTACCTACCCTACTTTACCTAACTTTTTTTTTAATAATTTTTCTCTCCGTAAGAACCATCATTGAACTTCAAGGAACATTTTAAAAAAATAATCAGCCAAATCGGTTAAGCGGTTTTCATGTGATGTCGTGACAACGAAAAACGGGTTTCATTTTTATATATATAGATTATACGAGTACTAATATATAATGTAGTAGAATAGATTTGAGAGCATTGGTGGGCCAGTGGTAACAGCCCCGACTTACAAGTTGTATGTCGCGGGTTCAAATCCAGGCACATTACTATGTGTAATTTATTTCATCACCACTGCTCTCAAAACGGTGAAGGAAAACATCGTGAGGAAACCGGCATGTCCTAGAACCAAAAAATCGAAGACATGCATGTGACATCCGCCAATCCGCACTGGGGCCATTCGGTGGATTATGGCCCATTCCCTCTCCTAGAGAGGAGGCCTAAGTCTCAGCAGTGGACATTACAAGGCCGATAAAAAAATGTATAAGAGGCCCTGGGTTTTCCTTTCAGAAGCGAACCTATGGCTCCAGTAGGCTTTGGCCCTGCTGCCTTTACGGTTTTGCTTGCTGATTTTTGCTGAATGTCAGGTGTTCGCCTCCTTCTACAATGCAGTAATGGAAGCGAAGGAGGAGGCCGCATACGTGAGGGTACAGAGTCGAAGCCTATTGGGGGCCATGGGTTATATGAAACTGAACGTAATGGAAAAGGAGGATCTTTCGACTAGTCAATTCTATGCTATATGAAATGCATATAGCATAGAATTGACTAGACTAGACTATGCATAAGAAAAATTTCTAAACATAGCGGTGCGAATCGCCCCATTCCTAAGAGCTATTGGTCGATTCACACCGCTCGGCGCTCCAAGGTCAGCCGTGGTGCGAAACAGACCATTCTTGAAGATGTTCGTCGTTTCGCACCGCGGTGCGAACCACGAGTGGTGCGAAACGACGAAAGACCCTTAGATTAAACACCGGGTACCAACTGTCCGATATTAGATTTCGAACTGTTGTACTTGTTCGCGGAAAACTCATCTTTTGGGCACATATCAGTCAACTGCGATGTGGAAGAGTGGTTTTACGCCATATTTTAGTTTGTTATAGTTATAGTTTAGTTGTGTTTGTTTGTTGTGCTAGTTTATATTATAGAGTTAACACCGTGATGCAAGACTTCATAGTTTTAGTTCCAATGTGGCCTCATAGATGTCGCTAGAATTATAAAAAAATATTATTACAAATAATAATATTTTTTTAATCAATTTTACTACTATTTACAATTCATTCATTCATAATTTCAGCTATCGTTTTATTTATTTTATTATATTTACTATTTATAATTCCAGTTCAAATGCTGCGGCACGGTAGGCCCCGCGTCCTACCCCACCATAGGGCTGCCGGTGTCCCCCACATGCTGCAAGAACCCGGATATGCTCGTCAACGAGTGTTCCCTCACTAACTCCTATGAAGGCTGTATTCCACAAGTCACCAGCTACTTGGAGTCCTTCGGAGAGGCTATTGGCATAGTTCTTATTGTTGTCATTCTTGTTGAGGTGGGTAGTTCGACAAATTTTTAACTACCGTCAAACGGGGTGAATAGGAACGCAGGGGTGAATAGGAACGAAACTTTGATTTTAATTTTTACTTTGGTTAAATATTTTATCTTCATTTCTGTATAAGCATCGCCTTTTATAACAATTAATGGATAAATAGGAGTAATTAAATGCTGGAAAAACCTGTTAAATAACGTTAAAATGCAGTAACCATTTTCGTTCCTATTCACCCCGTTTGACTGTATGTACTTTATCTATCCCTTAGGACAAAGAAGCGACTTCCTTCGGCACAGCACATTACTGAACGTATAAAGTGCGTCTAATGAAAGCGCGACCTGGAGTTTTTTTTTTTTAATTTAATTGGCAACATTCAGCCGCAATTGTAGGAAATAAAAAAAATTGTGAAGTGTCAAAACATGATTCTCCTACTAGTTAGTAATACCACACACAATTTTTTTGGATTTCACCTCTTTTTCTCAGGTCGCGCTTTCATTAGACGGACTATAGTAGATGGGGGACGCCTATGTTCATCAGTGGATGAGTGGACGTCTTTCGGCTGAATGATGATGATGATGTGATCGGGAAGGGCCTTAACACCAGCTATGAACACTTTCTTCCTTATATTTTTTTCTTTTACATTCAGTATTTGGCGAAGAATCGCCAACATAAGTGGCAGTAGCAGGGCACATTGCTCGTAGAACGGATAGTTGATAGAGTCGAAAGGTTCTAAAGAGGCGACCACGCATCGAAATATAAGTATTTCACAACGCCATCTAGTCTCAAACTAAGCAGAGCTTGTGGTATGAGTACTAGGCAACTGATAAACATAGTCATATATTTCTAAATACATAAATCATCATCATCTCAGCCAAAAGACGTCCACTGCTGGACATAGGCCTCCCCCAAGCGACGCCACAACAACCGGTCCTGTGCGTCAGTGGCAGTGAGCAGGGCACATTGCTCGTAGAACGGATAGTCGATGGGGACGAAAGGTTCTGGAGTAGCGGCCGCGCACCGAAAGACCGTTTATACCGCTTACATCGAAGGACTGGAATAAATTGCCTGCTGCAGTCTTCCCGTCCGATTATAATTTAGGTGTCTTCAAGGCTAGAGTGAATAGGCTCTTAATAAACTAGTGCGCCTCACTATCAACGATTGCATCACTGCTTACCATCAGGTGGGATCGCAGTCAAGCACTAGTTTATAAAACTTAAAAAAAAAGAAAAGACGCAGCGTTGGAAGGCCTCTCACAAGTTGGATCGATGACATATGGTGACAGCCGCGGATATGAGATGGATGCGTGACGCACAGGACCAATCGTTATGGCGATACTTGGGGGAGGCCTATGTCGAACAGTGATTGTCTTTAGTAGGCTGAAATGATGATGATGATAATTCTAGGGCATGGCTTAACCGTTTACCAAGTTTCATTGAAATCCGTTACGCTGTTCGAACATGAAGAAACAACAAACATACACACAAACTTTCACCTTTATATTGTACTAGCTGCCCCCTGCGGTTTCACCCGCATTTTTCGTTACTGCTCCGCACCCGTGGGTCGTAGCGTGATGATATATAGCCTATAGCATTCCTCGATTAATGGGCTATCTAACACTGAAAGAATTTTTCAAATCGGACCAGTAGTTCCAGAGATTACCCCCTACATACAAACTTACAAACATACAAACTTACAAATTTTACCTCTTTATAATATTAGTATAGACTAGCTTTTGCCCGCGACTTCGTCCGCACATGAATGTTGGTTACAGCTGACACGAAGTCGAAGACAGAAAAAAAAATGGCCAACCTCCATCCTTGGGGTTCAAGCTAGCTCTGTACAAAATTTCATCAAACTCGGTTCAGTAGTTTAACCGTGAAAGCGTAACAGACAGACAGAGTTACTTTCACATTTATAATATTGGTATAGATTAATACAGATGTGTAATTATTTCTTTCTATCTTTCTTTTTCAGTGTGTCTGCCTGATCTTCAGTATATTCCTGGTTTGCCAGTTCAGAAACAAGAAACGACGATATGCTTAGACAGCTAGTAAAATTAATTCATTAACTAATTTTAGAAAGAAAAATTGACTTTTATGAATTATTTTTACTTTTTAATTTGCGCTGTGCGCGCCTTCTCGACATTATCATAATAATTATATTTTGAGTACAAAAAATAAATAATAAGTAAACATATTTGATTTAAAATGAAATTCACTAGTTTTATTTTATCTTTATCGAAAAATTCATATTGTCAAGGCTTTTTTTTTCGGTAGGAAATCATCCAATGCCTTCTCCTGCTCTTTGGAGAAGCGGGAGAGCGCATCAGACTTTTACTGACTAAAACCCATTCCTAAGTTCCTTCTTTCTCTTGCATTCCAAGACTCCAGGTTTTCCTTTCAGAAATTTCAAACCATGGCCCCAGTAGGCGTCTACCCCGTTGCTGACATCTCCTTGAGGCACACATGGTTTTATAGATAGATAGGCTCATATTTGACCATTATCTCACCTGATGGTAAGCGATGATGTGGCTGCCGACGAAGCATGCTTGCCTAGAAATAACCTATTTGCTATTGACTTAAAGACTCTTAGATTGTAGTTATCAAAAAAAATAGTCCGCGGTGTGTACATTTATATTTATTTATTTCATTGAGTTTGTTTTAATTCACACAGGTCAACATGGCCACACTTGTGAAACCTCAGAAGTTAGTTCATGGTTCTAATTTGTCAAATTCTATGGAGTAGAAAGCTGGCATGAAACTCCATGGTAACACTTTAAAAAAAGTTTGATTTTACAATTATATTAAGACAAAAAATTTGCATTAGTGGCCTTATAATGTTCCCACTGCTGGGACTAAGGCCTCCTCTTTAGTAGAGGGGAGGGGAGACGAAAAATATCTGTTTGATTTCTTTTTAACCTTTCACATACCCGCAAAACGAGACACAATAGTAAGACAATGACAGCGCGGTCTCATGAGACCGGTCGGAGATTCAAACGTTAATATCTATAAACTCAAAAAGTACTGGACCATTTTAACAGTGGAATGCTATTTCATTACTGTGTGACATAGGCTATATTTATTGTAGTTGTTATTATTATTATTTTCAATTGTTATGCGCCAAAAAATAAAGTAAGTTGCTTATAATAATAAAATACATAAATATGCTAAAATAAATAAAATATGGGCCGGCGTGGTGGATTGGAGCCCATTCCCTCTCCTAGAGAGGAGGCCGAGTCCCAACTGTGGGAACATTACAATGCCGATAATACTAATGCTAAATAAAATATCAGTATACATAAAATAACCTATCACATACCCACAAAACGAGACACAATAGTAAAACAATAACAGTGTGGTCTCATAGGACCGGTCGAGGATTCATGAAATAATATGCACTATGTCTCAGAATAAAAGTAAAACTGCATGCTTTGCTATTTATTTGTGTACAAAAACCATAAAAGATTTTAGTTTACAAAACATACTTCATTTTAGTGCTTTATAAAAAAAGGGAAGAGGGGAAAAAAACAAATGCTTTTTATCATGGTTAGTTATCAAAAAATCAACCATTTTTTTAAAGAGTAGCAATTTCCTGCTGGCTTTTTACCATAGGAAACAATTAATTGCAACTGTGCACTAGCTTCTGATGTTTTTTAGGTGCCCATCTAGGCCTATGTCAAACAAAATATTTTGAACTTACTTTTTTTTTATTATTGTAAATGAACACAGAAAAAATGATGTCGTAAATAAAAATTATCAAAGGGCTCGACCGACTGTGGCGATTTTTAATTGACATCTTCGTATTTGTTACGGTAAACCTTTAAATGCAGTTTAATTTAATTACCGGTGAATAATCCAACATAACCAAAGAGTTATTTATATAAAATTTACCGTAAGCCGTACATTACGATTGAGCGAAAGCCGGGGCGGGACACTAGACAGAACCTGTCTATATATTATAGAATATATTACTGTAATAGCAGAAAACAGTATGTAAACAATTAATTACCTTATATTATTTAGTATTGGTTGCGCAGTTTCTTCTTTAGTGTCCTTAGTATCAATTCCAGGATCAGATTCCTCCGGGGAATCAGAAACCTCTGTTTTGATGTCCGTTTTCAAACCAAGTTCTTCTTTAATCACTACGTACTCGAAAGCCATTTTTGTTTAATAACTATTTCTTAACATTTCCACTCACATTCCATTAATAAAGTCTATTTTTCGCGAAACTAAAAATACTAAAACTCGGCAATGGAAGAGATTCGAGACCTGCGATACCAATACTATAGTGATGTTCTGAGATTATGGAAAAATATCGATTTGAAGATTTAAATTTCTTCGTAGCCAAAAAATCTCAGCTATTAGGTACGTAGTAGAATGAAATAGGTATATGAATTTGATAAACTGTAGTTCAATTCCATGAAAAAATAAGTTAACAAATCCATAAAGCAAATAGTTATATGGATTCCTTAAAAAATGTCAATGTTTAGATTTTTTTATTATTAAATTTTTCTTATTAATAAACAAATTAATAGATATATCTATTATCAATACACGTCAACAAAGTAATAATTATCGGACTCCTCCAAAACGGCTTGACTGCTTTTGTTTTAAATTTGGTCTGAGAATAGGTTGTAGGCTATTTCTTACCCTCTTACGCATTTTTTTTGTTGTATATTTATATTGTTATGACAGAACAATGTTTTTTGGATAAGTAAGTGATATTATAAAACAAAATATCCTACTAAGGCATCGAAGTACTCGTTCACATCGATGTAAATCAGAATGTATCCAGAAGACCGCAGCATTGATAAGATGAATGGCAACGAAACATATGATATAAACATATGATGATTATCATCATATGTTTATATCATATGACTCCAGACACACGGACTCCAGGACCCAAGTGTTTCAATCCTAAATTGCCTTGAAATTTTAAAAATTGTAAACACACCATTAAAACATATCGATATTTTTTATACTTCCGGCATCCCTAATCATAAATTCCAATACATTTGACACTAGTGACATTAAACTTTGACTCTACAAAACAAAGTTGCCAGATTATTAAAAAATACTATTTTTGTTAGAAAAAATATAAAACTGAAAAAAAATACCGTACCTACGCAAATCAATGGATTTTAGGAATCAGATATTATGGAGCGAAGTGTCTTGTGGGGGATTTGAGCCGTAGGTTCGGGGAGGCGGCGGGTGACTCCCAGTCTAGGTCGTTCTTGGTGCAAAGGTTGGCCACCGCTATTCAGCGAGGCAATGCGGAGTGTTACGGGCACTTTTGCACCGGTTTGACAACGATCAGGGTCGGGTTATTAATGGACGCATGACATTTTATTTATTTATTTATTTAAATTCTTTATTGTACACACAATAACTTATTTACATTCATTTGGAAACACATGTACAAAGGCGGTACAACATAAATTTACATAAGTACGTCTAATAAATAAATATTTATTTAGATATAATACATATACTAATAAATATCAATATATACTATTATTATGTCAATTGAGATAGGAAGTGCTCTTTAATTTTCCTCTTAAAGATATCTAATGAAGAGATTTAAGGGGGATTTGTCTGTATTTTTTTTACTGTGGCTTTGTTAAAAACTATAAAAAACAGCATTCCTCTGACTAAAATGACATTATAAGGGTTGTCACACTTGTCAAAACACAAAACTTACAATAATAATGATGCCAGCTATCATTATTATTGTAAGTTTGACATTTGCCTGTGTCAATTTAGTCTCAGGGACTAAAATACAGACTTTAGCTGACTCGTATAGCTTGGCCAGAAAGAGTAGAAAAAAATTGAGGTCGCTACTATCGTTTAGATGCTTTTAGATGGTATCATTTATTCTACTTCATAAACGATCTTGATACTTTAAGTATTGTTTTTTAATGTGAGAATAGGGAAAATCATTAAACTAGATACATAATTAGTTGTAAGGTCTAGTTTTATAATTAATAAATAAAAAAGCTTAGGAAAGTTTAAACGTCTTCATTACAAGGGCTACCCTTAAGGTGGCCGCGACGTTAGAATTATCCATCAAACGTAATACCAAAATCATTTGTAGTTTAAGCATATTTACACCATAATATGATATTATTCGGATTCAGAAAATATTTATCTAGGTTCCTACGTCGTCTTTTTTACCCCAAATGAAATTAAGGCGAATTTAAATTTGCACATTTTCACAGCGAAAATGTCATGTTTTTATTTTATAAACAACAATATTTCAAAATATCTCTCCGTAGGAACACAGATATTATTATCAAGTTATAAATACTCGAAACGATATTGGAAATACATTGATTTTTCATTCATCATTTTTGGTATTACGGAACATCTCCTAAATTTCCAATAATTTGTATTGCTATCACACCAAGCAACTGTCAGTGTGTGGATGATGACTTTACTCCAGTCAGTGTGTCCAAGAATTGTTTATACTATCTGAATTGATTCCATCAACCTCAAAAACGTATTTTATTTTGTCTCTACTCGAAATAGCGCGCGGTGTACGCAGGCCACTTAAGTTGTGTCGTTTGAAATAAGTACAGACAATCTAATAGATTATTACCATTTATTGTTTTTCAAAGTATTCTCCACGATATTTAATACACTTTTGCATGCGTCCGAACCAGTTTTTGAAACATTTATTCCACTCTGAAGTGGGGGTAGTCAAAATAGCCGAAAAAGCTGCTGACGAATACAAATATTCGTCAACAGCTTCTTTGGGTGGACGGTAACTTTGACCACTTAGACTGCTTGATTTTGGGGAATGTAAAAAAATTGTTAGGGCTCAAGTCGGGGGTTTAAGGCGTGTGATCCAAAATTTCGACATTTTGCTTAGCTGGTGTTGTAAATTTGCCATCGTTTTTATTGCTTTCGTTTATTATGCGGACACCGCTTTCTGATTTTCCTGGAATCTAAATAAAACATTAATTTAGAATGACGTAGTTAACGATCAAAAAATGCAATCGCTCTATAAAATAATGTCATTGTGAAAGAAATTTCCAAATGTAAACAAACAACTAATGTTATGTTTAATCCGTAAAAACGTCGATGATATGGATTTTTTAAAGACCTAACTGACGTTAACTGTAACTTGAGTCATGAATTATATATATTATAGAAAATTAGAGTGAATAAATACCTGGCATATCAGCAACTCGTTTGTAAAGATTGTCCAACTCGGTTAGAAGTTTTCCGGCATGATACTCCGCCAAACATCGTTTAAAAACATTGTAAATTACTTCTCTGGCACCACCTTTTATCGTCTTGCCCATTTTTAATAACAATTCACTGACTAACACGTTTAATATCTTTCAAAATAGCAATAATTCACAAACCACTTTCTTTGTTTTGGTATTTTGACTGTTGTTTGACATTGTTTTTCGAGTTGCTATAGGAACAAAAATGCAGTTCATATTTATTTAATTTCTACTCTTTCTGGCCAAGCTATAACATACCCAATTTGCTAGGCGTCATACGTTAAAACTGCGTTTGTCTTTAACAATAGGGAGGTCTAGTGAAATAAAAGTGATAGTGAAATATTTTTTTAATTTTTATGCCATAATCTCTCTACCAGAGCCTCAAATATGCTATTATCTAATAGGAATTGTATCAGAATTGTCAATCATTGGCTTCATAATTGTGTCGGTGTTCTACAGGATGCATTTCGGAGAGTGTGCGCAGGAATTACATGAGTTAATTCTGCCATCTCCCTTCTACCATCGGACAAACCGTCGTACGGCGAGTATCCATCCTTACGTTGTCGAAACCTGCACGGTCCGGACAGAAAAAGCGGTTTGCCTCGTCGTTTATACCGCGTACATCGAAGGATTGGGACAATATTCCTGCCGCGGTCTTTCCGTCCGATTATTAAATAATTTGGGTATCTTCAAGACTAGAGTAAATAAGCTCTTAATAAACTAGTGCGTCTCACCATCAACGATTGCATCACTGCTTGCCATCAGGTGGGATTGCAGTCAAGCACTAGTTTATGGTAATTAAAAAAAAGTTTGGTAATACTAAACTTGCCTAATAGCAGACTAAAGAATTTGTCACACTGGATGCGTTCTGCGGTCTGCGGTCAGGTCAAAGCGAACGCAGCCCGCATCATGTATGAACAGCATTGTCGGTATTAGTATATTTTATATAGAATGCGATCTGACCATGCGAGCACAACCAAAGAACGCAAGTTGGCCCGGGCGGGGCGGAGGCGAGGGACCGACCGACAACGTTGACCGGACCGCAGGCCGCAGAACGCATCCAGTGTGACAAATCCCTTAACGTTTGAATCCCCAACCGGTCCTATGAGACCGCGCTGTTATTGTTTTACTATTGTGTCTCGTTTCGCGGGTATCTGAGTAATTAAGGCCCAGAGAACCTTACCGATAACATTTGACATTGTGTCGTTAACTTATCAGTGTTGCCAGCACATTTATAAAGCTTAACCCCCCTTGGCCTCTATCAAAGCCTGCTTCAACTCCGCATCGAGAGGGTCTTCCGTGGGGTCCGTAGATGTTGGCGGGACATACGAGTAAGGATCCCATCGCTTCGCCCTTTTCCAGATATAGTAATAGTCGTAAGGAGGTTGCTCAAAATAATTCAGTTCGCCGCATTGTCCTTTGTACATTGGGTGCCAATCTGAACAAGACAAAAACGATATAGTTCGAATTCCACTTTTATTTACAAGTAAATATATTTTAGGGGTTTATTATTATTTGAAGATAAGAGGCTATGCATCCCCCTTAGTGTAGGGCATGTAGTCACTGCAACCAAAATGATCTATTGTGACTCGCTACCTTGCTAGAGTAACTCTTTTAGCCTGGAGGCTTCTAAGAAATTTAGAATACTCTTAGCTTTTAGAATTTATTTATATATTCTTATTTTAGAGGTTCCGCCCACGGCGACTTTTTGTTGCCATACAGTCGTTCACTGTTGAACAAAGGCATCCCCCAAGTGTCGCCACAATGAACGGTCCTGTGCGTCTCGCATCCATCGGATTCCGCAGTCCTTACCAGGTCATGCTTCCACCTTATTGCAGGCCTTCCAGCGCCGCGTCTTCCAGTACGCGGTGGCCACTTTAGAACCTTTCGGCCCCAATGTTTGGCTGTTCTTTGAGCAATGTGCCCTGCCCCTTGCTACTTCAGTTTAGCGATTGTTCGTGCTATGGAGGTTTTTTTTTGGAAGGGGAATCATCAGAATGGCTTCTCCCGCTCGTGGGCTGAGCGGGAGGGCGTGTCAGACTCTTACTGACTAAACCCCACCCCGTTCCTTCGTTGCCTTCAATCTGGGGGACACGGTGAGCACCTTTCGGAAGGTAACCGTAATTTTGTGGTAAAATAGGTTTAGGTTACTGATTCTGAGTTCACGGCCTCTCGGACCGGAGGCCCCGTCGGATCTGGGACCCCATCTAACTGGGGCCCATCTGACCTGGGCCTCCATCGAGTCGGGGACCAGTCCGACCTGGGCTATAGTTCTGCTACTTGAAAAGACTGGATTTAAACTAGACAGATGTTTACTTACGTGGTCCTGAAAATATAAGAGTGATTATCATTAATTTGTGTAATATATTTCATCGCCATTTCTCTCAAAACGATGGAGGAAAACGTTATGAGGAAACTGGCATGTCTTAGAACTAAACCAAACCGCACTGGGCCGGCGGCGTGGTAGATTATACCTACTCTCCTACTCTCTTAGAGAGGAGGCCTAAATCCCAGCAGTGGGAATATTGTAAGACTGATTATACTTATTATTAATTTATACTGTACATCATATGCCTAGCCTTTTCCCAACTATATTGGGGTCGGCTTCCAGTCAAGCCGGATTTAGCTGAATACCAGTATTTTTACGAAAAGCGGCTGCCTACCAGACCTCCACAACCCATTAACTGGGCTAACACGGTACTTCATGGCAAGACTGGACTCAGATTTACTGGCTTATGACTATCCGAAAACGACTGCCAAAGATATACAAATGACAGCCGGGACCAACGGCTTAACGTGCTTTCCGAGGCACGGAGGAAACTCGTTATGTTAAGATGGTCACCCATCCACAGACCAACCTTGGCAAGCGTTGCTTAACCTTGAAGATCGACCTGTGCGGCTGTTATTATCTAGCCACGAGCTCCTCAATGTAATGTCATATATGTCGCTACTAATATAATAGAACTTACTGGTATTTGGGTTAAAGCAGTTTTCATGGTCCATGTCACAAATGTTTTCAAAGTTCTTATATTCGTTCTTCCAACCCCAAGATATGAGGCGATGCCCACAGATTTTTCCGTAGCTAAAATATACAAAAATATATATTATAAAAAAAGAACATGTGGATGGATGAAGAGGCAGAGGGAGGCCAAAGAAAAGATGGATGATTTGTGTAAGGACTGATAGGAAAAAAAAGGGAGTAAGTGATAGTGTGACGGACGATAGGACAGAATGGAAGAAGAAAACGTGTTGCGCCGACCCTAAGTAATATGGGATAAGGGCAGGAAGAAGAAGAAGATGATAAAAAAAACAGGCCATGTGCGAGTTGGGCTCGTTAAGGCTTCCATTAAACACTAATAGGTAGCCTTGCGTCCTGCAAGGCTAACGACAAGATTAAAAACTAAAGATACATACCATCTTAACATACCGAGTTTCCTTCGTGCCTCGGAAAGCACGATAAGCCGTAGGTCCCGGCTGTCATTTGTAGATCTTTGGCAGTCGTTACGGATAGTTAGAAGCCAGTAAATCTGACTCCAGCATTGGAAGGCCACTCACAAGGTGGACCAATGATCTTGTGAGGGTCGTGGGAATCCGATGGATGCGAGACGCACAGGACCGGTCGCTGTGGCGACGCTTGGGGGAGGCCTATGTTCCGCAGTGGACGTCTTTCGGCTGAGATGATGATGATTTAAGACTTACGCTTTGTAGTAATGGCTGCAGACACGGTCGCAATCTCGAAATATTTCCATTGGATTTTGCGTTGACGTTGACTGGCCCCCTATAAATATAATTGAAATTAAATTATTATCATTGTAGCGACATTTAGCCCAGGCGCGCACTAGCGGCCAGGCCGCAGGCGGCCAGGTGAAACAAATGAAACCGCCATAGGCTAAGAACTCACGGAGCGATTTTCGCCCGCGACCGCCGCGGCCGTGGAACTGGAACCGCGGTTTTATTTCAAAACTCACGAGCACGGTTATTTGCGTGGTTACGCAGCCGCCGCGGTTGCGATCATCGCCCGCAGACGTGGCGGGCGCAAGACGGGCGGTTGCAAAATAGTGTTGGATTTCTGTACCTACCGCTACCCGCCGGCCCTCGCGGTCGCCCGCCAACCGATCGCAGAGCGCGCGGGCGCCACCCGCCGAGACTGCGGGCAACCGCGCCCCGCGCGATTCTACTAGTTGCCCGCCGGTACAGCGGGATCCGCATACAATCGCGTACACCGCGGGCGTAAAACGTGTCGTGAGTTGTGCTTTAATTTTTTACATATCGATGGGTCCTATGTATATGGGCCAAACTGCAAAATTGCAACTTTACAGGAGAGCGTTTCAAAGTTTCAATTTACTATAACTTCAGATTGATGAAACCAAACTTTACAATTATTTGCTTGTTTGCTAAGACAATTATTTTCCTAATTTATACTATAGTATTTTATACATACATATATAGGATGTTTTTAGGGTTCCGTAGCCAAAATGGCAAAAACGGAACCCTTATAGTTTCGTCATGTCCGTCTGTCCGTCTGTCCGTCTGTCACAGCCGATTTACTCGGAAACTATAAGTACTACAGTGATGAAATTTGATGGGAATATGTGTTGTATGAACCGCTACAAAATTATGACACTAAATAGTAAAAAAAAGAATTGGGGGTGGGGCCCCCCATACATGTAACTGAGGGATGAAAATTTTTTTTTCGATGTACATACCCGTGTGGGGTATCAATGGAAAGGTCTTTTAAAATGATATAAAGTTTTCTAAAAAACATTTTTCTTAAAGTGAACGGTTTTTGAGATATTATCAGCTCTCAAAGTCGTAAAAAGTATGTCCCCCCCCCTCTATTTTTATAACTACGGGGTATAAAATTCTAAAAAAAATAGAGGTGATGCATGCTAATTAACTCTTTCAACGATTTTTGGTTTGATCAAAGTATCTCTTATAGTTTTTGAGATAGGTTGATTTAACTGTATTATATTTGCTGCTACGGAACCCTTTGTGCGCGAGCCCGACTCGCACTTGGCCGGTTTTTTTTTTATGTCACATTGACCCTTCTACGTTACTTTTCGTTTAAATTATTTTTCTTAAAAAACAGTGTAAATGGGCCCATGTGCCATATTGGCCATTATACGCGTATTACGTAAATTAGCATAAAGTATATATTTTTATATTTTGTACCCATAAAATAAAGTAACAATTGAAGTAGATGATATGTAATTAATAAGAATATAAGCTATTTCGATATTTAGTTATTTAGGTCACATTGACACTTATACGTTTTACAATCTGCTAAATTACGAAGAGTTTTCAGTTAGATCATTAGAAAAATAAAAAAATACGCTATAGTTCAATTCATTTATTGAAAAAAAAAAATTGAATTAGTTTTAAAACTTCACTTATGAACCCGGTCTTTGAGTCTTTTTGGTATTTTTATGACAAAAATTACAAAATAATTATGAAGGAAACTGTTAATACAGATCTTAGATTGATTAACAATATAATGTACTTTACATTATTATTTCAATAACAAAATTACAAAAAAAAAACAAAATTAAAACCTATCTATATAAAAAAACAACTCTGTAAGTACTATAATCAATAATAAAAATACCAATATCAACATTACTAGAAATTCTTAACAAGTCTTCATTAATTTTCTTTTTCTTCAAATTTTAGTCTCTTTATAAAATTACAAAAAAATAAGTGATAAAATATAATGACCACCCAAATAACTTCGTGACCAACAAACATCTATTACCTAAAATATATACCTATTAAAAAATTCTCAAAAAATTTATCATTTTAGATTTTTGACTAAAACTAGAATGGTATCATTTATTTTAGTTTATAACTGCACTTTAAGTAAGTAAATGATCACCAAATTTTGATGATCAAACGATATTTCTAACTGACTACACCGTTGGAATGCTACTTCGAGACATGGGGCGCCCCGACTAGGATAGGTTACGTTAGAAGGGGATTGTGGAGTCTAGTGAACGAGCAAACACAGACCCCACAAACCCCTTCGTGGTTATTGTTATTAAGCTAATCAGAAGTAGTCGATGGTCCTCTACCAACATTGGAATTTATTTACTGTTTTTAAGTACTAGGTATTTATTTGGAGATAATTTACTTTTATAGGATAAACAGATGTTACAATGTTACATAGGTATTGAAATCTCATTTTGTATTCAAATTCTGTTTAATTTTTGGTGTTCATTTGCTATTTTTTTACGGTTACATTTTACTAAATCTGGTGTTCAGTTAAACATAATCCAAAAAATAAAAAAAAACTATCTGGTATAAACAAAATAAAAAACATCAACATTACTAAAAATTATTGATAAGTCTTCATTAATTTTCTTCATTAGCGTTTTCATTAATTGGCACAATGTCATTCGATGCTACTAAATTTTCTTAACAGCTGTGGTATGCAAGTGGGATAATATTTTTTCTACATAAATCAAGCAGGTCCAATTGTCAAATCAGCAGATTGGCTCGAACTACGAAACAAACGCGCGGGAACTACCCACGTATAAGTCTCTTACTACCTCTTTGGCCCTTTTACGTTTCAATTCATGTTAGATATGCCTTTATACTGTAATAAAAAATCGTGTTTCTATGCAGATTTTTTAATTTTTTAATGGCTCACATAATTACACTGCTATACAGTCATTTCGCGGAAGGCATACTTGAAGTCGATTTTGTATAAGACGAGTGTACTGATAACGGGAAAAATACCAGAATGGTCAAATTGACTCCAGTTTTTGAGATAAACGCTTCTAACATTTTCCATAAAATGCTTCAATAAATGGGCCAAAAGATGTATTTAAAATTTATTTTTATTGTTTACCTTTACAAAAATACACAAAAATAATAATAGTTTGGGGTACCTTTAACTAGAATAAATAAATGAAGATCATGAAAAACTTTCCCTTTGGGATTTTCTCTTATTTACTTTGTCAGGACAATCTCTTTTCAAGGTCCAACAATAGTCAGCCATCATATGGCTGTCCCATCGACCTTGATATCTTTCTTCCATTATCCTGATATCCTGACGGAACCTTTCTCCTTGTTCCTCACTGTAATCACCCAGGTTCTGCGGGAATCGGTCCAAATGGCTGTGTAAGAAATGCAATTTTATGCTCATGTTGACTCCTAATTTGTTAAAATTTTGTAGCATTTTTGCAACTAGTTCTTGATATTCCGGCGCTTTGTGATTCCCCAAAAAGTTTTTTACTACCAACACAAAGCTTAACCATGCTTCAGATTTAATCTGTGTCATATGGGCTACAAACTCAGTGAAATTTTCAATTATTTCTTAGTTCCGTTTATCTCAATAACCAGAGTGAATCAAAAATAAATAAGCATGCAGCGTGAAGGTCTAATATGAGTATTAACAAAAACCATTAACAAAATCCCTGCCGCAGATTTTTTTATTTTTTTTGTATAGCAGTGTTATTTATACTTAAAAGATGCGTTTACCATAAAAAAGTAAAAATGGCCAAATTGTTAGTTTGGCCCTTATACATAGGACCCATCGATATGTATCTGCATTCTACAGAAGCTGCGGGCCCGCAACCGCGGCGGACGCGGGTGAAAATCGCTCCGTGAGTTCTTAGCCTTAGGGACTACACACACTTATTCAGCTCTATTCAGCTTATGTCCATAGAAAACAACGATTTTGTATGGAGACGCGTACGCATCCATTCAGCTTTCCGCGTTTATTCAGCTTTCGCGGCAAACGAGTATAAAATGAGAACAAATGTGTTTTTATCATGCGAGTGCTTTAGATAGAGTTCAGCGCTGTTCTGCTGCGTTCAGCGCTGTTCCACCGCGTTCAGCGCTGTCCCGCCGCGTTCGACGCTGAATGCGGTAGAACAGCGCTGCACACGTATGGTTCTCAACTCCTTGTCAACAAGTTGCGACCTGCATAGTTCCTGGATAGATTCGATTTATTCGAAAATGCTCTTTAAATTTAATATTATTTTGTTTTAATTGGGATACCAATATCGCGATTTCTCCAACCAAATTTCTATTTACCCAAAATGAGTCGACCCACTGTTGTTCGCGTTGTAATTTTATACGGTTATTTTTTTCTATTTCTTCTACAAGTAGCGAAACGACAAAAATATCGTACATAGAACCATCCATGTTGAGGACACAATACTAATTGAGTAGCTGACCGTCTTCGCAGCATATTCATCGCCGTACGTAGTAGATAGAAGTAGTTTAGCGGAGATAACACTCTTACGCCGCTGTACGCGGCTGTAGAGCAGGCTGTCTAAGTGTGACCAAAATCGTTCAGCGAAACGCGAATAGAGCTGAATAAGTATGTGTAGTCCCTTAGGGACTACACACACTTATTCAGCTCTATTCAGCTAATGTCCATAGAAAACAACGATTTTGTATGGAGACGCGTACGCATCCATTCAGCTTTCCGCGTTTATTCAGCTTTCGCGGCAAACAAGTATAAAATGAGAACAAATGTGTTTTTATCATGCGAGTGCTTTAGATAGAGTTCAGCGCTGTTCTGCTGCGTTCAGCGCTGTTCCACCGCGTTCAGCGCTGTCCCGCCGCGTTCGACGCTGAATGCGGCGGAACAGCGCTGCACACGTATGGTTCTCAACTCCTTGTCAACAAGTTGCGACCTGCATAGTTCCTGGATAGATTAGATTTATCCGAAAATGCTCTTTAAATTTAATATCATTTTGTTTTAATTGGGATACCAATATCGCGATTTCTCCAACCAAATTTCTATTTACCCAAATTGAGTCGACCCACTGTTGTTCGCGTTGTAATTTTATACGGTTATTTTTTTCTATTTCTTCTACAAGTAGCGAAACGACAAAAATATCGCACATAGAACCATCCATGTTGAGGACACAATACTAATTGAGTAGCTGACCGTCTTCGCAGCATATTCATCGCCGTACGTAGTAGATAGAAGTAGTTTAGCGGAGATAACACTCTTACGCCGCTGTACGCGGCTGATAGAAGTAGAGCTGTATAAGTGTGACCAAAATCGTTCAGCGAAACGCGAATAGAGCTGAATAAGTGTGTGTAGTCCCTTAGCCATACAGCGCGCGCTTCTGTCCGCACGCGGCCGGCGGCCACAGGTGCGCGCGCTCTTTGGCGGTTTCATACTAATGTATGTATCTCGATGGCCGCCGCGACTTGGCCGCTGGTCGCTGGCCGCTAGTTCGCTATGGGACTTATTAAGGCGCCACTGAATGAATTAAACTGCGAAATCCTGCATCGCACAATGATTAGTTCTCCGAGCGATTAGAATATATAAAGTCTGTTTTTAGGGTTCCGTACCTCAAAAGGAAAAAACGGAACCCTTATAGGATCACTTTGTAGTCCGTCTGTCCGTCCGTCCGTCTGTCAAGACCCTTTTTCTCAGGAACGCGTGAAGGTATCAAGTTGAAATTAAAACCATATATTGAAATCCGCGATCCCTTGAAGTTGTGCAAAAATCAAACTTGTAAGTTGACGAAAAAAAAAGATACGCCCGTTTATGTTGCAAAAAACGTACATTTCGACACTGTCAAAGGAATCAAAACTCATAGGGTGCTTCCCGTTGACCTAGAATCTTGAAATTTGGCACGAAGCAAGGTATTATAGCACTAATATCGGGAAAAGTCTGAAAACTGAAAATTTTTAGTTACGTCACAAGAAAAAAAAAATTGAAACGTCTTCAAGACTCGATTCGAGAATTAAACTGTTTTTATAGGTAGGTTGGTACGAAACCCTCAGTGCGCGAGTCCGACTCGCACTTGCCCGGTTTTTTTTTAATATCTGAGACTAAAATGTTATTATGTTAAAAAATCGCTGCTAGCGATAAGACCGCCCATTGTAACACCGTACTAATTTTAAGTTCCTTGTAAAATTATATTTATGGTGTACAATAAAGTATATATCAATCAATCAATCAATTATGAATAATTATATTATGAGATATTATGATTATTATGAAATGGGTTGTCACAGTTGTCAGAACACAAAAGAACTGGCATCATTAAAAGAACTGGCATCATTATTATTGTAAGTTTGACATTTAACTTTGTCAATTTAATCTCAGGGATTAATAAACAGACTTTAGAATAGCACGAAATCATCTATAGGGCCCAAAAATTTTTTTTTATTGTACCTATCTGCACTAATATAATAAAGAGGTAAAGTTTGTTTTTTTGTTTGTATGAGGTAATCTGTGGAAGTACTAGTCCGATTGCTAAAATTTTTTCACCAATAGAAAGCTGCTGTATTCCTGAGTGACATAGGCTATATTTTATGTACGCGGGCGAAGCTGCGGGCTAAAGCTAGTTGTGTATATGTATTGTGTGCGGTACGAATAAACGTTTTCTATCTTTCTTTCTATCAAACCATTCAAAACAAAGAAAAAAAAAAGCAAAGAAGGAACACGAGTGGGTTTTAGTCAGTAGAAGTCTGACACGCCCTGTCGCTCCGCCCAGAGCGGGAAAAGCCATTTTTATAACCCCACCTTAGAAAAAAATACTTTAATTTTTTTCAATTCGTAACGTTTTGCGGGATTATTCCTACAACGCAAAGAGAAACTGAAGACACTCCTTTTCGCTCCATTCAGAGCGGAAGAAGAGATTTGTGTTTAAATTACTCAATTACTTGTTACCACTTCGCGTGACCCAAGGGTTTTTATCTTGGTCAGAGAATAAGCATTGCCATACAGTGTGGCAATGCTGCCAGCCTTTTGGGTACATTACGTCATTACCAGTCGACAGCGATGTGGAGGAGTTTTTCGACGCCATTCTTTGGATTACTTTTAGTTAGTTCTGAAGGGTTTTATTTATTTACTGTACATAATATACATATATGTATATATATATATTTGTAATGCCAGTAAACTTCAATCTTGCCATGAAGTACCATGTTTCTATTATGGGTACTAGACAACTGATCAACATACATACTTAAATATATCTAAATACATACATATTATATAATATGTACTAGCTTTTGCCCGCGGCTTCGCCCGCCCGCCCGTTACAATTATGGTAATTTTATGACGTAAATATTATTTTTTAAGATAAAATAAAGCCAATAGCACACAGGAACAAAGCAACTTTCTATCAATATATACATTTATGAAATCGAACCTGGATCTTCAAAGATTATTCCATACAAACAAAAAAACAAGCTTTACCTCTTTATTATATTAGTATAGATAAATTACACCCAGACATAGAACAAATAATGATCGTGCTCATCACACAAACATTTATCCTGGGTGGGGATCGTACCTACGACCTCCGGCATAGCAGTCAGGGCCAGTAACCACTAGACCAACAGGCTAGTCGCACGATGATGATGATGGTACCCTTTGGATCCCTGAAAACAGCTGAAAACAAAAGAAAGATCCCTACTTACATCTCCACGGCTCCGTTTGTTCCCTCGGTGTGGTAGGTGACCCGGTTCTGAGATAGAAAAATAATGGTTAAAAAACTACTCTTTACTCCTACTGCGACTCTTTAATTCATGAATCCCCGACCGGTCTCATAGGACCGCGCTGTTATTGTCTTACTATTGTGTCTTGTTTCGCGGGTATTGATAGGTTAAAGCGCAGCTAACGCGCTACAGGCGCATTTGAAACGCGTCAGCAGCGCTACTGCATCGCGTCTGTAGCGCGGCTGCCGCGCGACCGTGTCTGACGACAGCGGGCAGAGAGGACAAAGACAGGGTGGCGCGTGAATTAAAACAAAAGCAGTTTGTAACATACAAACGGTACACGGTCGCGCGTTAGCCGCGCTGCAGTCGCGATGCAGTAGCGCGGCTGACGCGCGTTTGCGTCGCGACTGAGAAGCGTGGCGTGGGGTAAGCCGCTAGCGACTGCATCGCGGCTGTAGCGCTACTAGCGCGCGTCAGCCGCGCTTCAAAACTCGCCGAGGCCCCTTAGGGCCTATACAAATCGCTCGATTGCTGTACTAGCGTCCGTAGGGAAGGCACGCGCGCTAGACGCACCGGTGCAGCGGTGCCGCGAGTTTGTATCGATACACACGCGCCGGTGTTGCGCGTTTGTCAAGTATCGATACAAACGACAACAAACTGCTCTGTAGGATAAAAACGCGCCGGCGACGCGCGTTTTGGGAACGCGCGTCGACGGCGCGTTTAAAAAACGTGGTGTGCATACGCCCGTTTTGAGTGCGCTCAAAACGCCATTCCAGAACCTTTCTGCATCATCAACCATCTGTTCAGTGAACAATGTGCCTTGCCCACTGGCACTTACATAAGTTTAGAGCATATAGCATAGCATCAGCCTTATGATGTTCCCACTGCTGGGACTTAAGCCTCCTCTCTAGGAGAGAGAATGGGCCGTAATCCACCATGCAGGCCCAGCGCGGGTAGGTGGATGTCACATGTCTTCAAATTTTTGGTTCTAGGATATGCCGGTTTTTTTTCCGGTAGGGGAATCATCAGAATGACTTCTCTCACTCTTGGGCGGAGCGGGAGGGCGTGTCAGACTCTTACTGACTAAACCCCTACCCCGTTCCTTCGTTGCCATCGATCTGGGGGACACGGTGACAACCTTTCGGATACCGAGTTCCCCAGAGGCTTCGGCCCTACCGGGCCCCTACAGTTTGCTGACATCTCCTTGAGGCGCGCGTGGAACAGAACGCGCCGTCGACGACTAGGCTCGGTCCAGATTATTACCAGACTGCCGGACGGCGAGCTACCCAGTGCTCGCTGTCCGCGAGCCCGCTAGGATAAGCCGGTGTCCTCACGATGTTTTCCTTCACCGTTTTTGAGAGCACTGGAGATGAAATAAATTACACAAAGTAATGCGCCTGACTGGGTTTGAACCCGCGACTTACAACCTGTAAGTTGGGGCAATTCCACCAATCTGCACTGGGCCCGCGTGGTGGATTACGGTCCAGAGATACGAGGCTTGAGTACCAAGGAAAAATGAAGAGAATAGAAGGCCGATTATGATAAAGCTAAAACAATGTGTTGTTTTGAAAGTGTATGGCATTTCAGGAGGTAATTATGTTAGTGATACTCGACCCGAATCAATAATAAAATGAGTACTAAGTTTCACACACACAAACACTATTTCATTGATCCAAAGCACACTAGCACTTCCCGCACGTTTGTTTAGGGAGTTATTCTGAGAAACCAAATAAAATTTAAAAAATAAAATAAAATTTATTATTGATTATTGTATTTTTATATGATTATTTGTGACTTTTTCAGGTCCCGGCTGTCATTTGTAGATCTTTGGCAGTCGTTACGGATAGTCAGAAGCCAGTAAATCTGACTCCAGTCTTGCCATGAAGTACCGTGTTACCCCAGTTAATGGGTTGTGGAGGTCTGGTAGGCAGCCGCTCCTCGTGAAATTCTGGTATTCAACTAAATCCGGCTTGACTGGAAGCTGACCCCAATATAGTTGGGAAAAGACTAGGCAGATGATGAGTTAAGTCATTTCTTAAGTGGCTTACCTCAAAAAGACATATTCCCCGGATTTCCAGTACGGTTCGCGATAACGTTCGAACTTCAACCGGTTCTTGGAGGCAAATTCCTGCATTTTCTGCAAAACTTTCCCTTGTTTTGTTAACTTTGATTTTTGTCTTCTGCTGACCTTGGAGCCCCTTGCATTAGAAAAATCTTTATTAGTTGTCAATATTTTTATTAGTGGCTCTATTTTATTTTTAAATAATTTAGTTCTCGAATGCACCCGGATACATGGGCGAAGATTGTCACTGACTGGACGCCTGATCGGTCGACGCCGTCGAGGGCGATCGCGGCGAAGGTGGTGTGACGATCTAATCGTGTTCGCGGGACAAACTTGGCTAGCGATGGCCCAAGACAGAGAGATTTGGAAGGAGAAAAGGGAGGCCTTTGCCCAGCAGTAGGACACAAACCAGGCTATTAAAAAAAAATAGTTGATCTAGTGGTTAGTGGCCCTGACTACAGGCTTCGACCCTGCTAGGCCCCTACAGTTTGCTGACATTTCCTTGAGGCGCGCGTGGAACAGACCATTGTCAGTAAGGTAAGCCACACTCAGGTCTGTGGAGGAGAGAGGAGTGAGAAAGATCACTCCACCCAGAATGGAAGAAAGTATTAGTTGAGTTTCCATGTTCAAAATAGGCATAACGCTGAACGACCAATAATCTGTGAAAGATTTTTTGTAGGTGAAAAATCGAACACACTGATAGCAATAGTGCAACGCACACGGCCTACAAAAAGTCAGACAGAATATATTATATCATCATCATCATCATCGTCATTGTCTCAGCCGAAAGACGTCCACTGCTGGACATAGGCCTCCTCCAAGCGTCGCCACAGCGACCGGTCCTGTGCGTCTCGCCTCCATGGGATTTCCGCGACCCTCGCCAGAACGTCGGTCTACCTTGTGGGATAGGATTATCATATGTGACGATTATCGGACCTACAAAAAATCTGTCGTGGGCGGGCAGCGTAAGCAGCCTCACCTACTTCTAGTAGGGGCCCAGCAGGGTCCGAAGCCTTTGGGGCCAAGGTGTTTTATTTTTGGTTGGATTGGGTTCTGAAATGAAAGCTCGTGACCCCAGAACGAAGGCAAAGAAGGACCGGGCGGGGTTTAGTCAGTAAAAGTCTGACACGCTCTCCTGCTCCGCCCAAGAGCGGGAGGAGTCATTCTGATGATACCCACTTGAAAAAATAAAGGTTAATTACTTACTTGGCATGAAGTGCGCTGATGCTTTTATTTAAGAATGTTGCCAGCGTCAAAATATCATCATCACTTAATTCTTTTGCTTCTTCAATATCGTTAGTGTAATTTTTTACTAAATCGCTTACATCCTCCTTTTTAATGTTTTCTATTTCTTTTAAATCTTGAGCTAAGTTTGCAAAATTATAACTGAAAAATGTTGAGAAGTTCATAATATCTTTGTCAATTGAAAACCGATTAGAGTGCATCTAATGAAAGCGCGATTTGGAGTTTAAAAATAAATAAATAATTGGCTACATTATTCAGCCGCAATTGTAGGAAATAAAAAAAAAACTGTGAATTGTCAAGACATGATTCTCCTACCTACTAGTTAGTAATACCACATACAAAATTTTTGGATTCAACCTCTTTTTCTCAGGACTATATACTAAGTGGAGCTCGTGGCTAAATAATAACAGCCGCACAGGTCGATCTTCAAGGTTAAGCAACGCTTGCCTAGGTTGGTCTGTGGATGGGTGACCATCTTAACATGACGAGTTTCCTCTGTGCCTCGGAAAGCACGTTAAGCCGTAGGTCCCGGCTGTCATTTGTAGATCTTTGTTACGGATAGTCAGAAGCCAGTAAATCTGACTCCAGTCTTGCCATGAAGTACCGTGTTACCCCAGTTAATGGGTTGTGGATGTCTGGTAGGCAGCCGCTCCTCGTAAAATACTGGTATTCAGCTAAATCCGGCTTGACTGAAAGCCGACCCCAATATAGTTGGAAAAAGGCGAGGCAGATGATGATCTCAGGACTATATACTAACCTCTCCGTGACAGCATCCTCATCTTCATTTCCCATTGCAACTGTCGTTCTTATTTTTTCTTTGATTCTAGCCATTTTTTCTTTTAAATACATTTTCCATACTTTTTTCGTTTCGGGGTCAAAATATGATCTTATTTTTACTGCGATTTTGTCACCATTTATTACTATATCTTCACTTGATATTGGTTGTTCTATTATCGTGTCTTCACTCGATATTGGTTCTTCTATTATAGTTCGTTGTGTTGTTATCATGTATTGGTTGAAGTTTCGCGCTTTTATTGTTCTTTTTTTACTTAAATTTGACACTCTTGTTGTTGTATTTTGCCTTATGTTCGACACTCCCGTTGTATTTTGACTTAAATTTGACACTCCTGTTGTATTTTGACTTAAATTTGACACTTCTGTTGTTATTTGACTTAAGTTTGACATTGCTATTGTTGTATTTTGACTTAAATTTGACACTTCTGTTGTTGTATTTTGACTTAAATTTGACACTTCTATTGTTGTATTTTGACTTGGGTTTGACACTTCTGTTGTTGCATTTTGGTTTAAGTTTGGCACTTCTGTTCTTACGTTTTTAGTTAATTTTAGCTTATCTAATATAAGGTTTTTATTTAAGTTTGAAAGTTTATTTGATTTGGATAGTTCTTTTATCACATTTTCATTTGAATACACTGTAGTTACTGTAAAAGAGATTTTTAGTATTTAATAAATGATACCTACGAGTAAATCACATGAAATATAGCACTCTCAGTTCACAATTTTCTTATATTTTATACAATATGTGGGCGACGGAAATTTAAAGAAACCTGAGCGAAGTGAGGATAAGAGTTAGTAAATTAATAAATTCAAAAATTTTAAATTAAAAAACACCTCCGACTACTCCCCAACTCTCAGGTCCTAATGACCTTGAAGACCCGAACCGATTTCTACCAAACATAGCTAAGAACATTCTCAACTGATATACCTTTCAAACAAAAAAAACCTCATTGAAATCCGGTCATACGTTTGGGAGCTACGATGCCACAGACAGACATACACATTTACACACACAGACACGTCAAACTTATAACATCCCGTCGTTTTTGCGTCGGGGGTTAATAAACTTACAAATGATCGCGAGAGTAACACCCGTGCATATTTTTTTTAGCATTTTTAAAGAAAATTAATTATATTTTATATCTTCCGATTTTTCATTGTTGAGTGCCGTGGAAAGATATTTGTTATATTTATTACTTGCCTGGCGGCAAGTAATTTAATATAAAAATAAATGGTTATTTTTGCCATCGACACGCTTAGAAGAGTAAATATTAAATTATTTTCTCCAACTTAGTTTGTTCAAACAAAAAATCAATGTTATTTCAAAATCAATCAACAAATCAGGTTCGTGAAAATATACTTCAATCACAAGTAATGGCTGATTTTTAATTAAAATAATGATGATTGAAAACTATTAAATCGAAAGCCTATAATAGAATTGGATACCATGGTAGATGGATGTTTTCTTTTAGGTAGGGGAGTCATCAGAATGACATCTCCCGCTCTTGGGAGGAGCGGGAGGGCGTGTCGTGTCAGACTCTTACTGACTAAACCCCATCCCGTTCCTCCGTTGCCTTCGATCTGGGGACACGGGCTCACCTTTCGCAATATCCGTGTCCCCAGTGGCAGATGGTAGATTGCTGCTGAGTTCGAAACAACTATTGTGCCCCTGGAACCTGGAACATAGGTAGTTTTAAAACAGTAAAAGTCTGACACTCCCTGTCGCATTACCTAGAATGGGACTAGGGCATCGGAACCGGTTTTTCCCGGTTCTAAAAGAACCGGGAATTCCCGGTTCTGAGGGACCCTGAAAGAACCGGTTCTGTAAAATGTAGAACCGGGTCTTTCGGTTCTTTCGGTTCTCTCTTAAAATAAATTTAGAAATAATATTATCTCTATACTTAATACCTACTCTTTATGCTAAATATCAAGTTATAATCCGAATTTATAATCCAAGCAGAATAAATACTATTATTTCACTATATTAATAAATAACCTTATGATTTTAATATTATTGATGAATCTTTAGCAAGCTAACGATTTTTTAACGGATTCGGCAACATTAAGATAAATGCTCCATAATATCCCGCGACATTAAAATTTTTGACATTTAATTTGTAGCTCAGTCTCAAATAGAAAATTATGGTGGGTTACGTTACGGCATCGTAGACACTTTCTAATTGTAGATCATAGAATCTTAGGAAATGTGTTTTTAGATTCATATTAGAAAAAAATATCACAATGCTTAGCCGCTCGCTCTTACTTTCTCTGCCGCCACTCGGCGATAGGTACATCATTTGTAGATCCTTTTTCACTTTATTCAATGAAAAATTCAAATCATACACATTTCTTATCTTCACATTATCAAGAATACAATTTTTGAATAGTCTATGTGTCTCTCAGTCATGACTTTAGTCACCAAACGACATCAGTCGAAGTTGACTTAGTATAGAAATCCACCTCGGGGTCGGGTTTCTAGTACAATCGCGATAATTCTTCTTCTAGAAGGGTTATTTTGGTGCGGTTTTTTACGCTAACGACCTAAGATAGGCTAGTTCCTATTATATTTAACGAGAAATACCATTTCCCGCAGTGCAATTCTCCCCGCCCGGTACATTTTGAATTTTAACCAAAATTATAATTTTTCAAAATTTTTATCTTTAAAACCTTTAGTCTTTTCGAATTTAATTTTTTCAGCCTAACTTTCCAACCCACTGGACCTACATTCTGGCTAGCATTACGTGAACCCAAATTTAGGTTCAGTTTTCCAAATTAGCATTTTTCACCAAAATTTCCGGGTTTTTTTCAATCAATTTTAGCGCGGTTGGCTAGGGCTCGCGGAGACGCGACTATTGACACCTCGCACGCGAGTCTAGCTCAACTACAACGCGTGAAAATTCACGGGCAAAAAAAAACCCGAAAGAACCGAAAAAACCGGGTACCCGGTTCTGGCTTGAGTTTGGAACCGAAAGAACCGGTTCTCAAAATAGGGCCGGTTCTCGATGCCCTAAATGGGACGAGGAATGGATGGACCGGCAACACGGAGTAGTCACCTTCCACATGACACAGGTCCTCACCGGTCATGAGAAGCTCGAGAGGTTCCTGCACCGGATTTATGAGGAAGAAACGCCTAGTTGTCACCATTGTGATGACCGCCCGGAGGACACGATGAAGCATAAGGTGGAGATGTACCCCATTTGGGCGGAATACCGCCGTGTCCTCGTGGAAGTGATAAGGCGGCGGCGACCTCTCGCGCCGGCCCCTGGTACAGGCCATGGTTCGGAGCGAGGAGGGGTAGGCGGTCGCGTCATTCTGCGAAGCAGTAATGTTAGCGAAGGAGGCGGCCGCACGCAAGAGACTCATCATCTACCTAGCCTCTTCCCAACTATATTAGGGTCGGCTTCCAGTCAAGCCGGATTTAGCTGAATACCAGTATTTTACGAGGAGCGGCTGCCTATCAGACCTCCACAACCCATTAACTGGGGTAACACGGTACTTCATGGCAAGACTGGAGTCAGATTTACTGGCTTCTGACTATCCGTAACGACTGCTAAAGATCTACAAATGACAGCCGGGACCCACGGCTTAATGTGCTTTCCGAGGCATGGAGGAAACCCGATAAGTTAAGATGGTCACCCATCCACAGACCAAACTTGGTAAGCGTTGTTTTTTGTCCTTGAAGATCGACCCGTGCGGCTGTAGTTATCTAGCCACGAGATCCCCTGCTGCTAGCAGAAATAAGTTTGAAATAAAACTACACTGGATTAATAAAATTAAATATTTAATTTCATATTAAGCATACGAGTAAAAATATAGATTACAATTATAATTTTAGACAATAATTGAATAATTTAATATGATTAAATATTAAAAATTAATAAATAAGAATTCTTATGAAAATAAATTACCTACTTACTCTTAACATAATAAGTACATATTTTTAACATATACAGAGTAGTTTTAAGCGTACAATTTTAAAAAGGTTTGTCAACGTACAAAAATGTGGTACAAGAAAACAGATGTCAACGATAAACTAGTGCTTGACTGCGATCCCACCTGATGGTAAGCAGTGATACAATCGAGACGCACTAGTTTATTAAGAGCCTATTCACTCTAGCTTTGAAGACATCTAAATTATAATCGTATGGGAAGACCGCAGCAGGTAAATCGTTCCAGTCGTTCGATGTACGCGGTATAAACGATGAGGCGAAACGCTTAGTCCGGAGCGTAGAGGTGTTAACAATGTAAGGGCAGATACTCTCCATCGGAACCACTGCACCAAAGATGACGTTTGGGGTTCAGTTGAGGTTTCCGTCAATTTTGCTGCCAACGCGCCATTGACACAGGTCCGGACGGCGAGCAACACATTGCTTGCCGTCCAGGGTGGCTGGGCTACACACTTACGAACTCAATCCATCACTTTTCCCAAGGTTGGTACATCTATGTCTTTTCAATCCACTGCTTTGAGTAAATTGACTATTGCAAGCATCGCAAGCAAACGGTTTTTCCCCAGTATGAATTCTCATATGCAATTTCAAATTACCGTTAATAGAAAACTGTTTATTACATATATTACAACTAAACGGTCTCTCTTCGGAGTGGACTCGCATATGTTTGGATAAATTCCCTATTTGTTTATTACAAATTTTACAAGTATAAGGCTTTATTCCTGTATGCACCCGCATATGCCTTTTCAACTGCCCTGTCTCCCTAAAACACCTCTTACAAATCTCACAAGAAAATGGTTTTTCACCAGAATGCACTCTCATATGTATCTTCAGATAGCCATTATCAGAAAACGGTTTTTTACAAATTTTACAAGAAAACGGTTTTTCGCCAGTATGCGTTCGCTGGTGTAGTTTGAAACTCGCCATTTGGGCGAATTGGCGGTTACAAAACGAACATGTGTACGGTTTGAATCCTGTGTGTACGCGCATATGAACTTTTAGTGTCGTATACGCAGTAAAATCTTTCTTACAGACTTCACAAGAATACGGTTTTTCGCCAGTGTGCTGCCTCTCATGAATTGCCAAGTAACTTTTGCTAGAAAACTGCTTATTACACACATTACAAGTATGCAATTTAATTCCCGCATGAATTATAAAAATATGTCTTTTCAAATGAGATCTCTGAAGGAATCTGCGACCGCAAACATCACAGACATAGGGTTTTTCGCCAGTGTGTATGTACATATGAGATTTTAACGTCTGATTATGCCCGAACGCCTTATTACAGACCGAACAGCTGTATTTTCGTTCCCCAGTATGAGTTTTCATATGTTCTTTCAAACCTTTCTTTCTTTGAAACTCTTTACTACACTCAGTACATTTGAATTTTTCTTCGAAATGGGATTTTATGTGTTTTTTTAGGAGACGTGCTTTCTCGAAATTCTTTTCGCAGATCGTACAAGGGTAGGTGTTATCTACTATATGTTCTATAGTTATATGTTTAGTGAGTTCTTTATTATTTGTGTGTGAAGAGCTACATAGGTAACATGTAAATGTCTTTTCCCCGTTATGTGCCTTCATGTGGACTTCTAAAGAACCGTTGTACGAAAATTTCTTGTCACAGATTTGACAAGAGAATTTTGGTTCCGTTTTCCTCTTCTTCAAGTTTTTGGTTTCATCTGAAATTAAAGGAAAATGTGGTGTTAATTAAACGTGTTGTAGTGAACTTTTAAAGACAATTTAAGAATGGCTAGAACCCACTCTTTTTTCCTTCTTTGCCTTCGTTCCAGGGCAGTGCAATTCTCTTTCGAACTACCCATGATCCCAGTAGACTTAAACCCTGCTGGGGTCCTACGGTTTTCTGACTGAGGCACGCGTGGAACACTACGTACCGTCGAAGATTTGGTCTCGGTCCGGACGATTACCGGACGTCCGGATTTTCAGGCAACATGAATATGTTATATTTTTATTTATATTTGAACCCTGGTTCTTTATATTATTTCTTTTTTTTATGCACCTGCCATATTTTCTCTTCATCACCATTGGTTGATTGGTAGACAATGCCTATGGCATTAAGTCCGCCTATGTACCTTTTTGTTGCATGAAAAATTAATAAATAAATAATCACAACTCGGTGACATTAACTAGACGCTTGGCGTCGATGAAATAATGTCCAAAAACAATATAACAACAACAGAGAACTAGCCAAATTATCGACGCGCGTAGCGATAACAAAGACGCTGAGCATACCTGACACTTGCCGGCCGAGCTAAGGGGATGCGGGGGGGAAGCAGGAAGATGTGAGCATATCAGAGATGCGTCAAGTTAATGTGATCGGATAGCATTTTTTTCGACTGCCACAATGTATCCACTCACCATCACTCAAATCCGGAGGTCCAGCCCACTCAGCCTCCGTCTCAGAGGACTCTGCCCGGGACCGCGAACTCTTCAGCACGGAGAGAGGCTGGTCATCATCTTCTACCGGCGAGATGAATATCTCCATTGAGGGGGAACTAGCATCTGAAGATGAGAAGAAGTAGAATATACTTGATTAATATTATAGTATATTTATTTATTTATTTAAACTTCATGTACAGTGGTGGTACATAGGCGGACTTATGCAACAAGACAAAATACATCAAAATCCTAACACGACTCTAACTATAGGTGAGTATTGTAAAATATAAAAAAAACGGCCAAGTGCGAGTCGGTTTGTGCCTATATCGGCAAAAACATACGTTTGTTTTATGGCAATCCACTTAATTATTTATTTTATTCTGTTAGTATTTGTGGTTATAGCAGCAACAGAAATATACCATTCATAAAAATTTCAACTGTTTAAATATCACGGTTTATGAGATACAGATTGGTGAAAGCGGAGTCTTAAAATACAATCTAAGTTTAATATCGAAAGCCAGTGTTCCCGTTTTGTTTCTTCATTATTTGACAACGTCTTCCGAAATCAAGGTTATTTTGTAAAAAAAAGAAATATTTAGTCAAAACTCTTTAGATTATTTGGGCTTAGTAGGTAGTAGACCCGACGGATACCCAATGTGAGTGCGGTGCTACTGTACAAAACATGAGCCACACGTAGGAGTGCCCCAAGTGCCCAAACACCTGCACTTTGGAGGATCTAATGAGTGCCACCGATGCACGGTGGTTCCTCCGTAGGTCATTAATGCAAAAATTTCATCATCAATTGCCCCCAATTTAATTACCTATAATGATTTACCGATAAACAAGCTACCCTAAAGTATAAATATGTCACCCATTTTACCTAATTATCACTTATTTTTCTACCTCCGAAGTGAACACATCATTACGTTGCGCGCGCCTTGTCAGTAACTCATTAGCGGTACTGTTTGTTTAACTGTGAATTCTCAGATTTGCATTATTTTTGAGTAGTGTTTGTGACATGGATTTTCAAGATCAAGGTATGTTATTACTAATTAGTTATATTTTTAAGTTTTATTTTACTTATTATGACGTATTTTTACGTGCTACGCCAGACAGTATTTCTATTAAATTTGTATCTTATAGTTGACTTCACATAGACCTACAAAAAAATTCAACCATAATCGAATACTTTCACATATCTTATATTAAAGATTGAACTCTCTGTTTTAAAAATCTAAAAGATTTTTTTGCGACCTTTTGCGTCTATAGTCGCTATATAGCCTCTACGTCTGCGTAGGCTCTGGCGTAGCACGGTCTACGAAACTTACGAAAATAAATAATTATTATTTTTCCAGGTACTTTGGTTAAATGTTCTTTCTCAAGAATGCATTTCTTTGAGATTTGGTCTGCCATAACTGGAACTGTTCCTCAAAAACATCAACACGTGTTGGAAACTATTCTAGCTTCACTGGATGAGGTCGAAAATGTAGACATTAAGAACTTAGATAGTAAGATACTCAATTTATGTAAAAGTCTTGATAGATTTTGGAAAATTGTCTCTAGAAGTAAATCAAAATTTTTGAATAAGTATTCAGATTGGTTAAATGAAATTGAATGTGTTGAATTAGTAAAGGGTTTTGAGAAGTGCACGAAGTGCGCATTCATTAGGTAGGTACTGATCTTCGGAAACTTCCCCGTAAGAAAAAGAGCATTATGTCAAAGCAGGTTTTAGATTTATTAAAAATTTAGTTTAAATTCAAATTAGGTTAGTTGTTGTACTTATTTAACTAAGTTGTGGTTATGATGACGTTTGTAAATATGTAAATTGTAGTTTTAGTTTTCTTGCCTTTTGTTGTACATAATATGTATAATATATAAAAGAATACATATTTAATGATAATTCCTTCATAAACAGCGTTAATATCATATTCAGATGTATTTCCGAGCGAGGGAGAATAAATCTCAAATATTGACAATTTAAATGTAAATTAAATAGTACATATTTTACAGTTTACTGTACATAATGTATTAAATTATGTAAATAAAGCATTAATTTACATTAGTGAAGTATTTTTTTTATTATTTACCCTTCAGAAAACATCCTATTTAACAAATTTAATAAAGTAAGATATTAATGACCGCCCTTGTAGGGCGCTTGGACCACCGTGCGATGCTGCAATTAACGTAGCTACCTACTGCATTTCCTGATAGCTACAACGGGTATCTTTAAGTCAAGAGTGACTAGGTAACTGCTAGGCAAGCGTGCTCCATCGTCGGCCACATCATTTCTTACCATCAGGTGAGATAGTGGTCAATCGCAAGCCTGTCAACAATAAAAATTCTCCCCCTTTTTAATATTTGTTTAAAAATATTTCTCACCATCATATTTTATAATCAGCGTATCCTGGTTTTCATTGGATGACTCTTCTTTTAACTCTGTAAATAAGATTAATATGAATATCAGATTTATTGTACAGCATTAGGGTTGAACTTTATTGTACACATTGAGGAGTGCCTGACTCCATATTCAGGTGGCTTTAGATTATTAGGCTTTAGCATTAGCATTATCGGCCTTATAATGTTGCCACTGCTGTGACTCAGGCCTCCTATTTAGGAGAGGAAAGAGGGAGATTAGTAGGTACCTGCATGCATTCAAGAGCAATGGTTTACAATAGGTTTTTGACATAGGGCCAATTTTGTTTCCTTACTGTTTGCTACACCACAAATCTAGAAGAAAATTTAACTCATGATAGACTCATACTCGGGCTTATACCTAATGTTCCCACAGCTGGGACCTTCTCTCTAGGAGGGGGAATGAGTTATAGAGTTTCGCAGTATCCTTTGCGAATATAGTAAACTTACCACTTTGTCCATATTCCTTTTTTACGTCTTTGTCTATAACTTCGGGATCTGAAAGATGAAGAAAAATATATTAAGTGATTTTCATGATTTTTCTTAGCCCCACAAAGAGAATATATTTGTCTCACAAAGAGAAAGAGACTGGCGTATCAAAGAAAAGATGGATGGATTACAAGACGGGTAAAAGAAAAGTGACAGGTTAGAATCTAACAAAAAAAAAACCGGCCAAGAGCGTGTCGGGCCACGCTCAGTGTAGGGTTCCGCAGTTTCTCGTTCGTCACAATAAGTGTCCTCAATTTTTCAAAAACTGTTTGTCCCATCAAGTTCAAAATAATTTTCCTAGAAAGTCTTTATAAAGCCTTACTTTCCAGATTTTTTTTCATATTTTCTAAACCTATGGTTAAGGGGGGGGGGGACACACATTGTTTCTTACTTTCGGAACGATTATTTCCGAAATTATTGATATTATCAAAAAAATATTTTAGAAAACCCCTATTCATTTTTGAATACCTATCCAACAATATATCACACGTTAGGGTTGAAATTTAAAAAAAAAACGCGTTTTACTTTACATGTAGGGGGGCTACCCCAATTAAACATTTTTTTCCAATTTTTATTTTTGCACTTTGTCGGCGTAATTGACATACATATTGGTAGCAAATTTCATTTTTCTAGGCCTAACGGTCACAGAGAATAAGCGAGGACGGACGGACAGACATGGCGAAACTATAAGGGTTCCGTTTTTGCCATTTGGCTACGGAACCCTAAAAAACACGACTAAAAATATGCCTCCCCCAAGTGATGCCACAATGACCACTGTGCGTCTTGCGTCATGTCAGAATCAGTTTTGCATCGCAGAAATTGCGATAAGAATCAATTTGCAAGTCCTTGCTTGGGATGTGTTGTGTGAGTTTGCATACCAGTTTGTGTTTAGGACCTTGGTTCTCTTGTGAATACCTTCATTTCTGATTCACTTGTTGTTTAATGATGATAGTAACATAATCCTGAGAGGTTGCTAGTTTTTTACAAATAACCCTGTAAATTTAACAGCAAAATAAAAAAGACAAACTAACCATTATACCCGCAGCTATACAAGTACTCCTTCAGCTTTTCCTCACATAGTAAGACTTGCTTCTTGAACTGAGCCGCATCTCGTAATCTCGGCTCACATATACTGCACACTGTGTAGGAGGTAGCATTGTTTGGTGGGGGGTTTAACTGGAACGAAAAATAATTTTTAATGGTCATTACTTTAATTACTAACGCGGTGTCCTGCGTGAGCGACGAACGCGACGCGACGCGACGCAACACGGCGCGACGTAATGCGACGCGATGCTATACGCGACAAATGTCCTACGTGATTTTGGTCATTACTTCTCGAATCATGGAGAAATACAGTACAATTTTGCTTGAAAATGTTATAGTTCGTCTTGTCGCATCTGGTCGCCCTCAAAACAAGTACGCGTTACGTCGCGTCTCGTCGCAGACTGTCATATAGGCCGTATGTAGGGTGTGCCGTTGAGTTGATCGCGTTCGTCGCGTCGCGTCGAGTTCGTCGCTCACACAGGACACCGCGTTACGCTTTTTTTTAGGTGGAATATCATCCACTGACTTCTTCTACTCTAGAGTGGAGTGAAAAACATTTTACTGACTAAAACCACCTGCATTTTTCAGGAACACGGAATGTCCTTCAGATATTTCCCTTGGCCCTAACGGGCATCTGCCCCCCACTGTTTACTGATATCTAAAGAAAGCCATGGGAGCCTGGAATGAAGGCAAAGAAGGAACAGAAATGAATTTTAGTCAGTAGAAGTTTGACACATCCTCCCACTCTGCCCAGATTTGGAGAATGATTTCCCACTTAAAAAAAATCTCTTGAAGGCATTTGTGAAAGACTAGAAGCTGTTTATGACACAATCTCTTTCAACTGTGAGTGAATAGATTTATTCTAGCAAGCTTAACCTATCATATACCCACAAAACGAGACACAATAGTAAAACAATAGCAGTGCGGTCTCATAGGACCGGTCAGGGATTCATGAATTAATTCATGAATCTCCAACTGGTTGAATGTGACCGCGCTGTTGTGTGTTTTACTATTGTGTCTCGTTTTGTGGGTATGTGATAGGTTAAAGTGAGATAGTGGTATTACTAACCTAACACTAATAATTCTAGAAAAGAGTTGAGTATTGTCCTATAATCACTGCCAAAAAGGTTTGAATTTTAGGTCAGACTATGCAAATGGAAGGTGGGTTGTAGAAATTAATAGATGGTAAGTTTTGCCACATGGCATTCAAACATAACTGAAGAATCTCTACCATAAATATTCTCTACCATATGTTTATACAATAATACAAGCTGTAATACAAGATATAATAATATGATCTTGAAAAATTGAGTTAAACCAAACAGAATTTAGTACACTTAATTCTTTATCTAATTTTATTTACTTTTAATTTAATCTGTTGGGTTGTGATGTAATTTTATTGATTTATCTACAATTATATATAATTACTCATACTTACCTTTGCTGTATTGCTTTTAGTATAATATTATTTACATATTATGCCATTTATAACCAAATATAGTACTTATAATGCTTGTAATGTTAGCCTGATAATAAATTGCTACACTAAAGAATGCAAGTAGTATAATATAAATGTATTGTGTCAGCAGTCGTTGGCTGGCCAAATAAATAGATACTTTGAAAATTAAACTTGAAATTCCATTTATTTACTTATTGTTGTCTCACAGCTGGGCAAAGGCCTCACTCACCTAAGAACTAAAAAAAATGTTTGAGGAACCCTTTTTTTTAAATCTGCGTGTAATAAAAAACTTATTCAATATAAAAACATACTTACGATAATATCAAAAGTGTCTCTCAACAAAATAAAACAGTCTTGTTCAATTTCTTCATTCGGATATACATTTAAGCTCTTGGTATTGCCTTCAGCATGACAGCAACGGCACAAACCACTAGTATTCCATAACACAGACATTTTTATAACAATATTTAATTCATCTTTCTTTACTTTTCTAATACAAAACGAGAGAAATAAAAACCGGAACAGAAAACAATAGATGAGTAACTGCTACTATTGTTTTACGATTACCACGTAACTCGATTTGAAAGTCGCGCGGCTGTGATTAATGCTGAAAGAGTAAACAAGAATTCTAATTGAAAATCGAGTTGGATGAGAGTTTGTTTTCCGTGGTAGGTTTACAAATAAAACTTGTCGTTTGACACTGACAGTTGTAGTGAGGACTCTGATATGTTGTGCGTGAATGGATACAGGAAACTCGACTACATTTTTGTAGTAGAGTTAAGATGATTACAATTCGTCCACTATAAGTTGGCGAGTGTGAAGTTAGGCTCTGCGAATTTTGGCGCTTGAAATATCGTACAAAAATAAAGGTTTAAAAAAAAATTAATGCCAATAACTGTTTTTAACAGCAATAAGAACTGCAAATTGCATTTATTTTTTTAAAACCTTTATTTTGGTACGATATTTCAAGCGCCGAAATTCGCAGAGCCTAACTTCACACTCGCCAACTTATAGTGGACGAACTGTACTTAGATTATTAGATGATTGATTGTTTGTCGTTGTTAAAGTTTTTATGTGAGCTCTTATCAGTATTTTATCTATTTTTCTCATTCTATCTAAATCTGTAAAAATCGAGATAATTGATAGAAAATTTTTCATAAATAAATAATACAATCAAATATAATCGATTTATCTTTTTTTTTTTTTTTTTTTTTTTTATGATAAAAATTATTTATTTATTTGACATTTTATTAAAGAAAAAACAAGCGGAGGAATTTTTTGACGCCATATTTTAGTTTAGAGTAAGAGATAGTTTTAATTAGTTAAGTGTTTTTATTTTTAATGTTTTTTCATCGATTTATCTTAGTTTCTAAAATGATTTCACAATGAAGTAAACGATAAGAAAATAATTAAAGTTTTTAGTCGATAACAAAGTCAAAGCTCTTTTGACATATTCAAATTAATAATTCATCAATAGCAACATTACAACAAGTATGGCACATCTCGAAGTTTGAGCGCGCAGCTGCCAAAAATCGATAATTGTTCAAAAAATCACTTTAATTTTATGATAAAACACCAAAATGCCAGAAACAATTATAGAAAGTGTCCTTACAGGAAAATTAGACGCTGCATTGCTAATAAAGTGGCTAAACGATGAATCTTTGGAGGTAAAATTCTAACCTAGAACAAAATGAAAATTTATGCTTATTTTTACAGTTTTTTCATGTTATTTATGTTTTTAGGACACGCCCGAGGACTGTATATTAAATTGCTGCAACAGGAACGAGTTTGTGACGTGTTTTTTGTCGTTTTTAAGGAACCAGACTGACAGGTAAGTCACTTTAAAATTTTGTAAACAAAGGCGATTTTATATCGAGATTTTATTGAAAGTCAGCTGATAAAAAGTAAATGATCGAAATATTATTCTCATTATCACACAGACTCAATGTTTGTTTTGAAATTGATCTTAGATTTCGTGAAACCCTAAAATCAACTCCAAGATTTTACAATATGGTACATATTGTAGAAATCCTGGCAATATGTTTTTTATTTGTGTGTCTTATCATTAGTCATGAAATAGTTTTAAAGGACGTTTTACGTCCTAAACACGTACATATAAAATGTAAATAATATATTGAGTTTTGTATGTAAAAATGAAACACATTTTTATTCTCTAGTATAGTATTAAAAAGGGGATAGTTTGTAAGATTGTGTGTATGTTTGTTAGTCCTTCACGTGCAAACAGCTAAATGTATGTCACTGAAACTTGGTACATGGGTAGACCATGCTTTGGAACAGCATATGGGATACTTTTTATCCTGGAAGAATGGTCCTTGGGGATAATTTCCAACTACCATTCCTAGCTAGTAAGAAATGAATCAAATCCATGTTTTATCAGACAATTCTAAGAGCAAATACGCATTATTTATTTATTTTATAGTTGTAAATTCAGAAGATATGTTGTTGAAAAAAGTTTGTACAAAAGTAATGCTTATTTAAAGGAGAAATTTCTTCCAGCAGCACTAAGTGCTATTTGGCTCAAAATCTATAAGCTGCAAACCTGTTGGATTTATTGTATCAACATATGATTTATTAATTCATGAATTCCCGACCGGTCCTATGAGACCGCGCTGTTATTGTTTTACTATTGTGTCTCGTTTTGCGGGTATGTGATAGGTTAATAACATCTTTCTTCTTCCTGCCCTTATCCCATATTACTTGTGCTTGGTGCAACACATTTTTTTCTTCTATTCTGTATCACCCGTTATACTATCACTAATTCTCTTTTCTGATTTATTAATAACATTAGGAAATATTCTTCACAATTTTTTTTATTAGCAAATACTCTTTCTAAACTCCGTTGGTTTAGATAGTTAACTAAATGTAAACAATCTTGGCATGTCTTTTTATCTAAAAGTTGTCTATAAATATATGTAAAAATCTTTGCAAATAGGTATTTACCTAAATCGATGTTAGCTGATAAACTAAATTTAAATAATCTTTGTGTATATTATATACAACCTCTTTAATATAAAAAGACATACCAAGATTGTTTACCTTTAGTTAACTACCTAAACCAACGGAGTATAGCAGTCATGTGACCTATATTCAGATATGTAAATATATACCATTTAAAATAAAGTTGAGCATGACAATAATAAACCTTTTTTACCTATCAGTTCAACCGATTTTGACTTCTATTCCATAGGCATAAGAATGGCATTAAAAGCAAAAAGTGGTTACAATACCAACTGTTTACTGTTGTTACCATTTGTTATGCCACCAATGCAAATGCAATAAAAGTCAAAATTGGTCAAAAATATTTGTTTAAGTGTCTAAAACTATTTCCAATGAGGTATATTTACATACCTGAATGTAGGTAATAAGAGGAGTTTTTAAAGGAGAATGCCCGTTTTGTAAGGGAAGTTGGGTCCCAGTGGAAAATGCTTGTGCCCTGAAGATTTTTATTTTACCTAATAGTAAAAACATAGCATTTTCATAATTGGAAACCTTTTTTCAATGTGCCACCCTGGTTCAGGAGATATAATTATTTTGCTGTTTTAAACATCTAGGTTAAAATTACAAATTGACAGACTTAACATCACCATGAGCATGGAATTATGTCTTTTTTACTTTAATTCCATTAGTTTATGAAAAATGATATAAAAAATAATTTGCAGACAAAAAAATAAATAATATTATTAAGGTTATTATTCCAAACAGGTACGCGACAGCACAAAAGGGACCTGCCCCGTGGCATTCTCCTTTACTTTCAAAATCAATTTCGATGCTTGAATCAGAATCAGAATATTTATTTGTTAAACATAGGTGTTTACGAGTACATAAAAGGTCTTAAATTTAAAATATCCGAGCGCTATGTTTTGCCGTAAAGGCGTACAAATGTTGAAAACAAAAAATAAAATTATAAAATAGATAAACAACTTACAAACGAAAAGAAGAAAAAAAAACAGCTAATTCAAAAACTCTTACAAATGGAAGATAAATTATAAGTACTTCAGTCAAGTTAAAAATCTAATAATAGTTTTTAAAAATAGTAATAACAAAAAAAAGTCTTAAAAGTGTCCTACTAGTTTTTAAAATTATAACAGGTAGGTACATACTTTGAAATTATAGATGATATTTTAAATACGACATGTTAAAAAGTATCATTTATAAATTCTTCTACAGTGTAGTAACATTTTTCCAATAAAAATGAGTAGAGGCTTTTTTTAAATTTTGATAAGGGCAAATTTTTCACATTATCGGGTATTTTATTATAAACTTTAGTTGCCATACCAAAAAAACTTTTTTTCATTAGAGCGGTTCTGCATTTACTGTCGCACAATTTATTCATATACTGAGAACGCATTGGAGTCTTTTTTACATCGGATAGTTTTTGAAACAGATGGAGATTCATTTTAACAAATAATGCGGTTTCGTAAATGTACATAGCTGGCATAGTCAGCAATTTTAATGATTTAAAATGAGGAACACAAGTTTCTGTAGACTTTAAGCCACACATGGACCGAACACATCGTTTTTGTGCTCTAAAAACATTCTCTCTATCAGTAGATTGCCCCCAAAAAATAATTCCAAACCTCAGAACTGATGCAACCAATCCGTGATATGCTATTAAAAGTGTTGGTGTATTCACTTTTTTCGACAGCTGAAATAGTGCGTATGCAGATCTATTTAATTTAAGACAAATTGCTTCTATATGAGGTTTCCATGTTAATCTACTATCAATAATAATACCCAAAAATTTAGCTTTATCTGTATCTTCTATTTGGCACTGGTCATATGTAACATGAACTGGAGGCTTTTCACATCTTTGACGAAAGTGCATTATTCTAGTTTTGTTCAAATTAATTACTAGGTTATTGTTGTTAAGCCACTTAATTATTTTTTTGAGACATTCATTTATATCACTCTCGTAACTAGCAGGATTATCACATTTTACAATAGCTGTACTATCATCGGCGAAAAGAACCATATTTTGAGATATAAGTATTGGGAGATCATTAATGTATATTAGAAATAGTAGCGGCCCTAGCACGCTACCTTGGGGCACCCCGTATTTTATAATTCTTGACCGAGATGTGTAAGTGGTTACTAAATGGGTCTTTTTGCATAATTGTGAGATTTCGGTGCATTGGGATCTGTTGTCCAGATATGACTCCAAAAGTTTCAAAATATTTCCTCGAATGCCATATCCATAGAGTTTTTTTAGCAAAATCTTATGATCCACATAGATCTACTTGAAAACTTATAAAGTACTAGCAGAATTAATGAACAAAAAGAAATTGATTTACTATTTTTTTTTAATTTATATAAACTAGTGCTTGACTGCGATCCCACCTGATGGTAAGCAGTGATGAAATCCACTTGAAAACTTATAAAGTACTAGCAGAATTAATGAACAAAAAGAAATTGATTTACTATTTTTTTTTAATTTATATAAACTAGTGCTTGACTGCGATCCCACCTGATGGTAAGCAGTGATGAAATGTGAATTAAGAAAAACAATATAAAATTATTAAGAAATTATGGGCAAATAAAATAGTTATTTTCTTTGGTTTTATATCTTTTTTTTTATTATGCATAGGCTCGCATTTGGCCACTATCTCACTTGATGGTAAGCGATGGTGTGGCCGACGATGGCAGCCGCTCCTCGTAAAATACTGGTACAGTTCGCTTCAACTAACTTTGCCGCTCTGAAGTTGGCTACAATCACTGCGCAGTAATCAATTTTACGAAAAAAGACAGCACTGCGCATGCGTTATTTTTCTATCTCAGTCGCTCGTATACGTCCGATACCAGCTTTTGTTCCGCTCGCACAGTACCGTACGATCGTCGATGCGAAAAGTGCTACGCGTATAATTATTACCTACCTGTTTTAAGTTTGTTGTTTTTTTGTTATTTATTCTTATAATTACGAACGAACGTATTTTCTTTCTTTATCCTTTTCTTAGATATATAAAATCAGGTGATTAAAAAAATACACTATTTATTTTCATTATAAAATAAAACAATTTAATTTCACGTCAGTGAACACTTTTTACGCGATAGTACCTGCGCCGTTGTTAGGAAAGCCTAGCTTCAGAGCGGCATAGTTATTTGACGCGTACTGTACGAGTATTCAGCTAAATCCGGCTTGACTGGAGACGACCCCAATATAGCCTGGAAAAAGGCTAGCTAGATGATGATCCTGGTAGAATACAATAATAATGTTGATAGATCGTTTAGTTTCAAGTCGATTGAATTGTCATTCTATCGAATCCCGTTCGAAGAACCTACCGATTTTGGGGAGGACTTCAATCGAGCGACTGTAAAACTTCAACGATATTTGACTTATTTGATTTTACTTTAATCAGGCTTCTGAACCGATGTGTTGCCGCACGTAATAGCAATCGCACAAGCCAGCGTCAAATTATATTTTATTTGTTTATGAAATACTTTATGGACACAGAATTACGAAGCGGACTTACAACTCGGTCACATTAACTTGACGCTTGGTGTCGATGAAATAAAGTCCAAAAACAATATAACAACAACAGCCAAATTATCGACGCGCGTATCGGTAACAAAGATGCTGACCATACCTGACACTTGCCGGGCGAGCTAAGGGCATGCGGGGGGATGCTCGAACTTCAGAGATGCGTCAAGTTAATGTGACCGGATAGTAATGCCTATGCCATTTTCTACCAGTAGACCTTTGGGTGATGCTATCGCAGTGTTGTTTAACTATGAAAACAAATTCGAACCTTCTCCTAATGTTTCCAGCATACTACAAACAAACAGCAATGCGGTCCAGATACTCCAGCACAGTACTCCAGAGAAACTGCTCAGCACTCGGCGGAAACACAGGCGGTCTATCAGTGATCCTACCAGCGAAGATCGGACTATGGACAGTCTTAGCGTCAAAATTGGTTAGTATCATCATTTCAAGTAATGGGCTAGCTGGCAATGGAGCGCGTGGTGTTCCACAAAACACCTTAAGGTGAAAGCGTCAGGGTAGCCCGCGAAATTCAAATTTTCTTACGTTTTTTGCAATTTGCAGGCCAGTGGTAGGTTGTATGAAGTTAAAAATATCTTTTGCGACTATAAAACGTAACTAGTTACATAATTATAACCATAAAAATCATCAATGCATCCCTCTTAGTTCATATAAGTCGAGGAAAGATTTTTTCAAGGTCAAAAACGTTCCTAGACTTAAGTGAGCTTTTGGAGGCTGGTTAGTAGATACATGTGGCTTGAGAACACATAAGGTAGATTTTTAAAGTTCCAATTTTAGTTTTTTTTTAAATTATATTTTTACCAACACTATTTTCTTTTCAAATAGATCGCCAACGCAGCCACGAATCGCCCAGCAAAGACCGCAAACGAACCGGAAGAAGAGTAAAAACAAAACTGTTCACCGAAGCAGAAAAGAGTGTCAACCAATCAGCATCCTCCGATGAATCCAGGCTCAGTACTGGAGTAGACAGACTGGTTCTATCCAGCACTCCGTTGAAGAACGGTGTCAAACCGTCCGACTATCCTAACCTACCACTGAGCAGTCCAGTCACACCGAGGAGCTTTGTCAAAGAGAACTATGAACGTTGTGATACTCCACGGTTAAGTCACAGACATTCCAAGTCCTCAGAAAAAAGCTGCTTAGGAGACTACATGGTTAACGTTCAAAAAACAAGCAAAAAGAAAAAGGGACGAATTTCCTCCGACAACGATGAGAGTAAAGTAGAACTGGATTTGACAAGCTCGGAAATGTTTCCAGAAATTGGGGCAAGGAAATCAAATTCTCTGCGGTCAGAAAAACGCAGAATTAAACCGACTAATATAGATAAGTCACAGAAAAGTGTCTCGTTAAACAGTTTTAGTATGGAATCGATACAGACTTCACCGTTGGTTGTCGAAGAGAATTCAGCGTTCAAACAGCAACGGATACAAGTCAAAGAAACGAATAACTTTGAAACGGAAAGAAATATTTTGAAACAAGAAAGACACAAATTAATGGAAAAGTTTAACATTTTAAACACTTCGCTCCCACAAAAACCAATTGGAACTCCCCAAATAAAAATAACCCAAAAAAACTCAATAGAAAAAACACAAAATTACATCAAAAGTGACTTTTCAAAAGTCGTTTTTAAAGACAAACTCGATTTATTAGTAGATATTTACGAAATTTTGATAAAAAATAACTTGATAATGAGTTTAAATACGGAGATATATTTTCTTATATCTATTTTGATATCGAAGCAATTTGAAGAAGATTATATGGTGGCTTCGGAGAAATTGAAGGAAGGTGATATGGAGTACTTGATGAAGACTATACATAATAGCACGTATTTTGCTGTTAAATCGCTGTGGCATCAACGAGTTATACTGGAAGTTATTTTGGACAAGAGCTCTTTGAAAACTTTGGGTATGTATAATTTTTTTTTATTCAGCCTAATATGTGTCCCACTGCTGGGCAAAGTCCTCCCCTTTATCCTTCCAAACTTCTCTATCTAGCGTGACTTCAGAATTATATACAGTTCGTCCGCTATAAGTTGGCGAGTGTGAAGTTAGGCTCTGCGAATTTTGGCGCTTGAAATATCGTACAAAAATAAAGGTTTTAAAAAAATAAATGCAATTTGCAGTACTTATTGCTGTTAAAAACAGTTATTGGCATAAATTTTCTCACACTCGCCAACTTATAACGGACGAATTGTAATTATGATCTATTAATTAAAAATTCTATCGCTCTGTTATTGCGACTGGCGCATGGCGCGTTCATTCACGAGTTATTCCTCGATGGCTTAGAGTGAGAGTGACTGATTCGAACAATCGATCAAACTAAAGATCGATTCTGTTGACTCGAAACAATCGAAAAACAACTCGATTATTTTGTAAAACGACGAGTCGATGTGTGACTGGATGGTTTATTTTAACATATTATCCGATTCTTTTGATGGTTAAAAAATCTCGGAATCGCCCATCGCTTCTGCGACTCTGTTCTCTCGCACACACGACTAAACTCCATCTTAAAATGTTGTGTAAATTGGCTGAAATATATTAAATAAAACCACTACAAACGATCTCCCATTTAATTCAAAGATTAAATGGGAGGTCGTTTGTAGGGGTTTTCATTATTACAATTTATGTACATTACAAATATTATATATATAATTATATACTAGCATTATCGTCCTTGTAACGTTCCCACTATTGGGCCTCAGGCCTCCTTTATAGGAGAGGGAATGGGCGGTAATCCACCAAGCGAGCCCAGAGCGGGTTGGTGGATGTCACATGTCTTCGAATTTTTAGTTCTAAGACATGCCGGTTTCCTCACGATGTTTTCCTTCGTATATGTATACTTATACACTAAAGAAAAGAAAACCTGCAGAACTAACTACAAGGAATATAAAGAATTTCGTCGAAAAACTCCTCCATATCGCTGTCAAACAGTCATTTTTATCTAGATGATAATTCTATAATCCTCTTCACAGGTGAAAACAAAAAAGTCCGTTCCTTCTACCCGGACCTAGCCAAGTTCCTACTAAACTGCTACGGACTCCGCTGTGAAAACGAGTCTACCCTGGAACGTACCAGGCAAACGGAGCCCCGTTCCCATGGGGTAGTGTGTTTCAACTCGGAGACGGATAACATTGATAACTTTCCATCTATGATGAGCTTCCAGAGTTTTAAGAAGCAACGGGATATGTTTTATGAGATTTGGAGGTAAGTAAAAAGGGAAGTAAGGAAAATGGTATAATTGAAATAGAATTTGGTTTTACACTTTGTCACTTTGAGTACGGAACCCTAAAAATTAGCCTTAAGGTGGGCGCGACGTTAGAATTATCCATACAAACGTAATACCAAAATCATTTGCAATTTAAGCATATTTACACCATAATATGATGTTATTCGGATTCAGACAATAATTATCTAGGTTCCTACATCGTCTTTTTGTTGAAAAACTTACCCCAAACGAAATTTAAGCGAATTTAAATTTGCACATTTTCACAGCGAAAATGTGTGTCTTTTCGTAGGAACACAGATATTATTATCAAGTTATAAATACTCGAAACAATATTGGAAATACATTAATTTTTCATTCATCATTTTTGGTATTACGGAACCTCTCCCAAATTTCCAATAGTTTGTATTGCTATCACAGCAAGCAACTGTCAGTGTGCGGATGATGACTTTACTCCAGTCGGTGTGTCCAAGAATTGTTTATACTATCTGGATTGCTTCCATCAACCTCAAAAACGTATTTTATTTCGTCTCAACTCGAAATAGCGCGCGGTCTCCGCAGGCCTCTTAATAACTTATAAGAAAGCTTATGATTATATATTATTTTTTTCAGGTCTCTAGTTTTTTTAATAAGCTGAAAAAAAGATTAAGTAAAAATAGACAGATACACAGACAGACCTGTAAATGATAAATGATATTTATTTTGCAAATGATTTATTTACAGATTACAGATATATATATTTACACAAAATAAAAAACCCTAAAGAACTAACTAAAATTAAACTAAAAAATGGCGTCGAAAAACTCCTCCGCATCGCTGTCGACTGGTAATGTACCCAAAAGGCTGGCAGCATTGCCACGCTGTATAGCAATGCTTATTCTCTGGCCAAGATAAAAGCCAGCCCTCGGGTCACGCGAAGTGTCAACAAGGCGTTTTGCGAGTTCTTTAAACAATTGGTGGGCGCTCGGGCCCCACGGTCCAAGAGTTTCAACCCCAAACGGCTCGAATATATAATTACCTACTAGGTTATTGTATTTTCGCCGTTTGAGGTTCTCCGCAGTCGCAGCGGCAGCACCAGCACAGCACGACGAGCTAGGAACATGAGATGGCGCAAGAGTATCGACACAAGTAGCGTCCCACACTAAAGGCCTACCCATCTTCCAAGGAAATAAAGACATACCGTCCGGTCTCTTGCCATCGTCGCGTGCCAGGCCATGGGGTTCCAATACGGCCGGAACGCCGACGGTGACAAGAGCGCGTCGGATGATGTCGTTGATATTTCCATGCCGCGCTATGCGACCCGCACGTATACAAATAGAGATGAGATACCCGTTTTGCAAATAGGTTTCACGAAACACTTTTACACGTCATTTTTTTTTTTGTCAAAATTATTAATCTAGATGAGGCCGGTGTTTCCTAACTGACTACCCTGAGAAGAAACACCGAAATAAACTCAGGGGTCACAGTCTCTTTTTAAAAAAAAAATATCCATACAAAATGTATTGGTCAAATCATATGCGAACTATGCAGATTGGTGTCTGAGATGGCCTTTTAAAGAAAGAACCATGCAGATTTGAGTGGACCTGTCCAGTCAGTGTAAGCATTTGTCATTCGTCGTAAAGCTCAACTCAGGACTACTAAGGAGCTCAACGACTTGACGAACAATACAAAGGACATTTGGTTAGGCCGCAGAAAATACTCAAATTGCCAGACATAAGTTAAAGTGACTGAAACGAAAGGAAAAAGCAAGCTATCCACATAGTCCTCACATTCACAAAAAAAAAAAATGTAATAAATAAGTAATAAATAAATAAATAAAACGGTGTATGTCAACAAGTTCCCCCAGTGATCTATAAAACACTGACAACCGTAACAACGCACCGCGAATTAATCGTACTTACACACGGCGAATTTACCGTGCCAAGTACAAAAGGCCTTAGGTTACTAAAGGAGAATGCCCGTTTTGTAAGGGAAGTTGGGTCCCAGTGGAAAATGCTTGTGCCCTGAAGATTTTTATTTTACCTAATAGTAAAAACATAGGATTTTCGTAATCGGAAACCTTTTTTCATTGTGCCACCCTGGTTCAGGAGATATGATATTTTCTTTCTGTTTTAAAAATTTAGGCTATAATTACAAATTGACAGACTAAACATCATTATGAGCATGGAATTATGTCGCTATTACTTTAATTCCATTAGTTTATGAAATATTATATAAAAAATAATTTACACACAAAAAAATAAATAATAATTTTAGGTTATTATTCCAAACAAGTACACGACAGCACAAAAGGGACCTGCCCCGTGGCATTCTCCTTTCCAGCCAACGCAAGCGTGGGTTTCTGGACGGCGAGCAATGGGTAGCTCTACATTAAATGCTGTAATTCTGTCCTAGGTGGTACCAGGACGCCGGCGCGGGCGGAGCGCCCCGCTCCTCACTGCGCGCGCGCGTGAAGGCGCTCATCAGCAGCGGGGCTTCGCCCTCCAACCACGCGCACCTCGCTAACTTGTTCACGAGTCATATGGTGCAGCATTGTCTGCCGAGCACTAAGCAGGTAACTATCATCATCATCATCTCAGCCGAAAGATGTCCATTGCTGGACACAGGCCTCCCCGCGCGCGTTGTCACAACGAGCGGTCCTGTGCGTCTTGCGTGCATTGGATTCCCGCGACCCTGGCCATCCACCACCTTATGGCAGGCTTTCCAACAGTGCGTCTTCCGGTACGGTAATGTGTAATCTATACTAATATTATAAAGAGGTAAAATTTGCAAGTTTGTATGTAGGGGGTAATCTCTGGAACTACTGGTCCGATTTGAAAAATTCTTTCGGTGTTAGATAGCCCATTTATCGAGGAATGCTATAGGCTATATACCATCACGCTACGACCCACGGGAGCGGAGCAGTAACGAAAAATGCGGGTGAAACCGCAGGGGACAGCTAGTTTATTATAATCGGATGTCATTATTGTGATGACCGCCCGGGGGTCTTAATGGACCCCGTGTGTCCCGCTTGGGCGGAGCACCACCATGTCCTCGTGGAAGCGATCGGCGGCAGCGACCTCTCGCGCCTGGCCTTGGTTCAGACTATGGTTCTAGCCGCAAGCTAGAACTGCAGAGAATTTCTGAAAAGGAAACTCTTAGTCATAGAATGCAAAGGACTCTGAGTCTGACTCTCCCTCTCCAACGAGAGTGGAAGAAGTTACCTTTTTTTTAATTGTTATAAACCAGTGCTTGACTGTGATCCCACCTGATGGTAAGCAGTAATGCAATCGTTGATGGTGAGGCGCACTAGTTTATTAAGAGCCTATCCACTCTAGCTTTGAAGACACCTAAATTATAATGAATGATATTCAACCTAAAAGAAAACGAAACGAAATGAGGAGCTCGTGGCTAGATAATAACAGCCGCACAGGTCGATCTTCTAGGTTAAGCAGCGTTTGCCTAGGTTGGTCTGTGGATGGGTGACCATCTTAACATAACGAGTTTCCTCCGTGCCTCGGAAAGCACGTTAAGCCGTTGGTCCCGGCTGTCATTTGGAGATCTTTGGCAGTCGTTACGGATAGTCAGAAGCCAGTAAATCTGACTCCAGTTTTGCCATGAAGTACCGTGTTACCCCAGTTAACGGGTTGTGGAGGTCTGGTAGGCAGCCGCTCCTCGTAAAATACTGGTATTCAGCTAAATCCGGCTTGACTGGAAGCCGACTCCAACTTAGTTGGGAAAAAGGCTAGGCAGATGATGAACCTAAAAGAAAACCGCAGACTAATTCTTGATGTTATTCACTCAGGAATCCAAGCTCAGCAAGCTGCAGCGTCGCCTGACGTGCCCCAACGCGCCCGAGTCGCACCGACTGCCGCAGTTCACACCGCAGGAAATGTTCTACAAGTCAGTATTATAATCCTACTCCAAAACGCTTTAGCAGCACTAGTTTCGAAGTAACAACTCACTTGAATATTATCTTAGTTTTATTGTTCAACACAATCATATGTACTTAGTATGCAACTTGACGCTAGACGCTATGGAGCTCGTGACTATATAATAACAGCCTCATAGGTTCATCTTCAAGCTTAAGCAACGCTTGACAAGGTTGGTCTGTGAATGGGTGACCATCTTAACATACCGTGTTAAGAAGAAAAGCACGAGGAAAGCACGTTAAGTCGCAGGTCCCGCCGGCTGTCATTTGTCTACCACTCCCCACTCCCTTTCCTTTCAAGGTCTACCTAACCTTTTATTAATTAATTAATTTATTATAGCTTGGAGGACTTACAGCTAAACAAAATAAAAATAAAAACAAGCCAACTATATTGGGGTCGGCTTCCAGTCAAGCCGGATTTAGCTGAATACCAGTATTTTACGAGGAGCGGCTGCCTACCAGACCTCCACAACCCATTAACTGGGGTAACACGGTACTTCATGGCAAGACTGGAGTCAGATTTACTGGCTTCTGACTATCCGTAACGACTGCCAAAGATCTACAAATGACAGCCGGGACCAACGGCTTAACGTGCTTTCCGAGGCACGGAGGAAACTCGATATGTTAAGATGGTCACTCATCCACAGAGCAACCTTGGCAAGCGTTGCTTAGCCTTGAAGATCGACCCATGCTGTTATGATCTAGCCACGAGCTCCTCATTTGACATTGGCATCGTAATGTCCACCGAAATATTTATTACGTCCATATTATTGTATTTTTTTTTTGTTCACAGAGAATTTATAATAAACGCAGAGAACGAGTCGTTCCGAGTACATCTACGGGACGCCATCGCTTCAGAAATAGTTACCTTAGACGGAACGCATATAGCACCCGATGAACGAGGGAATTGTAAGTAACTTTATTATGTCAAACAGCCATATTTATTCTTCTGGCAAAAATTATCTGACTATTGAAAAATCGGCCCTTAGATATACAAAAATAGAACACTAAGGGCCTGTTTCACCACCTATGATTAAGTTTCGAGTATCTTACTTGGCAGATAATTTCATACAAATTCTGTTACATTTTTGAATTTATTCAGGACGTAGTGGCTACTCGGACATTGTGAAACAGGCCCTAACTGTAAAAACAATATCAAAATCAAACAGAAAACGAAATGTTACTAATATTATTTTCCTCTTTCACCAAGATGGCTTTTTTCAATGGCGACCATGCGCGCGTGATGTACTATGACGTCAAAGTACATTTTGAACTTCTTTTTCTAATCAGCCAGAAGCTTTATAAATTCGTTGTCAATGAAGATAAATTTTAAAAGTTCTTTGATATTTGTTTACTGCATTCCTTCCATCAAGAATGTTTGTTTACTCCACTCATTCCATCTGGATTGAAGGAGTGGAGGGAGGCCTTTGCCCAGGAGTGGGACAGAACAGGCTAACAACAGAAAAAAATCTAAAATATCTACTAAATCTAAAAACGATTTAATTTAGCAAATAAAAAAAATTGCGCGAATATTTCCTATTAGCTTTATAATGAAGCAGAAATCAACACACTATATTAAATTAATCATCTTTTCCCTTCCAGCAAACCCAGAACTAACAAAAGAGTACCTAGCCCTCTCAAAAAAGCTGGCCCTACTAGCGAAGTTCCTCGGCCTCATCGCCTCCCTCCCATACACTCAAGTGGCCACAGACTCTAGTAACAAGAACGCCATCACTAAGGCGGTGCCCAAAGAGGTGTCTTATGCTGCCCCCAAGGAGAAGGTCCTGGAAAACGACCTGGTTCTGAGGAATTATGTAAGTATTTTACTAGCATTAGCATTTTTTGTGGAGCTCGTGGCTAGATAATAACAGCCGCACGGGTCGATCTTCAAGGTTAAGCAACGCTCGCCAAGGTTGGTCTGTGGATGGCATTATAGTTTTATTAGCTTCCGCCCGCGACTTCGTCCGCGTGTTCAAGAATCGGGATAAAAGGTAGCCTATGTTCTATTCCATATTAAAGGCCATATGCATGCCAAATTTCATCCAACTCCGTTCAGTCGTTTTTGCGTGATTAAGTAACAAACATCCACACTTTCATATTTATAATATTAGTTAGGATATAGTAGGCCTCATCGCCAGAGGAGCTCGTGGCTAGACAATAACAGACGCACAGGTCGATATTCAAGGTTACGCAACGCTTGGTCTTTGGATGCATGGGTGACCATCTTAACATACCGAGTTTCCTCCGTGCCTCGGAAAGCACGTTAAACCGTAGGTCCCGGCTGTCATTTGTAGATCTTTGGCAGTCGTTACGGATAGTCAGAAGCCAGTAAATCTGACTCCAGTCTTGCCATGAAGTGCCGTGTTACCCCAGTTCATGGGTTGTGGAGGTCTGGTAGCCGACCCCAATATAGTTGGGAAAAGGCTAGGTAAATAATGGTGAGTGGATGATTGACTCCATGGCTTATTTTAACAACCCCGATTCTTTCAATTGTTAAAACATCTTGGAATCGCTCATCACTTCTTACAACTTGACTCTGACCTGTAAGTTACAGATTATGGGTCCGTTCACACCAAAGAGAATTAAACCACTTGAGAGCTGAAGACCGATTTCGTTTAGGCACACGACTCACCGCTGCGGGCCGGGGGACGAAGAAAATATAGCGGTTGCGATTGGCCGATGCAACAATGTCAGGACGAATATTCCAAACATAGTGATTCGCAAGTCAGTTTTGCAACAATAATATCGATATCGATAAAATCGATATCTACAAATTCTACATTTTTTAAAACTATATTGATAGGGTTTTAACTGGATGTAAATAAAACAATATGTAGCAAATAAATAGTGGAGTGCGCATCGGTACGTTTTTGTTCTAAATCAAAATTATATCAATGAAAAAAGAAATATTAGTTTAGAATAGCATTAATCCACTTTTCTTTAACTTCCGAATTATTTGGAAATCGAAAACATTAAAACGTAATATTATTTTTTATTTATTATTTGAAATCATCGATAAAATAATATTTATCAACTGCGTTTTGAAGTTAGCACGTCACTTCAGCACTATGTAGAAAGTACTTACGGATAGAAAGGGATAGACTTATCTAATATTCTAGTGAAAGTAAAGGACTTTTTCAAAAGACATCAACGCGGTATCATTTTTTCCGTAACCAACCAATTTAGCTTGAACCCTCTATAATTGCTAATATTGTAAATAAATATATCAAATTTTATTTACCAATGAAAACTTATGCCATCTTTTTTATAACTAGATATTCTAGTTGATTTCCCGCACCATTTAATTGCACAGGTACTCATTTTTGTTTCGGATTTATTCAATAAATATTTATAAGGTACCAAAATTAAGGAGTGTGCACAGATCCAACAACTGGTCAGTACTAAAAAAATCACTTATATCGGCAACTAATATAAGTGCTATATCATGAAAGTGTCGCGAGCCTGAGACGCCCGTATGAGCGGTCAAGTGGTTTTATAGTCATTGGTTCACACAGACCGGCTTGGAGAGGAGAGCAGATTTTTTATCACGTTGAAAACAGAGTTTTAAGTATTTGTAATAAGGTTTATTTTAGCATGTGCACTGCGCGTTCAAGCATTCTTTATGATAAAAGCAGTGCACATGCAAAAATAAACCTTACTACATATACTTAAAACTTTGTTTTCAATGAGATAAAAATCTGCTCTGCTCTCTGAGCCGGTCTGTGTGAACGAACCCTAAGAATATTTTAATTTCGCAGACTACCTACCTTGGAACATCCCCTTTAATATATATTTTTCTTGCTTTCAGAGCCAACCGCCCATAGACCTCAAAGGAATACTAACAAACGCACAAGAAAATGGCCGACTCTCCTTCACCATCCCATGGATAGTCCACTACCTCTCAATGCTGGACTACACATCCCTCCGAATAAAATACTACCAGAATCTACTAAAAATCCTATTCGATATCTACACGAATCGACTAAAAATCGAAAAGAGTACCATGAAGAAAAACACAACAATATATTTAAAATCGATTCTCGGCTGGCTATTCGATTTACCGCATTTCCCACAAGAGTTGTTCCATGAGAATCGATTATGCGTTAGTGCTGGGACTGATATGAATATCGATAGTTGTGATTTGATCGATGAGTCTGTGATTATAGAGTTGTGCCCTCATTTAAGAGATTTGAACGTGTTGTTATCGACTTGTAGAGTTTCTCAGGAACAGAAGGATATTGGTAGTTATCGACATATTACGCCGGTCAGTTTGACTTTGAACCCGGAAGATCGGATTAAGAATAAGGAAAAGGAGTTGCAGGTTAGTTCTATAAGTTTTTTTAATAGTTTTTTGAACTATTAAAGTCATAATCATCATCATCTTCCTGCCCTTGTCCCGTTTTATTTAGGGTCGGCGCAATACGTTTTTTTCTTCCATTCTGTCCTGTTACTCGTCACGCTATCACTAACTCCCTTTTCTTCCATATCACTTCTCACACAAACCATCCATCTTTTCTTTGGCCTCCCTCTACCTCTCCATCCATTCACATGTAAACTCATAACTCTTTTAGTAACATGCGCTTCATCCCTCCTCTTTACATGACCTAATACATGAACTAATAAAGTGATGAAGTTAAATTATGTAATAAAAAAAAGGCAATTATTTGGCATAAAAAAGGCATGATTGTATACAATAGTTAAGTAGATAAAATAATTAAATAAGGCATAAAATACAAGCGTGTGCCTCACGGCTGCTCCAAAATAGGTCCAGTTCAGCATGAATACTAGACAACTAGGGCCTGACGCTGGTTTTCAACTGAATCTGAATAAAATAGCTTCTGCCAGCAGTTCCACTCGTTTAAAGTAGGTAATATACAGGGTTATTTGTAAAATACTAACAATCTGACTGTATTACTGACATCATAAACCACTTATTCTGTTCTACGACTTTTTACTAAATATAATAATATATTTACCATAAATAAACCTTCAAAATTTCGTTGTTCTATCTAATATAATTTCAATTCTGTATTTTGTGTACCTACGTACGCCTCCCGCGCACTGTTCTGGCCCCCCGATCCTCCGGCGGTTTACACTCTTGTCGCTGCGGCAGCGGCACCGCCGCCGTTGCGGTGCTGTAGGAGCTGCGGCGTTTCGCCGCAGAACCAGCGACACAAACGCGGCTGCGGCAGGAACTCGTACGTTAGTTGAGAACTGCGGCGCCGCTCGCCGCCGCGGTACACAAACTTGCCGCAGCCGGCGCCGTGGCGGCGGCGCTGCCGCTGCCGCAGCGGCAAGTGTGTACACCACCTCCCGGTATTTTACTATCAATTAAAATATATATTTTTCTGTATTCAAATATGATGAACAAAAATATGATACATTTTAAAAGTTGTTGTTTATAATGATAGTAACATAACAACATAACATAGTCCTAAGAGGTTGGCAATGTTTTACAAATAACCCTGTATACTTATGTTAGGTACTCAATGATAAAATAGCATTCTAAAAAAGAAAGCCCACATTCTTATGCCAACGAGCAAAACTTTCTACAGGAAAGTCCGATTTTGATACATTTTTCTCTCATTCCCCAAACAGACTCGTCTCGAAGAAGAGCTACTAAAGAGCCAGCCGTCTTCCACCCGCCGCGTGCTGGAGTTAGTCATAGAGCGAGTGACCAGTGCATGCGTGCGCGAACTGAGCGGCCACACGCTGAACGCGCAGCGCACTAAGGCGCGCAACCATGTGGCTAGGCTGCTGGCTAACACGCAGATGGATCAGGTAAATATGACTTGAAGAAGAGCTACTAAAGAGCCAGCCGTCTTCCACCCGCCGCGTGCTGGAGTTAGTCATAGAGCGAGTGACCAGTGCATGCGTGCGCGAACTGAGCGGCCACACGCTGAACGCGCAGCGCACTAAGGCGCGCAACCATGTGGCTAGGCTGCTGGCTAACACGCAGATGGATCAGGTAAATATGACTTGAAGAAGAGCTACTAAAGAGCCAGCCGTCTTCCACCCGCCGCGTGCTGGAGTTAGTCATAGAGCGAGTGACCAGTGCATGCGTGCGCGAACTGAGCGGCCACACGCTGAACGCGCAGCGCACTAAGGCGCGCAACCATGTGGCTAGGCTGCTGGCTAACACGCAGATGGATCAGGTAAATATGACTTGAAGAAGAGCTACTAAAGAGCCAGCCGTCTTCCACCCGCCGCGTGCTGGAGTTAGTCATAGAGCGAGTGACCAGTGCATGCGTGCGCGAACTGAGCGGCCACACGCTGAACGCGCAGCGCACTAAGGCGCGCAACCATGTGGCTAGGCTGCTGGCTAACACGCAGATGGATCAGGTAAATATGACTTGAAGAAGAGCTACTAAAGAGCCAGCCGTCTTCCACCCGCCGCGTGCTGGAGTTAGTCATAGAGCGAGTGACCAGTGCATGCGTGCGCGAACTGAGCGGCCACACGCTGAACGCGCAGCGCACTAAGGCGCGCAACCATGTGGCTAGGCTGCTGGCTAACACGCAGATGGATCAGGTAAATATGACTTGAAGAAGAGCTACTAAAGAGCCAGCCGTCTTCCACCCGCCGCGTGCTGGAGTTAGTCATAGAGCGAGTGACCAGTGCATGCGTGCGCGAACTGAGCGGCCACACGCTGAACGCGCAGCGCACTAAGGCGCGCAACCATGTGGCTAGGCTGCTGGCTAACACGCAGATGGATCAGGTAAATATGACTTGAAGAAGAGCTACTAAAGAGCCAGCCGTCTTCCACCCGCCGCGTGCTGGAGTTAGTCATAGAGCGAGTGACCAGTGCATGCGTGCGCGAACTGAGCGGCCACACGCTGAACGCGCAGCGCACTAAGGCGCGCAACCATGTGGCTAGGCTGCTGGCTAACACGCAGATGGATCAGGTAAATATTACCCAATTTGACTCGAATTGTGGCTAAAATAACCCGATTGACGCCACAGCATTATCAAATTGTTTACTCTAGTAATTAGGATTAATTTAAATTGTAAATAATTCCCAAAGTAGATTCTCAGTTTTTTAATAAATCACAATTACAAGTGCCTTTACTTGCCCTCGGGAGTGACACAAATTGACCCTAAAATGACTTAACTCGTCCACAAAAGTGACACAATTTGATATCTGCAGGATTTGTATCGTCCTAAGTATAAAATGAATCAATTGGAAGTGATATAAACTGATTTAAAATTACTTTGTTCACAGAAGTGACATAAAATAAATTTTTCCACAAAAGTAACTTAAACAGAACCTAAAATAACTCTATTGGATCACAGAAGCGACGATAACTGATCCTAAAATTGTCCAATGTGAAGTGATACAAACTTGTACTGAAATTACCATTGTTGATCCAAAATCACTCTGATATCATACTTATCCAGTGCTATTGATCTTATATTAGTTTCAAGTAAGATCAGAAATGCACATACTCACAGTACTCTTATGCTGTGCTGATATTACACTGACATCTCACAATAGCATTTAGCAAGTCTAATATAAAATCAAACGAGCTTAAAAAATACCTAAAAACCTAAGTTTTTATCAATCGCAACTAGTCTTAGTAAATGCTCTTATATACATATATGAGACTTGGTTATGAGACTGAACGTTCTTGAGGCTATACCGGCTTGTCTAAAAGTAATATAGGATCGATGGTATTTCTAAAACAAATATAAGAGCGCTTTAAGCCTACCACTCTTAAAAAGTGCGAGTTCTAAGACTGTTTTGCTTGTTGGGCAGGCATCTCTTCTATACTCCGTTGGTTTAGGTAGTTAACTAAAGGTAAACAAAAAAAAACCACGTGACTCAGGGGTGATAAACATTTTTTACACTGGTATTTTTTGTGTTTTTATTAAACTAAATTCTTTTTAAAATCGTTTATTTACCACAGAAAAGTCAAAGTTTCACATGGTTTCATAAGTAACAGCTATGTTTTGAAAGACAAATTTGTAAACGCTTTAGTAAGGATACTTCTATTTCATCATCATAATCATATAGAACTTATTCTGAATCTGATGATGAAGTAGAACTATCTGTCACGTGAATTATGAAGCGCTCAGTTGTGTCATCTATTATTTTGTCTAATTTAAACATTTTTTGTTCCTCTTTAATGACATGAGCCTCACAATTATGCCAATTTTCCGCAGTCACACTAGCTAAAGCCACTGGTAAAAGAACTTTTAACTCTGCCATTTTAAAAGTTTTATTATTCTTTGCTACAAATCCCTTTACTTGAGCCCATATTAACTCTATGGGATTCAGCTCACAATGTATGTAAACGTATTCTTTTGCCAATTCATCTACTACATATAATTGATACTTATATTTTTCAAACTTTACTTTTTGTTATAGTTGTGCTTTTATTTCAGTTGCTTCAAAAGCAATATTTTTTTCTTCAAGCCATTTTTGTATATCAGCCTTTCTTGTTGCAATGGTTGGCACTTTTTCTTTTCTTCTGGAGTGATATGAAGCATTATCCATAACTAAAATTGAGTCTTTATCCAGTTTTTGTAATATAGTGGTCATCCATTTTTCAAAATTGTGGGCATCCATTTCGGTGTGATAATCACCATCACCTTTTTTAGCCTCAAATATGAGCTCTCCTCCTTCGACAAAGCCACTGGATGAACCTTAAACAAAAAAAAATATTGACAACTAACTCCTGACTTGTCAAATCTTATATAAGATGCAAAATAATAGCCCACTAGTCACCTGTCGTTAATTTATTGTACATAATATTGATCACAAGCTTGTTTAACCTATCACATATCCGCAAAACGAGAGACAATAGTAAAACAATAACAACGCGGTCTCATAGGACCGGTCGGGGATTCATGAATTAATTCATCAAACCTCAAGCGAACGCATTCATACGGATTCACTCTCTCATTGTCTTTCTATTGTCTCTCTAATTACGGTATTTGGAAGGTTAAACTACTCATATCTTGGCATTTTCTTAACGGCTATAAGTTATAATCTCACCAATTGTAAGAATAAAAATAAAAAAAAAGGATTTTATTGTGTTGAGTGTAGCTGAATGGTAACCAAATGTGTTGGTATGTTTGTGTATGATCTCCCAAATAATAAAAAAGGGTTGAATAAGAAACAAATATAAAATTCGGGCGCCAGGAAGTCACACAGACCGGAATAGCAAAATTGGAAGAGTTTGGACCATTAATCTGCCGGTGGGAGGCTATATTAAAAGAAATAAAACGATAAAATACTTCTGTCTTTTCTTTTAATGTCTCGGCCCGTAAGCTTCAAAACATGACTTTGTATTACCTTAAGATTCTATACTAATAATTAAAAATTAATTAGTGTTATTGGGTACTATGGATATTATTGGTACTATTGATATTATTGCATCTTTAAAATGAAACCAAATGAGAATATATTAAAGGAATTCTCCTACCGGGATAATAGCATGTTACTTATAGGTTTTCTGTTCCATTGCAAAGAAAATCCTTCATGACGCGTATGATGCGAGGCTCGAAGAATCCCGAAATAAACTCGGAGTAAAGCAGAAAAAGATGAAGAAAAAGGTTCTACCTTTTTCTAAAGGCCAAAAGAAAAAAAAGGCGCCTTTAGGCTGTAACAATTATATAAAAATAAGTTAGATTGTACGTTCGAATTCAAACACGTGGGTCGCGTAAAACCTTTTTAGGAATGGAACCTTACCGCCTCTTCTCAAAAATAGGTTATAATGCGCTGACACAGCGTTCAAAAACAGCTGCGTGCGATAAATCACTATAATATCTGAAAAGATGAACGACCAGTAAGAAAAAATTCATCAGCCATGCCCTAGAAAATGTTTGAGGAAAATACGACAAATCTCTTACCAATGGAATCTCTAGCATTATACCACGTCCATGAAGTTTTTTATGCAATATAGACGCCACCAAGTGGCTTAAATTACGGCGAATATAGCCGGAAGTCACACAGACCGGAATAGCAAAATTGGAAGAGTTTGGACCATTAATCTGCCGGTGGGAGGCTATATTAAAAGAAATAAAACGATAAAATACTTCTGTCTTTTCTTTTAATGTCTCGGCCCGTAAGCTTCAAAACATGACTTTGTATTACCTTAAGATTCTATACTAATAATTAAAAATTAATTAGTGTTATTGGGTACTATGGATATTATTGGTACTATTGATATTATTGCATCTTTAAAATGAAACCAAATGAGAATATATTAAAGGAATTCTCCTACCGGGATAATAGCATGTTACTTATAGGTTTTCTGTTCCATTGCAAAGAAAATCCTTCATGACGCGTATGATGCGAGGCTCGAAGAATCCCGAAATAAACTCGGAGTAAAGCAGAAAAAGATGAAGAAAAAGGTTCTACCTTTTTCTAAAGGCCAAAAGAAAAAAAAGGCGCCTTTAGGCTGTAACAATTATATAAAAATAAGTTAGATTGTACGTTCGAATTCAAACACGTGGGTCGCGTAAAACCTTTTTAGGAATGGAACCTTACCGCCTCTTCTCAAAAATAGGTTATAATGCGCTGACACAGCGTTCAAAAACAGCTGCGTGCGATAAATCACTATAATATCTGAAAAGATGAACGACCAGTAAGAAAAAATTCATCAGCCATGCCCTAGAAAATGTTTGAGGAAAATACGACAAATCTCTTACCAATGGAATCTCTAGCATTATACCACGTCCATGAAGTTTTTTATGCAATATAGACGCCACCAAGTGGCTTAAATTACGGCGAATATAGCCGATTACAGGGAAATATTATAAATTATAAAAAATGTAAGTGACCATTGTGAATGGGTCGGAATTCGGATCGTGAGTGACGTCCAGATTTTGACAGACGACATTCAAAGACCGTACCACAGACAAAAAAAAACATAGACAATATCGACCAAAATCGACTAAAAATCCTTTCCATGTGACGAGACGAAAGAGTCTCGTTACACAATGTGGCCTAAAATGAGGCGTTTTCCTTTCCCGCTGGGATTCTTCAACCCCGTTGACAATCCCTGTCTGTGGGCCTCCTTGCAGGATGTTAATGTGGTATCTTGCCATGTTGAAGATTTGGTGTGTCCTACAAAAATCAATATTATCAATGAGTAAAACTATTTATGATGTTTACAAAGGAAGTAACGTACAATTCTTAAATTGAATGTACAATGTAATGTTTATTTTTTTAAATATCTTAATGTCGTTATTACCTTCATTGACCCATGTTTCATCCAAATAATATATTTTCTTTCCATCTCTTCTATATTTTGCTATCTCATTTAAATATTTTACACGCCACACTGCAATGTCTGGTTTGTCAATCAGCATACTCTTACGATTGCGTTTGGAGTATTTAAAGCCTAATTTTTTTCATTATTTTATACATCATGTTATTTTTGAAGTTAGGCAGACTGTCATCATTGTTTACACTTTCCAAAACTTTATCAATTGTTGGTATTTCGTTATTAAAAAAAAACGTGTGTGCTTTTCTCCTGATTGCTCCTAAATCCATGTCATCCAAACTGTCGATTCTGCTTGGTCTCGTTGCTGGTGGAGGAGGAGACTGAAGTTCATGAGATTTTGTGTACTCTTTAATAATCCTGTACACAGTTGGTTGACACATACCCACTATTGTTGCTGTTTTGTTTACTATTTCTTTTTTGTACGGATAAGTGTCCTTCGGCCAAGTTTCTTCTATATATTTGAACACATTGATCACTATCTGCTTCTCAGAAGACGTCAGAGGACCTCTTTTGGAGCGTTTTTTCTTGGGTGATGGAAATGTGAGAACGGAGCTAGCCCGGCTAGTACCAGGCTCAGGTTCACTCATTTTTATATAAAACACGAATTTAAAAACAATGAACAATTAATAACAAAAACTTTTATAACTTAATAACAAAACAAAACAAAGAAACAAGATAAATTCAAGAAAAACGAAACAAGCGCAGACGACGAGAGAGCTGTCAGCGAAGTTTGATTAACCGACTAAACGTATTTAAAGTCACTTCAGTTGTCGCTCTACCTCACAGGTGTACTCTGTAGTTACTCAGATACATGCGACCGGTCGGGTATTCATGAACCAAGTTAAGCCGTAGGTCTCGGCTGCAATTTGTGTTTTTGAAGTCGGTTTAAAATGAAAAACTGTTCTCAAAAGTTCTCCTTCTTCCTTCAGGCATCTCTCTTAGCAGCCGTGCAACAAATCTACAGCGAGCACCTCCAACAACTCCGCTCCGTCGCGCTAGAGGCCGGACGCGCGTCCATCCAAGCGCGCGCGGCCGCCGCCGTGTGCGCGCTCCTGGCGTCCGCGCCCGCCCCTCTTGTGACGCTGGTGGTGAGGGCCGCCGTCACCAGGCTGGCCAAGTGGCTTAGTGATAACTGGAATACTACCGGTGAGTTTTCTGGCCTTAAACCCTGCCTTCAAAGTATCATGGCCACTTTCCATACATTGATTGACCTGTCACTTGATTTATTTATTTATTATATACTTTATTGTACACACATAAAAAGGAAACTAACACTAAAATCATAGGCACATACAAATCATCATGACGGATCTAACAAATGTAGAATTTAAGTTTTTATGACATAGTTTTCTTAATACTAAGGGTCAATTCACACCGAGACGCGACGCGACGGACGCTGCATACATATTTTAATAGAGTGACTCAAAATAGAACTTTATTTACTACACGAAAAGATACACATTTCATTGTGAGAATTTAGAATACGTTGCTTCATGGAGAGCTGCGCCGCGTGACGCCGCGCGGCATCTCGCTGCGCAGCGGAACGTTTTTACATTCGCGACGTCGCGCGTCGTGTCGCCGTCGAAGTTACCATGCGCCACGCATCGCAACGTTGCGCGATGCATGTCGGGGCGGCGCGCGGCGCAGCGCGAATCACTGGCTTCTTCCTGCATCGTCGCCGAGCCGAGCGTCTCGGTGTGAACTGAGACCGTTTTCACATTATCCGATCCGATATCGGTATCGGACGCCGATTTGATATCGGGGAAAGTAAAATGTATGAAATGTGTACCTATCTTTCATATTGTCCGACCCGATATCGGATATCGGAGCACGGCATTTCATACATTTTACTTACCCCGATATTGTATCGGCGTCCGATACCGATATCGGATCGGATAATGTGAAAACGGTCTGACTCTTAAATGTATGCCTTATTCTTTGGCAGCGGTCCTGTGCAAAGACATAGAAGGCGAGATGAAGACACTCCTGGCATTAGGCGAGCTAGGCCCAGCAGTGTGCCACAGCACCGCGAGTGACGTCACGGCGATGACGTCAGCAGCACCACAGTTCGCTGCGCAGCATGTCAGCGCCGCCGCGAGTGTTATCAACTTGAAGGTACTTCATCATCATCATTTCAGTCGAAAGACGTCCACTGCTGGACATAGTCCTCCCCCAAATCTGGGGGGGTTTTGCCATAATCGCCACGCTTTTTATTAATGTTTGACATAAATGCTTACTTTGTATTACATTTTGTACCTATTTTTTTTCTTTTATGTGAATGTGAGGACTATGTGGATTGCTTTTTTTTCTTTTCAGTAATTTTAACTTATGTCTGGCTATTTGAGTGTTTTCTGCGGCCTAACTATATGTCCTCTCCTTGGTATTGTTAGTCAAGTCGTTGAGCTCCTTAGTAGCTGAGTTGAGCTTTGCGAATAATGACAAATGCTTGCACTGACTGGACAGGTCTACTGAAATCTGCATGGTTCTTTCTTCAAAAAGCCATCTCAAACAATAATCTGCATGGTTGGCATATGATTTGACCAATACATTGTGTATGGACTTTAAAAGAGACTGTGACCCCTAAACCCCTACCCCGTTCAGGGGTCACAGTCTCTTGAGTTTGTTTCGGTGTTTCTTCTCAGGGTCGTCAGTTAGGAAACACCGGCCTCATCAAGTAAAAAAAAAAAAATTAAAAAAAAAATTGACTTGTAAAAGAGTTTGTGAAAACCAATTTGCAAAACAAATATCATTTATCGCTTGGCATGCGTGTTGGCGATCGCAGTGTGGATGTTGAAAAATGCGTAGAAAATGCTGCTGCCCATTCTCTGGTCCCTTAGCCGCCTCTTACGACACCCACGGGAAGAGATGGGATGGTGTAATTCTTTGCGTCCAGATGCCATACGGACGGTACTTATACAGGAAAAGTTTTTAACCACTGCGTCATTTTTTTTGGTGGCTCAGTGTAAGTAATAGAACACAGGTGATCTTCAAGGTTAAGCAACGCTTGCCAAGGTTGGTCTGTGGATGGGTGACCATCTTAAAATAACGAGTTTCCTCCGTGCCTCGGAAAGCACGTTAAGCCGTAGGTCCCGGCCGTCATTTGTAGATCTTTGGCAGTCGTTACAGATAGTCAGAAGCCAGTAAATCTGACTCCAGTCTTGCCATGAAGTACTGTGTTACTCCAGTTAATGGGTTGTGGAGGTCTGGTAGGCAGCCGCTCCTAGTAAAATACTGGTATTCAGCTAAATCCGGCTTGACTGGAAGCCGACCCCAATATAGCTGGGAAAAGGCTAGGTAGATGATGGTAGATGATGTATAATCTTGTATCTTCTCTTGCAGGAACAAGTATGCCTTCTCCTCGAAGGTTCGGAGACCCCCACATTAACGCGCGTCCTCTCAACGTGCGCTATAGCGTGCTCCCCTCACAACATCTTCATACGTCCGCCGACACAGAAGGCTATACTGCAGCTTAGTGTGGACCTGTGTGTTGTGTTTGGTAAGTTTTTGACTTAGACATAACTTTAATTAGACGTTTTTTAGGGTTTCGTAGCTCAAAGTCTAAAATTGAACCCTATCATTAAGACTCCGCTATCCGTCTTTCTATCACCAGGCTGTATCTAATAAACCGTCATAGTTATACTCTATTTACTATAAGATTAGAAAACAAAAGAAACTTGTGTTACTGTCCGTTCAACCGATTTTGACTTCCATTCCATAGACATAAGGATGACATTAAAAGCAAAAAAAGTGGTTACAATACCAACTTTTTCTGCAGTCGTCATTTGTCATGTCATCAATACAATATAAGTCAAAATCGCTTGAACGGACGGTAAAACATGTATCTTTAAATTTCTAATCTTACAGTAAACGGAGTATAGACAATTGAAAACATCAATTTCTGTTGCCACTATAACCATGCTATACGTTTGTGCGTCGATTACTGAGACACAGTGTATTTACAGGGTTATTTGTAAAACACTAAAAACCTTGCAGGAAGGACTTTTACTGACATCATAAGCAACAACTGTTGTTATGGACTTAAGTCATAAAACAATAGTTGTTGTTTATGATGATAGTAAAAGTCTTGAGGTTGCCAGTATTTTACAAATAAAACTGTGTACTAGAATAGAAACCCTAAAAGTAGAACTACATAGCGCACACGTGAGCCACGTACGCCGATTTGGGCGCGTCGGTCTTCATTTTATTTGGCACCTATACTTGTAGAGCTACATTAAATTCACGCCACGCGACGCCGTAAATCTCGTACTATGCACAAATCAAGCGTGGCCCACATGTGCTTCGGTCTAATGTAGTTCCCCCTTATAAAGACCAAATACTAACCAACAAAACTTTGTTCACAGTAAGCCGAAAACCGAAAGAAGTAAACGAATCATTCCTGGCAAAACTCCACGCTATATGGAATGTCTGCTGCCCTGACCGCAAACGGTCACCACCTCAAGAAATCACCCTCCCCGAAAGACGGGAAGAACTGTCCCCTACCTTCCGCAACTTCGAAGATGATGAACGAATACCTACTCCAGTCAGCGATGACGAAATACCAACCAAAATCATCATCGTCAACCAAATCCCCGAAGAAAAAAGTGTTCCAACGCCAGCAAAAAGTGTTTCAACATCAGCAAAAAGTGTTTCAACGGAAGCAATGGACAAAAGTGTTGTGGAAAGTGAAGATAGTGATGTGAATTTGGAGTTTTTTGACCGGATCTTGTGTCCGAGGAATATAATGTTGCTTAGTGATGGGAAAAGTGTTGATGTGTGGGAAGCGATGGCTACCGTGTTGGTGTTTTTGTTGACGCATGACTATTTGAGTGAGGATTCTTTGACGGAGCAGTGTTTGGCTGTTTATAGACAGGATTGGTCTCAGGTATGTTTCTTTTATTATTTATTTATTTAATTTGAGTTTTCAGACAAAGCCCAAACTAAGCAGAGATTGTGATATGAGTGAGTACCTTATAGATAAACTTCGCTGAAGTAGTCAACACTACAATGAAATTCTCAGCTCCATTCTACTGAGATAGCGCTTGTTTCAAAGATTCCACATATTGTCCAGTTGCGCAGAGACTTGAGATACAAAACTGATCCAATTTTACTTCACAATATCCACTCAATTTGCGAATAATTAATAATGCTCATGTGATTTGACTGTAACATATTTTGTATGGATTAGGACTTTGAGACTTTGACCCCTGAGTTTGTTTCAGTGATTCTTGTCAGGGACTGTCCTCATCTAGTATAAATTGACGTAAAAAAGTGTTTTAAAATAATAGTCGATTTTATCATTAAAACAAAGAAAGAGAAAGAAAAAATCAAATTAAACACTATACATAATATTACATAAATATTGGTATTTAAACAACCACTAAACTTCAACAAAAATCCAATGTTTCAATAATCTTTCTTTCTTTCCACAGAACATCCTGGAAAGCCTGTCGACCTGCATGAAGTCCGTCTCAGCGCGTTGGTCCAGATCTTCGACAGGCAAGTTCACGCTATTCCTCGATTTCCTAGCCGAGTTTTGTGGCGATATGGACTATGAACCTTTGGAGTAACCATTGTACCGAGCATTTATCTAGAAGTAACCAGCGTCATCAACCAAGGATCTACCCAGCAAAAATCTTGGTTTCCAGTCAAACCGAAGGCAGCTGAAAACTAGTATTTTATTAATTATTTATTGGGTAAAGCAAACAATAACACAGAGTATTACAAAAAGAAATAATTTCAAGCAAATTTACAAATGTGGTATCAACAACCTTTTCCACTGATAAAAACGTGATATATTTGGTATGACAGGCTCTGTATCTTTTTTTTTTACAAAACTAAAAAGGAAAACGAAAAGTTTTTTTTTTATCAAACTATAATAGATTAAAATGTGGTTCACAAACAACAAACACAACAATTTTACATGGAAAGACTATCTGATCCTCACAACTGTCTACCTGAATTTCAGGCTTCATACTACAGGTAAAGTTGTTAAAAAAAAATGGTTGCCTGTAAAGTCGTTTTTACGGGCGAAGATTTTACGTGACAACGTCTTTTTCTCGGTAGAATATTTATTGATATGAATATAAAGAGTTCGAGAAAGACAAAGACAGAGACACAAGCATGTGCCGATTCAATGCGCCTAATTCTCTAGTGCTGCGCGCGCGGCAGACCGATCATAGTTGAGTGGGAGAGAGACGCAAGGCATTCGGCGGGCCTCTCTCTCGTTCGGTGACTCATCGTAACGTTACCGAGCGTTACACTTTTTCATAAGTGACTCCCAGCCGCAACCTAATTTAAGACGTTGTCACGTCAAAATAAAATGCCCGGAACTAGTGAAGAAATATAATACTAGTAAACACTAAATCGGGCTACTGACCTCCAAAACACTATACCTGACTTTTTAAGGCTTCATACTACCTGTAACGACTTTCAAAGATCTACAAATGATAATCACCATATGGTTTTGAAATGTATAAAACGGATTGGTGATTAATATTGTGCATTGATAAGAATATTGAAAAGACTGTCGGCTGTGATTGTGGTGGAAAGGAGTGATATAAAGTGTATTTTTTAATCACTCAGACTAAATTGACACAGGCAAATGTCAAATTTACAATAATATGTAATGATGCCAGTTCTTTTTTGAAAAGTGTGACAATTCACGTAATGTCATTTTAGTCTCAGAGATTAAAAAACAGACTTTAGGCGTATCTAGGGTTAATATTCCTGATTCCATTTTGTGGAGATATTTACCAGAATTTCGAATCGATAGTCTAACATCCTGCAACGGGTGCTAGATCATGTGGAGGTAGGCACTTTCCACTCCCTCTTTCCCCCCTTTATACGCCTATGACTGATATTATCTTGTGAGTTGGCTAAGAATAAACATCAATATATAAAATAAACTATTGTTAGTAGTGCTTCCATGAGCTGTTGTGGACGAAACACGTGTAGCACGCCTGAGTCCACGAACACACCAGCCGAATTTACGCGACGGAATTACGGTCAAATAAACAAAAATTGCGCTACGTAATTTCTGCCTTTAGTGGCAATTTAAAAATAATAACAGATATAGGGTCCAAACAAAAAACTGCGATACGACCACAATAAACACAACTTTCACACAACGCCGTCTAGTCCTAAACTAAGTAGAGCTTACTATCAGTACTAGACAACTGATAAACATACTTAAATATTTCTAAATACATACATATTATAGATGAATTACATCCAAACACAGAACAAATGATCGTGCTCATCACACAAACATTTGCCCTGAGTGGGAATCGAACCTACGACCTCTGGCATAGCAATCGGGACCACTAGACCAACAGGACTGTCAAAGCATGACACATCACAAGGACTTGTCAATTGATTCGTATCGCACATTTTATGCGTTGCGGATTCGTATCGCATCGCAGTTTTGTGTAGGAGCCCATTAAAATACTGAATTTTCCGTCGCGTATTTTTCATGAACGTGTCATGAAAACGTATTTTTCATAGACTTCGCCTACTGTGTCCGGACGCGTAGCTTCATAGACGCGTATTCGTCATTATACGCTTGCTGTACGCCTGCGTGAAGCGCGCTTACAAAACTATGAAACTGTATTTACGAAGCGGCAACGACACGACGGCACTACGTTACTAAGCGCTTTACCTCGTCGTTTATACCACGTACATCGAGGGACTGGAACAATTTGCCTGCTGCGGTCTTTCCGTCCGATTACAATTTGGGTGTCTTCAAGACTAGAGTGAATGTGCTTTTAATAAACTAGTGCGCCTCACCATCAACGACTGCATCACTGCTTACCATCAGGTGGGATTGCAGTCAAGCACTGGTTTATATGATATAAAAAAAAAACGTTACCGCTACGCGTCCGTGGACAGTAAGCCTTAATCACCACAATTGTAAAATCTAATGGTGATTATCTAAAAAACATCAATTATTAAGTGGACTGTAAAAGTATATTGAACGAACACCAATGTTTGACTATAATAATAATTATTATTAAACGGTAAAATCGTTTGGTGATTAGTGATAACTCTCTCTTTTTCATGAAATAACCATTCAAAACTGTAAGACAAACTAAAGAGGTTATATCGATGAAGCTATACACCTATATAGCTCCATTCCTTTTACAGGTCAGTTTAGATCGTAAAATGGATCGCGTTAAGAGCTCATGGTAGGGCTTGTGGAGCCTTAAATACAAAAATTTAAATATGGATCTATGTCTTTAGTTTGGAAACTTTTTAGTACCGTCAAACGGGGTAAATATGAACGCATGGGTGAATAGAAACGAAACTTTAAATAGGAATTTCAATCATTTTTCCTAATATTGGTTTGTAGCAAAGCTTCTATCAATTTTGTATTGCAATCATTATTATCATTTCAGCCGAAAGACGTCCACTGCTGGACATAGGCCTCCCCAAGCGTCACCACAGCGACCGGTCCTGTGCGTCAAAATTTTCTTAATAATAGGAAAAAAGTCCTTTACAGTTTTGTTTCTATTCTCCCCTGCGTTCCTATTGACCCGGTTGGACTGTATTTCGATAGTGCTATTACTACTTACTATAAGAAAAGAAAACAAAAGAAACTTATGTTACTGTCCGTTAAAGCGATTTTGACTTCTAGACTAGACATAAGGATGACATTAAAAGCAAAAAACAAGTCTTTTTAAATTTCTTTTCTTATAGTAAATAGAGTATAGTTAAATAGTTATACTACCTGAACTAGTTGAGTACGGTAGAGAAGAGGACTAGAGTAAGTCTTAGTAGTTTATTTTCGATGTTTATTACAACATAATTATGATAAACACAAAATACTATTAGACCACAGAACCGAGATGCTTCGGCAGGACTGCTAGAGAAGGCATCGTCTAGTTTAATCATATTATATCGAAGAAACGATTATAAGGGTTAAGAAAATCGATTTTGAAATCGATGTTAAAACATGGATCGCTTCTTTGAATCGCTCTTGGAAATCTGAAATCGTTCAAAACACTCGTTTTCCTTATTTTTATATGAATATTGTACACCCGATTATTCACCAGTTATGAAACATCATAGTTTGTATCAGGACCCGGCGCAAGAGTCTCCACGAGGACACAGTGTTCCGCCCAAGCGCGTTTTTTTTAGTATTATGGAAAGATGCCTTTTCTAGCCTTTACTGACACACTGTTCCGTGTTGAGTGTTTTGAGTGAGAGTTGATTTCACGTTAAGACTTTTACCGTGTTTGGCTCTGATTGGTTAAAAGTTTGAAGCGGGCCAAACGTGAAGATCGCATTAACGTAAAACAAACTCGCACACACATTATCTGAGAGAGTAGGCACTCTGTGAGTCACATAATAAAGTTGTATAAGAAATACAATAGTATATTTGTACCAACGAATCTCAGCAAAGGCTGTAATATCAATGAATTTTAAGTAGTTGCCAACAGAGGTACAATACAACAAAATATTTCTGATATTTGAGTAAGTAAGAAAAACATAATCAGCCTTATAATGTGTCCACTGCTGGGAATCAGGCCTCCTTTCTAAGAGAGGGAATAGGCTGTAATACAACACGCGGTCCCAGTGTGGGTTGGTGGATGTCCAATGTCTTAAATTTTTTGGTTCTAGGACATGCCGGTTTCCACACGGTGTATAAAAAACAAATATTTTCTGACAGCTGACATCTACCAACCCACATTGAACCCGCGTGTTGGATTACGACCCATTCCCGCTGTTAAAGGGGAGGCCTGAATCCCAGCAGTGGGAACATAAGGGTGATTATGCTATGAGGGTAGGAAATTATCAAGTCATTTGATCCTCCCGCTCGGGGTGTAGTGAGAGAGAATCATCAGACATTTACTGACAAGAACCTAGCAATCTTTCTTGAGTTGCTATTAGCGTATACTTATAACCAAGCGTGCTCCATCGTCGGCCACATCATCGCTTACCATCAGGTGAGATAGTGGTCAAACGCGAGCCTATGTAAAATAAAATAAAAGCTTTCCAGGGCTTCGTAATTCTTTTGAAAGATTCAGCAGCCGTGGATTGGTCCGTAGGGGCCTAGCAGGGTCGAAGCCTCTGGGGCCACGGGTTTGCTACTGATAAAAATACCCGGAACCCTGAAACGAAGGCAAAGAAGGAACAAAGTTGCGGGTTTTAGTCAGTAAAAGTCTGACACGCCTTGCTACTCCTCCCAAGAGCGAGAGAAGTCATTCTGATGATTTCTCACCTTAAAAAAAGCCGTGCAATAGTTTGTCTTGATTCAAGAACTTTGAATATCAGAAATATTATGTACCTACGTATTGATCGAAAAAGAATTTGTGATTTTCATCGAGTCAATAAATTTTATATATCTCTCTTATTTGACTGAAAATCGTCTTATGATGACCTTTCAACAATTCTTCTATACATATAATAAAACACCAGTTTTTGTGTAGTTTATTATACATATATAAGTAGATAGAATGTGTTAGATGCCTTATATGTGTAGATTTAAAGTGACTTCCATTGTGAAACGCCAATATAGAATAGACTTTAGAAATTTAGGCCCACATGGGCCACGTACGCCGATCTGGGCGCGTCGGTCTCCATATATTTTATATGGCAACTAGACTCTATTTACTATAAGAAAAGAAATTTAAAGAAACTAGTTTTACCGTCCGTTCAACCGATTTTGACTTTTATTGCGTTGGTGACATGACAAATGACGGCTGCAGAAAAAGTTGGTATTGTAACCACTTTTTTTGCTTTTAATGTCATCCTTATGTCTAAGGAATGGAAGTCAAAATCGGTTGAACGGACAGTAACATAAATTTATTTTCTTATAGTAAATGGAGTATAGACGCGTAGAGCTACATTAGATCCACGCCACGCGACGTCGTTCTACGTACAACTCAGGCGTAGCAAGTGCGTCGGTTTAGTGTAGTTCCCGCTTTATTGTATACCAAAAAAAGTAACACAACTAATATACAACATGTAACATAATTAACGCACATCCTCTTGGGGGTCATTGTACTCATCATTATAAACAACTTTTACTATGGGATCAAACCTGAAATCGAGAAAAAATAATAAGCTGTTCCCTACATTTATGTTCGCTTAGTTCGTCAAAATGTATGGAACAGCTGATTATTTTTTCTCGATTTCAGGTTTGGTCCCATAGTAAAAGTGGTTCATAGTGATGAGTACAATGACCCCCCAAAAGGATGTGCGTTAATTATGTTACATGTTGTATAAATTTAAATCTATGGGTACAATGGCGGTCTTATCGTTGACAGCGATATCTACCAGAAAATCCTAGTTTTTTTGCTAGCAGTGTTGCTCGCTTGAAGAAGAAAATTCTTCGGCAACTACACTACACGGATGTTTTTTTATGGGAAAATTATTATGTACCATCAATTTCTGACTTAGGCCCGTCTATCACTGAGGCCGCCATGGCGGTGTTGCCAGTTCACTTTGCCAAAAAATATGGTATGATATTTATATTCAAATTGTTACCAGGTCAGAAAAATCCCAAAAAAGAACTTCAAATGTACAATGTCGATATTTTGTCAAGTAAAATAATAATCCACATTGCAGCATTTATTAAAAATCTAAGAAGTGGAACAATTATTAAAGTTGAGGTATAGTACCTCTGAAGTTGATGTCCAATGAATTATCTCGATGTTATAAATAAAATATACATTTTAAAGGTTGCGTCTTGATGTATAAGTACATAGCAAAAAAATCAAAATCGGTCCACAATTGACTGAGAAATCGGTGAACATACATTAAAAAAAATAAGTACAGCCGAACATAATTATGTATATCCTTTTTGAAGTCTATTAAAAATAGACCGATTTAAAATTGCTTTTAAATTGCCGAGGAATGGTTCCAAAGCATAGATCATGAAGCAAAACGTGTAATAAAGTTTTCACATTCAAAAGTTCCTTAACCCCAACTACCCCTGTTTAGTATACCCTGTTTTTTTGCTGTGGGAAGGCATCCAATGACTTCTGCTGCTGTAGGGTAAAGCAGGAGAGCGTGTCAGACTTAGACTGACTAAAGCCAACCTGTGTCCTTCACTTGCCCTTTGCGTTCTAGGACCACGGTTTCCCTTTCAAAAGTTCTTTGTGACCCTAGCGGTCATCAGCCCTACTGGGCCCGTAAAGACCGTAGGTCTTTCTGCCATCTCCTGGAGGCGCGCGTAGAACATTACATGTTGTTGACGACTCTGACTCAGTCTTTCCCGGACGGCAAGCTATTCATTGCTCGTCTTTCACAAGCCCAATCCAAATGCTCATATCCCGTGCAGTGTCACCATGATTTGCCCTGGACTTCACTTGACAAGAATAATTATGGTTTATTACAAATATTGTTTTAATATAAACGTTACGTTACTACATCTAACTCAAGACGCAACTTTTATGTAAATTAGTTCTGTAAATTACTGCCAAAACCAACTGTAAATAATATTTTGTGTATATGTCAATAAATATTTTACAAACAATAAGAAAATTATATTCTCGAAACTATAAGTACAATAATATTAAGTAAAGAGTGTGTTGGCATTAAAAAAAAATAGTATTTACTCGGTCCAACCGTTTTACGTCGATGTTGCCATTATAAATAATAAAATCTCGGCGGCTAGAGTGCGTCTAATGAAAGCGCGACCTGGAGTTTTTTTTTAAATTAAATTGGCAACATTATTCAGCCGCAATTGTAGGAAATAAAAAAAAATTGAAGTGTCAAGACATGATTCTCCTACTAGTTAGTAATACCACATACAAAATTTTTGGAGTTAACCTCTTTTTCTCAAGTCGCGCTTTCATTAGACGGACTATATGGTTATCCATTGCCATTGGGTATAGAAACGGGGAGAATATATTTGTCCTTTTAAATATATTGCGAGCACACTCCATTATGCCTTTATTTATGAAAAATAGAATAAATATACGCTAGATAAATACTTATTGTCTCTAGTTAGTAAGAAAGCAGCTGGAATTAATGTCATCATTTTCGCATTTACTTTGCAAAATGGAGATCTAGAAACTGTCGTGTTTAGTGGTGTATTTAGCGTTTTTTCTCGATTTTTTAAATGTAATATTTAACTAGTTTGTTATTTATTATTACTTAATGTTATTATAATTATTTTCTGATGTAAAATCGGAGAACTTGTATACTTTGACTGGTTTTAAAATCGACTAAAGATTTAATCGATTTTTAGAAGTGTTGATGTTTGAATCGAGTGTTGTGTAAATATTATGATTATTGTTGTTACTATAAAATGTTATTTTTTAATAAGTATGTCTTCAAATTAAATGCCACTAAATACTACATTATAATACAATGTCCATAGCAGAATGTACATCGCTTTTGCGAATAGTTCAATGTATTAAAAGAAATTTTAAACATCGTTTTTTATTTTGAACACCACCGGCCTTCCAGTGACAATGTAATGTGTAAAATTAATGTTCTAAATTTTTAGTTTTGAGACAGGCGAAAAGCTTTTGAAACTGAATTGATATCCTGGTTCTGCAGCGGGGATATTTGATCATGTGACTTCTTACCTACGAAGGTTATTTCCTCGAAATTTATTTTCTATAGTTGCTCTTTGTAAGGCCACGGTATCTCTTAATCCGTAACAAGCAACGAATCTAACTGGCCCCGACAATCTGCTGACATGTCTTGGGCACAAGTGCCTCTGGTCCGGGCTTAGTCCTTATCGGACGGCAAGCTACCCATTGCTCTCGTCGCCCCTCCCCCCGCAATTATGGTGGCCGGGAATTGCCTTGGGACTTCCAACGGCCGGGGATTAATACCTACTGAGGGTTGTTTCCACCGCTCGGTGCTTTGCTCCCGTTATTGTTTAAAAGGAGCGAACTGTCGCCCATGCCTTCTCGCTCCGTAACATCTTTTTGACCAGAGTCAGACGCGAAAGGACGTCATTGCTGGCCGCTTCCAAGAGGACATAACGTGCAACTATGCTCAAACTAAATTTACCAATAACGTACAAAGTCGATTTTATCAGAAGTAAAGTAAAAAAAATTGCGCACGTTCCAATTAGGCCGTAATATGCAGAAAATAATCATTTTATAAATAGTCTATTTTTGTAATCGACTATAGAGTACGGTTCATGGCCTGAAATATACACGATCCCATCCCTAAGCTGTCAACGTCACTGTCATTTCTGCGAATCAGTTGTCAAATTGTTTACTAAAAATCTGTGGAAAAACTTGTAAGAACACAAAATATCGAAAAATCATCATTAATGATCACTAAAAAATGTCTGAAATATGGAATTTAAGTACACTATGTCGATGTTGTCACGCTGATGGCTATTTCAAAAGCCTAAACTTATCGTATCAAAGTGAAAATGACGTCGAAATATACGAGAATATGTTGCAGGAAACTTTGGGGATTTCGGTAAGTATTCATTTGTTTTATGACTGCAGGCAGTAACGAAAGTGTAAAAGGGTCCTTCTAGATTTGTCTATCGTCAACTTTAACATGGTTAAAAAGCTTGTTGTTTCACCCAAAGCTATAAAACACAATATTTGTTAAAGATGTAGGTACCTAACGCGAAAAAAGAGAGATAACGCCTGAGCACTCTGTTGGCAATCGCTAATACCTTCATTTACAAGAATATTTTATAAAACTTGTAACAAGAAAAACGTGTAGGTATTACTTATTTAAAAAAAAAACAAATAAAAAAAATAGTCATTCAGAATCTCCATTTGCTATAGTATATTTACTGTTTTAATTTACGAGTAAACTAGCTGCTGCCAGCGGCTTCGATCGCGTGATAGAAGAAAATTATTCGGGAGGAATATACACCAAGGATATAAAGTATCCTATATGCTATTTCAGGACATGGTCTACTTGATTACCAAGTTTCATTAAAATTCATTCATTAGTTTTTATTAACAAACATCCATTCACACAGACTGTAATGTTTATTAGTTCATGAATTTATATTTATATATATATATAGGTTTTGCTTTTAATCTATCACATACCTGCGAAACAAGACACAATAGTAAACAAATAACAGTGCGGTCTCATAGGACCGGTCAGAGATTCAAACATTAACGTTTGAATCTCCGACCGGTCTCATGAGACCGCGCTGTCATTGTCTTACTATTGTGTCTCGTTTTGCGGGTATGTGAAAAGCTAAAAGGCTACATAATTTCCATAAGATGTCTGTGCTTCCAAAATATCTGGACAAAGATGCGTAATAATGTCAAAATCATCCAAGAGTTATGTGGAATTGGTTGACTATTAAAGTATCCTGATGCATTAACCCATCAATACCCGCGAAACGAGACACAATAGTAAGACAATAACAGCGCGTTTGTATGAGACCGATCGGGGATTCATAAATTAAGTCGGCCTATGTACTTCTATATTCCATGAAGTGTTATAAATAAATAAATATTATGTTTCAGATTTCCACTCCACCAGTGGAAGCAAGCTACACAATTTGTGACGAGTGTATCTTCAAACTGAGAGATGCTACAGACTTCAAGAGACAAGTGCTTATGTGTGAACAGAAGTTTACTGTTTATTGTAAAAGTGAGTTGAGTTAGTCACATAAAGTTGCATTATTTGACAGCTCAAAATTGTTTTTTTAAATGATAGATATCAATTTTTGTCACCAAAAATGTTAGAAAGACGATTTCATACAGGTTAAATTAACGTTTGAATCCCCAACCGGTCCTATGAGACCGCGCTGTTATTGTTTTACTATTGTGTCTCGTTTCGCGGGTATCTGAGTAATTAAAAAAAAAAACAGATTTATTTTTTAAATCTAACAAAAAATGCCACCACTTAGGGTCAGCACACACCGAGTCGCGACGCGACGTTGCATACAAATTTTAATAGAGTGACTCAAAACAGAACTTTATTTACTACCCGAAAAGATACACATTTCATTGTGAGAATTTAGAATACGTTGCTTCATGCAGCGCTGCGCCTCGTGACGCCGCGCGGCGTCTCGCTGCACAGCGGAACGTTATTACATTCGCGACGTCCTGTTGCCAATGATTTTACTATGCGCCTCGCAACGTTGCGATGCGTCTCGCGGCGCAGCGCGAAATCACTGGCCTGTTCCTGCATAGTCGCGTCGCGTCGCGTCTCGGTGTGAACTGACCTTTAGCCAACACCACCATTCAGAATCATGTGCTGGATCCATGGTATTCATTTGTGTTCACTTTACCTGAATTATTCATCTGCCTAGCCTTTTCCCAATTATATTGGGGTCGGCTTCCAGTCAAGCCGGATTTAGCTGAATACCAGTATTTTACGAGGAGCGGCTGCCTACCAGGCCTCCACAACCCGTTAACTGGGGTAACACAGTACTTCGTGGCAAAACTGGAGTCAGATTTAATAGCTTCTGATTATCCGTAACGACTGCCAATGATCTACAAATGACAGCCGGGACCTATGGCTTAACATGCTTTTCGAGGCACGGAGGAAACTCAGTATGTTAAGATGGTCACCCATCCACAGACCAACCTTGGCAAGCGTCGCTTAACCATTAAAATTGACCTGTGCGGCTGTTATTATTTAGCCACGAGCTCCTCTTGCTCTGATTTTACCTGAATTATTATACTGATGTATTTATCTTGTTTCAATTTCTAGATGAACAATTTGTTGTTACGAGTGATAATATAAAGTTGGAAGAAAATGATGATGGTGTTGTAGATTATGGTAAGTGTTTAGTATTAATTCAATCAATTGTAATTAAATAATACTAATATTCCACAACACTGTTTTAGGCTATCACGGTTTGTTTCACAATTTAAATTGTCACTTACAGGAAAAAAAAAAGAACGGAAGATATCCCGTAAGTGACAATTTAAATTGTAATATTCCACAACCTAAACGCTATGCCATTTAGCACCAAACTGAGCTTATGAGTACTAGACAACTGATACACATAACACAACAAATAACATACTTATACAATTCTAATTACATACATATATTTTATAGACTAGCTTCTGCCCGCGGCTTGGCCCGCGTGAAATTAAAGTAATTAGCATCATTTTTTTTGATAGATTGACCTTTTCACCTTTCAAAAGTGCCTACATTGAAATTCATCTTAGGATACGAAAATATGAAATATTATTTATTATCTTCATCGAGTGTGATAGTCCATTGAATTTTATTGATAATATATTAAAGTATCTTTGCCGTGTGCAGCGCCCCTTACTGAACTCCACTGTGGGTGACGTAACCTACGACAAACTTATTATTTACATTAAGTCCGCCGTGTTCCTTAAATGTTGTATGAAGTTCTAATAAATAAATAAAAACCAAAAGTGAACATCCTAATCAAAGGCTAGTTACCATTCACCCCTGCGTTCCTATGCACCGCGTTTGATGGTACACGTTCCGCGTTTGATCGACTGTACATGAACTTGACCAATTGCGTATTTGGCAAACTCCATAATTTGGCAAATTCACGATTAGACGAACTACAGCTTTAACCAATTTCAAATTTGACGAACTGCGTATTTGACCAATGTCGTGCCTTTTCCCCAACTAGCTTGTGGTCGGCTTCCAGTCTATCCGGAATTAGTATTCCGATAGCGGCTGAATATCCACGTTTACGTGGAGTACCTAACTGCTTACTAGACCTCCACAACCCAGTTACCTACCATTGAATTGTATTTTTTTTTTTTCAGATGATGATATACAAATAGACGAACATTTTCCGGAAGATGTTAAAAAAGGTGGGTATTTCTTTTGTGCTCGAATCTATAAAGTCGTCAAAGTCACTATAGCTTTTTTAGGGTTCCGTTGCCAAATGGCAAAAAACGAAACCCTTCTAGATTCGTTCTGTCTGTCTGTCTGTCTGTCCGTCCGTATGTCACATCCACTAAATACACTATTGAAACTTGGTAAGTAGATGTATCCTGTAAACCGCATTAAGATTTTAATACTAAATTAGAAAAAAAGCAATAAATTTTGGCGGTCCCCTAACTTAAAACTGAAACTCAAATTTTTTGTTCATGATATCCATACGTGTATCTATGAATGACCTATCCATTCAAAAATTATGTTAATTTTATGAATCCCCGACCGGTCTCATTGGACCGCGCTGTTATTGTTTTACTATTGTGTCTCGTTTCGCTGGTATTGATAGGTTAAGGTTTCTAATATAACTTTTTTCTAAACTAAATGGTTTGCGCAAGAGACACTTCCAAAGTGGTAAAATGTAACCCCCCCCGTAACTTCTAAAATAAGAGAACGATAAAACGGTTTGTACCAGATCTAGTCAGTAGTTTTTTTTAATACGTCATAGTTTATGGTATACATTAAAAAAAACCGCTTTTAAGTTGGTACGGAACTCTCAGTGCGCGAGTCCGACTCGCACTTGCCCGGTTTTTTTAACGATCGATTTTACTCTTCAGAAGCCTAAAATGAATGAAGTTACTATTTTATTTTCTGAATGTTTAAAAGACTAGTTTTATTTTACTTTATTTTTTTAAATCTGATTCCATCTTCTTTTTTCAGAATACAGCATAGAAGTTGATATCAAACATCCAATTGAAGAAAAAGTTAAAACAGGTTTGTAATTTAATCTTAAAATTCCTAAACGTTTGTCCTAAAATGAATAATTGGACTTGTAGAGAGAGTAAAAGGGTAGGGGTTTTACCCAGCAAATGCGGTGTGAGTGGACTAATAAGAAAAAAAATATGAAAGAGTTCACAGTTTTACTAGATTTATTATAAATTGTCGGATGCATTGTATTTTCATCACCGGGTTGCTGTAAACTAGGTATTTTTATTATTATTAAAGCAATAGGAAATATGCACGCATTTTTTTATCTGCAAAAAATTATATTATTTGTAACTCTTGCAAAACCTATATTAATAAATTTTTAGAAAGAGAAGTCCAATATGAACTTTGACGTCAAAGTACATGACGCCCATACAGCCACCGTATCATCATCATCTGCCTAGCCTTTTCCCAACTATATTGGGATCGGCTTCCAGTCAAGCCGGATTTAGCTGAATACCAGTATTTTACGAGGAGCGGCTGCCTACCAGACCTCCACAACCCATTAACTGGGGTAACACGGTACTTCATGGGCCATGAAGTACCGTGTTAATCATGGCAAGACTGGATCCATACAGCCACCATAGTTATTATAATATTTTAATTTTTATAACGACATATTATTTCTTTTTTGTTTACAGAAAATCAAGTGCACGCTCAGGAGAAAAATCTTGAAAGTGATATAAATGCAGAAGAAACGAACAAAAAGTCAGAAGTTCCAAAGAAAAGAATAAGAAAAAAGACAATATCTAAGGAGGGATTTACAACAAAAGGGGAACAACGTAAGATTTTAATTTCGTAGTTTTTTGGGATGTACCGGAAGACGCAGGGTTCGCGCGGCCTCCCACAAGGTGGACTGACATAGAGAATATAACCACTAGAGAGCGCATAGCCCGATTTCTTCTAAGTAAACAACTCACCACGGCGGGCCGGGGGACGAAGAAAAATGCGCGGCTGCTATTGGTCCGTTCAAGGTCAAGTCGTGTATCTTTAATTTGATTCGCTTAAAAATCGGGAGCACGTGACGTGCATACTGCATTTGCTCCTGCCGCTTCTACTAGTTTTAGCATATGTTTGGTGAGCGCAATAGCATCGTACGCGCACTCCACCGGTTATTTGCTTCATGTGGACTGACGACCTGGCGAGGGTCGCGGGAATCCGATGGATGCGAGACGCACAGGACCGGTCGTTGTGGCGACGCTTGGGGAAGGTCTATGTTCAGCAGTGGACGTCTTTCGGCTGAGATGATGATGACTTTTTTGGGTCCCGTAAAAAAAAAACCTCAATAGGAAAAAGGAAGCTGTGCAAAAATCAAACTTGTAAGTTAACGTGAAGAAAAGATATGGCCGTTTATGTTTATGTACGTTTTTTACGGCCGTATATTTTTTTTTCTCGAGATAAAGGGTCTTGACAGATAGACGAACAGACGGATAAAAAAGTGATCCAATAAGGGTTCCGTTTTTTTATTCCACAACTTTCACACAACGTCACCTAGTCCCAAGCTAAATGATCGTGCTCGTCACACAAACATTTGTCCTGTGTGGGAATCGAACCCTAACTACAACAACACTAATCACTAGACCAACAGGCCAGTTTTGAGGTACGGAACCATAAAAAGAAGAATGGCTTTAAACAGAAAGAGTATTGTCATGTTAATTTTTGAATCCCCGACCGGTCCTATGAGACCGCGCTGTTATTGTTTTACTATTGTGTCTCGTTTCGCGGGTATGTGATAGATTGATATCATTATTTTTGTTATTTTCAGGTAAAAACCGGCGAAACATCGACCTCACATTAATAATCGAAGTGGACACCGAAACAGGCACAAAATACTCCTGCAAAGACTGCGGAGGACTCTACCAGACACATAAAGACATAACTCGACATCTCTACAAGCAACACTCAACCTTATTTAAATGCGAACACTGTTCAAAACAGCTAAAAACACTTAACGGCTTTAAAAACCATTTAAAGTTACACACAGGAAAGGAAATTCAATGTAGATATTGCCCAAAGAAATTTGCTTACAAAAGTGCTTACAAGGACCATTTGAACTGTCATACAAGAGAAAAAATATATCAATGTGATATATGCCAAAAGGATTTTAGATATAAACTGACTTTGATTAGGCATTTATGGGTTCATGAGGGTACTAATAAAAAGATATTATGCGACCACTGTGGCAAAGGTTTTAATGATAAATCAAATTTAAACGCACACATACAATCAGTCCATTTAAAATTACGTCCGTTTGACTGTAAAACGTGCGGAAAAACATACACAAATAACAGACATTTAAAAGATCATTTAAAAACGCATAACGGCGAAGTGACAGTTTACAAATGTGACGTTTGCGACCATAAACTAGTCTGCGAGAAGACGATGCAGATCCATAGATTAAGGCATGACCATAAATTCATGTGTAGGTTTTGTTCTAAAGTTTTTGACGATGTTAATGCGAGGAGGGAACATATGAAAGATAGTCATACGAAAGAGCAGTCTTGGTTGTCTTGTTCGATATGTGGAAAGGTTTTACTCGGGAAATATTCTTTAAATCGCCATATGGATCATCATAAAGGTATCAAAAGATTCTCCTGCGATTTCTGTGAATTAAAATTCTCTCAAAAAGCTGTATTAAATCGCCATGTTTTTAGAAAACACAATCCGAAAGCCGATATCAATGTAGGCAAGACTAAGTGTGATATTTGTAAGCAAAGTTTCAAAAATATTGTCTTACATATGAATTGTCATACTAAGAGATGCGGCTGTGACCTTTGTGGTAAAACTTATGCAGATAATAGTGCGCTAAACAGGCATAAACAGCAAAAACATTATGGTAGGACGTTCGATTGTGAAATTTGTGGCAAAAAGTATCAGCAGAAAGCTAAATTGAATACGCACAAAATTAAAGTGCATAAGATTAAAATTGAAAAAGTTGGTGCCGAGGGTAGTTGAAGAAAGTTGGTTAGTCATTTTTTTGATGATTACTAGCTTCGGAATTATTCAAAAGGAATATTTTTTGGAATAAAAAGTATCCTAAGTGCTATTCTAGAGTGGGGAATGGTCTACCCGTGTGGTAATATTCATCCCGATCTGTTCAGCCGTTGAGAGTTAAGGAGTAACAGACGTCAATTGTCTCGTAAGTTTAAACTAGGTGAGATCGGAGTTTCTTCTTTGAGTACCCTGAGAAGAAACACCGAAACATAGTCAGGAGCCACAATCTCTTCTAAAGTCCATATAGCACATTTGCATCGATGGCTGCTAGTGCATATGTGAACTGTGGTACTCGTAGAATACTATGCCCTCATCATTCAAAATCAAACACAATTATCAAAAAATCAATCATCTCATTATTAACCTATCACATACCCCCAAAACGAGACACAATAGTAAAATAATAACACCGCGGTCTCATAGGACCGGTCGGGGATTCATGAATTAAAAAAACCGGGCAAGTGCGAGTCGGACTCGCGCACTGAGGGTTCCGTACTAACTTACCTATAAAAAAAGTTCAATTCTCGAATCAAACAATTCGACAGTATCCAAAATGTACGTTTTTTGCAACATATTTACATTTTTTTTTCTGTCAACTTACGTTTGATTTGATTTGCACAATTTCAAGGGACCGCGGACTTAAGTATGTAGTTCTAATTTCAACTTAATACCTTCACGCGTTCTCGAGATAAAGGGTCTTGAGAGACAGACAGACAGACGGACAACAAAGTGATCCTATATCTAAGGGTTTCGTTTTTTCCTTTTGAGGTACGGAACCCTAGAAATTGGCAATACTGGTAGACCTCGATCTGAAGCGCTACAGCAAGCTTTTAACACGATCTATTTGACGACCTAAACTGAACTGTTAAAGGGATGAAGTTATTTATGGGGTGTATAGCTCCATCCCTCTTTCTCGCTCGCACGCCTAACATTTTAACTCGTTTTGCTAAAAACCCAGGTTAAGGACAACACAAAATAATTTTACCAAACCACCTGCTTAACTTATTAAAACTAAGGGTTAAGGATGTTATTTATGGTGATATGAAGATTAAACAATTTTTTGTTTCAATAAAGATAATTTTTACATTACAAAAATTGAGGTCGACTTTTAATTTTGACATCCTAAAACCAACTTTTCCTCAACATTCCTATTAACGGCCGAAACCAATAACCTATCGATCTCCAGTTTTGGCATACTGGAGATCGATAGGATGTAAAACAAATGATACCATACAAAAATTATCATGTTTTCTGTTGTTTCATTTGTTTTTCAATCTCCGATATGTGAAAGATAGGTTATTGGTTTCGGCTGTAAGAGTATATCTATACAGACGTACAACCTCGATACACATACTTGGGCGCTATTTTTTTATAAAAATAAAGTTTCATTCACGTATTCAGTCGACGGGGCGTAGTGTTCCATGCGTGCCTCAAGAAATCAATCAATCGTAGGGGCGTAGAATTGTCGAACCCTTCTGGGGCTATGAAACGAAGGCAAAGAAGGAACAGGTGAAGGTTTCAGTCAGTAAAACTCTGGCAAGCTCTCCCGCTGCGCCCAGAGCAGATCATTGTTTGATTTCCACCGAAAAAAATAAACACCGACATTTGAAGTTAGGTATTACAATGCAACTGTAAGAAACAGGAAAGATTGGAAAAAGGATAATGGGCAAATTGTCCCAAGTGTTGTAGCACTTTGTGTGATATATCAATTTGTAGATATCGTTTAGAGGAACAAATTATTGTATGACCACGAAGCTGGATTCCGCGTCAGAAAAAACTTACAGGTGTTTAACGTTTTTTTAAATATTATTAAAAGTTAGTGTTATTTATAGTATTTCATAAGAGAGATAGAAGAAGAGCTCTGCATATGGCCTTTTAAGACCTGCAGAAGGTCTTCGACTGTATGCCTTGGCAGTCCACCTGGTGGGCACTCTGCTTCAAGGGCGTTCCCGAGGCCTATATTGACAATATCAGATATCCGCGATTCCGTGTCCTCTGTCCAGACCGCTATTGGTGAATCCAATGTTTTTCCAATATCTGTTGGCGTTCACCAAGGTCAGTTCTTAGCCCGTTCTTGTTTAACGTTGTGCTCGATGTAGTTACGACTTACATCCAAAATCAGCCTCCATGGCTAATGATGTAAGCCGATGACATCGCCCTCGTTAATCAGAACAAAGCCTATCTTGAGCGCAAAGTCAACATTTGGAAAGACACGCTGGAAAACGGCGGTCAGGGACTAAATGTGGCGAAAAACGAGTACATGTCCTGTGGATTCAAACATTATCCGAATAGGTTCGGATTTGATCACAAAGTCCGATACGTTACGGTACCTTGGATCCGTGCTGCACAAGTCTGGCAACGTGGATGACGTTTGGCAAAATGGCGCGGCTTGGGCAAATTGGCGCGAGGTAACGGGCGTTCTATGTGACTACAAAATGCCTCCAAGCTCAAAGGGCAGATATATAAATGCATCATACGGCCTGACTTCCTGTACGGTGGCGATTGTTGATCAGCATTAAGCAGACACACTCAGGAGTTTTCTGTCATGGAGATGAACATGCTGAGGTGGATGAGCGGCGTAACCCGATCCGATTATATACGCAACTATATATGTATGGCCACATCATGCGCCGTCCTATGGAGTACGTTGGTCGGAGATGCATGAATATGGCTGTCCTTGGGCTAGGTTCCGTGGTCGCTCTCGCAAGCGCTGGCTGGACGTCGTCAAGTCCGACATGAGAGCCAATGGCCTGACTGAAAAGGATGTCGAAGACCGGGTAAAGTAAAGGAAAGTCAGCCGGAAGGCGGACTTCAGGCCAGGTGGAAGAAGATATATTAGTAAAAACCAACTTAACAGGTAGAAACGCTTTGCCACAGCTTTACTGTTCATGTTTGACAGGTAATGGCACCATCTTAACTTGTACATACATTATGAGTATTCTTTGGTGCCTGGGATTTGTGAGGCAACAGGCTGATGATTTTCAATGCCCGGCAAGATTTTTGGATGATATAATTCCGATTGATCGTAACGAATAAATAAGATAATCCATTTTGTAGGTTAATGTAAATTGTGAAAAGTGTGTGTAATTATGACAGATAATAAAATAATGGTTAATAAAAATGGTTTTCTCATTATTTATCCTTTACCGTAATACTTATGAAATACTAGCATAGCAATAAAGATCTAGGATAAACATCCTACTAAAAGTGGATGGTTTTTTTTAGCTTGTTTTCAAAAATATTTTTTCCTTACTTGGACATCACTTAGAGTAAAAAGAAGTGAATATATGTAATAAGGGGAACACGTACAACATTTGACTACATATCATATATTGCTACAACGGTTGGGACAATCTCCATACAAATCTGCCCATCATCCTTTGCCTGCTGCGGTCTTTCCGCCCGATTATAATTTGGGTATCTTCAAGATTAGAGTGAATAGGCTCTTAATAAACTAGTGCGCCTCACCATCAACGATTGCATCACTGCTTACCATCAGGTGGGATTGCAGTCGAGCACTAGTTTATCTATACTAATATTATAAAGAGGTAAAATTTTGTAAGTTTGTAGGTTTGTAAGTTTGTATGTAGGGGGTAATCTCTGGAACTACTGGTCCGATTTGAAAAATTCTTTCAGTGTTAGATAGCCTATTTTATCGAGGAATGCTATAGGCTATATACCATCACGCTACGGCCCACGGGAGCGGAGCAGTAACGAAAAATGCGGGTGAAACCACAGGGGACAGCTAGTGGTATATAAAAAAAAACTGCAGCGACACTAAAACCTACTCCTGTTCCTTCTTTGCCTTCGTTTCTGGGGGGTTCTCTTTCACACAGCCTGTGGCCCTTGTAGGGTTTGACTCTACTTGGCCTCTACGGTTTGCTGACATCTTGAGCCGCTCGTCGAACACTAAGAGCAATAGCGCACTAGCGGCCAGCGGCCAGGTCGCGGCGGCCATCGAGATACATACATTAATATCAAATCGCCATAGAGCGCGCGCACTTGTGGCCGCTGGCCGCGTGCGGACTAGTGCGATAGTGCTCTAAGCGTCGTCGATGATTCGGGCTCAGTCCAGACAGTTACCGGACGGTGAGCTAACCGTTACTCGGAATCTGAATCTTGGTGGCTGGAGTGTGAGGAATTCCGTTCCCTCACGCGTGCGGCCATCTCCTTTGCTAATATTAATGCTTCGAAGAAGGAGGCAACCACCTGCCACTCCTTGCTCCGAACTCAAAGTCAAAGTGGTTTTATTTTACATAGACCTACATGGGCGCTTATAAAACGTCAAAAACTAGTGCACGGTTCCAAATTGGTCGGTTTCTATGGAGAAGAACCGGCAAGAAACTCCATGGTTACACTTTTCAAAAAACTATTGGGTCTACTTACAATAGCCTCTACCAGGGCCCGTAGCGAAAGGTTGTTGCCGCTAAACCATTAGTTCACCCGATGGTAAGCGATGATGTGGCCGACGATGTAGCACGCTTGCATAAAAGTAACCTCACACACACATTTATCTTGCGTACAGCTAAGGAGTGGAATTCCCTGCCGGAGTCTGTGTTTCCTGATAGCTATAACTTAGGAGTCTTCAAGTCAAGAGTGAATAAGTTACTTCTAGGCAAGCGTGCTCCATCGTCGGCCACATCATCGCTTACCATCAGGTGAGATAGTGGTCAAACGCGAGTCTATGCATAATAAAAAAAATAAAAGAAACCTATTCACTCTTGACTTAAAGACGCCTAGGTTGTATGGCTATCAGGAAACACAGACTCCGGCAGGGAATTTACTCCTAGCTTGGCCGTCTGTAGGTACTGAAAACAGAATGCGAATTTAGCGAGAGCCTTCGTCGTATTTAGGTTCTGTAAAGACTACAGACTCCTAAATTATTTTCTATTTCGATCCACTTTTTAACCGACCTCAAAAATTAAAAAATACCCCCGACTACTCTCTACCTCTCAGGTCCTGATGACCTTGAAGACCCGAACTGATTTCCACCAAACATAGCTATAGAACACTCTCGACTGATACACCATTCAAACAAAAAAGCCTCATTAAAATCGGATCATCCGTTTGGGAGCTACGATGCCACAGACAGACACAGACGGGGGTTAAAAAAGGAGGAGGTTGGACGTTTGGCTGTATATGTATCTTTTTTTTTAATGTAGGTACTCCAGGTGGTCCGCAAGAGAACTAAAGTTACCGACATAGCCCGAAGAATCGCCAAACTTAAGTGGCAGTGGGCAGAGCACATTGCTCGTAGAACATTGGGCGTAGCTCGATGGGGACGGAAGGTGACGGCCACGTACCGGAAGACGCAGCGTCGGAAGGCCTCCCACAAGGTGGACCGACGACCTGGCGAGGGTCGCGGGAATCAGGTGGATGCGAGACGCACAGGACCGGTCGCTGTGGCGGCGATTGGGGGAGGCCTATGTCCAGCAATGGACGTCTTCCAGCTGAGATGATGATGATGATGATGACTCCAGTGGTAAATAACTAGGTACTCACTTTCTGAATGGTGCGAGAGGGGGTGCCAGACTTTTACTAAGAGGAATTCCCTGCAGGAGTTTGTTTCCTGATGGTTACAACCTGGAAATTTTTAAGTCAAGAGTGAATAGGTCACTTCTAGGTAAGCGCGCTCCAACGTCGACCGCATTATCGCTTTGGGTGAGATAGCGGTCAAGCGCAAACCTATCAACAATAAAAAAATATGCCTCACCTTTGTTCCTTCAGTTGCCCTTTGCGTTCCTAGTTATTGTTTTATTAGACTTAAATGTAGGTACTTGGTGAACTGTGCGTCCTTTTTTTTCGAGAGTTCAAAATTGTCTAAGGTTTCTTTCGTTCTAGCGTATAGTGGCTAAAACCATGCCGGTTTCCTTCAGTTACCTTCTGCATTCTAGGACCACCTTTTTTCTTTTCAGAATTTTCCTGTGACCCTAGCACGCCTTGACCCTGCTGGGGTCATCGATCAGACATCTGGCGCACGTAGAACACTACGCGTCGTCAATGACTTTTGGCTTCGCTCCGGACGAAGAGCTATCCGTTGCTCGTCGTCTGCAAGTCTTAAGTGTGTACTGAAGCTACTAAATACCTACGTTTCTGCTTACCTCTTCTACGCGTCTTATTTTTTCTGAAAACGCCATTCACTGCTTATTTTATTGAAATATACTTCTACGTCGTCGGTTCAATCCGAGTGTGGTAAAAAATATTGTATAACTAGCAGCCCGTCCCGGCTTCGCACGGGGTAGACAATTATTTATTTTTGGAATTTTTCCCGTCAAATGACTACCCTACATATTCTACGCTACCCTACCCTACCTTCCCTACACTACCCTACCTACCCTACACTACCCTACACTACCCTACAGTACCCTACACTACACTACGCTACACTACACTACCCTACACTACACTACCCTACACTACCCTACCTACCCTACACTACCCTACACTACCCTACAGTACCCTACACTACACTACGCTACACTACACTACCCTACACTACCCTACACTACACTACCCTACACTACCCTACACTACCCTACACTACACTACGCTACACTACACTACCCTACACTACCCTACACTACACTACACTACACTACACTACACTACCCTACACTACCCTACACTACCCTACACTACACTACACTACACTACACTACACTACCCTACACTACCCTACACTACACTACCTTTTTTTTTTTTAGATTTAAACTATCCTATCTCTCAAGTTGGATCGAACTGCACATGGTGTGCGAATTTTATTATAATCGGTTAAGTGGTTTAGGAGTCCATTGAGGACAAACATTGGGACACGAGATTTATATATATTAAGATATCTAAGTGTCCCCGCGGTTTCACCCGTCTTTGATAACTGCTCTGTTTATATTGGTCTTAGTGTGATGTTATACAGCCTTCTTCTATACACAGGCTATCCAGTATTCAATTTATTTTTCGATCATATAAACACTAGCAAGATCCGGAACAACTGTCTGTAAGCCATATAAATATTTCATCAGAGCGGGAATTGAACGCGCGACACGCAGTGGAGCAGCCGATCCCTTAACCACTGCGCCAGGTCAATGCCGGTCGACAGTGACATACTACAATTGTTTTTAGTTCTAAAACGTTTTTACGAACGGTCTTAGTCTACATCGCGTAGTGTAATAAGGGTAAGACGGTCTGACTTGTACATAGACTCAACGACAGTCTACGTAGACCGGTCGTAAAAACGGGTGGTGCGACTGGTGAAATTATATTTTTTTTATGGTGTTTATAATCATGTTTGGTGGTGGTTAATTACCGTGTCTATAAGTGTACATAATACGCAAATTGTTAAAATAAATCCTTATTAGAAAGAGGTTTTTATAAGGTGGGAGATCATCAAAAAGACTTCTCCGCTCTAGGTGGAGCGGGAGGACGTGTCAGACTTCTACTGACTAAAACCTACTCCTGTTCCTTCTTTGCCTTAATTCTAGGATCCCGGAATCTCTCGTCAACACAATAAAAGTATGTTTTTTGATTTTTTCTTTGTAAGAAGATAATCTAAGATAGTACTGGTCCGATTGCTAAAATGTTTTCACTGTTACAAAGCTGTTTAATAAATTAGGGCAAAGAAGGCACAGGAGTGGGTTTTAGTCAGTAAAAGTCTGACACGCCCTCCCGCTCCGCCCAGAGCGGGAGAAGTCATTTGGATGGTTCCACACCTGAAAAAAAAAGAGATACTTATAGCCTATTTTATGTTCGTGGGTAGTAAACAATTATTTTTTAATTTTAGAGCACTGGCGGCCCAGTGGTAATAGCTCCAGTTTACGACTTGTAGGTCGCGGGTTCAAATCTAGCTAGGCACTAATGCTTTGAGTAATTTATTTCTTACATTATTATTTATTTGCGGGAGGAGCTCGTGGCTAGATAATAACAGCCGCACAGGTCGATCTTCAAGGTTAAGCAACGCTTGCCTAGGTTGGTCTGTGGATGGGTGACCATCTTAACATAACGAGTTTCCTCCGTGCCTCGGAAAGCACGTTAAGCCGTTGGTCCCGGCTGTCATTTGTAGATCTTTGGCAGTCGTTACGGATAGTCAGAAGCCAGTAAATCTGACTCCAGTCTTGCCATGAAGTACCGTGTTACCCCAGTTAATGGGTTGTGGAGGTCTGGTAGGCAGCCGCTCCTCGTAAAATACTGGTATTCAGCTAAATGCGGCTTGACTGGAAGCCGACCCCAATATAGTTGGGAAAAAGGCTAGGCAGATGATGATTATTTATTTGCGGGAAAAGGGAGTCAGTGATGTTATGACGGGTGACAGGACAGAATGGAAGAAAAAAACATGTTGCACCATCCCCAAGTAATACCTATGGGATGAGGGCAGGAAGAAGAAGAAGATTATTTATTTGCGGATGACGAGCAAAAGGTAGTTCGTCGTTGAGTTCTACGAGCGTCTCAAAAAAATGTCAGCAAAACTGAAGGAACCCAATAGAAAGAAAAGAAAAGAAAGAAAATAAGTTTATTTTAATTTTACCCAAATGAACGCACAATCTATACATTAACTGTCGGGCCCAATGTGTGTACCAGGTATAATTTACAGCACTAGCCAAAAGATAGTTGTCCCTGCTGTTTAATAGGGTCGATACCTGTTGGGGCTGCGGTAACATTTGAAAGAGTGACCGTGGTCCTAGAACGCAAGATGCAACTGGAGGGTTACAGTGGGTTTTAGTTAGTCTGATTTTTCGTCGAACCACTTAAACGGGAGAAGTCATTGAAATACCGCGACCTGAAAAAAAAGTTTTTTAGGTATGTATGTTTATGCAGGTCGAACTTCAAGGTTAAGCAACGCTTGCCAAGGTTGCTCTGTGGATGGGTGACCATCTTAACATAACGAGTTTCCTTCGTGCGTCGGAAAGCACGTTAAGCCGTAGGTCCCGGCTGTCATTTGTAGATCTTTGGCAGTCGTTGCGGATAGTCAGAAGCTAGTAAATCTGACTCCAGTCTTGCCATGAAGTACCGTGTTACCCCAGTTAATGGGTTATGGAGGTCTGGTAGACAGCCGCTCCTAGTAAAATACTGGTATTCAGCTAAATCTGGTTTGAATGGAAGCCGACCCCAATATAGTTGGGAAAAGGCTAGGCAGATGATGATGATAATGTTTATACCGAAAAAATGCTGTGTATGTATGGAAATGTGGAATAAACAATAGCGACAAAGCCACGGGCATGAGCTAGTATTTCTATATAATATAAATATCTATGTAAAGGGAAGATCTATGTCTCTTATATCATAACTGAGTTCACATAATTTAACTGTGTTAACGATGGTACCACAAACCTATACGGATGTACTACCTACATACCAATCCAATCAAAAACTTACTTTACCACACACAAAACAAAGTCCAGTTTCAACTACGCACTAAAAGTTGTTATTAAAACCATACAATTTTATCTTTATAGTCAAGAAGTGTAATTTTCAAGCGATTATAGAAGCTATTGGGAAGAGATAAGGTAGGGAAAGTATTTTCTGTGCTCCCATACAAGTTTGTGGAACACTGCAGCGCAAGATTCGAAAGTGGACATTTTAGTCCGGCTACTAAGCCGTACGGTGAAGACGCGTGCCTCAAATCGAAAAAAAAAACTATTTTAACTTATGGTGCGTTTGACAGCTGTCAAAATTCCATTGTGCTTGTCCTGTCAGTGTTATTTTGTGTACGAATATTTGATAAAACATTAAAAGTGTCTACGAATTTGGATTTTTAAATGCTAGTCGTTTAAAAGATTGACCGGATCGTGAAGGTAAGTGTTGTATGACTAAGAATTTGCGTATGTACTTTTATGTGACAAGAATATGTGCTTAGGTACTTACCTACTATTAAAAACTAGGTATGCGACCGGTTTTGCTTGCGTTTTGTTAGTTAACTCGCGTTTTAATTTCTCAACTCTTCAACAGTTTAGTATTTGGCTGTGTTCTTTTGTAATACCTACCGGTAAACAATACTCATATTTCAATGTAATATTAGGTATTCTTTAGTTATTTTAAAACTATATTTTTATTATTAGCTTTCAAATGACGACAGTTTTAAAACTACCCACTACCTTAAAATTAAAAAAACAAACTCGGAAATATAATTAGAAATTGTTTATAATAAAATGTTGAGATATCATGATGACCCAGTGATGAGCCGGCCGGGTTTTCAAGCACGAGGATATAGGTTCGATGTCTAGCGAATACTAGAACTACATTTTACCCGACTACGCTAAAAGGAATTATATGTTGCGTGTATGTCTGTTTGACACACTTTATACCATAAACGGCTTGATGGATTTTAGTAATCTCATTGAGGTAAGTAAGTACCTTATTATCTTTTAATTAATATTCTAGACTCTTCTGAATTATCTTTTGGAAAAAAAACCGGCCAAGTGCGAGTGGGATTCGCGCACGAAGGGTTACGTAAAATCCGTAGCAAAAAACGGCAAAAATCACGTTTGTTTTATGGGAGCCCCACTTTAATATTTATTTGGCTCTGTTTTTAGTATTTATGTTATAGCGGTATTAGAAATACTACATAACTTGTGAAAATTTCAGAGCATTCCCGTTTCGGCACCAATAGGTATTTTGGATTGGGATTTTGTATAGGTTACTACCATCCAAAATACCTATAATACTCCGATGGGAATACTCCAAAATTTCAACTGTCCTATCACAGTTTATGAAATACAGCCTGGTGACAGACGGTCAGATAGGTGGATGGACAGCGGAGTCGTAGTAGGCAGTAGGGTCCCGGTTTACCCTTGGGTACGGAACTCTAAAAATATCGTACAAGTTATTGATACATTATGCCTTCTTGTGGCTACGAAGCTATATCCCTAAGTGTCAGCGATCTGTTTTAACGTTTGAATCCCCGACCGGTCCTATGAGACCGCGCTGTTATTGTTTTACTATTGTGTCTCGTTTCGCGGGTATCTGAGTAACTACAAGCCCATTTATTGAGTATGAAAGTCACTTTAGCATGTAACTTCCATTTAGCATTACCAATATTATGTTGGGACTCGGGCCTCCTCTCTACGAGAGCGAGAGGATACATTATTATTATTCTCCATTAACCTTTCATCATCTGCCTAGCCTTTTCCCAACTATGTATATTGGGGTCGGCTTCCAGTCAAGCCGGATTTAGCTGAATACCAGTATTTTACGAGGAGCGGCTGCCTACCAGACCTCCACAACCCTTTAATTCTACCTGGATGGTATAAGCAATGATGCAATCGTTGATGGTGAGGCGCAATATTATTAAGAGCCTATTCACTCTAGCCTTGAAGACACCTAAATTATAATCGGACAAGAAGACCGCAGCAGGCAAATTGTTCTAGTCCTTCGATTTACGCGGTTTAACCTATCACATACCCGCGAAACGAGCCACAATAGTAAGACAATAACAGCGCGGTCTCATGCGACCGGTCGGGGATTCATGAAATAAAAGACGAGAAGGAACGCGTAGTCCAACGTAAGGGTCAAGTTGTCCGATGGTAGAAAGGTGATGACGGAATCAAGTCATGCAATTCCTCTACGACCACTCTCCAAAATGCATCCTGTGAAACACCGAAAGGCTTGTATTCTCACAAGTCACACAGACTTGTTTTCTGTGCTGGCTACCCTATGCCTCTTCAACAAGAGAAAGCATGCTAAACAAACAGATTTCCTATCTATCCATCCACAACTTTTGGTAGGAAATGGTATCCGTCGGTAGGTTATAGGAAAGCAAGTAAGGGCAAAAGGATAGATTTGTTTATCTTTAGTAGCTGCAACTGTAGATAGATAGCTTATTGAAAATGGGCATTAATTCATGAATCCCCAACCGGTCTCATTGGACCGCGCTGTTATTGTTTTACTATTGTGTTTCGTTTCGCGGGTATTGATAGGTTAAAAAACACCGAAAGGCTGGCTACCACAGACTTGTTTTCTGTGCTGGCTACCCTACGCCTCTTCAACAAGAGAAAGCATGCTAAACAAACAGATTTCCTATCGTGACATAAGTACAACGAAATCAGAATTTCATGCAAAATATTATAATCAATTATTACCTACAATATCGTTATGAAACTGCCGTAACACATTCTTATTGAACATAACATCGCTGTTTTATGAAGGTGTAGGCTAGTGAGAGTCAAAATGACGAATGTACTGTAATACACCCGCTATTTTGACGTCATGATGACGGGTGTTCTATAATATTTTAGCCTCTGGGGAACATGGGTAATCCGAAAGGTTGTCACCGTGTCCCCCCAGATCGAAGGCAACGAAGGAACGGGGTGGGGGTTTAGTCAGTAAGAGTCTGACACACCCTCCCGCTCCGCCCAAGAGTGAGAGAAGTCATTCTGATGATTCCCCTACAATAAAAAAAAGTACTTAACCATCTATCTACCTAGCCTTTTCCCAACTACATTGGGGTCGGCTTCCAGTCAAGCCGGATTTAGCTGAATACCAGTATTTTACGAGGAGCGGCTGCCTGCCAGACCTCCACAACACATTAACTGGGTAACACGGTACTTCATGGCAAGACTGGAGTCAGATTTACTGACTTCTGACTATCGGTAATCAGTGTTAAAAATCTACAAAACTGATAAACATACTTACATATTTCTAAATAAGACATACTCGTACATATTATAGATAAATCAAATCACACACAAAAACATAATATTTTATTATACTTACAGAATTAGGCAATCATCAATAGCCAGAGCCATTTACCACTAGGTAAAACTACTCATAAAATATAAGTATCTACATCAACAGTACACCTTATGCGTCTAGCATACTCACATGCTAAATCATAAAGAACTCTAAGTTAAAAACTGGCCAACTGCCAGTCGGACTCGCATACGAAAGGTTCCGTACCGTCAATGCAATATCAAGTGAACCAAATCACGGCCAGCAGGCACAAAAGTTCTGAATATCAAATGATAATTGTACACTCCGTACTGACTACCTACGCTTTAGCTGCGAAAAGAGTATCTAAGAGTGTTTTTTTAGTGGTTATCGATGTAAAACTTCGCTGTCGAAACCTCTACGGTCCGGACCACAGTCCGGACTAAGCGTTTCGCCTCGTCATTTATACCGCGTACATCGAAGGATTGGAATAATTTTCCTGCTGCGGTCTTCCCGTCTGTTCATAATTTGGGTGAATAGGCTCTTAATAAACAAGTGCACCTCACCATCAACGATTGCATCACTGCTTACCATCAGGTGGGATCGCAGTCAAGCACTAGTTTATAACAATATATAAAAAAGTCGTGTGTTTGACCGAACAATCGCATGTCCTTCCCTATCTCGTGAACAATACCGCGAAAATCATTGGAACTTTGAACAAAATGTAGTTCACAGCTTTTGTTTAAATGCTTTTAGCCTTGACTCTTGCAGTTGGCATATAATTTGCCTGTTACTGTTCTTAATACAGTTGTTACGACCTCAAAACGCGCTTTTGGAGTTAAAATTTGGATCTTCTTCTTAGCAAGTCGATGGAAAATAATGTTTATTTTTTTGTTACTGTTTATAGACACCATAAGTTAAAAGGAAATTGTTTGTCAGGTATGGTCATATGAAGAGCATTTTACTAAAAGAGTTCTGAATTTACATGCGAATGAATGGAGAGGGAGAGGGAGGCCAAAGAAAAGATGAATGGATTGTGTAAGGACCGATATGAAAGAAAAGGGAGTTAGTGATAGTGTGACGGGTGACAAGACAGAATGGAAGAATAAAACGTGTTACGCCGACCCCAAGTAATATGGAATAAGGGCAGGAAGAAGAACACTGTTGATTGACTCGACCTCTATTTCACCTGATGGTAAGCGATGACATGGTCGACGATGGAACACGCTTGTCTAGAAGTAACCTATTCACTCTTGACTTAAAGATCCCTAGGTTGTACTTATCAGGAAACACTGACTCTGGCAAAGAATCCCACTCTTTTGCTGTATGCACCATGAATGTTTCCAAAACGTTTAGTGCGTATGGGTGGCATGTGTGTGACCAGTGGCACATCGCCATACGCCTGGTGGTCTGATGATGGAACGGGTGTTGCAGAAATAAGTTATTCAATTCCGATGCATACGCCCCAAAATGCAACCGGTAGAACACCAGAAAGCTAGCAACTACTAACATTTAGTTACTAACTAATAACTAAATGTTAGTTTCATTTATTTATTTTGAATCTTAAGTTTCAACATTTTTTTTCATACACTGCGTGTGGCAAATACTTACTTAAAATATTTTTCTTTCCTTCTTTTTTTCCTTGTTTTTTTTTAATATTTTTTTATTTAGAATAGTGCTTGACTGATATTTTTCCATATTCCTGTTACAAAACTGACCTGACAACACAACCACTAGTCAGACGAGGTAGTCCCAAGGACTCGTAGTCGTAGCACCGACGTGAAGGTACTCACGCTATAAATAGCTCGGCAGGCCAGCCACCCCAAGAGCTATGAACCTTCCCGTAATTGCTCATTGATACTCGTCTCATTGAAATTTTAAAATGGTGTCGTGAACACTGTTGTTACATACTTGTATGTATTTATCTATCTAATTTGTTTATGCATGTGTTCATGACACTGTCACTTTTGCAAAAAATACAAAAATAAGTTAATGGATGGAGAGGGAAAGGGAGGCCAAAGAAAAGATGGATGGATTGTGAAAGGACTGATATGAAAGAAAAGGGAGTTAGTGATAGTGTGACGGGTGACAGGACAGAATGGAAGAAGAAAACGTGTTGTGCCGACCTCAAGTAATATGGGATAAGGGCAACAAGAAGAAGTTAAATATCAAAAAATGATCGCAAAGCAATATAAAGTGATTAATATTTATCCAAAAGTAAAGTTAAAAGTTGACGTTGTAGTGTAGCGACTACGATCATCGACATCTACACATGACGTCACAGAATCCTGCATCGCGCAAGTAAAGTTCTCCGCGCGATTTGTATAGATATAACAGCCCGAAATCATCTATCGGGCAGTAGCCCACCGGACATAACACCTCGTCCGGTCGGAGGATCCTCCCTTTTCAATGGAGGTATGTGGGACTTTACTCTCTGTCCACCTACCTCCAAAGTAGTATAAGCTGTTCATCGCGTCTATATATACTTAAATAATTGTTTTTTGAACTGTCAAAGTTTTAAATGCTACTCCTAAAAAACTACATTATTACATAAGTGACAGTATCGCGTTATGTTTTCGATGCCTCCTGCGAATGAAATCGTAATATATTTTTTGAGTAAAGTTGTATTATCTTCTATTTAAAAATAACAGGAGAAAAATACTGATTGATAGAATCTATCAACGCACATCTGAAAATACTGGGACTATTTTCTATTGGTTTAAAGAGGTCGTATATAATATAAACAAGGATTATTTAAATTTAGTTTATTAGCTAACATCGATTTAGGTAAATACCTAGTCGCAAAGATTTTTATATACAATTTATAGACAACTTTTATATAAAAAGACATGCCAAGATTGTTTACATTTAGTTAACTACCTAAACCGACGCAGTATAGTAGCAAGGTTTTCAATTTATGACGTAGAGGAGCACTAAGAGAAGATTTTCCAAAATACATCCCCTAAAACGGTGAAATAAGATTTCCGTTTGTACGGAGAAACCTACTTGTCTTACGCCTGTTTTCAATAACCTACCGCAGTTCATAGATAGATAGCTATCCTCGATAAACAGTAAGATTCTATCTATCAATCCACAACTTTTGGTAGGAAATGCTATCCGTCGGTAGGTTATAGGAAAGCAAGTAAGGGCAAAAGGATAGATTTGTTTATCTTAAGTAGCTGCAACTGTAGATAGTTAGGTTATTGAAAACTGGTGTAAGGCCATAAAGTAACAGAGTGACAATGGAAATAAACTCATAAAAATCATCATCCAACGCGAAATCAATAAAAATTAAATAAGAAACTGGTCAAGTGCAAGTCGAACTACTACTACAATATTAAAATCGAGCAAAAAACGCCGATAAAATAACGTTTCTTGTATGGGAGGATCGACTTTAATTTTTAATTTTATTATTTGTTGTTGTAGCGGCAATAGAAATACGAATTTGTAATTCACTAACTCTTACGGTTTATGAGATACATCCCACTGACCAATAGACAGACGGACGGACAGCGAAGGTTCTAAATAAGCATCACTGCTTACCATCAGATGGGATCGCATTCAAGCACTAGTTTCAGTTTAAAAAAAAGTTCCCGTTTTAGCATCTTTCTGCTACGGAATAAAAACTGAGATGCCATGACAAATACTGGACTTATCAGAAAGCAAATGACTGGCTTCACAGACACACATCAAAGGTCCTTTACCCTGCAACTAATGGTACTATCTTATCCCTTAATGACTTAAGTTAATCTATACTAATATTAGTAATGTGAAAATAACTTTGACTTTTCTAGAAATTCCCCGCAGTCCTAGCTAGCAAGCATCAGCCCTACTGGGCCCCCACCACTGTCACTTAGGTACGAATAAGTTTGGCGATTCTCAATCGATTAAAAAAATGTAACAACCCAATTTAGACTTAAATTATTATTTTTATTGGTATAAACTAGTGCTTGACCGCGGCCTCATCTGATGGTAAGAGCGTTTTCACATTATCCGATCCGATATCGGTGTCGGAAGCCGATACGATATCGGGGTAAGTAAAATGTATAAAATATGTACCTGTCTTTCATATTCTCCGGCCCGATATCGGATATCGGAGCACGGCATTTCATACACTTTACTTATCCCGATATCGTATCGGCGTCCGACACCGATATCGGATCGGATAATGTGAAAACGCTCTAAGCAGTGAGAAATTATTAATCCAATCAGTAACAAAAATCACAACAACTTTGTACTCGTAAGTTGGTATCCGCGAAACAGGAAACGCAAGGAGGACAGCGACGTTTAAAACAGCGGTATTACGTGACGCGTTACTTACACGCGTTACGTCGCTGTGGCGCAACACTAGCAAGTGGGGCTCGTTTACGTCACTAGTCGGCGAAATTTGTGGAGCGTCATTCAGTGGATTGGATATCGATTTATGATGTGTGTAGAAGTTAAAAGAGAGCTCGTGGCTAGATTGCTCTGTGGATGGGTGACCATCTTAACATACCGAGTTTCCTCCGTGCCTCGGAAAGCACGTTAAGCCGTAGGTCCCGGCTGTCATTTGTAGATCTTGGTTACGGATAGTCAGAAGCCAGTAAATCTGACTCCAGTCTTGCCATGAAGTATCGTGTTACCCCAGTTAATGGGTTGTGGAGGTCTGGTAAGCAGCTGCTCCTCGTAAAATACTGGTATTCAGCTAAATCCGGCTTGACTGGAAGCCGACCCCAATATAGTTGGGAAAAGGCTAGGCAGGCAGGCAGGCAGCTGTACGTACAATCAATGTGTTTTCGACTTGCCATGTAACGGTAGTGCAGTGCCGTACGTCTAGTGGTTCGATGATGAAAAGGGCTTGGCAGAATTAAGTCATGCAGTAAAAGTACACTCCTCGAAATGATATATATTCCAAGCTAAGCAGAGCGTGTGTTATGAGTACTAGACAACTAATAATCATACATGTTTCTAAAATACATACATATTACAGACTAGCTTTTGCCCGCGACTTCGCCCGCGTGAAATTCGGGAACTAAGTAACTACTAACTAAGCAATAACTTTTTTTACATAAAATATAGCCTATAGCACTCAGGAAGAAAGCAGCTTTCTATCAATATATAGATTTATGCAATCGCCCGGTTATCCCATACACACAAAAAAACAAACTTTACCTCTTTATTATATTAGTATAGATACTTAAATTACACCCAGCAACAGAACAAATGATCGTGCGCATCACACAAACATTTTGTTCTGGGAATTGAACCCACGACCTCTGGCGTAGCAGTCAGGGCCACTAACCTCTAGACCAACAGGCCAGTAAAAATGCAACCGATAGAAAACCTACAGGCTAGCAATTCGGTCACATTTTCAACACTTTGAAGGTGTCAAATATAGCCTATGTTACTCAGGAATAATTTATAGCTTTCTATAGTGATGAAAGAATTTTCACCAATAGAAAGTTAAATTTGCATATGCGTTTTTGATTATTCGTCGTTGCCTCTTTGTTAAACAGTAGCTGACTTGGCAAACTTTGCTCTGCCATATAAATTTCTTTTTTGAAGTCTTCTTCTTCCTGCCCTTATCCCATATTACTTGGGGTCGGCGCAACATGTTTTTTTCTTCCATTCTGTCCTGTCACCCGTCATGCTATTATCAACTTCCTTTTCTTTCATATCAGTCCTCACACAATCCATCCATCTTTTCTTTGGTCTCCCTCTTCCCCTCCATCCCTCCACATGTAACTTTTTTTTGAAGTATCTGTTATTTATTTATTCTGCAGACCTACCACAGTGTTGTCTTTTTAACCCTAAGGTTGACTGGTAGAGAATGCCCTGATGTATTATGTCCGCCTATGTACCACTACTGTATATGAAGTTTAAATAATTAATACATTTATCAAAGAATCTGCAACCCCGCCTGATGGTAAGCAGTGATGCAATCGTTGATGGTGAGGCACACTGGTTTGTTAAGAGCCTATTCACTCTAGCCTTAAAGACACCCAAATTATAACGGGACGGGAAGACCGTAGCAGGCAAAGTGTTCCAGTCAGACATATCTAAGTATACTAACATTATGAAGAGGAAAGATTTGTACCTATTTTTGTATGTTTGTAATGAATAGGCTCAAAAAGTACTGGGCCGATTTAAAAAATTCTTTCGCCAATAGAATGCTACATTCTTCCAATTTGACATAGGCTACATTTAATTTTGAAAAAAAATAGGGATCCTTGGTAAAATTTGAACAATGTAACCGAAGGTGTAGAAAAATGAGTCTTAAGTCACTAAAAAAAGTGTTTTATATCCAAATTTCCAAAAAAAATAATTGTCTACCCCGTGCGAAGCCGGGACAGGCTGCTAGTATCCAATATTTTGATACCTTTTGAGTACCATTGTTCCAATTTTGGTAGGATCTCAATTTTTTTTGAAAAGTTGATGTAGCCTATGTTACTTAGTTAAGATTTACCTAGCTGGAAAAAAGTCCAAGTAGTTTTTGAATTAAATCGTAACAAACATAGGTTGGAAGGGAAAACCCGGGACCCTCCTGGAACGAAACCCGATCCTGAATCGAAGGCAAAGAATGAACAGGTTGGGGTTTAGTCAGTAAAAGTCTGACACGCCCTCCCGGTCTGCCCAAGAGCGCAAAAAGTCGGTCTGATGATTCCCCACCTAAAAAAAATCAAACAAAATCTCAAATCTTTCCTCTTTATAATATCAGTTTAGATTTCACTGGATGGCGTTGAATGAACCAACAATCGTTTAAACCATGCGCAGGTTGACGATAAACCGATCGGGAAGGGTTTTTAAACCCAAGAACGATTATTATGGTTCTTCAAGGCCCTTGATGGTCGCTTGCTTAGAATCTTAGTCTGGCTGCATACGGGCCACAGACCGCAACCACAAAACGCCGACGGCGATTTATTTTTATTTTATTATGCATAGGCTCGCGTTTGACCACTATCTTATCTGATCGTAAGCGATGATGTGGTCGACGATGGAGCACGCTTGCCTAGAAGTAACCTATTCACTCTTGAATTCTAAGACCCCTATATGGTTTAGTTTTTATACATTTCGTAGTGGTTTCGCTGCACACGATAACGTTGTCGTCACTCTCTCCCTTTGCTTCAGGTAACCTTTTCGAATCAAGGGTAACGCACTTACGTGGTGCATACTGATTTGAGTATTCTTCTAAAATCACGTTTTTTATATGGAAGTCTCCTTTAATATTTATTTTATTCTACTTTTTAATATTTTTTATTATACCGGCAACAAAAGTACAACCGTCTAACTATCACGGTTCATGAGATACATAGCCTAAAGACAGACGAATAGCGAAGTCTTAGTAATAGGGTCCCATTTTACTCTTTGGCTAAATCGACTACCGACCGCAAGCGTCTACCACCAACCACAAGTGGTTACTCGCGTTGGCAACTTTTACACCCACTTCTAGCTTCACCCAGCCACATTTGAGGCTTTTTCATGTAGCCCGTCTACAACCAAACTTAGAAACATTCTATCCGATCGTGTGTTGCCACATTTTAATTTACGTCAGCAATAGTTTTTCCTTGAATTCTTCTATGATGCGTGTTGATAATTGATCGTAGAGGAGCTCGTGGCTAGATAATAACAGCCGCACGGGCCGATCTTCAAGATTAAGTGACGCTTGCCAAGGTTGTTCTGTGGATGGGTGACCATCTTAACGTACCGAGTTTCCTTCGTGCCTCAGTAATCACTCTAAGCCATAGGTCCCGGCTGTCATTTGTAGATCTTTGGCAGTCGTTACGGATAGTCAGAAGCCGAATCAGACTCCAGTCTTACCATGAAGTACCGTGTTACCCCAGTCAATGGGTTGTGGAGGTCTGGTAGGCAGCCGCTCCTCGTAAAATACTGGTATTCAGCTAAATCCAGCTTGACTGGAAGCCGACCCCAATATAGTTGGGAAAAGGCTAGGCTGATAATTTAATTAGGTTGATAATTGATCGTAGGATATGTACCTACCGAGGTTGTGATGTTGCCAGCACTTTGTGTCGTTGTTCACGCGTGATCTTTGACCGACTAAGTACTAGTTTATTTTTTCTATTTTTCCTGTTATCCTTCCAAAGGTTGTTTGTTAGAGATTGCCCTGTACGATAAGTAAGTACGATAATAATTGGACAAATTACTATAACCATTTAAGCGGTGTGACGAGAATGGATAACGTGAATAGGTTACTTCTAGGCAAGCGTGCTCCATCGTCGGCCACATCATCGCTTACCATCAGGTGAGATAGTGATCAAATGCGAGCCTACACATACCTAAAAAAAATAATGTGATAAATTAGTAGTATATTAGGGGGAGTTTGAAAGTGGCACCAGTGACTGAAAAGTTGAAAGGAAATCGTTTGTCTTGGTATGGTCATATGAAGAGGAGGGATGAAACGCATGTTACTAAAAGAGTGATGCGTTTACATGTGGATGGATGGAGCGGGAGAGGGAGGCCAAAGAAAAGATGGATGGATTGTGTTAGAAGTGGTATAAAAGAAAAGGGAGTTAGTTATATCGTGACGAATGACAGGTCAGAATGGAATAAAAAAAACATGTTGCGGCGACCCCAAATAATACGGGGCAAGAATAGGAAGTATAAGCATAATCAAACTTTATAATTTCCCACTGCTGGGTCTCAGATCTCCTCTTTAGGAGAGGGAATGGGTCGTAATCCACCACTCGACCCCAGTGCGAAATGGTGGTTGTTTTTGAATTGTAGGTTCTAGAACATGTCGGTTTCTTCACGAGCCTGTCATTGACCTACATCATCATCATAATCATTTCAACCGAAACACGTCCACTGCTGGACATAGGCCTCCCCCAAGTGTTGCCATAACGACCGGTCCTATGCGCTTACCTTGAATCAATTTATTAACAATACAAATGAGAGAATTTGTACTTTAATAAAAAATGCTTAACTTAAGTTATCCGCTTAGAAAAGTTACCTCATCTGTGTAAAAACATGCCGACAATGGGCTTACAATCTGTGAAGGACAAAGTTACAACAGTGGCGTATTTAGTACTCAGAGGGGGGCCCGATTAATAATAAAAATGGCGGTCCCTTTTTTATCTCATTGCCGTAGATAGGGTTGCCAGATCTTCAAACCGATAAGCCAAAGAAATCAGCCAGTTTAGCCGGGCATTTGATTAAAAAAGCCGACAATTTTTTTTGATGCACAGACGTTTTACTTTTTACATTCTAATGAAATAACAAGTCATTGCTGGTCTGCAAACGCTTGCAATTGGAAAACCACAAATTTAAAAAGCCTAACAAAAGCCGGACAGGTCGGAATTCGCCTAATTTGGCCGAACACACAACCAAAACACCTGACTGTGTCCGTCTTTATCCGGACGCCTAGCAACGCTAAACGTAGAGCCCAGTGCTAGTAGGTTTAAGTATTTCGGTGTTTATATAAAAAAAAATCCATTGTCCCATGACCCCTGACAATTCGGCCTCTCATTAATAAGAATTGGGCTTTTAAAATAGTAATTTTATGCTCCAACCGGGGCCCCTGATGCATGAGGGGCTCGTGTAATACCTACGCCCCTTAGTTGCAAGTTACAAATGATTGACTAAGTAAATTTTACACCATGGTGATAAATGACTTGGTAGTCGAATACTTATGTCTTATAGTCAAAATACAAATATCTATACTTACCGTGTAGTCAAATACTCGTACTATTGTCTTATAGTAAAAATAAAATATGACTTACCGTGCATATCAAAAGAACAATTTGCCTGTTGCGGTCTTGCCGTCCAATTATAATTTAGATGCCCTCAAGGCTAGAGTGAATAAGCTCTTGATAAACAAGTGCACCTCACCATCAACGATTGCGTCACTGCTTACCATCAGATGGGATTGCGCTCAAGTATTAAAACCTATATATTAACAAAAGGAGAAACTGACTGATTTATCGCTTATTATCGCTCAGCCGATACTACTGACATCCACCAATCCGCAATGGGCCCGCGCGGTATATTATGGCCCATTCCCTCTCCAAGAGAGAAGGCCTGAGTCCCAGCAGTGGGAACATTATAAGGCCGATAATGCTAATAATATTAATAGATTCTTAACTCAAACTCTTCACCAGAACTCAAGGGAAAACACTACAGTATCTTCTAAAAACTTTAACATTCTGGAAAATTCGCTTTCTCACTTTCAAACTTCACGCTGACAACATAGCAAGCGTGGTAGACTTCTAAGTCTATAAACTATCAAGTGGAAGAATACCGCTGCAGCAAGCACGCAATGTGTCCATTACATGCGGAATCAGAGCATAACTATAGACGCATTTCCATTTTATGTGCGTGGATACGAGTTTTCTTTACGACAGTGGACTGGACGGAGATTTGTAAGCGTTTCATGGCGGGAGACACGCCCCCTCTCGTTACAGTACGGCCGTTATAAGTTGGCGAGTCTGAAGTTAGGCTATGTGAATTTTGGCGCTTGAAATATCGTACAAAAATGAAGGTTTGTTTTTTTTTCTCACACTGCTACTGGCCTACGCTGAAAACCAGCGCTGTACCCTCGTCGCTTTATGTATGAGAGCATGGCATTTTGTTGAGCGTTCGGCCATTTTGCGCGGATTTGACGCATATTTCCCCTTTTTTTATTTGTTTCATTATTCTTTTCTTGTATGCGCCTTTCCGCACAAATAAACTGTTTTTCTTTCTTTCTTTCAATTTGTAGTTGTTATTGCTGTTAAAAACTGTTATTGGCATTAATTTTTATAAATCCTTTATTTTTGTACGAGTTTTCAAACGCTAGAATTCGCAGAGCCTTACTTCAGACTCGCCAACTTATACCGGCCGTACTGTACTTGAGACTTACACCGTTTTTTTTTTAAAGTCGAAATCATCTTATGATTGTTTTCGCTCTGGGTGTGAGGGCGTTTCAGAATTTTAGGTATTGACCAAACCAACAATCATCAACCAACTTGGCCAAATGGTATTTTATAGTCCCGTCGGATATTCAATGTAAGTGCGGTGCTCCTGTTCAAAACATGAGTCACACGTTGGAGTGCCCCAAGTGTCGATACACCTGCACTTTGGAGAATTAAATGTATGCCACCTGTAAAAAGGGAGGATCCTCCGACCAGACGGGTGTTACGTCTGGTTTGGGCAACTGCCCTATAATTGTTTTTCGGGCTGTCGTATTTATTTAAATCGTGCATGGACTTAAATTGCACAATTCAGGATTTCGTAGTTTCGATATGTGACGCTATACCTAGATGTCGCTACACACCCTTGGAGTCAAGTTTACTCCGTACCGAATTTCATAAAAATCGGTTCAGTAGTTTAACCGTGAAAGCGTAACAGACGGACAGACAGTTACTTTCACATTAACAATAGTAAGTATGGATTACTAATCAATAGGTAATTAGTGGTAATTAAATGCATTATTAGAACTCCCAAGTGTCAATTTCAGCCAAAACTAACGGGTTTTCCAATAAGAGGTGTTAATCTGATAATCAAAGAAAAATGCCATTTTTTAAAGATATGTTCGGATGTTTATTTCATTATAAAGAGGAAGGTATGCCGTTAATAGTGGAAAATAACTTCAGGCAAATGACCACCACGACCACGCTTACAGGACCATATCCTTTTCATGAAATTTTCCATAACCAAATCGCAGTGGCTGGCCTATGTCCTCGATAGCCTCACGAGTTACATCTTGAATCGACGCTGGGCTGTTGGCGTAGACCTTCTCTTTCACGTGGCCCCAAAGGAAGTTGTCGCAAGGTGTTCAAGTCAAGATCACAAGAGAAATCACAAGATCTTGATGGCCAATTGTAGTCACCTCTTCGAGAGATAACACGGTCCGGAAACTTTTCCCGTAAAAGATCAATGGTTTCGTTGCTTGTGTGGCACCGAAGTGTGGCACGTAACGCAGTCTTGTTGAAAGGAAACTTTGTCCAGATTGGCATTTATCTTTGAATATCAAAATAACACCTCTTATTGGAAAACCCTTTACTGAGACTACGAGCGTGAAATTTTACTTGCACGCGGGCGAAGCTAAGCTAGTTAGTAATAATATAATTCATAATCTCCGGTTCTTTAAAAAAAAAACCCCAATGCCTATTTCAACAGCCTAAACCATACGAAGATCCTGTCCCTTTTAGCTCCTGGCCTCCTCAAACCTTGGTCACATGTCGCAACCAGCCCATAAGGCTAGCCGAGGGTCGGCAGAAGTTGCGTGATATCACCTCGCCGGTAGAAACGTGACAGGACTGCTAAAACAAGTGACGCGCGCAACGGGAATATACTGAGACTCTTTTGTACGTGTGTTGAGGAATAATTGGGGGATTCGGATGTGTAGATGTGGAAGTTTATTGGGTGAGAATTTAGCTCTTTATCAGCTGCTGAGGGTAACTTTTTTATATTTTGAGGATTCCGTACCTCAGTTGGCAAAAATGGAACATTTATATCAGTATTTTTCAATCTTATAGCTATTAGGAAACACGGAATAAGACAGGGAATTCCTTATATCTTAATATTCCAATAGGGTGATTTCTTTTGGCCTGATTTGTATATAGGCGGACTTAATGCCTTGGGTATTCACTACCATACCCTTCCCACTCTTCCTACCCTCTTTCTTTTCAAAAAGCTCTATAAACCGTAAATTTGTAGTTAGTACATAAAATAAAAATAGATATAGCACGTTCGTACTTTGCTGACAAAAACAATGTTTATTTATTTATTACCTTTCATGTCATGTACAGTAGTGGTAGATGGATGGAGAGGGAGAGGGAGGCCAAAGAAAAGATGGATGGCTTATGTAAGAACTGATATGAAAGAAAAGGGAGTTAGTGATAGTGTGACGGACGACAGGACAGAATGGAAGAAGAAAACGTGTTGCGCCGACCCCAAGTAATATGAGATAAGGGCAGGAAGAAGAAGAGTCATGTAAATACAGTAGTGATAAGCATCAAGGCATTCTCTAGCAGACTCTACCTACCTTTGGGTAAAAAAACACTGTGGTACTCGTAGATCTGCACAATAATTAACAGATTTTTCAAATAGAAATGAAGTTGCTTAATAACAATAAAAATGTCTAACAAACGAATGTTCAATGTTCTACAAATAGAAACCTCTTCTAAAACATGAATTTCCTTTGGCAACCTACCGCTTACTGCATCGCCAAGCCCTTGACCCGATCAGACTAGAACCTTTAATGGGGGTTTTGGCCCTCAAGCCATTGGTTGTCACGACTCGCGGTAATTGTATAAGTCAAACCAAGTTTACCGACAGATATTTCATTACAAATTGATGAGTGTGATTTTTTTTATTGCTATAAACTATTCCTTGACTGCGATCCCCTAGTGTAAAGTGTGATAGTGTGAAGTGTGAAGTGTGAAATGTGGGTTAAAATATTAATTATGTTTCATGGTGATTTAAGAGGCGGGGAGGGGGTGGACGTGGGCAAATTTCTGTCTGCAGAATTTTACACGAAGGAGAGAAGCTCGTGGCTAGATAATAACAGCCGCACAGGTCGATCTTTAAGGTTAAGCAACGCTTGCCTAGGTTGGTCTGTGGATGGATGCCTCGGAAAGCACGTTAAGCCGTAGGTCCCGGCCGTCATTTGTAGATCTTTGGCAGTCGTTACGGATAGTCAGAAGCCAGTAAATCTGACTCCAGCCTTGCCATGAAGTACCGTAATACCCCAGTTAATGGGTTGTGGAGGTAGGCAGCCGCTCCTCGTAAAATACTGGTATTCAGCTAAATTCGGCTTGACTGGAAGCCGACCCCAATATAGTTGGGAAAAGGCTAGGTAGATGATGATGAGAATTTTACACGAAGGGGATTACAATGAGAAAAAGATCCACGCTCACTCTCACAGGAAAAGGAAAATACCGCTCTCCTAAGCGCCTAGTTACCAGAGGACTTGGTCGACGGAGCCCCGTTCTACGGGACTGCTACTGACTAAACCCCACCCTTGGTCTTTTAGTTGCCCTTTACCTACCTTCAAGGCTCAAGGTAACTCTCTCGTATAAACCCACGACACTCATCTTTGATGCCAGAGACAAAAGCTTGCAAAATGGTCGACTCATACATCTGCCATATTTTATTATTGTTTTATTCTTCCTGTGCCTTCTTTATAACGCATATTTGACGCATCTTGCATTTTAAACAGTAGGTAAATGAATCATTTTTTTAACCATAATTATATTGTTTATATGTAAATGATTTATTCTTTAACAAAGAGGAAAACGATGGAAAATGATTGATTTATCATTGTATTAATTTTACAGTTGTTACCTTTGTTAGCCAGCGGGTCTAAAAACGCTACTTTTGTAGAATTGTATTCGGATAATAATATGAATCATCATTGTCGTCTATTCTAGCTAGATAGAAAATAACGTTCATAGAACGAAGTAATTCGATTAAATCCCACGTAAAAAAGAGGTATTTATGTCAAGAGTGAATAGGCTTTACGGATTTTCGAAGGCAGATATTTATGAGGAAGGTTTAAATCTGTAAATGTATAATAACCTAGCTTTTACCCGCGGCTTCGCTCCCGTCAAATGACTACCCTACATATCCTACGCTACCTTACCCTACCTTCCCTACCTACCCTACCTACCCTACTCTACACTACCCTACACTACCCTACACTACCCTACACTACCCTACACTACCCTACACTACCCTACACTACCCTACACTACCCTACACTACCCTACACTACCCTACACTACCCTACACTACCCTACACTACCCTACACTACCCTACACTACCCTACACTACCCTACACTACCCTACACTACCCTACACTACCCTACACTACCCTACACTACCCTACACTACCCTACACTACCCTACACTACCCTACACTACCCTACACTACCCTACACTACCCTACACTACCCTACACTACCCTACACTACCCTACACTACCCTACACTACCCTACACTACCCTACACTACCCTACACTACCCTACACTACCCTACACTACCCTACACTACCCTACACTACCCTACACTACCCTACACTACCCTACACTACCCTACACTACCCTACACTACCCTTTCACTACCCTACACTACCCTACACTACCCTACACTACCCTACACTACCCTCACACCCTACTTTACCTAACTTTATTTTTTTTTTAGAATTTTTCTCCCCGTAAGAACCATCATTGAACTTCAAGGATCATTTTGAAAAAAAAATCAGCCAAATCGGTCAAGCCGTTTTCATGTTATGTCGTGACAATGGAAAACGGGTTTCATTTTTATATATATAGATGCATATTATAATATAGGAAAGCCGTGAATTTAAATAATTGCTGAAAGGTGGACCGACTCCACACACAAACAAATACCATGAATCCAGTACTCGATTTTAGACCCCTAAGAGGTTTTTTTTTTTTTTTTCTGGTAGGGGAATCATCAGAATGACTTCCCCCGCTCTTGGGCGGAGCGGGAGGGCGTGTCAGACTCTTACTGACTAAACCCCTACCCCGTTCCTTCGTTCTGGGGGGGACTCGGTATCAACCGTTAGGAATACCACATGTTCCCCCCAGAGGCTTCGGCACTGCCTGGCCCCTACAGAGACCCCTAAGAGGTGGAATTTTTCATCAGTTTTTCCTAATCTAGATAATGAAAACTTAGAGCCAAGTGCAGTAGATCCCGGGACCCTGGAATTAGGGGAAAGAAAGAACAGAAGTGGGTTTTGGTCAGTAAAAGTTTAACATGTCCTCCCGATTACTCCCGAATCGCCCAGAGCAGGAGAAGTCATTCTGATGTTGCTTTAGAAGACCTTAAAAAAAAGATCTAACTGCATTTAACATACCTATATTATTTATTTTAAAACTATGACATTATTTTATACCGTAAGACCGTTTTCACACTATCCGATCCGATGTCGGTGTCGGACGCCGATACAATATCGGAGTAAGTAAAATGTATGAAATACCGTGCTCCGATATCCGATATCGGGTTGGACAATATGAAAGATAGGCACATATTTCATACATTTTACTTACCCCGATATCGGATCGGCGTCCGATACCGATATCGGATCGGATAATGCGAAAACGCTCTTACAGTTGTTATAAAAGAGTTCAAATACGAGTTGAACTTTTCGCACCACAAACAGCTGTTACAAAAAACTTGTAACAGAACCTAACATAGATCTAGAATCTAGATCACAACTGGCCCCCCGCTGACAACCGCCCTCACAGTGCTCTTGAATCATTGCTTACCATCAGGCAGGATCGTAGTCAAGCACTAGTTTATATTATTTAAAAAAATACTATAATAGAATCTATGTATCGAAAACTTAAAGCTAACTACATTTAATAGCTATTATTTATTTTAAAATAGATATAAAAACATTGTGAATAAACCGGCACGTCCTAAACTTAGAAGACATGTGACATTCCCTGCCGGAGTCTGTGTTTCCTGATAGCTACAACCTAGGGGTCTTTAAGTCAAGAGTGAATAGGTTGCTTCTAGGCAAGCGTGCTCCATCATCGACCACATCATCGCTTACCATCAGGTGAAATGTGGTCAAGCGCAAGCCTATCAGTAATTGCATTGGGCCCGCGTGTATTACAGCTCATTCCTTCTCCTAGAGAAGAGGCCTGAGTCCCAGCAGTGGGAACATTATGCTATGCTATTTATTTTAGAATTTGATGGACCTCATAAATCAAATCGTACCATTTAAAAAAAAAATCTTTTGTAGGTTTGAGCTTGCCCACTACCTTACCAAAACAGCTGTTCCAAAAAACTTAAAACAGAACCTAACTTCGATCTAGAATCTAGATCACAACTGCCCCCCGCTAACTGTCCGCACAGTGCACTTGACACGATTACTAAATGTTAGCAGAAAGTGATGCGCGACAAATATGCCGCCATCGGAGAAAGCTATTACAAGTGTGGGTTAAGTTATAGGCGATTTGGCTGGAAGTTTAAGCACAAAATACGTTTTTTATTTATTTTTCTAAACTATTTGAAGAGGAAGGATTTGAGTTTTTGTTTGTTTTTATGTTACGATCTAACATGTGTAAAAACGTGCTCCATTGTAGACCATTCATCGCTTACCATCAGGTGAGATAGTGATCAAACGCGATCCTATCAATAATAATAGTAAAAAAACTATTTGACGGGTTTTAAAAAATCTGTCACTATTAGAAAGCTACTTCTTTACTGAGTGACATAAGATAAATTATGTTTAAAAATAAATAGATTTTCTTACCTAAAGTACAAAGGGACTAATGGTTACCTAAAGTCTCTAGAGGAAACCACTTTCACGCGGGCGAAGCCGCTGTCAGCATCTATACTCTATCGGTTTAGGTAGTTAACTAAATGTAAACAATCTTGGCATGTCTTTTTATCTAAAAGTTGTCTAAAATATGTTTATAAAAATCTTTGCAACCTAAATCGATGTTAGCTAATAAACTAAATTTAAATAATCTTTATGTATAATAGATACGACCTCTTTAATATAAAAAGACATGCCAAGATTGTTTACTTTTAGTTAACTACCTAAACCGACGGAGTATAGTATAAAATAAACCGTACGTCGAGATGACCGATGGTAGAAAGGTATTGGTGGAATCATTCCCTTTCGCTTCACTCAAAACGGGATACAAAAAATGTTGAATTTCGACAAGTTGTACCATTTCATTTTAGGGCAATACCTGTAAATCTTAAGGCGGGCGCGACGTTAGAATTATCCATACAAACGTAATACTAAAATCATTTGCAATTTAAGCATATTTACACCATAATATGATGTTATTCGGATTCAGACAATAATTATCTAGGTTCCTACATCGTCTTTTTGTTGAAAAACTTACCCCAAACGAAATTTAAGCGAATTTAAATTTGCACATTTTCACAGCGAAAATGTCATGTTTTTATTTTGTTTTTTCTATATTATAAACAACAATATTTCAAAATATCTTTTCGTAGGAACGCAGATATTATTTTCAAGTTATAAATACTCGAAACAATAATGGAAATACATTAATTTTTCATTCATCATTTTTGGTATTACGGAACCTCTCCCAAATTTCCAATAGTTTGTATTGCTATCACAGCAAGCAACTGTCAGTGTGCGGATGATGACTTTACTCCAGTCGGTGTGTCCAAGAATTGTTTAAACTATCTGGATTGCTTCCATCAACCTCAAAAACGTGTTTTATTTCGTCTCAACTCGAGATAGCGCGCGGTCTCCGCAGGCCTCTTAATCATTACGGAATCATGAACTGGACCCAAGTTTCTATTTCCTGTAATTCATAAATTAAGTTTTCTGAGATGGAACGCGTGTCTCAGGAAACTTATAAATGTAAATATGTCAAGAATAATATACAACTAGCATTAATTTTAATATTAATTACTATAAAGAATTATGTTGTAAGTATGTTAATTTGTAATTTACATACATTTTTGTTTCTGATTTTAGATCGCGTTATACAAACACTGTACATAAATTAATTAATTATTAAACAAATGTTTTACGTTTTTCTTGTAATATTATATTTATAGCTTGGTTTAGTAACATTGTAATTTTTTTTTGTATGTGGGCAATCGACTAATGACATTCCCGCTCTAAAGCAGAAAGGGAGGACGTTTCAGACTTTCACGGACTAAACTAGCTTCCTCCATATGGTCTTTGCATTCTAGGACCACGGGTTTCCCTTTCAGAAGTTAACTCTTTGGCTTTATTTTCATTCACAAATTTTGTACTACATATAGTGGTTGAAGTGACTTTTTAGACAAAAATTGCCTGTGTTAGACTGCGGAGTGTTAGCATAGTAGGTATTAGGGTGCCGTTGAACCCTTTGGGTACTTCTTTCTTCTTCTTCTTCTTTCCTGCCCTTATCCCATATTATTTGGGTTCGGCGCAACATGTTTTTTTTCTTCCATTCTGTCCTATCACCCGCCATGCTATCATCAACTCCCTTTTCTTTCATATTAGTCCTCACTCAATCCATCCATCTTTTCTTTGGTCTCCCTCTTCCTCTCCATCAGACGGATGGAGAGGAAAAGGAAGACCGTAATGTATGTAAATTCATTTGGGTACGAAAAGTTAAAATAACCAATTGATATTTTATAACTCGCTACCGCTTAAGACTCGCACCACACACTGACCGTCTCCCAACCATTATCATTCTCGGCGCGTTTGTATTGAACTTAAACCACTTGTTTCCATTGATCTACATCCAGTTTTTAGGGTTCTGTAACTCGAAAGAAAACAGACAGACGGCAACAAAGTGATTCTATAAGGGTTCCATTTTTCCCTTTTGGTTTTGAGATTGGGAAGCCAAAAACAGAGCCCTTAAGGATCACTTTGTTCATATGTCTGTCTGTCAAACTCTATATCTCGGGAACGCGTGAAAGATCATCATCTGCCTAGCCTTTTTCCCAACTATATTGGGGTCGGCTTCCAGTCAAGCCGGATTTAGCTGAATACCAGTATTTTACGAGGAGCGGCTGCCTACCAGACCTCCACAACCCATTAACTGGGGTAACACGGTACTTCATGGCAAGACTGGAGTCAGATTTACTGGCTTCTGACTATCCGTAACGACTGCCAAAGATTTCTAAATGACAGCCGGGACTAACGGCTTAACGTGCTTTTCCGAGGCACGGAGGAAACTCGTTATGTTAAGATGGTCGCCCATCCACAGACCAACCTAGGCAAGCGTTGCTTAACCTTGAAGATCGACCTGTGCGGCTGTTATTATTTAGCCACGAGCTCCTCGGAACGGGAACGCGTGAAAGAATCAAGTCTTAATTAAAAAATAATATATGCCTAAGCTGCCAAAAACTCGTGCCTACTTCTAATTTAACGAAAAAGAAAAGATACAGAGACACTCAAGGTAAACAAAATTTATAGAGTACTTCCCATCATCATCTCAGCCGAAAGACGTCCATTGCTGGACATAGGCCTCCCCCAAGCGTCGAAATGTCTCACTCGTCGAGTACTTCCCGTTGACACTGAATTCTGAAATTTGGCATAAAGCAAGGTCTTATACACAGGTATATAGGAATAATAATAGCTACAACCTAGGGGTCTTTAAGTCAAGAGTGAATAGGTTACTTCTAGGCAAGCTTGCTCTATCGTCGACCACATCATCGCTTACCATCAGGTGAGATAGTGGTCAAACGAGAGCCTATGCATTATAAAAAAATCTGAAAACACTTAATATATTGTTGCGTCACAAAAAAATGTGATTCAATAAAATCTTCGAGACTACATTCGGGAATTGAAATATTTACATATGTAGGTAACTAAACTTTGTACGGAACCCTCAGTACGCGAGTCGGAATCACACTTACCCAGTCTTTGTTTATTCTAAAAACATTTGTTAGTTACTATGTTGAAGGAAAAAACTTTTGTCAGTAGGTAAGTAGTTTAGTCGGTTTAAGTATAGTTTTTTTTGTTACGTGTGAAGTAAGAGTTGACTTTTTGTATTGTTTTAACTTAACTGGTAGGTCTATTTTTAACTTTTTAATGATTGGTTAAGTTTAATTTGGTCAACTGTATATCTGTAGCTGTACCTATCTAAACAACTCGTAAAAATAAAATTGAAATTACTGTTTTAATATAAGAATGTTTTCTTTTAATACTAAAGACTAGAAAAAGTGTACCTACTTATTCGTTACCTTTAACAAAAACGCAATCTTTATAGTATTTGTTGTCTGTTCATCTGTATGTTTTGTTGTATAGTTTTAATAGAACTTTGACTGATGTTGATTTTCCACCTTAAAAAATAAAAATGTCGGACCTTATTTTTAGACCGTGATAGCTAGACAGTTGAAATTTTTAGATGATGTATTTCTGTTGCCGCTACAACAACAAATACTAAAAACGGAATAAATTAAATAGGTATTTAAGTAGGGTTCCGATACAACAAACGTTTTTTGTTTTTGTCCGGTCGGTACGGAATCATTCGTGCATGACTCCGACTCGCGCTTGGTCTTTTTAATACAAAGATTTAAGTATAAATTATAAATACAATTAATTATATAACTACTACTTTATTACAACTTACGAGTATATTTGATACTATTATTCTATTTTAATTCCTAATCCTAATTTTACAGTAACAATCTAGGTATGCTCGTGGCTAGATAACGCACGGGTCAATTTACAAGGTTAAGCAACGCTTGCCGAGGTTGGTCTGTGGATGGGTGACCATCTTAACATAATGAGTTTCCTCCGTGCCTCGGAAAGCACGTTAAGGCGTAGGTCCCGGCTGTCATTTGTAGATCTTTGGCAGTCGTTACGGATAGTCAGAAGCCAGTAAATCTGACTCCAGTCTTGCCATGAAGTACCGTACCCCAGTTAATGGGTTGTGGAGGTCTGGTAGGCAGCCGCTGCTCGTAAAATACTGGTATTCAGCTAAATCCGGCTTGACTGGAAGCCGACCACAATATAGTTGGGAAAAGGCTAGGTAGATGATGAGGCTACTGACCGTGAGTTCGGCTTTAATTTCATAATAATAAGACCGTTTTCACATTATCCGATCCGATATCGGTGTCGGACGCCGATACGATATCGGGATAAGTAAAATGTATGAAATTCCGTGCTCCGATATCCGATATCGGGCCGGACAATATGGAAGACAGGTACATATTTCATACATTTTACTTACCCCGATATCGTATCGGCGTCCGATACCGATATCGGATCGGATAATGCGGAAACGCTCTAAGGGTGATTTTTACAGTTACATTACAAACTACAATTCGCAATACACAATACAATTAAATTTACAATAACATGCGACTTAACGTATCTACTACAATACGCTTTCATAATAACTATGACACCATTTTTTAAGTTACTTTCCAAATCCTTTTTTTATATTGTTTTGTTCGATTTTGCGAAGATATTATCTGCTCTAAGTCAGAGCGTAGTTAGCGAGTTATTGAGTATCAAATAGCAAACGCCAACACGCGTGAGGGAAGAGGGAAGGAACGACTTTACGTCTACAGTCCAGACTGACTGTCGACGGTGCGTAGTGTTCCACGGACGCCTTAAAGAGATGTCACCAAAATCTTAGGGACCCAGCAGGGTCGAAGCCTACTGGGGCCATGGGTTGACTTTTGAAAGGGAAATCTCGGGGGCAAAAAAGGAATATACAAGTTGTGGGTTTAATCAGTTGCTAGCATGTCGGGTTTTCTACCGGTTGCATTTCGGGAGTGTGCGTTGGTATTGCATAGCCTAATTCCCCCTAGTCCGTTCCATCAGTATTGTAAACCCAATAGATTTTTGAAAAGAGTAACCATGGAGTTTCTTGCCGGTTCTTCCACATAGAAAACGACCAATTGGAACCGTGCACTGGCTTCTAACTACTTCATTATAAGTGCCCGTGTAGGCCTATGTGAAATAAAAAGATTTTGACTTTGACATCATCAAACCATCAGGCGACAGCCCACTTTTACGCACTTAACATTTTGAGAACACATTCTTTGTGCGTACGGCTAAGGAGTGGAATTCCCTACCGGAGTCTGTGTTTACTGATGGCTACAACCTGGGGATCTTTAAGTCAAAAGTGAATAGGTTGCTTCTTGGTAAGCGTGCTCCATCGTCGACCACATCGTCGCATTCCATCAAGTGTGATAGCAGTTAAGGGTAAACCTTTTAAAAGGAGATTGCCCGTTTTGTAAGGGAAGTTGGGTCCCAGTGGAAAAGGCTTTGTGCCCTGAAGATTTTTATTTTACCTAATAGTAAAAACATAGCATATTCATAATCGGAAACCTTTTTTCATTGTGTCACCCTGGTTCAGGAGATATCATTATTTTTCTGTTTTAAAAATCTATGTTATAATTACAAATTGACAGACTAAACATCACTACACATCAATTATGTATCTATTACTTTAATTCCATTAGTTTATGAAAAATTATTTAAAAAATAATTTGCACATAAAAAAATAAATAATGTTTTTGGGTTATTATTCCAAATAGGTACACGACAGCACAAAAGGGACCTGCCCCGTGGCAATCTCCTTTAAAAATAAAAACAGTAACAGTCTGACACGTCCACCCGGTCTGCCCAAAAGCGGGAGAAGTTATTTAATGATTTCTGATCCTCAAAAAGTGCCCCCTAAACCTAGTACCAATCTTTTAACTTAATTAAAACCGCCAATGACCTTCTCTGTTTCATTGACACGGAAGAGCTGCGCGAATATAATCGCAATCGGATTAGCTATGACTGGAGGAGTTTCGCAATGGACTCATTTAAATATTTACTAATGAGATGACCCCTTTTAACTGCAAGCAACTTGCTTAACCGGATAGTTCTGGTTTTAACCGCTTTTTTGGCTTGGTTTTCATATTAAAAGCATTGTTAGTTAAATTTTCATATACGTAAACGCTCTTACGTGATTATGACGTTGAGTTCCCGAGATAAAGGGTCTTAACAGACAGATAGACGGACAACAATGTGATCCTTCCTGTAAGGGTTATTATTTTTCCTTTTGCGGTACAGAACCCTTCTTCTTAGCGTGTCGATGTTAAAACTACTCAAATACCTTGCCTGGCCCAGTATTCGGGCATGGTAATGCCGTCCATTGATGCTGTCATTAGGTCCTGACGTAAACATGTAGCCGGAAGACATGGAACCCTAAAAACAAAATAAAAATAAATATTTAAGGGAGCTCCCATGCAACAAACGTGATCTTTTTGCCGTTTTTGTCTACGGATGGTACAGAACCATTCTTACGGTAGTCCGACTCGCACTTGGCTGGCTTTTTTTTTATTATAGTTTTTAATACGTTTATAACACTTTCGGTTTCGCGACTTCGCGAGCATTTCCGGTAATTTAGCCATATTTGGTAGAAACAAGTCTTAAAATAGTAGAATTGATGAGTCATGTCGACGATTCCAAGATTTTAATATAAGAAGTTTTTTCCTTGTAGCTAAGCTAGTTTTTCACGTGGTTTTACTCGCGTTTTAGAGAAATTGGGCTTCAGGATTTGTCGTTCAAATAGACTAACGCCCGTTTTCAATAACCTACCGCAGTTCATAGATTCAGAACATTCTATCTATCAATCCACAACTTTTGGTAGGAAATGCTATCCGTCGGTAGGTTATAGGAAAGCAAGTAAGGGCAAAAGGATAGATTTGTTTATCTTTAGTAGCTGCAACTGTCGATAGATAGCTTATTGAAAACGGGCGTTAAAGACTCCTGTAACGAAAAATAGAACAAAAACCAGCTATATGAAAAAACACTTTAGTATGGCAGTCAAAACATAATACCAAACTACCAAAAGAATTGTAAGAACATCACAAAAAGCCGCTTTACAACGGGCGGCGTGTCAAACGATTTTATTCAGCAAAACTGTTTTAAATGAATTATACTCTATTTAAAGAAACTTATGTTACTGTCCGTTCAACCGATTTTGACTTCCATTTCGTAGACATAAGAATGGCATTAAAAGCAAAAAAAGTGGTTACAACACCAACTATTTACTGCAGTCGTCATTTGTCATGTCACCAACGCAATAAAAGTCAAAATCGGTTGAACGGACGGTAAAACAAGTTTCTTTAAATTTGTTTTCTTATAGTAAAGAGTATAGTATCAAGTGCATGAAGTTGACCTATTTACTATTCATTTATTTACTTTAACATAACACGACCTAAGGTCAAAAACTTTTGTTTGTTATTTTTTGTCTTCTTAAACTATTGTATAAGATTTTTTTTGCTAGTTATTTAATAGAGTTAGTCGAACTGAAGTAAATAGATTGAATAGGGAATTTGCATGCAAAAAAATATTTGTTTACTAACCATTTTATCTGGGAGCAGTGATAATGACATATTGGAGCTCGTGGCTAGCTAATAACAGCCGCACGGGTCGATCTTCAAGGTTAAGGAACGCTTGCCAAGGTTGGTCTGTGGATGGGTGACCATCTTAACACACCAAGTTTCCTCCGTGCCTGGGAAAGCACGTTAAGCCGTAGGTCCCGGCTGTTATTTGTAGATCTTTGGCAGTCATTACGGATAGTCAGAAGCCAGTAAATCTGACTCCAGTCTTGCCATGAAGTACCGTGTTACCCCAGTTAATGGGTTTTTGAGGTCTGGTAGGCAGCCGCTCCTCGTAAAATACAGGTATTCAGCTAAATCCGGCTTGACTGGAAGCCGACCCCAATATAGTTGGGAAAAAGGCTAGGCAGATGATGATGGTCTATTGGTTTAGGTGGTTAACTAAAGGTAAACAATCTTGATATGTCTTTTTATATTAAAGAGGTCGTATAATACACAAAGATTATTTAAATTTAGTTTATTAGCTAACAGCTAACTAAAAACACGCTATTTCAAGACTCGATTCGGCAATTAATCTATTTATATTAGTTAGTTTCTATGAAATCCTTAGTGTACGAGTCCGATTCGCACTTAGCCAGATTTTTTAGGCGAATCTCAACAAAAACCGACAATAATTTTCAGTGTGCGAGTCCAGCTTGCCCTGTTTTTTGGCTAATCTCAACAAAAATCGTCATACATTTCATACGTACAAAAACAAGACATCTCACTACTTCTTATATGTAAATGTAATAACAGCTGTTGCCTTGGGCGGACAATGGAGTATTACAGCCAATGCTTACCATTGTGAGTGGCTATTGTTGATGTACATGTCTCTGTAGTTTGTTGAAAGAAATTATAGTAATCGCTCTGTTCAAATTACTGGCTATACGGATGGATTTGGTCTGTAAAAGTCTTTGATTCTTCCTCTTGCTCATCCCGGAGTCTCATCTACCTAGCCTTTTCCCAACTATATTGGGGTCAGCTTCCAGTCAAGCCGGATTTAGCTGAATACCATTATTTTACGAGGAGCGGCTGCCTACCAGACCTCCACAACCCATTAACTGGAGTAACACGGTACTTAATGGCAAGACTGGAGTCAGATTTACTGGCTTCTGACTATCCGTAACGACTGCCAAAGGTCTACAAATGACAGCCGGGACCTACGGCTTAACGTGCTTTCCGAGGCACGAAGGAAACTCGTTATGTTAAGATGGTCACCCATCCACAGAGCATCCTTGGCAAGCGTTGCTTATCCTTGAAAATCGACCCGTGTGGCTGTTATTATCTAGCCACGAGCTCCTCCGGTATTCGCTAAACTGTAAGAAGCTAATCTAGGAATAGCACTGGAGAAGTTATTTCTAGATCAGTGACACCTTGTTTATTATTATGCAGAGGCTCAAGCGTGGCCACTATCTCACCTGATGGTAAGCGATGATGTGGTCGACGATGGAGTACGCTAGTCTATTCATTCACTCTTGACTTAAGATCCCTAAGTTGTGGCTATCAGGCAGACCTCTTTTCTAAATAATATAAACTAGCGCTTGACTATGGTTTTGTGTAATGGTAAGCACTGATGCAATCGTTGATGGTGAAGCGCACTAGTTTATTAAGAGCCTATTCATTTTAGCCTTGAAACACCCAAATTATAATTAGACAGGAAAACCTCTCAATTCGTCTAACCCTATTGAACGGCTAATACATTTAAAAGGGTTAGCTGAAATGAGAGGGTTGTATTGATGATTTTTAGAGATATATTTCCATAAGTCGCTCTTACGTGATTATGACGTTATTATATATCTTTCTCTAGATATTTTTAAAACATATATTTTGTGGTTGTATAGGTTTCTCTTTCATTCTTTTTTCACGAAAACTTGGAAGGTTTTAAAAAATATATATATTCCTTAAGAATTGGCAAGAAGTGGCTCAAAACAGCGAACGATAAAAGGAATGGAGGGAGGCCTTTGCCCAGCAGTGGGAAAATATATAGACTAGGTAATAATAATAACAATAACTTGGATGATAAGTGAAATATTTTAGTTAACCGAGCGGTCAAGCACTAACTCTCTTTTTTCGCGTTAGATGAAACAACATAAGTTTTAAACCATACTTATGTTAATAATAGACGAACCAGGAAGGACCCTCTTAAACAGGTTTCACTGTCCTTCAACTCCTTTTCCGGGAAACCTCTAAAACATTTGAATGAACGAAAAATATTTAACAATTGCAAATAAATATGCAAAAAAATCTTCCTGCAATTCTAGTGCGCTAATAATAGCAAAATAACGGTGAGAACTAAGTAACGGACAAAATATGTTCAGAAACAATATACCAGAGACAATAGTTAGGTAGTTCTTGGCATAGAGTAAAGATGCGTTTCGTCGGGCAGTGCTTAGAGATGGCACATTGATACCTCATTTATAAAAATGTGTGTCTGTGTATCGTGATGGTCCAGTGGGTAAGGCATCCGCCTTTAATCCATGAGATTGTGAGTTCAAAACCGGGCAAATACCAATATGAATTTTGGTTTCATATGTACTTTTCTAAGTTTATCTAGGGCATTACTGACTGACTGACACCTCCCGATGGTTATTCGTAGATCTTTGACAGTCGTTACGGGTAGATAGACGCCAGAAAGTCTGACCATTAGTCTATCCTAGGAGTATCGTATTGCCCAGTAACTGGGTTGTGAAGGTCTGATAGGCCCCTCCTCTGTGTGACACCCCCTAAATCGTTCTACGAGCACAGGGTAAGTTTTCAAAAACGAAAAATGATAACCTTTTTATTTTCTTACGTTACTAGTTATGCTCAGTTACAAATAAGTATGGGCTCAACAAATAAAATTTTAAATCACCTCACAATTTTTTATCCCCTTTTTTATCCATTTAAAAGTCAAATTTTTTTTAGACGTTTTTTTGTGAAGTATCGAGTTGAAATTAAAACCGTATATTCAAGTCTGCTGTCTCTTGAAGCTGTGCAAAAATTAAACTTGTAAAAAAAAGACACGGCAGTTTATGTTGCACAAAACGTACTTTTCGACACTCAAAATTTTCAAAATTCATTTTTGTCCTAGGCAGAATTTGCAAAAATATAGGAAAAAATCTTATTTGAAGAATTCGAAGTTATTTCTAGATCATTGGTAGATTTGATAGATTTTTTGGTGGATCAGTCTCCTCTTTCTTTCAAATAATATAAACTAGTACTTGACTATGATCCCGTCCGATGCTACGTGATGATTTGTGCTCGACGATGGAGCACGCTTGCCTAGAAGTAACCTATTCACTCTTTTTGTAGCTATATTTAATAGCTCTGAAGTTTCCAAGTTCTATGGATTCAGTAATTAACAAAACAATACCCGCTCACACGCTAGCGCCTGTAATCAATTTAGTTATAGTGATCTCTGTTAAGCAACACGGTTGGCAAGCCGATGTGTTGTGGACGAAAGTAAATGTGGAGCGGAAGGTCAGACGAACGTACAGTGGTAATTATACGAGTCAATAGTTGCAGCAATCACTGCTGATTTGATTTTATAAAATTCTTTTTACTCCAGCCTTGAAGAGAGCAGTGGTAGCCCAGTGGTAACTGCCCCGACTTGCAAGTTGTAGGTCGCGGGTTCAAACCCGGTCAGGCGCATTACTTTGTGTAATTTATTTCATCACCACTACTCTGAAAACGGTGAAAGAAAACATCGTGAGGAAACCGGCATGTCCTAGAACCAAAAATTTGAAGACATGTGACATCCACTAATCCGCAATGGGCCCACGCGGTAGATTATGGCCCATTCCCTCTCCAAGAGAGGAGGCCTGAGTCCCAGCAGTGGAACATTATAAGGCTAATGCTAGCCTTGAAGTCAAAATCTTATCAGACGGGAAGATCTCTCAGATTGTCTAACCCTATTGAAAGGGTATTTCATGAAATAATTCATTTAATAGGGTTATCTTTGAGAGAGTTGTATTGATGATTTTTAGAGCGTCCTTCCATAGACACATTTCCATACAACTGTTCTTACGTGATTGTGACGTAATTACACACATCTTTTTCTAGGTATTTTGGAAACATAGATATCTTGTGGAGGATCTAAGTTTCTATCGAAAACTAAACGTATATGTAATTTGAGTCAAACTGGACTAGTTTGACTCAAATTACATATACGTTTAGTAAAGGCTCCTGAAAATCTATTATTTTGCACAATTTTTACGTGCAGTTTTGACCCTTTATAATGTAATTTAAATATAATAAACCTAGCCTATATTGTCCCACAGCTGGGCAAAGGCCTCCCTCCATTCCTTCCATCGTTCTCGGCTTTGAGCCACTTCTTGCCAATTCATAAGTAAGACATCCAAGTCGTCCCGCCATCTCCTTCTTGGTCTGCCGCGACCAGTAAAACACGAGGTGCCCTTTATAATGTACTCATAAAAAAATCATAACTATAGAAACCTTGCATCTATTTAAGGTTCTGAATAATTAATACTTTTTTTTATCAAAAAACTTTGAATGTTTAAAAAAAACACATAAATATGTTTTTCCTGTGTTTCCAACACAGGGGTCTAACTACAACCTAGGGGTCTTTAAGTCAAGAGTGAATAGGTTACTTCTAGGCAAAACGTGCTCCATCGTCGACCACATCATCGCTTACCATCAGGTGAGATAGTGGTCAAGCGCGAGCCTATCAATCATCATTTGCCTAGCCTTTTTCACAACTATATTGGGGTCGGCTTCCAATCAAGCCGGATTTAGCTGAATACCAGTATTTTACGAGGAGCGGCTGCCTACCAGACCTCCACAACCCATTAACTGGGGTAAGACTGGAGTCAGATTCAGCTTCTGAAAATCTATTATTTTGCACAAATTTTACGGAGTTTGTTATGAGTTTATTATGTACTCATTAAAAATCTCAACCATAGTAAGTTTGATTAATACAATGTTTTTCCTGTTTCCTGATAGCTACAACCTAGGGGTCTTTAAGTTAAGACTGAATAGGTTGTTTCTAGGCAAGCGTATATTGGTCAAGCGCGAGCCTATCAATTATAAAAAAAAAAATTCTTGGAACAAGAAATTGTAGTTTGGAAGGTCAAACGCACGTATAGTGGTAGGTAATTATACTAGTCAATAGTTGTAGCAATCGCCTTTGATTTGATTTTATAACTTGCGTTGAGTTTATTGCGACAGTTTGTCGGCTAAAATTATTTAAATTAGTGTCGTTCGTGTCTTTTTTAATGTTGACCGCTATCTCACTTGATAGACAGCGATGATGTGGTCGACGATGGAGCGCGTTTATCTAGAAGTAACCTATTCACTCTTGACTTAATGCCTAGGTTGTAGCCATCAAGAAACACAAACTCCTGCAAGGAATCTGGCTAGGGTTAATAGGCTCTTAATTACTCAGATACCCGCGAAACGAGACACAATAGTAAAACAATAACAGCGCGGTCTCATAGGACCGGTTGGGGATTCAAACGTTAATAAACTAGTGCGCTTCACCAGTACTGCGATTGCATCACTGCTTACCATCAGGCGGGATTGCAGCCAAGCACTAGTTTATATTATGTAAAAAATAAGAATTCCACTCTTAGCTGTACGCACAATAAATGTGTTTGCAAAACGCTTTGTGCGTATGAGTCCACCATCTACCGAATTAGGCTATGCAATTAGGTAGAAAACCGACAGGCTAGCAACTCGGTGTCGATGTTCCAACTCGATCAATGATCCTCCTTCCTCTCGGTTTTATAAAAACTTTAAAACACCTGAAGTGTACCTATTTTGCAGATAGTTTTAAAAACTAATAAAGTATTATTCACTTTTAATTAGAATTTATGACAAGTTTCTAGTTTATTAGCCCATAAAAAGGCTGGCAGGTCACGGCAAACTGTTAACTAAGTATGGTTGGGGTACCAAGATACAGGCTACTCCTAGTTTGGGACCCATTACTAGTTTTTAATACCATTTCCTGCCGAATTGTTGTTATAATTTGTAAACCGACTTTTAATTTTTTTTTGCTGGCCTATTCTGTCCCACTCCTGGGCAAAGGCCTCCCTCCATTCTATCCATCTTTCGCGGGCCCGCGCTTCCTCTTGCTTATATTATTATTAAAAATCCTCCAAACACACACACACACACACACACACACACACACACACACACACAGATTTAAATCTTATTTTTCCATATCTGAGTTCACAATAAGACCGTTTTCACATTATCCGATCCGATATCGGTGTCGGAGGCCGATACAATATCGGGGTAAGTAAAATGTATGAAATACCGTGCTCCGATATCCGATATCGGGTCGGACAATATGAAAGATAGGCACATATTTCATACATTTTACTTACCCCGATATCGGATCGGCGTCCGATACCGATATCGGATCGGAAGATGTGAAAACGGTGTAACCCTTTTCAGTCACTGTCGGCGCCACTTTCGAACTTCCTCCAATCAACCATATACATATACGAGTACATAGGTCGATTAATTGACCAAACGAAATAGACCGTGACCGTTACCAATCTGGCAACATACTCGTAGAAGGTAGAGGAAACATATACGCATTTCCTTGAATAAACTCAAGGTTCGAAGATTGTGCAAACTTGTAAGATATGACATTTGAATTTTGCATGCGACCGCTCTATGTACAGGGCAGGTCAAGGTTTCTTAATTGGTATAAACTCGTGCTTGACCACGATCCCGCCTGATGGTAAGCAGTGATGCAATCGTTGATGGTGAGGCGCACTAGTTTATTAACCTATCACATACCCGCGAAACGAGACACAATAGTAAAACAATAACAGCGCGGTCTCATAGGACCGGTCGGGGATTTATAAATTAAATGGTATAAACTAGTGCTTGACCACGATCCCACCTGATGGTAAGTGATGCAATCGTTGATGGTGAGGCGCATTAGGTTATTAAAAGTCTATTCACTCTAGCCTTGAAGCCCAAATTATGATCAGATGGGAAGACCGCAGGCAGATTGTTCCAGTCCTTCGATGTGCGCGGTATGAACAACGAGGCGAAACGCTTAGTCCGGACCGTAGAGGTTATTTTCTTTTTTTTTGTTTCTCATATTATACATCATCATCTCAACTGAAAGACGTCCACTGCTGGACATAGGCCTCCCCCAAGCGTCACCACAACGACCGGTCCTGTGCGTCTCGCATCCATCGGATTCCCGCGATCCTCGCCAGGTCATCGGTACACCTTGTGGGTGGCCTCCCAACACTGCGTCTCCCGGTACGTGGCCGCCACTCCAGAACCTTCCGTCTCCATCGACCATCAGGTCTGCGAGCAATATGCCCTGCCCACTGCCACTTAAGTTTGGCGATTCTTCGGGCTATGTCGGTAACCTTAGTTCTCTTGCGGATATCTGGATTCTGAAATATAGTCACTTGCAATGCACAATAGATTGCTCGGAATCTTCTTGACAGTTGTTGTACACATAATGTACAAACTTGTCATATTATTATATGACATTTGAGTTTTGCATGCGATCACAGTCTGTGCAGGACGGGTCAAGGCGACAGGTAACAGTTGCAGCGCACATGACACTAAAGTGAGTGACACTTTACTTGTGTCTAATGTTGGCCTAGTTAATTGCCTCGTATGATGGACGCAAACTTTGAGCAAATGCTCAAGTTGTGCGTATAGCTAAGGAGTGTAATTCCCTGCTGGATATTTTTTTTTTCAAACAATATTAACAGTGGTGGTAAGCAGTGATGCAATCGTTGATGGTGAAGCGTACTAGTTTATTAAGAGCCTATTCACTCTAGCCTTGAAGATATTTCCTTTTTATTTATCTAAAACTTTCGCTAAATATTCGCATATTTCTTCCGAATACGAATACGAATATTCGTTTTATCATCAGTCACTAGTAGGGGAAAGTGGGGTAAAATCGGGACGCTAAGGGATATATTAAAAAAAAAATAGACTTTACAAAACTTAAATCAACTTTATTAGCATTCGTTTAGCTTACTCTATTAGTCACACATTTGGTCAACGAGATCACTGTTTTAATGATTCTAAGTAGTAAAAAATAAAAAAAAAATAAAAGTCCAGTTTTTACGGTTTTGCCCCATACCTGGTCCAAAACCGGGTATATCTGCATCTCATACCCGACTTTGCCCCTTAACAACGGTAACATTGGAACTCGTCAAGATCTTCTGGTTCCCAACCAGTACAACCTTCATGGGCCCATTTCTTACACTGAAGACATTGCTTTATTACATCGACCCATGCCTTTTTTTGAAGCATCATCAACATTGTTAGTTTTTCGGTATTTTTTTACTCTGTCTTCCAGGGTCGATTGTGGTACTGAAAATGTTCTAGAAGCAACTCGATATCCACTTCTTCCTTCTATAACATGTAAAACGGTATTTTTCATAGATTCTTCACTCTACGATTGTCTGTTTGTTGTTCTTTTATAATTTCGTGGCATTTTGAAGTGAACTGAAACAATTAATCTTATAAAATAAAATGAAATAAAGAATGAAAGAATGACATTAGATCGTTGTACAAAACCGGGTACTTCCCGATTTTACCCCGTACGGTTTTGCCCCAAACACATCTAAGAAAAACAAACAAATCAAATAACCTAAAAACGCGATGGAATATAATATTTGAGTGATGTTCCTATAACCTGAATATATACTTAATCTATGATAGAAAAACAAATTCCACTTACCTTGACATACAAAATGATAGTACACATATAATATACGTCAAATATTACATCCAGACTGCTTAAAAACTTTATTCTAAACTAATTTGGACGAGCACGCACGAACGTCATTCTACTTTTGTTGACAGACGCATCAAGATGGTCGACCGCAACGAACAAAGCGCGCGTAAATTTGAATCGCTCTAAAATGTTAAAATGCCATGTCCCGGTTTTACCCCCATACCCGGTTTTGGACTAATCTCCCATACATTACATATGTGTACTAAACTATCTATAAGCATATACAATCCGGGTCACACATCTCTGAAATGCTCACATCCCCCCGCTTCCCCCCGCATTCCCTTAGCTCACCCGGTAAGTGTCAGGTTTGCTCAGCATCTTTGTTATCGATACGCGCGTCGATAATTTGGCTATGGTCTATCGGTTTAGGTAGTTAACTAAAGGTAAACAATCTTGGTATGTCTTTTTATATTAAAGAGGTCGTATATAATATACACAGATTATTTAAATTTAGTTTATTAGCTAAAATCGATTTAGGTAAATTCCTAGTCGCAAAGATTTTGACATACATTTTTTCGACAACTTTTAGATAAAAAGACATGCCAAGATTGTTTCTTACATTTAGTTAACTACCTAAACCGATAGACCATAGTTCTCTGTTGTTGTTATACTGTTTTTGGACATTATTTCATCGACGCCAAGCGTCAAGTTAATGTGACCGAGTTGTGTGTGTACTAAGCTATCTATAAGTGTACGCGTCAAGGTTTCTTCGAACCTGTGTAATAAAAATCGCTAAGCAATAAGCATCGTCTTGGGAGTCCAGTTGCAATTCACAGACGATCTACCTTCGGTGGAATACGAGTGCTAACATGACTTATGTGGGGCAGGGTGCCGCGGGAGACAGAGGTTCCGTAGGTAATTTTGATTACCTGGCCATTCATTTATTACGTAAGACAATTTTTTGACTTTCTGCCGACCCCTAAATAAGAAAAAATAACAAAATCAAACATCGGTGTAAGATTAAGCATTGTCATACAACATAGCAATGGCCACCAGTCTAAATATCGCAGAATACAGTTGAGACAAGAGTCTTTTAGGCCTCTTTAATTTTTAAGTTAATTTTTTATAGTTTAGTTATTTATTATATTGAGGAGCTCGTGGCTAGATAATAACAGCCGCACAGGTAGATCTTCAAGGTTAAGCAACGCTTGCCTAGGTTGGTCTGTGGATGGGTGACCATCTTAACATAACGAGTTTCCTCCGTGCCTCGGAAAGCACGTTAAGCCGTTGGTCCCGGCTGTCATTTGTAGATCTTTGGCAGTCGTTACGGATAGTCAGAAGCCAGTAAATCTGACTCCAGTCTTGCCATGAAGTACCGTGTTACCCCAGTTAATGGGTTGTGGAGGTCTGGTAGGCAGCCGCTCCTCGTAAAATACTGGTATTCAGCTAAATCCGGCTTGACCGGAAGCCGACCCCAATATAGTTGGGAAAAGGCTAGGCAGATGATGAGTTATTTATTATATTGTTTGTCCTGTGTGAGTTACAAGTAAATGTTTTCGTTCTTTCTTTTTTTCCTTCAGTCTTATGGGCTATACTTTCAGTCAATAGCGATGCAGGAATTTTTGACACCATAACATTCTCAGTTAGGAGGTATTAATTCTGGACCGTTATTCTAGCATAGGTATTAAGTACTTAAAAAAAATTGTTTGTACATAAATGTTTGACATATGGTGTATAGTTATGGTCTATCGGTTTGGGTAATTATCTAAATGTAAATGCAATCTTCGCATGTAATTTTATCTAAAAGTTGTCTAAATATTGTAGGTATGTAAAAATCTTTGCATAAGTTATTTACCTAAATCGATGTTAGCTAATAAACTAAATTTACCTATATTATATGCGACCTTTTTAATATAAAAAGACATACCAAGATTGTTTACCTTTAGTTAACCACCTAAACTGATTGACTATAGTGTAGTGTAGTAGTTTTAGCAACTAATCTCAAAAACACTTACAACACAACTCGCATACATTTACTCTACTATCCAACTAAACACAAGTTCTCACCAATAACTTACGGAACCCTAAAACAAGTGGTCCAATAGCACGTACAACACTCCATTTGGAACGCGCCCAGTCGACCGGCGCGCAAGTTGCGTACCTACATGTTTAATTATGTACGAGTAGGTACCGTAGTGTATGTATGTGTATATGTAGTGTTGAGGTAACCTCAAGTTTTAGTACATGGTCGTTTTAGGAGATACGGTGACTGTACGACAGATGAATTAATTCATGAATCCCCGACGGGTCTCATTGGACCGCGCTGTTATTTGTTTTACTATTGTATCTCGTTTCGCGGGTATTGATAGGTTAATGGCGGCGGGTCACAGAAACAATTTGATCCACGGATATAACCGGCGGCAGATAACTTGGCAATGCGCAGAAATCGTTTTTTAGGTCTATTTGGTGGTGGCGCGGGACGCGGGGTACGAGGTAGCGCCGATCCGGCGCGCGATTGGTGCAGCATTACAATAGTAGTTTATGATTGGTGCGTTAGACGACTTTTGCCTTTGCACTGCGTTACGTCCTGTTCGCTCATTGGCTGTTTTGTGCACCATGCGCGAAACTTGCCAACGTATTTGCCGAGTATTATACCCCTCAAATTGAAGGGTAAAATCTACAAGTCTGGATAGATCTATCATACTGTATGGGAGAGGAGCTCGTGGCTAGATAATAACAGCCGCACGGGTCGATCTTCAAGGTTAAGCAACGCTTGCCAAGGTTGGTCTGTGGATGGGTGACCATCTTAACATGGTCGTTTTACGGTGACAGAAAAGTTGAAAGGGAATCGTTTGTCTTAGTATGGTCATTATCATCATTACAGCTGAAAGACGTTCACTGCTGGACATAGGCTTCCCCTAAGCGTCGCCACAACGATCGGATTCCCGCGACCCTCGCCAGGTCATCGGTCCACCTTCTGGGAGACCTTCCGACGCTGCGTCTTTCAATACGCGGTCACCACTCTAGTAGGTACCTTTCGTCCTCATTTACCAACCGTTCTACAGCAACACTTGCCAAGGTTGGTCTGTGGATAGGTGACCATCTTAACATACTGAGTTTCTTCCGTGCCTCGGAAAGCACGTTAAGCCGTTGGTCCCGGCTATCATTTGTAGATCTTTGGCAGTCGTTACGAATAGACAGAAGCCAGTAAATCTGACTATGTAGTTGGGAAAAGGCTAGGCAGATGAGGTACCGTACTGCATGTCTATGTATATGTGTATGTAGTGTTAGGTAACCTCAAGTTGTAGTACATGGCCGTTTTAGGAGATACGGTGACTGAAAAGTTCAATTCAATTCTAATACTTTATTGTATTAACACATGTGTTTTATCATTTGCCTAACCTATTCTCAACTATAATGGGGTCGGCTTCCAGTCAAACCGGATTTTGCTGAATACCAGTGTTTTACGAGGAGCGACTGCCTACCAGACCTCAGGGAGTAACCCCTTAACTGGAGTACTTCACGGCAAGACTGGAGTCAAATTTACTGGCTTCTAATTATCCGTAACGACTGCCAAAGATCTACAAAGGACAGCCGGGACCTACGGCTTAACGTGCTTTCCGAGGCTCGAAGGAAACTCGGTATGTTAATTAAAATGGTCACCCATCGACAGACCAATCTCGGCAAGTGTTGCTTAACCTTGAAGATCGACCCGTGCAGCTGTTGTTATCTAGCCACGAGCTATTTTTATTTACATCCATAGGGCCGTGCTGCCAGCTTCTTCGCCCGCGTGATATAAGAAATTTGTCCCAAAGACACAAACAAACTCCCAGAATAAACGGTATCCTATGTACTATTTCAGGACATGGTCTGCCGGTGTGGTAAATTTCATCTGATTCCAATCAACCGTTCTAGCTTGAACAAGTAACAAACCTACACCACACACTCACTTTCGTCTTTATAATATTAGCATGATAGGTATAAAAATACCAATCCATTGTTTTAAGTTTTTTTCCAGTACCTGTGTTACAAGTAACAAGACAAAAAGACTTAGGTACTTACTTTGTTTTGATAGTTATTAGTCATTCTGTCATACCGTCATGTCACAAAAGAGATAGGCACAGAAGGCAATCTACGTACAAAGCGCGCTCGAGCAACGCACACATAGACACCGCTCACAGACACGATGTCTCGGACCATGCGCGCTTGGGCTGTGCTCGGACTGAGCGGCCGGCGCCTACTCACAGAAGAGATAGGTACAGAAGGCAATCTACATACAAAGCGCGCTCGAGCAACGCACACATAGACACCGCTCACAGACACGATGTCTCGGACCATGCGCGCTTGGGCTGTGCTCGGACTGAGCGGCCGGCGCCTACTCACAGAAGAGATAGGTACAGAAGGCAATCTACATACAAAGCGCGCTCGAGCAACGCACACATAGACACCGCTCACAGACACGATGTCTCGGACCATGCGCGCTTGGGCTGTGCTCGGACTGAGCGGCCGGCGCCTACTCACAGAAGAGATAGGTACAGAAGGCAATCTACATACAAAGCGCGCTCGAGCAACGCACACATAGACACCGCTCACAGACACGATGTCTCGGACCATGCGCGCTTGGACTGTGCTCGGACTGAGCGGCCGGTGCCTACCCTAGCATGATCATCGAGCGTAGGGATGTGCCTGTATGAACTTCACATTTCATGGTCCAAAGCAAGGAGGAGTGGCATGTGGCCGCTTCTTTCTGCGAAGCAGTAATACTAGCGGAGGAGGCGGCCACATGCGAGAGAGTCCTTGCCCGCCCCAGACGCCTACTGACCTCGATTTTCAGCTATCGTAGGCGCAGGATTGCGGACGGCGAGAAATGTGTAGCTCGCCGTCCGGTAACAGTCCGGACCAAGCCCAAGCCGTCGAAAACGCGTAAAGTTCCACCCGTGCCTCAAAGAATGTCATCAAAACCGGGGGGCCCCGCAGAATGGAAGCCTCTGAGGCCATGGGTTAGCTTCTCAAAGGAGAACTCGGGAACCTGGAACAAAGACAAAGAAGAAACGGAGTGGATTTTAGTCAGTAGAATACTTACACGCCCTCCAGCTCCGCTCAAGAGCTGGAGAAGTCATTCTGATGACTTCCCAAATCCCACCTCAAAGAAATTCAGATAGATAAAGATTGTAGGACCATACGCGCTTGGGCTGTGCTTGTACCCTAGCATGATCGCCGAGCGTAGGTATGAAAACTGTAGTACATACAAGAGTTTTCCTTCTGTACATATCTCTTTAGTGGCCTGGCCATACCGTCTTTGGCCAAGGCCACAAGGTCAGAGTTAGGTCCTTGACTGCAGGCTTTAAGACAAAGATAATGAGGTGTCAGAAGTGAGCAGTTAAATTCAGACATATTGGACGGTTCACAGTTTTGTTTTGGGTGTATTTTTGTGAGGTAAATGACTTGGGATGTCTACCTATGTTATTAAGAGTTCAACAGACTTAATGTATATGGCAAATCTCACAATATATTTAACATACAAATATCGGTGTGGGTCTTCACAGTTTGACATTGTACATTTAAAATTAAATATGATATCTTATTATCTAGCTTCTGCCAGCGGCTTCGCCCGCGTGACAGTTAGTTTCTTCCATGCAAACTTTAAACTCCCGTTTTTTCCAATTAGGGGTGAATCTTAGGAATTGCCTTTATAGTGCTCGCCTACGTCATAAAAGGAAACCTTAAAATAAACTAGCTGACTCGGCAAACCTTGTTCTGCCATACAAATTATCAAAAACGTGTAACATTTTGATACCTTGGGTTGAATTGTCCCAATTAACTAGGATCTACCTATTTTTTTTAATTTCATGTTACTTTCTTATGTTACTCAGTGAATATGCAGCTTTCTATTGGTGAAAGAATTTTCAAAATCGCTCAAGTAGATTTGAAGTTCAATTTTAACATACAAACAAACAATCAAATAATACGGAACCCTAAAAAAAGGTTTAATCAGTTTAGGTAAATGATCTTTAATTTGAGTATCAGGCTATGACACAAGCTAAGTTATTTTAAATGACGTATCAGACGACTTATCTAATTATTATTTAACGATTTAATTGTTATAATATTCGTCCATGCTCAATTATAAAGGTATTTAGTTAATCGATTGATTGGTTACCTAATTTTTTTTTTTGGTTTAAATACCTATTTTGAAACCTTAATGATTTAGGCACTTGCGGCTGCTATCAGGTATATGGAGTGTGCCTGACATCGACGCACAAACGAATACCATATATCCAGTACATGATTACATTATATGAGAACAAACCCCCAGTGATGGAATTTTTCGCCAGCTCACTCTGAGCGCCAGTGGTTCCAAAGTCAGACAAATGGAGGACAAGAGCAGCGGTGATGAAATAAATTACAAAAGGTGTTGTGCCCGGCTGGGTTTGAACCTGCATCCTAAAACTTGTTAGTCGGGGCAGTTACCACTGGGCCACCACTGCTCCCTTTGTTTTCATTAATGACAGTATACTTTTCGAAGTCTCACTTCGATGTGAGACATTCTAGAACTTCTTTCTAGTTTTATGGCTCTGCCAGCATGGTCCTCACTACTGCTGGTAGAGACAAATCTTGCTCGATCCTGGTGACCAGTAACTAGGATTGATTACTCTTGAATTCAATTGCGATCGGTCAACATTGGGATTGTGACATTTCGTACTTTTGATTTCGATGCTAACGCCAAATTAGATTAAAATTGCGTGACCATAGTGAAAATTGGGATTGGACTTGGCGGGCGCTAAACCGTCGAACGATTGGAATTGAACTCAAAAATTTAGAGGACAGAGAGTAAAGTCCCACAGACCTCCATTGAAAAGAGAGGATCCTTTAACCAGACGCACACTGCAACTACCCGATAGATGATTTCGGGCTGTTGTATCTATTCAAGTCGCGCGGAGAACTTTGCTTGCGCGATACAGGATTCTGTGACGTCATATGTAGTAGATGTCGCTACATTACTTCCCCTCCAGAGATCGTAGTAGATCGTGATCGCTACAAAAGTAAACCTGCTGGACTCATCGCATCGCTCAGTGGCCCATGCTGGAAACTCTTCCAGCGTGTGCTGTGTAAAATCCCTTCCAGAGTGCTTTAAAACCTTCCCACAGCTTGGAAGACATCAGCAAATTGCGCTTCATAAGCCGATATTGCCCCGACTTGCGAGTTGTAGGTCGCGAGCTCGCGGCCCAATGGTAACGGCTCTGACTTACGGGTTGTAGGTATACCCAGGCGCATTACTTTGTGTAATTTAATTCATCACCATTGCTCTCAAAACGGTGAAACATAACATCGTGAGGAAACCGCCATGTCCTAGAACCAAAAATTCGAAGACATGTGATCCGCAATCCGCACTGGGCCCGCGCGGTGGATTTATAGCCCATTCCCTCTTCTAGAGAGGAGGCCTGAGTGCCAGTAGTGGGAACATTATAAGGCCGATAATGCATGCTAATGCTAAGCCGATATTTACGACCACCAGTCACAACACGGCATAACTTAAAGTTTATTATGATAATAAACTGAATGGTTGTTTTTAAGTTGGCCGGAGGCACGGTGACAATCAGTTATTGTCAAGTTATAATGAATTTATCATAATATTAGCTGGAAGCAATGGACTTTGTTTTAAGAGGACAACGACTGTCCTTTTCGTGTTTGGGTATTGACAAATTCTTTCTTAAAACAAATTGTTCCATTGCGTCTGTTCTTATGAATGCAATTAATGCAAAAACTACTGAAGGGATTTTCATACGGTTTTCATAAATAGATAGAGTTGTTCATGGGTTTTCGATTACCCAGAAGTTAAGTGTCAAATCTTTAGGTTGGGAATAGTTATACTTGCTTTTTCCATCAAGAATTTAACAGATGCAGTTGTGTCAGTAAAAGTCTGACACACCCTCCAGCTACGCCCCGAGCGAAAGAAGTCATTAGAGTTTTCTGTTATTGTAATGCTAATAAACGCAATTTTCTTTCTTTTTCTTTATTTCCTACATAACAAAGGTATGCTTGCCTAGATCACGTACTGGCCTACGTGCAGATGTAATCTAATCATCCATTTCACATTAAAATAAAATGGTTTTTGATGTGATGCCATTAAATACTCTCGCTCTAGGTACAGACGGTGGGAGTGTCAGACTTTTACGGATTAAAACCCACAGTATTGCTTCGGAAATTCCCTGTGACTCTAGCGGGCATCGGCTCTTCTGGACACCTACGGTTTTGCGGACGTATTTTCGAGGCACGGGTGGATCACTACAAGCATTTGAAGACTCGAGCTTGTACCGGACAGAAGTTACCCGACCGATGGCGAGCTTATCATTGCTCTTCATCCTCAAGCTTAGGCCTACAGTGGTTGGTACTTGGGATTAGGGTTTCGGCGCCTGTCAATTTTTGCTGATCTCTTTGAGGTGCGCATGGAACAGAACGCGCACCGCCCTTGGTACTACCAGCTAAGGTAGATGATAACACTACCATCTAAGATCGACAACGACTCAGGCGTCTAAATTCATACCTGATTGAAGCCTACAGGCCAGCGCTATTATTAAAACGCCTCCATCCTCCCCACTTGACGCGATACTTACGAAACCCGACCTTGTGCGTTCAGGAACATTGCAAGCGCGTTGCCAAACGTTGGCCGACAATTACAGACTAATTGCCAAGTCGTCCGGACTGCAGGAACAGGGCTTCCTTGTGATGAAATTGGCTGTGTGACGTAAGTACTGTGTCAGTAAAGGTGGAGAATAAAAACTAGATATATATGTTTAGAAGCCTAGAGCACAGGCCTAGGATAGCCAGCCTATCGGTATTTACAAGAGGCATTTGGAGAGGACGAGCTCCTCTCCAAATGCCTCTCGCAAATAAATTCTCTTTCTTCTTTCGTTTATTCATCATTCACGAAACCCAAAAAATAGGGCAAGATAATTATGACAGCATTTTTCCTATCAATACAGTAAGCTCCTCAACGAGTACATTGAAATCTAATTTTTTTTTACATACCATAAACTAGTGCTTGACTGCAATCCCACCTGATGGTAAGCAGTGATGCAATCGTTGATGGTGAGTCGCACTAGTTTATTAAGAGCCTATTCACTATAATTACCGCAAACCCGTCTTTACTCGTCATAATGTAGTGATTGCGTCACAAAACAAGTGAACGAGTGACTCAGGTGTAGAAAGTTTACTTCCAACGATTGATTTTAGAATATCAATGAACTAGCTTCTGCCGGCGACTTCGCCGGGAAAGTAGGTTATTACCATGCAAACTATGGACCCCCATTTCCTCAACTCATAATCTGCCTAGCCTTTTTCCCAACTATATTGGGGTCGGCTTCCAGTCAAGCCGGATTTAGCTGAATACCAGTATTTTACGCGGAGCGGACCTCCACAACCCATTAACTGGGGTAATACGGTAGGTACTTCATGGCAAGACTGGAGGCAGATTTAGGTACTGACTCCTGACTATCCGTAACGACTGCCAAAGATCTACAAATGACAGCCGGGACCTACGGCTTAACGTGCTTGCCGAGGCACGGAGGAAACTCGTTATGTTAAGATGGTCACCCATCCACAGACCAACCTTGGCAAGCATTGCTTAACCTTGAAGATCGACCCGTGCGGCTGTTATTATCTAGCCACGAGTTCCTTAAAATGCCTATATTACTACAGGGGTAACACGGTATTTCATGGCAAGACTGGAGTCAGATTTACTGGCTTCTGTCCAAGCATAGCATCTAAACGGGCCTAAAAGATATCGCTCAAATCCGATATGTCCTACTTTTAATACGTATAGTCACATAAAAACCTGACTATATGTCTTATGTCATCTTACAACATAACCAAATGTGAAAGTTGGTAGTAAGTACCGGTTTCCATAACTTGCCACGCAAATGTCACCTTTATTGCCAAGCCAATAAGGGTCTTATGTGATGTGTGTGGATATGTGACTTGTATCTTTACGCTTTTTAATTTTTTGGCGCTGGGCAGATATAATCGGAGTGTTTTCCTTTTTTTTTGATTTGGTTGTTGATAATTTTTTTGCTAGGTTTGCTGGTGTGAAGTTTTATGGGTTGTTAAATTTTATATCTTGAATAATACTTTTTTTATGTGCTTGTATTATACACGTAAACCTTCGTGAATCACTCTATCTATTGGTGACCATTACATGAAAATCTGTAATCAGACCATTACATGAAAATCTGTAATCAAATCTAAGTCAATTCCATCGAAAGGTTGTCTGTAAAAAATCGCTATTAGCGATAAGACCGCCCATTGTACCACCCCTACTAATGTTAAGATCCTTGTGAAAAATGTATTTTACGGTGTACAATAAAGAGAATATAAATAAATAAATAAATCTGTTCAGTAGTTCATTTTTTATTTATTCATTCATCATAATAGTATCTACACATTCTTTTCAAACTATATCAGATTTTTTTTAAGTTCATAATTGTAGTGTACAATTTTACGCTAAAAACCACAAAAGCTTTTAATCTTAACTAATACTATAAAGCGACTAGATGGCGTTGTGTGAAAGTTGTGGAATATTATTATTAAAAAAAAAAGAAGAAAGAAAGAAAAGAAAGAGGTAAATTTTGTTATTTTGTAGGAATTGGAATCTGAAAGTACTGGTCCGATTGTTAAATTTTTTTCATTGTTAGAAAGCTGTTTTATTCCTCAGTGACATAGGCTATTTTATGTTCATGGGTGAAGCCGCGGAAAAAAGCTTCACAAAGGCGGATCACAAATAAATAAAATTAAAATCAAAAACAATATTTATGATTAAGTAGAATAATGTTATTCTGAAGTATAACCTATATTACTGTAAAGTTCCATCCAAATCCATTCAGCCGTTTAAGCGTAAATGAGTAACAAACAGACACACATACTAACAAACTTTCACCTTTATAATACATTACATACTATGACGTTATACAAAAGTAATTCGATACCAATTTACTAACTACGTAAAGCCAGTTTTTCTTCTGAACAAGAAATACTTAAAAAACTTGTTATTAAAATTACTTAAATATCTACTAGTTCGTAACTTGATTTGATTATTATTTAATAGTAGGTATAGTAAAAACTTGATTTACTGTCTTAGCCATTGATTTTATTTGCGTAGTTAGTTTAATTATTTTTTTTATTACAATCAGAGGCAGGTCTATGATATCCAACCACGCATATACAATGTGGGGATGACAATACGATCATAAATGAAAACACTGACAATACTCATCATTACGAATAACTTTTAGTATGGGACCAACCCAGAAATCGGGAAAAAATATTCAGCTGTCCTGTACATTTTGTCGACTTGTGCAAACATAAATGACTAGCTGTCCCCTGCGGTTTCACCAGCTTTTTTCCTTACTGCTCCGCTCCCGTAGGTCGTAGCGTAATGGTATATAGCCTATAGCATTCCTCGATATATGGGCTATCTAACACTGAAAGATTTTTTCAAATCGGACCAGTAGTTCCAGAGATTACCCCCTACATACAAACTTACAAACATACAATCTTACAAATTTTACCTCTTTATAATATTAGTATAGATGAGTATTGTCAGTGTTTTCATTTATGATCGTATTGTCATCCCCACATTGTATACAAATGACTCTTTATTTATTTATTTGGGATAAAAAACGGAGAAGGTACATTATAAAGTTATCAACTACATGTAAACATAACTTACAGCACTTATTGTAAAACCTCTCGGGCGGCTTTCGCTTTCTGAAGCATGTAGTAATGCTTTTTTTTATATCACATAAACCAGTGCGGCAGTGCTTGACTGCAATCCCACCTTATGGTAAGCAGTGATGCAGTCGTTGATGGTGAGGCGCACTAGTTTATTAAGATCCTATTCACTCTAGTCTTGAAGACACCTAAATTGTAATCGGACGGAAAGACCGCAGCAGGCAAATTGTTCCAGTCCTTCGATGTACGCGGTATTTAAAACGACGAGGCAAAGCGCTTAGTCCGGACCGTAGAGGTTATTTATTAACATGAATTAATCAGAAAAAAAATGTCCTTGTTTTAATTAATTTATATTAATTTGTGACTGGTTTAACTTAGAATGTGTTTTTATAATAATGTGACATTGAAAAACTTACATTGGTACATTGCCAACTAGTTTTTAAACTTAAAACCTGATTCTTAAGTAGCAAATTTTTTAAATTTAATACAATTAAGTAGGAACTTATGTACAGTCAAGGGCAAAAATAAATGGGCATCTAAGTAGAAGTAATATGTGAATTGTAATTATACGTGAGTAAAATTCAAATGCGAATTATTTTCTATCTGAAAAGCTCATGGCTAATCTAATGTAAGTAATGGTTATAAGTAATCTGAAATAAGTATTCTAATTTATCTTTTCAATTGATTTGATTATAATTTGGGTGTCTTCAAGGATACAGTGAATATGCTCTTAATAAGCTAGTGCGCCTCACCATCAACGATTGCATCACTGCTTACCATCAGGTGGGATTGCAGTCAGGTACTAGTTTGTTAAATAAAAAAACATATCCAAAGTTATACATACTCCCGAGATAAAAAAGTATTGTATGTGCTATTCCAGGATAGTCTACCTATGTGCTAAGTATTATCGAAATCCGTTCAGCCGTTCGAGCATGAAGAAGTTTCAAACATATCTACCTAAATACACACACAAACATTGTGTGTGTTTCCGTGTGTATCACTGTTTGTGTACACTGTGTGTGTTGCGTGTTTAGGTATCAGGGTTTTTTAACACTGACATTTTTTTTTCTAGTTCAGATTTTAACTTTAAAGGACCTTGGAATCTCTTTCAATTAGGTAGCTAAGGACGAAAATTCTTTTGTTTTTGTGTAGTCAGGTAAGATAAAAAGAAGTTAATAAACTAATAACCATGCTTTGCATGTCTGCCATTATACTAATAGCCTTGTTAGGAAAAATACTGCTCGAACTTTGTACATCATCATCTTATATGTAGCCTGTTACTGAGAGTTAGAAAAATAAATGTGTCTCTCTTGTTTATGGCGGCGAGCTACTCGTACCTACTTTTTAATTATGCATAGGCTCTAGGCTCGCGTTTGACCACTATCTCACCTGATGGTAAGCGATGATGTGGCCGACGATGGAGCATGCTTGCTTAGAAGTAATCTATTCAGTCTTGACTTAAAGACCCTTAGAGCGTTTTCACATTATCCGATCCGATATCGGTGTCGGACGCCGATACGATATCGGGATAAGTAAAATGTATGAAATTCCGTGCTCCGATATCCGATATCGGGCCGGACAATATGAAAGACAGGTACATATTTCATACATTTTACTTACCCCGATATCGTATCGGCGTCCGATACCGATATCAGATCGGATAATGTGGAAACGCTCTTAGGCTGTAGCTATCAGGAGACAGAGACTGCAGCAGGGAACTCCACTCTTTAGTTGTTCGCACAATGAAGTTGTTCTCAAAACGCTTAGGCAATATGAGTTTGCTTGTTATCGGCTACGGTGGCCGGTTGTTAGACCGTTTTCACATTATCCGATCCGATATCGGTATCGGACACCGATCCGATATCGGGGTAAGTAAAATGTATGAAATATGTATGGTAAGTTGTCCCACATTGAACCAGGTAAATTTCAAAGTCTCATATTGGGCTGGATGTTCAATCAATGCCTTTAATTTTTTGTGTATAGTTAGCATATTTATTTAGCTTCAATTTTGTAAAACATTAATTTCTCATATTCCTTTTAGTTTCGGTGTAAAACAGGTTTTTATGAAAAATGATTTTTGGTTCAATGAGTACCACAGGTGGTACACATTTAACCAGGGTATCGTCAACATTGAGACACCTTATTAACGATGTCTTCTAGTTCAATTTATAAGGCAAATACTTTGTAATAATAATAATAATAAACAGTAATAATAAAAATCAGCCTTATATTTATAAAAATCACTTTAAATCATATGCAATTAAACCGAGAGTCTTAGTTTTATACATTACAAAACCTTTTCAGTCAAATTCTTATCATATTTTAATAATAAAAATAAAAGTAACAGATTTTAATTATAAAAACAAAAGTACCTTCCATAATATAACAAATTAAAATCATTGTAAAAAACACTCCCTTAACGACTGGGGTGTACACAGTAAACCGTGGTTCAATGTGTACCACCCTCAGGTGGTTCAATGTGAGACACACCACGTTTTATCACTAAACTCAATATTTTACCGGCAAATCAATCTCTTAAAATCATTAATTATAGCGCTTTTAATTGCTAAATAACCGTAGAAAACAGTGTATATATAAATAAATTGATATTATTGAAACGAAAAAAGCTAAAAAAGAATGAAATTGGCAAAAAATATTTACTTTTTGAGTCAGTTTGCTTTCGAATACTCCTCACACAACCACTTTGCACGCGATCGCCACGCAAACTAGTGGGCAGGAACGGAACGTAAATACCTCTCTTTTACTCATATTAGTGCGGCTTGGCAATGTCGCATTTTCAAGATTCGGCGGTGGTTCAATGTAGCTGCCTGGTTCAATGTGAGACACCCGACCCTACCTGTTTTTCATATTGTCCGACCCGATATCGGATATCGGAGCACGGCATTTCATACATTTTACTTACCCCGATATCGGATCGGCGTCCGATACCGATATCGGTTCGGATGTGAAAACGGTCTAAGACCGTTTTCACATATTCCGATCTGATATCGGTATCGGACGCCGATACGATATCGGGGTAAGGTAAATGTATGAAATATGTACCTGTCTTTCATATTGTCCGGTCCGATATCGGATATCGGAGCACGGCATTTCATACATTTTACTTACTCCGATATCGTATCGGCGTCCGACACCGATATCGGATCGGATAATGTGAAAACGGTCTTACGGTGGATGTCCAATTGTCCATTCCCTCTCGCGTGAGGCTGTCTCCTTCACTAGCATTACTGCTTCGCAGAAGGAGACGTTTACGACCCTTTCCTCTCGTTCCGGACCTTGGGCCGTTCGGCCTTTCAGTAACCGTCCTGATCATTAAAATTCAAATTTGTCAAATGTATTTATTTTGTCTGAATGTGGTAGGCAGATGATGTGGTACATTATTATGGTCTGGAATCTTAATAGTCTCATCACATTCTGCCATGTGTGGCGTGCAAATTTTTGGTACATAACTCATTAAAAAAATTAAAATAATAATTATGTTAGTAATGGGTTAATTATCACACAAAACAATTATGGCATGTCTTCTAAAAATATGTGGATTCAATTCAATTTAATATTCAATATCAAAAGAAAGATGTAAAAATTTATAAAAGTACAATTCAAGTGTATGCTAAGATCTTTAAAACTCCGCAACAGATTTCGATGCAGTTTTCATTAACGTGCTTTCCGAGGCACGGAGGAAACTCGTTATGTTAAGATGGTCACTCATCCACAGACCAACCTAGGTAAGCGTTGCTTAACCTTGAAGATTGACCTGTGCGGCTGTTATTATCTAGCCACGAGCTCCTCATCGCTAGTTAACTATAACCTTTTAAAAATACGGTAAAAAAAAACGCGACGTCCATCTTGAAATTTAAAATAACTCAACGTGTTTTTCTCGATATCACCTTGAAAGTTAATACTTAATCGATCGTCATTAAAAGTAGATTGTAGATTGACTATGTAATTAGATTAAGTATAGATAATTTTGTAAATGTATGTCTGTCTGTCCTTTAAGTTGCGGTGTGATTATGAAATTTTTAAGCGTAATATTGGGTTTGGGCGGAATTCTGTTTCATTGCCTTGAAAAATAGTGGGAGATGTAATTAAATAGGCTTGCGGACGGTGAGCAATGGGTAGCTCTCCGGTCTCTCAGTAACCGTTCCTCGGTCCGAACGATTAGCAAAACTGTACAGGCCTAGCAGGGTACGAACCCTACTGGGGCCATGGGTTATGTGAAAGAGAAACCAGGGACCCTGTAACAAAGAAGAAGAAGGAACCCACTCCTAAAGTGGTTTTTAGTTAGTAAACGTCTGACATGCGTTCCCGCTCCGCGCTAGAGCGGGAGAATTCATTGGACGATATCCCAGCTAAAAAAAAAAAAATAATTTTTAGGTGAGAAATCATCCAAAGATTTCTCCCTCTCTTGGTCGGAGCGGGAGGCTTTGCAGTTTTGACTTGACGGATGCATAATTACCGATGATTTTCTGATATAAAAAACAAAACTATTAAATAACAGTTATATTTACGGTGTCCTAACAAACCGTGGAGCATTGATTATCATTACCTATTACTCATAAGTAGGGACACGATATATCGAATAGAAAGTATCGATACTATACTCATGACGAGTATCGACAAAAACTATCGTACTCGAAAAAGTATCGAGTCTTTTTCTTAGGTCCTTATACGCATATACCTCCAAAGTATGCGGTATGAAATTAAAAGTATACATCCCACCCATACGTATAAAGCATTTTATTTATTTATTTAGTACATGGAAGACTTACAGCTAATAAAACCAGAAAAAAAATAAACATTAACAAGCCAATTTAGGTATACATTTATTGTGAATACAGCTAAGGAGTGGAATTCCCTGCCGGAGTCTGTTTCCTGATAGCTACAACCTAGGGGTCTTTAAGTCAAGATTGAATAGGTCATTTCTTTCTTACTACTACATCGTAAGCGATGATAATATCTACTTGTTAAAATATCAGTACCTACTTCAAAGTACATCGAGAACAATTTACCTGTTGCGGTTTTCCCGTCCGACTAGAATTTAGGTGTCTTTAAGGCTAGTGTGAATAGGCTCTTAATAAGCTAGTGCGCCTCAACATCAACGATTGCTTCACTGCTTACCATCCGGTGGGATCGCAGTCAAGCACTAGTTTATAACAAATGAATAAAAAAAAGTACTTTTTAGGTCGTAACGTGCGCACAACTATATATTAGACTAGCTGTCCCCTGCGGTTTCACCCGCATTTTTCGTTACTGCTCCGCTCCCGTGGGTCGTAGCGTGATGTTATATAGCCTATAGCATTCCTCGATAAATGGGCTATCTAACACTGAAAGAATTTTTCAAATCGGACCAGTAGTTCCAGAGATTACCCCCCACCATACAAACTTACAAACATACAAACTTACAAACATACAAACTTACAAACATACAAACTTACAAATTTTACCTCTTTATAATATTAGTATAGATGACATCAATGACAGTCATTGACGTCACGTTCATTTCAGCAGAACAAAATTGTAAATAGGTACTTAGATTACTAATAAAATTCATTCAATTCGACACGATACCTGTCAAAAAATACTCATTGTGTGTTCTGTACCAGTGTGACGACTTTACGACGCCAAATGGCAAAGAATTTTTTCAACAGTTAAGAAAAGTTGGTAACTAGATATATAAGACTGTTAGTGTTATTTTCTTTTTAATTGATTTTTATTTTCCTAATCTATTTATGGAGGCTTGTACTTAACTTTTGGATTGTATTAGTCTATGTATACCATTTTATCTCCTATGATTAAGTTGCCAATAACTTACTTGGCAGATAATTTCATACAAATTCTGTTCCATTTTTGAATTTATCCGGGAAGTAGTGGCTACTCAGACATTGTGAAACAGGCCCTTAGTCTATAAGCCTTCTTTAAAATAAATAAATAAATATAAATAATAAATTAGAGTATCGGTATCGAAAGTAAAAGTACTCCAACAACAAAGTATCGATAGTTTGGTCGCGTCCCTACTCAGAAGCACGGCTAGGCGGCTGCTTGACTCCTGCGTGACTAAGTCGGGAGTGAATGAACTCACTGTTAGTTAGTTTTGCAAGGCTCCGTGTTTGTTGAACAGCTAGTTTTAGTCAGCGTGGGTGGAGCCACGTGGAATCGGTACTTACTACATTATATAAATTATTTTCCTACTTATATGTTATTTTGATGTCTTCTTCTTCGCTTCGAATCGATGGTAAACTCATAAAATTGTTTCGGTCCAGTAGGTCCCCTGGGGTCGAAAGCAACGATGTGGTCGACGATGGAGCACGATTGCCTAGAAGTAACCTATTCACTCTCGACTTAAAGACCCTTAGGTTGTAGCTATCAGGAAACACTCCGGCAGGGAATTCCACCCCTTAGCTGTACGCATAATGGGATGTGTTCCCAAAACGTTTTATGCGTATAGGTATGATGTCCATCATGTACTATGGGATTTGTCACACTGGATGCGTTCTGCGGCCTGCGGTCAGGTCAAAGTGTTACACGTTGTCGGTCGGTCCCTCGCGCCGCCGCCCCGTCGGGCCAACATGCATTCTTTGGTTGTGCTTGCGCGGTCAGATCGCTTTCTATACAAAATATATTGATACCGAAAATGTTGTTCATACTTGATGCGGGCTATGTTCGACCGGACCGCAGACCGCAGAACGCATCCAGTGTGACAAATCCTTATATGTATAGTCTTTTTTACATAGCATGAGTCGGGTGACAGCAGAACGAAAATATGCATCTTTAAGATGAGAGAAAAGGAGAGGTAGCTACATTGTATGAATCTGACAGCTGTCACCGAAACCATTCTATAAAAAAATTAGTATAGTGGCGCATTGCCGTACACCTCTCTCTCTCGGTCTGATGAAGAAACGGGCTTAGCAGAATTAGGCTATGCAATTTCGACGCACACTCCCCAAAATACAACCGGTAGAAAACCGATAAGCTAGCCACTAGGCCAAACGCCTTGAGCATCAACATGCTCAAGACTTTGAAGCCTCGACTCGACGAGTGCATCATTACATTCACTACCAATGATTTTAGAGTGCGTCTAATGAAACCGTGATCTGGAGTTTTTTTTTTTTTAATTAAATTGGTAACATTATTCAGGCGCAACAGTAGTAAATTAAAAAAAAAAGAATATTGAGACATTCTTCTTGCACTATGTTAGTAATACCACATTCAACATTTTTGAATTTAACCTCTTTTTCTCAGGTCGCGCTTTCATTAGACGGACTATATCTGTATTTGTTCTTTTCACTATTATGTGTTTATATATATAGCTGTTTAAATATATATATATATTTAAACAGCTATATATATGCCTATACTATGTCCCACAGCTGGGCTACGTCAAACACAAGCTGCATAATAAAAAAAAAGGATAATAATATGGATGGACGAAGATTGTCACTCACTGGATGACTAGGGCCTGAGGAAAACGCTGACGTCTAGTACACAAAATAATATTTAAAAAAATATATAATTTCTTAGTAAAAACGCAAGCAAAACCCGTTTGTTTACCTACTTAGTAAATTACTAATTTGCGGTTTCATAATTTGTGACTAAAATATTTTGTTTATTTCCTTATTCATCTTCTTGGAAAGTCTTCGAACTAGGTGGACTGAGGAGCCACCTACTCATCAGGTCATAAGAGTTCCCTGGATGCGAGACTTGTCGATTTGGAGACGTCAGAGGGTGGCCTATAGGGGTGCGGGAATATTTCAAAGAGGGACCGGAACCCTAGAAGATAATTGGCTACTGAAGGACTTGGTGGGTTTTAGTCAGTAGGTACAAATCTGACATGACCTTTTTTCCACCATAGAATGGAAGAAGTCATTTAACGATTTTTCTCCACAAAAAGAAAGTAACTCGAAGGTTTGCTGGAAGGAACAATTAACGAATTAAAGAAAGATATTTTTTTTTTTTTTGGCTCACTCGTAAATAGGTACTACACACACTCACACAGTGTATAAAAAACCAGTATAAAATTAAGATAAAAAAAAACTAACATTGTATGTCTCTCGTTTGCGCTAAATAGGTCCAAAAAGGGAGGTGTATATTTTTTTTAACGTTATAAACCAGTATTTGACTGCGATATCACATGATAGGGAAACACATTAGTTTATAAAGAGCCTATTCACTTTAGCCTTGAAGACACCTTTTTTTTAGGCAGAAAATCATCCTTCGACTTCTCTCGCTCTAGGCCTAAGCTGAAAGGCATGTCAGACTTTTACAGACTAAAACCCACTCTTATGTTCCTTCGTTTCAAGTCCCTCAATAATAATAATATCCTTTATTGTCAGGCATCGAAGGCCCATAGAAAAAATACACAAATAAACCTCCCCGCTCTATGGCGAACCAGAAGGGCGTTTCAGACTTTTACTGACTAAAACCCTCTTCTATGTTCCTTCCTTTCAAGTCCCCGGGGTTCTCTTTCGCACAACCCATGGCCCCAGTAGGCTTGGACCCTGCTGAGCCCCTACGGTAGCCTTATCATCATCATCTGCCTAGCCTTTTCCCAACTATATTGGGGTCGGCTTCCAGTCAAGCCGGATTTAGCTGAATACCAGCATTTTACGAGGAGCGGCTGCCTACCAGACCTCCACAACCCATTAACTGGGGTAACACGGTACTTCATGGCAAGACTGGAACGGTAGCCTTAAAGACACCTAAATTATAAATATCCAACCGCGGACGTATTTGGTCTGACATGGCTGATGATGATAATGATTTCCTTCTAGAAATTGGTCGTAATTACAATCTTTTGTGAAAAGAAAAATGTCACTTTAATCAAAAAAAGGTATTTGATGGCAAAAGTGCAAGGAAAACACTAATTAAATGTCAAGGAGTAAATAAAGTTCATACCGGAAGAAAATAATTTGTTCAACACCCTTTTTTATTAATTGTTTTGATGACCTCAAGCGACGCCGAGGCAGATTATTATGCTATGCCATTTTTCTCAATAACACTATCTTGTTCGCAGGTTGCGCATACGCACGAGTCACGACGCTCTACACGCGCTGAGCGTCAGTTGAAATCAGGACGCCTTGCGAATCGGTCGCGTCGAACACAAAAAAAAGAAATAAATGGATAAAAAATAGTGCAGTGTTGTGATACTAGCTATGCGAGAGTGTTAAGTGGCAGTGAAATTTTTTTGTTTAAAAAATTTGTTTTTTTTTTTCTAAGTTTTTTTTTTTAATTAATTCAAAATGCAAGGGCGTGATAAGTGGTGTGCTAAGCTCACCAGTGCGTTTTTGAGGAAGTGGTGTAAGTATTTTTTTTTTAATTCCGCTTTTTTTTCTTTAGTTTTTAAGTTTTACAGCCCATTCAATACCTGCTTATAAAAATCAATTTACTTATGACATGTCGTTAATAAATTACAGGAAATTAAACTAGATACTTAAACAGAAGTTACATAATAAGAAACTTGATTACTAACACGCTTATATCAATCGAAAATTTTACCAAAACCAACTAAGCATTTCTGCGTAATAAAAAGACAAACTTTACTCGTTCTAAGTATGGAATCTGTCGGTACTTCCAACTTATGTGTATAACTACTACATACTTGGAATGTCCAACATTTAACTTATGTATGTATGTAAGCGCATGTTTAGAATACTTATTATATGAAATGCTGCCATAACAGACGATGGATAGACTAACTATTGAAGATAGGAACATTTTGAACGAAAGTTAGAATTTGTTTGATGAAATCTTAAGAACTAGTTTATTATATTAGGTATCTTCAAGACTAGAGTGAATAGGCTCTTAATAAACTAGTGCACCTCACCATCAACTATTGCATCACTGCTTACCATCAGGTGGGATTGCAGTCAAGCACTTGTTTATAAAAAATATTATAATTGAGGCCATGAGAACCATAGTGGCCTAACTCATTTTTTTACAATATTGAGTTTATGATTTTTTCCAGTTCAAATTGATCATTTTGATAGAACCAGAGTGGCCTAAAAATGATACAACGAATTTTCACTAGGAATTTTATTATTATAATTAGAATTTTAGGCCATTCTGGTTCTATCAAAATGATCAATTTGAACTGGAAAAAATCATAAACTCAATATTGTAAAAAAATGAGTTAGGCCACTATGGTTCTCATGGCCTCAATTATACCTAGCCTATATTGTCCCACTGCTGGACAAAGGCCTCCCTCCATTCCTTCCATCGTTCGCCGGTTTGAGCCACTTCTTACCAATTCTTAACTAGTGAGAATTTGATTGATGAAATCTTAAGAACTAGTTTATTATATTAGGTATCTTCAAGACTAGAGTGAATAGGCTCTTAATAAACTAGTGCGCCTCACCATCAACGATTGCATCACTGCTTACCATCAGGTGGGATTGCAGTCAAGCACTTGTTTATGTTATATAAAAAAAAATATTATAATTATACCTAGCCTATATTGTCCCACTGCTGGGCAAAGGCCTCCCTCCATTCCTTCCATCGTTCGCGGTTTTGAGCCACTTCTTGCCAATTCTTAACTAGTTAGAATTTGATTGATGACATCTTAAGAACTAGTTTATTATAATACCTAGCCTATATTGTCCCACTGTTGGGCAAAGGCCTCCCTCCATTCCTTCCATCGTTCGCGGCTTTGAGCCACTTCTTGCCAATTCTTAACCAGTTTATTCTAGTTTTTATTACGAAGCTACCGGCTTCTACTAGCGACTTCGGTCAAGTGAAAGTTGAAAATTAACATAAGGTCAAGCTTATCTAGAATATGGTCTACCCGTGTGCCAAATTTTATCCAAATCCGTTCAGCCGTTTGAGCGTAAATCAGGCACTAACACGTTTATAAAATTAGTGTAGAATATTATGCCAAGGAAACTTTTTCACGGATTGAAAAGTATCCTATATGCTATTCTAGGGTTTGGTCTACCCATGTGCGAAGTTTCATTAAAATCCATTCAGTCGTTCAAGCGTGAAGAAGTAACAAGCATATAGATCATTAGCATTAGTATTATCGGCCTTATAATGTTCCCACTGCTGGGACTCAGGCCTCCTCTCTAGAAGAGGGAATGGGCTGTAATCCACCGCGCGGGCCCAGTGCGGGTTGGCGGATGTCACATGTCTTCGAATTTTTGGTTCTAGGACATGCCGGTTTCCTCACGATGTTTTCCTTCATCGTTTTGAGATATAGATCACACGTTGGTTTTTAGTCAGTAAAAGTCTGTCACTCCCTCTTAATACACCTTTAGTGGGAGGTGTTATTAGATGATATCCCTCTCAAAAAATAGAAAATACTAATTTCGTATGAGAGGAGCTCGTGGGTAGATAATAATAGCCGCACGGTTCGATCTTCAAGGTTGAGCAACGCTTGCTAAGGTTGCTCTGTGGATGGGTGACCATCTTAACATACCGAGTTTCCTCAGTGCCTCGGAAAGCACGTTAAGCCGAGGTCCCGGCAGTCATTTATAGATCTTTGGCAGTCGTTACGGATAGTCAGAAGCCAGTAAATCTGACTCCAGTCTTGCCATGAAGTACCGTGTTACCCCAGTTAATGGGTTGTGGAGGTCTGGTAGGCAGCCGCTTTTCGTAAAATACTGGTATTCAGCTAAATCCAGCTTGACTGGTAGCCGACTCCAATATAGTTAGGAAAAGACTAGGCAGATGTAGAATCTTCTTCCTGCCCTTATACCATATTATTTGGGGTCGGCGCAACACGTTTTCTTCTTCCATTCTGTCCTGTCATCCGTCAGACTATCACCAACTCCTTTTTCCTTCATATCGTTCCTCAGACATACTTGCTAGGCAGATGTAGAATGCTAATACTAATTATGTTACTCAACCTACACTTTTATCTACAAATCAAATTAGTATGCAAGAAAGGTCTTACAAAACGTATGAAGACAGATTATATGGTTTAGTCATTGCAGGAGCGTAGGTCAATCTATACTATCTATACTTCTATACTAATATTATAAAGAGGTAAAATTTGTATGTTTGTAAGTTTGTATGTAGGGGGTAATCTCTGGAACTACTGGTCCGATTTGAAAAATTCTTTCAATGTTAGATAGCCCATTTATCGAGGAATGCTATAGGCTATATACCATCACACTACGACCCACGGGAGCGGAGCAGTAACGAAAAATGCGGGTGAAACCGCAGGGGACAGCTAGTCTGTAATATAGCTAAGGTTGAATATTTCGTGGCAAATCGTGCATAAAAACTGTTTAACGTTTTTACTTTACAATAAATTTCTTAGTTTATACTTTTTTCATGTCATTGTAATGTAATTTTATGTACATTTCTGACATCTCTTTGAGTATCGTGTGGAATATAATGTTGTATTATAAAATTTGCGTCGACGACTCAGGATCGATTTGGACAGTTAAAGGACGGTCGGACTATCCGAGTGAGCTATCCGTTGCTCGTCGTCCACAAGCTCACGCTTACGGTGGCTGGAAATCGAAGTCGGGATCCCGTTGATGTGAGGAAATCAGTTCTCACATGCGACGCCAAACCTGATACTTACCGGACGGCAAGCTACCTATTGCTCACTGTCTGAATTAAAAAAAAACCGGGTAAGTGCGACTCGCACTGAGGGTTCCGTACCAACTTCCTTAACAGTTCAATTCTCAATCGAGCAATGAAGATTTTTCAAAAAAAGAAATTCTTGGTATGTACGAGTAACTATAAGTTTTCAGTTTTCAGACTTTTCTTTTCCCTATATTAGTGGTATAATAATACCTTGCTTCATGCCAAATTTCAATATTCTAGGTCAAAGGGAAGTACCCTATGAATTTTGTTTCCTTTGACAGTGTCGAAATGTACGTTTTTTGCAACATAAACGGGCGTAGGTATCTTTTTTTTTTCCGTCAACTTCCTGTCGTCCACTATAAGTTGGCGAGTGTGAAGTTAGGCTCTGCGAATTTCGGCGCTTGAAATATCGTACAATAATAAAGGTTTTAAAAAAATAAATGCAATTTGTTGGCATAATTTTTTTTTAAACCTTTATTTTTGTGCGATATTTCAAGCGCCAAAATTCGCAGAGCCTAACTTCACACTCGCCAACTTATAGTGACGAATTGTACAAGTTTGATTTTTGCACAGTTTCAAGGGACCGCGGACTTGAGTTTATAGTTTTTATTTTCTACTATATACCTTTGCACTTTCACGAGGGTCTTGACAGACAGACGGACAACAAAGTGATCCTTTAAGGGTTCCGTTTTTTCCTTTTGAGGTACGGAACCCTAAAAACAACCACGATGCTCAGAAGCAGGTGCCACTTCCTCATACCTGGGATGACCTCTGTAAAGATATCCGTATCTCAACATCTTGTATATTAATTCTTCACCTGACCTCAACTTGCAAAGGTCAAGACCAGACACAATTGTCTTACAATTATCGTTAATTCGTTATATATATCTTTTATTTATTATTTACTAGCTTTTGCTCGCGGTTTCGCCCGCGTAACTACATAAAGTACACTCGCCTCTTCTTCTTCTTTCGAATCGAAGGTAAACTTTTTAGATTGTTTCGGCTCAGTAGGTAGTTACGTTAATTGCAGCATCGGTGGCACCCATTAATTCATGAATCCCCGACCGGTCTCGTAGGACCGCGCTGTTATTGTCTTACTATTGTGTCTCGTTTCGCGGGTATTGATAGGTTAAATACACTTACACACTTGGAAAACAGGAAATGAAGAAGAAATTCTCTACTGCATTTTACCGAGATCGCACCTGTGTCAATGATTCCACGCATTGTCCAGCTGCGTAGACATTTTGAGATACAAAACTACACTAATTTTACATTACAATATCTACTAGGAATCAATTTGCGAATAATTAAAACAGCCACTGAACTTCACTCGAAGAAATCCCGCCAAAAACTGCGCGTTTGACCAGAGCCTTAATTAATTAATGCTTTCAATTTTGACAAGTTTACCAAACTGTCAAAATCAGCAATTATGAAGCCAATGATCGACAATTCTAATAGCAGACTTATGACCCTGTATCTTACCTGATGATACGCATTATCAGCTACTTTCCTGGATAAGTCGTTCACTATAAAGGCCGCCCGTATATGGAATGCATTGCCTGTGACAATAAAACCTGCCTTCGTTTAAAAGGCATGTGAAGGAACATTATTTGTTACTGTGGTTATGTTTTCGTTTTACCACTTATTTTATTTAATATCTGTATATTTATAAAGAAAGAAAGAAAATTGCATTTATTAGCATTACAACTATAGAAAACTCCTTATAGATAAAACAAAAATAACATTTAGTAATGCCAAAAGGACCTCAGCTCAGCATAATGCCAAGTGGTAACACAAGGCCACCACTTGACGCTGGTTTTCAGCTGCAGTCCTTGGGTGCCATTCCATGAAAAATACTCCAGACAAAAAAATATTCTTAAAACTAAAAGGTTTATGTGCAGAAACCAGCTAAAAAGAAATATTAAGGGCCTATTTCACCACCTATGATTAAGTTTCGAGTATCTTGCTTGACAGATAATTTCATACAAATTCTGTCACATTTTTGAATTTATTCAGTGAGTAGTGCCTACTCGGACATTGTGAAACAGGCCCTAAGAAAAACAGATTTATATGCCCATTTAAAACCAAAAACAAAAACTGAGATACCATATAACAATATTTGTACAGTTAAAAGTTTATGCCTACTCCGTGTGTCAGACATCGACGCACAAAGGAATACCATGGATCCAGTACATGATTCTGGACCCCCAGTGGTGGAATTTTTCGTCGGCTTTTTCCTCATTTAATACAAATATCTGCAAGTAGGTACTTAAGTATTACTTTTTAAATCAATTAATTCATGAATCCCCAACCGGTCCTATCCTATGAGACCGCGCTGTTATTGTTTTACTATTGTGTCTCGTTTTGCGGGTATGTGATAGGTTAAATGTCAAATAGGGTTGCTATAATCTTTATTTTATTTTTAATTTACCACCACTAGGGGTCCAGAATCTTGTACTAAATCCATGGTATCCGTGTGTGCGTTGATGTCTTATATACGGTATATATAAATAAATAATAAGTAATAGTATCATGTTACCCCAGTTAATGGGTTGTGGAGGTCTGATAGGCAGCCGCTCCTCGTAAAATACTGGTATTCAGCTAAATCCGGCTTGAATGGAAACCGACCCCAATATAGTTGGGAAATGGCTAGGTAGAGATGATGATGAAGTAATAGTAAGCGATGTTATGGTGTGTGTACCTAGTTACTAGTGACATAATAATTTTATACACAAGTGATAGCACAATTTTATCGAGCTACAAACTGTGGAGATAAGTTTTTCCACTTCCGAACATGAATTCACGTGTACAGAAAACAAGTTTTTAACAGAATTCTGTTCACGCGACCTTTGATCTTAAAAAGAAAAAATACATTCAATACACGTGATTTTTCATGACTTTTAACAAGTTTTAGAAGGTCAAAAGAAATCTGTATGCAAGAATTTTAACTCAAAAATTGTTGATTGTAATTTCGAAGTAAAAAGTGAATGAATAGGTTAGTTCCAGGCAAGCGTGCCCCATCGTCGACCACATCTTCGCTTACCATCAGATGAGATAGTAGTCAAACGCGAGCCTAAAAAAAGCCTGTCATTCCGAAGCGTATGGCTACATTACCACGGCGTATAGTGGGATGAAATTCACAGTTGATTGACATTTAAATTATTATTTTTTATTACCTTATCAGCTTTAGCCTGCGGCGTCGCCCGTGTGGAAGTAGGTTTCTCCATACAAACTTTGAACACCGTCTCATCCCCTTACTAGGAAAAATCTTCTCGTAGTTACTCAGATACCCGCGAAACGAGACACAATAGTAAAACAATAACAGCGCGGTCTCATAGGACCGGTTGGGCATTCAAACGTTAATGTTCGCCTGGGTCGTAAAAGCAAACCTTGTGCAAAATTTCACGCGTTAGCCCCAATTGTTTCGGCTGTGCGTTGATATGTCAGTCAGTTTCTCACTACTTACATATAATTATTTATATATAGAGCACGTCATAATTACATAGAGCGGTATTCTAGTTATGAAAATGTATCCTCAGGTTGTTCTCAACCAAGCCTCAATCATCATCATAAGCATTATTATCTCAGCCGAAATACGTCCACTGCTGGACATAGGCCTCCCCCAAGCGTCGCCACAACGACCGGTCCTGTGCGATAGTGCATATGAGCCATACAATAGTGTAACCAAATTCCTGATACTAATTTAATTCATAAATCCCCGACCGGTCCTATGAGACCGCGCTGTTATTGTTTTACTATTGTGTCTCGTTTTGTGGGTATGTGATAGGTTAAAAGGATTTCTTGGTAACTTTTGAATACCAGGTATTTATTTAACTACCAACCAGATGTTTAAATCAAAAAAACTACCAAATACGATATGTTAGTTTTCTCAGAAGGATGCTAACCTCCTAAGATGAATATCTTCGTAATGTAAATTGTTTGTCTCTCGCAGACTGTCAATTGTTTTTGCTACTCTTTTTTAGCAGACGATCATTCGGTTCCAGTTATTTTTTTGTAATGCGATTTATATTTTTGTTACTGGGTAGTTATTAATAGATAATTTGTTATTCATATATTTGGTCGTGGATATATGTATGTTGTACTCGTATCTACACAAGTTGTATATATCTAATCACTACATAGTATAAAATAAAGTCGCTTGCTCTGTTCCTATGTATGCTTAAATCTTTAAAACTGCGCAACGGATTTTTATGCGGTTTTTTTTAATAGATAGAGTGATTCAAGAGGAGCTCGTGGCTAGATACTAAGAGCCGCACAGGTCGATCTTCAAGGTTAAGCAACGCTTGCCTAGGTTGGTCTGTGGATGGGTGACCATCTTAACATAACGAGTTTCCTCCGTGCCTCGGAAAGCACGTTAAGCCATTGGTCCCGGCTGTCATTTGTAGATCTTTGGCAGTCGTTACGGATAGTCAGAAGCCAGTAAATCCGACAGTCTTGCCATGAAGTACCTTGTTACCCCAGTTAATGGGTTGTGGAGGTCTGGTAGGCAGCCGCTCCTCGTAAAATACTGGTATTCAGCTAATTCTGGCTTGACTGGAAGCCGACTCCAATTTAGTTGGGGAAAAGGCTAACGCCCGTTTTCAATAAGCTATCTACAGTTGCAGCTACTAAAGATAAACAAATCTATCCTTTTGCCCTTACTTGCTTTCCTATAACCTACCGACGAATAGCATTTCCTACCAAAAGTTGTGGATTGATAGATAGAATCTTACTGTTTATCGGAGTTAGCTATCTATCTATGAACTGCAGTAGGTTATTGAAAACGGCTGTAAGTAGATGAGTGTACCACAACTCAATCTAATAACAAGTTAAAACTGTCTCATAGGTACGCGCCTCACATCGAGTCTTATTGCGTCATGTAACACTTTTTATGCGCTCCATTGTGCGCGCAACGATGAGAAGCGACTATGGAATGCACGGTGTTACATCTCTGGTAGAGGAAGTTACGAAATGTAGAGAAAAACGTGGTGAGATGATGTGTGAGTGGAAGTTTGAAAAAAAAAACTGCGTACATTCCAATTGAAGTAAAGGACAAATAGGTAGCCCTAGGGTATAGGTGTCTTTATTGTAGTCTACACATACTTGTTTATTTATTGTAATAAGACAGACTACAGACTAAGACAATCAAAACATTTAAAACAACATACATTACATGAATCTGAAGTGCAATTACTACTTACAGTACACAGCATTCAATGTTTAATATTTCATTCGTGACAGTAGTGGTGAAGCAATGTGTAATTAAATGACGTTTCTCCTTTTATTTATATATAAAAGGAGAAACTGACTGACATATATAAACGTACAGCCAAAACTACTGGGACTAGGGGTGTGAAATTTTTCACAAGGTTTGTGATTTAAAACGAGTGTTCAAAGTTTGTATGAAGGAACCCCTATAGGGTTAAAACAGGGTTCCAAAGTTTGTATGAAGAGTCTTCTCTAGCGGGTGAAGCCGCTGGCAGAAGCTAGTTACTAATGAATCACATGCTATTTTATTAAATATTCGAAACCAGGGGGTAAAAAGGGACCCATTACTAAGACTCCTATATCTATGGAATGCACGGTGTTACATCTCGGCTGGAGGAAGTTACGAAGTGTAGAGAAAAACGTAGTGAGAAGATGTGAGAATGGGAGTTTGAAAAAAAATTTTGCGTACATTCCAGCTGTTTATGGCCTATGGAAATGTAGGGTATACAACGTGTAACGTTAAATACGCAAAACCTGAAAATAGTTTATAGTAATAACGAGCAGAATCAATTGAACCACTTTTTGATATAAGTAGGTCACATTATTAAAAAAAATCTACAGTAAATATGTTGCTCTGTTTATTTATTAATAAGTCAAGCCATCATCTGCATATCACTTCGATGTTGATACGCCTACGCACCTGAGGGGCACATAGGTTTTGTTTTTCAATTATCATCACCTGATGATCATCTAATGATTTCTGCCGCTCTGCTTAGAGCGGGAAAAAGTATCAAACATTTATTGACTATAACTCACAGTGTTCCTTCTGTTGCCCTTTTTCGCGTAGGCTATGGTAACTACTTCGAACAATCCACAGCCCTGACAGACATCGGCTGTAACTGGCCTTACCTATCAATCTTGCTGACTTCGCTCGGTGTAAATGGTGAGCTACATATTGCTCACAGTCCACAAACCCGTACCTGGTGCATCCCTAGCGGGTCTCGGGTTCAATTTAAACCATAGAAATGTATTTCCTTCAATAAAAATTGTACAAGACAGTTTCAAGTCAACAAAATTGAGGATAATCTCCAAAATGACGACTGATACTAAAACCAGTTTCTGCCTAATGAAACAATTAGACAAAAACTATAAAATAGTAATTAACCAATTAACTAATACCTTTAAAATTGGGCACAGACGAATTGGAGCAATTAAATCGTTAAATAATAATTAGATAAGGCGTCTGATGCGTCATTTCAATTAAATAGGCATGTGTCGGACGGTGAGCTATGGGTAGCTTGCCGTCCGGTGGTCCTGTAATCAGCCAGACCGAACTCATTTCGTCGACGGCGTCTAGTGATTCACTTGCACCTCACAGAAATGTCATAGGGCCTAGAAGGGTCAGTTTCAGTTGAAAGACGTCCACTGCTGGACATAGGCCTCCCCCAAATTTATTGTATCACTGCTTACCATCATGTAGGATCGCAGTTAAGCACTAGTTTATAAAATTTAAAAAAAAATACCAGGCACTAATACCAACACAGTTCTCGTTATGTTACGGAACCAGATATTAAATACCAGTTATTTATAGTAAAAAAAAACCTATTGACGTAGACTTGTAACCGCGAGTATTTTCTTGGAATCTTCGCCATAATAACGTAGATAAATCATATCATTTTTTCGTTCATATCACTCGTCACACAATCGAACTTCGTAGGTCCCGGCTGTCATTTGTAGATCTTTGGCAGTCGTTACGGATAGTCAGAAGCCAGTAAATCTGACTCCAGTCTTGCCATGTAGTACCGTGTTACCCCAGTTAATGGGTTGTGGAGGTCTGGTAGGCAGCCGCTCCTCGTAAAATACTGGTATTCAGCTAAATCCGGCTTGACTGGAAGCCGACCCCAATATAGTTGGGAAAAAAGGGTAGGTGGATGATGATGATATGATTTAAAAGAGTGTCCATAGAGTTTCTTGCACGGTCTTCTCCATAGAGATCTTCGCTTTGGAACGTGCAATTTAGCTTCACTTTTTTGACTGACTGACATTTTGACAATTCAAAAGTGCATGTACCTAAATGTTCTATCACTACATAGTATAAAACAAAGTCGCTTTCTCTGTCCTTATGTCCTTATGTATGCTTAAATCTTTAAAACTACGCAACGGATTTTGATGCGTTTTTTTTATAATAGATACAGTGATTCAAGAGGAAGGTTTATATGTATAATACATGCATAATATAGTAGAGTAACACTGATTTTACACCCGTGCGAAGCCGGGGCGGCTCGCTAGTTATTATAGATAAATCACACCTAAACACAGAAAAAATTATATATATTATGATTGATTATTATAACTTAATTTTCCATGATCTTTACATTTTCAGAAAATGCTAATATTATAATACGAGTAACATGATTTTCATCCAAATGGAAGGTTATCTTCATTTATCTGTAGATACATTCCTGTGTGACTATTGCACGCCCTAAGGGCGGGACATAGCTGCATGGACATGACAAGATCTGTGTTATGTATGTACCTACAAACCTATGATCTACCGTAAAGACATTGAAGGTTTTTAAATGATTAAACAACAACACCTTACCTTAAATAACGCAAAAGCGAACTTTGAACCGCTCAAACATCCTGACAACAACGTCTTTGAGAAACTCGTTCCACCAGTATTTGAACAAGAAAAACTTTAGAATTGACGTGTTTTTTTATCATCTCTAAGTTATAAATAAACATGTGGATGGTTTGAGATGGAGGCCAAAGGAAAGTTGGATGAAAGAGAAACACATCTATACTAATATTATAAAGAGGTAAAATTTGTAAGTTTGTATGTAGGGGGTAATCTCTGGAACTACTGGTCCGATTTGAAAAATTCTGTCAGTGTTAGATAGCCCATTTATCGAGGAATGCTATAGGCTATATACCATCACGCTACGACCCACGGGAGCGTAGCAGTAACTAAAAATGCGGGTGAAACCGCAGGGGACAGTAGTTTAACTATATTACAAACTAGCGACCCGCCCTGGCTTTGCACGGGTGCCAATTTATCAGTGTTACTCTACTATATTATGCATGTATTATACATATAAACCTTCCTCTTGAATCACTCTATCTATTAAAAAACCCGCATCAAAATCTGTTGTGTTATTTTAAAGATTTAAGCATACATAGGGATATAGGGACAGAGAAAGCGACAAGCGACTTTGTTTTATACTATGTATTATGTACTTACGTTTATCAGTTGTTTATCATAAGCTCTGCTTAATTTGAGACTATATGACGTTGTGTGAAAGTTGTGAAAACAAAACATGAACACTGATTTACTAAAGGCACTTAGGTAGTGTTTTTATGTAGAATAAAGAAACTCACATACCATATGCATATGAAACATACCTAACCCTCCTTTTTTTAGGCTTTCGTGTAAAGAAAGACAATACGACAGATATTTTTCATAGAAATAATTGTTTTACGAATAAGTGGGCCTTTCCCGATCCATCTAACGTCAATATGGTTTGGTTTAATCATGGTTTAAAAGCTTATTTTTCCAATGCAATGTTTAATACAGAGTCAATATGAAAAAATAGAGCGTCTGAACATTCTGTTAGCATTCGGTAATTACGTCACTCCAATATTTCACATAACCTGTTCCATGAAATATATTTGTTTGTTTAAATACCTTAAGAGGTTTTTTTTGGAAAAAAATCCGTCATTCAAAATCTCGATTGTGCAAGGTTCCTAAAATATATTAGTTACTAACATCTTTCCTTTTTTAAACATTTATGCAAAATAATTGATTTTCATAGGTCTTAACACAACCTCAAATTTTTTATTTCACATACTTATTCATATGCATTTTAAAACGTCAGAAGCTAGCGCACGCTTAATTGATTTTACTGGATTAATTTTACATAAATTTGTGTTTTGATTTCAATAGAAATCTAGATGATATCGTCAAGATATGTGTTTCCAAAATATTTAGAGAAATATCTGTAATAACGTCATAATCACGTAAGAGCGGCTGTATGGAAATGTATCTCGTATTCAATGCTCACGTTTTAATGTAACTGAAAAAATGAGCAATTCATCATCTGCCTAGCCTTTTCCCAACTATATTGGGTTCGGCTTCCAGTCAAGCCGGATTTAACTGAATACCAGTATTTTACGAGGAGCGGCTGCCTACCAGACCTCCACAACCCATTAACTGGGGTAACACGGTACTTCATGGCAAGACTGGAGTCAGATTTACTGGCTTCTGACCATCCGTAACGACTGCCAAAGATGTACAAATGAAAGCCGGGACCTACGGCTTAACGTGAGAAAATGAGCGATTAAACTAGCTAAATAGATCTGCTAACTCCCTTTTGCGTACTCAAGCGTGATGTTTGGTAGATAATATATTATTAGATATCTTTATAAGTCAGAAAATAGAACAGTGGTCGCCTAATGAAATAGAGTTTGGTTGTGTTTGGTTTGCAGGGAATGTAATAAAGTATTGAGTATTGACTTATGAGTTGTAGGTTGCGGATTCAAAACCAACCAGGCGCATTCATCATCTGCCTAGCCATTTCCCAACTATATTGGGGTCGGCTTCCAGGCGCATTAATTTGTGTAATTTATTTCATCACCACAGCTCTCAAAACGATGAAGGAAAACATCGTGAGGAAACTGGCATGTCCTAGAATCAAAAATTCGCAGTCATGTGACACCTACCAATCCGCACTGGGCCCGCGTGGTGGATTACGGTTCGTTGCGTCTCCTAGAGAGGAGGCCTGATTCCCAGCAGTGGGAACATTATAAGGGTGATGCTATGCTATGCTAAGTCAGATCCTAACTAATATTATAAATGTGAAAGTGTGGATGTTTGTTACTTAATCACGCAAAAACGGCTGAACGGATTTGGATGAAATTTGGCATGCATATGGCCTTTGACATGGAAAAGAATATAGGTTATCTTTTATCCCGATTCTTGAACACACGGACGAAGTCGCGAGCGGAAGCTAGTAGAAAAAATAATGTTTACGCAAACATTCTTCATCATAATATCAGTCATGCCTCGCTTGGCGCCACAATTTTGTTAACGAAAACTTTATAGCAATAAAATGAATTTATTTATGTATATTGTTGCTAACAGTTTTAGTGTAGGCGTTTTGATCGTAAGTTACTGTTAATAAGTAAACTTACTTTTTTTTCGGTTTTTAAGTTATTATTGGTAAATGATATTTATTTCGGAAATACCTAGGTTTTAAAAATACTTAGACACCTCAATTTGACCTAGATGTGGCCGATGTTTTCTAGCTTACTATCTTGAGAAGAAACACCGAAACAAATTCAAGCAAGCTTAGCATACTTGGAATCTTTTAGATTTTAAATCATTATTAACCCAATAGCTTTCTTTCGCTCCCGGTCGAGCTAAGCGAGAGGCAGTACCAGACTTTTACTGACTAAATGTTAAAAACCACCTGTGTTCCTGGTTCCGGCAGTTTGCTTTATGCGTTCTAGTGAGTCACTATAACTCTTTCAAATAATCTCCGATAACTTTGCGAATCCCGCAGGAATTTGTTGACGGCAGAAATGTATGGCAGTATTATTATTGACTGGCCTGTTGGTCTAGTGGTTAGTGACCCTGACTGCTATGCCGGAGGTCGTGGGTTCATTTCCCACCCAGGACAAATGTTTGTGTGGTGAGCACGATTATTTGTTCTGTGTCTGGGTGTAATTTATCTATAATATGTATGTATTTAGAACTATGTAAGTATGTTTATCAGTTGTCTAGTACCCATAACACAAGCTCTGCTTAGCTTGGGACTAGATGGCGTTGTGTGAAAGTTGTGGAATATTATTATTATTAAGTACTTTCCAACGAGCTCCTTAACTAAAACCTCGTCTAATACTGAAGGGTCGTTATGTTTATAAATTAACTGGCGTCGTCTATTATTGCTGTTATATTTGGCGATCTAAATTATTATTGTTTCGACGTCACCAGTCTATCTCGACATGCGTGAAGCGTAATGTATTTTGTAAATATGTGTGGCTTGACGATTCTAGATTTAGTTACATCGTTTGTAATATAATACTTAAGTTAGACATTTACGCACAAACGAAATAAGTACCATGGATCTAGTACAGCATGATACTGGACCTCCCAGTGACGGAAATCTTCAACGGCTTTTTCACAGGGCAACATTTTGAGTAAAGTTTTCCAAAAATTTGACCTGTATCAAAAGAGTGGTTTAATTGACTCTGCTCGTGATTCTGATCAAACTACTAAACTAGTGCGCCTCACCATTAACGATTGCATCACTGCTTACCATCAGGTGGGATTGTAGTCAAGCACTTGTTTGTTATGTATATAAAAAACTATATTATGGTTTTGTGTATATAACGTTACGAGTTGATGTAGGTACTCATATCATCATCATCTACCTAGCCTTTTTCCCAACTATATTGGGGTCGGCTTCCAGTCAAGCCGGATTTAGCTGAATACCAGTATTTTACGAGGAGCGGCTGCCTACCAGACCTCCACAACCTATTAACTGGGGTAACACGGTACCTACTTCATGGCAAGACTGGAGTCATATTTACTGGCTTCTGACTATCCGTAACGATGTAGGTACTCATATATAGATAAAATATTACACCGACATACACCGAACTTGACACAAATGAACCACAGACAAGTTACATAAATGTAGATTTCGACGATTACGAGTCGAACGCTGAGGAAACTCTTTACATTACATATTACTTGCTATTACCTAAGAATTCATAACAAGAGGTTCAGTTATGCAAATATAAACTCTATATCTTGAAGATAGAGTGCAAATTTGATTAGAACTGGTCTCTGTCTAGGACGATTTTGATGCAGATCGATGCTCTAAAAGTTTAAAATATCAATATGTTGATATTTGAGTAAATGGCGATGGAATGAAATTGTGTCGAATAAAAAGTTTAAGTAAGGTTGCGGTATGTTGGAAAGCGTTACCACGACCCTGGAATGCCAAGAGCAACTGACGGAACACTATTGTTTTTCAGTCAGTAAAAGTCTGACAGTTTGGAGCGAAAGGGCGCTTATCTAGAGCGGAAGAAGTTAGTTGATGATTTACCACTACAAAAGTAAAATAATAAAATTCAAAAATGTGATTATTTCACGCTACTTTGCTTATCGAATGACAAAACAGAAAAAATAATTCATGACATTCTTGAAAACCTTATAAACAAAAAAAAACATTATTAGTATTTTTAATTTAAAAATATGCTTTGCCGCACAAATAAGAATTACTACTGAATCTGGCTGCATCAAAAAACATGTTAACTCACACCCAGACAACCAGACCAAACTGACACCCATATTCCGAACAACTATCTGTTTTAATAGTCGGTGTACACATCCATCTTCAAAGTTAAGCAATCCTTGCTGAGGTCGGTCCATGGATGAGTGACCAACCATTACATACCGAGAGTCTTCCGTGCCTAGAAAGGCAGAATAAATCGTTGGTCCTACTGTTATTCGGTAGATCTTTGACAGTTTTAACGGGTCATCAGAAACCAAAATGTCTGGTTTGCCAAAGGGATGCAAAACTGAAATGGAGTCCTATTAGACCTTCTACAGTTTTGTAGCCTTTAATTTCACCGATACCTGATAGAGCTGCAAGATTATTCGAAAGAGGTACTGTGACCACGGAACGCAAGGGGCCACTGCAGGAACACAGGTAGGTTTTAGCCTGTAGAAGTTTAACACTCCAGGGCGAGAGAAGATTTTCATGATAAGTCTCTTTTGAAGACCATGTACAGTACCATAAGGCTAGAGTGAATAGGCTCTTAATAAACTAGTGCGCCTCACCATCAACGATTGCATCACTGCTCACCATCAGGCGGGATTGCAGTCAAGGACTAGTTTATAACAATTAAAAAAAATGTAATAATAATAATACTCCCCCGACCGAATTTTCGGTCACGGTGGCCAATCTCAACAGAGATCAACCAAGTACGCAGGAGATATTATAGTGCGCAAGTGTGTGCGCAAACACAGGGGTACTCTGTTCCTTTACTCTTATAGTCCAATGGGACGGCAATCCGACACGACCGGAGAGAGATCAGGCGCAGGACCAACGGCTTTGCGTGTTTTCCGAGGCACGGGGGTATCACACCACCAACTTCCAAACTCCGGGCAGCTACAGAGCAATTTCTAATGGAAAAACCCTATAGCACTTTTTGTCCGACCCGTGAATCGAACCCAGGGCCCCCTGCTCACCAGTCACTCTTGCGACCACTAGACCAATGAGTCAGTTAAAAAACAATGTAATGGTAAAACATATGAGAACCATGCAGTAGCGTCTCAGTTGGTTCGTATTCACCAGTGCAGTCAAGGTCTGGGCATATTTGATTTTGAAGGCACTATCTCCTTTGTCCCACAGGATCTAAACCGGGATTCTTGAGAATGAAACAACAAGATGATCAATCAGACACAGACCTCCGTATTGTAGAAATCCGGCCAAACGCACAGAGGCAAAGAAATGAAATAAACCCGATAATAATAGAGCCGGAGGACAAAAAAAAAGAATCTAAATCCGAACTCAAAAGGGAGGTCTCCCTTAAAATATTATCGAGTGCTAAACTAAAGCCTGTGTTGGAGGAGGAAGCTAACTCCCCTCCAGGAGAACCACCGCCTCCGAACAATGATATTTATAAAACGCAACGTACTTTTTATGGTAAATACTTTTACTAATGATCAGAGGGAAAATACTCGTATTTTTCAGAAACTTTTTTATGCAGCAAAAACATTTTAAGTTCCGAATGTGAAATATTTCTGTTTCAGCACCCAGTTTTTCGGCTCCAAAGGTTTCGGTACTCAAACTATTTCCGTTTCGGCACCAATAGGTATTTTGGATTGGGATTTTGTATAGGTCCAAAATGCCTATTGGTGCCGAAACGGGGATAAATTAGGTGCCGAAAATCTTGGTGCCGATACAGGAATATTTCCAAAAAATTACTTATAAGTTCCAACTGTAACAGCTTTCAGGCAGTCTGATATATTTTGGTGGGATTTAGTTTGCTTCAATCTCAGGTTTTACATAATTAAAATAGGCGTATGTACGTGTGTTTTGAACCGACTCACTGTTCCGAAAAATAACAGTTTTCCGAAAGATTGAAACATCGGTAATGTTTCAATATTATCCAATGTCAAATACTTGTTATAGTTAATGTGGGGTTATAACAGGGTTTTTTTGATTGATTAAAATCGCTGTAGCCTAAAAACTACGGGCATTTTCCCTTTGATATTCAAGCCTTAACCCCGAGTGGCATTGTACACAGATGGTTTCATTTTTTTTTTAAATAATGTTGCCACTCTTGCAATTCGTTTTGGCAATTTTTATTTGATTCTTAGACCTCAATATCGCGAAAATTTCGCTTTAATTCACATATTACTGCTCAGGATTGTGCATAAAATATAATAAATTGTTTTTTTGTCTCTGAGACTAAATTGACACAGGCAAGTGATAATGAAGTAATAATGAACAGTACAGACGTTAGAATATTTTACGCTGCTTACAACATATAAATACCAACTGTACAGCTGATGGATTTCGTCCCCTCTTCGTAACAGGGAGTGGTACGTTATAGACTATAAATTTTATTTAATGCGCAATCATGGCGTGGCTCAGTAAGTACTTATTACCCCCATACTTTACTAAAATAGTGTGCAATGCCATATCGAGTCAGTAACTAAAGTAGTGATTAGACGAACTGGCCCCTAAGTTAAGTTCTATCATAACTATAACTTCCTTCGAAGAGATTAGCAAAGAAACCTCCCCTTAATTTACCAGTAGACAGCTAGAAATAAAACTTCTATTAGAGCTGTTGATGAAGGATCTTTTGGCGCGCTGTCAAAATTCCGCCATCTTGGATTTTGTTTTTTTTTCTATCATAGGCTGAACTGAATTTAGTGGGAACACTGTTTGACTGTCAAAGCTAGCGATCAGAAAATTGTGAAAGAGATAAAGCGATTGTGCGGTCATTATTTGTCTTTTTCTTATGTTCTGATTGCTTTACGTCTCAGTCAGTCACTTCCACCTTCGAAAAACAGACGCACAATCGTTTTGTCTCTTTCTAAACTCCAAATTTGTGACGGTAACCCTCAGTCCAGTTCTCCAAAGTCTATGATTACCATAGATAATTATCTCAAATGTCATTTACCAACAGTCAAATGTCATTTTACGCGCCAAAAGGTCCTTGCAGCACTGTAAGTGTCGTTGCAGCTTGACGGAGTCTTGACAGCGGGATTATGCCAAAGACAATGTAAACTAAGAGGCGGGAGTGGCAAATATGATATTGTGGAACTATGCTAATCTCTTCGAAGGAAGCTTCAGTATGTTATGATAGAACTTCGACGTTCAGGTATGTTCGTTTAATCATTATTTTTAACCAATCGCGATAAAAGCAGGTGTACCCTTTTTTTTGTTATCGTGGGGAAACCTTCAAAAGGCGCCCGAACTCTGGGGATAAGTTCGGGGAGTGTGGGATTTTTATCTAACTAAAACCACCCCGGTGATTACCTTCAACACATAAGAGGGGGCGTCGTTCCCTCTTAAAAAGACCATTCCGTAACCCCCTCTGTGCAACGCCTGTTAAGGCACATCCCTGAGGAGACTACACTGGTCTCCCCTTGGCCTCATTGTGCAAGGCAGTTGTACCTATACTGTACTCCATTCCCAATAAGTTTAGCCAGTTAAATAAACTCTTTTTTACTGTCTGTTCAAACGATTTTGAGTTCTATTTCGTAGGCATAAGGATCAAACTAATATGCAACAAACCGTTTAGGACCTAGAGCAAAATAAATCTTATATAGTCCGTCTAATGAAAGCGCGACCTGAGAAAAAGAGGTTAAATCCAAAAAAAAATGTATGTGGTATTACTAACTATACTCCGTCGGTTTAGGTAGTTAACTAAAGGTAAACAATCTTGGCATGTCTTTTTATCTAAAAGTTATCTATAAATTGTATGTAAAAATCTTTGCAAATAAGTATTTACCTAAATCGATGTTAGCTAATAAACTAAATTTAAATAAACTTTGTGTATATTATATACGACCTCTTTAATATAAAAAGACATACCAAGACTGTTTACCTTTAGTTAACTACCTAAACAAACGGAGTATAGTAGGAAAATCATGTCTTGACATTACACAATTTTTTTTATTTCCTACAATATTGCGGCTGAATAATGTTGCCAATTAAATTTAAAAAAGAACTCCAGTTCGCGCTTTCATTAGATGCACTCTAGTCCTGTAGGGTATAAAAAATTTGGTCCAAACTTCGTATTTCGGAGAAAGAGTGTAGACGTCCGGATAGTATAAAAATTCTTGGGTTCTGGTACGTGTGTATAGAGCCTAACTGTCAGATACTTCACCATTTTAAAAATTTTGCAAGCAAATTGTTTATGTTAATAAGGCATTAGCCAACAGTATGGCCTCCGCTTATAATAGAATGTGACGAAAGCAGTACCTCTCTATACGCAGGCGGTTAATAAAACATTGCTCAGTGACGGCAATAGGCCGATGGTTTCGGGGGTTCGGGGTAGGCCTCGAAAATTGCGACATTTTTATGCAAATCGTAGCGGTAAAGTTAAACTGCGATGAATTTGCGAAAAAATGTGAAGTATTTTGAAATTTGTGTTGTGTCTTGATGCACTTTATATACATGGCTATTTCGATAAAATTTCGTACTAAAACTATAACAGTTTAATACATTATAGCTCTCAAAATTATTACCAACGGCTTCCCTCGTGTGTGTGTAAAAAATGATCGCAAAGAAACATACTCCTGTGATAAAAAGTATCCTATATGCTATTCGAGAACGTGATCTATCCTCGTGCTAAATTTTATCCAAATCCATTCAGTATTTTTTGCGTGAAAGGGTAATAAAGTTCCATGCATCCATAAGAACAAACTTTCACGTTTATAATATTAGTAGGACTTTGTAGAAAACGAAAAATAACATCATCATCTCTCTGCCTTACTCCAATTATATGGGGGGTAGGCTGACTATCAAAATGATTTCCCCCGCTCTAGGCGGAGCGGGAAGGTGTGTCAGACTTCTACTGACTTAACGTTTGAATCCCCAACCGGTCCTATGAGACCGCGCTGTTATTGTTTTACTTTTGTGTCTCGTTTCGCGGGTATCTGAGTAATTAAACCCATTGTGCTATTTTATAGACTTTGACCTCTGAGTTTGTTTCGGTTTCTCTCAGGGTAGTCAGCTAGGAAACACTAACCTCATCTAGTTTAAACTAATGAAAACAATAACGTGTAAAAGTGTTTTAAAAATCATTTTTTTTAATGTTCCACAACTTTCACACAACGCCATCTAGTCCTAAGCTAAGCAGGGCTTGTGTTATGGGTAAACATACTTATATATTTCTAACGCCCGTTTTTAATAACCTACCGCAGTTCATAGATAGATAGCCATCCCCGATAAACAGTAAGATTCTGTCTATACATACACTTTGGTAGAAATTGCTGTTATAGGAAAGCAAGTAAGGGCAAAAGGATAGATTTGTTTAACTTTAGTAGCTGCAACTGTAGATAAATAGATTATTGAAAACGGGCGTTAATACATACATGTTATATGTAGATAAATTACGCCCAGACACAGAACAAATGATCGTGCTCATCACACAAACATTTGTCCTGGGTGAAAAATAAATGTCGTTTTAGCAAACTCTTTAGAAATTTTTCTTGTTGTTCGGTGCTAGACAGCTGTTCAAATATTTTTTTCATTGCATAGTAGGCACTCTATGGATCTTTTGTTTAAATACTGTTACAGTTACGTTGCACGTGAATTTACAAAATAATATATTGAAGAACACACCATCTTGTTGACTAACCGTTTTCAATAACCTACCGCAGTTCATAGATAGATAGCTATCCCCGATAAACATTAAGATTCTGTCTATCAATCCACAACTTTTGGTAGGAAATGCTATCCGTCGGTAGGTTATAGGAAAGCAAGTAAGGGCAAAAGGATAATAATACTCCTTCCTAAAGGATTGGCCGGGAGTGGCTCAAGACAGAGAAATGTGGAAAAATGGAAGGGAGGCCTTTGCCCTGCAGTGGGACACGACAGGCTCATAATAATAATAATAATAAAATACCGCGTACATCGAAGAACTGCAACAATTTGCCTGCTGCGGTCTCCCCGTCTGGTTATAATTTGAGTGTCTTCAAGACTAGAGTGAATAGGCTCTTAATAAACTAGTGCGCCTCACCATCAACGATTACATCACTGCTTACCGTCTGGTGAGTCTACAGTAGTCGCAGTCAAGCACTAGTGTATATTATTTTTTTAAAATTACAGCCCTGCGACCAAAAATTTATGACATGATATGTAAATGTACTTTTTTTTTAAACAATTACATAAAAATATTTACAAAGTCGTTCAGCACTTCAAACGTAAAGAAGAACAAACCTAGGTACCTACTGCAGATTTTGGTGTACTTATTCCTTTTTCGGCACCCAGATTTTCATTTTCAGCTATTGCCGATTCGCCACCAATAGGTATTTTGTATGGTTACTATCTGTCCAAAATACCTACCTATTGGTGCCGAAAAATCTTAGTGGTTTTTGGCTGCTATTTAACCTAGATAATCCTGTAATCTTTTCTATAAATGATAAATAAATAAAAACATTTCTTAGCTATTGGGAAACCCCAGCCTTGACGTTTATCGCATTTCTTACAAACTATAAAAAGATCACCTTGACAAAAATAGAATAGTTTTGTCATCCTAATTTGCCTATGGCAAAAGAATCTCTAGAAAATTTCGTGAATTCGCGGTATGTAATATTACTAGTGTTAGGTATGCACAAGATAACGTGTTAAAAGGTTTAATACCTAATATTTTATGAGTCAAATCAAGCTTAACTTTGGCGTAACCAAAAAGGCCACGGGGTCTAAAGCCACTGAACTCTTGAGCAACCGAAAGATTTGAATAATTACGCTCAAAATTCAATTTGCGAGGGTTTCACAATGAAATCTTCATGCTTGGACCACTCTCTCGAGTACAGTAAGTTACAAAACCACATCATCATCTACCTAACCTTTTCCCAACTATATTGGGGTCGGCTTCCAGTCAAGCTGGATTTAGCTGAATACCAGTATTTTACGAGGAGCGGCTGCCTACCAGACCTCCACAACCCATTAACTGGGGTAACACGGGTACTTCATGGCAAAACTGGAGTCAGATTTACTGGCTTGTGACTATCCGTAACGACTGCCAAAGATCTACAAATGACAGCCGGCTTAACGTGCTTTCCGAGGCACGGAGGAAACTCGTTATGTTAAGATGGTCACCCATCCACAGAGCAACCCTGGCAAGCGTTGCTTAACCTTTAAGAACGACCCGTACGGCTGTTATTATCTAGCCACGAGCTCCTCAAGTTACAAAACCACATCAATAAAATTATATTTGTTTGACAACAAAAACTGTTAGGTCAAGCCTGTTTGTAGGCCTTTACCAATTTGTCAGAAAAAAATATTTAAGACAATGTTTGAGAAACGTCTTGGTTGGTTAAAGCCGTGTCGAAGGTTGGAAGCAATCAAGCTTATCTGTCAAAATATTGATGAATGGCCGCCATTTTAAACTAAATAGTAAACTTGTCCTTTAACTCATGGCTAAAATAGTAGACCTCCTTTCGAACCATAAACTCGAAGCATTTATTTCAAACTAGCTTCTGCCAGCGGCTTCGCCCGCGTTAAAGTAGGTTTCTCTATACAAATATTGGATCCTTTTTTCATACCCATAGAGAGTGAACTTTAGAAAGTCCTCTCTTATGGCTCATCTACTTTTTTTTTAATTATGCATAGGCTCGAGTTTGACCACTATTTCACCTGATGGTGGACGATGGAGCACGCTTGCCTAGAAGTAACCTATTCACTCTTGACTTGAAGACTCCTAAGTTGTTTACTTCATAAAAAGAAACCTTAAAAACCCTATAGATATCTTTTTAAATCATGTTATGTAGGTATTACTCGGATGGGAAGACCGCAGCAGGCAAACTTTTCCAGTCCTTCGATGTACGCGGTATAAACGACAGGGCGAAACATTTAGTCCGGACCGTAGAGGTTTCAACAACGTAAGGATGGATACTCGTCGTACAACGGTTTGTCCGATGATACTCGTAGAAAGGAGATGGCGAAATCAAATCTTGCAATTCCAGAGCATACTCTCCGAAATACTTACTTTAAAATATTGAAAGGCTCCTTCCTAAAGGGTCCTTCGATGTACGGGTATAAACGACAAGAGACGAAACGCTTAGTCTGGACCGCAGATTTTTTAACAGCGTAAGTATCTTGTCTCGTCATACGTCGGGTTGGCCGTTGGCTTGATTTAACCTCGCAGCCCTTTCGTCACCCCCACTCCCCCCGGAAGCGAATTGCAGTGGTCAATCTGGAAATCTCTTAACCGACTGCGGACCCAGGTTGGCCGCTGTAAAAACAACATGGCCAAATGGGGCTTCTTCGACCCATCCTTAACGCAGTGCCAGTGTGGAGCAGCTACCCAGGACATGCGGCACTTACTATGCTGTCCATCTTGCACAACCACCTGTACTTTGCAGGATCTAAACGAGGGCAATGCTAAAGCCATACAGGTTGCCAAATACTGGGCAGAAAAAGTTTAATGAGAGCATCGATACGAAAAGAAGAAGACCCCCTTACCACCCGTATCATCTTTCACACACTCCACCCATCATATCTTGGGCCAGCCAGTTTTCTTTCAGCCATTGTTAAGCCGCTACGTATGACCGATAAACTTCCCCATTGTTATATTAATTCGTGAAATCACAACATACTCAAACAATACATATTCTTATAGGTATTGTTTTCAAAACGTTCATGTTCCGAGAAATAAACTGACTTGCGTTTGTGGAAAAGTTGACACTGAGTGGTAGAGTCTGAAGTAAATATAAGCATAAGCATGGCATAATCAGCCTTGTAATATTCCCACTGCTGGGACTCAGGCCTCCTCTCTAGGAGAAGGAATAAGCCGGAATCCACAGTACGGTTTCACATACATAATTATTCTTCTGTGTCTACTCCGGGAGTGAGGAGCTCGTGGCTAAATAATAACAGCCGCACGGGTCGATCTTCAAGTTTAAGCAACGCTTGCCAAAGTTGCTCTGTGGATGGGTGACCATCTTAACATACCGAGTTTCCTCCGTGCCTCAGAAAGCACGTTAAGCCGTAGGCTGTCATTTGTAGATCTTTGGCAGTTGTTACTGATAGTCAGAAGTCGGTACATCTGACTCCAGTCTTGCCATGAAGTACCGTGTTACTCCAGTTAATGGGTTGTGGAGGTCTGGTAGGCAGCCGCTCCTCGTAAAATACTGGTATTCAGCTAAATCCGGCTTGACTGGAAGCCGACCCCAATATAGTTGGGAAAAGGCTAGGTGGATGATGATGAGAGGAAGTTTGCAAGTGGCGCCAGTGATTAAAAAGTTGAAAGGAAATCGTTTATCTTCTATCTATGTCGTGCTATGGTTCATGTGAAGAAGAGGGATGAAACGCACGAATAGCTTCTGTCCGGTAAAGTTCAAATCTGGGTCGTCAACGCACCTCAAAGAGATGTCATGTGTAAAGTTGACAGAGCCAATTAGGGTCGACACCTGTCAGGGCTTTTATTGTTCAAAGTTGTAGCACTTGCAAAAAGGTCAACTGAAAGAACACTAAATATGGGTTTTAGTCAGTAAAAGTCTGACACAGAGACATCTTCCCTACGCGGAGTGGAGGGCTCCTCCCATAGAAGAAGTCTTTTGATGATTTTTGACGTAAAAAATAACCCGAGTAATACCGTAGAAGTTTGTTACTAGAATGCGTCTAATGAAAGCGCGACCTAGAGTTTTTTTTAAATTTAATTGGCAACATTATTCAGCCGCTATTGTAGGACTTAAAAAAAATTGTGCAGTGTCAAGACATGATTCTCCTACTATGGTCTATTGGTTTAGGTGGTTAACTAAAGGTAAACAATCTTGGTATGTCTTATTATCTAAAAGTTGTCTAAAAATTGTATGTAAAAATCTTTGCAACCTATTTACCTAAATCGATGTTAGCTAATAAACTAAATTTAAATAATCCTTGTGTATATTATATACGACCTCTTTAATATAAAAAGACATACCAAGATTGTTTACCTTTAGTTAACTACCTAAACCGATAGACCATAGTAATACCACATACAAAATTTTTGGATTTAACCTCTTTTTCTCAGGTCGCGCTTTCATTAGACGGACTTTAGCCTGATATATACTATAAGTTTCTACATAGAAACATAGAAACCTGCACATCCGCAAACCCACACATTTTAATTGCCAACTGCAAGATTTAATGATCGCTCTTTTAATACTAACGTCGTAATAAACTATAGTAATTATAATAGCATGGTTCGCGTTACAATCCTATGTAATTATTACTACTACTATGCATTGTAATTATAGCTATATTTAGTTCAGTCATCGTTTTATGTGTAGTTAGAGAAATTAATAGAAAATTGACATTGACATTCAAATTTTATCATCATCTACCTAGCCTTTTCCCAACTATATTGGGGTCGGCTCCCAGTCAAGCCGGATTTAGCTGAATACCAGTATTTTACGAGGAGTGGCTGCCTACACCTCCACAACCCATTAACTGGGGTAACACGGTACTTCATGGCAAGACTGGAGTCAGATTTACTGGCTTCTGACTATCCGTAACGACTGCCAAAGATCTCCAAATGACAGCCGGGACCAACGGCTTAACGTGCTTTCCGAGGCACGGAGGAAACTCGTTATGTTAAGATGGTCACCCATCCACAGACCAACCCCGGCAAGCGTTGCTTAACCTTGAAGATCGACCTGTGCGGCTGTTATTATTTAGCCACGAGCTCCTCTATACTAACGTCGTAATAAACCATAGTAATTATAATAGCATGGTTCGCGTTACAATCCTATGTAATTATTACTACTACTATGCATTGTAATTATAGCTATATTTAGTTCAGTCATCGTTTTATGTGTAGTCAGGGAAAGAAAGTTTGAATGTCAATGTCAAAAAGCGAAGTCTATTTTGTCTATGTAGCACTTTGACAGATTTAATTTTATGCTGTACTTTTGTTTTATATAACACTAGCTGTCCCCTGCGGTTTCACCCGCATTCTTCGTTACTGCTCCGCTCCCGTGGGTCGTAGCGTGATGGTATATAGCCTATAGCATTCCTCGATAAATATGCTATCTAACACTGAAAGAATTTTTCAAATCGGACCAGTAGTTCCAGAGATTACCCCCTACATACAAACTTACAAACCTACAAATTTTACCTCTTTATAATATTAAGTATAGATAAACTAATGCTTGACTGCGATCCCACCTGATAGTAAGCAAAGATGCAATCGTTGATGGTGAGGCGCACTAGTTTATTAACGTTTGAATCCCCAACCGGTCCTATGAGACCGCGCTGTTATTGTTTTACTATTGTGTCTCGTTTCGCGGGTATCTGAGTAATTAAGAGCCTATTCACTCTAACCTTAAAGATACCCAAATTATACACAGAAATATGGATAGGAAGCCCTCAGCAGGCAAATTGTTCCAGTCCTTGGACCGTACAGGTTTCAACAACGTAAGGGTGGATACTCGCCGTATCAAAATCCATTGTGTAGTTTTGATGATGTATTGTATTTACAGCTATATTTAGTTCGCTCATCGTTTTGTGTTCAGTCAGCGAAATTATTTCATTGTTACCTTTTTGAATGTCAATGTCAAAAGGCGAATTCTATTTAGTCTGTGTGTCAATTTGACAGATTTTAATTTTATGCTGTGGCTGCATTATGGCGCGAATATTTGAGTCGCGTTGTCGCGATGAAAACAGCTTTGAGGAGCTCGTGGCTAGATAATAACAGCCGCACAGGTCGATCTTCAAGGTTAAGCAACGCTTGTCAAGGTTGGTTTGTGGATGGGTGACCATCTTAACATACCGAGTTTCCTCCGTGCCTCGGAAAGCACGTTAAGCCGTAGGTCCCGGCGTCATTTGTAGATCTTTGGCAGTCGTTACGGATAGTCAGAAGCCAGTAAATCTGACTCCAATCTTGCCATGAAGTACCGTGTCAGTTAACGTTTGAATCCCCGACCGGTCCTATGAGACCGCGCTGTTATTGTTTTACTATTGTGTCTCGTTTCGCGGGTATCTGAGTAATTAAGGGGTTGTGGAAGTCTGGTAGGCAGCCGCTCCTCGTAAAATACTGGTATTCAGCTAAACCCGGCTTGTCTGGAAGCCGACCCGAGGCAGATGATGAGTTTCGTTCCTTTCATATACATCAACATCGTCTTCCTGCCCTTTTCCCTTTCGGCGTCGGCTTAACACATTTTGTCTATCACACTGCGTCTGTCTTTTACATACACATATATATCAATAATCTTTAAAGTTTCTATATTCTTTTTTATTACTTGCAATAATTTATTACTCTTATTCAATTCTTAATGATAATTTTAATTTTTCAACTAATTTAATAAGATAGTGAAATTCTCTAAATCTGATCTAATGAAATATTAGTATTTTTAATTTTAATGTTTTTTTGTAAGAAAATGTATTTAACCTTTCAATACCCGCGAAACGAGACACAATAGTAAGACAATAACAGCGCGGTCCAATGAGACCGGTCGGGTATTAATTAATTAATTAAATTTTTAATGGTTCTTTTTGCACTGAATGTTTGGGAGAAGACCCTGATTCCTGTAACACATACAGGTGTTCCACCTAGCACAGGAGTCAGAGCCTCACTGAATTTGTACATGTTACTTATGATTATAAAATATATCTTACGTTATCTTAATAGTAGTACCTAAGTAACGGGGTTCTCTGATTTACCGTCATATTCAGTATGACCTTCTACTAAATACGAAACCCTACAGTCAGCAAAATAAACTCGCATTTCCAAGCGTTCGAAACGTAAACACAAAACACAGATTTCCGCGTTAACCGTACCGAACGGAACTCTAAAAAAAAATACAGCACTTAACGTAAATGTAACGTTTCGAATGGCAACCGGCCAGTCACTCCGGCGCATTCGGCCGCGGGATGCCGCGCTAAACCAATCGCGTTCACTTCCAAATTTGAAATTTTGCAAAATTTTTACTCATTTTCACAATGACCATGCGCTCGATAAGTCGTATGATCGATTATGTCAAAGCTAACAGAAAAATAAGTGAGTGTAAAATTTTTTTTTGTTATTTTTTACCGATTGTGCGATTTTTTTTCCTTTGTTTGAAAGTCTTGTGTTGCGTGTTTTATTATTGAGTAATTCTGTGACCTTTTGGTAATAGTTTAATACGTGTGTGGTGCATTCTAACGGAGTTTTGAAGTGAAATTTCACTATTTAGTGCTCAGCCTTCAGAAGTAATCGTGCAGATTAAGAAATCGTTGTGTTTTTTCTTGGTTGACCAATTTGATTTGCAATTAAGTATCTTTGCTTAGCTCGACTGCTAGTTTTTTTGTAGGGTTTGACCCAGTTTTAGTGGAAATTTTTTGTTACTAATACAGTGGTTTAATAGTTTAATCTCTTATTTAAATAAAAGAAGAAACTGACTGACTGACCTATCATCGCACAGTCAAAACTACGGGGATTAGGAGCGTGAAATTTTGCAGTAGGGGGTTTTTTTTATATAACATAAACTAGTGCTTGACTGCAATCCCACCTGATGGTAAGCAGTGATGCAATCGTTGATGGTGAGGCGCACTAATTGTGAGGTATCCTTTTATGACGTAGGTAAGCTACTAAGAAGGGGTTTTTTGGAAATTCATCCTTTAAAAAAAGGGGGAAAGGGGTGGATTTCGTTTGTTTGCAAAATCTTATTCCGTGTGCCAATATTCTTGAAAGTGAACAGAAATACTTGTAGTAACCAAATTGAAGTAAATAATAGTGGTTTTCGTTATTTATTTTTAGAACTAACTCCAATTTAAACTAGTATAGAAGATTCTTATTACTAAGGTTAATAAACTTGAATCTTGGTACAAATTTTTATCAAAATTAATAGAAAATTGTATGTTTTAACCTATTAATACCCGCGAAACGTGACAATAGTAAAACAATAACAGCGCGGTCCAATGAGACCGATCGGGGATTCATGAATTAATATACTAATAATGACAATCTTTATGACATTAATTAGTTTTTTTGAAACTACCCTCGAAATACGGCTTAAGGGGTATTTAAAGTTTTTATTAAAAATATTCTTGCTTACAAAGTCACTAGCGAAGTGTCTAGTAGTTTATTTTGTGAAGAAATTCGTTAACTTTCCAACAGTTTGTTATTAAAATCTTACCAGCAGTTTTGGAGTAATTACTATTTTATAAAACGTCTAAAATTACTTTCAGAATATGTATATATTGTAGACTATCTAATCTCGGTACCCAATAAAATAAGTCCTACTAAAATTATAGATGCAAAACTTTATATTAACTCTCTTACGCGAAAACTCCTGAATGGATTTCTATGAAACTTGGTACACTGGTAGGTCATATCCTGGAATAGAATATAGGAAACTTTTTAGAATTTTTTATCCTGAGAGTATGTTCCGTTGGGATCATTTTCAACTATCAGCGAAGCCACAGGCATTAGCTAGTATTCAAATTTTCTTTTATAATTGAGAAAGTCTTCAATAATACTCATAGTGTGTACATTAATATAAAATGGCGAATGTCTGCTCCCCAAAACTCATAATCTGGCAAACTTTTTGTATATAAACGCGTTTATTTTAAGAAAACAGGTTTCTATTGGGCACAGACCACTTCTTACCGTTAATTTTATCTTATATCTGGTACCGGACTACCAGTTTTAGTATAGCCAAGAACCGTGGTCTTATAACTTTAGATATCTTAATATTATTATCATCATCATCTCAGCCAAAAGACGTCCACTGCTGGACATAGACCTGCCCAAGCGTCGCCACATCGACCGGTCCTGTGCGTCTCGCATCCATCGGATTTCCGATTATTATTAGATTTAGTATTTAATCTACTTAAGTTCTTACGATCCATACTAAGGTTGTCTGGTAGATATCGCTGTCAGCGATAAGACCGCCATTTGACCCGTAGATTTAAGTTATTCTATAAACTGTACCGTTACTTTTTGGTGTACAATAAAGTTTATTCTATTCTTGGTCTATACTGTACCACTGTTGGGCAAATGGCCTCCCTCCATTCTTGCCATTACCTATTCTCAGCTTTTAGCCACTTCTTGCCAATTCCTAAGGAAGGGATCTAAGTCGTCTAGTCATCTCCTTCATGGTCTACTGCGACCCAGTCTCAAGATTTTAGTATACATAATATTTTGTCTAGTTGTAGACACTTGTTACCCCAGTTAATGGGTTGTGGAGGTCTGGTAGGCAGCCGCTCCTCGTAAAATACTGGTATTTAGCTAAATCCGGCTTGACTGAAAGCTGACCCTGATATAGTTGGGAAAAGGCTAGGTAGATGATGATGATGTGCACTATAATAAAATAATAATAAAAAGAGTGTTCATGGAGTTTCTTGCACATTCTTCTCCATAGAGATCTACGCAATGTGCAATTAGCATCATTTTTTTCTGATAGACTGACCTCTTGACCTTCAAAAGTGCCTGTATTGGTTTATTTCAAATAAATGCTTTTTAGTTTTTACGCAATACAATAAAATACAATTAGTTACAATAATACAATAAACTACAAATTACAATGATTATTACAATTTTACAATAAACTTACAAAACTTTTGACTTTTATAGATGTAGCAAGCTAAAATACATAATCATCATCATCATCTACCGAGCCTTTTCCCAACTATATCGGGGTCGGCTTCCAGTCAAGCCGGATTTAGCTGAATACCAGTATTTTACGAGGAGCGGCTGCCTACCAGACCTCCACAACCCATTAACTGGGGTAACACGGTACTTCAGGGACTACTTAAGACTGGAGTCAGATTTACTGGCTTCTCACTATTCGTAACGACTGCCAAAGATCTACAAATGACAGCTGAGACCTACAGCGTGCTTGTTTTTTACACAATACAATAAAATACAATTAGTTACAATAATACAATACAATTAATGTAGATGGCAAAGTATCTGACTGGTTTTGCCATCGACACGCTAAGAAGAAGATACAATATTATTATTACAATTTTAAAAGAAACTTACAAAACTTTTGACTTTTGTAGATGTAGCAAGCTAAAAACACATAATATTCTTGTTAAATATTTCGCGCCAACTTTGCAGTTTGACCACAGACCACCAATGACCTAGTTTTCGATAATTTCCGCTCAAACTTGTGCACAAAAGTAAAAGGCATACGAGCTAGTGACCGACCAAGCGTGAATCCTGAGACAGAATAAAAAAATATAAAGAAATTATTTCTACTGAAATATTTTGTCTGAGTTCGGCAATCTTAGTTAAAATTAAAGATCGGAGTAGGTAAAAGTTCTTGTGGAGGTCTGGTAGGCAGCTGCTCCTCGTAAAATACTGGTATTCAGCTAAATCTGGCTAGAAGCCGACCCCAATAGTTGGGAAAAGGCTAGGCAGATGATGATGAGTAGGTAAAAGTTTTAACAAGTAATAAACTTAGAAATGGATAATAGGTACCTCCTCTAAAATTAAGGTGTCTTCAAGGCTAGAGTGAATAAATTCCTAATAAACTAGTGCGCCTCACCATCAACGATTGTATCACTGCTTACCATCAGATGGGATCGCGGTCAAACATTAAATTAAACCAACTAAAAATAAATAACTAAAAAGGAATCCCTAGTATCAGAAATATGCAAGATTTTTTTTATACTATCTGGATTGATTACGTCTACCTCAAAAACGTACCCAAAAGTACTATACAAAACAGTATGCTATCTCTTTCTACCAGTGTATCCATAGATTAGTTAGAAAGGGACACAATACCTCTTTCTCATTGTCTTGCTGGGTACATTTTTTAACTTTTGCTTGTCAATTTAAAATATGAACTTAACTGTAATGAAATAAAGTACTTTTTAGAATGTGTAATGTTACTTCATAATCAATCCAGGTTATACAAGATCCTTGGTAATGACGATTAAATTACGAGATTTATGATTTCTTTTTCCTTCGCCGCATTTGGGCAGGCTAAGGTCTTAGACCATACCGCCGCGTCTTCAGTAGTATAGTATCTCCTTGAGCTAGAATTCTGGTGCAACACATTCTAATGTTTTTGCAATATTTGGCGGCAAATTTATTGAGTCAGTCATCCATACTAAGGTTGTCTGGTAGATATCGCTGTCAGCGATAAGACCGCCATTGTACCCATAGATTTCAGTTTTTGTCTGAACTATAACTTTTTTGGTGTATAATAATGTTGGAGGAGCTCGTGGCTAGACAATAACAGCCGCACGGGTCGATCTTCAAGGTTAAGCATCGCTTGTCAAGGTTGGTCTGTGGATGGATGACCATCTTAACATACCGAGTTTCCTCCGTGCCTCAGAAAGCACGTTAAGCCGTAGGTCCCAGCTGTCTTTTGTAGATCTTTGGCAGTCGTTACGGATAGTCAGAAGCCAGTAAATCTGACTCCAGTCTTGCCATGAAGTACCAAGTTACCCCAGTTAATGGGTTGTGGAGGTCTGGTAGGCAGCCGCTTCTCGTAAAATACAGGTATTCAGCTAAATCCGACTTGACTGGAAGCCGACCCCAATATAGTTGGGTAAAGGCTAGGTAGATGATGAATAATGTTTATTATTCTTCACGTCATTTGTCACATAAGATGTCCGCAGGTAAAGAAAGAAAGAAAGATAGCCTGCCAAATATTAGTAGGATAGTATTCATCTAAAATGGTGATCGAAATAATAATACACTAAAGTTAAATTCAGAACACAATACAATAGGTTAATTTGATTCTCATGCGGACTTCATTATAGTGTGACCCAGAAAACGAGAATACAATTTTGGGATAATAGCCGTGTTGTACTTACTATTGCCGTGCATTCTTATGGCAGGTCGATTTTAGACTCGAGTGAAATGAATCACAATAATGTGATGTGCTAGTCTTAACTGTCATTTTGATATGTAGTTAAGTTACTGCAAAAAACGCCCGTTTTCAATAACCTACCGCAGTTCATAAATAGATAGCTATCTCCGATAAACAGTAAGATTGTAGCTGTCAATGTCACAACTTTTGGTAGGAAATGCTAACAGTCGGTAGTTTATAGGAATGCAAGTAAGGGCAAAAGGATAGATTTGTTTATCTTTAGTAGCTGCAACTTTAGATAGATAGCTTATTGAAAATGGGCGTTAAACGCATATTCATGTTTTTTTTATTTACTAAATTAAAACATTTTTAGCTGTAATAAACAAATATGAATTAAGAAAAGTAAATAGAGGTTTCTCCATGCAAACAGAATCCCCTTAGGGTTGTTTTTTTTTTAATTATCTCTTAGTGCTTGTCTACATCTTAAAAGGAAACAAAATTTCACGCTCCTAGGCCTTGTAGTTTCGACTGTGCGTTATTATGTCAGTCAGTCAGTTCCTCCTTTTATATATTTATCTATAGATTAGTATATCTGACCAGTACATTCACTAGATGATAATCGCAATTACATTGATATACACAGTATCCTGTCTGAGTCTATTTGACTTGAAATAAATGTATTTTTAAACGTTGATGTTAAGGTGAAAGAATGTCTTCACTCTTCTGATAATTTGAACTTTACGGGTTAAAATTTGAATGTAATAAAATTTTCTTTTGCTTGAAATGCTGGGAAAATCAACAAATTAACGAATTACGCAATAATAAAGGTCTCAAAAAAAACAAATTTGAAATAGAATTAAATTATTTACAGAAAATTACAAATGACAAATTATAAAATAACTTAAATTAATACTAAATTGAATTATAATTAGATTTTATTTTTATCTAAAAGTAGCTGCTACTAAAACGGAACAAAATCTCAGCCCCGTTTTTTCCAATCCACTAATAGATTGAGTGTGAACGCGATAGATCGTCACCACGATAAGAGCGCTGTAAACTCAAAGAAAATAATTGATTTGCAGATTGAATGGAAATTGTCTATGAACAAAAAAAGTAAACTCGAATCTTTAACCTGTCATTAACCAAGTATTTGACAGTTGTTTTTGGCGGGAACTGTTTTATAAATTTTCTATGAAAAAAAAAGTAAACTTGAAACTTTAACTGTCATTGACTATTTTGACAGTTGTTTTTGGCGGTTTTTTTTTTGAGCAGCTGTTTAATTTGAAAATTGATTCAAAGTGGATATTGTTTTTTTTTTATATAAAATAAACTAGTGCTTGACTGCGATCCCACCTGATAGTAAGCAGTGATGCAATCGTTGATGGTGAGGTGCAGTTTATTAAGAGCCTATTCACTCTAGCCTTGAAGATACCCAAATTAATTGTGATGTAAAATTGATGAAGTTTTTTTTTAATTTACGCAACAAAGTTCCTGGAAATTTCTATAATTTGCTGTTTCTTTAGTTTCCCCTTGCGTTCCAAGGTCGCTGTTAGTGTTGCCAGGTCATGAAACCGAAATGTCAGACATAAAAACTAGTTAAAAAAATGCCAAAAATTAAAAAAAAAACAGCTGGTTTGTGATTGACCATAAAATCTTTTTAAATTCTAATGAAACAATAAAATTGACTGATACAATTGCTAATCCGCTCCGCTTGCGCTATAAAATTCAAGAAAAAATCCAAAAAAATTGTCAAACTTACCTAAACTAAAAAGCGTACCTAACAAAGCTTGAGAGGTCAGACTCCATAATTTGGTCAGACATGGAACCAAAAAACCCGACTTTATTTGGCTTTTTCCGGATGCCTTTAAGTGTCCGGATTTTTCCGGACGCCTGTATTTATCTGTTTTTTTTCGGACGCCTGTAAGTGTCCTTCTTTTTGCGGATGCATGTCTGTTTTTGGTTTTTGTCCGGATTATAGGCTGATGCTATACTGTTTTGTTTTTTTTGAACGTATGTCATCATCTACCTAGCCTTTTCCCAACTATATTGGGGTCGGCTTCCAGTCGAGCCAGATTTAGCTGAATACCAGTATTTTACGAGGAGCGGCTGCCTACCAGACCTCCACAACCCATTAACTGAGCTAACACGGTACTTCATGGCAAGACTGCTTTTTTGATCGTATGTACCTTATCCAAATTCAACACGTGGTTTCTACAACCAAGCTACTTTTTAAAAGTTATTATTATATTTATATGTATAATAGAGTGCGTCTAATGAAAGCACGACCTGGAGTTTTTTTTTTTAATTTAATTGGCAAATTTATTCAGTCGCAATTGTAGGGAATAAAAAAAATTATGAAATGTCAAGACATGATTTATGAGAATCACTTAAGTAATACCACCCACACACACACATACAATACAAAATTTTTGGATTTAACCTCTTTTTCTTAGGTCGCGCTTTCATTAGACGGACTATAGTTGGAAAGTGATATTCATACAAGTACGTGCGAGACGCATTTCAGAGTTCTTTGTCTTAAATCATAACAATTTCTCTTACTTATGCAATGAATTATCATGTGCTTAGCTCAATTTAGTTAATTTTTATAAGACAATTATACTAATTGTCTTATTTCGCAACTAATTAAGGTAATGTAGTAACTTTTTACTTCGACTTGTGGTTTCTATTTAGATTTTTATTGCGGTATAAAAACCACGTGCTATGGTATTTCTCAACAGCAATCATTTACCAGTAAAATCGGTCAGAGGTAACCGTTTCAAAATCCATTTGCAAGATTTACCCTAAATGGATGGCATCGAGGGACTGGAACAATTTGCCTGCTGCGGTTTTCCCGTCCGATTATAATTTGGCTGTCTTCAAGGCTAGAGTGAATAGGCTCTTAATAAACTAGTGCGCCTCACCATCGACGATTGTATCACTGCTTACCATCAGGTGGGATCGCAGTCAAGCACTAGTTCATAACACCTAAAAACAATGCGTAGCTCGCCGTCCAGACCTAACCGGAGTCATTGGCGAAGCTCAATGTACCACGCACTCCTCAAGGAGATGGCAGCCAAACCGTAGGGCCCCAAGCAGGGTCGAAGCCTAGTGAGGGTTATGAAACCCCGAGGCCCTGGAATAAAGGCAAAGAAGGAACAAGAGTAGGTTTTAGTCAGTAAAAGTCTGACAAGCTCTCCTGGTCTGCCCTACAGCAATAGAAGTCATTGAATGATTTCCCTCCTAAAAAAAAAAGGTTTAGCCGAAAGAGTGTGATCCAGATTGCGTTTGACCACTATCTCACCTGATAGTAAGCGATGATGTGGTCGATGATGGAGCACGTTTGCCTAGAAGTAACCTATTCACTCTTGACTTAAAGACGACTGACGCCCGTTTTCAATAAGCTACTAAAGATAAACAAATCTATCCTTTTGCCCTTACTTGCTTTCCTATAACCTACCGACGGTTAGCATTTCCTACCAAAAGTTCTAGATTGATAGATAGAATCTTACTGTTTATCGGGTATAGCTATCTATCTATGAAGTGCGGTAGCTTATTGAAAACGGGCGTTAGTTATAGCTAAGTATTTCTACTTATACAATCAAAGTTCACAACAGCAATGAAACTGTGTTTATTAAACAAGTCACAGAAGTTGACACAAGACTTAGTCAGTTGTCACATCGTCACACGCGGTCAATATTCTCAGAAAAGTGTTATTTTCCGTTTATTTTAATATTACTGGGCATGTTTACATTACTTATTGATGTATCACGAAGCGATTGAGTTGGTCGATTCAAGATTAAAAGACTCAAAGTATTTTATTTCAAATAAAACATTACAGGCACTTTTGAATGGTCAAGAAGTCAGTCTGTCAGAAAAAATGATGCTTATTATAACATAGGGATTCATCTGCCTAGCCTTTTCCCAACTATATTGGGGTCGACTTCCAGTCAAGCCAAATTTAGCTGAATACCAGTATTTTACGAGGAGCGGCTGCCTACCAGACCTCCACAACCCATTAATTGGGGTAACACGGTACTTCATGGCAATACTGGAGTCAGTTTTACTGGCTTCTGACTATCCGTAACGACTGCCAAAGATCTACAAATGACAGCCGGGACAGCTGTCTTTTGTAGGTCTTTGGATCTTGCCTTCGATCTGGTGGATCGTGCTTCCCTTTCGGATTCCGATCCATGGCCTCAGAGGCTTCGACCCTGCAGGGCTCCTAAAGATTTGCCCATTACCACTTAAGTTTGACGATTCTTCGTACTATGTCGATAGAGGCTCTCGCCATTGGCCTGGGGCCAATCAAAGGCAAATTACGTCCCTTGTCCTATCTATCGGTCATCAAGGCTAGTATAAAACAATGTCAATGTTTTTAGAATCACTGACACAAAACTGACGGTCCATGATATAATTAGATAATAAAAAAAACTATTGTTTTTTTTTTGTACGTGACGGTAACAATATCGTGATGTGACCTTCGTATAGTCTGTGGTCTGAAGCTTTGAATAGAGAGAAGAGTTTTTGGCGGAATTTTTTCAAATGAACTTTATTTTATCCAAATAAATAATATGGAAGGGCTATCTATATTTATCTGTGGTTATCGCTTTAAAACTCCAAAGGTGTGGTTTTTGGCGGTTCTTTTTTTTATTATTGACTAGCTTTAGCCCGCAGCTTCGCCCGCGTACATAAAATATACCTAGCCTATGTCACTCAGGAATACAGCAGCTTTCTATTGATGAAAAAATTTTAGCAATCGGACCAGTACTTCCACAGATTACCTCATACAAACAAAAATACAAACTTTACCTCTTTATTATATTAGTGTAGATAGGCTGGCATTTGACCACTATCTCGCCTGATAGTAAGCGATGATGTGGTCGACGCTTGCCTAGAAGCAACCTATTCACTCTTGACTTAAAAACCCCTAGGTTGTAGCTATCAGGAATTTTTTCGAGTTCGAAGTTCAGTGACTGTTTTTATTTGTAAATTGATTCTTAATGGACATTGTGATATAAGTTAAATTGGCACTTATAAAACAAAGGCTTGCGTTTGATCACCATCACCACTTTATTATAGCCTACTTTTTATGTCATTATAACAACTCACGCTTAACCAGAACACATTTATGACATAACAAAAGTGGACCCAAATGATAATGTTGCCATTATTATAAATAAATTTCAGTCAATTTCACTTTTTTTGTCGTTGCAACATTATCTTTTACGGCTATTTGGACTTTCCTAATGATCTATGATGTTATTCTTAGAGAAATATAACTGTAACAATGTCGGCTTCGGTAAAACCCTGAATATATAAGACTAGCTGATTCGGCAAACGTTGTTCTGACATATAAATTGACATGTAACATGATTTTTTACACCTTGTGTCCAAAAAACCTAAATATCTTACGGAACCCTATTTTTTTCCAAAATAAATTTTGCCTATGTTACTCGTGGATAATGTAGCTTTCGAATGGTGAAAGATTTTTTAAGAACGGTCCAGTAGTTTTTAAGCCTATTCATTACAACCAAACAAACAAAGTTTTCCTCTTTATAATATTTATTAGTGTAGATGAATAATTAAGGGCCTATTTCACCACCTATGATTAAGTTGCCAATATCTTACTTGGCAGATAATTTCATACAAATTCTGTTCCGTTTTTGAATTTATCCGGAAAGTAGTGGCTACTCGGACATTGTGAAACAGGCCCAAAGTGTTATTAATTAATTCATGGGAAAATATAGTTATGTTAATAATATGGTAATATGGTAATGTTAATAATAATGAATTTAATACAATGTACTGGATAGTATTCGTTTGTGCGTCGATGTCTCACACAGCCGATATAACTATAACAAAGTCATCTGCCTAGCCTTTTCCCAACTATATTGGGGTCGGCTTCCAGTCAAGCCGGATTTAGCTGAACACCAGTATTTTACGAAGAGCGGCTGCCTACCAGACCTCCACAACCCATTAACTGACTAACACGGTACTTCATGGCAAGACTGGAGTCAGATTTAATATAACTGTAACAAAGTCTCCTTCGGTAAAACCGTGAATATACCTACAATATTATGTAGGTAAAATAAACTGGTTTGTGCTATGAAGTAGTATCTAAGTTAGTTACTTGGAAATCTAGGGCATTCATTAGTTCCCACTCACTGGTAGAGGGAGGTAGGGCTGACACACTACTCAAGATTACATATCTTTACTTCAATACTATTTTGTAGAGGAAAGATTCCAATGTATTTCATCTCGTCGTTTATAATAATAATTCGATTCCAGTCTTGTCATGAAGTACCGTGTTACCCCAGTTAATGGGTTGTGGAGGTCTGGTAGGCAGCCGCTCCTCGTAAAATACTGGTATTCAGCTAAATCCGGCTTGACTGGAAGCCGACCCTAATATAGTTGGGAAAAGGCTAGGTAGATGATGTTTATAATAATAATTCGAGCAAAACTCATAGTGTTAGTAACAATAATTTTAAACCTTGTGTTAGTACTTAATTAAAATTAAAGCACGGCGCATGCAAATTGGAGCAGTAAACCATGTATGGGACAGTCACAGTAGGTATCCATGTATAGATAGCAACGACTCATGATTGCTACCAATGACACCGCGTGCTTGCGCATACATAGAAGGACTGGAACAATTTGCCTGCTACAGTCTTCCCGTCCGATTATAATTTAGGTGTCATCAAGACTAGAGTGAATAGGCTCTTAATAAACTAGTGCGCCTCACCATCGACGATTGCATCACTGCTTACCATCAGGTGGGATCGCAGTCAAACCCTGGTTTATGACATTTAAAAATATACCTTAGTTCAGTTTTATTGAATAAAAGTGTGACAGGTACTCTCGCTTCATCCCAGAGCGGGAGAAGCCATTTGATTATTTCACAACTCTTTTCAAATAAAATGGTTAATATTTTCAATTAAAATGTTTAAGTTAATTTTTGTACATATGCCATTCACTGTGGCAGAACACAGAGACACTTATAAACATTTTTTAACGTCTAAATTGTACCCATGTGTACAAATAAACATTTTGTATATTTGTATTAGGTACCTACACAATTTGTCTCTGCATTACCCAAATGTTGACTGGTAGAGAATGCCACAAGGCATTAAGTCCGCCTATATACTCTTGTGTGCGTAAAGAATAAATAAATAAATAATGCAATTGCAATTATATTTTTTCACAGAAGTAAATTGACTTCTGTATCTTGGGTACATTCACAAACATGTAAACTCACATACACAACACTTAAGATTTAATAAAAAATAAACAAATCTTTTTCGTAAACCCTTCAGAGGTAGCCCTACCAGAAAACTAGATACTCTAATGGCGTTTGCGTAAACGCTCGCTTACCTTCACGCTCATTATGACTTACTGGGTCAGCAGTATTGATTGTACTCCAGTGGTACACGCCCGTTCCCTCTCCTACAGAGGAGGCTTGAGTCCCTAAAAAGACACATTGAACAAGAGGGAATGAGTCATCATCTCCCTATCTAGCCTTTTCCCAACTATATTGGGGTCAGCTTCCAGTTAAGCCGAATTTAGCTGAATACCAGTATTTTACGAGGAGCGGCTGCCTACCAGACCGTGGAGGTCTAACCTCTTAACTGGGGTAACACGGTACTTCTTGCCAAGACTGGAGTCAGATTTACTGATTTCTGACCATCTTACGGATGGTCAGAAATCAGTAAATCTGACTTATCTGATCCGGCGTAACGGCGAACGGCTTAACGTGTTTTCCGAGGCACGGAGGAAACTCCGTATGTTGAGATGGTCACCCATTCACAGACCAACCTTGGCAAGCGTTGCTTAACCTTGATGATCGACCCGTGCGGCTGTTATTATTTAGCAAGAGGGAATTAGTATGCATGTTTTTTTTAAATAATTAGTCATTTTATCATTGTATTGACGTCATATTACATTTGGTCTACTCTTTCTTATTAGCAGTTATGAAGCTTTATAACTTCCTTGTCAATAATAGTATTGAAAAAACTCTCTCTCTCTCTCTAGAGCTAAAAGTGTATTAATTTTGCAAATAAAAAAATTGCATGATCAATTGAATATTCTTATTGTGGAGGTCTGGTAGGCAGCCGCTCCTCGTAAAATACTGGCATTCAGCTAAAATCCGGCTTGACTGGAAGCCGATCCCAATATAGTTGGGAAAAGGCTAGGCAGATGATATGCAGACCTACCACAGTGTTGTCTTTTTTAACCCAAAGATTGACTGGTAGAGAATGCCTTTATGCATTAAGTCCTAATACCACCAGGCCAGTGATCTTATTTATATTAAATAGCCACTGTAATTTTTAGTATTTCAACACTTGTTTTAGTTAATAGGCTAATCCTTTTTACGATTAAACGATTACTTTAAATCTGTCTAAAAACTCGATTTGGGTAATTAGGGTACCTACAATGAAATCTGATGTAGGCAACACTGCTTGAAAAATCAAGGTTGATTAAAAAGTCTTGATCATTGTTTACTGATAGAAAGCAGAAGTTTTTCAATGATGATGATGAATCATTGATCATAAATTTATCAATAAGTGGAGCAGAATATTTCAACAGATTTCTCTTACGATTTCTGATTTATGTAATTACTTTATACTTACTTTTGTAATAAAGATTGTCATCGAAGTATTGGAACAATTTGCCTGCTGCGGTCTTTCCGTCCGATTATAATTTGGGCATCTTTAAGACTAGAGTGAATAGGCTCTTAATAAACTAGTACACCTCACCATTAATGATTGCATCACTGCTTACCATGAGGTGGGATTGCAGTCAGCACTAGTTTATGATATATAAAAAAAATGTTGTAACAAAGACCGAAATATATGCTAAATGAAAATCTTTTGTTTTCAATTAGAATATTTTTCTTTTCTTATTGTTTTAAAGACCCCTAATATCAAATCATGTAAGAACACTTTTGATACGTTTTATAAGGTTCTATTAGTAAACAACTATCAAGACCTTTTAATCAACCTTGCTTAATTATTCAACTGATTTCCTTATATTATCATTCCTCACTCACTCAACCTTTTCTTCTTCTAAATCTTTTCCTTGGCCTTTCTCTCCCTCTATCTCATATTTTTTTAGTAACGTGTATTTCATCCCTCCTCTTTACATAATCATACCTTGTGTGTTTCATACCTTGGTTTTTACATAACTATTTATCTTTTATGCACCTACCATATTATCTCTTCACCACCCTAGGTTGACTGGTAGAGAAAGCCTAAGGTATTAAGTCCGCCTATGTACTTTGTGCATGAAGAATAAATAAATAAATATAAATACCAAGACAAACGATTTTTACGATCACTAGGTACGTGTACCTACTCGTACTATACTTAAAGTACACGTAAACACTATTGCATAAACTAAGTATACTTTAGTTTTCGAGAGGAAGTATCTGAATTTTATGAATTTTTTTTTAAGTTATAAACGGTAGTGCTTGACTACGACCCCACCCGATAATAAGCAATCTTTGATGGTGATACACACTAGTTTATTAAAAGCCTATTCACTCTAACCTTGAAAACATACCTTCATCTACCTAGCCTTTTCCCAACTATATTGGGGTCGGCTTCCAGTCAAGTCGGATTTAGCTGAATACCAGTATTTTACGAGGAGCGGCTGCCTACCAGACCTCCACAACCCATTACCTGGGGTAACACGGTACTTCATGGCAAGACTGGTGTCAGATATACTGGCTTCTGACTATCCGTAACGACTGCCAAAGTTCTCCAAATGACAGCCGGGACCAACGGCTTAACATGCTTTCCGAGGCACGGAGGAAACTCGTTATGTTAAGATGGTCACCCATCCACAGACCAACCTAGGCAAGCGTTGCTTAACCTTGAAGATCGACCTGTGCGGCTGTTATTATCTAGCCACGAGCTCCTCAGCCTTGAAAACATACCACCTGACTAAAAATCACCCTACTAAATCCAGCCATGTTCCCGTAGTTGCATATTGCGTCTTAGGACCACGGTAACTCTTTTTGCCAATCCTTCAGTCCTATCCTACAACCAGCGACAGAAAACAGACACCATTTTCCCCAACAAAGCTTTCTCGTCAACATCAGCTCAAATGACATGATACCATAGACACGGAGTCACAACAGTCCACAGTTCTCCAAACAAAATGGCGGATGTTTTGAAAATTGAATCGTGTTCCAACTGACGTTGACGTTTACTTCGGTGTCTATGTCTTGATAGTGTTGTGATAATCGATTTCCGACTATCCGATTACAGTGTGATCAGAGAACTTATTTTTTTTAAGTTGGAATATCATCCAATGACTTCTCCCGCTCTTGGGCGGAGCGGGAAGGTGTGTCAGACTTTACTGACTAACACCCAGTCCTGTTCCTTCTTTGCCTTCGTTACTGGGCCCCGGGTTTTCTTTTCAGAAACCAACCCATGGACTACACATTGTGACCCGGTTCCGACACATTTTTTTTTTTAATTTGGAAAATTATCCAATGACTTCTCTCGCTCTTGGGTTGAGCGTGAAGGCGTGTCAGACTTTACTGACTAAAACCCAGTCCTGTTCCTTCTTTGCCTTCGTTCCAGGGTTCCGGGGTTCACTTTCACATAACCTATAGCCCCAGAAGCTTCGACCCCACTGGAACCCTATGATTTGCTGACATCTCCTTAAGGTGAGCTTGGAACACACTCCAGAAAGGAACAGACCCTCTCGCTCCGCCCGAATCGAGAAGTCATACATAAAAAAAATAACATGTTAAAAATAACAAATACCCACAATTAATGTATTCTTTAACGCACAGAATCGTAATCCGTCTGCGTGTCTATCACATTTAATCTCGAAAACTACTGGCCAACATTAGAAAGTGACCCGCTTACAGTATTTCATAACGTCGAGTTAAATGTCAAATTGTATAAGATGTCAAAACTATTTTATGAGACTGTGTATTCTTACGAAGTTAGACTTCGTTTTGCGATGATGAGTAAAATTGGATACTTTTTTGTGTTTATTTCTGTTATCATCATCTGCCTAGCCTTTTCTTAACTATATTGGGGTCCGCTTCCAGTTTTGAGGAGCTCGTGGCTAGATAATAACAGCCGCACAGGTCGATCTTCAAGGTAAAACAACGCTTGCCAAGGTTGATCTGTAGATGGGTGACCATCTTAATCATACCGAGTTTCCTCCGTGCCTCGGAAAACACGTTAAGCCGTAGGTGCCAGCTGTCATTTGTAGATCTTTGGCAGTCGTTACGGATAGTCAGAAGCCAGTAAATCTGACTCCAGTCTTGCCATGAAGTACCGTGTTACTCCAGTTAATGGGTTATGGAGGTCTGGTAGGCAGCCGCTCCTCGTAAAGTACTGGTATTCAGCTAAATCCGGCTTGACTGGAAGCCGACCCCAATATAGTTGGGAAAAGGCTAGGTAGATGATGATGATGAGGGTGTGAATTTTAGAAATTCCTCTCCTAGTGCTCGCCTACGTCATAAAAGGAAACCTTGTGCAAAATTTCACGTTTCTAGTCCCAGTAGTTTCGGCTGTGGCATTGGTATGTCAGTCAGTTTCTCCTTTTATATACCTACGTATAAAGATAATAAATAACATTAAAAACCAATCTTTTTCTGAAAACAGCAACTAAGATATATTTTATTTTATTGACAATTATTGTTTTCCTAAGGGCCTGTTTCACAATGTCCGAGTAGGCACTACTCGCTGAATAAATTCAAAAATGTGACAGAATTCGTATGAAATTATCTGTCAAGTAAGATACTCGAAACTTAATCATAGGTGGTGAAACAGGCCCTAAGTGTTGTAGATTTCCGACAATTTAACCTGTTGGTCTAGTGGTTAGGTTCGATTCCCACCCAGGACAAATGTTTGTGTGATGGGCACTATCATTTTGTTCTGTGTCTGGGTGTCATTTATCTATAATATGTATGGATTTAGAAATATATAAGTATGTTTATCAGTTGTCTAGTACCCATAACACAAGCTCTGCTTAGCTTGAGACTAAAATGACGCTGTGTGAAAATTGTGGATTATTATTATTATTCCTTTATTCACTTTTTTAACATATTGCTTAAATATTTTTACAAAAACTTACAAAACCAAAAACATTTGATTTGCATCATTATTATTTGTGTTTTAGAATATTCAATAAGACTTAGCATTTTAAAAAATGCATAGAAACAGACCTACTTTCATCGCGTTTATAAATAACTTATAGACATGAATTTCGATGGCGATCCGATTAACACACTTCTAATAACTTTCAAGGTCATTACGTTATGTAAGTTGAGCTTACTTAACTTACTTAACTTGACGTGTTCGGTAAGCAACTAGTTTGATTTGGGTGTAAGGCTTTGGTCGTTTAGTAAGCGGATAGCGATTCGGTTTTGTTGAAGAATCATCATCATTTGGTGCAGCCATGAGGCACACGACTATTTGTTTTTCTTTTTCTGTTTCTATTTTATTTTTTTGTTGTTTCTTATCACATTCATTTTAAAAAGTTGATTGTTTGTGTCTTGTGCTGTACCAAATAAATTATTTTTCTTTCTATCATCATCATAATTTAAGCCAAAATATATCTACTGTTGAACATAGGCCTCCCGCAAGTGTCGCCAAAATGAACGCTCCTGTGTGTTTTTAATAATATTTACGTATTTCTAATAGAAATAAATAATAATAATATGGATATTTGTTGCTGTTTGAAAGGGAGCATACTTCCTTGGGATAATTTTCTACTGTCACGTGGACGAAGCCAGTGACAGAAGCTAGTTAGATACAAGTCGTGGATACTCACGCGTCCCGCTTTCTGTATAGCATGGGTTTTATGGCATTCTTTAAAATCAACTTTACCTTTGACCCCGACACTACCTTTAAGTACTTTTTAACTGACAAAAATGAAGGAGGTTGTATTTTTTGCGTTTAATTTCAAAACTCCATCATTTATAGGTCGTTAGGCCTTACGAGGTTTAAGTCCGCTTAATATGCCAATAGTATAAAAGCTGTTGAAATAAATACCTAAATGGTAAAGGCATATTACATGGTGATTTTGGTATTTTTGTCACGAAGTTATTGGTATCTAATCATGATAAATTAATGAAATAAAATGTGTTGTCGCTTCATTTGGCATTGGCATCGAAAATGTATTAAATAAAAGGACATATCTTTTATGTACGATGTCTTTACATGATGTAAAACAAAGTATATACATTCTTTATATGTTTTTGTCATGAAACCTTGAAAGAAACACAATAATTCCAGTTTTGAAAATGCCATTACAACAATAAACGACTTCCTGGTAAAATGACAACGTCGCAAAATACTACTAGTAAAAATAATAACGTAACAAAACGACAACTTCTCAAAAACGCCAAAAACACATAAATTGACTACTACCTACAAGGCAAAATTACAACGTTGCACGTTTAACAATGACATAACACCCCAATTATTAAAATTAAGACAACATCGAAAAATGACAAAGTCACAAAGTGACAACTTCACAAAATGACAACGTCACAAAGTGACAACATCACAAAATGACAACGTCACAAAGTGACAACATCACAAAACGACAATGTCACAAAGTGACAACATCACAAAATGACAATGTCACAAAGTGACAACATCACAAAATGACAACGTCACAAAGTGACAACATCACAAAACGACAATGTCACAAAGTGACAACATCACAAAACGACAATGTCACAAAGTGACAACATCGCAAAATGACAACGTCACAAAGTGACAACATCACAAAATGACAATGTCACAAAGCGACAACTTCACAAAGTGACAACACTTCCTGAACGCTTTATTCTCCTGTTGCAGGGTTCGTGCTAGGATGTGCCATACTGTTGCTGCTGGCGGGCATCTTCTGTGCGATCTTCTTCATGAAGCTAGTCGGACTTTATATCGATCACGTAAGTTTTTACATCATATCCTTATTTTTGAGATTAAATTTTGTAATTAGGTATAAACATTTTAAAATTATTTATTTACACGGATAATTTAACTTTAAAAAATACTTAACTAACTATAATTAAAAACTAAATATATTATAAAAGTATGTACAAAAGTATATATATAAAAAAAGTTATAAACTATGTAAGAAACTTAAATATTAACTTAACTATACTTTTATACTAAACCTAGTTAGGTTTATTACATACTTATGTACAAATAAACTATGTATATATTCTAAAGTAGACAAAAAATAAAAGGTTTTGACATTTGAAAAACTTGCATGCTATCATTAAGTACGCACAAAAAGAATACTCGCAATATTTTCCATCATATTATTTAACGCTAATTTAATTATGGAATATATTGCGTGTATTCTTTTAGCGCTTACTTTATTATATTTTAGCACCGTTTTGACATTTGAAGACATTGCATTTTCTTCAAATGTCAAAACGGGTTTATTATTTTTTGACAACTCTACTTAACGCATTATAAAACAAAGTCCTCCACCGCGCCATGCAGGTATACGTTTGGCTTATTTATTTGCTTACATGTGAATCACTGGAAATTAAGCCGGATTTACATTACGAAACTAGTGTCGTGAAGTTTTTTTTTTATTATTGATAGGCTCGTGCTTGACCACATCTCACCTGATGGTAAGCGATGATGTGGTCGACAATGGAGCACGCTTGCCTAGACGTAACCTATTCACTCTTGACTTAAAGACCCCTAGGTTGTAGCTATCAGGAAACACGGTCTGTGTTTCAGATTCATTTATTAATTTTGTGAACACAGGTGATTACAGGTATTTTTCAATATTTTAATTGTACAAACCATGTCCCGCCGATAGGCATACAAAAACCCCGGCAGGGAAGTTAGTTTTATGACACTAAGTTCCCCAGTAATTTCACGTGTAAACGTTCAGTTTTACAATGCATGCATTACTTTCGTGACACTGGAGTAGTTTCGTGCTATGCGCATATTTTTTGTGAAACTAATGTCATGCAACTAATTTCATCACGTAAATGCGACGCGAAACTAGTGTCGCGATAGTACCTACGTAGAGTGAACGTGTGCTTTTATGTTGACAGGGCCATTATCTCCGCTCCGAAAGAAGTTTCACATGTGCTGAAATTAGTTTCACGAAACAGTTTTATCATGCATGACACTAGTTTCGTAATCCGGCTTTAAGCATGCATTAAAATTTCATGACACAGCATCAAACATGTACCCCGTTAGGGCACTGCAAATTGTGCATACTTATTTATTAGCATTAGCATTATCGGCCTTATAATGTTCCCTGCTGAGACGCAGGCGTCCTCTTTAGGAGAGGGAATGGGCCATAATCCACCACGCGGGCCTATTGCGGATTGGTGGATGTCACATGTCTTCGAATTTTTGGTTCTAGGACATGCCGGTTTCCTCACGATGTTTTCCTTCACCGTTTTGAGAGCAGTGATGTAGAAACAAATTACACAAAGTAATGCCTGACCGGGTATAAACCCGCGACCTACAACTTGCAAGTCGGGGCAGTTACCACTGGGCCACCACTGCTCTACATACTTATAAAATAATTTCATTTGAACGAAAGAACCGGCACCTACTGTGTCAGAATTATTATCAAAACTAGTTTGTTTTATTATCAAATTGCATTGAAACACGGTTTACTGGCTCCTGTATCCACCTGATGGAAAGCGATGAGTTGAACTCATTGGAGCGCAACCAACCTTGGACGACGACTTACATACATAATACATAGGAACGTAATAATGTAGGTGCCTTCTGATGATAGCTGTATCAGTCTTCCATTCGCTGCAAATCATCATCGTTATGATCAGCTTGGCTTCTTTCAGCTTTTTTTATGATGGAGCACGCTTGCCTAGAAGTAATTCACTCTTAACTTAAAGACCCCTTTTTTAACCTATCACATACCCACAAAACGAGACACAATAGTAAAACAATAACAGCGCGGTCTCATAGGACCGGTCGGGGATTCATGAACTAAGGTGCGACTTCTCCTTGTCTAGGATGGAGCGGGAGTGCCAGACATTTAATGACAAAAACGCACTCCTATGTTCTCCTGAACTCTGGGTTTCTCTTTCGGGAGGCAAACCATGGCCCCAGTAAGTTTCGCCCTTGCTGGGCCCGGACAGTTTAGCTGAAATCTCTTTGAGAGCTTTGATCACTTTGAGCTGTTATCTCGCGCACTATGCACCCTCGATGACTCGTGCTTGGTCCGGATAGTGGAAGAGTCTCTGAGTGAATTCACAATTAATGCCTTATTTGTTATAAATTAATTTAAGTATGATTATTTATTTATTTATTTATATATACTAACTAGCTTTCGCCCGCGGCTTCGCTCCCGTCAAATAACTACCCTACATATCCTACGCTACCCTACCCGACCTTCCCTACCTACCCTACACTACCCTACACAACCCTAAACTACCCTACACTACCCTACACTACCCTACACTACCCTACACTACACTACACTACCTTGCACTACCCTACACTACCTTGCACTACCCTACACTACCCTACACTACCCTACACTACACTACACTACACTACACTACCCTACACTACCCTACACTACCCTACACTACCCTACACTACCCTACACTACCCTACACTACCCTACACTACCCTGCACTACCCTACACTACCCTACACTACCCTACACTACCCTACACTACCCTACTTTACCTAACATTTTTTTTTTTAATTTTTCTCTCCGTAAGAACCATCACTGAACTTCAAGGAACATTTAAAAAAAAAAATCAGCCAAATCGGTCAAGCCGTTTTCATGTTATGTCGTGACAACGGAAAACGGGTTTCATTTTTATATATATAGATTACAGTTTATTAAGATTAATATTAAGTATGCTAACAAGGAAAAATACTCTATCGCATTAGGTTACCCTGTAAAGATAGTTGTAAGTTGGAAAAAATAAATAAATAATAAATAAAATAATAAAAAAGAGTTAACCATTCTTGGTGACTGCAAGTCGAGACTGGGGTCCCTGTGACTGGGACGTGAGGCGTTCCCTCAGGCATGCGGCTGCCTCCTCCACTAGCATTACTGCTTCGCAAAAGGAGGTAAACTTGTAGGTGCGATAAAACTAGCATAATATAATTTTGTGTAAGGTTTTTTATACGTTACGCCATGCGCCACCAGAAATGTTACTTTCAACAGTGACATAGCAGAAAGTTGTTTTTTATACGCCTATAAACAGACTTGGGCGTTATTAGACAAACTAGGTTTTTGTGTAGCCATGACAAACATTATCTGTATACCTACTTGGATTATGCAAAAAACTTCTTTTGATACACGTGGAAAGTCACTGCAGCATTCAGCTCCATAACACCCTCACTTGCGGCTCGGGCGAATTCCGTCCCGGTCACAATGAGAAACTTTCTTCAGTTGTATCAATATGTACTATTGTTTAAGCTTCCAGTAGCCTAATTCACGTAAAATAAAACAAGTCAATAGATATAACATTAACAAGTGAATAGGTTACTTCTAGGTAAGTGCGCTCCATCGTAGACCGCATCGTCGCTTTCCATCAGGTGAGACAGCGATCAAGCGCGAACCTATCTATACTAATATTATAAAGAGGTAAAATTTGTAAGTTTGTAGGTTTGTAAGTTTGTATGTAGGGGGTAATCTCTGGAACTACTGGTTCGATTTGAAAAATTCTTTCAGTGTTAGATAGCCCATTTATCGAGGAATGCTATAGGCTATATACCATCACACTACGACCCACGAGAGCGGAGCAGTAACGAAAAATGCGGGTGAAACCGCAGGGGACAGCTAGTCAATAATAAAAAAGAAGTCAAATATCGTTGATCTTTCACAGTCATTCTATCGATATCCTACCCAAAATCAGTATTCACGTGTTCATGATAGAACGATAATTCAATTGGCTTGAAACTAATCTATTTATCAATGGCTTGGCTATGATAATGGTTTAAAGAACTAACGCCCGTTTTCAATAACCTACCGCAGTTCATAGATAGCTATCCAATGTCTTTTCTGTCTATCCATCCACAACTTTGGTAGGAAATGCTATCCGTCGGTAGGTTATAGGAAAGCAAGTAAGGGCAAAAGGATAGATTTGTTTATCTTTAGTAGCTGCAACTGTAGATAGATAGCTTATTGAAATCGGGCGTAAGTCGCTACGATATCGTGACGGTTTTGATTACACGAATCGGGCTAACGGACCGCAGGCATAACTCTTTTAGGAAGGATTCCGGCGACTGGGCCCGCAATTAACTGGGCCCACGGTCCCGGTCGCCTATAATATTTTTTTTTAAACATTTTTTTTTCATTTGAATGTACTGTTTTTTTTTTTATTTATTTTGGGAAAACAAACAATTACACACAGATTCTTAACTATATAAAGCCTTAGTATCTAATGTTAGTAATTTATGTGTAACTCACAACGTTATCCACATATTACTTATTTAATATTTAGGCTTGAACAATAGATTTTAAAATTTTGGTTGGTCCCAGTCGCCGGAAGAAAAATGTTAAAATTAAATGAATCCGGCGACCGGGACCGTGGGCCCAGTTAATTGCGGGCCCAGTCGCCGGAATCCTCTTTTAGGCACATCTCCTTTAAAGACTCCAGCAAACATAGGATGTAGTTTTACATAACCCTGTGTTCTACGTATTACATATCATAATTTTTATTCTCATCCGCTATGATTTCACAGAAACTATGCCGTATCGTGAGTAACAACAATTTGTGAGCGATGAGTTAACAGTAAATGTAAACCTTTAGTCAATTGTTTATCGTTTCCTCTCAACTTTTTTTTTTGTTATGCAGAGACTCGCGTTTGACCACTATCTCACCTGATGGTAAGCGACGATGTGATCGACGATGGAGCACGCTGGCCTAGAAGTAACTTATGTACTGTCGTATTACTAGATAAAGTTACAAGAACGTGTGTACAAGAACAGTAGCAGACAGTGCGGGCATGTGAACGGCGAGCAATAGGTAGATTGCTGTCCTTCTTCTTTCGAAGCGGGTCTTTCTGAACGGGTGTGCGTAGTTTTCGCGTTCTTCAAAGATATATGTGCAAAACTGTAGGGTACTAATAATAGGGCCGATACCCGCTGCTGCGATCTTCTTGTCCGATTGTAATTTAGGTGTCTTCAAGGCTAAAGTGAATAAGCTCTTAATAAACTAGTGCGCCTCACCATCAACGATTGCGTCACTGCTTACCATCAGGTGGAATCGCGGTCAAGCAATAGTTTGTATTATTAAAAAAGACGTGTTTTCCAATACCATGGTTGCATTAAAACGCAAAAGACAACTGAAAGACACAGGTTGGTTTTAGACAGTAGGTATAAGTATGTAAGTCCTTCTCGCTCTACCCAGAGCTAGAGAAAAAATAATAAAAATCGTTCCTCGACTTATATGAACTAAGAGGGATGCAAATTGCAAAAAAACGTAAGAAAATTTGAATTTCGCGGGCTACCCGAAGACCGTTTTCCGATACTCCGAGTGCCACCGTGCTCCGATATCCGATATCGGGTCGGACAATATGAAAGATAGGCACATATTTCATACATTTTACTTACCCCGATATTGTATCGGCGTCCGACACCGATATCGGATCGGATAATGTGAAAACGGTCTGACGCTTTCACCTTAAAACAAAGTATAATATTTTTTTTACAAATTACTCTAACTTCAATAACAAATTATAATAACAGTCTTTAAAGGTTCATAAGTACTCAAACGGTTCGCCACAAATATCGAAGTAGGTGCCTACACAGCATTGTGAGTCTGAGATGCGATGTGGCAACACCGTGGGACTCGACAGAGCCTTGACCGAAATGCTGGCATTATGCCTCCAGACGTTAGGTAACCTAGGATCGTAAGATTAAGATGCGAGATATATACACCGTGTGTTAGACATCAACGCGCGAAGGAGTGCCATGGATCCGGTATATGATTCTGGACGCCCTGTGGTGGAATTTTTTGTTAGCTTATTCTTAATTAAAACAGAAATTCTGTGCTTTTTTTAAGTAAAAATGTATCATATTCTTTTTGGTTATATTTTTTCACTTAAAATGTCATCGGAGATGATGAAATCGTTATTCTAATCAACTCCGATGGCATTTTTAATTTAAAAGTACTTAATTCTCTTTTTTTTCACTAAAAGTATCATCGGGCTAGATTAGAATAACTATTTTATCTTCTTCTCCCTGCTCTTACTGTATATAATTGCACAGATAGCAATATCTTCCCGGAGTCTGTGTTTCCTGATAGCTACAACTTCGTTTCCTATGAAGAAGAACCAGTAAGAAACTCCATGGTTGCTGTTTTGAAAAAGTGGTCGTTATGGTGATAATGTAGAACATTATCACCATAATTATTACAATATTAATAGAATTGATAGCAACTACTAAGGGTTCTTTAAGTCAAGAGTGAACAAGTTACTTGTAGGCTAGCGTGCTCCATTGCCGACCACAGCTTAACATTAGGTGAGATACGCACAACACCTTTTAGCGTTTGAATCCCCGACCGGTCCTATGAGACCGCGCTGTTATTGTTGTACTATTGTGTCTCGTTTCGCGGGTATCTGAGTAATTAGGAACACGTTTATTGTGCGGCTCAAGAGTTGTATTCATTTTTTCTGATAGCTATAAACCGCTAACACAACTCAGGAGTTGAATTCTTTGCTGCTATTTTTTCTGATATCTACAACCTAGGTGTCTTTAAGTCAAGAGTGAATAAGTTACTTCTAGGCAAGCGTGCTCCATCGTCGACCACATCATCGCTTACCATCTGGTGAGATAGTGGTCAAACGCGAGCCTTGAACACGTATACTCGTACAAATAACTAGTATTACATTACAACATCGCGGAAACTCTTTCCAACGTTTGAAGGAACTTACGTCAAAGGATGTGACACACTATTCGTGATATTTACACACTTATGTACTCATAACACACAAATATTCTCTATCCGGTTCATACGCTTGAAGAGAGGGAAGATATATATAGATAAATAGATATAGGATTTAAAACTGAGATTACAGTAAGGCTTTTTATCCACGGACGCGTAGATTCTTTTTTTTATAGACGCGTTTTCGTCATTATACGCTTGGTTTAGTACATTTTGATACAAGTGGAGAAAGTTTGTCATTGTGACCGAGGCGGCATTCACCCGAGCCTTAGCGAGGGTGTTATAGAGATGAGGGCTGGGGTAACAAACTTCCACGTGTATTAAAGACGCGCGCAACCTGATACAGTGAATGTACCTAATAAAACTGTGGAAAGACTGACCATGCGCATTTTTCCGCACTAGTGCGAAAAACAGTCAATTACGTGCCTAAAAGCGGTGGGATAACAGCGGTGTTTTCGAATAAGTATAGAGAAAAATGATACTGACGTGTCTACAAAACTTAACTCCAACTTAAGACAACAGTTATTCCTTTGTTGCCATAAACGAGTAATTTCATGCAAATTGTATGATGTACATGAATCATACAATCATACATGCACACGCGTTCCCACGCGAATATTATTGTAATTAGTGAGTGATGTATGGTATGGCTGTTAGTACGGTGGGCTTAAGGCTGCGGTCAGATGGGTAGACATGCGATTTTTTTTATTGCACGACAAATATTTACAGGAACAGTCCATACAAGGGCTTACGGACAACGAGCTTAGCTCTCCGTCCGGACCGAATCGAAGTCGTCGACGGCGCGTACTGTTCCAAGCGTGCCTCAAGTCCATGTCCCCCAGATCGAAGGCAACGAAGGAACGAGGTGGGGTTTAGACAGCAAGAATCTGACATGCCCTCCCGCTCCACCCAAGAGTGGGAGAAGTCATTCTGATGATTCCCCTACCAAAAAAAAAGGAGATGTCAGCTAAACTGTAGGGGCTCAGAAGTGTCGAAGCCTACTGGGGCCATAGATTCGCTTCTGAAAGGAAAATCGGGGCTGGACCGAAAGGCAAGGAAGGAACATACGAGTGGATTTTAGTATGAAAAAGTCTGATACACCCTTCCGCTCCGCCCAAGAGCGAGAGAAATCATTCTGATGTCATCCCACCTGAAAAAAGGACCGCAAACCTCCATTGAAATAGCGGGATCCTCCGACTAGACGTCTATTGTGTCTGGTCAGAGCAACTGTCTGATAGTTGATTTAAGGATTGTTATAATCGTGCAAAGATGTATAATACCGCAATGCAGGATTCTGAATTTTTTATACCTGTGTGTCATAGTTGTCTAGCTATATAACTTACCTCCGGAGATAAGTGGATCTATATCACAACAATATGTTAACACTAAATCGCGCGTCTAACTGTCTGTCTTCGCCCTAAGTGAAGGCAATCCCTAGCAGTCATCACAGCCTACAATGCCACCGACTTATGTAATAGTGATCATTTACGTGTCGCAATATATTGAATTACAGCATTATTGAGCAGTCAGTACAACGCTACCTCGTCTATACTAATATAATAAAGAGGTAAAGTTTGTTTTTTTGTTTGTATGAGGTAATCTGTGGAAGTACTGGTCCGATTGCTAAAAATTTTTCTCCAATAAAAAGCTGCTGTATTCCTGAGGCTGATATAGGCTATATTTTATGTACGAAGCTGCGGGCTAAAGCTACTCTATTATATACTAACTTTTTGGTAGATCTATCTATTTTACATTCTAAGTTTGTCTTTGGTCCTAAGCCTTTTAGCCATTTTCGTGCTATTTTATTTAGAAAATACTATTCACAACCCTGTGAATGGGTTGCTCTGTGGATGGGTGACCATCTTAACATAACGAGTTTCCTCCGCGCCTCGGAAAGCACGTTAAGCCGTAGGCTTAACGTCTCCCGGCTCCGTATCCCGGCTTTCATATGTAGATCTCTGGCAGTCGTTACGGATAGTCAGAAGTCAGTAAATCTGACTCCAGTCTTGCCATGAAGTACCGTGTTATTCCAGTTAAATGGGTTGTGGAGGTAGCCGCTCCTCGTAAAATACTGGTATTCAGCTAAATCCGGCTTGACTGGAAGCCGACCACAATATAGTTGGGAAATGGCTAGGTAGATGATGATGATTGTCTTAGAGTTGTCTAAAAATATTAGGCCCGTTTTGACATTTGAAGATATTGCATGATACTAGTTAGCACAAAAAGAATACGCGCAATATATTCCATCACATTATTTAACGCTAATTTAATTATGGAGTATATTGCGAATATTCTTTTTGCGCTTACTTTACAGTAGCATTTCTTCAAGTATCAAAACAGTGTGAAATAGGTAGTGTTTGCGATTTTTTTGTCATTGAACTTTGCCTGTTTTTTTTTCTCGCTGTAGACGTGATATTTACTTACTTGCTTGATACTTATTTACTTTGTCACGTCAACGACACACTATTGTCACTTAATTTATGAATGCCCAATTGACTATTTTACTCGTGCGGAATAATGTTACTTTACAAGTTTTTTTTATTATACTTGTATACTAAAACTTCATGCAACATAAAGTTACAAAGGCGGACTTAATGCCTTAGGCATTCTCTACCAGTCAACGTAGAGTGGTCAAGAAAAAAGTCAGTTTTTAATTCATTTTCCTTGTTCCGGCGTTTATCGGTCAATAATGAAATCTTTCAAATTTTTAACTCGCTTCCCTGCGTTTCCGAACGAGTTATTGAAATTATGAAATTATAGAAAAGTTTGTGGGTAACACGTTTTTAATTATATTTTTTAATTTTTCAATACGATTTTTAGCACACAATTTACGGTTTTCCGTACTAGTGCGAACAAGTGTGCTAGTTTTCCGCCACCACAATTTATTATATTTATCATAAAATGTCGTTTGATACACGTGAAAAATCACTGCTCCACTAGGTTCTATAATGTTTAAATCCCCGACCGGTCCTATGAGATCGCGCTGTTATTGTTTTACTATTGTGTCTCGTTTCGCGGGTCTGTGATAGATTAATACTGTCACCAGCGGCTCGAGCGAATACCACCTCGGTCGCGATGACAAAAATGTACGGTCCGTGCCCTGTTTTACCTGTCCCGTCTTAGAAATATAAAGAGAGAAATGTGGGTCAGACAAGCACTGATTGTACCTACTATTTATTTAAACTTAATGTACAGTTGTAGTGGTACATAGACGGACTTAGGGGACTTTTTGTAGCGCTACTAACGCGCTACAGTCGCACTTGAAACGCAACTGCATCGCGACTGTAGCGATCGAACGCGCGGCAGCCACGCTACTGCATCGCTTCAAAAAATTGCCGTGGGCGCGGCCCCTTAATGCAATAAGGCATTCTCTACCAGTCATGTCATGTCTATTTGTTAATATCAACTCACCCATTATGTCCTTTCTCTTCCACAGGAGCTGGTCCTCCGCGATGGCTCGCAAACCTTCGACTGGTGGGCACACCCGCCCGTCAGACCCTTCGTCCGCGTCTACGTGTACAATGTCACCAATGCTGACGAGTTCCTCAACAATGGCTCCAAGCCGGTGCTGGATGAACTGGGGCCTTACGTCTACTCGTGAGTATCATCATCATCATCATCATCTCACCCGAAACTACTGGACATGGGCCGCCCCAAGCCACTCATCTTACTCGAAACTACTAGACATAAGCCGCTCAAGGGATCGCCACAACGACCGCTCCTGTGCGGCTCGCATCTCCCCAAGGCACAACGACCGAAGATGGTAACCCATCCACAGACCAACCTTGGCAAGCGTTGCTTAACCTTGAAGATCGACCACGAGCTTCTCACTTGTGAGTATCATCATCATCTCAACTAAAAGACGTCCACTGCTGGACATAGGTCTCCCCAAGGCATCGCCACAAAGACCGGTCCTGTGCGTCTCGCATCTATCGGGTTACCGCAATCCTCACCAGGTGATCGGTCCACCTTGTGGGAGGCCTTCCAACGCTGCCTCTTCCGACTGATGGGTGCCCTTGGTCCGCGTTGGCAATCGTTGCTTAACCTTGAAGATCGACCCGTGCGGCTGTTATTGGCTAGCCACGAGCTCCTCACTCGTGAGTATTATCATCATCTCTGCTAAAAGACGTCCACTGTTGGACTTAGGCCTCTTAAAGGCATCTCGCATCTATCGGGCTCCCGCAACCCTCACCAAGTGATCGGTCCACCTTGTGAGAGGACTTCCAACGCTGCGTCTTCAGACTGGTGGGTGCCCTTCGTCTGCGTCTACGTGTACAACGTCACCAATGCTGACGAGTTCCTCAACAATGGCTCCAAGCCGGTGCTGGATGAACTGGGGCCTTACGTCTACTCGTGAGTATCATCATCATCTCACCCGAAACTACTCGGCGAGCACTGGGTAGCTCGCCATCCGGCAGTCTGGTAATAACCTGGACCGAGCCTAGTCGTCAACGGCGCGTTCTGTTCCACGCGCGCCTCAAAAAGATATCAGCAAACTGTAGGGGCCCGATAGGGCCGAAGCCTCTGGGGAACAATGTTTCCGAAAGGTAAGTCCATGTCCCCCAGATCGAAGGCAACGAAGGAACGGGGTCCCCACCCCGTTCCTTTAGTCAATGAGAGTCTGACACGCCCTCCCGCTCCACTCAAGAGCGGGAGAAGTCATTCTGATGATTTCCCTACCAACAAAAAAAACCCGAAAGTATACTGGATATAGGCCTCCCCAAGGCACAACGTCCGGTCCTATGCGTCTCGCATCTATCGGGTCCCCGCAACCCTCACCAGGTCTACTTGTGAGTATCATCATCATCATCATCTTTTCACCTGAAACTACTCGGCGAGCAGTGGGTAGCTCGCCGTCTGGCAGTCTGGTAATAATCTGGACCGAGCCCAGTCGTCAACGGCGCGTTCTGTTCCACGCGCGCCTCAAAGAGATGTCAGCAAACTATAGGGGCCCGATAGGGCCGAAGCCTCTGGGGAACAATTAAATTCCGAAAGGTAAGTCCATGATCCACCATTAGGTGGGATCGCAGTCAAGTACCTCCCCCACCATCCCCCAGATCGAAGACAACGAAGGAACGGGGTGGGGTTTAGTCAGTAAGTGTCTGACACGCCCTCCCGCTCCTCTCAAGAGGAGTCATTCTGATGATTTCCCTACCAACAAAAAAAAACCCGAAACTATACTGGACATAGGCCTCCCCAAGGCACAACGTCCGGTCCTATGCGTCTCGCATCTATCGGGTTCCCGCAACCCTCATCAGGTATACTTGTGAGTATCATCATCATCTACCTAGCCTTTTCCCAACTATATTGGGGTCGGCTTTCAGTCAAGCCGGATTTAGCTGAATTTAGATTTTAGCTTTCCAAAATATCACTTTAAACTTTAAAAAATTGTGTAGTAGGTACTGCATTAGATGTTATCAGAATATACAATAAATTACTTGATATGCATGCAAGTTTGACTTCCTTCCAAACTGGATTGGCAGTAAAAACGATAATCCTAATTGAATATTGTCACCGTTGGCAAGACTGGCGTACCGGTTGTTAACTGACTACGGCAAAACCAAAAAAAGGGTTATGATTTTAGCTTTGTATGTATCATTGTGTCATTATGTGTCATTGTAATGGTAAAACTACTGAACCGATTTTGATGAATGAGGTGTCAATCGATTAATTTAAATGGTCCGATTGTCTTATAATAAGTATATTTTGTCTTAGAAATGTATTTATATGAATAAAATTGCAATGTCTGTTTGTAAAAGATTTTATTTAAAAGCCAACATTGGTTCAATGTTTAGTAACAACGTATTAATTAAAGGTTTAGTAATTCTTAAAAAAAACCGGGCAAGTGCGAGTCGGACTCGCGTACTGAGGGTTCCTTATCAACTTACCTATGAAAATAGTTAAATTTTCGAATCGAGTCATGAATTAAAAAAAAAAATCTTCTGACGTAACTACAAATTATGTTTGTGTTGCCTTGTTTCTTGCCAAATTTCAAGATTCTAGGTCAACGGGAACGTAAATAATATGTATCAAAGCACATCTCCACTTTCAACCCATCTGACTCTCCCTCTCCCCGTCCACAGAGAAGAGTGGGAGAAGGTGAACATCACGGACAACGTGAACGGCACTCTGTCCTTCAACTACAAGAGGACGTACACCTTCAGACCAGACCTCAGCAATGGCTTCGACGATGACGCTGTGGTGGTGCCAAATATACCCATGTTGGTGAGTACTTAGCATGATAATCATCATAGCATAATATTTATCATCACACCACTAAACATACAGTACGGCCGCTATAAGTTGCCGAGTCTGAAGTTAGGCTCTGCGAATTTTGGCGCTTGGAATATCGTATAAAAATAAACAGACATTTTAGGTTCTTGAGGTCATCAAAGAATCTAAAACTTAGTATTCTTTGATTTGATATATCTTACACTAAACCAGTAGCTCGTTTGTAGAATGTAAGTAATTATCCACAGAAGTGAGGCGTGCCCAAACGCTACCTACGTTCAAAAATATGGTGAAAGAGCCTACCACTTTAATTTTACTTCATTTGCACTTTTATTATTATTAACATTTTTCCTGTGACAAATAAAGGTATAATAAATAAACTGCAGCCCAGGACTTAATGGATATAAAGGGCTTTCATTGAAACGCATGGGAACACATTCAGCGTACAGCTAAGGAGTGGAATTCCCTACCGAAGTCCGTGTTTACTGATAGCTACAACCTAGGGGTCTTTAAACCAACAGTGAATAGGTTACTTCTAGGCGAACGTGTTCCATTGTCGACGACATCATCGCTTACCATCAGGTGAACTAGTGGTCAAGCACTAGCCAATAAATAGTAAAAAATATATATATTTTGTATATTATCCGTTTTACGTTTAAATAAGCCCTTAAACTTTAATGAAATACATTTTTAAAATAAAACAACTTCCTTCCTCACCAAATAAAAAAGTTTAATCAAAAAACCTCACTTAAATGAATTATAAAAATACCGGTGTTTTCCAAAAATGTCCCTTAAAGGTCGTCAACTGAAGTCCAGGAAGGAAGTGTTTCGAAAAATCATTGAACGGTTCTGTTAACATTTTGATTAAATTTACTTTTTATTAATTTATTTATGTAAACTTCATGTACAGTGATGGTACAAAGAATTCTCTACCAGTCATAAAAAATCCAGGATTATTATTTTTTTTTAAGTAGAAAATCATCAATAACTCTTTGCTGGTATGCGGAAGAGAGTGTAAAGTCCTACATGCCTGTCGTTGAAAAGGGAAGATCCTCCGACTAGACAGGTGTTATGTAGACTTAATACCTTAAGGCATTGTCCGTCGTAGAACCTTAGGTGTTGGAGAGACAATACAGTAGGTTTTTTAGTAGTACTTTGCGGATCCGTTTTTAACACTTTTTTTTTACATTTTAGTGAGTAATACTTTTGTAAACACCCTCAACCCTCTTTTAGTCGGGTAAATACACTATTATTATTTCGTTTTGTCCACAAACCTCCTAAAGTCTATTTTTTTATCCCTGAGACTAAATTGACACAGACAAATGTCAAACTTACAATAATAAAGATGCCAGTTCTTTTGCGCTGTGACAAGTGTGACAACCCACGTAATGTCATTTTAGTCTCAGAGATTAAAAAACCGACTTTAGAGGACGTCACAGTGGCGTAACTATATCATCAGAGGCCCGTGGCAAATTCATTGGAGGGCCCCAGAAAACCGTATTTTTATAAATATATTTTGTTACTTTTGAGTTTGCGGTCTCTCAGACCGGGGGCCTCTTCGGACTGGGGGCCCCGTTGGACCGAGGGCCCGTGGCATTTTGCCAGGCTAGCCACCCTATAGTTTCGCCACTGGGACGTCAAGGTTTTGATTGCACACGGCCGCTTTAAAAACTAGAGTCTCTATCAGTAATCCACAGTTTAAATCACTAACTCAGTAAGTCAGTACTAAAACAATCTGGCAGTACATTCAAGGCCCACTTCGCGTGGTTTGCGTAACCATTCGCAAGCAACCACTGATTAGGTCATCGGAGTTAAGCAACGCCTGTCGCGGCCGCGAATTGGAAGGTGACCGCGCCGTCATTACTCTAGCTAGTACTTGAATGAGTGTTTTTTAGTAGGTTTTTATTGATGGTAAGGTGGAGGTTCAATACTGCCGTATTTTTTTTAGTTTTATTATAGTTGCTAATTACTTACTTATGGATGCTGTTTTTGGTAGCCAAGTAAGAACTGTGAAGCATAACACGTTGTGAAAGGGATATCGTCACCATTTTGGGGTTATTTAGATAGATTTATAGGGTTCCGTACCTTAAAATGAAATAAATGGAAACCTTTAAAGCGCTGGCCACACAGAAAAGACGTAAGACGCAGACGGGGCGCGGGCAGGCGCAAAAGTACCAGCGTTGCGCCCGCGCCCTGTCTGTTCTGTATGTTTTGAGTCGCGACGCTTCTATACATTTTGTATGAAAGAGACGCGGTAGAGACAAATGCCCGCGCCCCGTCTGTGTCTTACGTCCTTTCTGTGTGGCCAGCGCCTAAGGATCACTTTGTTAACCGTGTTTCTTTCTGTCTGTAAGCCAGCCTTACTATGAAGTACCGTGTTACCCCAGTTAATGGGTTGTGGAGGTCTGGTAGGCAGCCGCTCCTCGTAAAATACTGGTATTCAGCTAAATCCGGCTTGACTGGAAGCCGACCCCAATACAGTTGGGAAAAGGCTAGGTAGATGATGAAGTATTGCATGCAAATAATTCCACTTAGTCTTGCTAAACTCTTCAAATTGCGCCACATCACTGCTAATGCCTCGTTTAAATTAACTGACTTTGCAAAACGTAGTTTAATGGTGATTGTTTTTAATATTTCTTAATTATAGTTACTATGGCTAGTTGATTTTGTAAAAACACTCTTATACTACGCTATGGAATAAGTTTTTGTGTTTAAGTCACCGCGACTTTGGACAACTGAAGGAATATGACTGGGTTTTCATTATTATCCTTATTTTAAGTCGAAATTATACGTCCATTACTGGATTAGTAGGCCTCCCACTAGTGTTGGTAAAAAGAAAGGTTCTGTGCGTCTCGCATTTATCACATTCCTGCAACCCTCACCAGGTCATCGGTCCACCTTGTGGGAAGCCTTTCAACGCTACTCCAGAACCAACCTTTTGTCCCCATCGACCATATAGTGTTCTACGAACAATGTGTGTGGGTAGGTTCTAGAGTCAGTAAGAGTCTGACACTCCCTCTCGTTTCATCTAGAGCGTGAAATAGTAAATTATAATAGTAGTGGAGAAAGTTTGTCATTGAGATCGAAGCAGGATTCGCCCGAGCCGCTAGTGAGGGTGTTATGGAGCCGACTACTACACCACCTAATCCTCAATCTATAAAATTGATGAGGGGTCCCGGTAGGCGAGTAAAATATTTGCGTAAAAGTCTACTTACGTAACAGACTTAGTTAAGACGTACTTGAACGTCCCCTAAGGTCTGTCAAAGATCTACAAATGGCAGGCTACCAACGGCTTATATTGCTTTCACAAACAGACGAGTTTCAGTGTAGTAAAATAGTCTCCCACCCAAAAACTGACCTTGATCCGCGTTGCTTAACCTCGGAGATGAAACCGTACGCTCTTATAAACCATAGCTAACACAGCATAACATAGCTTTTAGAGCCATGAGCCTCATCTCAGTAAACTATGGTTTCTTAACTAGCCGTAACGTAACCTAAGTTTGTTTTAACCTCAAGTTAAATATAACTATTATACAAATGGTTTCTGTCAGGTAATACTTAACTGAAGTGACTTGTTTTTGTCGAGTCAGTTAAAAGAAATAAGAATAATAACCATCATCTTATTTGACTGGCCTGTTGGTCTAGTGGTTAGTGGTTCTAACTGCTATGCCGGAGGTCGTGGGTTCGATTCCCACCCTAATACTAGTCCCAAACTAAGCAGAGTTTGTGCTATGAGTACTACTCGTAGACAGCTGATAAACATCGTCATCTACCTAGCCTTTTCCCAACTATATTAGAGTCGGCTTTTAGTCAAACCGGATTTAGCTGAATACCAGTATTCTAGACAACTGATAAACATACTTACATATTTTTAAATACATACATATTATAGTTAATTTACACCCAGACACAGAACAAATGATTGTGCTCATCACACACACATTTGTTTTTTTAGGGTTCCGTAGCCAAATGGCAAAAAAGGAACCCTTATAGTTTCGCCATGTCTGTCTTCTTTAACTTTTGAACCATAAGTTTAAAAAATATGAAAAAATTTTGAAAAGTAGAGCTTTATAAAGACTTTCTAGGAAAATTATTTTGAACTTGATGGGACGAACAGGTTTTGAAAAGTTGGGGACACTTATTGTGACGGGCGGGAAACTACGAAACCCTACACTGAGCGTGGCCCGACACGCTCTTTGCCGGTTTTTTCTATTACATTATGCACACGCATTTGACCAATATCTCACCAGATGGTAAGCGATGATGTGGTCGACGATGGAGCACGCTTGCCTAGAAGTAACTTATTCACTCTTGACTTAAAGACCTCTAACGCCCGTTTTCAATAAGCTATTTATCTACAGTTGCAGCTACTAAAGATAAACAAATCTATCCTTTTGCCCTTACTTGCTTTCCTGAAACCTACCGACGGATAGCATTTCATATTGTGGATGGATAGACAGAATCTTACTGTTTATCGGGGATAGCTATCTATCTATGAACTGCGGTAGGTTATTGAAAACGGGCGTTAGTTGTAGCTATTAGAAAACACAGACATCTACAGGGAATTCCATTCCTAGCTGTACGCACGATAAGTGAAATTTTTGAATTGTCGTTGACGAATCTGCGCTTAAGATGGCCAGGAATTAATTTTTCAGATGTTTCTAAGATAAATATGAGCCAGTAAGTAACAAAAACTGAATACCAAACGTAATAGCGTAGCTTATAGGCGCGGACGGAGAAATCGTTTCGCTCTGATTCCGAGGAATCAATCCAGCATCACACTTGCTATTGTAGAGGAGGTAGGCAGTAAGAGAGATGATACTGGCTTGAGGAGAGATGAAAAACATATTATGTGACTAAGAAAGCTATGAATTTAATGTGGATGGATGAAGGAAAATATTGTGAGGAAACCGGCATGTCCTAGAACCAAAAATTCGAAGACATGTGACATCCACCAATCCGCACTGGGCCCGCGCGGTGGATTACGGTCTATTCTCTCGCCTAGAGAGGAGGTCTGAGTCCCAGCAGTGGGAATATTACAAGGCCAATAATGCTATGCTAACAAGGCAGAAATAGAGATGATCTCTTTCTCCGAAATACGAAGTTTCGACCGAAATTTCGCGTGTTTCGTCAGCTTGACGTTAAAATTCCGAATAATCTATCTATCTAATTATGTACCTTCGTTTTTCAATTTTTTTTTTTTTTATGCACCTGCCACCTTCTCTCTTCACCACCCTAGGTTGACTGGTAGATAATGCCTACGGCATTAAGTCCGCCTGTGTACCTTAAATGTTGTATGAAGTTCTAATCTATCTATCTATATACATATATAAAAATGAAACCCGTTTTCCGTTGTCACGACATAACATGAAAACGGCTTGACCGATTTTTTTTTTAAATGTTCCTTGAAGTTCAGTGATGGTTCTTACGGAGAGAAAAATTCTAAAAAAAAAAGTTTGGTAAAGTAGGGTAGGTAGGGTAGTGTAGGGTAGTGTAGGGTTGTGTAGGGTAGGGTAGGGTAGAGTAGGGTAGTGTAGTGTAAGTGTAGGGTAGTGTAGGGTAGTGTAGTGTAGGGTAGGTAGGGTAGTGTAGGGTAGGTAGGGAAGGTAGGGTAGGGTAGCGTAGGATGTGTAGGGTAGTCATTTGACGGGAGCGAAGCCGCGGGTAAAAGCTAGTAAATAAATAAATCAAGACTATTTTTTCGGCACATGTCTTCGAATTGGTGGTTCTAGGACATGTCTGATTCCTCACGATGTTTTCCTTCACCGTTTTGAGAGCAGCGGTGATGAAATAAATTACACAAAGTAATGCGCCCGACTGTGTTTGAACCTGCGACCTACAATTTGCAAGTCGGGGCAATTACCACTGGGCCATCACTGCTCTCTGTCTCTCCGAAATGCATCTTGTCAATTATTCCAATCTTCCGATATTCGAATCGAAGATTTCTATCACTCTTCCAGTTAAGATAATTGAAAGCAAATACCTCAAACCACATGATACCTGAGTAATGAACACTTCAGCACAAAAATGCACTAACTGACGATTTACGAGGCAATGCATGCCTCCACTGTTAACGGACCGTGGTCGCCAGTCCAAGCGAGACGGTTCTATGAGCGACTACAGTCATTTGTTTTTAAGTACATTTTCGGTTTTTATTGACAGTTTGCGTGTTACCCCAGTTAATGGGTTGTGGAGGTCTGGTAGGCAGCTGCTCCTCGTGAAATACTGGTATTCAGCTAAATCCGGCTAGACTGGAAGCCGACCCCAATATAGTTGGGAAAAGGCTAGGCAGATGATGATTGATAGAGTGTGTCTAATGAAAGCGCGACCTGGAGTTTTCTTTTTAAATTTAATTGGCAACATTATTCAGTCGCAATTGTAGGAAATAAAAAAAGTTGTGAAATGTCAACACATGATTCTTCTACTAGTTAGTTATTACTAACTAGTAGGAGAAGAGATCCGCAAGAGAACTAAAGTTACCGACATAGCCCGAAGAATCGCCAAACTTAAGTGGCAGTGGGCAAGGCACATTGCTCGTAGAACAGATGGTCGATGGGGACGTTAGGTTCTAGAGTGGCGGCCACGTACCGGAAAACGCAGCGTCGGAAGGCCTCCCACAAGGTGGACCGACGACCTGGCGAGGGTCGCGGGAATCAGGTGGATGCGGGACGCACAGAACCGGTCGCTGTGGCGGCGCTTGGGGGAGGCCTATGTCTAGCAGTGGACGTCTTTCGGCTGAGATGATGATGATGATGATGATGAACTAGTAGGAGAAAGACATGATTCTCCTACTAGTTAGTTATTACTAACTAGTAGGAGAATCATGTCTTGACATTATTTTTATTTTTTTTGATATTCCACATACAATTTTTTTTTGCATTTAACCTCTTTTTCTCAGGTCGCGCTTTCATTAGATGGACTATAGTTTGCGTGAGGATCTCGTGGCTAGATAATAACAGCCGCATGGGTCGATCTTTAAGGTTGAGCAACGCTTGGTCTGTAGATGGGTGACCATCTTAACGTACCGAGTTTCCTTCGTGCCTCGGAAAGCACGTTAAGCCGTAGGTCCCGGCTGTCATTTGTAGATCTTTGGCAGTCGTTACGGATAGTCAGAAGCCAGTAAATCTGACTCCAGTCTTGCCATGAAGTACCGTGTTACCCCAGTTAATGGGTTGTGGAGGTCTGGTAGTCAGCCGCTCCTCGTAAAATGCTGGTATTCAGCAAAATCCAGCCTGACTGGAAACCGATCCAAATATAGTTGAGAAAAGGCTAGGTAGATGATGATGATGACATACTGCAGCTAGCAACATTACCCGCGTCCCTACGACCGTCCCTTAGTCATAAAGAAAAAATCTATGGGAAAAATATTTTTTTAAATTGGTCCAGTAGTATTAGTTTTTTGTATCACCCAAAGGTTAACTGGTAGAAATTGCCTAAGGCATAATCCACCTCTGTACTTTTTTGTGCATAAAGTATTTAATAAATTAATTAATTATAAACAAAAATACAAACATATTTACTTTGTTTAATGAACAGAGATGGAAGTAAAAATCAAACATGTATTTAACAATAATATCTAAAAATAAACGTAATTAAAAATTAGTTTCACACATTCCACAAAACTGCTAAGCCCAAAGTTATGCAACTCATTTAGAATGACAGCCCACGCATTCCGTGATCACGATGTTATAAACACATAATGAAATATGCAAACACTATACTATGACCGGCCATTCAACTCTATGGGAACACCATAACAGAGGAAAATACACCTTATCTCTATGTGACAAAGTTGAATTTTCCTCAAAAGAAAACTGAGATTCTATTAACAATTTTTGTTCAAGGGAAATTGGACGGTAACGTGTAAAGAATAGAGTTGAAAATAGTTTTGTTTTTTCCTCATGTGGGATTCTATTAACAATTTTTGTTCAAGGGAAATTGGACGGTAATTTAAAGAGAATAGGGTTGAAAGTAGGTTTGTTTATGTAAAGTAAGGTGTAATGTTCTGTGCAAATTGATAGAGTACTCATATTGTACTAGTGTGTATGTTCACGGCAGTTATTTTAATGTGGGATCGGTAGAGTTTTAAGTTAAGTTAGTAGTAGCGAATTGTCCGTTCTTCCTCATGCCCCAGAGGCCTGGATTCCGACCCAGATTTACAGCCACAGTAGGCGTGGGCTTGCGGAAGGCAAGCAATGGGTAGCTCACCGTCCAGCCGTAAAGTAATAGTCCAGGCCGAGCCCAAGTCGTCAACGGCTTGTAGTGTTCCATGCGTGTCTTAAAGAAATGTTAGCAAAACGTAGGAACTGAGCAGGGTCGAAGCAAACTGGAGCTCCATAGCTCCAGTTTGCTCGAACCCATGTTCTGAAAGGAAAACGCGGGTGCATAGAAGGAACATGGAGTGGGTTTTAGTCAACAAAATATTGACAAGGCGTCCCGCTTCGCCCTAGAGCGGGAGAAGTCTTTGAATAATTTCTTTCTGAATTAAAAGAGTGTCAACTGATCATCAATGATGATGTTATCGGGGTGACAAGTTTAGGAAAAGGTTAGGAACTACTGACTGACTAACGCCCGTTTTCAATAAGCTGTCTACAGTTGCAGCTACTAAAGATAAACAAATCTATCCTTTTGCCCTTACTTGTTTTCCTATAACCTACCGACGGTTAGCATTTCCTACCAACAGTGGTGACATTGACAACTAGAATCTACTGTTTATCGGAGATAGCTATCTATTTATGAACTGCGGTAGGTTATTGAAAACGGGCGTAAATAAATAGCTAACGTAACTACCAAAAACACAGATTTAAACTAAAACAATCTTACATTTGTTACCAGTAACAGTAATTATTATAACAGCGTACTACAGCGGACAGGGGCCATGAGCCGACGCGTGAGACGGTGTGTGGCCCACTTTCACTAGCCGGCCTGTGCCGGGCCAAGCACAATGACGGACACTGTTTCTGAAGTGGCTTTACTGGCGTTTACATTGTTTAAGTTATTATTATTATTATATCTAGCCTATACCTACTGTCCCACTGCTGGGCAAAGGCCTCCCTCCATTCCTTCCATTGATCCCGGCTTATAGCCACTTCTTGAAAGACATCCAAGTCCTCACGCCGTCTCCGTTTTAGTAGTTTTTTTTTACTTATCGATAATACCTTTTATTCATGTAATACAACCATCACTTAACCTATCACCTACCCGCGAAACGAGACACAATAGTAAGACAATGACAGCGCGGTCTCATGAGACCGGTCGGAGATTCTTGCAAACGTTAAAGCAAGTCATTCTTTCCCTAAGGAATAAACCCGGATCTAGAAAGAAGGAAAGAAATTCCAATCAAACAACATTGCAGAGTTCTCCGCCCGATTACAACATAAGTAATATACAAAACAGTCCGAAATCAGCTATTGGGCAGTTTCGTATCACTTCTCACACAATCCATCCATCTTTTCTTTGGCTTCCCTGTCCCTCTCCATCCATCCACAAGTAAATTCATTACTCTTTTAGTAACATGCTTTTCATCCCTCTTCTTTACATGCCCATACCAAGACAAACGATTCCTTTTAAACTTATATTGTTGTTGATGATTGCGCAAAAAAATTCAAAAAACTTCGCAACTTGATTCGTGTGTATGTTTGGCAACGAAATAATATAGTGATCTCCCAAACACGTAATTTTTTATTATCATGTGACAGATATCAAGGAGTCTATTGTTTTTGAAACAAAATATACGTATTGTATTGTTCATATCTTTCTTTTTGTTGTTGCAAAAGTTGATATATTGTCTAGTATAGGATGCTGCCAGAGATTTCGCGTGAATGTCGTGTTTACGCTTGACATTTTTAGGTTTCTCCATTTAAAGGACTTTCAATTGTGTAATAAGCCTGCCTAATCAGCCTTACAATGTTTCCACTGCTGGCAGTCCAGCTCATCTCTAGGAGAGGGAATAGACTGTAATCCACCACGCGGGCTTTTATATTTACTACGGCCCAACGAATACAATTTCGCATACAAACTAATTTCCCATTTTTCATCCACTTAAAAGTTGACCTTTCTTATTTCTCGCCTGCAGTATAAAAAATAGTCTTTTGCAAAATTTGACCTTCCTAGACCCAGTAGATGCGTTGGTCAGTTTTTAATTTTATAGGTCTATTATTTATGTTATTTTGGACCCTTCTACTTCGACCCCACAGTTTTTTTCTTTGATAATATAATCTACATATATTATATATATTATTTTGTCTATTCTTTTCCACTGCCGGACAAAAGCCTTCCCCAACTTCACTTCAATTATTTACTTTAGATAAATTACAAATCCCTGCTCACAACTTACACCACAAACTTAAAACGCCGTGAACATGGCACATAATCAGCGCTATGCATTGTGCAGTCATATGTAAAGAAACCATTGTAATGGAACCTAACAGTAACTGGTAACCGCTTGGTTAGATACGTTCGTGAACGTTAACTGACGCTTATTTGTATAGGTACTGATATGTATATAAGAAAAGAAAAGAAAAGAAAAGAAAGAAAACACGTTTATTCCGCCCTAAATGGACGCACAATAAAAAATAAAAATACATTAAAACTACTCTATAATTCTAAAATTGATAATAATGAAGGAAAGAGAGAAAAAAGAAATGAATTTATATGACACAACAAAAGACACAAAAAAAAGGAGGAGGAGCTCGTGGCTAGATAATAACAGCCGCACGGGTCGATCTTCAAGGTTAAGCAACGCTTGCCGAGGTTGCTCTGTAGATGGGTGACTATCTTAACATAGCGAGTTTCCTCCGCGCCTCGGAAAGCACGTTAAGCCGTAGGTCCCGGCTGTCATTTTGTAAATCTTTGGCAGTCGTTACGGATAGTCAGAAGCCAGTAAATCTGACTCCAGTCTTGCCATGAAGTACCGTGTTACCCCAGTTAATGGGTTGTGGAGGTCTCGTAGGCAGCCGCTCGTCGTAAAATACTGGTATTCAGCTAAATCCGGCTTGACTGGAAGCCGACTTCAATAAAGTTGGGAAAAGGCTAGGCAGATGATGATGTATATATAAAGAAAGAAAGAGAGAAAAAAGAAAGAAAGGAAATGAATTTATTTGGCAATATACAACACAATGGTTAGGCAAACACAAAAGAAGAAAAATTGCCTACAGTTTTGTACCCAATTGCTGCATCAACTAGCTCAACTGATGACTCCTAACTATTAGGACTAGAAGTGCTAAATTTTGCACAAGGTTTCCTATTATGTCGCAGGCAAGCACTAAAAGAGGGTTTTCTTCGTTCTCTAGGAGAAGGAATAAGCCGTAATCTACCACGCGGGGCCAGTGCGGAGTTGTCGGTATTACATAGAGAGGATCTTCCTTTTCCCCCTAAGGGGATTTTTTTTTCTGGTAGGGGAATCATCAGAATGACTTCCCCCGCTCTTGGGCGGAGCGGGAGGGCGTGTCAGACTCTTACTGACTAAACCCCTACCCCGTTCCTTCGTTGCCTTCGTTCTGGGGGGGACTCGGTGTCAACCTTTAGGAATACCACATGTTCCCCCCAGAGGCTTCGGCCCTACCGGGCCCCTACAGTTTGCTGACATCTCCTTGAGGCGCGCGTGGAACAGAACGCGCCGTTGACGACTGGGCTCGGTCCAAATTATTTCCAGACTACCGGACGGCGAGCTACCCAGTGCTCGCCGTCCGCGAACCCTCGCCTACGGTGGTCGGAAATCGGGATCGGGATCTCGGCGGCGGCGGCGTGAGGACCGTTCCCTCACGCGCTCGCGGTCAGCAGCCTCCTTCACGAGCATTACTGCTTCGCAGAAGGAGGCGACCGCCCCCTAAGGGGATGAAACGAGAGTTTAAAGTTTGTAAGAAGTAATCCACTCTCACGCGGGTGAAGCCGCTGGCAAAAACTAGTTCACTATATATAGCTGTAGATGTCCAGAAGGGAAGAATTTGAATGCCAGACTTTTACTGACTAAAACCTTTTTAGTTGCCCTTAATACTGCAGGTCAAGACACTTCTGCCAGTCCCTTCATTATACCATCATGGTACCTACTATGTGTGTTAATGGATGGAAGGCGTTACCCACGCCTCTGTCTACCCCAAATGTGCGAAAAGCGTGGCGGCCGTAGGATTATGTAGAAAAGTGTCAATTTGTAATACTCGGTCAAGCGCGGACTTACATCTAGTTTCTCCTCATACATACATATACTTATAGGTATATGTAAGTTAGGAGCAGTGGTGGCCCAGTGGTAACTGCCCCGACTTGCAAGATGTAGGTCGCGGGTTCAAACCCAGTCAGGCGCATTACTTTATGTAATTTATTTCGTCACCACTGCTCTCAAAACGGTGAAGGAAAACATCGTGAGGAAACCGGCATGTCCTAGAACCAAAAATTCGAAGACATGTGACATCCACCAATCCGCACTGGGCCCGCGTGGTGGATTACTGCCCACTCCCTCTCCTAGAGAGGAGGCCTGAGGCTGAGTCCCAGCAGTGGGAACATTATAAGGCTGCTAATGCTAAAAATATGTAAGTTACACTTTTTAAACCTCGTCTTTGGTTGCTACTCCATTCCTACTGGTCGTAGCGTGATGATATAATATAACCTGTAGTCTTCCTCAATAAATATACCATCCAACACTGGATATCATCATCTGCCTAGCCTTTTTCCCAACTATATTGGGGTCGGCTTCCAGTCAAGCCGGATTTAGCTGAATACCAGTATTTTACGAGGAGCGGCTGGCTACCAGACCTCCACAACCCATTAACTGGGGTAACACGGTACTTCATAGGAAGACTGGAGTCAGATTTATCTGCTTCTGACTATCCGTAACGACTGCCAAAGATCTACAAATGACAGCCGGGACCTACGGCTTATCGTGCTTTCCGAGGCACAGAGGAAAGTCGGTATGTTAAGATGGTCACCCATCCACCTTAGCAAGCGTTGTTTAACCTTAAAGATCGATCCGTGCGGCTGTTCTTATTTAGCCACGAGCTCCTCAAGAGTGTATAGTAAAGTCGTAATCAGCTGACTAACCAAATAAGTCGGAAACCAATACTCTATAAGGAATGAATATCCGTTAACCCAATGGTCAATAGACTACACCCACGAGAATTTGACTAGCGGTACAAATTTGCATATTACACCGTTAAATACTAGACGTCATGGAAAAGATATAGATTTTGTTTGTTAGTGGAATTGTAGGAGTTTTTTGAGGAGTATTAATAGGTTTATGGGTCGAAGTTCTAGGTGAAGCAACGGTTGGTTAGGTCGGTTTTTTGATGGGTGACCGTACGTTATGTACTGAGATTTTTCCGTCCGCTCAGCATTGGACCCGTTTTAGGAAGTAAAAACGCTCACGATGTTTTCCGTCACCGTTTTGAGAGCAGTGGTGATGAAATAAATTACACAAAGTATGCCCCTGGTTACTAGAACCAAAAATTCGAAGACGTGTGACATCCACCAATCCGCAATGGGCCCGCGCGGTGGATTATGGTCCATTCCCTCTCCAAGAGAGGAGGCCTGAGTCCCAGCAGTGGGAACATTATAAGGCCGATAATGCTAATGCTAATGAGCCTAGTTGGGTTTCAACCCGCGACCATTCCATGTAAGTCAGGGCAGTTACCACTGGGCTACCAGTGCTCAAATTATTCCTGCCGGTAAACAAACATCCAGGACTCCTAACGAGGGACTAATGAGCAAGAAATTAGATGTTATCATAGAGTCATAAGTAGACGGACCTCGTTTCAATCGATTTTAAAATCATTATTTACTCTGGCAATGTTTGATTTGATGTTCATCACTTCAATATGGATATAGTCATTAGCCTTGATGGCCGATTGTTGTTTTATGATATTGTTTAGAAAACAACTTATAAGTACCTACGTTTTGTAATTTTTTATTAACGTGAGAACTCATCAGAATGACTTCTCCCACTCTTGGACGGAGCGGGAGGGCATGTCAGACTTTTACTGACAAAAACCCCACTCCGTTCCTTTCTAATTTCAAAAATCCTTTACAAGCAAGCTACATCTGACTGGCCTGTTGGTTTAGTGGTTAGTGACCCTGACTGCTATGCCGGAGGTCGTGGGTTCGATTCCCACCCAGGATAAATGTTTGTGTGATGAGCACGATCATTTGTTCTGTGTCTGGGTGTAATTTATCTATAATATGTATGTATTTAAAAATATATAAGTATGTTTATCAGTTGTCTAGTACCCATAACACAAGCTCTGCTTAGCTTGGGACTAGACGGCCTTGTGTGGAAAGTTGTGAAACATACATACATACATACATATATCTTCATTCACACAGCATCTCAGCCGCAAAAAGGGGTTAAGGCTCGCAAATACTAGCCGCCCAGGGCCTCTCGTAACGTCTAATACCGCCCCCGCTAGGCATTGTGGAGGCTATCGGCGGCGGCGTCCTGTCGCGCCGGGCCCTGGTACAGGCCATGGTCCGGGCGAGGAGGGGTGGCGGGCGGTCGCCTCCGTTTGCGAAGCAGTACTTAATGCTAGCGAAAGGGGCTGCGGACCGCCAAGATCACGGTCCCGATTTCCGACCACCGTAGGCGCGGGCTCGCGGACGGCGAGCACTGTGTAGCTCGCCGTCCGGCAGTCTGGTAATAACCTGGACCGAGCCTAGTCGTCTATGGCGCGTTCTGTTCCACGCGCACCTCAAGGAGATGTCAGCAAACTGTAGGGGCCCGGCAGGGCCGAAGCCTCTGGGGAACATAGAAAATCCGAAAGGTTGTCACCACAGATCGAAGGCAACGAAGGAACGGGGTGGGGTTTAGTTAGTAAGAGTCTGACACGCCCTCCCGCTCCGCCCTTCCAAAAAAGTCCCTGCTAGGCAACCATGTTTACACTCACTTACACAATTACTTCTAGCGACTACACATATCTTCAATTATCTGACGTCATCATCTTACGTCTGCCGTGTCAATATTTAAAACGTGATGTACATTTGAAGTGGTCAGCGTGAGTGTGTCACGTGCTAACGTTATGGCGTACTCATCTATATTATATACTAGCTTTAGCTAGCGACTTCGCCTGCATAAAAGGCGCTTTGCCTCGTCGTTTATACCGCGTACATCGAAGGATTGGAACAACTTGCCGGCTGCGGTCTTTCGGTCGGATTATAATTTGGGGACTAGAGTGAATAGGCTCTTAATAAACTAGTGCTCCTCACTGCTTACCATCAGGTGGGGTTGCAGTCAAGCACCGGTTTTAATTTATATAAAAAACAAACATCGTTGTCTTTATGATATCGATGTTTGGAAATCGTTTGCCTTGGTATGGTCATGAAGAGGAGGGATGAAACTCATGTTATTAAAAGACTTATAAGAATACATGTGAATGGATGGAGAGGAGGAGGAAGGTCAAAGAAAAGAGGAATGGATTGTGTGAGGAGTGATATGAAAGAAAAGGAATAAATAGTCTATGTTACTCGGTGAACTCCGATGGACGCGAGACGCACAGGACCGGTCGTTGTGGCTACGCTTTGGGGATGCCTATGTCCAGCTGTTGAATTCTTTCAGCTAAGATGATGATGATACTTACTAATGGAGTCTCGCGGGCAAAGTCGAACATTTTTTTGAAAGTCTGTAGTCAACCCACCTATGTGACTTCAGTTACCCTTTACGTTCCATGGCCGCAGTAACTCTTGAACAAATCCCGCTACCTTGACAGGACCGTTGTCAATTCCTTAACCGCACATAAAGTTAAATTTAACCGTACAGTTACATAAGACAACCTTCGGTTCATAGTTAACTCGGCACACATGACAGCGCCAAGGTTCCGCATACAGGAAGATTGTAGACCGGTCGACCTTACTCGATGGTACTGATTTTAGGGTTCCGTGGCAAAAGTGGAATATAATATTCCACCTCGTTGTTTATACCCCGTACATCGAAGGACTGGAACAATTTGCCTGATGCGGTCTTACCTACCGATTATAATTTAGGTGTCTTCAAAGCTAGAGTGAATAGGCTCTTAACGTTTGAATCCCCAACCGGTCCTATGAGACCGCGCTGTTATTGTTTTACTATTGTGTCTCCTTTCGCGGGTATCTGAGTAATTAATGCAATAGTGCTCACCATCAACGATTGCATCACTGCTTACCATCAGGTGGGGTCGCGGTCAAGCACTAGTTTATATTAATTGAAAAAAAAAATTGAATCGGTTGTTTGTTGAAGATGTTTGGCCTCCCACTCCATCCATCCACATGTATACTTATAACTGATACCACGTTAGTTAAATACCAGGTACAAATACCATAACAGTTCTCGCTACGTTACGGAACCCAATATAAAATAACAGTTATTTTTTGTAATAAAAAGTACTGACGTAAACTTGTAAACACGAGTTTTTTCTTCATATTTTTGCCATAATAACATATTGCCTTAATAACATACAAAAAAAATGTTTAAATAAATCATACGATTGCCTAATCGTATGATTTATTTTAACATTTTTTTACTGATTTGACAGCCGTTTTATTATAATGATGATAATGCTATTAAATCGTCGTTTTTATTTAATATTAATCATGACAGATTATAATGAAATGATGGCCTCTGTTGTTTTAAAGTAACCGATACATGTTTAAGTATCGTGGACAAATGTAACGCACTTAATTAGCTTTTGAGGCTACTTTAAAACTCTTTTGACTGGTTTTATAGGCTTCGTATTTGTATTTGAGAAAGAAGTGGTTTAGATGTGTCTGTCTCCATTTCTTTTAATTTCTCCTTTCGCAGTCTGTTTGATAAAAAATATCAAGAAACATTTCTCTGGAAATAAGCATTTCCTTTGTGCTCATATTTATAACATACTAGCTTCTACAAGCGGCTTCGGCCGTATTAGAGTAGAAATCGTAAAGTCTATATCTTTCAGTGATAAATTAGCATCATACTGATGAAAAAATTGCAAAATCAGTTCAGTATTGCAAAAATTACTCTCTACATACAAACTTACAAGTTTTGCCTCTTTATAATAGACTAGCGGTCCCTGCAGACGTTGTCCTATCCAAAAGTTGTCTCGTTATCAGAAAACAAAAATTAAAAATCCGATTCCAATAGTATTTTCAAACCATCCAAAGCCAAATATACACACAAAATTACTTTCAAATCGGCCAGCCTCTTTAGGAGGAGTTGAGTGACAAACAGTCGTACGGAAGAATTATATATGTAAAGCTATATTGTACCTCTCGAGATGCGGTTTCCTCTTAAATATGTTTTAAAACACCACGGTCATGTACCAAGTATTTTTGTTACAATACTTCCTGAATATTTAACTTAATATTTTTGCATTTAAATCCGACCTTGCATAGACAGTTCAAGTTTATTTCTTACTATTTTAATTTGGGTTCAAAGGGCGAGGTAACGCGGATTTATTAATTATTTTAAAGATCAACTTTTAAGTACAAAAGTATCCAAATAATTACCCGTAACTGGTATCGGTATTTTAGCTGGGTAGTATTTTTTACTATGTAGTATTTTTACCAGGTAGTATTTTGTGCTAGGTTATATTTTATTAAATCATAGCATAGCCTATGATTTTCTGGATTGATAGTAAATGATGGTTTAGGTATAGGATGGAAGAGCTAGCCTAGAAAACGCTTGTTCTATAGATACAGTTCTGGGTTTGCGTGTCTTGGCACGTATGTGAGTTTACATGTTCATGTGGGCCTGGTATGGCCGAAGCCTCTGGAGAACATGGGAAATCCGAAAGGTGTCCACCGTGTCCCCCAGATCGAAGGCAACGAAGGAACGGGGTAGGGGTTTAGTCAGTAAGAGTCTGACACACCCTCCCGCTCCGCCTAAGAGTGGGAGAAGTCATTCTGATGATACCCCTACCATAAAAAAAAAACATGTTCATGTACGCACGATACAAAAGTCATTCTTGGTGGTGGGGTAGGAAAAAAAAGATTAAAATTTTATTTCAAAGCAATGTTAAATCTTATCCATAACCAAGGATTTTCAACGTTTTTTGTGGCTTCGATAATTTATAAGTTAAATTTACTGTCAAACAAGTTTGCTTTTAATTCGGTTGATAGCAATTAATATTAATTTATAAAGTTTTGACTCCACGAGGTTTTACGCGAGGACTTTTTACTGGTTTTTCGTGTTTTATTCGACCTTCGAAAAAGTTGATCGATCCTGTATTTCATTTTTTTGCTTAAACTATGTGTTGTAATGTGGTTTTATAATTCCATTTTGATGTCGGTCAAAGTTTAATTTATTTACCTACGATTTATTATACTCATAAAAACCTACTTATATTATTGGTGTAATTATATTGGTGTTTATTAGTGTATTTATTTACTCAAATACCCGCGAAACGAGACACAATAGTAAAACAATAACAGCGCGGTCTCATAGGACCGCTTGGGGATTCAAACGTTATTAGGTATATCTTTATTTATACATGTACATACACATGTATAAATAAAGATACATGTACATGTATGTTGTAGGTTTGTAATGTGTGTTATTTAGACGTCCTAATATAAGTTTATACTGTACATCTATGTAGATCCTACTCTCGAATGTAATGTCTCTGTCACTCAAAGGTTTGCTGAGAGAAAACTCATCGTTGAGTTATGTTCACCTTTGTACATTGATTACAAAATTATTGTATTAGTTCATGCATGAATCCTCGACCGATCCTATGAGATCGTGCTGTTATTGTTTTACTATTGTGTCTCGTTTTGTGAGTATGTGATAGGTCGTTAAAGTTTACAATAAAACTTTTGTCGTTCTTAATTCGTAAAGAAACTTAATAAAAAAAAATCTTTTTCTTTTGTGAGCAGTGATATGAAAGAAAAAGGAATTACCTAGTGATATTATGATGGGTGACAGCACAGAATGGAAGAAACAAACGTGTTACAACACGTAAATTTGCCGCAAGTAATATGGGATAAGGACAGGAAGAAAAGACAATGTAAACCTTTCAGCTTTGTACCCAAACTATTCTAACCCACATCTTCTCTTCCAGAGCGCGACCTCCCAATCGAAGCACGCAGCGCGCTTCCTCCGGCTGGCGATGGCTTCCATCATGGACATCCTGAAGATCAAGCCGTTCGTGGAGGTGTCGGTGGGGCAGCTGCTCTGGGGCTACGAGGATCCGTTGTTGAAGCTGGCCAAGGATGTGGTGCCGAAGGAGCAGAAGCTGCCTTATGAGGAGTTTGGACTGTTCTATGGGGTGAGAATTTTAAAATAATAATATAGATATAGGTATATAAACAAGGTGGTTTCAATTCAAAAACAGGGGTAGTTATTCGGCTTTTACTAAGGTAATGGGCCGGATAGTTGCCACTTTTTATGAAATCACGAATGCTGAACGCTGCCCGCCCACGACCGATTCGATTTTTTGTAGGTGAAAAATAGAACACACTGATAGCAATAGTGCAACGCACACGACCAACAAAAAGTCGGTCAGAATATACTATAAGATTATAATTTGTGACGATTATCGGACCTATGAGAAGTTTGTCGTGGGCGAGTAGCGTAAAAAGATAAATATTGATTTGTTAAACGTGCGGGTACTTACTATCTCCGATCCTTAATGTTACATTTACGAGTAATTCTTAGTGTAAAATTATTTTTAAATGTATTTATGGTTATTTAAACGTCATGTACAGTGGTCAGGTGGGCTTAATGCAACAAGGCATTGTCTACCAGACAACCTTTGGGTTAAAAAAGACAATATGCGGTAGGTTTGCACCGTGGTTTACACAGTAAACAAATAACAGATATTTCAAACAGAATAAATAAAATAAGTATGTGTTATATTTTTTAAAGTACAATAGGGTTGACGACGTATCCTTTTGCATAAAAACCTCCACACAAACAAAAAGACCATTAGTCTTTGAACACAGCAAAATACCTTAAGCTGACAAAAATTTGTCTCTTATACTTACTAATATATCCAATTCTCCCTCCCCAGAAAAACGGCACAAGTCCAGACGTGGTAACCATGTTCACCGGCGCGACCGGCATGTCAAAGTACGGCATCATAGAACGCTACAACATGCGGGAGAAGCTGCAGCACTGGACCACGGACGAGTGCAACAGCCTCGCCGGCTCCGACGGCTCCATCTTCCCCCCTCACATCACCAAGAACAGCACTCTCGCTGTGTATGATAAGGATCTTTGTAGGCTGTTGCCTCTTAGGTAAGTTTGAAGCTTTTTTATATCATCATCATCTCAGCCACTGCTGGACAAAGGCCTCCCCCAATCGCATCCATCGGATTCCCGCGACCCTCGCCAGGTCGTCGGTCCACCTTGTGGGAGGCCTTCCAATCCTGTGTCTTCCGGTACGAGGCCGCCACTCTAGAACCTTCAGTCTCTATCGACCATCTGTTCTTACAGCAATGTGCCCTGCCCACTGCTACTTAAGTTTGTGTAATTTATTTCATCGCCGCTGCTCTCAAAACGGTGAAGGAAAACATGGTGAGGAAACTGGCATGTCCTAGAGCCAAAAACTCGAAAACATGTGACATCCACCACTCCGCGTGGATTAGGTATTCTCTCTCCTAGAGAGGAGGCCTGAGTCCCAGCAGTGGGAACATCACAAGGCCGCTACAACTTGCGGAAGAAGCTGCAGCACTGGACCACGGACGAGTGCAACAGCCTCGCCGGCTCCGACGGCTCCATCTTCCCCCCTCACATCACCAAGAACAGCACTCTGGCGGTGTATGATAAGGATCTTTGTAGGCTGTTGCCTCTTAGGTAAGACATCATCATCTACCTAGCCTTTTTCCCAACTATATTGGGGTCGGCTTCCAGTCAAGCCGGATTTAGCTGAATACCAGTATTTTACGAGGAGTGGCTGCCTACCAGACCTCCACAACCCATTAATTGCCTCTTAGGTAAGTGATGATCATTTTTTTATTGGTATAAACTATGTGCTTGACTGCGATCCCACCTAATGGTAAGCAGTGTTGCAATCGTTGATGGTGAGGCGCACTAGCTTATTAAGAGCCTATTCACTCTAGCCCTTGAAATCATCCAAATTATAATCGGACGGGAAGATCGCAGCAGGCAAAGCAGTAGTGGGCCAGTGGTAACTGTCCCAACTTACAAGCTGTAGGTCGCGAGTTCAAACCTGGCCAGGCGTTACTTTGTGTAATATCTTTCATCGCCGCAAAACAATTCTGACTCAAAGTGATAACAAACAACGCATACTTAAAATTATAAAATACTTCAATACTATTCCCTAATTTCTTATTTAGACAAGACTCTATTCCGCCTACATTAAAAATCTTTCGATCGCATTGACGTCAAAATGACTCAAACTCAGCGCATAAAACTTTGTCTGGCCTGTTGGTCTAGTGGTTAGTGGCTCTGACTGCTATGCCGGAGGTCGTGGATTCGATTCCCACCCAGAACAAATGTTTGTGTGTTAACACGATTATTTGTTCTGTGTCTGGGAGTGATTTATCTATAATATGTATTTATTTAGGAACATTAGTATGTTTATCAGTTGTCTTGTACCCATAACACAAGCTCTGCTTAGCTTGGGACTAGATGGCGTTGTGTGAAATTTGTGGAATATTATTATAAAAATGACAAACAGTATTCATAAAATGTCAAAACACACGTTTCCTATAATTCTATTCTCTTATTTTAGATAAGCTAAGTTTCCTATACGCTGTCTGTTTACAATATTACCTTCACACGTTTAGTTTACATTTAAACCGTCATTGTTTAGATTTTCTACACTTCCTAATAATGCATAATATCAACAAACGAACGTAATGTTGTATAAAGCACATTACTATTAGTACTGAGTCATCGCTTTGGGAATTTGCCAATAGTATTTACAATTATGCCATGAAGTACCGTGTTACAAAGTTAATGGGTTGTGGAGGTCTGGTAGGCAGTCGCTTCTCGTAAAAGACTGGTGTTCAGCTAAATCCGCCTCGACTGGAAGCCGACCCCAATATAGTTGGGAAAGGCTAGGTAGATGATCATTTACAATTATGACCAGAAACCATGGAAATGGAATTTAATTTGATTAATCACTACGTAGTATAAAACAAAGTCACTTCCCACTGACTGTCCCTATGTATGCTTAGAACTTTAAAACTACATAACGGATCTTGATGCAGTTTTTTTACTAGATGCCAATGGCGGCAATGGGCAGGGCACATTGGTCACAGAACAGATGGTCGATGGGGACGAAAGGTTCTGGTGTGGTACCACGTAACAAAGCGCACATTGTTGGAAGGCCTCCCACAAAGTGGACCAATAATCTGGTGAAGGTCGCGGCAGGACCGATCGTTGTGGCAACATTGGGGAAACCCTATGTCCAACAGTGGACGTCTTTCGGCTGAAATGATGATGATGATGAGTTATAATTTAATAGCGGCTGCCTTCGACTTCGTATACTTGTTATGTAAATAAAAAATCCTGACCTTCCCTGTCTTTTTTTTTTACAGGCTCGTGCTTTAGCACTATCACACCTAATGATTACTTATTCACAGAACAATCTCAGCAAGCGTTGCTTACCTGATCCATGTGATCGTTATTCCTTGCCATGAGCTCTCGAACAAATCAACCTATATCTATACAATATACGAACCTTATGCCTTGTCAAGTAGTCTCCGAGAAATTAATCCATATCTAACCAATATTTTCTTTAATTCCAGGTTCCTTCAAGAAGAAACCATCAACGGCATCCAAGCCTACCGCTTCACGCCCCCAGAAGACGTGTTCGCCAACAACGAGCACAACAAGTGCTTCTGTCCCGCCGGCCCGCCGTGCTCGCCCAACGGGCTGTTCAACGTGTCCCTCTGCCAATACGGTAGGTTGTCAGTTAGTAAGAGGTCTACAGAGGACTCTAACAACGAGCACAACAAGTGCTTCTGTCCCGCCGGCCCGCCGTGCTCGCCCAACGGGCTGTTCAACGTGTCCCTCTGCCAATACGGTAGGTTGTCAGTTAGTAAGAGGTCTACAGAGGACTCTAACAACGAGCACAACAAGTGCTTCTGTCCCGCCGGCCCGCCGTGCTCGCCCAACGGGATCTTCAACGTGTCCCTCTGCCAATACGGTAGGTTGTCAGTTAGTAAGAGGTCTACAGAGGACTCTAACAACGAGCACAACAAGTGTTTCTGTCCCGCCGGCCCGCCGTGCTCGCCCAACGGGCTGTTCAACGTGTCCCTCTGCCAATACGGTAGGTTGTCAGTTAGTAAGAGGTCTACAGAGGACTCTAACAACGAGCACAACAAGTGTTTCTGTCCCGCCGGCCCGCCGTGCTCGCCCAACGGGCTGTTCAACGTGTCCCTCTGCCAATACGGTAGGTTGTCAGTTAGTAAGAGGTCTACAGAGGACTCTAACAACGAGCACAACAAGTGTTTCTGTCCCGCCGGCCCGCCGTGCTCGCCCAACGGGCTGTTCAACGTGTCCCTCTGCCAATACGGTAGGTTGTCAGTTAGTAAGAGGTCTACAGAGGACTCTAACAACGAGCACAACAAGTGTTTCTGTCCCGCCGGCCCGCCGTGCTCGCCCAACGGGCTGTTCAACGTGTCCCTCTGCCAATACGGTAGGTTGTCAGTTAGTAAGAGGTCTACAGAGGACTCTAACAACGAGCACAACAAGTGCTTCTGTCCCGCCGGCCCGCCGTGCTCGCCCAACGGGCTGTTCAACGTGTCCCTCTGCCAATACGGTAGGTTGTCAGTTAGTAAGAGGTCTACAGAGGACTCTAACAACGAGCACAACAAGTGCTTCTGTCCCGCCGGCCCGCCGTGCTCGCCCAATGGGATCTTCAACGTGTCCCTCTGCCAATACGGTAGTTTGTCAGTGATTTTAGAGCATACACACGAACGGCATGTTGCTAACGGCAGAGGTAACTGCAGCCGTCGATACGTCAGTGGCAACAGCTGTTGACGCTTCGATGGCAACATACCAACAAATGAAGATCAGCGGAAGCCGTCGTGTGCCAAGTGTCACTATAGGATGACCGGCTGCGTCCAACGCATCTTAAGGCTCAAAAATGAATAGACCTACCTCCAAATTCATCAGATTTGCACTACTATCTACATATCAGTCATTGTATTCAGTGTGTAGGGCTACTACGACATGAAAGAGGGAATATTTACGAAATAAATATTTGTTTTGTAATTAGGTGGTCAATAAATATACAAAAATCCTACTCATGTTATAAACGTGAAAGCTAGCTATAACCAGCGACTTCGCCCGCACCTTTGAGAAATATTTTGCTAATTTATGTTTTTCCATTTACTTCCAGACTCCCCGATAATGCTATCGTTCCCTCACTTCTACCTGGCTGACCCCAAGCTCAGAGAAGCAGTCGAGGGCATCTCTCCGCCCGACGCAGAGAAACACAGACTCTTCATCGACGTACAGCCGGTAAGACAGCTTCTATTGCAATCATGTGAGAGCCAAAATGACGGGTGAACCACATACTAATTACTGATAAAATATAGCTAAAATGTACTATTATTAGAAGGAGGTATAGATCTTGTAGAACTAAGTACTAAATAGTGTATATTTTATGTACCTACATTTGTTGGTGTAATTTAATTCTCTGCAATATAGCCGCCATTTTGACTCCCACAATTCTATAAACTGAAATCATTAAAACTCTTTTCAATCTCAATCCCTAAAAAATACCGTTATAAACTAGAAAGAAAAAAAAGATTTAATAAAAAGTAGGAGTATTCCAGAAACCAGCTTTCAAGTACCGTTAATAACAATTACTTTTAAAACACTAATCCTAGTATTAAAAAATATATTAATTTTTGTTTACAATAAATCGCTTCTTATTTTACAGACCCAATTTATTTATACTCCAATTGACTCTTGTCTAAGTTTACAAATCAGAATGAAATTTTAACATAAGCATAGCATATCAGCCTTATATTGTTCCCACTGCTGGGACTCGAGGCTCCTTTCTAGGAAAATGAATGGCCGTTTTTTTATTATTATTCATAAGCTCGTTTGACCATTCTCTCATTCACTCACTTGGTGATGGTAAGGGATAAAGTGGTCGACGATGGAGCACGCTTGCCTAGAAATAAGCTATTCACTGGTGGCTTAAAGGACCTCTAGGTTGTAATCCACTACGCGGGTCTGGTGCTTTTTTAGTTTTGGCAAGGCCGAAATATTTTTTTTATTGAATATTATTGTCTATATTAATATAATAAAGAGGTAAAGTTTGTTTTTTTGTTTGTATGAGGTAATCTGTGGAAGTCCTGGTCGGATTGCTAAAATTTTTTCACCAATAGAAAGCTGCTGTATTCTTGAGTGACATAGGCTATATTTTATGTACGCGGGCAAAGCTTCGAGCTAAAGCTAGTCATTAATAAACGTTTTTATTATTATTAATAGTATTCTAACCATCACTTTGGTTTCCCCGTTTCCAGGAGATGGGCATAGCGATGCGCGCGCGCGCCCGCATCCAGATCAACCTGGCCGTGTCGCAGGTCATCGACATCAAGCAGGTCGCCAACTTCCCCGACATCGTCTTCCCTATTCTCTGGTTTGAGGAGGTAAGCACAAGTTTCTATAATTGATCCTATAAATTGTTTGTTCTTGTCCCTTCTCATATTTTTTTCCTTCCTTTAGCTACTTAGAGTTTCATAATAGGTATTAATCAAAGTCATGGTTTATGTAATATTTCAAGAATAGTTGTTTTCACAAAATCAAAAAGTTGGTCATAACCACTTTTTGATTTTGTGAAAACCACTTTTTATAGTACCATATTTACAGTTTTCAAAGTGATATTTACTTTATAATAAAAACTACTAACAGAACGGGAGAAACTTATGTATAAAAACTCTTGTTTGACAACTTAATCGACTTTTTTTTTTGTTTGCAATTGGCAAGTCTGAGAATAGGTTGTAGGCTATTTTTTACACTCCTACCCCATTCCCATTTTTTTCTATGATGAATTTTGACAAAATGTTTACCGGTTTGCCGGACAGGTTTATGTAAAACGACTAAGTGTTGAAATATATTTTTAATGTTGTTGAACACGTCTCAACCCCCACCCCCCCGCCCCTCCTCCGCAGGGTATCGACGAACTCCCCGAGCAGGTGACATCACTACTACGCCTGGCGACGCAGGTGCCGCCCGTGGCGCGCAACGCGCTCAGCTACGGCCTCTCCGCGCTCGGGATACTGCTCATCCTCTTAGCTGTTACTTGTCTTATTAGGTGAGTCCGAAAACTACTGTAGCGACATCTGTCGGATTATTCCGATCTGTCACCCCGTTTTGTCCCCTTAAGGATTAATTTTTAAAAGTAATGCCACACATACTGCAACATTACATTAAATTAACGTTTGAATCCCCAACCGGTCCTATGAGACCGCACTGCTATTGTTTTACTATTGTGTCTCGTTTCGCGGGTATCTAAACCTTAACCACTAGTCTGTAGAGACTAGTGGTTAAGGTTTATAATCATCATCAACATTTAAATAAGTTACAAACAGGAGGACAGATCAAACCTTTTTTCCGATACATACCCCTAAGGGGACAAAGCGGGGTAACAGATAGGAATAATCCCATCTGTCTGGGTCTATTATCATCATCATCTGCCTAGCCTTTTCCCAACTATATTGGGGTCGGCTTCCAGTCAAGCCGGATTTAGCTGAATACCAGTATTTTACGAGGAGCGGCTGCCTACCAGACCTCCACAACCCATTAACTGGGATAACACGGTACTTCATGGCAAGACTTGAGTCAGATTTACTGGCTTCTGACTATCCGTTACGACTGCCAATGATCTATAAATGACAGCCGGGACCTACGGCTGTCTGGGTCTATATGGAAAGCATTCATCAGTTGTGTACCCAGGTAGGCCGCTGCAAACACAACTTGGCGAAATAGAGTTTAATAGACCCGTCGGATACTCAATGTCAGTGCGGTGCTCCTGTTCAAAACATGAGCCACACGTTAGATTGTGCCAAGTGCCATAGATATCGCTTCTTCTTCTTTTCAAATCGATGATAAACTCGTTATATTGTTTGGTCGTACTTCCTAGTACGACGCTACGTTAACTGCAGCATTCATCGGTGGCACTCATTAAATCCTCCAAAGTATAGGTGTTTGGGTACATGGGGCATTCCAACGTGTGACTCATGTTTTTATCAGTCTTTTAACTACCATACGCTCTTCTAGCAGAACAATATTGGAGGAAAAGACACCCGGTGGTGAAATTTTTCGTGTTTTTTTAAATCAAATTTTCGTCACTAAAAATGACATCGGGGTTGATAAAATCGTTATTCTAATCAACATTTTAGTCGAATTTCACTAAAAACATTAGAATAAGGATTTCATATAGTTTAGTTTTAAAAAAGTAAAGGTTTTTTTAATTAAGAATAAACTGTCGAAAAATTCCACTACTGAAAGGTCCAGGATCGTGTACTGGATTCATGCTATTCCATCGTGCGTCGATGACACCTGATGATGATGATGATTGTGAAAGTCAGAATGGCGTTTTTGTAGATGAATTGAAATAGCCTCCAGCAAGTTTACACAAATAACTTTCGTAAATCTTTTTCATCCATTGAGGTAATGTGTTTAATTTGAAATGCTTTCCTTTCCAGGTCATCCCACCGCCAAAGCACGTTAAGATTAGAAGGTCACGTGGTGGCCAAGCCGCCCCCAGCTAAGACCCCCAGCAAGGACAGCAACGGTTACGAGCTGAACAGCAGAAGATAATCGTAAGGATAGTTCCCCTTCATCGTAATGTATTGTTATTGTTCATCTTGAATTTCTGATCAGCTGCCGTGAAAAAATTTGTGTGAGGTTGAAAAGTCATTTTTGTAAACTTTTGGTGAAGAATTGTAAACTACGTTGACGATGAAAGTTATTTTTGTAACGACAAAAGTTATTTCGCCCACGCTAAACGGAAAGTTTTCTAACTATGGCGAAGTTTTGAAAACATTTGTGACGACAAAAGTTATTTCCGTAAACCTGGTTCAAGCTAATACGTTATTTTTTCTAAACTTTGGCGAAGTTTTGTAAACACTTTTGACGATAAAAGTTATTTTTTGTAAACTTAGTTCATGTTGATGTGTTTTTGGCGAAGTTTTGTAAACTAAGTATATGGTAAAAGTTATTTTTGTAAACTTGGGTGAAGTTGTGTAAACTTGGTTGGTGTTAAATGTAATTTTATAAACTTGGAGTTATGTAAAGTAATTTTGATGTTGAAAGTAAATTTTAGTCTAATGTTGAAAGATTTTATTTGTTTGTTAGATATTGATGTGGAAATGTGTAAAAACAAGTTGTAATAATTACTTTGAAATTTTTTGAAAACCCTCCGAAATAACATTTTAGCGATGATTTAAAATAAAAAACATTACTAACATGTAAACAAGAGATTAGTTAAATAAAATTAGTAGTTAAAAACCCCACCAAGCATCACTAAAAAATATGACAATAGGTTTAACATTTATGACAAAATGTTGTGACTTTTGACCTTTCACCTCCGAACAAATAGTTCAGCTTTTCAGAAATTCATTCTAAAAGAAAACTGTCTTAAGACCACGATTATTTTATATTCGTTTACAAAAATCACTTACCTAGGAGTCGAATCTCAGACCTCAGTCGAGGCAATTTTAAAAGATATTAAATAAAAGTGATTTTTACATACGAATATAGAAAAAATATAGCTGAAATACCTTCTTACCTAGTTTTAATTTTAGAATTATAATCTGTAGTCACAAAGTATTTTTAATCTATATTACAGTTGTGTTGCCAGACCAAAAAAAAATCCAATATGGCGACTAAAGTCTTAAGGCAGTGAGTTTTTAAACAATTACCGTTGTTTGATATTTTTGACATTTAATTTGACATTTGATATAGTGAATTATTGTCCTGTCAAAAGACTTGCATGATTATTTTAGCCTTTTTAGTTATGAAAAGGCTAAAATGGTTGTCCCCGACGCAATATTTTGCAATTTCAAATATAAATGTACTCAATATTTTGAATAAAATATCAGTAATGGAAAATTATCAAGACATCGAATGGAGAAAATCATTTTTATAATTTAATAAATAGTTTTTTTTTTTCAGTTGGTAACACTGTTAAGGCTGTAATGCATTTGCGGTTTAGACCTGTGGTTATGTGACTTATTTAATTTTAAGAAGGTTTTTATTTTTGCTGTAAATATTTTCTATTATTCCTCTTGATTTTAATTTTACTTTTATTTTTATTTTCTGCCTCATTTTTAAAAAAAACCTCTTGTTTAAGACATCACATTAAAATTAACAAGAGATTTAAGATTGCGTTTTTTTCTTCAACTAATCGCGTTTTTAAATCGCAAGTGCATAATAACCGGCATTCAAAGAGACATTTTAAATCTTAACATTATATGAACGTATTTGCGATTATTATTGTACCACCTTACTTTTTAAGTCAGACATTTGAAGTGAAGGCGGTGACGCTGGCTTTCAGGAACGACTGACCTCAGTAACCCAGTAACTGGGTAGCACAATACTAGTAATCACCCAGTAACTGGGTAACACAAAGATCAAATTTTCGAATTTCGAACTACCTTATGTCCGTTATTTCAGATAAAAATTATGAAATTACTGCCTTCACTTCAAATAACTCTAAAATTCCTTTAAAAACTAAGTGTCTTCGAATGTGATAGCAAATATTCCATGTTTTTGTATCAAATTACGCCGTAGAATTATATTGAACAAAATATTGTAAAACGTTATTTTACATTTTGACATTTTATCATGATGAAGATTTTTTTTTTAATTTTAAACACACGTTGACATTTATCACTATGACTGTATTTTTTAATCTGTAAATATTCTTTGGTAAAGCTTGCTAGGGTTGGTTACGACTATAAATGATTTATTTATGATATTCAAGCTAAAATAATGCTTTACATTACAACGATCAAAAAATGGCGACTGTTTTTACCTAACAATAAAATATTAAGTTTTTTTTCCTAAATCTGATTTATTTCAAAACATTTTTAGTCGTAATCTTAGCCTAGTGTGGCAACATTACTTTATTTTTAATCTCTGGGCTTCGGGTTGCCATTAAAATCTAAATGTATCGGTTATAAAAATAAGACAGGTGTTATTTGTTGGGACTGCGAGAGTATCGATATTTTAATCGACTAAATTATTTAGTCTTTTTAATTTTACAAAATATTTTTTTTTCTCTTGATCTTTGACTACTCTATAACTCGACTAAAAAGTTTAGTCGATGTATCGATAAAAATGTAGCGGTTAGAAAATTATTATTTTTTTATAAAAAAAAAAACTAATTTACCGATAGTTGCTAGTCTGTACTTGTGGGTCCGTCCATTAGATTCCTTAGCTTAATATATTTTTTACCAATTATCAAAGTTTCGTAGTTTTATATAAAAAGGAGCGGTTACTACGTATATTTTAAGGTTTTTTTCTGGGCGTGCAAATTATAACCTAAAAAACTTGGGCCAAAAATAATATTATATTAAAATATTGAGAGCACATTTAAAAGAACAAATAAATAATTATTAAACTAAACTAGTAGATATTCCAGAACTAAAAATCCACTGGCCAATTCTCAAATGTCATATTGATATAACTTGGCAACAAAAAAGAACAAATATTTTTTAGTATTTTCCGCGGCCAAGTTTCAGCCAAGTTAAAATTTGCACGCCCAGATACTTACGAATAGTTTTTCAATTAGAAAATATCATGAAACTATTTCGGAATACGTACTTAGGCATATAAAAAAAACAATGACAATGTATATCATGGTTTTTTAACCATACTCGCTGATTTAAAGGGACAACTAGAAAACGGTGCTAAATGGTTACTATTTTGAACACATTTTTTATACCTATTTGACATTTAGAGTACGCGGACGTAAATGTCATCGAGTTGACATAAGCTCGAGCTGTCATTTTTCCCGGGTACTTTTAAACTTGGATTGAAATCGTCATGTAATACTGACAGACAATACATTATTTCGGATGTTGACTGAAGTGTAAATGCTTTAACTTAAACATGTCTTCCAATTTAACTCGTTGCATAAAAATTTGTACTTTAAAGACGAGAGAGAAGTTATATTTACCCGGATTTTACAATAAAATTTAAAAGTTTGTTAGTAACTTTTGTTTCTATCTGTAAGCAGATGTTGAGAAAATATTGTGATGATGAGAATTTATTATTGGTGCACACACACACATTTTTCGTTCCTCGACCACATCGTCGCTTACCATCAGGTGAGATAGCGGTCAAAGTCGAATCTATCTGTAATAAAAAAATAATACCAAATGGGGTAATTTTGACCCTGGAGTATAATTTAGGCACAAGTTTTTTAACCAATAGGAACATGAAATACTGTGTTTCTGCTAGTTAAATAACTGGTGCCAAAGTAAACCTACTTGAAAATATACGTTTTCTCAACTTCTACTTACAGAGAAAAACAAAATGAATGTACAGTACCCGGCAAATAAGTTGGCAAGAAATTGACTTAGTGGGGGTAATTTCGCGCATGGTGCACAAAAAAGCGAATGTTCGAACGGGACGTAACGCAGTGCGGAGGCAAAAGTCGACTAGCTCACCAATCATAGACTACTATTATAATATTGCACCAATAGCGCGCCGGATCGGCGCTACCTCATACCCCGCGTCCCGCTTGACCACCAAATAGATCTAAAAATCGATTTCTGCGCAACTAACGACTCTTGCCAATTTACGTGCCGCTGGTTATACTAATCTCATTGATAAAACTTTAAACAATTGAGCTATGTATATTTTTGATAAAAATTCACTCAGACTGAAGATACCGACTCAAGATTTTTATCACTACAATGACAATTTTTTCCAAAAACAGAATAACTCATGAATGTATTTATGAAATGCAATTTATATTAAAATTAATTTGATTAACTAGTTTTCACTCTCCTGTTTGGGTTTTAAAATTGAGAACAAAAACATTATTTCATTATTTTTCAAGTCGGTTTTTTTTTACTTCATAAGTTATTTTTTGTTTCTTACTTATTACGATGTATCCATCATTGTAATTCTTGGCCTTTTTCTTAGGCCAAGTTTTAAAATGTAAACATGACTATGTAAGTCTTGGCCAAGTTTCAAAAACGGGCCAAGTTGTAAGATTTAGCCAATTTTCAAAAACGGGCCAAGTTGTAAAATGTTGGTCAAGTTTTTAAAATGGGGCTAAGTTGTAAAAAAATTGGCCAAGTTTTTGAAATGGGGCCAAGTCAGGGAACTAAACGATTGTTGCTCAAATTCAGTAATTTAGACATCACCTTATTATATTTTTTAATATTAAAATTGTTCGTAATTTGTAAATAAATGAAGGTGTAAGATATAGACATGTGTTTTATTACTTTTTATATCCTTGTTACATAACAAAAGCATCAAAATGGATGTCTATAGGTATATGCGGAGACGGATGGAGAGGGAAAGGAAGGCTAGAAAAGATGGAAGCATTGTGTGAAAAGTTTTTTTTTTTTTTATGAGCCTATTCTGTCCCACTCCTGGGCAAAGGCCTCCCTCCACTCTTTCCATCTTTCGCGAGCCCGCGCCTCCTCCTGGAATCTATCCAATTCGTCCCGCCATCTCCTTCGTGTGAAAAGTTATATGAAAGAAAAGGGAGTTAGGGTCAGCTCACACCGAGACGCGACGCGACGCGACGCTGCACGCACATTTTAACAGAGTGAGACCTATAGCGCACTAGCGGCCAACGGCCAGCGGCTAAGTCGCGGTGGCCATTGAGATACATACATTAGTATGAAAACGCCATAGAGCGCGCGCACCTGGCCGCACGCGGCCAACGGCCATACCGAGCGGCAGCGGACAGCGAGATCGAAGCGACGCACTTGCGGCCAGTATTCTGTCCGCTGTCAGCTGCGGCCACTGAGATCAATTGCATTGTAGTAAAATCACCCGTGTGCGCGCACTAGCGGCAGCGGTCACGCGTATTGTGGAACTACAGCATAATCTTCATGCGTCAGCATGATCTTCGTGCATCAGCGATGTCTTTCGACACGGAAAGATTTATGAGGGCGTTTCGACTTTATTTTATTAAAGTATTTGTTATCTGCAGAAGTGAAAATTCTGTACATTGAAAATATAAAAAAAAAATGGCAGGGGGTGTTACTAGACCGGTACCCAAAAATGTGATTAAAAAAAAATTGTATGTCTGTCTGTTTGCTCAGGCAATTCGCAAACACTATCGGTTCGATTACGATGAAACTTTGTACAATTATTCTTTAATATCCTGGGCACCACACTGGGTACTTTTTATCCCGAAAAAGTATATACAATAAAAAACAAACTTAATTTTAACAATACAAAAGCACTGCTATTTCTTCAACGTCCGTTTTGAAGCGCGCTGTATGTGCAACTAACTGACAACTGACGATCGTGGCCGCGGCTCTGGCCGCGTTGCAAACCGCAACGCCTGCGGCCAGCCGCGCGACCTGTCCGCTGCGGACTGGCCGCTAGTGCGCGCCTGGCCTGACTCAAAATAGAACTTAATTTACTAAGCGAAAAGATACACATTTCATTGTGAGAAATTAGAATACGTTGCTCCATGCATCGCTGCGCAGCGGAACGTTTTTATATTCACGATGTCGTATCCAGCGATTTTACTGTGTGCCTCGCAACGTTGCGATGCGTCGGCGCATCTAGGCCTCTTCCTGCATCGTCGCGTCGCGTCGCTTCTCGGTGTGAACTGACCCTATACCAACACACGCACACAGCCTATGCTCAACTAGAACGAGTACTGCTTAGTCTACTTACAAGCAACAAGCCTTCTCACTTGTCAAACAAGCGAACTGAACCCGTCAGTCATGGTTGGGATCTCGGCGGCTGAGGCGTGAGGACATTCGTTCCCTCGCGCGTGCGGCCTCCTCCTTCGCTAGCATTACTGCTTCGTAGAATGAGTCGACTGCCTGTCACTCCTCCTCGCTCCAGACCAGGACCCAGCACGAGAGGTCGCTACCTCAACGAGGACGACTAGGCTCAGTTAGGGTTATTGCCGGACTGCCGGATGCCGAGCTACCCAGTGCTCGCCGTCCACGAGTGGTCGGAAATAGGGATCGGGATGTCGGCGGCGGCGAAGTGAGGACCGTTCAATTCGCAGCTAGTGCAGAGGTAGGGTATAATAAAACAACAAGAAATAAGTTGGAATTATTGTAATAGAACTAGTTTAGACATTGATATAGCTACAAGTTTATATATGTGTAAGGTATATGTTTCGGTAATAAGACACACAATATCACACCACACGACAACGGTTTGCTATAGTTGTCACAAAATAATAGGCCCGTTTTGACATTTAAAGAAATTGTATGCTAAAAGAGTGCGTCTAATGAAAGCGCAACCTGAGAAAAAGAGGTAGACTCCAAAAATTTTGAACTTGATATTACTAACTAGTAGGAGTATCATGTCTTGACACTTCACAATTTTTTTTATTTCCTACAATTGCGGCTGAATAATGTTGCCAATGCAATAAAAAAAAACTCCAGGTTGCGCTTTCATTAGACGCACTCTACAAAGTAAGCGCAAAAAGATACTTACACTCCATTGTATTAGTATCATCAGCCTTATAATGTTCTCTCTAGGAGAGGGAATGGGCCGTAATCCACCACGTGGGCCCAGTGTGGGTAGGTGGATGTCACATGTCGTCGAATTTTTGGTTCTAGGACATGCCGGTTTCCTCACGATAATTTCCTTCATCGTTTTTGCGTGTAGCAGTGATGAAATAATTTACACAAAACTAATGTGCCTGGTTTTTCAAAGACATGTGACATCCACCAATCCGCACTGGGCCCGCGTGGTCAGCCCATTCCCTCTCCTAGAGAAGAGGCCTGACTCCCACCGGGGGAACATTACAAGGCCGATAGTGCTAAAAAAATGTGCCTGGTTGGGAACCCGTGACTAGCAACTTACAAGTCAGCGCAGTTACGACTGGGCCACCACTGTTCTCAAAATAATATGAAGGAATATATTGCGAGTATCCTTATTGCACTTTACTTTAAATGTCAAAAAGTGCCTATTATTTATTATCATTTTAACAAGTGCTTACACACACATCGTAATTTTGTATTTAAGACCATCTAGTTTTTTTTTTCAGACATTACACAAAAATACATGAGCGATATAACGAAAAAGTTAACTATGAAAATTAAAAAAAAAACTGTTGTTCTGAAACTTTTATACAAAGTCAAAAATGAACGAAACAGTTTTTTTTTATTTTATTTGTTGATATTTACTTAAAATATTTCGTGTAGTCTGAAAAAAAAATAGATGGTGATAAAAACACAATTCAGTAAGTAAAAAGAAAAAAAACTAGTATATATTCTTGTCTTTAATCGTTTATTGAATTAAAATGACGTTTTAGTTAATACTAACAATAACTAGCCAAGGTGCGTAAATATACTATTTAAATTGCTTTATGTATTAAAGATTCGACATAATAAGTTTCCTTACTTAGGTGTTAAAATAAAAATATTACAACGGCTACAATTAATACATAATATAACATAGCTGCTTGAAGTAACATTTATATTATTATACCATACAAAACTCAAAAACTAGGTTTCAACAAACCGCTAGTTACTTCAAAATAAAAAAAAATACCTTAATAAATAGGTATACAAAATAAAAAAAACTTAACTTTACTAATTAAAAGAAAAAGAAAATCAACTTAAAACAGCGGTCGGCTATTATCAACATTGCCCTTCAATTTCACCGGTCAATTTGCGTATTACCCGGTTCCATTGACGAATTGTTGAAAGAATAAAAAAGAAAAACTAAAAAAGCATAATTGAAAAAAAAAACAGAATTATCACTAATATCCCGAATTCTTAACATCTTAAAATAAATATTATTCTATCTACACAAATCTAGATAAGCCACTTTCACGATAATAATTATATAATTAATTATTACAAAAAAAACTACTACTTTATCTCTATAAGTAATTACATTGGCATTCTCACACATTTATATAAAAAAAAAATTAACGAAAAAAAAATTAAACACATTTCAATGTATTCGCCGGAAAAAGTGTAAAAAAAACTAGTAATAGTATACAGTCAAGTAAATGTTAACACTTGAAACTACAGTACGGCCGTTATAAGTTGGCGAGTCTGAAGTTAGGCTCTGCGAATTTTGGCGCTTGAAAACTCATACAAAAATAAAGATTTTAAAAAAATAAATGCAATTTGCAGTTGTTATTGCTGTTAAAAACTGTAATTGGCATTTATTTTTTAACTTCAGACTCGCCAACTTATAACGGCCGTACTGTAAATCTGTCTTAACACAGGAAAAAGTTATAATATAATAAATTGCCAGTAGATCCCAAGTCTCTAGTTAAAGTGACATACCGTAAAGTCCTAACTGACTTAAACACGATACGACGTCGTGTCGTACAACGATGCGGCGTCGACGTCGCGTCGTGGTAGATTTCTACGACGCGTCACGACACGACGTAAAGGTAAAGGAAGTGGTCCTTTTAAAAGTAATTCATTCAATTTTGAATTATTGTAAACGGTTGAGTCAAATTCCTTGCCATATTGCTCAAATATCGACAAATATAAATCTGTATTCAGAATCGACGAGAGCCAAAAACTTTTTTAGGATACTCATCGTAGACTTCCACGATGCGACGTCGTATCGTCAAACGAAGCCGCCGCCGCATCGTTGTACGACACGACGTGGTATCGTGTTTATGTTTTTGAGTCCTTAGTCAACTGATATATAATTGGAATATATAAATGAAATGTCACTTTGTCTAGACTAGCCTAAGTTTTAGTATCAACATGGGATCACCTGCAAAATAAAATAACTTAAATATTCCAAATCATAGCTTAAAGTTTGAATATAAATTAATAGGTAAGTAAAAAATATATAAAAGAAAGTCGTCAGTCGTTAATTTAAATAGTCCTAATATACATAAGTCAGCTAAGTAATTTTTAAAATCATAGTGTCTACATTCACTAGCCTAATTTTGATATTTTCCAATCTTGCTTAAAGGTACTACATAATACCACAAAAAAAATCCTTAAAATTTAGAAAATTCCTTTGACACCATCTTACCATTTATAAAAACAAAAATATATCCTAATTTCGTAAATACCCGTTTTGTTTTAATTCCATTTCGCGTAATTCTCGTTTTTTCAAAAGTCAATTCGTACAAATTGATATTTTAATATAATTCTTAGTAAGATACTAACATCATTAAAAGTTTGGTGTTTTTAAATACGTCTTAAATCGCTTGCGTGTTACGGTTAGTAAGCGATTCTACATCACACCGTACGTGGGTGCGATGCGACAGCGAAAGAAGCGAAGCGGACGTATATAGTAGCGCGAACTTTTTACGTTGCGGTGACTTTTTTCGTATAAATGGCCGCTAAAGCGATAACTTCACACACGCACGTAGTACAAAGCAGCCGCATCGCGTTGATCCGCATTAGATCGCGTTAGGGTTAGTTCACACCGAGACGCGACGCTGCATGTACATTTTAATAGAGTGACTCAAAATAGAACTTTATTTACTACACGAAAAGCTACACGTTTCATTGTGAGAATTTAGAATACGTTGCTTCATGCAGCGCTGCGCCGCGTGACGCTGCGCGGCGTCGCGCTGCGCAGCGGAACGTGTTTACATTCGCTCGTGTCGTGTTGCCGACGATGTTACTATGCGCCTCGCAACGTTGCGATGCGTCTAGCGGCGGCGCGCGGCCATGCGCGTAATCACTGGCCTCTTCCCGCATCGTCGCGTCGCGTCGCGTCTCCGTGTGTACTGACCCTTAGTATAGATGCGTATTTTTACTAAATTATCTATGCAAGTTAAATTAGTATGGTATGCATGATAAACTCAACATGTATAAAAACCGAATTTACGGCATAAATACTTCACAACCTGTGTATATTTTGTTAATACATAATAATATATTAGGTACTTTAACAAGGCAAAAATGTTTTATACTTTTTTTTATATTGCTTGAATATTTATCGGTTCATAATTTAGAGACGTTTTTCTTTTCTATCGACCACCAATCAGTACAATAATAATGGATAAGTATCCTAAATTGTTTTTAGCGTAAATATATACAATCCTGTTTATTAATATCATTAACGCAAACGTTTGTACGTTGAATAGATTTCAATGAAACTTGATATACAAGTAGACCATGTCCTGGTATAGCTTATAGGATACTTTATTATCCTGGGAGTATGTTCCCCTTTTATCCCGGTAGTATGATCCCTTGGGATAATTTTATACTATCACGCTACCGGTAGGAACTAGTATTATATATAATTTTTTGAAGGGGGATATTCGGTTGTCAATAAAAAAGAAATACGTCTTAAACTATTTTCTATCGCTAATCTATATGAAGGCAGTGTGTGTATATATTTTTTAAGTATATATGTAAATATATTTAACAACAGCAAAAATAAATGTTGATGCGGTGTCCGTACTTAGGCAATGCAACGGTCAGCGATGCGATACAAACGATAGTAGCGATGAGCGATAGCGAGAGGTTCTATCCGAGTAGAACATCTCGATGGTTCTCGATTGTTTCGACTTGTACTCGAGTCCGACTCGGTCTGTTATTGCGACTGGCGCGTGGCGCGTTCAGAGCGAGTTGTTCCTCGATGGTTCAGAGTGAGAGTGAGAGTGACTGATTCGAAAGATTGAAAACCAATGATCGATTCCATTGACTCAAAATAATCGAAAAACAAGTCGATTATTTTGTAGAACGGCGAGTCGATGGTTCATTTTAACGACTCCGATTTTTTTTATTGTTTAAATATCTCGGAATCGCCCATTGCTAATCAATATTCGTACGTGGGTGTGATGCATCAATGAGCGAAGCGAAGCGGTCGCTTTCGGTTGGTTTAATAACATTTTCACGCGAACTCTTGCGGTGCGGTGACTTGTTTACAAATAACGGCTGAACCGGTGACATAAGCCTACTATCCACGGACGCGTAGCTTAATAGACGCGTCTGCAACGTCGCACTATCGACTAAGTTTCATAGTTTTATATGCGCACTTCACGCAAGCGTACACCAAGCGTATAATAACGAATACGCGTCTATGAAGTTACGCGTGCGTGAACAGTGGGCCCGTACGACATAGCCGCCGCATCCCGTTGTTTCACGTAAACCGCATCACCTGAATTGCCTATGTAGGACGCCGTATTAGTAACTTATGTTCTTGTATAAGCACTTTCGGTAACCGTTTATTACTTTTTATATTATTTCGTGATGAACCAACTCTAGAACCTCAATCTCATCTGGTGGTAGACATTGAAACGCGAGTTTAGAAAATGCCTGTTTACTTTCAGCTTTAAAAGTTGAAAACCTACTATGGCCTATCGGTTTAGGTGGTTAACTAAAGGTAAACAATCTTGGTATGTCTTTCAATATTAAAGAGGTCGTATATAATATACACAAAGATTATTTAAATTTAGTTTATATAAATACCTAGTTGAAAAGATTTTTACATACAATTTTTAGACAACTTTTAGATAAAAAGACATGCCAAGATTGTTTACCTTTAGTTAACTACCTAAACCGACGGAGTAGAGGTAATTTGACAAATTATCTCTGTTAGACGATTCTAGAGTGGCGACCACGTATCGGAAGACGCAGCGTTGGAAAACCTCCCACAAGGTGGACCGATGACCTGGCGAGGGTCGCGGGAATCCGATGGATGCGAGACGCACAGGACCGGTCGTTGCGACACTTGGTGGAGGCCTATATCTTGTAAATGATGATGATGATGATGATGTATCTCTGCCAGAAGAGAAATTGAGTACTGCTGCATCCTGGACTGGAAGCTGCCCCAATATAGGTGGGAGTGGCAGGTGGTGATGTCTCTTATGATCTCCTTCACATCTTTATCTCTTTTTCTCCTTCTTCTCTTATATATTTCACGTCCAAGTGTCAGAAAATGACAGCAGTCATTCTCCGAATTACCCGATTCGGGCTAGTCATTCTTGTTCGATTTTTTACTTTTACCAGAGTCAACAATTATGTCCAATTTTCTTTTATTGTTTTTTACTTCGGAAGTTATTATAAGTGGTTTATTTAGTTTGAAATTTTTAACCATTGGCTTGAAATTTTGCGATGTACTAGAACCGTTTGGGGACACATTTTCCACTTTAAGCGTACCAACTTTGACCGGTTTTAGTAGAGAATGTATTTCTTGTTTAGAGTTACTAGATGTAGGATTATTTACTTTGACCAATGGTTTGTATTCAACATTTTCTATAATAATAGGGCTAGATTTAGTTTTAGTGATAGTAGGTTTTGTTACATTAGTTTTAACAGGTGTTTTAACTACAGGTACCGGTTTTGGAGGAGACTTAACTGCCGGAGGTTTCGCTGGCGTATCTTTGACAGGCTTTTTCCCTTTTTCTTCTTTCATATCTAGCAGATTAACTTTACCATGGTCATCTTTAAACAGCATGAAATCGCTGCCTTTTATCCCATTTGGTAATTGACCGTCAAAATATCTTATAGATGTTAGTTTGTTGGCTATGAGCATTGATAATTCTGCGATGTTAAATTCTGTCAGAAGATCGTTTACGCTGGAACCAGCAAAGTTTTCAATGCCTGGGTCTGCACCGTTTTCTACTAGGATCTCGACTGTTTTGCTAAAATGGTCGACGATTTTTGCCTTGTTTCCGCGCTCTGTAAGGAAAGAAAATATCTATGTTTAGTATTGAGAAAAAAGAAAGCAACACTTGCCAAGGTTGGTCTGTGGATGGGTGACCATCTTAAAATAACGAGTTTCCTCCCTGCCTTGGAAAGCACGTTAAGCCGTTGGTCCCGGCTGTCATTTGTATAGTTGGATCTTTGGCAGTCGTTACGGATAGTCAGAAGCCAGTAAATCTGACTCCAGTCGTGCCATGAAGTACCGTGTCACCCCAGTTAATGGGTTGTGGAGGTCTGGTAGGCAGCCGCTCCTCGTAAAATACTGGTATTCAGCTAAATCTGGCTTGATTGGAAGCCGACCCCAATATAGTTGGGAAAAGGCTAGGCAGATGATGATGATGATGACGAGTGGACGGCGAGCAACCCATTGCTCTGTCGTCCGGAAAAACCAAAATCTACAATGTTTAAAAAAAAAACACTTACCAGCAGCATCCATACAAGCCGAGCTGACAGCAAGATACAGCGCCGTATTCCCACTAGTGGGCATCCTCAGGTTCACGGTTGCTCGACAACTTTCTACTAGCGTCATGACATTGTTATATTTGCCCACTTTACTGGCCAACATGAGGGGAGTGTAACCTGAAAAAAATTAAGATTACCATTATTATGTATTAAAATTATTTTAATAATAAGTATATTAGATGAGGAGCTCGTGGCTAGATAATAACAGCCGCACGGATCGATCTTCAAGGTTAAGCAACGCTTGCCTAGGTTGTTCTGTGGATGGGTGACCATCTTAACATAACATCTTTCCTCCGTGCCTCGGAAAGCACGTTAAGCCGTAGGTCCCGGCTGTCATTTGCAGATCTTTGGCAGTCGTTACGGATAGTCAGAAGCCAGTAAATCTGACTCCAGTCTTGCCATGAAGTACCGTGTTACCCCAGTTAAGGGGTTGTGGAGGTCTGGTAGGCAGCCGCTCCTCGTAAAATACTGGTATTCAGCTGAATGTAAGCCGACCCCAATGTAGTTGGGAAAAAGGCTAGGTAGATGATGATTAGATGACAATGGAATTTGGACTTTGGAATAAACGATATTCGGTTTCTTTTTCAAAATAACTACCATTCTATAAAATTATGTTTCTAATGACATACAACATAAACTGACTAGCAGCTCACACCGAGACGCGACGCGACGCGACGCTGCATGCACATTTTAATATAGTGACTCAAAATAGAACTTTATTTACTACACGAAAAGATACACAATTCATTTTGAGAATTTAGAATACGTTACAGTGATTTCATTCTGCGCCGCGCGCCGCCGCGAGACGCATCGCAACGTTGCGAGGCGCATAGTAAAATCGTTGGCAACACGACGTCGTTAATGTAAAAACGTTCCGCTGCGCAGCGAGACGCCACGCGGCGTCACGAGTCGCAGCGCTGCATGAAGCAACGTATTCTAAATTCTCACAATGAAATGTGTATCTTTTCGTGTAGTAAATAAAGTTCTATTTTTTTTCTGTTGTTTTTTTTTAGTTATTTTTTTAATTTTTTTGTATTTATTTGTTTAAACTATTATTAAGTCAGTCTATTAAAATGTGCATGCAGCGTCGCGTCGCGTCGCGTCTCGGTGTGAACTGACACTTACCTTGATTATCATATAACTTGTTGATGTACGTCAGAAGTATAGGCGCCAATTCCTCGTCACCTTTAAACGCAAACGATGGGTTCCATATCTGCTCATTATCCTGAAGGATTTTCCTGTAAATAATAATAATAATAAAATAATATAACAGGCATTTTATGTCTGTATATCAGTGCTGGGTCAATCAACTTTTTTTTAATCAATTGATTAGCATTAGCATTTTTTCTAGCATTATCGGCCTTGTAATATTCCCACTGTTGGGACTCAGGCCTCCTCTCGAGGAGGGGATAGCGGGAGATATCCACCACGCGAGCCCAATGCGGAAAGATGGATGTCACATGTCACATGTCAAATGTCCCCCATTTTGCGAAAGAGACGTTTTGCGCCTGAGCCAGTCAAACCTATACATAAATCATCTAATTCCTCCATCGCCTTTCTACTAGCTATCGGACAAACCGTCGTACTGCGAGTATCCACCCTTACGTTGTTGAAACCTCTACGGTAGTGTTTTGACTCGTCGTTTATATCGCGTACATCGAAGGACTGGAACAATATGCCCGCTGTGCGGTCTTCTCGTCCGTTTATAATTTAGGTGTCTTCAAGGTTAGAGTGAATAGGCTCTTAATAAACTAGTGCGCTTCACCATCAACGATTGCATCACTGCTTACCATCAGGTGGGATCGCAATCAAGTACTAAAAAATTGCACATTAAGTCATTTACCTAGCATTACGTTGACAATGATTGATCAGGATCTGGAGGTGATCAGTGGGCTTCTGAGCAGCTATGTGGAAGGCAGTCTTATCATCATCATCAGAATCCAGGGGGTCAGCTCCGAAGTGGAGTAAGTCTGCTGTTAAACCAGTGTTCTCTTGGTCGAGAGACATTCGCAGAGGCGTCTGGAAAAGTGGAGAGAGAGATTTAAATTAAAACCTAATATAATAATTGGTCTTCGGGACAATTATGGGTCAGCTCACACCGAGATGCGACGCTGCAGGCACATTTTAATCAGAGTGACTCAAAATAGAACTTTATTTACTACACGAAAAGATACACATTTCATTATGAGAATTTAGAATACGTTGCTTCATGCAGCGCTGCGCCTCGTGACGCCGCGCGGCGCCTCGCTGCGCAGCGGAACGTTTAACGACGACGTCATGATGTCGACTATTTTACTATGCGCCTCGTAACGTTGCGATGCGTCTCGCGGCGGCGCGCGGCGCAGCGCGAAATCACTGGCCTCTTCCTGCATCGTCGCGTCGCGCCGCGTCACGGTGTGAACGGACCCCTAAGTGTAGTTGTTGAGCTTGGAGAAAAAGATCCTATTTTTGTTTCTATGGGATTGTACACACTACGTTTTTAAACGCTTATTTGTAGCGATACAGACGCGAAACGAACGCGAGTCAGACGCAGCCTGTAAACCTTTGGGACACCTGGATAAATTCAAACGCGCGTTTGATTCGATAGAGACGCGCGTGCGTAGCAAAACAGACGCGATGCAAAAGCGCGTGTATATCGATACAAACGAATTATTATTAATCATCTACCTAGCCTTTTCCCAACTATATTGGGGACGGCTCCCAGTCAAGCCGGATTTAGCTGAATACCAGTATATTACGAGGAGCGGCTGCCTACCAGACCGCCACAACCCATTAACTGGGGTAACACGGTACTTCATGGCAAGACTGGAGTCAGATTTACTGGCTTCTGTTTATCCGTAACGACCGCCAAAAGATCTACAAATGACAGCCTAGACCTACGGCTTATCGTGCTTTCCGAGGCACTCGGTATGTTAAGATGGTCATCCATCCACAGACCAACCTTGGCAAGCGTTGCTTAAGCTTGAAGATCGATCCGTGCGGCTGTTATTATCTAGCCACGAGCTCCTCTCATCAAACTATGAAAGTAAATAAACATAGAAGCCATCCAGTAAACTCTGTCTCAGTTATCTCTCACTGACTCTCATGACTGTTCAAAAGGCCACTGACCCCTATAATCAGCTGTAAGCTTCGTAGGTATAGTGATACAGTTGTATACTATCTATACTAATATTATAAAGAGGTAAAATTTTTAAGTTTGTATGTAGGGGGTAATCTCTGGAACCACTGGTCCGAATTGAAAAATTCTTTCAGTGTTAGATAGCCCATTTATCGAGGAATGATATAGGTTATACACCATCACGCTACGACCCACGGGAGCGGAGCAGTAACGAAAAATGCGGGTGAAACCGCAGGGGACAGCTAGTGAAGTATAACTGTATACTATAAATACATATCTTTAGTTTAGTTACTAGTCAGTAACTAAACTAAAGATATGTATTTATAGTATACCAACTGCCCAAATACTTATCTCCTTATTCGATAAAACGCTTAATTACTCATTCTTTTTTCTTACAAATGTAGATAGGAATTTTGTAGTTCCAATAAAAAAATTTAATGGTAACGTACCTACTAATACGATTTTCCGCAAAAAATGTGTTTGCATTATATCCCGCATTGCGCAATTAGAGTTCTGCGTGCGATTTGAACATATACATAACAATATATATAGTCAAGAGTGAATAAGTTACTTCTATCGTCTGTTTTTTAAACCCTGAGACTAAAATGACATTTTAACACAAAAGAACTGGCGTCATTCCTATAGTAAATTTGACATTACTTGTGTCAATTTAGTCTCAGGGTATAAAAAACAGACGATAGGCAAGCGTGCTCCATCGTCGCCCATATCATCGCTTACCATCAGGTGAGATAGTGGTCGAACGCAAGCCTATGGGGAACACGTAAAATCCAAAAGGTTGTCACCGTGTACCCCAGATCGAAGGCAACGAAGGAACAGGGTGGGGTTTTACTCAGTAAGTCTGACACGCCCTCCCGCTCCGCCCAAGAGCGGAAGAAGTCATTCTGATGATTTCCCTTCCAAAAAAAAAATGTTACGCATGCCAACATTGCGTACCTACTATAAACCATATGATTGCAATCGCGAGAAAAGACTAGCATATAAATAAACCTGGCACAATAATATGACGACATAATCTTGGAATATGACGCCATAGTCTTTTAAATATGACGATTATGACGTCAAGTCAGATCCGGTACGGTAGGTATCTAGTTCTTGCACGTAAAGAGTGGAATTCCCTGCCGGAGTCTGTGTTTCCTGGTAGCTACAACCCAGGGGTCTTTAAGTCAAGAGTGAATAGGTTACTTCTAGGCCAGCGTGCTCCATCGTCGACCACATCATCGCTTACCATCAGGTGAGATTTTTTTTTAATACAACGTAAACTAGTGCTTGACTGCAATCCTGCCTAATGGTAAGCAGTGATGCAATTGTTGACGGGTGAGACGCACTAGTTTATTAAGAGCCTATTCACTCTAGCCTTGAAGATACCTAAATTATAATCGGTCGGGAAGACTACAGTCCGTGTCTTAAATTAAATTTGTTATAGGATGGTTTCGGTGACAGCTGTCAGATTCATACAATGAAGCTATCTATCCTTTTCTCTCATCTTAAAGATGCATATTTTCGTCCTGCTGTCACCCAACCCATGCCATGTCAAAAAAAGACTAGATAGTAGTAAACGCGAGCCTATCAATAATAAAAAAAGATTATAACAATAATGACGAAATAATCATGGAATATGACGCCATAATCTATTAAATGACGACTATGACGTCATAATCAGATCCGGTACGGTAGGTGTCCAGTTTTTGCAGATGTCTTGAGTCACTTTTTATACAATAAAACCTGTGTCATCAAATCAAAGTTCTGTATAAGTAGGACTCAGCTGGTTACATGGAAAAGATATCGAAAAGGGTCGAGGTTGTATTCCGAAGTGACTGACATATATTTTTTATTTTTTTTATATAACATAAACTAGTGCTTGACACCAATCCTATCTGATGGTAAGCAGTGATGCAGTCGTTGATAGTGAGGCGCACTAGTTTATTAAGAGCCTATTCACTCTAGTCTTGAAGATACCCAAATTATAACCTGGATGGGAATGGATTTATTTCTTGGCTAGCTGTGCCCCACGGTTTCACGTGCGTTTTTGGTTAGTGATCCGCTCTTTCCTCGATACCTAAATGAGCTATTATCGAAACATTTTTTTCCAATTCGAAGCATTACTTCTTGAGATTAGCAAGTTCAAACAAATTAACGGACACTTTTTTATAATATAACTAGCTGTCCCCTGCGGTTTCACCCGCATTTTTCGTTACTGCTCCGCTCCCGTGGGTTGTAGCGTGATGATATATATATGCCTATAGCATTCCTCGATAAATGGGCTATCTAACACTGAAAGAATTTTTCAAATCGGACCAGTAGTTCCAGAGATTACCCCCTACATACAAACTTACAAATTTTACCTCTTTATAATATTAGTATAGAAAAGTGCGAGTCGCATACACGCCTGAAGGGTCCCGTACCGTCCGCAGCAAAAACGCGACAAAAAAATACTTTTGTTGTATGGGAGCCCCACTTAAATATTTATTTTATTCTGTTTCTAGTATTACTTGATATAGCGGTAACAGAACTAAAATGTATCGATCAATGAATTCGCAATTTTATTTTATTATTTATAACACCAGTAATTACTGACAGAAATCCTCATAATTTTTTGGGATTTTCACCAGGAAAGCAGGTAGGAAATCCTAAATACCTAACTATCAGCCTGGACTTTTGTTACCAGGAAAATAGGTAGGAAATTCTATCGGCCTGGATACCAGGTTTCCGCCTAGTTACTATCTATCAGTAAGGTAAATTCCCTTTCCGAATATTTTAAGGAAGATGTCATCATCATCTACCTTTTTCCCAACTATATTGGGGTCGGCTTCCAGTCAAGCCGAATTTAGCTGAATACCAGTATTTTACGAGGAGCGGCTGCCTACCAGACCTCCACAACCCAACTGGGGTAACACGGTACTTCATGGCAAGACTGGAGTCAGATTTACTGGCTTCTGACTATCCGTAACGACCGCCAAAGATCTACACATGACAGCCGGGACCTACGGCTTAACGTGCTTTCCGAGGCACGGAGGAAACTCGTTATATTAAGATGGTCACCTATCCACAGAGCAACCTTGGCAAGCGTTGCTTAACCTTGAAGATCGATCCGTGCGGCTGTTATTATCTAGCCACGAGCTCCATAAGGAAGGTATGCTTCCCAGAAATGTCGCTATTATTTGCAAAGTTTTTGAATCGAAGTTACATCGAAATTGACTCATCGTTTCCTGAGAAATTGCAACATGACATACAATATTAGGTGGTTGAATTGGAATGGAATTTCGAATCAAAATTCTAATGATTTGTGACTGTACTATACCTCTTTTTATTTCGCTTGGATTAGTATTAGTTTGTTTTTAGGGTTCCGTGCCTCAAAAGATAAAAACGGAACCCTTATAGGATCACTTTGCTGTCTCGGGAACGCGTAAAGGTATCTAGTTGAAATTAAAACTATATACTGAAGTCCGCGGTCCCTTGAAACTGTGCAAAAATCAAACTTGTACGAGTAAGTTGACGGGAAAAAAAGATACGCCCGTTTATGTTGCAAAAAATGTACATTTCGACACTTTCAAAGGAATCAAAATTCATATCGTTGACCTAGAAACTTGAAATTTGGCACGAAGCAAGGTATTATAGCACAAATATAGAGAAAAGTCTAAAAACTGAAAATTTGTAGTTACGTCACACTCGATTCGAGAATTGTACTGTTTTCATAGGCAATTTGGTACGGAACCTTCAGTGCGCGAGTCCGACTCGCACTTGCCTGCTTTTTTATTTATTTTTTAATGTTGTTCCCAAAGGGAAAAACAAAACCATCTGTTTTTTAGGTGAAAAATCAAAAAGACTTCTCCCGCATTTGGGCGGAACGGGAAAGCATCTCAGTCTTTAACTGACTTAAACCCACTCCTATGTTCTTTCTTTGCCTTTCGTTCCAGGGTTTTTCTTTTAGAAGCGAACCCATTGCCCCAGAGGCCCATGGCCCATAAGAAGCCCTTGGAAGACTACGTCCGGATGGAAGGCGAACTAATCCACAACACATCTAGGTTTATAAAATACTAGCTGTCCCCCGCGGTTTCACCCGCATTTTTCTTTACTGCTCCGCTCCCGTGAGTCGTAGCGTGATGGTATATAGCCTATAGCATTCCTCGAAAAATGGGCTATCTAACACTGACAGAATTTTTCAATTCGGACCAGTAGTTCCAGAGACTACCCCCTTCATAAAAACTTACAAATTTTACCTCTTTATAATATTAGTATAGATCTAGAGAAAGATGTTTAAAACGGTTATATGGTCATACTTGTATATCTGAAGTTGGACGCTACTACGCATTGAATTTGAGTAACAAAGAGTCACATTCAAAACTAATTTGTAATAATCGCTCAAAAGACGATTATAATTACTTAAATTACAATTAGCCTCTTTGATGTCGCCGCTAGTTCCAAATGATAATTTAATATCTTAGTTAAACATGTCATTAAAATACCACAGTTAGGAATTCTTTGATGACGCGGTGATTTTATCACGGCTCTCAAAACGGTGAAGTACCAAGAGACTTGCGTAAACGATATTGTTGCTAGGCCCGATTGGATTAAAATCAGGGCTGATGTTAAAACAAATCAGGATATAAGCCTCTTGTACATCATCATCTACCTAGCCCTTTTCCCAACTATATTGGGGTCGGCTTCCAGTCAAGCCGGATTTAGCTGAATACCAGTATTTTACTTGGAGCGGCTGCCTACCAGACCTCCACAACGCATTAACTGAGGTAACACGGCAGTTCATGGCAAGACTGGAGTCAGATTTACTGGCTTCTGACTATCCGTAACGACTGCCAAAGATCTACAAATGACAGCCGAGACCTACGGTTTAACGTGCTTTCCGAGGCACTAATAAATTGAGATAAGACCAGAAATAGTTGTCTTCAAGGCTAGCGTGAATAGGCTCTTAATAATCTAGTGCACTTCACCCTCAACGATTGCACCACTGCTTACTAAATTACGTTATTAAAAAAAAACGGGTAAGTGCGAGTCGGACTCGCGCACTAAGGGTTCCGTACCAACTTACCTAAGAATACAGTTCAATTCCCGAATGGATCGTCTCGAAGATTTTTGCGAATTGCAATTGCTTTTTTTTTAGTCTTCAAACTTTTTCCTATATTTGTACCCTAAGACCTTGCTTTATGAATTGAAACTCCATACCTACACGTGCTCCCGAGATGAAGGGTCTTGACAGACAGACAGACGGGTAACGAAGCGATCCTATAAGCGTGATATTTTTTCCTTTTGAGGTACGGAACCCTAAAAATAACATGATCATGAACTTCTCCGGTCAACTGCAGATACATTTAAAATACATTTTTTCCTTGCATATAGGTAGGCATATAATATTACAGATAAGCAATACAATACACTACACATTCTTAACTAATGTGTATTGGAACGTCAGTTTAGTCATCAGTATGGGACTTTCCCTACGCCTGTGGTTCGCAGTAACTACATTATATTATTTATATTTACCTCTTATTATATATATATGTATATGTGGTTGAGGAAAAATGTTTCAGGTATACTGTAAAACTTATAATTGACCTATTTTAATTTACACGCCTTTTAGTAAAGGATCGTGGGAATTGTGATTTATTTCATTTTAATGGAGCTCGTGGCTAGATAATAACAGCCGCACAGGTCGATCTTCAAGGTTAAGCAACGCTTGCCAAGGTTGCTCTGTGGATGGGTGACCATCTTAACAAGAGTGCCTTCGTACCTCGGAAAGCATGTTAAGCCGTAGGTTCCGGCTGTTATTTGTAGATCTTTGGCAGTCGTTACAGATAGTCAGAAGCCAGTTAATCTGACTCCAGTCTTGCCATGAAGTACCATGTTACCCCAGTTAATGGGTTGTAGAGGTCTGGTAGGCAGCCGCTCCTCGTAAAATACTGGTATTCAGGCCTCCTCACTAGGAGAGGGAATGGGCTGTAATCTACCACGCGGGCCCAGTGCGGGTTGGTGGATGTCACATGTCTGCGAATTTTTAGTTCAAGGACATGCCGGTTTCCTCACGATGTTTTCCTTCATGTACAGTCTGTGAAGACAAAACAAAAGGGACATTGTGTGTCGATGATGATGACATAAAGATAATGTGGAGACATTGTTTTCAAAACAGAATAACGACACAGTTCCATGCAACCACATTCATGAGATCGGATGATCCGATGGATGCGAGACGCAAGGGACCGGTCGCTGTGGCGACGCTTGGGGGAGGCCTATGTCCAGCAGTGGACGTCTTTCGGCTGAGATGATGATGATGACATCCATGAGACAGTGCTAGCGGGTTGTTACAAGTGTGAGGAGGATAAATATCCTCATATTAGTAACACATTATGCATAAGGAACCGTATGGAGTTGTGTTTAAAAAATATCACTAAATCTATACTTATAATACTTATTACTTATCTATACTAATATTATAAAGAGGTAAAATTTGTAAGTTTGTAGGTTTGTAAGTTTATATGTAGGGGGTAATCTTTGGAACTACTGGTCCAATTTGAAAAATTCTTTCAGTGTTAGATAGCTCATTTATCGAGGAATGCTATAGGCTATATACCATCACGCTACGACCCACGGGAGCGGAGCAGTAACAAAAAATGCGGGTGAAACCGCAGGGGACAGCTAGTTACTTATATGTATATCACCAATATCTCCCTTTACCGTAAATATTTACATAAATGTTTTTACGTCTAGGTCTTTTTTTTTTTTGAAATCGTCAGAATGACTTCTCTCACTCTTGGTCAGAACGGGAGGACGTGTCAGTATTTCACTGACTTAACCTCACTCCGTTCCTTTTAGGCCTTCGTTCCAGGGTCCAGGGTTTTCCTTTCAGAAGCCAACCCATGGCCCCAGAGGATTCGACCCTGTTCGGCCCTTACAGTTTGCTGACATCTCTTTGAGGCGCGCGTGGAACAGTACGCGCCGTTGACGACTTGGGCTCGGTCCGGATTATTACCGGACTGCCGGACGGCAAGCTACTCATTGCTCGCCGTCCGTAAGCCCGCACCTACATAACACAGCACATGGAGTTTAAATAAATTATAAATTACTTAGCTACCTAACTTTAGCCCGCACCTTCGCCCGCGTATATAAAATATAGCCTATGTCATTCAGGAATACAGCAGCTTCCTATTGGTGAAAAAATTTTAGCAATCGGGCCAGTAATTCCACAGGTTACCTCATATAAACAAAAAAACAAACTTTACCTCTTTATTATATTAGTGTAGATGATGACATATTTACATACATTTTTTTACGTCTAGGTATGAAACATTTCTGCCTGATCTTTCGGGGAATAACGGCGCAATAATATTTTATCCTTTGAGTGAAAGTAATATAGTCATCGGGTTTTACCAACCACAAACGGGCCTAAAAAGGTGTGAGGAGCTCGTGGCTAGATAATAACAGCCGCACGGGTCGATCTTCAAGGTTAAGCAACGCTTGCCTAGGTTGGTCTGTGGATGGGTGACCATCTTAACATAACGAGTTTCCTCCGTGCCTCGGAAAGCACGTTAAGCCATTGGTCCCGGCTGTCATTTGAAGATCTTTGGCAGTCGTTACGGATAGTCAGAAGCCAGTAAATCTGATTCCAGTCTTGCCATGAAGTACCGTGTTACCCCAGTTAATGGGTTGTGGAGGTCTGGTAGGCAGCCGCTCCTCGTAAAATACTGGTATTCAGCTGAATCCGGCTTGACTGGAAGCCGACCCCAATATAGTTGGGAAAAGGCTAGGCAGATGATGAAACGGGCCTAAAAAGGCCATATTGAGCAATTTACCAGCGATGAGAGCAATGATGGCCCAGTGGTAGGTAACTGCCCCAACATAGTGAACAACAACATAGAGTATACTGTTGGTCTAGTGGTCAGTGGCCCTGCCTACTATGCTAGGGGTCGTGGGTTCGATTCCCATCCAGGACAAATGTTTGTGTGATGAGCACGATCATTTGTTCTGTGTCTGGGTGTAATATGTATGTATTTAGAAATATATAAGTTTGTTTATCAGTTGTCTAGTACCCATAACACAAGCTCTGCTTAGCTTGGGACTAGATGGCGTTGTGTAAAAAAAGTTATGGAACATAATATTATACGAGTTCCAACCCAGTCAGGCGCATTTCTTTGTGTAATTTATTTCATCACCACTGCTCTCAAAACGGTGAAGGAAAACATTGTGAGGAAACCAGCATGTCCTAGACCCAAAAATTCGTGATCTTCTGAAATCCTAGAACCAAAACATGTGACATCCACTAACCCATACTGGGCCCATATTACGTCCCAGTCACTCTCTTAGAGAGGAGGCCTAAGTCCCAGCAGTGGGAACATTGTAAGGCTAATGGTATGCTATCCTAGGTTACTTCTAGGCAAACATACTCGTTGACCACATCATCGCTTACCATCAGGTGAGATAGTGGTCAAACGCGAAACTTATTTTTATTTTATCTATACTATTATTATAAAGAGGTAAAATTTGTAAGTTTGTATGTAGGGGGTAATCTCTGGAACTACTGGTCCGATTTGAAAAATTCTTTCATATGGCCTCGATAGCCAACTTATCGAGGAATGCTATAAGTAGGCTATATACCATCACGCTACGACCCACGGGAGCGGAGCAGTCACGAAAAATGCGGGTGAAACCACGGGGTACAACTAGGTTTTTTATAAACTACTGCTTGAACACGATCCCTCCCTAAGGTAAGCAACGATGCAATCGTTAATGGTGAGGCGCGCTAGTTTATTAAGAGCCTATTCACTCTAGCCTTGAAGACACCTAATAATAAATCGGACGGGAAGATCGCAGCACGCAAATTCTTCCAGTCCTTCGATGTATGCGGTATAAACGACGGCGAAACGCCCACATTACATTTTATTTTACGCCTATCAATAATAATCATTAAAAAAACACATTTCTGTCGAGCCTCTCGGGGAATAACGGCGTAATAATATATTTTCCTGTGGGTGAAAGTAGTGACACAATCGGGTATTACCACCAGGACATGGCAAAAGAACCTACACGACGACGTACGAAGTTCCTTTTCCGGTTAAAAAAAAACCTAATTTGCGATATCAATATGTATAACTAAAATTATCTATACAGCTGTATATAGAGTGACAAGTAAAGTGACCGATACCTACTTAAACTGTGATTGTACCTACTCATGATAACCAAAAACTTTTATTAAGGGACTATATCTGAAATCACGAAAAAAAATTAGCAGTTTACATTTTACTTTTTGACCAGCTAGTAGGTGAATATAAATGAGGAGCTCGTGGCTAGATAATAACAGCCGTACATGTCGATCTTCGAGATTAAACAACGCTTGCCAACTTTGGTCTGTAGATGGGTGATCATCTTAACATACCGAGTTTCCTCCGTGCCTCGGAAAGCTCGTTAAGCCGTAGGTTCCGGCTGTCATCTTTGGCAGTCGTTCCGGATAGTCAAAAACCAGTAAATCTGACTCCAGTCTTGCCATGAAGTACCGTGTTACCCCAGTTAATAGGTTGTGGAGGTCTGGTAGGCAGCCGCTCCTCGTATAATACTGGTCTTCAGCTATATCCGGCTTGACTGGAAGCCGACCCCAATATAGATGGGAAAAGGCAGGGTACCTAGATGGAATAGGCGAATATAAATATAGGTACTGAACAGCAGATTGATTTGTGATTTCTGGTTAGGTCCCATGGTACATCTAGATACTAATATTATAAAGAGGTAAAATTTGTAAGTTTGTATGTTTGTAAGTTTGTATGTAGGGGGTAATCTCTGGAACTACTGGTTCGATTTGAAAAATTCTTTCAGTGTTAGATAGCTCATTTATCGAGGAATGCTATAGGCTATATACCATCACGCTACGACCCACGGGAGCGGAGCAGTAACGAAAAATGCGGGTGAAACCGCAGGGGACAGCTAGTAGGCTATATTTTAAGTACGCGGGCGAAGCTGCGGGCTAAAGCTGTAGTACATATAAGTAGTTTGTTATCATGAGTACTATCACGTGTTTAAGTATCGGTCACTAATTACTAGTCACCCTATGTATAAAAAACAAATTCCTGACTCACTTACTGACTCATCAATGCCTAGTCTAAACCCTTGGACCTAGAACGCTGTAATTTTGCACAGAGGGTTCCTTTTAAATTTCTGAAAAATATATGTTATTCTTCAAGCACGGATAATTTCGGAAAGCACGTTAAGCCGTAGGTCCCGGCTGTCATTTGTAGATCTTTGGCAGTCGTTACGGATAGTCAGAAGCCAGTAAATCTGACTCCAGTCTTGTTGGGAAAAGGCTAGGCAGATGATGATGATATGTTCTTCTTCAAGATAAATGCTAGATAATGTATTCAAAGCATAATATAGCTTACTAGCTTCTGCCAGCGGCTTCGCCCGCGTTTAGAGTTAGTTTAGTCTTAGCGTGATGATATATAACCTATAGCCTTCCTCGATAAATGTGCTATCTAACACTGAAGGATTTTTTAAAATCGGAGCAGTAATTCCTGAGATTAGCGCGTTCAAACAAACTCTTCAGCTTTATAATATTAATATAGATTTACTACGATAAAAAAATCTTCGAGACTCGATCCGCGAATTGAAATACATATTTAAGTTCAATTCCCGAATCGAGTCTCGACGACTTTTCTGAATGTCCCCATTGGTAAGTTTGTAGGCAACCCTCAGTATGCGATATTTGCCCAGTTAGTTATTTACAAAAAGCCTTATAATGAGCCATATTACCCGAAGTTACTCTAATTTTAAACTTTTTGAATGCATTTGAGCAGTGGTGGCCCAGTGGTAACTGCCCCGACTTACAAGTTGTAGGTCGCTGGTTCAAAAAACCAGGCGCATTACTTTGTGTAACTTATTAGATCACCACTGCTCTCGAAACGGTGAAGAAAAACATTGTGCGGAAACCGGCATGTCCTAGAACCATGTACTGGGCCCGCGTGGTGGATTACGGCCCATTCCCTCTCCTAGAGAGGAGGCCTGAGTCCCAACAGTGGGAACATTACAAGGCCGATAATGTTAATGAATGCATTTAAACACACTTCGAGTATCTTACACGAGCCATGTGGCCTAATTAAATACACAATTGGCGGTCTTATCACTCGGAGTGATAACTATTGTAGTGTATGTATTGCTCTAAATACTTTACATAATATGGCGTAGTTTTATGAATATTGGTATTCATCATTCATTAATTTATTTCAGCCGAAAGACGTGGTGGTAATTTTAACGATACACCTCCACGCCTTTCCGAGATATAGTAGAGTCTTGACAGCCGGACGACCAGTAAAGTCGTCATGTAAGGGTTCCCTTTTTAGGGTTCCGTAGTCAAATGAAGCAAAAAACGGAACACCCTATAGATTTTTTTAAATTGTTTTAAGATTGCATCACTGCTTACCATCAGGTGTGATCGCAGTCAAGCACTAGTTTATATAAATAAAAAAATAAAAAAAACCAGTGCTTGACTGCGATTTTATCTGATGGTAAGCAGTGATGCAATCGTTGATGGTGAGGCGCACTAGATTTATCATGTCTGTCTCTGTCTGTCCAAAATCGAAATCAAAAATATTTTATTTTACATAGGCCCATATGGGCACTTATAAAACCGTCAAAAACTAGTCCGTATGCCACAGCGACTTTTTTCCGAAACTATAAGAGCTATACTGTTGAAACTTGGTAAGTAGATGTATTTTGTGAACCGCATTAAGATTTTCAAAAAAATCATGAAACTCATACGTGTGGGGTTTTTTTTCTTTTGAAGTACAGAACAGAACACTAGAAATAAATTATGAGAGATCAAATAGTTTTAGTTTAGTCAGAAGCCAGTAAATCTGACTCCAGTCTTGCCATGAAGTATCGTGTTACCCCAGTTAATGGGTTGTGGAGGTCTGGTAGGCAGCCGCTCCTCGTAAAATACTGGTATTCAGCTAAATCCGGCTTGACTGGAGGCCGACTCCAATATAGTTGGAAAAGGCTAGGCAGATGATGATGATGAAACAGTTTTGATGGGTTAATTCACGTTTCTATTTGTCCCTATCCATAGTTGTCCAATTCTCCATCGAACATTATTACCTAAGCTATGTATTTTCATAGTTAAATAGGGGAATAACGGATTAAATGGGCATTAGGCACACTTTTTTTCCGCATCAATTGTTCATTTAATTTTACTATTGTTGCTTATCATAGTTTTATTGGTACCTATGAAATATTGTATTTAAATTATCTTTTTATACAAATAATCATCGCTAAATTTTTTTAGTTCTGACTCCAGCCTTGCCATGAAGTACCGTGTTACCCCAGTTAATGGGTTGTGGAGGTCTGGTAGGCAGCCGCTCCTCGTAAAATACTGGTATTCAGCTAAATCCGGCTTGACTGGAAGCCGACCCCAATATAGTTGGGAAAAAGGCCTAGGTAGAGAAGTTCAGTACTCACCAGTCCGTCCGCCGGTACATCCACGTCTGCTCCTCTCATCTTCAGCACGAGGCACTGGCGTCTTAGCAGGTCCACGTCATTTGTCCGAACTGCTACGTGGATTGGTCTGCAAGAAGAATAAGAAGGTTACTTTATAAGCTGTCCCCTGCGGTTTCACCCGCATTTTTCGTTACTGCTCCGCTCCCGTGGGGCGTAGCGTGATGGTATATAGCCTATAGCATTCCTCGATAAATGGGCTATCTAACACTGAAAGAATTTTTCGAATCGGACCAGTAGTTCCAGAGATTACCCCCTACATACAAACTTACGAACTTACAAATTTTAACTCTTTATAATATTAGTATAGGTAGATATAAGAAGGATAACATGCAATAAGCCCTTGATAGATCGTTTAGTTTCATGACGCCAGTGACAGAAAAGTTGAAAGGAAATCGTTTGTCTTGGTATGGTCATGTGAAGAGGAGGGATGAAACGCATGTTACTAAAAGAGTTCTGAATTTGCATGTGGATGGATGGAGAGAAAGAGGGAGGCCAAAGAAAAGATGGATGGATTGTGTAAGGACTGATATGAAAGAAAAGGGAGTTAGTGATAGTGTGACGGACGACAGGGCAGAATAGAAGAAGAAAACGTGTTGCGCCGACCACAAGTAATATGGGATAAGGGCAGGAAGAAGAAGAAGATCGTTTAGTATCAACCCAATTGTATTGTCGTTTTAGGGTCAGTTCATACCGAGACGCGTCGCGAATGTAAAAACGTTCCGCTGCGCAGCGAGACGCCGCGCGGCGTCACGAGGCGCAGCGCGACGCTGCACGGCGTCGCGAGTCGCAGCGCTCCATGAAGCAACGTATTCTAAATTCTCACAATGAAATGTGTATCTTTTCGTGTTGTAAATATAGTTCTATTTTGAGTCACTCTATTAAAATTAATGTGCATGCAGCGTCGGGTCGCGTCGAGTCTCGGTGTGAGCTAATCCTTATTGAATTCCGTTCAAGGAACACGTGAATACCGATTTCGGGCAAGATTTCGATCGAACGACTATAAAACTTCAACGATATTTGACTTCTTTGATTTTTAACCCCCGACGTAATATGTGTCTGTCTGTGGCATCGTAGGTCCCAAACGGATGATCCGATTTTAATGAGGTTTTTTTGTTTGAAAGGTATATGAGTCGAGAGTGTTCTTAGCTATGTTTAGTGGAAATCGGTTTAGGTCTTCAAGGTCATCAGGTCGTTTGTTAGGTGTGATAGGAATGTTACACACTCAGTTTGCTTGCAAGCATATAATGTGAGTTTGCTTTTTATAGCGTTTAGCATTTTTAACCTTTTGTCATAAAAATTGCGTACTTTTTTTTGGTCGGGGGTTTTTTAAATTTTAAATTTAATTTTTATGTGTAGCCTGATGGCTACTAAGCGTGTGTTGCGGTCGCCTGCGCAGGCGTCAGTTGTAGGGTGACGGCGAAAGCTACAGCGACGAGATCTGCTGCCGAGGCCAATTTAGCTATTTGTTCCCTCTTCTAGAGAGGAGGCCTTAGTCCCAACAGTGGGAACAGAATGCCGATAATACTAATAGGCTCGCGATTGATCACTGTCTCTCCTGATGGTAAGCGATGATGTGGTTGACGTTGGAGCATGCTTGTCTAGAAGTAACCTATTCACTCTTGACTTACGCCCGTTTTCAATAACCTATCGCAGTTCATAGATAGATAGCTATCCCCGATAAACAGTAAGATGCTATCTATGAACCCACAACTTTTGGTAGGAAATGCTATCCGTCGGTAGGTTATAGGAAAGCAAGTAAGGGCGAAGAAGCAGCGTTAGAAGACCTCCCACAAGGTGGACCGATGACCTGACGGAGGTCGCGGGAATCCGATGGATGCGAGACGCACAGGACCGGTCGTTGTGGCGACGCTTGGGTGAGGCCTATGTCCAGCAGTGGACGTCTTTCGGCTAAGATGATGATGATGATGAATTCCCTCAGGGAATACCAACAATCTCGCTCGTCAGTTCTTATAGTTTAGATAAAATATGTAAATCCCGGCCAGGTTAATATTTACGTGTTTTCATATAAACAGGTACATCATATTATATGACGTGTCTCTAGAATCGATAGATAACAACTGATAACAAAAACCTTGTAAGTCAATGTCAAATTAAAACGATGTACACACGTAGTACTAGTTATCGCCTTCGGTGTTGTTCGTGTAGAAACTTAGTTGCCGGGACCAGACACAATACCCATCTGGTCGGTGAATGCTTTCTTTTTAATGGAAGAAATTAACTATCGGGTCGTTGCCTGGACCAGACTCAACACCCGTCTGGTCAGAAGATGCCTCTTTTTAACGGAGGAAATCAACTATCGCACAGTTGTCTGGACCAGACATAATACCCGTCTGGTCGGAGGATGCTTATTATTTGACGGAAGAAATCAACTATCGCGCCGTTGCAACGGACTAGATACAATACCCAGACGGGTATCGGGTCGAAGCATGCAGCCTTTTTAATGGAAGAAATTAACTATCAGACAGTTGCCTAGACCAGACACAATACCCATTTGTATCGCCTTCAATTTTTTTCGTGTATTGAAGTCTATGTCGCCACCGAACTGAAAAACCCCGGAAGAGGTACTGGTCCATACATCCAGAAATCCAAACTCAAGGTTTGCTAACGAGAAACAGAACATTGGTGCCCTGAAACAGCGCGACGAGATCGCGGCAAACCACGAAGGAGATGACGTGAAGAACCGGATAGATTCCGCCAAAACTGGCAAGAGGAAGCGCGGGCCCGCGAAAGATGGAAAGAGTGGAGGAAAGGCTTTGCCCAGCAGTGGGACAAAATAGGCTAAAAAAACCAAAATAACGCCATCTACTTACCCAGACCAGACACAACACCCGTTTCGTCGGAGGACGGAGATGCTTGATTTTTAATGAGTTGTGGAGGTCTGGTAGGCAGCGGCTCCTCGCAAAATACTGGTATTCAGCTCAATCCGACTTGACTGGAAGTCGATCCCAATATAGTTAGGAAAAGGCAGATGACTCAGTGAATATGTAGCTTTGTAATGGTTAAAGAATTTTCGAAATCGATCTAGTAGTTTTCGAGTTAAGCCGTAACATACAAACAAATAAACAAAAAATTTAATCTTCCCTCTTTATAATATACTAGCTATAGCAGCTTTGCCTGCGTACATAAAATATAGGCTATGTCACTCAGGAATACAGCAGCTTTCTATTGGTGTAAAAATTTTAGCAATCGGACCAGTACTTCCACAGATTACCTCATACAAACAAAAAAACAACTTTACCTCTTTATTATATTAGTGTAGATATTTATTAAGTATAGATAATAAACAATAATACTTTGAATAACACTGTGAATCATCCGTCAATGTCATATTATTATTTATTCTTATTTTAGAGTGAAAGTCATCGCCCTAGAATGTTTTACGCCCGTTTTCAATAAGCTATCTATCTACAGTTGCAGCTACTAAAGATAAACAAATCTATCCTTTTGCCCTTACTTGCTTTCCTATAACCAACCTATAACATACCGACGGATCCACAAAATACTTAAGCGACTGTAAAACGTAACTAGTTACATAATCATAACCATAAAAATAATCCATACAAGCCTCCAAGCTCATCTAAGTGTAGGAACGATTTTTCTGATCATCCCGCGATGTTGGCGCTTGCAACAGCGTCGAAATATCGGGAACTCAAAACAATAAATAATCCCGAAAGTGACATTTTAAATTGAGAAAATCCTCTTCAAATTTTTGTTCCTATTCACCTCGTTTTACGGAGCTCGTGGCTAGATAATAACAGCCGCACAGGTCGATCTTCAAGGTTAAGCAACGCTTGCCTAGGTTGGTCTGTGGATGGGTGACCATCTTAACATAACGAGTTTCCTCCGTGCCTCGGAAAGCACGTTAAGCCGTTGGTCCCGGCTGTCATTTAGAGATCTTTGGCAGTCGTTACGGATAGTCAGAAGCCAGTAAATCTGACACCAGTCTTGCCATGAAGTACCGTGTTACCCTAGTTAATGGGTTGTGGAGGTGTGGTAGGCAGCCGCTCCTCGTAAAATACTGGTATTCAGCTAAATCCGGCTTGACTGGAAGCCGACCCCAATATAGTTGGGAAAAGGCTAGGCAGATGATGATTCACCTCGTTTTACGGTATCACGCGAGCGAAACCGCTGGAAGCAGATAGTTTTTTTAATAATATAATCAGCCTCATTATGTTCCCACTGCGGGCACTCAAGCTTCCTCTCTAGAAGAGGGAATGGGCCGTAATCGGCGAGGGCTCACTGCGGGTTGGTGGATATCACATGCGTTCGATTTTTTTTTATTCTAGATCACGATGTTTTCCTTCAGCGTTTTAATGGCCGTGGCAGTTCGAAAATCGAAAAGCACGTTAAGCCGTTGGTCCCGGCTGTCATTTAGAGATCTTTGACAGTCGTTACGGATAGTCAGAAGCCAGTAAATCTGACTCCAGTCTTGCCATGAAGTACCGTGTTACCCCAGTTAATGGGTTGTGGAGGTCTGGTAAGCAGCCGCTCCTCGTAAAATACTGGTATTCAGCTAAATCCCGCTTGACTGGAAGCCGACCCCAATTTAGTTGGGAAAAGGCTAGGCAGATGATGGCAGTTTGAAAATCGAATAGTTTTTGAGTTTATTACAAACAGACTGACATATGCGGTGAGGACTTTTTTTTGTAATTATGTATAGAGTAGCTTCGGCCAGTGTCATTGCCCGCGTATAATTAAGATTTCTCCACACAAACGGATAAAAGGATAAATTTTGGTCCTCTATTAGAGCTCGCTTACGATATAGGAGGAAACCTTGTGCAAAATTTCACGATACTAGTCCCAGTAGTTTCGGCTGTGCGTTGATATGTCAGTCAGTCAGTTTCTTCTTTTATAAGACTTAGGGCCTGTTTCACAATGTCCGAGTAGTGCAATTCAAAAATGGAACAGGATTTGTATGAAATTATCTGCCAAGTAAGATACTCGAAACTTAATCATAGGTGGTGAAATAGGCCCTTAAGGTACTAACTACATAGCGCACACGTGGGCCACGTACGCCGATCTGGGCGCGTCGGTCTCCATACACTTTACGAGTATATTATGGTGGCTAGATTTGTAGAGCTACATTAGATCCACGCCACGCGAGTTCACGCGACGTCGTTTATACCGCGTACATCGAAGGACTGGAATAGTTTGCCTGCTGCGGTCTTCCCGTCCAACTATAATTACGGTATCTTCAAGGCTAGAGTGAATAGGCTCTTAATAAACTAGTGCGCCTCACCATCTAAGATTGCATCACTGCTTACCATCAGGTGGGATCGCAGTCAAGCACTAGCCTATATAATTAAAAAAAAAAAAACGTACATATCAGGCGTGGCCTATGTGTGCCTCGGTCTAATGTTATTCCTGCTTTGCAGCCAAATCAAACAAAGTACAGTAAATACTACTGACAACAATAGTTGTTATCAAGACAATATTGACTTAAATAACAAAGCAATAGAATTCATAGTTGCATGATAAAATGTGCATATTTTCCGTCGCAGTAAAATGTGGAACAATCGGTTACGCGTGTAACTGATTGGGGGAAATCCATGACTTGTCCCGCTCTGGGTGGAGCGGGAGGGCGTGTCAGACTTTAACTGAATTAAACCCACTCTTGTTCCTTTTTTGACTTCGTTCCAGGGCTCTGGGTTTTCCGTTCAAAAGCCACCATTATCTAGGAAACTTTTTTCAAGTGGGGAATCATCAGAATGACTTCTCCCGCTCTTGGGCGGAGCTCAGGGCGTGTCAGACTCTTACTAACTAAACCCCACCCCGTTCCTTCGTTGCCTTCGATCTGGGGGACACGGGCTCACCTTTCGGAATTTCCGTGTTCCCCAGAGGCTTCGACCCTGCTAGGCCCCTACGGTATTACCGAAGAATCTTTGAGGCGCGCTTGAAACGGCTTACGGTGGTGGAAAATCGGTATCAGAATCCCGGTGATGGAGGCCTAAGAGCTATGCTCTCTTGCGTGCGGCCGCCTCCTTCGCTAGCAAAGTCAAAGTCAAGTCAAAATCTTTTTATTTCACATAGGCCTACATGAGCACTTATAAAACGTTAGAAGCTAGTGCACTGTTCCAATTGATCGTTTCGTATAGAGAAGAACCGGCAAGAAACTCCATGGTTACTCTTTTCAAAAAACTATTAGCATTAATGCTTCGCTGAAGGAGGCGACCGCATGCCACTTCACAATCTAAAGCTTGACTGCGATCCCACCTGATGGTAAGCAGTGTTGCAATCGTTGATGGTGAGGCGCACTAGCTTATTAAGAGCCTATTCACTTTACCCTTGAAGACACCCAAATTAAAATCAGACGGAAAGATCTGCTCTCAAAACGATGAAGGAAAACATCGAGAGGAAACCGGCATGTCCTAGAACCAAAAATTCGAAGACATGTGACATCCACCAATTCGCAGTTGGCCCGCGTGGTGGATTACGGCCCATCCCCTCTCCTAGAGAGGAGGCCTGAGTCCCAACAGTGGGAACATTATTAGGCCGCTAATGCTAAATGGAAAAACCGCAGGAAGCAAATTGTTCCAGTCCTTCGATGCACGCGGTATAAACTTTTGTTTTGTTTGTAATTTGTTATCGATATACAAACAAAATCACTATCTATTTGTTTAGATCGTATCGAAATACTTGTAAATCAATTCTGGGGGTTTATTTTCTGGCGGGAATCCCTGGGCCCGAAGAGGTTTGTATTACATCCTTATCAAGCGTTATCCACAGTTATTTTTAACGTTAACTTGTCCGATTAAGCGGCTTAAAAAAAAGAACCAATCGAATACATTGATTCTTTTTTTTTCATTAGTCTATCAATCTATACTAATATTATAAAGAGGTAAAATTTGTAAGTTTGTATGTAGGGGGTAATCTCTGAAACTACTGGCCCGATTTGAAAAATTCTTTCATTGTTAGATAGCCCATTTATCGAGGAATGCTATAGGCTATATACCATCACGCTACGGCCCACGGGAGCGAAGCAGTAACGAAAAATGCGGGTGAAACCGCAGGGGACAGCTAGTTTATATTAAAGTCACTCAAAGGGCAACGGAAAGAGTTATAATCGGAGTTTCCCTGCGTGATCGAATAAGGAAGGAACAAACTTAGGTGGCAGTGGGTAGGACACATTGCAAGGTTCTGGGGTGGCGACAAAAGGAGGAGCTCGTGGCTAGATAATAACAGCCGCACAGGTCGATCTCCAAGGTTAAGCAACACTTGCCAAGGTTGGTCTGTGGATGGGTGACCATCTTAACATACCGAGTTTCCTCCGTGCCTCGGAAAGGACGTTAAGCCGCCCCACACGTTAGGGTTGAAATTAAAAAAAAATCTCTTTCCACTTTACATGAAGGGGGGCTACCGCTACCCTAATAAATCCAATTTTTATTTTACTACTTTGTCGGCGTGATTGATATAGGGACATATTGGTTCCAAATTTCAGCTTTCTAGTGCTAACGGACACAGAGATCAAGCGAGGACGGACGAACTGACATGGCGAAACTATAAGGGTTCCGTTATTGCCATTTGGCTACGGAACCCTAAAAAACCCGTGTCCTTCAGTTACCCTTAACATTCCAGGATCAAAATATGTTTGAAAAAATCCCCGTGGCCCTTAACAATCGTTCTTGACATTCCTAACGCTGAGACTCAGGACTCTATCCGTAAGAGGTATTGGGGCTAATCCACCACGCAAGCACAGTACTAGAAATTATAAAGTTTTATTACAATCTGCTTAGCCTTTTCCCAACTATATTGGGGTCGGCTTCCAGTCAAGCCGGATTTAGCTGAATACCAGTATTTTACGAGGAGCGGCTGCCTACCAGACCTCCACCCATTGACTAGGGTCTATTATAATAGAATTTTATTACAATAGACCGCGTAAATCGAAGAAAAAGAAAATACTAATATAAAAAGAAAAAGAAAGTACTGGTATTCAGCTAAATCCGGCTTGACTGGAAGCCGACCCCAATATAGTTGGGAAAAGGCTAAGCAGATAAGCAGACCGCGTAAATCGAAGGACTGGAATAATTTGCCTGCTGCGGTCTTCCCGTCCGATTATAATTTAGATGTCTTCAAGGCTAGAGTGAATAGGGTCTTAATAAACTAATGCGCCTCACCATCAACGATTGCATTACTGCTTACTATCAGGCGGGATTGCAGTCAAGCACTAGTTTATAAAACATAAAAGAGAAAAACATATATTTTTCGCATACTGGTTAGCGGATGTCAAATCTCGTCTTTCAATGTGTAGTTGTAGGACATGCCGGTTTTTTCACAATTTTTTCCGTCACCGATTTTGTAAGCGTGATGAGGAAAATTACTTTATGCAGATCTGAAATTCCAGTCCAAATCGTAACAGCCGTTTCGGAGATAAGCCGGGTCCAACAAACAGACCGAGACATATTTTTTTAACCTATCACATCCCGCGAAACGAGACACAATAGTAAGACAATAACAGCGCACATGAGACCGGTCGGGGATTCATGAATTAAATTTCCTTTTTATTACAGATATCGAATATAGGTATTTTCATCACAAACAGACATAACAATTTTATTTTAATATTATGAATGTATATGTATTGTATGCCTATATGATAATGTCATTAAGAGATCGTCTCACAGGTCAATGCATTGTTGGTATTTTGGTAATTCCCCTAGAATAATTCTCCAGCGCTGCAACATTGTAAATAGAAAGATTTACCAAGATCCTGGACCGCAAAGGGAATCTAAGAAGGAACATCAGCTACCTGGCCCTTTCCCAACTATATTAGAGTTGGCTTCCAGTCAAGCCGGATTTAGCTGAATACCAGTATTTTACGAGGAGCGGCTGCCTACCAGACCTCCACAACCCATTTACTGGGGTAACACGGTACTTCATGGCAAGACTGGAGTCAGATTTATTGGCGTCTGACTATCCGTAACGACTGCCAAAGATTTACAAACGACAGCCGGGACCTACGGCTTAATGTGCTTTCCGAGGCACGGAGGAAACTCGTTATGTTAAGATGGTCACCCATCCACAGACCGACCTTAGCAAGCGTTGCTTAACCTTGAAGATCGACCCAAGCGGCTGTTATTATCTAGCCACGAGCTCTAAAAAGGAACATTGTTTTATTTAAGGTGGGTAATCATGAATATGACATCTCCCGCTCTGGGCAGAGCAGGAGGTCAGACTACTACTGACTAAAACCCACTCCTGTTCCTTCTTTGCCTTAATTCCAGGGTCTCAAGGATGTCTTCCGTTCAACCCAGGGCCAGAGTAGGTTTCGAGCTTGCCGGGTCCCTATAGTTTGCTGACATCTCTTTGAGGCGCGCGTGGAACAGAACGCGCCGTTGACGGCATAGGCTTGGTCCGGACTGTTACCGGACGTCCGGAAGGCGAGCTACCTATTGCTCGCCGTCCGCAACCCTGCGCCTACGGTTAATTGGAAATCGGGATCGTAATTCCGGCAGCGGGGGCGTGAGAGCCATGCCCTCTTGCGTGCGGCCGAATTATAAATAATACTTACTTAAGTCGTATATATTTTCGCTTTAAAATTTTTCGATATCACAGAACGTAGATTTTACAAGGCATCAGAGTTTGCACTTAAGTGGGACACGGAAATAATCTTCTGATTACAAAGTAATTCATTAATAAAATGTTCTACAAGTTTCTTTTGTTTCCAATCTGCCGTATTAATCTGTTAAGGTTCTCGCCCACCGCGACTGTTTGTAACGATGTAATCGCGCGTTCACATCGATACAGTCGCGATGCAGTCGCTATACTAAAGTTAATAAGCTGGTTTCATCATCTACCTAGCCTTTTTCCCAACTAAATCGGGGTCTGGTAGGCAGCCGCTCCTCGTAAAATACTGGTATTCAGCTAAATCCGGCTTGACTGGAAGCCGACCCCAAATTAGTTGGGAAAAGGCTGGGGAGATGAGATGTCGCTACATGCGTTTACGAAACGCACGTCTGCAACGGTACAAAAGAGTCACAGTGGGCGAGGCCCCTTAGTATTAAGATAAATCGATATCTTTCATGATATAATCTTATCATTTGTCGCCAAAGGTGATAAATGTCAAATGGGTTATAAAAAAATTGATAAAAATGTTGGTAAAATTATGAATGAACGAAAAATATTCTGCTTTTGTTTCTTTCGTGGCTACGTCTTAAAATTGACCAGTTCATGATATGGCCAACTAAAACTCGCTAGATCGATTAAACTTTAATGTTTGATGATATGTCCATCCATATTTGGCCATATCTATATAAAAAAATAAAAATCTTATTCTTCTTTTTACTAGAAGTACTGTTTAATATACCTAATTTTGAACTGGGACTTGGGGGCACCCCAACTCGAACATGTCACGTTAGAAATTGATGATCGACGCAAGCGAAGCGCCATATACTTCGTGGTAATTTTTTTAAACCCACGTTAATTCCGAAAGGTTGTCACCGTGTCCCCCAGATCGAAGGCAACGAAGGAACGGGGTAGGGGTATAGTCAGTAAGAGTCTGACACGCCCTCCCGCTCTGCCCAAGAGTGGGAGAAGTCATTCTAATGATTCCCTTACTGACAAAAAACCTATGAGAGAGTTTCGCCAAATCGTATATCGAAGGACTGGAACAATTTGCCTGCTGCGGTCTTCCCGTCGTCCGATTATAATTAGCTAGGGCTAGAGTGAATAGGCTCTTAATTTATGAATCCCCGACCGGTCCTATGAGACCGCGCTGTTATTGTTTTACTATTGTGTCTCGTTTCGCGGGTATGTGATAGATTAATAAACTAGTGCGCCTCACCATCAACGATTGCATCACTGCTTGCCATCGACGGTGGTGTGACGATCTGATCATGTTTGTAGGACAAACTTGGTCAGAGATTGCTCTAGACAGAGAGGTTTGGAAAGAGATTGCATTTGCCCAGCAGTGGGACACAAAATAGACTATTAAAAAAATGTGTTATGACATGGACACATAATTATGGTATGAAAATTAAGTGCTGCCCTTAATTTTCACTAAAATGTAAAAACCAAAAAGAGTTGTATCAAATATCTTAAATCTCAACCCAAAAAAATACCACAATTATAGTAAGTTTTCCAAACAAAATAAAAAACTAGTACTAAAAAATTCAAACAAAATATTTCAAGTATAATGCATGATAGCATCAAATCTTTAAGTCTAGAGTGAATAGATTACTTCAAGGCAAGCCTGCTCCATAGCTGACCACATCATGGCTTACCATCAGGTGTGATAATGGTCAAACACAAATCTATACTAATATTATAAAGAGGTAAAATTTGTAAGTTTGTAAGTTTGTATTTAGGGGGTAATCTCTGGACCTACTGGTCCGATTTAAAAATTCTTTCAGTTTTAGATAGCCCATTTATCGAGGAATGCTATAGGCTATATACCATCACGCTACGACCCACGGGAGCTGAGCAGTAACGAAAAATGCGGGTGAAACCGCAGGGGACAGCTGGTGTCTTATAATAAAAAAAAATGGACAGCATTATATCTCTAAAAGTGTTATACACAATGACCACATCATTACTTACCATCAGATATGATAGTGGTCAAACACAAGCGTAATCAAGATCTAATAATAAAAAATAGAATATGAATACCACAATATCTGTAAAAGTTAGTTACACAAATATATTACACATTCTTCTTCTTCCTGCCCTTATCCCATATTATTTGGGGTTGGCACAACATGTTTTTTTCTTCTATTCTGTCCTATCATCCGTCATGCTATCATTAACTTTCTTTCATATAGTCCTCACACAATCCATCCACACATTATAAACAAAAAAAAAATAGAAATGAATACTCACAAATACCCATCAGCATCTCGATTCAAACAGTCTTTTAAGTCATTAAGTCCCTGACGGAGAAGCATCCTAATCCTCTGCTCCGGTGGAGTCCCACACGTTCCCTGCACTCGGAAAGGCACCTTCTCATTTGTAGGACTCAAATCCTCCGGAGAATCCAAGTCCAGAAACCGTCCCTTCGCTTCAATCTCACGTTGGTTCACGTTATCACTAATCTGTCTCGTATGCTTGTCTACATTTGTCAAAATATTCAGTGGATTATCTAATAATTCTGGCGTAGTCATCACGGATAACGATGAAAACCGACCGACACTGTTATTAGAATCCTCGTTGAATATCGAACCGAGTTCCGGTAACGAGGCTTCCGTTGATGGAGATTCTGGTTGTGTAATACTTTCCTCTTTAAATATTTTGTTGAAATTGTTCGGTGATATCACTATTCTTCGTGGTTGTTTCACTTCGGGTGTATCCTTCACTACGTAGGGCGCTAACTGTTGTCTCCTATTCCGTCTTTTCAACGGGTTAGGTTTTTTCACTGACTCGAAGCTAATCAAGTTTTTCTCTAACCAAGACTCTGGAGTTTGGCATGACATATCAGCCATATTTTTTAAGACACTAAAACTCATCGCATTGGTTTCCGTTTGGCAAGTAACACTGTTATTTTTTTTAGGAACAGTCAATAAGGCATTGATGCCACGCACTTTTAACTCTAGACTAATGACAGAACACAGAGAACTGAACAGAATATCGTAATTCTGCTGCCCGATTAGCTTGGTAATTTCTTCGGAGGTCTTCTCGAAGATGTGGCCAGAATGGCTCTGGCATTTCGCTATTGTAACACTAGAATTTGTTGACACATTTAGTCTGTTCACTATAGTCATTCTACGGACTTCCCCTGCAGTGAAATCACCAGGTTTCGATGTGTAAATAATATCCTCTTGCAACTGACTCGTAATTGACTTCACTACTTTTATATTTCTCTTGTTTATAATATTTCTGTTCAGTATTAGTGGAAGTTTCCGCACTGTGATCGGTTTCACGTCTTCCGTAGCCATTTTTAACTGTTTTATCTACACTTTTTCACTTTATTTAATGTCTGCGATGTTTATTGACCTTATCAGCGTATTGTAAACGCGTAATAGCGAACTAAAAACATGTTTCTTTAATAAATAACACGCGACTACATTGGGGTATCCCCCGTTGCAAGTGACATTACGGAATTATATGAATAAGTTTGTTTGGTTATGGTGCGTTTACATTGTACGATTGTGACCATAGACTATGTAGAAGCGAGGTTATATAAAAAAAATATTTGTCAAATTGGAATCTAAGTTCGGTATTTTTGATGTAATAAATCGATGTAAATTCATATTAGATCAAGGAAGGAAGCAATTTAATTATGGATGGGGAGTTTCTACTTTAGTTAGTTTTGATATTAAACTGGACGGGGAATTCTGAATGGTAGTTATAATCTGAATAGGTAGATATAAATACGGCGTTTATCAGGGATTTATCAGAATTATTAGTTTAGAAGGTTTAACCTATCACATACCCATAAAACGAGACAATAGTAAAACAATAACAGCGCGGTCTCATAGGACCGGTCGGGGATTCATGAATTAATTACTCAGATACCCGCGAAACGAGACACAATAGTAAAACAATAACAGCGCGGTCTCATAGGACCGGTTGGGGATACGAAGTATCACGTGAATAAATTTTTTTAAATCAGAAATAAGAGTAAAAAGGTAAGAACTTTGTTTCGTTGCTAGAGCGGAGTGGGAGAGTTATTTATGAGAAAATATCTACAGTACGGCCGTTATAAGTTGGTGAGTCTGAAGTTAGGCTGTGCAAATTTTAACGCTTAAAATCTCGTACAAAAATAAAGGTTTAAAAAAAATGCAATTTGCAATTTTTAACAGCAATAACAACTGCAAATTAAAAAAAAAGCATTTTTTTTAAACCTTTATTTTTGTAGGTACGAGATTTCAAGCGCCAAAATTCACAGAGCCTAACTTCAGACTCACCAACTTATAACGGCCGTACTGTATCACGTAAATAAAATGTCTAAACCAGAAATAAGAGTAAAAAGGTAAGAACTTTTTTTCGCTGAAAGAGTGGAGTGGGAGGATTAAATATGAGAAAATATCTTCTTGCATAAAATTTAAAAGTACCTTCTCAGGAATTGCTGCCAGTGTGCTTATATTTGTACACATATAGCAAATACATTTTTTTTACTTCTACGGTTTCATGCGGAGAATATTATGAAACTAAATCGGTATAGTACCTAATCATTACCTATTTTTCTTTTTGTGAACCTTAGTCAGGATGATACATGAGAATATAGATAATTATAGACTTTAAACTAAATCCTACTAATATTATAAATGTAAAAGTTTGTGAGAATGGATGTGTGGAGGTTTGTTAGGCTCTTTCACGCACAAACGGTTGGACCGATTTGATTGAAATTTGGTATGTAGATAGGTTATACCTGGATTAATTCATGAATCCCCGACCGGTCTCATAGGACCACGCTGTTATTGTCTTACTATTGTGTCTCGTTTCGCGGGTATTGATAGGTTAACATAAAGGCTACCTTTTTTTCGGGCGAAGCCGCGGGTGGAAGCTAGTAGATACATTAGTATGAAATTGCTGTAGCACGCACGCACCTGACTGCACGCGGCCAGCGGCCACAGTTGCGCGTGCTGTTTACTTAGAGTTTTTGTCCAGTTTTACAAACTACAGCCATAGACAAACAATCACGTATCCGTCTCGTACCCGTATCGTACAGTGTAAACGCGCTTGTATAACTTTCCACGAGGCATTCCCCCAATGATTTACTCCAGTCCCCTATCGGCCTTGTGCCATTAGTGCGGTGTTACCAATCCTACTGTTTTAGAATGAAAGGTTATTTAGCGGTTTTTAGTTCTGCGCCTTTAAGTAATTCTACTATTTTTAGTATGACCTGGCGAGTGTCGCGGGAATCCGATGGATGCGAGACGCACAGGACCGGTCGCTGTGACGACGCTTGGGGAGACCTATGTCCAGCAGTGGACGTCTTTCGGCTGAGATGATGATGATTATTTTTAATTATGACGTCTTTCGTTTGAATCCCCGACCGGTCTCATGAGACCGCGCTGTCATTGTCTTACTATTGTGTCTCGTTTTGCGGGTATGTGATAGGTTAAACTAATTATTCTGTTTTATTTAACCTTCAATTTTGTCATAAAAAATTATGATTTCATTGCAAGCCTAGCGAGTAGATTTCCAGTGCCCCTATCACATGCTCTTAACGCCATCCTTTTGATGACTTGAACAGAATTATTAATGGGGTGGAGCTACACAGAGTATAATAATAATATTATAATCATATTCCGCAACTTTTTGACACAACGCCATCTAGTCTCAAGCTAAGCAGAGCTTGTGTTCTGAGTACTAGATAACTGATAAACATACTTATATATTTCTAAATACATACATATTATAGATTAATTACACCCAGACACAGAACAAATGATCGAGCTCATCACACAAACGTTTGTCCTGGGTGGGAATCGAACCCACACCCTTTGGCATAGCAGTCAGGGCCACTAACCACTAGACCAACAGGCCAGTCTTGCGTTTCATAAGCTGTAATGAGTTTTTATGTATACCTCACTCTATAAACGTTACTGGTTTTGATGTATATTTATTATTGTACACCTAATACTATCTACTATATTCTATCCTTCTCTCTTTAAAATCTTTCGAAGGATTGTTTTTAAAATATTGCTTACAGTGATCAGACTGCCCCTTATTTCATAGGTAGGTACTTAATATTTCCATTATCTATCTTTTCTGTACCTACCTATGCGTAAGAAATCTATCTTTGGAGAACTGGCAGCTATGGAATAGACTTGACTCATGATTACAATAATAGATAGGTACACCTAAGGTAATGATACTCCAAATATAAAGGATTTTTTACGCTAAAACGAAACCGGAACTCAACAGGTTATTAAAAGTATAAGTACCTATTTAAATGGCGTCACGAATTAAATAAGGAAAAATACCTTGAAATTTTGCGATTTTATTAAAACGAATACAAATTAGTGTGTGGGACTAACAAAACGATTTCTTAATATTTATTTTTATGGGATTGATAGATTGAAATGGATACAGGATAAATGTAATTAAATATCACAACTATAAAAAATCTAGCCAATATTTAAATCACATTTTCAGTTTTTTTTTTTAAATAACGCTCTTTTTCTACTTTCTACGGATTTTTAGTCGAATTTCATCCTAGGTAGGGTTGGCAACACGGCATGACTGTGCGTTCAGAATACCTAATTCGTAAAAAAATATATTGCAAGGGCAAAGACCTGCTTGTAATAAATTAATTCTGGAATTTATTTTTTATTTAAAGCTATGCATCGAAATTGAGTAAATTGCAAAAAAAACCCAGAAAGAGTTTTTTTGTAGGTCTTGTGACTTTTGTTTTAATTATAAATCTAATAATTCATTTCAAACATTCGAAACAATGGTTTAGAAACTTAGTCTTTGAACAGTAATATACAAACGAAAGAACAGCTGTACGATTATTACTTGTCATTAGTTTTTATTCGTAAAAACACATTTATTGAATGAATATTTAGCGAATTTTGATTGTTTGACTATATTATTTTGTTCTTCTATATATATTACGGCTATGAAGTTGAAATTGTTTCAGTTTTCACAGTTTAATTCACCAATGAAATGAACCACAAACTTGATGGTTTAATTACTGTTTTCATAGAGATTGTCTCTTCTAATTCTCTTTATTTTTGGTGGAAGTGCATCTAATTAAGTAGGTAGTGTATACAAATCAATAGATCGTACTATAAAATATGTTAAAATGATTTTTCACTTCAGAAATGTGTAGGTTAAAATGACATGAATTTTAAAGTAATAATTTCTATAAAATTCTTTGTTTTTTAGGTCCCTATTTTACTTAAATGACGTTAGCAGCAGCAGCCATCAAAAGTTTCTCAGGATTTGCACAGAGAAATAGAAAAAAATAGCACTTCACTAACTGTTTTTATCAATTAACAATAAAACTAACACTGATGTTACTCAAATCATCCTAATTACTTATTAAAATTACCAATTTAGACAAACTTGTACTTTAAAATCACTGAAATACAATCACATTATGCGGAGAGCTTTGTACGTAGGGAACCAATTGCGCAGCCACCAACAACGTCAAACGTAAATAAACTGTCAGGGGAATTCCCTCCATAAACAATAGACTTTCATAGATAGATTAAATAAGAAATCATAGAGAATAGATCAATAGATCATAGATCTTTTTTGATAATAAAATTAGTTCAAGAAAAATGTTTTAAAAATAATGTTTTTTTTTTTGTTGATTTTTTATTGTATTCTCTACAAAAGTACCTATGTGAATATTTACTAACAGAGATGCATATAAGAACAAAGTAAGTTGTATCAACCATAAATGCACTATGGTTAGGAGTAGCAAAATTTCATAATAACTGGAACAAACTGCCTGCTGCGTTCTTCCCGCCAGATTATAATTTGGGTGTCTTCAAGGCTAGAGTGAATATACTAGTTCACCTCATCGTCAACAATTGCATCACTGCTTACCATCCGGTGGGATTGCAGTCAAGCACTAGTTTAAATGGCAAAGTCTGTCACTGACTTATCAGCGCTCAGCCCAAACCTTTAGACCTAGAATACTGAAATTTTGTACAGAGATTACTTTTATGATAATTATATTCAAGGAGTAAGAAAGCATATTTTTCCAAAATTAACCCCCTAAAGGAATGAACTTTAAGTCCAAAGTTTGCATGGAAAAACATATTTTCACACAAAGCTAGATTATTTGCTAAGGCTAAATTAATAGAAAGAGGCTCGTTATGAGATAAAATAGGACATACAAATTCATAGGTTTTTTTTAAATACATATTACCACACACTAAACATTACTTAATGGGTCGTATGAAAATAAACCCAGGGGCTTGTTTGTGTTTTGTTTAGTTTTTAAGGGGTTTTCGTTAGTAAAAGTCTGACCCGCTCTCTCGCTCCACCCAAGAGCGGGAGTAATTATTCTGATGATTACACACCTAAAAAATAATAATAGCAATTACTCCTGTATTGTAGGTGTTGGTGTTTCTGTATGACAAACATGTGAACTAACAAACACAAGACACCCAGATTGGAAATGTTCTCTAATTCTCTATAGGCCTTCTAAATAAAATATTATTCCATGCGGAAATCGAACCCGCGACATGCAGCGCAGCAGCCGATCTCCCAACCACTGGGCCGAACCATGATATTTTTTTTATTTAAAACCTTTATTTTTGTACGAGTTTTCAAGCGCCAAAATTCGCAGAGTCTAACTTCAGACTCGCCAACTTATTACGGCCATACTGTACTGAGTTGTTGAGCTCACATTGGTAGTCACTTTTTGTAGAATCTTGATATGCACCTGCAGCTTTGACAGAAAATAAGCCCATAAATAGAGGACGACAGGAAGTTTTTTTTTAATATTTTCAAATCAGTGCTTGACTGCGATCCCACCTGATGGTAAGCAGTGATGCTATAGTAGATGGTGGTCGATGGTGGTGGTTGACTAGTTTATTAATCTAGAGCCTATTCTCTGACTAGCCTTGGAGATACCTTAATGACACGCGCTCCCGCTCCGCCTTAGAGCAGGAGAAGTAATTAGATGATTATCGAACTCATAAAAAAAATGGGTTACCTACTTAGTTCCACAAATATCTGTAGCTAGTTCAGTAGGTACCTACTTTTATTAGCATTGGCATTATCGGCCTTATAATATTCCCACTGCTGGGACTCAGGCCTCCTCTCTTGAAGAGGGAATGGGCCATAATCCACCGCGCGGGCCCATTGCGCATTGGTGGATGTCACATGTCTTCGAATTTTTAGTTCTAGGACATGCCGGTGTCCTCACGATTTTTTCCTTCACCGTTTTGAGAGCAGTGGTGATAAATAAATTATACAAAGTAATGCGCCTGACCGGGTTTGAACCCTCGACCTACAACTGGGCCACCACTGCTCCCCAATCCTACCTACTTATATTGTTTATTTTGATCTTACTTTTAGATAAGTACTTAGGTAGGTACTTAAGTGTTGACAAGCATTCGTCATGACCAGAATACTTCGCGAATCAATGAACTATCAGCCACATTTCTAACGATAACGCAAACATTCGCCGAATCGCAATAATGCAGCCACAGTATTACAGTATTAAACAGAGAAAGTTAACTTATCTCTAGGTTCTTCCCCGATACTTGTAGGTATAGAGCCATAAAAACTAAAAGGCCTATTACACCACCCGTTTTTACGACCGGTCTACGTGGACTGTCGTTGAGTCTACGTATAAGTAAGACCGTCTTACCCTTATTACACTACGCGACGTAGACTAAGGCCAGACGCGCACTAGGGGCCAGGCCGCAGGCGGCCAGGTGAAACAAATGAAACCGTCATAGAGCCCGCGCTTCTGTCCGCACGCGATCAGCGGCCACAAGTGCACGCGCTCTGTGGCGGTTTCATACTAATGTATGTATCTCGATGGCCGCCGCGTTCTGGCCGCTGGCCGCTGGCCGCTAGTGCGCTTTGGGGCTAAGACCGTTCGTAAAAACGAGTGGTGTAATAGGCCTTGTATAACTGCTTTATATTTTGTAGGTACTAAACCTGTGTTTATCTGTAGTGTAGAGGAGCTCGTGGCTAGATAATAACAGCCGCACGGGTCGACCTTCCTTTGTGCCTCGGAAAGCACGTTATGCCGTAGGCCCCGGCTGTCATTTGTAGATCTTTGGCAGTCGTTACGGATAGTCAGAACTTCAGAAGCCAGTAAATCTGACTCCAGTCCTGCCATGAAGTACCGTGTTACCCCAGTTAATGGGTTGTGGAGGTCTGGTAGGCAGCCGCTCCTTGTAAAATACTGGTATTCAGCTAAATCTGGCTTGACTGGAAGCCGACCCCAATATAGTTGGGAAAAAGGCTAGGTAGATGACTAAACCTGTGTTTGTAACGCAGAGTAATGCACCGGTGGCATAAAGCGGGAAGTACATAAGTCCGACGCACACGTGTGTGACGCCTGAGTTGCATGAAGAACAGGGTCGCGTCGCGTGGCGTGGGTCTTATGTAGCTCTACGCGTCTAGTTCATCATCATCATCTGCTTAGCCTTTTCCCAACTATATTGGGGTCGGCTTCCAGTCAAGCCGGATCTAGCTGAATACCAGTATTTTACGAGGAGCGGCTGCCAACCAGACCTCCACAACCCATTAACTGCGGTAACACGGTACTTCATGGCTAGACGCGTCTAGTTGCCATATAAAATATAACTCCTGCCAGCGGTTCCACCTGCGTGAAAGTAGGTGTCCCTATACAAACTTTGGAATCCCGCTTCATCTCCTTAGGCAATGTATTTTGAAAACATCCTCTCTTAGTGCTTGCCTACGTCATAACCTTGTGTAAAATTGCACCTTTCTAGTCTAAGTAGTTTCGGCTATGCGTTGATATGTCAGTCAGTCAGTTTGTGCTTTCATATACGAGAATGTAGATAAGAGAGAAGATGGTCGATGGGGACGGAAGGTTCTAGAGTGGCGGCCACGTACCGGAAGACGCAGCATTGGAAGGCCTCCCAAAAGGTGGACCGACGAACTGGCGAGGGTCGCGGGAATCCGATGGATGCGAGACGCGCAGGACCGGTCGTTGTGGCGGCGCTTGAGGGAGGCCTATGTCCAGCAGTGGACGTTTTCGGCTGAAATGGTGATGATGATACGAGAATATAAAATCAAAGTCATCATAGGTTATATGAGCGATCCACCAATGGACACTTCTTCTAGAGAAGCTTATCTATTTCTGTCGAGGTGGGAGTGTCAGACTTTTATTGACTAAAAACCTTTGATCCTCGACCTACAACTCGTAGGTAAGTCGAGGTCGTTACCACTGCTTTCAATATTATTATATCTACTGATTATTAGGCATTCGATTAGGTATTGGGAATTCCGAAGTATATATAGATGACTTTGGTGTCAGTTTATCTCAAACATATATGTGCCTATTTAATTATATGCATACGAGTACGTGTTGGGTAAAAAATAAACATTATGACGTGTATTTTATTAAGTGGTAGTCAGGGTTTTAGGTACTGGGAATTCCTTTGTAGTTATCGTTTAATGTATTAGTTTACGCCCGTTTTCAATAACTTACGGCAGTTCATATCCACAACTTTTGGTAGGAAATGCTGGGAAATGCTAACCGTCGCCGCGTCGGTAGGTTATAGGAAAGCATGTAAGGGCAAAAGGATAGATTTATTTATCTTTAATAGCTACAACTTTAGATAGATATCTATAGCTTATTGAAAACGGCGTTAGTTCTACAGTTTATACGTAGTTTACGAGTATGTATGTTATACTAGCCTCTGCCAGCGGCTTCGCCCACATGAAAGTCATCATCATCTGCCTAGCCTTTTCCCAACTATATTGGGGTCGGCTTCCAGTCAAGCCGTATTTAGCTGAATACCAGTATTTTACGAGGAGCGGCTGCCTACCAGACCTCCACAACCCATTAACTGGGGTAACACGGTACTTCATGGCAAGACTGGAGTCAGATTTACTGGCTTCTGACTATCCGTAACGACTGCCAAAGCTCTACAAATGACAGCCGGGACCTACGGCTTAACGTGCTTTCCGAGGCACGGAGGAAACTCGTTAAGTTAAGATGGTCACCCATCCACACACCAACCTAGGCAAGCGTTGCTTAACCTTGAAGATCGACCTGTGCGGCTGTTATTATCTAGCCACGAGCTCCTCTGACTACCCAACCCTTCGCCTACATGATAGTAAAAAATTAAAATCCTATATTGTTAAGTACTCCGTGAAATGGTAGCTTCCTAAAAGTGAAAGAATTTTTGAAATAGGTCAAGCAGTTTTTGAGTTTAATCGTAATATCGTACAAACAAACACAAAATCAAGTCTTTTAATATTTAGTTTAGATATGATACAGATAAAAATTTATAGATATATGCCTAAATCTACATTATATATCTATAGCATGGTAGCATGGCATGCCGAGGCATGGTTGCTTTTTGTATGAATTTATCAGTATTTTAATTACTCAGATACGCGCGAAACGAGACACAATAGTAAAACAATAACAGCGCGGTCTCATAGGACCGGTTGGGGATTCAAACGTTAACGTCTATCAAAGAATTTGGAATCGGTAACTTCACATCCTGTGGAGCGGTCGCTGTGGCGACGCTTGGGAGAGGCCTATGTACAGCAGTGGACGTCTTTCAGCTGAGATGATGATGATGATAACGTCCTGTGGTGGGCACTAGACCATAATACGGAGGCCGTAGCTCACTGGGCCTTTCTCTTATTCCTATGGTGATAGAAGGCCTTTGCCAGAGAGACATTCTGTAATTCTCTGCCGGATTCTGAGTTTCCTGATAGCTTCAACCTAGGGATCTTTAGTGATTCAAGAATGATTAGGTTACTTTAAGCGTGCTCCATCGTCGATCGTCGTCATCGTCACATAAGGTCAAATGCGAGCCTATTAATAACAATAAAAATTAAACATTACAATATTTTAGATAGCAATCAGGATAAACGACCTATTAATGTGTGCTGTGGTATCATTGGTCATCATCATCTGCCTAGCCTTTTCCCAACTATATTGGGGTCGGCTTCCAGTCAAGCCGGATTTAGCTGAATACCAGTATTTTACATGGAGCGGCTGCCTACCAGACCTCCCCAACCCATTAAATGGGGTAACACGGTACTTCATGGCTAGACTGGAGTCAGATATACTGGCTTCTTTCTGACTATCCGTAACGACTGCCATGTGGTTCACACAAAATCTCAACTGAAATACGTCCTGTATCTTCCTTTCTGAAGTAATCACATACAAGGCAACACTGACCATAGCCCTTTCTATTGCCCTTCGAGTGGCTTTATGCCATCTGATGAGGCCCATTGATAGTGACCACATAAATAAAAATAAATAAAATAAAACTAGTGGGCGTCTCACTCCTTCACGCGCTGTCTTCTAAGTCTAAACGGATAAGGATGAAATTTGGCACACGGATAGGCCTTGTCTACTGTTTCGAGGGAGACGAAACAGATGTCTTAATGTCTGATTTAAGCATGGTGAAAGTTAAACTTCTTGACTTCACCTTTATATTTCAAGTCGAAATTTACGCCAACACCATCTAGACGCGATCTTAACCTGCTTAGAGGCAGCTTCTGGGGAACACGGAAAATCCGAAAGGTTGTCGCCGTGTCCCCCAGATCGAAGGCAACGAAGGAACGGGGTAGGGGTTTAGTCAGTAAGAGTCTGACACAGCCTCCCGCTCCACCCAAGAGTGGGAGAAGTGATTCTGATGATTCCCCAACCAAAAAAAAAACCTGCTGAGGGGTCCAGTACTTTCTAAATTTAAAGAAAACCCAACAAAACATCTACTAATGCACTAAGCGCCTGGCAGTCTCTCTATAACAGCAAAGCAATCGAATGTAATATTGCTATATTGCTAGCGCGTCATTTTTTTAAATTCCTACAAACTAGTGCTCCACTGCGATCCCACCTGATGGTAATCAGTGATGCGATCGTTATTGGTGATATGACAGTTTGTCTGACAGCCAAATGTGAGGAAACAGATGCTATACTACATAAAAATGATAATGAACAATTTAGCAGTTTCCTCATGATCATCATTACAGCTAAAAGATGTCCACGGCTGGACATCGGCTTCAGTGTCACCACCGCTCATCTTTTGCGTCTTGCATCCATCGGTTTTCCGCCACCCTCACTAGGTCATCGGTCCACCTTGTGGGAACACCTTCCAACGCAGCGTCTTTCGGTACGCGGTCGCCACTCCAGAACCTTTTGTCCCCATCGGTTATCTGTTCTGCGAGCTCTGTGTCTTGCCTCACTTAAGTTTGGCTATGACAGTAACCTTGGTTCTACTGCGGATATCTTCATTTCTGATCTGATCACGTATAATCCTCTCCTTTGGATGACTGCATCAATCAATCAATCAATCGTAAATCGAAGCAGTTGATTAATACAAATAGTAGATTGAAGTTGAAGGCCATCGTCAATATATCCTACAAGCTTCTGCAGGCGGCTTCGCCCGCTTGTAGAGTTAGTTTAGTCTTAGCGTGATGATATGATATAGCCTATAGTCTTCCTCGATAAATGGGCTATCTAACGCCGAAAGAATTATTCAAATCGGACCTGGAGTTCCTGAGATTAGGGCGTTCAAACAAACAAACTCTTCAGCTTTATACTCGTAATATTAATGTAGAATATTGATACTTAGACACCAAGAAAATCTAGCACATCTACCGATCAACTTCGTTCCTATCGTTTGATCTATGGTAACACCGTACATATAAACAAACATTGCAAATTAAAGTTTCTAACTTTAGCTTCGGAAGTTAGTGTTATTTTTGGCAACTGACTGATATTGAATCTACTTTTCACTTGTTTTTGGGATTCCAGATATTTTTTTTAGTCAATAGATTCATAATTACTTTATTGTGTAATACAATATCAGATTTCTGTGTTTTAACTCGGTTAAAAACGTAGTTTATTCTCGTATATTGCAAGCGGATAAAACTGTTTTGTATCCAGATAACTACTATACTTACCTGTGTTTTAAAAAGCCACGGCTCTACTCTATGCTTCATGGAATCCCCGCCGTATATATTTTGGGAACGACAAGGAAAGATAGATCTGCATTCTGTTAAAGAAGGAAAGAGATAGCGATATCCCCGTGTAACTACGCAATTGATAGGAATCTTTATTTGTTGTTCTCCCCTCTGAAGCAAATAGCAGTATCTAAAAGTTTTCGAAATTTCTGTTTTGTAATTCTGAGTTCTGTGTTCGCACTTTCGGCTCGTTAAAAAAAACAGTAACTTTATCGAAACATTGAAAACCGAAAGTAACAAAGTACGCTTTTCTACTTCGCTTTACAATGCTACTACTTTCACAGACTTCTACTGACTAAAACTGTAGTGTTCCTTCCCTTTATTTCTTATTTTACTTTACTCTTTGCCGGGGCCACGGTAGAGAACTCTTTCGAACCATCTGCAGCTCTAACAGAAACCTATAGATTTAAGATTCTGTAAAACTGTTACTATTTTGTTGTACAATAAAGTTTATTCTATTCTAACCTTGGACTTGGAGAATGAGAATTTCACGCAGAAGGGCAGAATCTGTTGTCTCAAAACACTCTTTATTTAAGTTACACCTTTTTGCTTGTGAGGGCAATATTACATAATCAAACAGCTGACTATCAAGGTCTTCAAGGTCAGATATAAAACACTTAAGAAATACCTCTTTCTTAATGTTGTCACGTATACCAATTTTTTTCTAGATGGGAAATCATCTAATGACTTTTCTCACTTAAGGTGGAGCGGGATGGCGTGTTAAACTTTTACTGACTTAAAATCACACCTATATTCCTTCTATGCCTTGAAGAAGTCAACCCATGGTATTTATGGAGTTTCTTGCCGATTCTTCCCCACAGGATTCGACCAATTTGGAACCGTGCACTAGTTTTTGACATTTTATAAGTGCCCATGTAGGCCTGTGTAAAATAAAACCATTTTGATTTATAGGTTTCAATCCTGCTGGGCCCTTGCTGACATCTCTTTGAGGCGCGTGTGGAAGATTAGGTAGGTACCTACGCGTTGTCGATGACACCTGGGTGTCACTATTGTATGCTTTGCCTAAGCTAGGCACAGCTCCACCGTGTTCTCCAGGCGGTCCACACAATGTTCTTCCGCCTGAATCCAACGCAAAAACCTCCGAAACTGGTAAGTTTCGGTGGTAGTAACGCAGGTCCTCACTGGACTTGGTAAAGTCCGGTGAGGACCTGCGTTTTATATCTTAGTTCTTATGCTAGTGCTGTTCCAGCCATTCTTAAAAGAGAGGACTCACCGCTAACTATGATTACGACGTGCCCAGGACTGGAAATGGTGGTAATTATCACTACATAGTCTAAAACAAAGTCGCTTTCTCTGTCCCTATATCCCTATGTATGCTTAAGGCGACACAAGTCAACATTTTTTCCATACAAACTTCGGGGTGGTTTTACTCCACTATCTGACCATGTACATCCAAAGTTAAACATGATATCGTTTTGTCTCATTATTAATTTTGTCTGTACGGAAGCAGAATTGTAAAATAATAAGCCAATAAAAAGTTACGAGCTTCTAAAGTTTCGTTTTTTTGGCTAATTTTAACACAACTTTGAGCGTAAATTAGAAATAAAAGAAGCATCAAATTTCAAAAACGAAGCCTGTACCGACACCACAAATTTATCGAAGAATTTAATAAATTTTATTTGAAATTGATTGATGCAGTGGTTTTTTCGTAAAACCCCTTCTTCCAAAGGCCTTTTTGTATTTTATCAAGCGCGCCTTTTACTCTGAACTATCGTGCATCTCACTGAATAAAGTTACCCCCGATTGCGGTGCGGGGGGACGATGTGTCAAAGCGCTGCGCGCGGCTGTCGGGGTTTAGTTCAGTCTATTGCGGCCTATATCGTTCGTATGACGTGTATGTTGACTACCTATAATATCTACGCTTTATAAAAAAAGAAGGAGGTTATCAATTCGACTGAATTTTTTTTTAAGCTATTGCATAGCTTCTATCGCGGGCCTTGAGCGTGGGGACCGAATCCAGAAATTCCACTCCACTCCGACCGGCTATGTTATGTCTGGTCAGGCAACTGCCCAATTGAACGAAACGGGTTTTGTGTCTGGTCCGAGCAACTGCCCAATTGAGCGAAACGGGTGTTGTGTCTGGTTCGGGCAACTGCCTAATTGAATGAGATGGATGTTGTGTCTGGTCCGGGCAACAGCCCAAGTTTTTTTTGTTTAGTCTTTAGAGTGTATCTTCCGACCAGAGAGTTGTTATGTCTGGTCGGGCAACTGCCCAATTGAACGAGACGGGTGTTGTGTCTCGTCCAGGCAACTGCCCAATTGAGCGAGGCGGGTGTTGGGTCTGGTTCGGGCAACTGCCCAATTGAGCGAGATGGATGTTGTGTCTGGTCCGGGCAACAGCCCAAGTTTTTTTTGTTTAGTCTTTTGAGTGCATCTTCCGACCAGAGAGTTGTTATGTCTGGTCGGGCAACTGCCCAATTGAGCGAGGCGGGTGTTGTGTCTGGTCCGAGCAACTGCCCAATTGAGCGAAACGGGTGTTGTGTCTGGTTCAGGCAACTGCCCAATTGAGCGAGATAGATGTTGTGTCTGGTCCGGGCAACAGCCCTAGTTTTTTTTGTTTAGTCTTTAGAGTGCATCATTAGACCAGAGAGATGTTTTATCTGGTCAGGCAACTGCCCAATTGAGCGAGGCGGGTGTTGTGTCTGATCCGGGCAACTGCTGCTGCACAGTACGCCGGTCATGTGGCCCGCGTCCGCGGACGATAGGAAGGTGAACTCAGTGCGGTGCCACAGCGCTCTGTGAGGTGAGGTACACGAGCACGGCGCGCGACCAGACGGGCGTTGTGTCTGATCATTATTGTGCAGTAGAAGGGTGTCAAAATAAGAAAACAAATTAAAATTTGTCTTTTTTTTCATTGCCGAGAAACGAACAAAGGTACGTAAGAGCGTTTTCACATTATCCGATCCGATATCGGTAACGGACGCCGATCCGATATCCGGGTAAGTAAAATGTATGAAATGCCGTGCTCCGATATCCGGAATCTCTATCCGATATTAGGAATTATTTTAAATCTTTTGTTTTTCGAATTCGAGCGGCACACAGCATACACCGCAACAACCGAAACGGTATGACATGTGTGCATCGTGTAATTTCGTTTTCATTCGGAACGGTTCGGAGCGCTATGTGCAAAGCAGACGTCGCGTCGTGCGTGAGGACTAGCGTCTAACCGCTCATCACTGATACTATCTCTTTCGGGCACGATGTCAAGTGAGACAGCGCGCTTTATGGCCCCGCCCGCCAGTGAGTTCAAGCCCGCGCAAAGTGGGACCTTAAATCTTTAAAACTAAGCAACGGATTATGATGCTGTTATTTTTAATAGATAGAGTGATTCTGACCAGTAGGTAGTTTTTTTACGAGGAGCGGCTGCCTACCAGACCTCCACAACCCATTGAAACTGAAACGGTTTACCAACAGTCGATTGGTCCATGAACGGTTGGTCAACATTATCTTTAACCTATTAACTTTTCGTCCAAAGAACGTTTCGTCCACGAACGTTTCGTCAACATTACACTACGTCAGGGAATGCTTAACCAACAGAATGTTTTGACCAATAACTTTTCACCCAAAGAACAATTGGGCCATGGACTGTTCCTGTTCCGTCAGTAAGTGTTTAAGTAATCTCTAGAAGCAAAAATATGTGGCGAAACGTTCGTGGACGAAACGTTCTTTGGACGAAAAGTTAATGGGTTAAAGATAATGTTGACCAACCGTTCATGGACCAATCGACTGTTGGTAAACCGTTTCAGTTTCCAACCCATTAACTGGGGTAACACGGTACTTCATGACAAGATTGCAGAAATAAAAAAATATTAATATTTCTAATTATAATAATCTATATCCAGCTAAGCGTTAATTTCTCTACCGATTTTCAGTGGCTTCATCTATGGGTTTACATAGTCGTGTAAACTAGTGTAAGTGACCAAAAGTTTATTGGGGAAAGGCTAGGTAAACTGGTTTATTTATAAGTGAATTTTATTTCTAAATGTTCATCATCATCATCTCAGCCAAAAAACGTCCTCTGCTGGACATAGGCCTCCCCCAAGCGTCGCCACAGCGACCGGACCGGTCGGTAAAAATGTTCATTATATTTTCCTAACTAGCTGTCCCCTACGGTTTCAACCGCATTTTTCGTTACTGCTCCGCTCCCGTGGGTCGTAGCGTGATGGTATATAGCCTATAGCATTCCTCGATAAATGGGCTATCTAACACTGAAAGAATTTTTCAAATCGGACCAGTAGTTCCAAAGATTACCCCCTACATACAAACTTACAAATTTTACCTCTTTATAATATTAGTATAGATAAGGTCATAATTATTTTTGCAACACAATATAAAGTTAAGTACCGGTAGGTACTGCGAACAATGGATATACGTGTTTATGGTATCGGGGAATCCAGATGTCATGTAGGTAATACACTATATCCGGAACCTATATTGCAACTACCTACCTACTGTAGGGGCTCGGCAGGGCCGAAGCCTCTGGGGAACATGTGTAATCCGAAAGATTGTCACCGTGTCCCCCCAGATCGAAGGCAACGAAGGAACGGGGTAGGGGTTTAGTCAGTAAGAGTCTGACACACCCTCCCGCTCCGCCCAAGAGTGGAAGAAGTCATTCTGATGATTCCCCTACCATAAAAAAAACCTACCTACCTACCAGGAGGTAAAATATAGTCTACGGCCTATTTTATTCTCAGACGTAGGTACTAAATATACACAAAAAATTGATAAAACTTGCTAGAGTCGTTTCAGAGGAATTCGATAACAAACACTGTGACATGAGATTTTTATACTTATACTAGCAGCCCGTCCCGGCTTCGCACGGGGTAGACAATTATTTATTTTTGGATTTTTTCCCACACACACTACCTACACTACACTACCCTACTTTACCCCACCTTTTTTTTTTTTTAGATTTAAACTATCCTATCTCTCAAGTTGGATCGAACTGCACATGGTGTGCGAATTTTATTATAATCGGTTAAGTGGTTTAGGAGTCCATTGAGGACAAACATTGGGACACGAGATTTATATATATTAAGATTAGACTAACTTCTGCCAGCGGATTCGCCTGCGTGATAGTAGATTTCTCTATACAAACTTTAGACCTTGTTTCATCCCTTTAGGAAGTGAAATTTGAAAAAGTCCTCTCTTGGTACTTGCCTACGTCGTAAAAGGAAACGTACAAAATTTCACGCTTCTAGTCACAGTGGTTTCGGCTATGCGTAGATATGACAGTCAGACACTGATAAATACATCTTCATTTTTCTGCCATATTACTTGGGGTCGGTGCAATAATCCTGATACCCATCATACAATCACCAACTCCCTTTACGCCCGTTTTCAATAAGCTATCTAAAGTTGCAGCTACTAAAGATAAACAAATCTATCCTTTTGCTCTTACTTGCTTTTATATAACCTACCGACGGATAGCAGTTCCTACCAAAAGTTGTGGATTGATAGATCTGTTTATCGGGGATAGCTATCTATTTATGAACTGCGGTAGATAATAACCTACCAACCCGGGCGTTATTTTCATATCACGCCTCACACAATCTATCTTTTCTTTGGCCCCCCTTTCCCTATTCATGTAAACTCAAAACTCTTTTAGTAACATGCGTTTCATCTTTCATCCCTTCTCTTTACATGACCTGTATGATATGAATATTAGAAGAAAATATAATATGAAAATGGTGCATTATTTGATAAATAAAACAAAAAAGTAAATAAGGTATTAATAATACTTTTTATTTAATACAAACATAATTTCGCCTGCTTTTTTATTATTTAAAAAGAGATCAAAAAGAGTACAAAAATTAAGTCTTTAAAAATACTGTAATGTTAATTATAAAATCAGTCGTGAGTAGAGTAGCGATGAGCGGTTCCGAAATGTTTTAACAAACGAAAGAGACATCATCATCATCTGCCTAGCCTTTTCCCAACTACATTGGGGTCGGCTTCCAGTCAAGCCGGATTTAGCTGAATACCAGTATTTTACGAGGAGCGGCTGCCTACCAGACCTCCACAACCCATTAACTGGGGTAACACGGTACTTCATGGCAAGACTGGAGATAGATTTAATCGAAAGAATCGTAATCGTTAAAATAAAGTATCGAGTCAAGTATCGACTCGAAATTCTACAAAATCGAGATGTTTCTCGATAGTTTCGAGTCAACGGAATATACCGCTAGTAATTGATTAAACGAATCAGTCACTTTCACTCGAAACTCTAAGGGATTTGTCACACTGGATGCGTTCTGCGGCCTGCGGTCCGGTCAAAGTTGTCGGTCGGTCCCTCGCCTCCGCCCCGCCGGGCCAACATGCGTTCTTTGGTTGTGCTCGCGCGGTCAGATCGCATTCTATCTATACTAATATTATAAAGAGGTAAAATTTGTAAGTTTGTAAGTTTGTATGTAGGGGGTAATCTCTGGAACTACTGGCCCGATTTGAAAAATTCTTTCAGTATTAGATAGCCCATTTATCGAGGAATGCTATAGGATATATACCATCACGCTACGACCCACGGGAGCGGAGCAGTAACGAAAAATGCGGGTGAAACCGCAGGGGACAGCTAGTATAAAATATATTAATACCGACAATGCTGTTCATACATGATGCGGGCTGCGTTCGCTTTGACCTGACCGCAGACCGCAGAACGCATCCAGTGTGACAAATCCTTAAACCATCGAGGAACAACTCGCTCTGAACGCACCATGCGCCAGTCGCAATAACAGACCGAGTCGGACTCGAGTACAAGTCGAAACAATCGAGAACCATCGAGATGTTTGAACAATCGATTAAAACTTCTCGCTATCGTTCATCGCTAATCTTCAATCTTTACAAAACGGGGGAAGTCAGAACTCTTAAAAAATATTATAAACAAGAACATTATATTTTGTATAATATGACATAATAATAATTATGTGCACTTAAGGGGTTCGTATAAAGAAATTTGACCTTGATGAAAAATAATTCACCCTATCACAATACCCAGGGCTGTATAGAGTTGTCACAACTGTATCGTATAATACGCCGTATTGAAAAACTTCGCCGTATTATAATGTGGCTACCTTACATTCAGACGGATTGTGGTGGCGATACGTTTTACAAAGCGGTGTCTAACGTTTAGCTGTATTGTCTGTGTAGGGTGACTGTAAATTAAATTAATACCCTAAGTTTTTTGGTTTGTTAATAATTAAACCAAAAAAATTAGGGTAGGGTTAACAGAAATCAAGTTGAACAGAGTTTTCATTCACGTTTTCACAATCTGACACGCCAACTTATAATACAGCGTTACGGCTGCGACAGAGGTATAACATTAAAATAATCAGCCTTATAATATTCCCGGGTCGCAAGCCTCCTCTCTAGGAGAAGGAATGGGCCATAATCAAAGAGCCCAGTGCGGGTTAGTGGATGTCACATGTCGAAGTCGACATGTGACATCCACTCCACCAAACCCAAGTGGGTTTGGTCGTTACCGGACGGTGAGCTACATACTTCTCGCTGTCAGTACGGTGGCCGGGAATTGTCCTGCGATTCCCAAAGCGACTTTGCGGCAGTAGAGGTGAAAGGATGTCCTCTCCCTCACAGTTTATAGTCACTTCACACACACACATCCACCACCTCACTCCCTCTTACTAAGAGAAGGCCTATATCTCAATACCGGGCACATTTTTAGGTTGATTAGTATTTCTACCGAACAGACATTTTGAATTCCAGTACTCTAATGTGTAAAAAAAATCATTAACATAGACATCATTATTCTAACTGAATTCTTCGGAGTTAGCCCTTGAAATATGATTTGCGACTGTATAATGTGCCCTTACGCTTCCCCCTTAAGTATAAAATACAAAAATAGAAAAACACAATTGTTTTACAAAATAAAATACCGTTTGGGTAGTCCAGAGCTTCAAGTAATATACAAAATACTTCTATAATAATAAAACATACATGAAGGAGTAGCTAGAAGTGTATTTATTATACAATGTGGATATTACAATACGACAATAAATGAAAATACTGGCAATACTCATCATTATGAATAACTTTTAGTATGGGACCAACCCAGAAATCGCGAAAAAAAAATCAGGTGTCCCATACATTTAAGTGTCTGTGTTGTAATATGGAAATATTGTAGACCCAATAGTTTTTCGAAAAGAGTAACCATGGAGTTTCTTGTCGGTTCTTCTCCATAGAAAACGACCAATTTGGAACCGTGCACTAGTTTTTGACGTTTTATAAGTGCCCATGTAGGCCTATGTCAAATAAAAATATTTTGACTTTGACTTTACGTTTGCATAAGTCGAAAAAATGTACGGAACAGCTGATTTTTTTTTCTCGATTTTAGGGTTATTCCTATACTAAAAGTTGTTCATAATGATGAGTATTGCCAGTGTTTTCATTTATTGTCGTATTGTCATATTCACATTGTAGATACACCTGATGGATCACGCTTGCCTAGAAGTAACCTATACACTCTTGACTCAAAAACCCATAGGTTGTAGCTATCAGGGAATCCAGAATCCGGCAGGGAATTCCAATCCTTAGCTGTACACGCAGTAAATGTATTGCCAAAACGCTTTGTACGTATGGGTGGGATGTGGAATGCTTCCAGATTCATCTGGATAGACTTACAGACAGATAGATATCACCATTTACTAACGCCCGTTTTCAATAAGCTATCTACCTCCGGTTTTGGCATACTTACTGGAGACAGTAAAACAAAAGATACAGTACAAAAAATTGACATGTTTCTGTTGTTTCATTTGTTTTTCTATCTCCGATATATGATAGATAGGTTATTGAAAACGGGCGTTAATGACGCATATTTTTTTATCACTAAACCGTTTTGCTGATACAATGAAAGACTTTCATAACAATTTAAGTTCTTAGAAAGCCCCGAAGTATTTTGAAATTATGGTGTAATATTTCATACACTGTATGATTTTTATTTCATGGGGATAAACCGTTTTATAAGTTAGGAGGTAAAACTGTTTGATAAATTGAAATAGACCGGTATTTCCTCATGCGTTAATTGGTTTTCAATTACGTTTAGAAGTATTTTAATTAAGGCTGAGGAATGGTTTGAAAGAGTTATCGAAGCCCCGAAACGGGCAATTGAAGGAACACATTGGCGTTCCTTTAATTGCCGCCACGGGTGGATTTGAATAAAAAAAAGTCGGAGAATTTACTTGATGGTTTAACGCCTCACGTTTTTTTAGTGGGAAATCATATACTTAATTAATTCTCCCGCTCTGGGCGGAGCGGGAACGCGTGTCAGACTTTTACTGATTTAAACCCACCCGTGTTACTTCATTTGCCGATGTTGCAGGTGTGAAAATGAACCCCGAAATCTTGGAAAAGACAAAGAAGGAACAGGAGTGGGTTTTTCGTCAGTTAACGTCTGTCATTTCCGCTCCGCTTCGCCCTAGAGCGGGAGAATTTAATGAATGCTAACCCACCCTAAAAAAAAAGCTAGTTAGGGATAAGGTTAAGGAGATTTAAAACATATGATAAAATTAAATATCACACGCCAATTTTGGCGTATAATTTGGGGTACTCCACAAAATTAGGATTTTCAAAAGTTTTTGGTATTAAGGCTACCTATATTTTAATGGTCCGATATTACAAAATAAGATTAAAAAAAAATTGCAACCGAATTGAGAACCTCTTTCTTTTCCCAAGTCGGTTAAAAATGGTACTACTTTTCAAAATGATCTTAATTATTACAAAATCATTTATTTTATATTCATTGAAGCTCTGTTAATCCATTTTGACAATATGGATAGCACATAATATAGAAGAAAAAAAATAACGAATTTATATAGAAGCCACAATTTGTAGTAGAATTATCAAAATAGGTATTTTTTACCTATTTTAAAAACAGATGAAATCTATTCAATAGTGAATTCTGAATATAATACTTTCAGGATGTGTCTGTAATAAGTATTATATTTTTAATACTGATATAATATTTATATTAACTTCTATACCAAATTCATTATTTTAACACAACACATACATAATTATAAAGTTACACAAAAAAAATGTCTTCCCACACAAATACAATAATATTTTAGAAAAAGTTTAAATTCTTCCAAAATCCTACAAGTTATCTAAAACTTATACATTTTGTAAAAACACTTTATACAAAATCAGAGTTTTATATTATATAATATAAAAGCTAAAAATCTAAGGCACTAAAATCGAAAACTAAAAACTAAATTCTAGTTTATTTTTTTAGTCATATATATTATTAAGAGTTTCTACCAAAAATGGTAGAATCTTTTTGCAAAATCGGTGGTGTTACAGTCTTTTTGAGGAAATTCGCATTTTTTTATAAATCGGTGGATTTCGTTAGTCATTTTTTTCACAATCCATGAAAATATTGATTTTAAGAATATTAGAAAAAGATCATAATAACGAAAATTTAGTTATTACTTTTTTTATAATAAATGTTAGTATATTTGGACGTTAATAACATTTTCAATATTTACTGTTGTAATCCAATTAAAATTAAAATAATAAATATTCTAAAATCAACTTTTGGACATAACTATCATATTTCTGCAAAAAAATATGGATTAAATATTTTTCAATAAATTTTAATTATACTCCGTGAGTATACAATCGAAACGCCCAAATAAATAAACAAATTTAAATTAGACTGCCATAATTTTTCGTAAAAAATTCGACTCAATATTTTGAGATCAATACAAAAATTGGACTTTATATTAGCTGCCACATTACCCACAAAAACTATACATTATGTCATTGTTGAACCAAAAACTCAGTTGTATTGCCATAGCAACAGAGTGTAAATCAGTTGTATTGACATAGCAACAACAGTAACTGAGTTGTATTGCCATAGCAACAACGTGTAAGTTAGTTGTATTTATATTGCTAGAGCGCGTAAGTGAGTTGTATTGCCATAGCAACAGTACATAACTCAGTTGTATTCCCATAGCAATAGAGTATATATAACTCAGTTATATTGCAATTACCATAGTGAGTAAGTCAGTTAAAAAAACTGACTTACATGCTACTAGACAGTTTATTTTGCTATCCTGAAATTTTCCCGATTTTGACATACATTGGTGCTAATATTTAAGCGACAATTCGTTTATTTAAGCAACATTATTTTATATTATTCTACTATATTGTGTTAAAAAATAACTGTATAAAATACTTTGACGACCCATATTAGGCCTTGAGTGAAAATATTACTGAAGATCTATTTAAATACTTAGATCTTCTGTGGTTCCTAGATGATTGTGTGGAAAAATACAAAAAATAAAATATACATCATCTTATAGTCTAAAGGTGGGTATCTACAATTAATATAATGACAGACATACACCCGTTATTTAGATAGAAATTAAAAGTAAGGCCGACTGTACACGGACGCGTAGCTTCATAGACGAGCATTAGTATTATCGGCCTTATAATGTTCCCACTGCTGGGACTCCTCTCTAGGAATGGGAATGGACCATAATCCACCGCGCGGGCCCAGTGTGGATTGGCGAATGTCACATGTCTTCGAATTTTTGGTTCTAGGACATACCGGTTTCCTCACGATGTTTTCCTTCACCGTTTTGAGAGCAGTGGTGATGAAATAAATTACACAAAGTAATGCGCCTGACTGGGTTTGAACCCGCGACCCACAACTTGCAAGTCGGGGCAGTTACCACGGGGCCACCACTGCTCTCTCTTTAGCGTATATTATCGAATACGCGTCTACGACGCTAACCCACCATGGATAATAAGTAGACTTTAGTCTAAAAACGCGATCGGCGATTACATAAAACCAACTCAAAAAGTGAATACGCGTCTAGAAGTAACTTTTCGATCTAGAATAGTGTTCGCGCCATTACAAATCACTTACGGCCGAAACCAATAACCTATCTATCTCCAGTTTTAGCATACTGGAGATAGTAACACAAATGATACAATACAAAAATTATACATGTTTTCTGTTGTTTCATTTGTTTTTCTATCTCCGGTATGTGATATATAGGTTATTGGTTTCGGCTGTTAATATATTTAGTACTACAGAATTAACAGAGCGATATTTAAATCCTGTCTCCATCAACTTCAAACATTTTAGAGACACAAAAACGACGTTTTAATTTATTTAGCACTAAAACAATAAAGTAATTTTTGGTGCAAATAGGCCTTACACTTTTAACCGTCAGATATACAGTACGGCCGTTATGAGTTGGCAAGTCTGAAGTTAGGCTCTGCGAATTTTAGCGTTTGAAAACGAGTTTTTAAGCGTCAAAATTCGTTGAGCCTAACTTCAGACTCGACAACTTATAACGACTGTAAGATCCGACAAACACTTTATTCCACCAGGGTTGCATATCCACGACCAAATACTCGCATCTCGGCAGTTCTTCTATCACCTATGAGGATTGAAGAGCTAAACGAGATGGGAGACATCATCTGCCTAGCCTTTACCCAACTATATTGGGGTCGGCTTCCAGTCAAGCCGGATTTAGCTGAATACCAGTATTTTACGAGGAGCGGCTGCCTACCAGACCTCCACAACCCATTAACTGGGGTAACACGGTACTTCATGGCAAGACTGGAGTCAGATTCACTGGCTTCTGACTATCCGTAACGACTGTCAAAGACCTACAAATGACAGCCGGGACCTACGACTTAATGTGCTTTCCGAGGCACGGAGGAAACTCGTTAAACGAGATGGAGTACCCAGTCGCAAATACACCCTGGCGTATAAACACGAAAATACTGGTCGGACTAATCCGTATCGGGCGGATACAGGGTGAATTATAATTTAGTAAGTTTGAGTATCATGATAGTATTTAAAATAATGTTTTTATGTGTCGTTTAAGCATCTAAAGTCTTTTTTTAGACTATAAAAATTGAAAGTTCAAACAAAAAACATTATCAGAAATACTACCAATGTTTTTACATAATAGTTGTAATTACTAAAAGTACAGTCTGCCATTTATATAAGTGTATTATTAATAAAAAATACAGTCTTATTATCAAGTATAAATTCTGCTGAAAAATTAATGTTTGTTTTTGTGTTTACGCAGTCAGACAAACCATCGCCATTTCGATTTTACAAAAAATGGCGATAACTGACAACCATCGCCAATTCGATTTTAAAGAAAATGTCAATAATTAACAACCATTGCCAATTCGATTTTACTGAAAATGGCGATAGTTGACAACCATCGCCAATTCGATTTTATAGAAAATGGTTTTGATTGACAATCATCAAAATTTCGATTTTACTAAAAATGGCGATAACTGACAACCATCGCCACTTCGATTTTACTTAAAATGGCGATGATTGACTATGTCTAACAAATTCAATTCCCTTTATTCAGTTCTACAAGCTTTTGACTAAATAAATACAAAATGGGTATGTAAGAGTTTTATAAAAAATAATAGTGTCACACCATTTTGGAAATATTTGGTCAAAAGCAAGGTTTTTATAGTTGATTTTAATAAAAAGGGTAAAAAAATTGCACAGACGCTTACACTATAAAGTAACCTATTCTTAACTTAAAGACTCTAGGTTATAGCATAGCAAAAAAAACAGAATCTAGCAAGGAATTCCACTCCTTGATCTTACACAAAACAAAAACACACTCCGAACAATGGAATTCTGAAACTGATAGCTACAACTTAGTCTTTAAGACAAGAGCGGATAGGTTACTTCTAGGCAAGCGTGCTCCATCGTCGACCACATCATCGCTTACCATCAGGTGAGATAGTGGTCAAATGCGAGCCTATGCATACAACTTCAAACCAATAGGTTAGTTTTAGGCAAGCATGCTCCATCGTCGACCACATCATCGCTTACCATCAGGTGACATAATGGTCAAACGCGAATTTACAAACATTATCTTTCCAGCAGTATCCAAATCACTCTAAACTACATTTTCATCTATAACTAAGTTACCACTATCATCTAAAGTATCACTTAACTCACTATTATCACATTCTTCATCAAATTTACTTACACTACGGAAATAATTCTCCATATTGGAGAAACTAACCATGAATTGCTTCTCGAAAAGACTCTTCGTAAATATATTTCGTTCCATCGTAGTTTTTAGGAGGTTGGCTAAAATCGGGTTAGACTTCAACATTTCTGGTTTCAAAGTATTAAGATCAAAGTTCTCTTTACCGTTGACTTCTGGGACGGTTTGATGTGTACGTTTATGTAGGACAAAAACGTCTGGATCTTTAAAGCATTTTGAACACTCTTCGCATTGGTATGAAGTCTTATTTTCAGTGTCGTGGTCCGTTCTGTTGGAGAGGTCTTGTGTGTGTGGTTGGTTTGTGGCTGGTGGTCGGTTTTCTGGCGTTTTTGAGGAGTTCGGTGGGGAGAGATCTTCTGTGGGGGGTTTTGGTAGACCTGAGGAAGAAATTTGATTAATTAGTGACTGTTTTTTGAAGGTACTAAGGTATTAACGCCCATTTTCAATAAGCTACCTATCTAAAGTTGCAGCTACTAAAGATAAACAAATCTATCCTTTTGCCCTTACTTGCTTTCCTATAACCTACCGACGGTTTGCATTTCCTACCAAAAGTTGTGACATGACAACTAGAATCTTACTGTTTATCGGAGATAGCTATCTATTTATGAACTGTAGTAGGTTATTGAAAACGGGCGTTAGAGGCCTGTCAAGTATCAGATAAGTATATTTTTTGGAAATGTAAACTGCCCATTTTCCACGTTAGCTAAAGTATGCTTACGAAATGGTAGCCATACATCATCTGCCTAGCCTTTTCCCAACTATATTGGGGTCGGCTTCCAGTCAAGCCGGATTTAGCTGAATACCAGTATTTTACGAGGAGCGCCTGCCTACCAGACCTCCACAACCCATTAACTGGGGTAACACGGTACTTCATGGCAAGACTGGAGTTAGATTTACTGGCTTCTGACTACCCGTAACGACTGCCAAAGATCTACAAATGACAGCCGGGACCAACGGTTTAACGTGCTTTCCGAGGCACGGAGGAAACTCGTTATGTTAAGATGGTCACCCATCCACAGACCAACCTAGGCAAGCGTTGCTTAACCTTGAAGATTGACCTGTGCGGCTGTTATTATCTAGCCACGAGCTCCTCTATATAAATGGTAGCCATACACGGAGGTATTTACTTGCGCATGTTTAGACTAGCCCAAATATAGCTTTTTTAAATTTGAAAAGAAACTGTGCAAGTATACTTCATTGAGTACCCAAACCCATCTAGCATTGGGCTTTACCGCAATCAGAAAAAAGAGGGGTCCCCATTTTTATTTCTACAAGAGGCCCGTTCGGGACTAGCTACGCCGCTGCCGTGTATAACCGGCGGCACATAACTTGGCAATGCGCAGAAATCGTTTTTTAGGCCTATTTGGTGGTGGCGCGGGACGCGGGGTACGAGGTAGCGCCGACCCGGCGCGCGATTGGTGCAGCGTTATAATAGTAGTTTATGATTGGTGCGTTAGACGTCTTTTGCCTTTGCACTGCGTTACGTCCTGTTCGCTCATTGGCTGTTTTGTGCACCATGCGCGAAACTTGCCAACGTATTTGCCGAGTATTATAGTATTGTAATTACTATTAGCAATCAGAAATATAATTTATTAAACAGATAGAATATGGAAAAAAGTAACACAACTAATTAAAACTACATAATGTACATTAACTGAGGAGCTCGTGGCTAAATAATAACAGCCGCACAGGTCGATCTTCAAGGTTAAGCAACGCTTGCCTAGGTTGGTCTGTGGATGGGTGACCATCTTAACATACCGAGTTTCCTCCGTGCCTCGGATAGCACGTTAAGCCGTAGGTCCCGGCTGTCATTTGTAGATCTTTGGCAGTCGTTACGGATAGTCGGAAGCCAGTAAATCTGACTCCAGTCTTGCCATGAAGTACCGTGTTACCCCAGTTAATGGGTTGTGGAGGTCTGGTAGGCAGCCGCTCCTCGTAAAATACTGGTATTCAGCTAAATCCAGCTTGACTGGAAGCCGACCCCAATATAGTTGGGAAAAGGCTAGGCAGATGCAGATTAATTTATTTATTTAATTCTTCATTGTTTACACCATTACATGTAATAAAAAAAAGAAACTTACAACTAAAACATATGGTACATACAATGGGCGGCCTTATCGCATTCCGCGATCTCTTCCAGGCAACCTGGGATGGACAGAGATTGCTTGGACAAGAAATGGGGCTGTCGTTGGTGTGACAATACATCTACAGAACATACTGATTTACATATATATTATAACAGATACATAGATATATACATATGCTATATAATAAATACATATATATATATACATACATATTAAAACTACAGACAGAAATATAAATTAAATCTATCGATACTCACAGCGACAAGTAATGTTCTCTAACTAGTTTTTTGAAAACAGGCAATGATTTTGCACGTTTAATCGTGTCTGGCAACTCGTTCCACAAACGAGCAGCTTGGACAGTAAAAGACTTATCAAAGAAAGTTGTGGAATGCATTGGCATTTTAAGTCGCAAGTTCTCTGATGACCTAAGAAATTTAGAGTGAGAGTTACAGAGAAACTCAAAACGTTTTTTGAGGTAAAGAGGCGTAAAAGGGGAAAAGAGAACATTATATAGGAGGGAAAGAATATGAGCATTCCGGCGAAGGCGAATTTGCAACCACTTGAGCTTCACACGAAATTCGGATACATGGTCATATTTGCGCAAACCAAATATGAACCTAATACAGAAATTTTGAAGCCGCTCAAGTTTATCCAGTTGTTCTTGAGCAAGGTCAAGATAGCTGGCATCAGCATAATCAAGGATGGGAAGAAGAAGAGACTGTGCAAGCGCAATCTTGGTGGCGGTCGGCAGGAAATTGCGGAGTCTTTTCAAAGTTGCGGCAGATGCGAAGACCTTACGGCTGACTTCTTGTAGCTGGGCAGTCCAAGAAAAGTTCTTGTCAATAAATATCCCCAAGTTCTTGACTTTATCACTGAAAGGAACTATGGAGTTGTCAAAAGAGACTTGGGGAAGGGTCGTCCAATCGATCCTAGAAACCATCCTAGAACTGCCCACCACTATAACCTGCGTCTTTATAGGGTTGACCGTAAGACCATACCTCTTGCTCCAATCGCATATGCGGGCCAAATCACGGTTGACAGTGTCGATAGCCTCAGATAGATTCCCAAGCGGTGCTCTCGAGTAAATTTGTAGATCGTCAGCATACAGATGGTCCCTGCCGGAGGCTCTACGCGGGGATCGTTCGGTCCATGGCCCTTTACGGGGCGCCGGTTTGGGCGCCGTCGCTAGGTAAGCGACCGGCGGCCAAGCTGAACGCTTGCCAGAGGGTCATGGCCATCCGGATGGTGCGGGGATACCGCACGATCTCCCGCGAAGCGGCGAGCCTCCTCGCTGGCCTGCCACCGTGGGATCTGGAGGCAACAGTACGCGCACGCATGCACGATTTGCGCGTGGAGATGCAACGCCGCACAGTAGATCGACGCCATACAAGCGTTGGGACATAGGCTATTTAAATATCCAAATGACAATTTTTGAAAAACGAGTTATGCCATCGTATTTGTCTTCTTATTAGCTGTTAAAAATGTTACTAGCATTTTCCGATTGGACTCTTACATCGAGAGCTATAGCGCAAAATGTGATTTATTTGTATGGGAAGTGACTTAAAAACTGATGTATCTCGAGATTCCCTTCGCCTTTCGACTTGATTTTTTTATATGGTAATAAGATATATATTTACCACATTTTCTTCAAACAAACATGGTGCGACAAATGTGCCCGTTTTGAGATACAAGTATTGACCGATTTTTGTAATATCATCCACATATAAGTTATCACTTTCACATATTTTATCTCTAAATCTCACTTCAGTGGTGACTCACTGATATGGTCAGGCCATAACTCGTCGATGCAACGATAACAGATTACGGGTAAATATTTTATTACCCTCTTAATCTCTGGGCAGGATTGTGCTAATGAGGCTTAATACATATTGGTTAACTAAAATTAAATAAAATAAAAGGAGTCGTTTTTTATGAAAAACCAAAAAAATATTTTATTGTCACGCTTAGTTACCAAAAAAATTACAAATAATAAAAAATGTAAAAACATCAAAATATACATATATAGGTACCTAGATCTCTATTACTTACTAAGATGTTTATTGAAGTACTTAACTACAATTTACTAATAACTAACTATTTTATAATGATAAAGTAAGGACAAAAATTAAAATTGGTTGATACTAATATTTAGATATGATACAAACAGTAAAACCAAATATTCAATATAACAAACAAAACAAAGAACAGCATCATAAAAATCAATAGTCAAAAAGAAAGTGTTAATCACAGAAAATATCATCATCAGATTCTATTTCAGATTCTTCAGAATCGCTATCAGGTATTAAATTCATAACGTCACAAAATTCTACTTGATTTTCTTCTGTGACTATCATTTCATAAACTTCTTTAAACATTTAGAGATAAAATATGTGAAAGTGATAACTTATATGTGGATGATATTACAAAAATCGGTCAATACTTGTATCTCAAAACGGGCACATTTGTCGCACCATGTTTGTTTGAAGAAAATGTGGTAAATATATGTCTTATTACCATATAAAAAAATCAAGTCGAAAGGCGAAGGGAATCTCGAGATACATCAGTTTTTAAGTCACTTCCCATACAAATAAATCACATTTTGCGCTATAGCTCTCGATGTAAGAGTCCAATCGGAAAATGCTAGTAACATTTTTAACAGCTAATAAGAAGACAAATACGATGGCATAACTCGTTTTTCAAAAATTGACATTTGGATATTTAAATAGCCTATGTCCCAACGCTTGTATGGCGTCGATCTACTGTGCGCCGGGGCGAAACTCCGCTGCCGCGACAAGTCGCGGCATGGCGGCCAGAGTTCCGGCGGGATCTCAGGGTGGCATGGCGACTGCGACTGTCGCAACCCAGTGCTGGGCACGCCGTCATTGAGACGGTTAGGCCCCTCTTTGAGGAGTGGTTGGAAAGAGGTCACGGCATCCTCTCTTTCCGTATGACGCAGGTCCTCACCGGACACGGTAAGTTCGGGAGGTTCTTGCATCGAATCAAGCAGGAGAGGACGCCCGGGTGTCGCCACTGTGTGGACCACCCGGAGGACACGGTGGAGCACACGGTAGAAGTGTGCCCCGCTTGGGCGGAGCACCGCCGTGTCCTTGTGGAGGCTATCGGGAGCGGCGACCTCTCGCGCCGGGCCCTGGTTCAGGCCATGGTCCGGAGCGAGGAGGGCTGGCATGCGGTCGCCTCCTTCTGCGAAGCAGTAATGCTCGTGAAGGAGGCTGCTGACCGCGAGCGCGTGAGGGAACGGTCCTCACGCCGCCGCCGCCGAGATCCCGATCCCGATTTCCGACCACCGTAGGCGCGGGTTCGCGGACGGCGAGCACTGGGTAGCTCGCCGTCCGGCAGTCTGGAAATAATCTGGACCGAGCCCAGTCGTCAACGGCGCGTTCTGTACCATGCGCGCCTTAAGGAGATGTCAGCAAACTGTAGGGGCCCGGTAGGGCCGAAGCCTCTGGGGGGAACATGTGGTATTCCTAACGGTTGACTCCGAGTCCCCCCCAGAACGAAGGCAACGAAGGAACGGGGTAGGGGTTTAGTCAGTAAGAGTCTGACACGCCCTCCCGCTCCGCCCAAGAGCGGGGGAAGTCATTCTGATGATTCCCGTACCATAAAAAAAAAAAGCATACAGATGGTAGGAAGAAATTAGTTCGTTGGAAATTGAGTTTATAAAAACAGCGAAAAGTAAAGGGGATAATACGCCACCCTGCGGTACTCCAGCAGAAGTACTACACCAGGAAGACAAGGTCTCTCCGATGGAAATACGTTGCCGGCGACCAAGCAGGTAACTATGAAACCAGTCATTAATGTACATTAACTCTTACTCTAACCTAAAATATGGAGACTGGCGGCATTGCCTCGCTGTGTGGCAATGCTTAATCTCTGACCGAGGTAAAAGCCAGCCTTTGAGTTACGTGAAGTTTCAACCAGGCGTTTAGATAGCTCTTTAATGTTTGAATCCCCGACCGGTCCTATGAGACCGCGCTGTTATTGTTTTACTATTGTGTCTTGTTTCGCGGGTATGTGATAGATTAAAAAGCGTATGAGCACCCGGGCCCCACGGTCCAAGAGTTTTAATCCCAAACAGGTCAAAAATATAACTATTTGCTTACCATTGCACATGGTGGTGAGAGCCAAAGGGTCTGGTACACCCGCCGCTTGCATCGCCAGCATGGTCTGCATGTAGATAGCTTGGGCTAGGTGTTGCGCTTGATGACGGAGCTGGAATTAACAAGTTATATTTATTTAACTATTGCTAAACTTAAGTGGCACATTGCTCGTAGAACGAATGGTCGATGGGGACGGAAGGTTCTGAAGTGGCGGCCACGTATCGGAAGACGCAGCGTTGAAAGGCCTCCCACAAAGTGGATCGACGACCTGGCGAGGGTCGCGGGAATCCGATGGATGCGAGACGCGCAGGACCGGTCGCTGTGGCGACGCTTGGGGGAGGCCTATGTCCAGCAGTGGACGTCTTTCGGCTGAGATGATGATGATGATGATGAAACTTAGTGTCACATTGTGTGGCACATTGCTCGTAGAACGGATGGTCGATGGGGACGGAAGGTTCTGGAGTGGCGGCCACGTACCGGAAGACGCAGGGTTGAAAGGCCTCCCACAAGGTGGATCGATGACATGACGACGGTCGCGGGAATACGATGGATGTAAGACGCACAGAACCGGTCGTTGTGGCGACGCTTGGGGGAGGCCTATGTCTAGCAGTGAACGTCTTTCCACTGAGATGATGATGATTTATTTATTTAGAGATACATTTTAAGCTAACATTTTTTAAGATGGAAAATTATCTAATGACTTCTCCCGCTCTTGAGCGAAGCAGGAGGGCGTGTCAGACTTCTATTGATTAAAAACCACTCCTGTTCCTTCTTTACCTTCGTTCCAGGGTCCCGGGTTTTTCGACATCTCTTTGAGGCGTGCGTGGAACACTATGTGCCGTCGACAACTTTTAGAGCGTTTTCACATTATCCGATCCGATATCGGTGTCGGATGCCGATCCGATATCGGGGTAAGTAAAATGTATGAAATGCCGTGCTCCGATATCCGATATCGGGCCGGACAATATGAAAGACCGGTACATATTTCATACATTTTACTTACCCCGATATCGGATCGACGTCCGACACCGATATCGGATCGGATAATGTGAAAACGGTCTTACGGCGAGCTTCCAAATATTGGATGTCTGTAAGCCCACGCTTACTACGGTGGCCTCAAACTGGCATATGCATATGTTTTTGTTCGATACCATTCCGTGTAGTCTACTCAACCGACATTGGCTATAGTGTCGCCCATCGCCAAAGCCAAGTGTCGGTTGACCAGCCTACGGCGTCTTCTACACGGCACGTTTTTACTCCGTACGTAGCCACGGTTAATAACACGTACCGTGAACAAAATTCCATAGACTGCGATACAACACGGTATGTCGTAACGTACGTAGCGCCGCCGTTTGTGTCAACAAGCTCTCTCAGTGATCCATACGTCCGTAGGTACAGCGCGCAAACCGTGGCTACGTACGGGGTAAAAACGTGCCGTGTACAATAAGACCGTTTTCACATTATCCGATCCGATATCGGTATCGGACGCCGATACGATATCGGGGTAAGTAAAATGTATGAAATGCTGTGCTCCGATATCCGATATCGGGTCGGACAATATGAAAGACAGGTACATATCTCAAACATTTACCTTACCCCGATATCGTATCGGCGTCCGATACCGATATCGGATCGGAATATGTGAAAACGGTCTAAGGCTACCGAGATGTTTTAAAACTCGAATCGAAAATCAGAGTTCATCATCATCTGCCTAGCCTTTTCTCAACTATATTGGGGTCGGCTTCCTGTCAAGCCGGATTTAGCTGAATACCAGTATTTTACGAGGAGCGGCTGCCTACCAGACCTCCACAACCCATTAACTGGGGTAACACTGTACTTCATGGCAAGACTGGAGTCAGATTTACTGGCTTCTGACTATCCGTAACGACTGCCAAAGATCTACAAATGACAGCCGGGACCTACGGCTTAACATGCTTTCCGAGGCACGGATCGAGAATCGGAGTTGTTAAAATAAAATATTGAGTCAACCATCGACTCGCCGTGCTACAAAATAATTGAGATGTGTCAGACTTTTACTGACTAAACCCCACCTCTTTCCTTCTTTGACTTCGTTCCAAGATCCCGGGTTTTTCTTTCAGAAGCCAACCCATGGCCCTAGAGGTTACGACCCTACTGGGCCCCCTACAGTTTGCTAACATCTCCTTGAGGCGCGCGTAGAACAGTACGTGCCGTCGACGACATGGGCTTAGTGCGGACTATTACCGAACGTCCGGACTGCAAGCTGCCCATTGCTCACCGTCCGCAAGCCCGCGCTTACGGTGGCTGGAAATCGGGATCAGACTCATGAGATCATCTCGACGGCGGGAGCGTGATACCCATGCCCTCTCGCGTGCGGCCGCCTCCTTCGCAGGACGTCTTTCGACTGAAATGCTGATGATGATGGAAGTACGGAATTACCTGTGGGTCCATCGCGGGTACACTGCCAGGTACCCAGGCACCGGTCTGTCTTCTAGTATAAGGCGCTGGTGTGTCCGAGGGTAGGTTCTGGGAAGGTATAGCGTCTTTGCGCAGAGTTCGCCATTGCCCTGGAAAGTTAAGACATGATAATATTAGTTACTAGGATTTTACCAGCGGTTTCGCTCGCGTGAAAGTAGGTTTCTCTAGATACAAACTTTGAAATCTTTGGGTTTTTGACCTGGAAAAAATAGTTTCTCGACTTATATGAACTAAGAGGGATGTATTGATGATTTCTATAGTTATAATTACGTAAGTAGTTACGTTTTACAGTCGCTAAAGATATTTTAACTTCATACAACCTACCACTCACCTGCAAATTGCAAAAAAACGTAAGAAAATTTGCGCGGTCTACCCTGACGCTTTCACCTTAAAGGCACACCTAACCGCGTCGAATAGTCCGAATTTGGAAGGAGTCCCGAATGAAGGACTGTAAAATTCTTTTCTTTCAATAAATTCGTCAGACGCTTTCGGTTCGGATAAGTCTGACCTTAACAATAAAGGAGATAAATTAGTTTTTAGCAGTGGTGACCCAGAACAGTGGTAATTGCTCCAACTTACGAGTAGTAGATGGAAGGTTCAAATCCAGCCGGGCGCAATAATTTGTAAATTAATTTCATTAAAACTATTATACATAAAATGGTAAAGAAAAACATCGTGAGCATGGTGGTTTTCGGCCTATTCTCTCTCCTAGAGAGGTGGCCTGAGTCCCGGCACTTTTTAGTGAAAAGGGATGAAGAGAAATAAAAGGGGAAAGGATAAGAAGGTTGAGGGTAAGGTGGGTGTGATGATGATGATGATCGCCCTTCATGTATCATAAGACGATAAAATGAAAAAAATAAAATAGTTTAAAAAAAGCCCGTCAAGCGCGGGTCGGACTCGCGCACCGGGGTATCTATATAAACTTACCTATACATATAAATAGTTCGATTCCCGAGGATTTTTCAACCTCGCAACAAAAAATTATTAAATTTTTCCTTTTCTTGTGATAATAGACCATGATACTTGTCAAATTTCTGAATTCTTGATCAACATGAAGTAGCCTAAACATCATTATCTACAGATCATGTTGATTTACGGCCGAAATTAATAATCAATCTATCACATATCGGAGATTGAAAAGCAAATGATACCATACAAAAATTTACATGTTTTCTGTTGTTTCATTTGTTTTTCAATCTCCGATATGTGATAGATAGGTTATTGGTTTCAGGCATTAAGTTAGAATTTTTAAGTGCTCCAAAGGGTAGCAGACCTGATAATAATTTTAGCTAAATATTTTTATGCAGTTCTGTTAAAAAGGGTCTTAGCAAAGTGCAGCAACCTTCTTCTTCCTCCTGCCCTAATACCCTATTATTTGGGGTTGGTACACATGTTTTTTTCTTCCATTCATGCTATCATCAACTCCCTTTTCTTTTTTTCAATTTCTCACACAATCCATCCAACTTTTCTTTGGTCTCCCTCTTCCTCTCCATTCCTCCACATGTAAATTCATAACTGCTTTAGTAACATGCATTTCATCCCTCCTCTTTACATGACCATACCAAGACAAATGATTTCCTTACAGCTTTTCAGCACAGTACAGCAACCTCTGCCCCAAAAGAAGCAGTAAGATAAGAGCCACTTACTACTTTCTCTCTTCAATTTTAGGCATTTAGTAAAAAAAATACTGAAAAGAGGTGCCATTACAAGTTACAACTGGCAACAAGACCTAATAAAAATGTCTCTTTCATAGGATTTACAGACAGCCCACTCTACAGATCCTGCATGGAGGACGACTAGACAGCATCATTTACTTCTCACTGTCCATGGTTGCGGGATAGGGAACCAAGGTAGTCACCGTGAAATAGTAAGAAATACCAAAGCGCTGCTGGCCTTCCTTGAGGGGCTGCGGTGGATCCAATGACACATTTGTCTCAACCGTACACAAAATAAATGCTTTAGTCATGGATTTGCAGACACTAGTCCCAAATACAACAAAGAATACAAAAATGCCTCAGTAGTATTTATAGGCTATACTCCGTCGGTTTAGGTAGTTAACTAAAGGTAAACAATCTTGGCATGTCTTTTTATCTAAAAGTTGTCTATAAATTGTATGTAAAAATCTTTGCAAATAGGTATTTACCTAAATCGATGTTAGCTAATAAACTAAATTTAAATAATCTTTGGGTATATTATATACAACCTCTTTAATATAAAAAGACATACCAAGACTGTTTACCTTTAGTTAACTACCTAAACAAAGGAGTATAAGTAATAATTTATTATGGATTAATATCAACAAAGTCTTAATCATCACCAACATAGTGGCATTTAATTAAAACAAAAACAAAAGAAGACAGGCCGTTTGGTCTTTGGGTTGTGGTTTGATTCCACACCAAGATTAATGATTTAAGTGATGAATATGATCATTTGTTCTGTCTGGATTAAATTTAACTATAACACCTATGACTGTATTTAAGTATGTTTATCAGTAGTCTAGTACTCATAGCACAAGCTCTGCTTAGTTTGGGACTAGATGATTTTGTGTGAAGTTGTGGTATATGAAAAAAAAATCATACCCAAAAATTTCGAAAAAGGCTAGCCAAAGTAGGTCAAAATAAAACTGGAAAGAGGCGATGGTAGCATCTATGTATAGTTGCCGGCAAAAACATCGCGCGTACTTGCGTATGAAGGAAATAGTGGATAGAGAGTCTTTGCCCTGGAATTGGGCAGAGCTACCTGATTCTATGACTGAAAATTGCCATCAACTTGAGACCCCCACTTTCTTAAATACCACACGAAATGTATAAGCCATTAAAACTATCGCGCTATAACATAATACGAAGTTTCCATTCATAGAAAACATATTAACAACAAATTATTTAACATTAATACAACAATGCACACATTGTTATCATTGTAGGTACAAAACAACAACATTGGAGACACGCGAACCAAAAAATAGGTATGTTATAACTTGTAGGTAACAACAGAGAAAATCAAACGTGTAAGTACATACCTTTATTTTTGCCAGCACTTGTTATTGTGTAATCTTCGGGCTTGAAATGGAGGCTGCAGACTTTAGAATATTTCGTATATGGTTTCCCTCGCTTTAAGATATCATTCCAAAGTTTTGCTAACTCCTCATCTCTCGGGAATTGATGAAAAGATACATTCTTTGCTTTCCCAGCCATTGACGTGCAACGCGGCACGGTGCAGTAATAAGGCATCTTGTTAACGCGAAACTAGTTCAAACAAACAAATTAACATATCTAAGCAATTATACTGTTATTTAAACAGTTGTGTTTTTATAGAAAAACAAACAAAACTCGCGCATAAACACCAAGCTCCGACATTTATCAAAGTTCAGAAACAAATGTGGTGTTGCCAGTTTTTTCTAGAAGTGTTGGTTGTCTGTGATCGGATTTATGAATAGAATCGATAGTCTATTCATAGTCGATTTTAGTTAATGATAAATATCTTTTGGATATTACTCAGTTAATACTGAATACACACTTAAATGTATTTATATCAACATAGGAACTAGCGAATTAATAAGAAGAAGAAGGTTTTTTAGTATTTAATGAAATAAATTCTGTTTTAACGTTATTGACATGGCTCCCCGTACCTGGTTCGCAAGATTTTACCACGTTCTAAGAATTTGTGATGAACTTGGTCAGTCAAGCAACATTTTCCACAGCACTACGTTTGAAAAATATAAATACAAAAACCTTGGCCAAATCGAAAAACGGGCTTACGAAATGCAATATTTTGTTTTATTGGATAACTAGCTTTTACCCGCGGCTTCGCTCCCGTCAAATGACTACCCTACATATCCTACGCTACCCTACCCTACCTTTCCTACCTACCCTACACTACACTACCCTACCCTACACTACACTTCCCTATACTACCCTACACTACCCTACACTACCCTACTTTACCTAACTTTTTTTTTTTGAATTTTTCTCTCCCTAAGAACCATCATTGAACTTCAAGGAACATTTAAAAAAAAGAATCAGCCAAATCGGTCAAGCCGTTTTCATGTGATGTCGTGACAACGGAAAACGGGTTTCATTTTTATATATATAGATAATTTGAAGTTTTGCGTTCACAAATTAAAACACTCCACTAATTTCACTCTGCTTATTTTTAATACATTTCAGATATTAAAATCAATTCTCATTTTAGTCGATTTTTTACTGGAATAACCCGTAGTACTGTTGCTTGATTAGTAAAAGGAACGACGTCAAAACAACGTCTATGGTCCATCAGAGTGGCCATTTTTATTCCAAAAAAAAGTGGGAAGGGAAAAATAGATGTCAAATATTTCAAGGCTACAGTGTGATGATTCCATTTTTTTCCAAACCAACGTGATAACGTTTTCAACAAATAAATTAAATAACATAATTGTGTCCGGGACTAGAGGTTACAAACTTGTTCGATGTGTTGTGTCAGTTTCGCCGACTGTAAACATTAATAAGCTTAGGAAATCAAATAAGAAAGGAACATGGGCTATTATTGCACGGTTCCTCAGTGCACGTCGCTCGCCGGCAAGACGAAAAACGTGAAATTTCATAGGTTTCCTCGTGACGAGAGTATGGCAGACAAGTGGAACCATATTTTGAAGCGAGGCAAGCCGTACACCAAGTACTCAAAAGTTTGCAGTCTACATTTCACCCAGGCAGATTATAACGTCACAACTATGGGTAAGAATAAAGGTATTTCGGGTTTTTCCATCTCTGGTAACAACATTAATAATATTTCCTTCGGCGATGACTCATAAAAGTTTCACCAGTTTATTTGTTATGCCTCTTGTAACTCGTGCAAGGATTGAATGCATTTCCTTTTGTGATTAACCATACTTTTTGCTTTTCGAACTCTGTTGTGCATGATCATAATCACTATTGTTTTTTTTTGCATAATTTTGGCGGACAATGAGAAATGATGTGGTCATTTGGGTAAAGAGAGCTTTGTCTTTGGTAAAATTGTAGGAAATTACGAAAATGCAATGATAAAAACAATTTTTAAATAATCTAATAAGAATCTTGTTGGGATGTGATGATTAATGTAACCTAAAAATGTGTGTAAATATATAAGATAAAAGTTTGTATAGATATACGAATTTTTATGACTAATCATTTGCATTTTATGTTTAAAAGACAATGATTTGGCATTGCATCATAGTTTGAACATAAATGCATTTATACTTATTTGAAAAACTCCCCCCAACTTTGAATTTTAAGTCAAATGAGGTTCATATTTATGAAAAAGTAATTATATTATGTTATTAAATCCAACTAGTATCTTTTGCTAGTATGGTTTTTACCTGGATTTTTTGTAGTGCAGACTTAGTTGCTAATTGACAATTTAATTTGGTTCATTATGAATCATGTGATTATCTAATTTTTATCACGGATTAGGCTATTTTTAAATAATATTTGTTTTTGTTATGAATTATTGTTGGTCTAGTCACCAGTATACTTATAAGATACTACGAGATGCTTTTTAATAAAGCTTGAAAAGGCAATATTCTAAGTTTTATTAGAATATAACCCTTCTCCAATAAAACTGAGTTAAGTTAGTTTAGCTTAGGCTGCATTTTTAGGGATATTGTCTTGTTGAAAGTTACTGTGGCCTTGGACGGCCAAGGGTTACTGAACAAACACAGGCTTTAGTCAGTAAGTCTGACAATCTCTCTCATTTTACCCATAGCCAAAGGAATTATTTAGAGACTTCTGACTAAAAAACAAACCTGCACTGTTGAGGTGTTTTTTATATTTGTAGTCTGCAGTTTGCACAGGAATGTCCTACATTTTTTCAGCTATGAAGGGCAAGCTTTAATACCTGTAGCTTTTAAATGTTCAGTGTTGAGTACTCAGTAACCGGGGCATACAATAATCAAAAAATCCAAATGTTTCTATAATATGCCTATAAAAATAAAGAAGAAACTTTCTGACACATCAATGCGCATCTTACTTACTTGACCTAAGAGTGTGAAATATTACACAAGGTTTCCTTTTATGATGTAAGCAAGCACTAAGAGAGGATTTAAAAAAAATCCCCTTCTAAGGGGATGAGACTGAAGTACCAAGTCTGTCCAAGCCTAGTTCCATGCAAGTGAAATAGCTGGCAGAAGCTAGTACTAAACATATAAGAAGGGTAATTAGATTTGGATTCACTGGGTTAGTACTAAACATACAGACAGACTACACACATCTTGACTGGCCTGTTGGTCTAGTGGTTAGTGACCCTGACTGCTATGCTGGAGGTCGTGGGTTCGATTCCCACCCAGGACAAATGTTTCTGTGATGAGCACGATCATTTGTTCTGTGTCCGGGTGTAATTTATCTATAATATGTATGTATTTAGAAGTATATAAGTATGTTTATCAGTTGTCTAGTACCCATAATACAAGCTCTGCTTAGTTTGGGACTAGATGATGTTGTGTGAAAGTTGTGGAATATTATTATATTATTATTATTATTTTAATAAATTAGTGCACCTCACCATCAACAACTGCATCACTGCTTCAGGCAGGATTGCGGTCAAGCACTAGCTATTTTATACATAAAAAAAAAATTACAATATTTTCTATAACTACAACTCCGAAGAAGGATTGTGGGCATACAAATGTATTATTATATGTCCCTGCCATTGAAAGTCTGCATTCAGCTTTAAATGTTTCTAAACAATTGTAAATAACTTTACTAACTTAGCCATTAGTTGATAAGTTCTTTAGTTTATTGTAAGTCATGTTATTATCCAATTCTTATCAAGGATTATGCCTATTTAAAAAATTATGTATGTTTTGTTATGATTTCTAGTCTAGACTAGTTCCAGGTCCAATTGCCAAGTGAGCAGTACCTAGATTGATTGTGATATTTCTGGCTTCATCTGCTTAACTTTTGTCCAAATGTATCTAGCCTATACCATACTATTCATGTATACCTTTACTGTCAAATTCAAGTTGATAAATTCTAAATGATTGAAATGGTCTCCAGTCATTTTGTTGAAGTGACACCCCGGAACTCCAAATCCTAAATGCTGGAAAAATTTATGACATGGCTTTTGGAATGATGTTATGTTTAACCCAACATCCCATCAGCCTTATTAGATCATTTTTAAATAATACCCGCTCTGAGTGAGAGGGAGTGGGAATGTCAGACTTATACTAACTAAAACCCACTCATATTTCTTTCCACATTGTAGACCCTAGAATTAATGCAAAGAAGGAACAGGAGTGGGTTTTAGTCAGTAGAAGTCTCACAAACCTTCCGCCCAGAGCGGGAAATCTTGTTTAGTTGATTTCCCACTTGAATAAAAAACCGTATTTCTTCAGTGCCCTTTAAAATCCAGGGCCACGGTGACTCAAAGAAATCCGCAGACTTTCCTATGAACTGTGACTGTCTGTTTATAAACTTTCATACATTGTTGAAACTTGTTTTTATATGAACCTTCAAAACGTGACCTTGAGTCGTGTCAATGTCACCGAAACAATAATACATGTGAGACAGTAGCATGACAGTTACTTTTTAACATTATATTACAAACTGTGGAGATTATATCCTTGATTTTTCTTGCTATTTTTTAGCTCAGTAGCTCCTTGTAGAGGTTTTGTAGATCCAAGGCAGAAAAAATTGTACACAGTACAATATCATCATCTACCTAGCCTAAGCATAAACTCGTTATGTTAAGATGGACACCCATCCACAGATCAACCTTGGCAAACGCTGCTTAACCTTGAAGACCATCTTAACATACCGAGTTTCCTCCGTGCCTCGGAAAGCACGTTACGCCGTAGGTCCCGGCTGTAATTTGTAGATCTTTGGCAGTCGTTACGGATGGTCAGAAGCCAGTAAATCTGATTCCAGTCTTGCCATGAAGTACCGTGTTACCCCAGTTAATGGGTTGTGGAGGTCTGGTAGGCAGCCGCTCCTCGTAAAATACTGGTATTCAGCTAAATCCGGCTTGACTGGATGCCGTCCCCAATATAGTTGAGAAAAAGGCTATCTACCTAGCCTTATAGCCGATAGGTATATCTTGTTTGCTTTTCTACTAAATAAAATTTTGTTTTAACAGTTAGGGTCTGTTTCACCACCTATGATTAAGTTTCGAGTATCTTACTTGGCAGATAATTTCATACAAATTCTGTTCCATTTTTGAATTTATTCAGTGAGTAGTGCCTACTCGGACATTGTGAAACAGGCCCTTAGTATTCTATTTCTGTTTATTTGATAAAATGGTTAGATAACATATATTTTAATAATGCATATTCTCTATTGTTCACTAAGTTTTAGTAAAATATTTCTATAATTTCTCTTTAAAGTGTCTGTTATCCTCAATTACAGCTTTCCGATATTAATACGTCCGATTAAATACGTCGAGTTTCCTTCTATATAAAATATTATAGTTTACTTTTAGGGGACTCCCCTAGAACTATACAATGGGTTAAGAACAATGGGGAATTATTATCGATTATTATATTATTAATAAATTTCAATATTCCGTAAATTCGCAGAATTAAATTAAATTTATTTAATTATAGGTAAATTATTTTGTATAAAAATATTTTGAGTAGGAAAATTAATTATAAATTCCGTTTCTATGTTAAATTGCCTATTAGGTATTTTATTGTTACCTTTTAGATAAAACTGGCAGCTGAAATCTATTTTAATATTTATAAGGAGAAACTGACTGACTGACATAGCAACGCACAGTTGAAACTACTGGGTTTAGGAGCGGGAAATTTTGCACAAGGTTTCTTTTTATGACATAGGCGAGCACTATGGAATATTGTTGTTAAATTCACCCCCTAAGGGGTCTGTCACATGTCTTCGAATTTTTGGTTCTAAGAAATGTCGGTTTGAAAATGACAATGCGTCTGGCTGGGTTTGAACCCACAGCCTAAAACTCGTAAGTCCGTTAACACTGTTGTCTCCGAATGAATTCGCCATTACATTAATAATAATTAACTTTTGCCAACGGTTTCGCCCGCGTGAAAATTGAGTTTCTCCATACAACTTTGGGTTATGTGAAAATAAACCCCGGGGCCCGGGGAACGAGGGCAAAGAAGGAATAGGAGTGGGTTTTAGTCACAAAAATTCGGACACTTCTCCCGCTTCGCCCAGAACGGGAGAAGCCACTAGATGATTTCTCACCTAAAGAAGGGTGAATTCCTCTCTTAGTGCTCGCCTACGTCATAAAAGGAAACCTGCACAATTTCACTCTCCTAGTTCCAATAGTTTCGGCTGTGCGTTGATATGTCAGTCAGTCAGGTGCATAGATTAAATTTTCCCATACTGATGATGATGATGACTATGAAATAATCATCATCATTTCAACCGAAACACGTCCACTGCTGGACAAATGCCTCCCCCAAGCTTCGTCTAAATATAATATTTAGGTTTAAATCTACAAAATATGTAAGTGCATTCAACACTATTTAGTATATTTAAACGAATTGTAAATTAAGGAAAAAATACCGGTTTCCTGTCATTTACCTTTTGGCATTATTTTGCATCACGTGATTTTTATTATCTATAATATGACGCGAATATTTTGTGCGTCAAACGAGTAGTATTTATTGAAGTTTAGCATTGACGGCCTTGTAATGTTCCCACTGTTGGGACTCAGGCTTCCTCTCTAGGAGAGGGAATGGACCGTAATCCACCACGCGGGCTCAGTGCGGATTGGTGGATGTCACATGTCATCGAATTTTTGGTTCTAGGACATGCCGGTTTCCTCACGATGTTTTCCACCGTTTTTGAGCGCAGCGGTGATGAAATATATTTCACAAAGTAATGCGCCTGGCTGGGTTTGAACCAGCGTACTGAAGTGAGCGAAAATAAACTTTTATTGCTCTTATCTGCTCAGACAAAAAAAAAATTATTCCGTTAGTTGTTTCCCTGCGTTTATTTTGCTACAAATCTTCTTTCTGCCCTTGTCCCATATTACTTGGGGTCGGCTCAACACGTTTTTTTCCATTCTGTTCTGTCACCCGTCAAACTATCACTAACTCCCTTTTCTTTCATATCAGTCCTCACACAAGCCATCCATGTTTTCCTTAGCCTTTCTCTCTCTCTCTCTCTCCAACCACATTTTTCTCTAAATATGTAGACAAAACTACATAAATAAAAATATTTGTTCCATAATTCCCTTTCACCAGATTTGATAGGTTTTCAACATATCTAATGCTCAAAGAAGGGTTCTTTAAGTCAAGAGTGAATACTTCTGTGTAAGCGTGCTCCACCATCGACCACATCATCGCTTACCATCAAGTGACATAGTAGTCAAGCGCGAGCCAATCAATAAAAAAAAGAAACTACTTTCTGCTCCACATCAGAATGGGATCTGCTCAGAATGGGAGATGTTATAAATAACTTCTCCCATTCTGGGAATTGGGATTTGTCTTCTTTTCCCATTATTAGGAAACCTCACCAAAAAAAATGTCTGCTATTCGCTGTTCATTTTAGCTGCAGTGTCTGTCAAGTCGTCAGATGTAGCCTGTTTAGGCGGCAGACTGTCGGCTACGTAGGCTGCCGTAAAAGATTTACTTCTTTTTAAATCTTTATGCAAAACTATTTTTTCTAAGGTGGTAGATCATCTAAATGACTTCTCCCACTCTGGGCGGAGCCGAAGGGCGTGTCCACGTCTACTGACTAAAACCGACTTCTGTTCCTTCTTTGCTCTAATTCCAGGGTCCCGGGGTTGTTTTTCGTCAACTCAGGCCCCAAATCCCTATTTGAATAAAAGGGCCTTAATTGTTTTGGGCTACGTCCCAACTCGTGATTTGAAAGTAATATTGATGGAGACTCAAAAACTCCTCAACATTTTTTCATACGGTTTTCACCAATAGACAGAATGATTCATGACAAAGGCTTAGGTATATGATACATGCGTAATATAGTATAGCAAGGCCGAGAATTTTAAAGATTATCTATCACACACGTGCGAAATTTTGGCGGGTCGCTAATACTTGTAGATATCACAGCATCAAAATCAAAAATCAAAATGGTTTTATTTCACATAGGCCTACATGGGCACTTATAAAACGTCGAAAACTAGTGCACGGTTCCAAATTGGTCGTTTCCTATGGAGAAGAACCGGCAAGAAACTACCCATGTAGTTTAACATCATCATCATTTGTAGTTTTTCATGAGTAACCATTTACTCTTTTCAAAAAACTATTGGGTCTACAATACTTCCATATTACAACACAGACACATCGCATAATCAGCCTTATAATGTTTCCACTGCTGGAACTCAAGCCTCTTCTCTAGGAGAGGGAATGGGCTGTAATCCACCATGCGAACGCAATGCGAGTTGGTTGTCACATGTCTTCGAATTTTAAAAGCAAGCAGTAAAACCAACCCACGTTTCTTCAGTGTCTCCTGTGAGTTTCAGGGCCACGGTAACTCTTTCGAACAATCTCGCAAACTTTTTTTTTTGGATCTGAAAGCATCAGAAACACTTCTCCCGCTCTTGGGCGGAGCGGGAGCACGTTTCAGACTTTTACTGACTAAAACCCCTTCCTTTGTTCCTTTTTTGCCTTCGTTCAAGGGCTCGGGGTTTCCTTTCAGAAGCGAAACTATGGCCCCAGAGGCTTCGACCCTGCTGGGCTTCTACCGTTTTAACCCCCGACGCAAAAACAACGGGGTGTTATAAGTTTGACGTGTCTGTGTGTGTAAATGTATATGTGTCTGTCTGTGGCATCGTAGCTCCCAAACGGATGATCCGATTTTAATGAGATTTTTTTTAAACACTGTTTTAGGCTATCACGGTTTGTTTCATAATTTAAATTGTCACTAACGGGATATCTTCCGTGATTTATGTTTATTTTGGGTTCCCGGGTTTTGGGTTCCGGGGGTTTCGGGTTCACGGAAGATATCCCGTAAGTGACAATTTAAATTATGAGATTTTTTTTGTTTGAAAGGTATATCAGTCGAGAGTGTTCGTAGCGTAGTTTGGTGGAAATCGGTTCAGGTCTTCAAGGTCATCAGCAGCTGAGAGGTGGAGACTAGTCGGGGTTTTTTTTTTAATATTTTGTTGTCATCACCTTGAGGCGCGCGTGGAACGATTCGCGCCGACGTCGTCGGCTCGGACGGAATCAGCAGGCTTCGACTTGTCACTACCTATTGTAACATTTACTCAAATTTTGAAATTATTTTTTCCTTGTTTGTTAGGATATGATTCAGCAATGACATATATTTTTAACTTTTAGAACCGTTGTGGTTTAGTTATTTTTTAATCAATTTACCTGGATGCTTGGTTTTATTTGGCGAAATTTGCTAATGAGTATGAAAAACCCAGCCTATAAAAATGCGAGAGGAAACAGTTATCATCTAGGATTCTGGGTTCGTTCGCTCTTTCGTGTATGGTCTATGCCTTATGTTACCTTACCCATCTTACCCTGGTACTCAGGGACATTCATTAACGTTAATCATTACTTAACTTTTAAACGGTCCATTAAGAAATTGTCACATTGACAGTTTTTCATCGTAAAACTGTGTAAAACTGTCAATGTGACAATTTTTTAATAGATCGTTTAGATGTTAAGTGATGATTAACGTTAATGAATGTCCCTGAGTGCGAGCCTTAGAAATATAAGGAAGGAAATATGGATGCGACAATAAGAATTACCGACTGTACCACGTCCATTGCTTTTTTTTTCAAGTGGGGAATCATCAGAAGGACTTCTCCCGCTCTTGGGCGGGGCGGGGGAGCGTGTTAAACTTTTGCTGACTAAACCCCACTGTTATGAGCTTCTCTTTCGGAATCCAATCCATGTCCCCAGAGGCTTTGACCCTGCTAAGTCCCTACAGACCTCATCCATCGCTGACTATCAGGTTTCTAAAGACAGTGAGCTCATCTATTCTATCTACCTATATGTATACAAAAAGGAAAAACTGACTGACATATCAACGCACAGCCGAAACTTCTAAATTAGGAACGTGTAATTTTGCTCAAGGCTTCCCTTTCATGACGTAGCACTAAGGGGTTTTTAGAAATTTAACCCAATAAAACACGAATCGTAGAAACGTAGAATCTCAATCCGTGAGTCAATATAGTTGAAAATTAGAACAAATAGTAAACTAAGTTAGGTTAGTATAAAAGTATCTATAGTTTAGTTAATATTAACAGTACGGCCGTTATAAGTTGGCGAGTCTGAAGTTAGGCTCTGCGAATTTTGGCGCTTGAAATATTGTACAAAGACTTGAAAAAATAAATGCAATTTGCAGTTGTTATTGCTGTTAAAAACTGTTATTGGCATTTATTTTTTTAAAACCTTTATTTTTGTACGTTATTTCAAGCGCCAAAATTCGCAGAGCCTAACTTCACACTCGCCAACTTATAACGGCCGTACTGTAGGTTTGTTTAACCAATGATCTGAGTAAACTAAGTAAATAATGTCATTATTAATCATACTATTGTTATTAAGTTGCCATCAATTTTCTTTTCATTTCTTCTTTTTCTGCGCTAATGATGAGGAAATTGCCGCCAACTTCCTTAACTTATAGACCGTTTTTACACATTCTTTTTATTTTGATCAAAATTCTGAGTCACCTTATAATCCATCCAAAACATTACTTATATCTTATATCATAGTGTTATTGCCTATATGTCGATAATCTGTATTAGTCATAAAATTGTCATTGATATCGGATTTAACAGTTTTCATTGACACCCGTTCCGATATTATCGGGTTAGATCTGACAGAGAGACAGATAGTTCTTTCTTGGTTGATTTAGAGTCACCGATATAGACTGAATAATAAGTACCGTGTTACCCCAGTTAATGGGTTGTGGAGGTCTGTTAGGCAGCAGGTCCTCGTAAAATACTGGTATTCAGCTAAATCCGGCTTGACTGGAAGCCGACCCCAATATAGTTGGGAAAAGGCTAGGTAGATGATGATTAGGGCATGGGAACCGGTTTTTTCCGGTTCTAAAAGAACCGGGAATCCCCGGTTCTTAGAAACCCTGAAAGAACCGGTTCTGTAAAACGGAGAACCGGGTATTTCGGTTCTTTCGGTTCTCTCTTAAAATAAATTTAGAAATAATATTATTTCTGTACTTAATACCTACTCTCCTTATAATTTTAACATTATTGATGAATCTTTAGCAAGGTAACGATTTTTTAAGGGGTTCGGCTCCAGAATATCCCGTGACATTAAAATTTTTGACATTTGATTTGCACCTCAGCCTCAGATAGAAAATTATGGTGGGTTATACGTTACAGCATCGTAGACACTTTCAAATTATAGATAATAGAATCTTAGGAAATATTTAGATTCATGTTAGAAAAAAAATCATAATGCTCATCCGCTCTGTCTTACTTTCTCTCCTACCATTTTGCAATATAGATTTCATCATTTGTAGACCTTTTTCACTTTATTCAATGAAAACATTCAAATCATACACATTTCTTATCTTCACATTATCAAGAATACAACGACCTGAGATAGGCTAGTTCCTATTATATTTGACGAGAAAAACCATTTCCCGCAGCGCAATTTTCCCCTCCCGGTACATTTTGAATTTTCACCAAAATTATATTTTATCAAAATTCTTATCTTTAAAACCTTTAGTCTTTTTGATTTCTTTTTTCGGCCTAACTTCCCAACCTACTGGACCTACATTCTGGTTAGCATTACGCGATCCCCAATTTAGATTCAGTTTTCAAAATTTTCACCAAAAAATCCGTTTTTCCGAAGAAAAACCGAAATTTTCTATGGCTATAAAATCAGTTTTAGCGTGGTTTTCTAGGGCTTGCGAAGACGCGTCTATTGACACCTTGCACGCGAATCTTGCTCAACTACAACGCGTGAAAATTCACAGGGAAAAAAAAACCCGAAAGAACCGAAAAAACCGGGTACCCGGTTCTGACTTGAGTTTGGAACCGAAAGAACCGGTTCCCAAAATAGGGCCGGTTCTCGATGCCCTAATGATGATATAGACTGAAGGATCGCCAAACTTAAGTGGCAGTGTGCAGGGCATATTGCTCGTAGAACGGATGGTCGATAAGGCGGAAAGGTTCTAGAGTGGTGACACAGCTTTAGAAGGCTTCCACAAGGTGGACCGATGACCTGGTGGGGATCGCAGAAATGCAATGGATGCGAGACGTACAGGACCAGTCGTTATGACTACACTTGCAGAAGGCCTATATCCAACGGTAGACGGTATTCGGCTGCAGGTAAAGATTGTGAGAAACCGCATTTCCAACCGTAGGCCGTCGTAGGCGTCAACTTGTGGACGGTCGCCTAGGGATTGCAATCCAGCAGCGTTTTCAATCCAGCTGGATTTTTGCTGGATTGACCCGAATCCAGCTGGATCCAGCGCGGATCCAGCAAAATGTGGAACGAAAATAAAAAGGCGACATTTATATTTTTTTTTATTAAGTAATTTGTATAATAACTTGTAACGATAATCTATGAAATCTTTCACTAATTTGCTTTCGTTTCTTAACCATTTGAGATCAAAAGAAACAACTTAAAATTAAATAACATATACCCTTGTAGTGACATCTGACATCACAGAATCCTGCAATCACGCAAGCTAAGTTCTCCGCGCGATTTGAATAGATACAAGAGCCCGAAATCTCTATCGGGCAGTTGCCATTACACAGTTGTCATCACATATACCAATTACGGATGCAATTCGAAACTAAACAATAGAAATTGATACGTTTGCGGATCCGCATCGCTGGATCCAGCACTATATGCTGGATCCAGCATATTTAAATAGGCGCTGGATCCAGCTGGATTGCTGTATGCTGGATCCAGCAATTGCAATCCCTGCGGTCGCCGTCAGGTAACCATCCGGACTGAGTCCAAGTCGTCGACGGCACGTAGTGATCCAAGCGTGTCTCAGGGAGATGTCAGCAAAACCGCAGAGGCCCAGCAGGGTCGAAGCCTACTGTTGTGGCCATGGGTTTGCTTCTGAATAGAAAACTCGGGGCCCTGCAACAAAAGGCAAGGAAGGAACATAGGAATGGGTTTTAATCAGTAAAAGCCTGACACGTCCTTCCGCTCCACCCAAGAGCGGGAGAAGTCATTAGATTATTTCACACCGAAAAAAAACCAGAATCGGAAACAGGTCCAAAACTCGATAATTACAATGAAGAAAAACTCTTAGCTACATAATCTGTCCTGTTATCAAGCATATTACGTTGATATTACGACATATATGTCAAACGATTGTTTGTAAAAATAATAGTAACTGCGTTCTTATCGACTCAGTTGTAAGTTGGTGGATAGTAGTTTATTTTTTCTCTGTTAACGATCGTTCACACTCATCCGATCCGAGAGTTTTGACTGATCGTCGCAGTGGCAAAACGTCCGTCAAATAACTCGGATCAGTCTTTTTTTTCCGGATTAGTCATAAAGTGAACAGCTCCATACAAATTGTACTGTTACTCGAACATCCGTCTATCCGGTCGCCTTAGACTGACAGAGAAAAAAGACTGGTCGGATAAGTGGGAACGGGCTCTTATGGCTCTGTTCCTATCATGATACGGCGTGTTATTGGGTACGATTGTTCGACAATGTTGGTTTATGCAACATTTGTCAGAGTTAAAGCTTATACAAACGTAGTTACACATACCAAGCGCAGAGGTAACTGCAGCCGTCAACATGCGTCTATGGCGCAGGCCAGACAGAAGAGACGTAAGACGAGGATTTGTCGCGGACAGGCGCAAAAGTACCAGCATTGCGCCCGCGCCCCGTCTGTTCTGTATGTTTTGAGTCGCGACGCTTCTATACATAAGAGACAAATGCCCGCGCCCCGTCTGCGTCTTACGTCCTTTCTGTATGGCCAGCGCCGCCTATGGCAGCCTGCGACGCGTCGGCATCAGCCGTCGACACTGCGACGGCTGCCGTCGACACTGCGACGGCAGCCGTCGACCTATAGTGACACTTGTCACTCAGGACGGCTGCCGCTGATCTTCATTTGTTCGAATATTGCCCTCAAAGTCTCAACGGACGCGTCGACGGCATTTTTTAAGGTGGGAAGTCGTCAATATGACTTTTTCCATTATGCGTAAATTATAAAATAAATAAACATTATGAAGGGCCAAAGGTCAAGCAAAATGGCAGATTTTCTTAAATCTTTACTGGATTGGCTTTACACATTAATGTTTTGATTTCAATAGAAACCTAGATATCTATGTTTTCAAAATATCTAAAGAAAGATGTGTAATAAACGTCATAATCTGTTGTCGTCAGAGCGGTTGTATAAAATACAGGAAAAGTTTTTAACCACTGCGTACATTTTTTTGGTGGCTCAGTGTAAGTAATACGCTTGCCAAGGTTGGTCTGTGGATGGGTGACCATCTTAACATAACGAGTTTCCTCCGTGCCTCGGAAAGCACGCTAAGCCGTAGGTCCCGGCTGTCATTTACAGTTGTTATGAATAGTCAGAAGTCAGTAAATCTGACTCCAGTCTTGAAGTATCCTGTTACCCCAGTTATTGGGTTGTGGAAGTCTGGTAGGCAGCCTATGCTTTCCGAGGCACGGAGGAAACTCATTATGTTAAGATGGTCACCCATCCACAGACCAACCTTGGCAAGCGTTGCTTAACTTTGAAGATCGATCTGTGTTCTATTACTTACACTGAGCCACCAAAAAAAGTTTACGCAGTGGTTTAAACACTTTTCCTGTATAGTAAAACTAGCGACCCGCCCAAAAGTCCGCGCCTGCGTTGCAAATTTATCAGTGTTACTCTTCTATACCCCTGAGTTTGTTTCGGTGTTTCTTCTCAGGGTAGTCAGTTAGGAAACACCGGCCTCATCTAGATTAATAATTTTGACAAAAAAAAAAAATTGACGTGTAAAAGTGTTTCGTGAAACCTATTTGCAAAATAAATATCATTTATCATTTATTATTTATAAACCTTTATTTTTGTACGAGTTTTCAAGCGCCAAAATTCGCAGAGCCTAACTTCAGACTCGCCAACTTATAAAGGCCGTACTGTAGGCTCGCGTTTGATCACTATCTCACCTGATGGTAAATGATGATGTGGCCGACGATGGAGCACGCTTGCCTAAAAGTAACCTATTCACTCTTGAGTTAAGGCTCTACACTCACGCACTTTATTTTACTGGCTCCTGACTATCCGTAACGACTGCCAAAGATCTACAAATGATAGCCGGGACCTATGGCTTAACGTGCTTTCCGAGGCACGGAGGAAACTCGTTATGTTAAGATGGTCACCCATCCACAGAGCAACCTTGACAAGCGTTGCTTAAACTTGAAGATCGACCCGTGCGGCTGTTATTATCTAGCCACGAGCTCATCGCAGTGATATAAAGTGGTTACATGTGAATAGTGTCGCTGCAGCTTCTTGCAGTGGCGTTATACAAATGTCGAAGTGGTTACGTTGTAGTAGCCAGAGTTTGTAGGCAGACTAATCAGCGATGTCGCTTGTGGTTGCATTGTGGTTGCGATGTAGTCGATATGACCCATACGGTTGCCTTTGGTGGCGTATGGCTTATTTATTCTGGTTGTTATTTGTTTATTATGCAAACCTACCACATGTTGTTTTTTTAAACCCTAAGGTTGACTGGTAGAGAATGCCTTGTTGCATTAAGTCCGCCTATGTTCCACCACTGTACATGAAGTTAAAATAAATAAATTAAATGTGGTCAGTATGAATGAAACTATTTATTTTTATTGTGGTTTTGATACGTCTGAATAGACCCTTAAGGATGACTCGTGTGCTGAATAGTATCTAGCCACGATAATCTTTATGAAGCCTTTTTTAAGTGGGTAATCATCCAATTATTTCCCGCTCTTCGACCAGAGGCGGATGTCAGACTTTTACTGACTAAAACCCACTTTTTTCCCTTCTTTGCTTTCGTTCCAGGGCCCCAGGGTTAATTTTCACATAACCCATGACCCCAGTAGGCTTTCTCCTAGGTCCCTACGATTTGCTGACATCTCTTTGAGGCGCGCGTGGAACAGTACGCGCCGTGGACGAATTTGGCTCGGTCTGGACGGTTATTAGACGGCCGGACGGCAAGCTACCCATTGCTCATCGTTTCTCTGCGTGATAAATGTTCGGTTTAGTATAGGCTCTTAATAAACTAGTGCGCCTCACCGTCAACGATTGCATCACTGCTTACCATCAGGTGGGATTGCAATCAAGCACTAGTTTTTTTATATATAAAAAAAAGTTAAATTAATTCATTTGATATTCGAAGTAGAGAAATTCAGATAATTTCTCTATACTTAGAATTCAGTTTTCCTTGTTCGTTTATGCTCACAGTGAAAACCCCTATTTAAATAAGTGCTGGTTGGATTGCGTCATGATTTGCGCGTCTGAATTAAACTCAAATGACGAGGGGACCATGGCCATCCATGACGCGTAATCCTGTCAAATTATGCGTACAGCTTTTTTGTGAGGTGTAGCGACATCTACTACTACATAAGACGTCACAGAATCCTGCATCGCGCAAGCAATGTTTTCCGCGCGATTTGGATAGATACAACAGCCCGAAATCATCTATCGGGCAGTTTGCCCACCAGATATAACACTCATCTGGTTGGAGGATTCTCCCTTGTCAATGGAGGTAGTACGTGGGACTATACTCTCTGTCCACATACCTCTAAAGAGGTTTAAGATCATTAGTTCATGAATTCCCAACCGGTCCTATGAGCCCGCGCTGTTATTGTTTTACTATTGTGTCTCGTTTTGCGGGTATGTGATAGGTTAATAGTAGATTATTGCATCGAGCACAAAGTAATTTATTATTGCACCGAGTGCCTGATTTAGAGCCCGAGCGTTAGCGAGGGCTATAATCTAATAGGCACGAGGGCAATATTAAATTACTTAAGGCGAGGTGCATAATCTGCTTTTCTTTCAACTATTACCTATAGGAATAGTAGATAAAATAAACTCATATCAAACAGTTCAAATAGAAGTTTCTATAACACTGTCGGCTTCATTTAGAATGTTTTCCGGAGTTAATGTGTCGCTAGATGATTCCATTTTAATTCGAAGCCGAAGCACTCAAAATCAGATAGTATCACACTTTACCGTTTCCAAAAATATTGTCAAAACAATATTGACAAAGTTCCCGCCAAATCACTTTTTTAAATTTCTTTCATTTTTAAATCAGAGTTAGCAGCAATCATTTTTTAAATTTGGAACAAGTAGGATAGAAACAAATAATACGTACGTAAAAAAAATATTGATATCGGCTGGCTGAATAGAGCTAACCCATTGAGATTGGCGCCTTATGGTGCGATTAAAAAAAAAAACTGTGCAATAATGAAATTTCATACATTTTTATTGCTCTAGAGCAATAAAGACTCGCTTTGTACTGAGTTTTTAGTGTGATTATGATGAAATTAAAGCATAGTTGGAAGAAAAATGACTTTTCCCGGTCTTTGACTAGATTTTACTGACTAAAACCCACTCCTGTGCCTACTTTGCCGTTGTTCCAGGGCCAAAATGAACGGTCCTGTTCATCTAGCATCCCTCGGATTACCGTAGCCCTTGCTAGGTCATCGGTAAACCTTGTAGGGGGCCTTCCAAAGTTGCGTCTTCTTGTATGCGGTCACCACTCCAGAACCTTTCGGGCCCAACGGCCATCAGTTCTGCGAGCAATGTGCCCTGTCCACTACTAGGTACTTAATTCATGAATCCCCGACCGGTTCTATGAGACCGCGCTGTTATTGTTTTACTATTGTGTCTCGTTTTGTGGGTATGTGATAGGTTAAGCTTGGTGATTCTTCGTGCTATGTCGGTTCCTTGGTTCTCCTGCGGATATCTTCATACCTGATTCGATAACACAAGATTTTTAGTAAATCGTTAAAATGCTTCATATTTGCAAGCATTGTGTCTTTGTGCATCTCTTTCTTTTATATGCAGTCCGAGAATGACCGCTATAGGTCATGTTTTTTTTTTAATTTTGATAGGTTCGCGCTTGACTCCCATCTCACCTGATGGAAAGCGACTATGAGGTCGATGATGGAGCGCGCTTATCTAGAAGTAACCTATTCAATCCTGTTCCTCTTACGCCCGTTTTCAATAAGCTACCTATCTACTGTTGCAGCTACTAAAGATAAACAAACCTATCCTTTTGCCCTTACTTGCTTTCCTCTAACCTACCGACGGATAGCATTTCCTACCAAAAGTTCTGGATTCATAGATAGAATCTTACTGTTTATCGGGGATAGCTATCTATCTATGTACTGTGTACTGCGGTAGGTTATTGAAAACGGGCGTTAATAGCCTTCTGTTTAGTATATTCATAATGTTTTCACAAGAAAATCCATCATGAGAAGAAAATGATGATGCCACTGTTTTATATAAATATTCATTTCTATTATAATATTATGAAACAAAGTCCTCTACCGGGTCTTTCTGTCTGGCAGTTTGCGATAAACTCAACTATTACTGAACGGATTTATCTGAACTAAACTCAAGAATTACTAGAGGGATTTTCATGCAATTTTTAGTAATAGACAAAGTTATTAATGAGGGGCTTATATTGGCCCTTATAACACGTCAGAAGCTAGTGCGCGGTCACAATTGGTCGTTCCTTATGGAGATGAACCGACAAAAAACCTCATGGTTACTCTTTTAAAAATAATTAAATAAATAGGTATGAGAGGACAGTGTAACTGTAGACTGGTCAACTTTGTACTCAAAACTCTTCCTTAATTTACGATTTTATACATTTAAAATTTAATATGTAACAGAAAAGCTGAAAAGTTCCACCACTGGGAGGTTCAAAATCATGTAGTCTATCGGTTTAGGTAGTTAACTAATGGTAAGTATATTAAAGAGGTCATATATAATATACACAAAGATTATTTAAATTTAGTTTATTAGCTAACATCGATTTAGGTAAATACCTAGTTGCAAAGATTTTTACATACAATTTTTAGACAACTTTTAGAGAAAAAGACATGCCAAGATTGTTTACATTTAGTTAATTACCTAAACCGATAGACCATAGATCCATGTTATTCGTTTGTGCGTCAATTTCTGACACAAGGGCGTATAGGGAAGCTGGGAATTCCAAAGATTTGTAACATCCGTTACTAACCTAGTGCGGACTTGTCAATCATAAAGTTAATATCAAACGAGGTTATAGCAGATGATTCATATTACTACCACGTGTTTTATAATACTCGGCAAATACGTTGCCAAGTTTCGCGCATGGTGCACAAAACAGCCAATGAGCGAACAGGACGTAACGCAGTGCAAAGGTAAAAGTCGTCTAACGCACCAATCATAAACTATTATTATAATGCTGCACCAATCGCGCGCCGGATCGGTGCTACCTCGTACCCCGCGTCCCGCTTGACCACCAAATAGACCTAAAAAACGATTTCTGCGCATTGCCAAGTTATCTGCCGCCGGTTATACTATTGTTTGTATTCTGTTGACAGATAAATTGTTTTTTTTTTTCTGGAACTGGGTAATGCCCGCAAAACTTCTGGGATAGGAGCGTGGAATTTCGCACAAGGTTTTCTTTCATGACGTAGGTGAGCATTTTTCAAAATTCATCTCCTAACGGGATGAAACTGGGGTCCAAAGTTTGTATAGTGTAGGTATACCTTTTTGGTACAGACGAAGCCGCTGGCAGAAGCCAGTGTTCGTATATTATACACTAGCTGTCCCCTGCGGTTTCACCCCCATTTTTCGTTACTGCTCCGCTACTGTGGGCCGTAGCGTGATGGTATATAGCCTATAGCATTGCTCGATAAATGGGCTATCTAACACTGAAAGAATTTTTCAAATCAGACCATTAGTTCCAGAGATTACCCCCTACATACAAACTTACAAACCTACAAACTTACAAATTTTACCTCTTTATAATATTAGTATAGAAGTATAGATTTAAAAAATTATGACAACGAACTAAGATGCGGGAATCCGATGGATGCGAGACGCACAGGACCGGTCGTTGTGGCGACGCTTGTCCAGCAGTGGACGTCTTTCGACTTAGATGATGATGATGGTGCTGATAAACTAAGCTGAAGCGGACATGTCGATCATAAAGTTACAATCAAATGAGGTTATAGCAGATGATTCATATTACTACCACGTGGTTTTACTATTGTTTTGTTGACAGATAAAATGTTTCTTTTTTTCTGGAACTGGGTAATAACCGGTTTATCTATGGGATGTTATTAGGGTTGCCACCTTTTTTTTTTTGCGGAAATAGTGTATTTCTGATTATAGAAGGAGAAAATTAAGAGTAAATAAAAATGAATCTGATTATAGGAGGAGAAAAAAAAGTAAATTATTAGAAAACTGAGTTCTCTTCGTTGTTTAACTTTTTATGAAACCAAATTTTTGTTGTTTTTAATAAAAAATAAATTGCACGACTACCGAACTGTTACAATGAGCCATGGTTTTTAAGTCTTTATTTTTATTAAACTATAAAATACCTACTTTAAATTAAGCTTTGCCTAACTTAACTTTAACATTTCTGCAATTTATAACCGAGAAGAGAATAAATATTTCAATAAAATACTAAAATAAAAACCCCGCCAGGTTTTCATTCCGTTTCTTTGAAAATCAGAATCAAATTACGAGTATTTTTGCGTACTCTATTCCGTGTAGATTGTAAAGTAATCGCCTGCGAAATAAAGTTCCTACAATACTTTATATTAGAGTACGATTAGCATTGTGGCAACCCTAGATGTTACGATTACAATCTGATAAGTTTATTTGACAAATTGCTTCTACCGCTCCGGGTGAAGCCGCAGGTGTTCACCACACCTGTGCTTCTTCAGATGCCCTTGGCGTTTCATGGTCATGGTAACTCTTTTGAACATTACCGCAGCCCTACAGTCAGAATTTTAATTCGATTCCAGATTTGACATTAGCTACTGTCATTTTGTGAAATAATGATACCACATATATAATAGTGTAGTGATGAACACAAAAATCGATAAACAATCAGTGTGCCAATTAAAGACTAAATGATTGATTTTTATTTAAATAAATACATAATTATTCATAATAATTATTTATTAACTCCAATCAAACGAAAAAATCGCAGCTGTAGACGAAATGGCAGTACAACATGGGATCACGGTTTTAAGACTGCCCCCTTACCATTGCGAGCTAAACCCTATCGAATTGATATGGGCGCAGGTAAAAGGCCATGTAGCTCATGTTCCTTCATCATCACATTTTTTTTATTTATTTCACACACAATTATAAAAGAAAATTCTCAGATCGTTAATTAATCGTCAAAACTAAATTATCGGTTCAGAAATATTTAATTTCCTGATATACTTAGTTTACGATAGAATTAAAATAAAATTATAAACGAGAAGAATCGATCCCGAAATATTCCATTTCCATAACGAATAATTTCGCAACGTCACTATTTAGTACTTGTCATAACGTTGTAACACTGAAATTGTCAAATCTGGAATCGAATTAAAATTCCGACTGTAGCAGATATCGGCTTGGGTGGGCCTCTTCAGTTTTATTGACATCTCTTTTTCGGGGCGCCGACCCGAGCTTAGTACTTATTGGACGTCCGGACGGCGAGCTGCCTATTGCTCGTCGTCTTGTGGCTTCTGTGGCCGGGAATCGCACTGCGACTCCCGTAGATCCAAACCAAACCTAGAACCAAAAATTCGGAGACATGTGACATCCACCAATCCGTACTCGGCCCGCGTGGTGGATTACAGCCGATTCCCTCTCCTAGAGAGGAGACCTTAGTCCCAACAGTGGGAACATTACAAGGCCGATAATGCTAAGTTACTTCTAGGCAAGCGTTACCACATCACGACCACATCATCGCTAACCATCAGGTGAGATAGTGGTCAAACGCGAGCCCATCCATAATAAAAGAAAACCCTATAGCATGTCTCAACAACAACAATATGTGTAATATGTTATATTATTATGTTTGTATGTAAACAGTCATGATTACTTTCCATTATTATGGCCATATAAAACCCAAACCGTCATCGTACATATGTGTCAACAATTATAAAATATACATACATATTATGTACTAGCTGTCCCCTGCGGTTTTACCCGCATTTTTCGATACTGCTCCGCTCCCGTGGATCGTAGCGTGATGGTATATAGCCTATAGCGTTCCTTGATAAATGGCCTATCTAACACTGAAAGAATTTTTCAAATCGAACCAGTAGTTCCAGAGATTACCCCCTACATACAAACTTACAAATTTACAAACTTACAAATTTTACCTCTTTATAATATTAGTATAGATGAGTAAAAGCTTTATGAAAAAGGGTTTTGAAACAGGAGTAAAACTATTTCATTGATGAGTGAGAGTGTCTAACGCCCGTTTTCAATAAGCTATCTATCTACAGTTGTAGCTACTAAAGATAAACAAATCTATCCTTTTGCCCTTGCTTGCTTTCCTATAACCTACCGACGGTTAGCATTTCCTAACAAAAGTTGTGGATTGATATATAGAATCTTACTGTTTATCGGGGATAGCTATCTATCTATGAACTGCGGTACATTATTGAAAACGGGCGTTAATATATCAAGGTCCCTATAGGGTTATTTTTGAGTTGGGAATCATCCACTTCTCTCCCTCCAGAATGGAGCGTAAGAGTGTGTCGCATAGTATGTAAAGTAATGTACTTTTTGTCCATAAGTATTTAGTTCGTCGTTAATTAGTAGAAAACCTAACGAGATACAACAATTTTGTACAAATAATCTGTCTCTCTTGCGAAGACGCCTTTTTCTATGGAGGCTTTGAATTTGAAGCTTTATAACTTCGTTCGTGCCAAAAACAATCAATTGCATATTTAAAAGTGACAAGATATTAAAGCGAGAAATACAATAGTATTTAATTTAGCAAATGTAAAAAAAAAAAATGCATGCATGCATAAATATAGAATTTCACATTTATGATATTAATTTAAATTATGTAATAATAAATAATCTCCATGTTTCCTTGATTAAAATAACTAATTCCTTTTAAAACAAATTAGTAAAACGTACTTATCCTCTTAGTATATTAATTATTATTCGTAACTCCATTATATTATCTGTGGGAAAGACCCATGTTTTTATAGACGTCAATGAAACGGTATTCTCGATTTTATTACATCAATAATAATTTATTATAATAATGTAACAAACAACAATAATATGGTATGCGCTGATAAACGTCAAATGAAGCTGGACTCATTAAAATTGGGGCGTGAATTTTTAATTAACTGAAACTTTGGAGGATAAATTGTTTTTTTCGTATTGTCATCTGCTGTTTGTTATGGTATGTTGAAATGTAATCCCACCCACTGGAGGAACCTGTAGGGCCAGGCAGGGCCGAAGCTTCTGGGGACATTGATCGGTATTCCGAAAGGTAAACTCGGTGTCCCCAGATTGAAGGCAACGAAGGAACAGGGCGGGGTTTAGTCAGTAAGAGTCTGACATGCCCAGCCGCTCCGAGAGCGGGAGAAGTCATGCTGATGATTCCCCTACCTGAAAAAAAACCCACTGGAGGAAGTCCGTTTCCTCACGCGTGCGGCCACGTCCTTCGCTAGCATTACTGCTTCGCAGAAGGAGGTGATCGCCTACCATTCCCCCTCGCTCTGGACCATGGCCTGTACCATGGCCCGGGCGAGAGGTCGTTGTCGCCGATCGCCCCTTGAAAACACATTAGTACACCGTCCATGCGGAGCACACCTCCACTGTATGCTCCACCGTGTCCTTCGGGCGGTCATCAATGATGACACCCGGGCGTTTCTTCCGCACTTATTCGTTGTAGGAACCTTCCGGAATGAGCTCGAGTTCTACGCACGCGTAGAGTTCCACACGCGTCTTAAAGAGACACCAGCAAATCTGTTGGGGCCCAGCATGGCCGAAACCTTTTGGGACCATGGGTTGACAACGTCGAAAGGGAAACCTGTGGTCTTGAAACGCCTGTTTTAGTCAACAAGTCAATATCAACTCGTGTGTTATTACTTCCACGGACTCTTGATAAATATATTCTATTGTCTGTTTTTTATACCCTGAGACTAAATTGACACAAGTAATGTCAAATTTACTATAGAAATGCCGCCAGTTCTTTTGTGTTGAAATGTCATTTTAGTCTCAGGGTTTAAAAACAGACGGTACCTATTTCAACCTCGTGTGATGTTGGATACATCAACAAATCCTGTTCTTCAGGCATCCATTTGTATCCAACATGTCGTCACCCAACTGAATTGATGAGGATAACCAAGTCATTAGGATAACTACATAATGGGTAGCCGACTTTTTCCTGCTGCTTCGTTCCTCTCTTACAGGAATCGGGCACTTTCCGGGATAATAAAAATGACCTTCCTTATCGAGCTATACATTGCTTATCGTCCGCAAGCCTGTGCCTACGGTCAGGGATCGCTCTGCGGCTCCCGTTGCTCCCTCATGTTGGTTCCCTCACTCTAGCTGCAACTTAATTACTCAGATACCCGCGAAACGAGACACAATAGTAAAACAATAACAGCGCGGTCTCATAGGACCGGTTGGGGATTCAAACGTTATTAATAATAATATTCCACAACTTTCACACAACGCCATCTAGTCCAAAGCTAAGCAGAGCTTGTGTTATGGGTACTAGACAACTGATAAACATACTTATATATTTCTAAATACATAAATATTATAGATAAACTACACCCAGACACAGAACAAATGATCGTGCTCATCACACAATATTTGTCCTGGGTGGGAGTCGAACGCACGACCTCCGGCGTAGCAGTCAGGGACATTAACCACTAGACCAACAGGCCGGTCAAATATTATAAATCATCGCTCACCTACCCTAAACCATTGCCCAGTGGTAAAGGCCCTAACGAGTTGTAGGTCGCGGATTCAAACCCAGCTAGGCGCATTATTTTATTTCATCACCACTGCTCTCAAAACGGTGAAGGAAAACATCGTGAGGAAAACAACAAGTCCAAGAAAAATTCGAAGACATGTGACATCCACCAACCCGTACGGGGCCCGCGTGTTGGATTGCGGCCCATTCCCTCTCCTAGACAGGAAACCTGAGTCCCCAGCAATGGGAACATTATAAATAAGGATTTGGTTAAATCCAATCTGCAAAGCCTAGAGCACAGGCGTAGGGTAGCCAGCCTATCGGTGTTCTGCAGGATGCATTTAGCATGAGCTAATTCCGCCATCTCCCTTCTACCATCGAACAAAACATCGTACGGCGAGTATCCATCCTTACGTTGTCGAAACCGGCACGGTCCGCACAAAGCGGTTTGCCTCGTCGTTTATACCGCGTACATCGAAGGATTGGAACATTTGCCTGCTGCGGTCTTTCCGTCCGATTATAATTTGGGTATCTTCAAGACTAGAGTGAATAGGCTCTTAATAAACTAGTGCGCTTCACCATCAACGATTGCATCACTGCTTACCATCAGGTGGGATCGCAGTCAAGCAGTAGTTTATCTATACTAATATTATAAAGAGGTAAAATTTGTAAGTTTGTATGTTTGTAAGTTTGTATGTAGGGGGTAATCTCTGGAACTACTGGTCCGATTTGAAAAATTCTTTTAGTGTTAGATAGCCCATTTATCGAGGAATGCTATAGGCTATATACCATCACGCTACGACCCACGGGAGCGGAGCAGTAACGAAAAATGCGAGTGAAACCGCAGGGGACAGCTAGTGTTATTTATAAAAAAAAGGATGATGCTATACTATGAGTGTGGGACTCATAGCCAATAGTAGATGAGGTGCCAATTGAAAACGGATCTCGAACGACTAAAAGATAAATTTTATTGACATCTTAACGTAAACTACACCTGACTAGACACGTGATCGCAGTTATCACGAAATGGCGTCACAAAAATTGACTCAACACTGACTACCCTCGCACAGGAAAAGAAGTTATGGCGTCGTGGTCGCTGCATAAGGAAATGTTACAAAAAATACTGTCAACAAGTTCTAAAGAACGGGGAAATTCTTGGCCAGATCCTTATTGATGAATTTTTCAGAGAATTATCAAATATACAAATTGATTCACAGAAGTAGGATTTAAATACTAAATGACGTTGCAATTATGCATGAGTGTCTCATGATTTTATACAGGGTTATTTGTAAAACACTGGCAACCTCTCAGGACTTTTTTTTTTGTTTTTTTTTTTATTTTATTTTAATTCATATCGTTATATTTTCATACAAAAGTAAAAATATTTAAATTCATCGTTTTAAATCTAGCAAGCGATAGTACAATAGCGGGGGATATGGTGAGCAATAACAGTGCACGGAAGACGTAAATAGGTGCAACAAAATACACAGTTGAACTATGTTTGATAGGACAACGAAATCTTGAAAGGTTTATGATGTCAATACAGACTTGCAAAGTTGTTAGTGTTTTATAAATAACCCTGTATATACGAGTAGACCCGGCTGTCATTTGTAGATCTTTGGCAGTCGTTACGGATAGTCAGAAGCCAGTAAATCTGACTCCAGTCTTGCCATGAAGTACCGTGTTACCCCAGTTAATGGGTTGTGGAGGTCTGGTAGGCAGCCGCTCCTCGTAAAATACTGGTATTCAGCTGAATCCGGTTTGACTGGAAGCCGACCCCAATATAGTTGGGAAAAGGCTAGGCAGATGATGACGATGATGATAGACCCGCCGTCCTTAAATGAACGGGGAATTTCTTGGCTAAAAGCTATGATCGAATTTTTCAGAGAATTATTAAAAGTTTTATATTGATTCACAGAAGTATGATTTAAATACTAAATGTCTTTGCTATTTTTATTTCATTTTATTATGCAATTATTGATGACTAACTGCGCCCCCGGTTTCATCCGGGTGGTGATAAATAATTTACAATATATCTTTATGAATTGTAACATATGTGTTGTCCTGATATGTAAGCTATATTATTGTGAAGTTTCATCAAAATCCATTCAGTAGTTTCTGCGTAAAACAGCAACAAAACATACATCCTCACAAACTTTCGCGTTTATAATATTAGTAAGATGATGATGATGATGAGTAGATATGATGTGGGAACTGAAACAGGGTTTAACCTATCACATACCCACAAAACAAGACACAAACAACAAATAGTAAAAAAAAGTAATAATAAAAAAAAGAAGAAAAGCTAGCACATTGTGTGTCGCGGCTGCGCCAAATAAGTCCAGTTCAGCAAAAATGCCAGACAACTACATGGAAGTTGCCTGACGCTGATTTTCAACTGAACCTCTAAGGTTTCTGATAGCTAAAACCTAGGGTGTTATGATTCCATAAAAAAACAATGCCTAAAAAAATTAATAAATAATAACCAAACAAATAATAAATGTAAAACTTTTAGATATTATATTTTAATAATATTCTTTTTTCCTGCCCATGCCCTATGTCACTTGTGGTCGGCGCAATACTTTTTTCCTTCCATTCTGTCCTGTCATACGTCACGCTATCACAAACTCGCTTTCCTTTCTATTCTATAATTTATTAACAAGTCACATGAGGGCGCATAACAGAGCAGCAAATCTCATCTGAGCCCATAATCACCATGAGAAGCCAATGAACGCGGTCATTATGGCCGAAATCGGTTTGATGGCATCATCATCATCATAATTTAACAATATGAAATTCTCAGCTCCATTTCACCGAGATCGCGCCTGTTTCAATGATTCCACATATTGTCCAGTTGCGCAGACACTTGAGATACTAAACTACAACAATTTGACATCAAATATCCACTAGGCATCATTTTGCGAATAATTAAAACAGCCGCTAAACTTCACTCGAAGAAATCCCACTAAAACCCATAAAATTAGTAACATCATATCGTCGTCTAAAAGTGTTAAACTGCTAACTCCCTTCTAGCTAGAAGGGAGTTAGCAGTTTAACACTTTTAGACGACGATATTATTATTATTATTCTAATGTTCCCACTGCTGGGACACAGGCCTCCTCTCTAGGAGAGGGAATAGGCCGTAATGCACCACGCGGGCCCAGTGTGGATTAGTGGATGTCACGTGCCTTCGAATTTTTAGTTCTAGGACATTTCGGTTTATAAAAAATTAATAAAATAAAAAAAGCGTCAGTATAACATTGATAAAAATCTACAAATAATGATACTGAAATTGATAAAAGTCCGATGCTAAAATTGGAAAATACACAAGATTGTAGACAAAATCAATCTAGGTGAATAAATTGATAAAAATATTAAATACTAGCTTCCGCCCGCGACTTCTTCCGCGTGTTCAAGAATCGGGATAAAAGGTAGCTTATGTTCTTTTCCATGTCAAAGACCATATGCATGCCAAATTTCATCCAAATCCTTTCAGCTGTTTTTGCGTGATTAAGTAACAAACATCCACATTTTCACATTTATAATATTAGTTAGGATAAATAGATGCATTTTACGACGGCCGGACAGCGAGCTACTACTCATTGTTCGTCGTCTGCAAGCTATCCTGGCTTTGTACGGGTACAAATGTTACACAGAAACTTTCCTCGTTTATTACTCTTTCTATTAGTGAAAACCGCATTAAAATCCATTGTAATTTAGGAGCAACTAGCGACCCGCCCCGGCTTCGCGCGGATGCAAATTTATCAGTGTTACCCTACTATATTATGCATGTATTATACATATAAACCTTCCTCTTGAATCACTCTATCTAATAAAAAAAACCGCATCAAAATCCGTTGCGTAGTTTTAAAGATTTAAGCATACATAGGGATGTAGGGATACTGACCATCTTAACATAACGAGCCTCCGTGCCTCGGAAAGCACGTAAAGCCGTTGGTCCCGGCTGTCATTTGTAGATCTTTGGCAGTCGTTACGGATAGTCAGAAGCCAGTAAATCTGACTCCAGGCTTGCCATGAAGTACCGTGTTACCCCAGTTAATGGGTTGTGGAGGTCTGGTAGGCAGCCGCTCCTCGTAAAATATTGGTATTCAGCTAAATCCGGCTTGACTGGAAGCCGACCCCAATATAGTTGGGAAAAGACTACGCAGATGATGAGGGATGTAGGGACAGAGAAAGCGACTTTGTTTTATACTATGTAGTGATTTATTTAAATGTTATGTAGGTACTGTAGTAGTATATAAGCGGATGTAATTGAACGTGACATTCTCTACCAGTCAACCTTTGGGTTAAAAAAGACTACATTGTGGTTGGCGTGTAATTGTAAGTTTAAAGTTTGCATGTGGCGTCATAAATGTAATGGATTTTCACATTGGTCACACATTTTTATTTTGGGTAGGATATTTTTTTTTTAGCATTAGCGGCCTTACCATGTTCCCACTGTTCACTCTGGAGTCAGGTCTCCTCTCTAGGAGAGGGGATGGGCCGTAATCCACCACGCGGGCCCAGTGCGGATTGGTGGATGTCACATGTTTTCGAATTTTTGGTTCTAGGACATACTGGTTTCCTCACGATGTTTTCCTTCACCGTTTTGAGAGCAGTGGTGATGAAATAAATTACACAAAGTAATGCGCGTGGCTGGGTTTGAATCCGCGACCTAAAACTCGTAAATCGGGGGCGTTATCACTGGGCCACCACTGCTCTGGCTCCCGTTTCGACACCAATAGGTTTTTTGGGTATTCTGTTTTGGTTCCACCTCAAAACAGGAATATTGTCCGGACTTTAACCCTTACTTATTTATATTTAGCTGTATTCACAAATACATTAATCTATCACATCCCGCGAAACGAGACACAATAGTAAAACAATAACAGCGCGGTCTCATAGGACCGGTCGGGGATTCATGAATTAAACACAAAATTAATAACAGTGACACAAAATTAAATTTTAGGGGGAAAAAAAGAATTATAACATTAAACATATCAATTATTCCAAAGAAGTTCATTGAGGACAAATAATAAAGTCGTCTAAATATGGTCAGTCTGTGGTCATGTGGCGTGCGGTTGGTTGCCACGGGAAAGGCCCTTGACGTCAGTGGTGATATGAAAACTCTTTGTACACGCCATTCTGTTTTAATATCATCGGTTATTATGTAACAGGAACGTAGAGCCTCGTGGCTAGATAATAACAGCCGTATGGGTCGATCTTCAAGGTTAAGCAACGCTTGCCAAGGTTGGTCTGTGGATGGGTGACCATCTTAACGTACCGAGTTTCTTTCGTGCCTCGGATAACATGTTAAGCCGTAGGTCGCGGCTGTCATTTGTAAATCTTTGGCAGTCGTGACGGATAGTTAGAAGCCAGTAAATCTGACTCCAGTCTTGCCAAGAAGTACCGTGTTACCCCAGTTAATGGGTTGTGGAGGTCTGGTAGGCAGCCGCTCTTCGTAAAATCCTGGTATTCAGCTAAATCCGGCTTGACTGGAAGCCGACCCCAATATTTATTTATTGATTTAACTCTTCATGCACACAAGAGTACAGAGGCAGGTATAGTTGGGAAAAGGCTAGGCAGATGATGATGTAACAGGAACATAGTATAGCATCAGCCTTATGTTGTTCCCACTGCTGGTACTCAGGCCTCCTTTCTAGGAGAGGGAATGGGCCGTAATCCACCACGCGTGCCCAGTGCGGGTTGGTGGATGTCACATGTCTTAGAATTTTTGGTTCTAGGACATGCCGGTTTCCTCACGATGTTTTCTTTCACCGTTTTGATAGCAGTGGTGATGAAATATGTACAAAGTAATGCGCCTGGCTGGGTTTGCACCCGCGACCTACAACTCGTAAGTCGGGGAACTTACCACTGGGCTACCACTGCTCACGTTACAACAGAAACATAATACGTTCCACAAAACATAAATCGCAGACGTAGGCTACTCAGCCGCCAAACTAAAATGTTTGCGGACGACGAGCAATGGGTAGTTGGCCGTCTGTGTTGTTGTTAGTTTTCATGTGCCGGCGTGATACTTGCTATGACTCTCACGTGAGATTACATGAGATTCGGTTCAACCCCTCCTCTTTTTAAACACACACATACCACCACACACACAACTACACACACCCCATTCCCATCACACGATGGTATGCAGTAATGCAATCGTAATATTTTTTTTTAATTAGTTCTCTTGGTTTAACGCCGCCAATTGCCTTTGGACTCACTACACCGCCCCCACGAAAATTCCCAGCGCCTACCGACCCCGTTGGGAATCTATGTACCAGACCAACAGGCCAGTCATATCATCATCATCATCTCAGCCGAAAGACATCCACTGCTGGACGTAGGCCTCCCCCAAGCGTCGCCACATTGGCCAGTCATATCATCATCATCATCTGCCTAGCCTTTTCCCAGCTATATTGGGGTCGGCTTCCAGTCAAGCCGGATTTAGCTGAACACCAGTATTTTACGAGGAGCAGCTGCCTACCAGACCTCCACAACCCATTAACTGGGGTAACACGGTACTTCATGGCAAGAATGGCCAGTCATGTGTTCATAAAATATATCTCTGCCTACCTCAACTGAGTATACAGGGATATAATATATTATGTTATGCCATAAAATTGTTATCGGGATGTGTGATAAGATAAGAAGGTCAATATACAGGTGATAATAGTTGTCAAAATCGTCATTTCGATGATTATTTTGTATGTTAAGACGTTTAGTGAGAATATAAAAATGATTTTCTTATTTTTTTATGGTATTATTGACTAGTTTGTGCCCGTTACTTTGTTCTCGTTACACTCGTAAAATAACAATGCCTTTTGTTCACAATTTCAAGAAGTACCTATTTTATTTTTGCTCGGATATTGTTTCTAAAGTAAAAGTATCCTAAATTATTTCTTATAACATCAATTATCGGTGAAAGTCCGGTCAAAATCGGTCCAGCCGTTTCGAATATTAACCAAAATAAATAGACTGTCAGATAAACAGACGAACGCACCAATAGGTATTTTGATTGGTAGTAACCAATACGAAATATCAATCCAAAATATCTATTGGTGCTGAAACGGGAATAGCTTGGGTGCCGAAATACTTGGTGCCGAAACAGGAATAGTTCAACCAGACAGATTTACATACAGACCAATTAACGTTAAAATTAAGTTAACAATTTAACGTTTGAATCCCCAACCGGTCCTATGAGACCGCGCTGTTATTGTTTTACTATTGTGTCTCGTTTCGCGGGTATCTGAGTAATTAAAAAAAAAATCTGCTCTATTCTTTATCAGTACGGAACTCTTCAAGTGCAAATCCAACCCGCATTTATCCAGTTATAAATTTCTTTTTAATCATTACAATTTATCTCATCAAAAATCATCACCTACTTTATCTCTACGGGAAAACACAAACGTAATAAATGATTTAATTATTATCAATAATTGATTAATTAGTTATTACTTGTACAATTTCAAAGCTTAATTCATACGACATTTGTTAGTATATATTATTCGTATGTTATCCTCGAAATGGCTGGGTAAAACCGGAGTTAAGCTGATGTTTCCTATGTCGACACTGTCATTATGTGTTGTAGGGTAGTTGGAAAATTGGTGGTTCGGTGAAAATTCTAAACTTAATTCATGAATCCGCGACCGGTCTCATTGGACCGCGCTGTTCTTGTCTTACTATTGTGTCTCGTTTCGCGGGTATTGATAGGTTAAAATTCAAATTATTTATTTATTTATTTAACCTTCATGTACAGTGGTGGTACATAGGCGGACTTAATGCATCAAGGCATTCTCTACCAGTCAACCTTAGGGGTAAAAAGACAACACTGTGGTAGGTCTGACAATAAATAAATAACAGATCAAAGTTTTTATTTCACATAATGTTTTTATATACATGGGCACTTATACAACGTCAGAAGGTAGCGCATATAGTAGTTTTAGCATATCATAGTATAGCTTTATAATCCACCGTAGACGTGGGCTTTTGGACGACGAGCAATGATAAGCTCGCCGTCCGGTGGCTATGGGTTGTACGGAAGGGAACCGCGGGGCCCTGGAACGAAGGCAAAGAAGGAATAAGAGAGGGTTTTAGTCAGTAAAAGTTTGACACGCCCTCTAGCTCCGCCTAAGAGCGGGAGAAGTCATTGGATGGTTTCTTACTTTTAAAAAAAGCAGAGCCTTATAATGTTGCCACTTCTGAGCGTTCATTCCCACTAGTTCGATTCATTAGTTCGATCGTCGAACTAGTGAGACTTTTTTTTCTTATTTATTCGACCGTCGAACTAGTGAGAATTTTTTTTCTTATTTGTTCGACTGTCGAAAAAGAGGTAAAGTTTGTTTTTTGTTTGTATGAGGTAATCTGTGGAAGTACTGGTCAGATTGCTAAAATTTTTTCACCAATAGAACGTTGTTGTATTCCTGAGTGACATAGGTTATATTTTTTTTAAACCTAATTAATTCGATAGTCGAACAAATGAGAAAAAACATTCTCACTAGTTCGACGGTCGAATAAATGAGAAAAAAAAGTCTCACTAGTTCGACGATCGAACTAATGAATCGAACTAGTGGGAATGAACGCTTCTGAGACTCAGGCGTCCTCTCTAGGAGAGGAAATGGCAGTAATCCGTCACGCGGGCCCAGTGCGGGCTGGTGGATGACATGTCTTCGAATTTTCTTTTCAAAGACGTTTTCCTCATGATGTTTTCCTTCCCGTTTGACCGTTTTGACCGATTAAAAATACATGGTTCTCTGTCTTGTCTAAAGCAATCTTTAAAAATTCGTTTATGAGGAGGTAGGTATTCATCTATTGTTGAATTGTCAGACAGAAATGTATTTTTTGCCTTCCCGCTTTGACTGGATCAAGATCCCTTCCAGAGTTTTACTTACTTAGTTGCCCTTTGCGTTCCAAAGTAACTTTCCCACTGGCCTGACAGATATGGGTCCAGGTGTTTGTGTTCAATCGTTGGTGTTGTAACTCGCCTTTGGATCTCTATCTGACTTTGTTGGATGATATTTCTTTCTACAGTATTATATTTAATATTTACTCAGCTGTATCATACTCAGATCATGCCATAAGCAGAGAGCATTGTTTACGCGATATCTTATTTTCCATCTCGGTTTTATATATTGTTTCAATCTAGATACTGGTATTCAGCTAAATCCGGCTTGACTGGAAGCCGACCCCAATATAGTTGGGAAAAAAGGCTAGGTAGATGATGATGATGAATCTTAATACGCAAAACACATAATACGTAAAAAAATACTGAAAATGAAAACAAAATGTCTCGCTCTCTTTTTATTTTATGATTGTAAATGATAAATGATTTATTTTGCAAACATTTTTACACGTTATTTTTTTTTTCCTCAGTTTGTATTGGATTGTTTCGGCTATGCATTGATAAGTCAGTTTGAGGAGCTCGTGGCTAGATAATAACAGCCGCACAGGTCGATCTTCAAGGTTAAGCAACGCTTGCCTAGGTTGGTCTGTGGATGGGTGACCATCTTAACATAACGAGTTTCCTCCGTGCCTCGGAAAGCACGTTAAGCCGTAGGTCCCGGCTGTCATTAGTAGATCTTTGGCAGCCGCTCCTCGTAAAACACTGGTATTCAGCTAAATCTGGCTTGACTGGAAGCCGACCCCAATATAGTTGGGAAAAGGCTAGGCAGATGATGATTGATAAGTCAGTTTCTCCTTTTTATATATTTACATATAGATTTTCAAGCGGTTAAAGCCTCTGGCAGAAAAAAAAACGACACAGTAAACGTAGTTTTTTTACAAAATTAGTAGGATTTTCGCAGTAAAACAAAATTTGATAGTTGCCCAGCGACATGTACCAAGTGAACTTTGTCCAATGATTCACATACTACGCACAGTAGATAAGGTAAATGTATTATAAAATTATATTTTGTGCTGCAATTTGCAAATTGACATTTTTATAAAAATGAGTTTTAATATGGTTTACATGACAACATACATAATTATCGCGTTTTTCCTATTCCTTAAGGTAAATCATCGAATTACTCCTCTCGCTCTAAGTGGAGCGAGTAATTCGGAGTGTCAGATCTTACAGACTAAAAAAAACCCACCTATCAAATTCAAAATGATTTTTATCTCGTATAGTCGGAGTTTCTGAAAAGGAAACCGTGGTTCTAGAACGCAAAAGACATGGGTGTGTATGAGCCCTAAAACCACCCTTAGGGCTCATACACACGAGTGGCGTGTTGTCAACGGCAGAGGTATCTGCAGCCGTCGACATGGAGTGTCGGCAGCCGTCGACTCTTTGTTGTCAGCCGTCGACAAGTCGGTGGCTGCCGACTGTGCGTTGATGTGTCAGTCAGTTTTTCCTTTTATATATGCAGAAGATTGTTGGATTAGTTGGTGAAGTATCTATAATTTAACTTCATGCAGTTGCCATTAAATATCCGCTTCGGAGATTTCAGTAAAATGTGCGAAAAAATACATTTAAATTAAATCTGACCCCAGTCTTGCCATGAAGTACCGTGTTACCCCAGTTAATGGGTTGTGGAGGTCTGGTAGGCAGCCGCTCCTCGTAAAATACTGGTATTTAGCTAAATGCGGCTTGACTGGAAGCCGACCCCAATATAGTTGGGAAAAGGCTAGGCAGATGATGATGATCCTGGGTGTCTTGTTAAGTATAGAAGTTTGTGCGCGCACCCACGATACAGGAATAATTTCTAGTGTATTATAAGAAAGAAAGAAGGGACTTTTGATTTTGGTAATACATTCCCGTATTATTGAGGAGCTCTTGGCTAGATAATAACAGCCGCATAGATCGCTCTTCAAGGTTAAGCAACGCTTGCCTAGGTTGATCTGTGGATGGGTGACCATCTTAACATAACGAGTTTCCTCCGTGCCTCGGAAAGCACGTTAAGCCGTAGGTCCCGGCTGTCATTTGTAGATCTTTGGCAGTCGTTACGGATAGTCAGAAGCCTGTAAATGTGACTCCAGTCTTGCCATGAAGTACCGTGTTACCCCAGTTAATAGGTTGTGGAGGTCTGGTAGGCAGCCACTCCTCGTAAAATACTGGTATTCAGCTAAATCCGGCTTGACTGGAAGTCGACCCCAATATAGTTGGGAAAAGGCTAGGCAGATGATGTTCCCGTATTATTATGAAAGAAAGAAAGAGAGAATTTTTTCTTTGGATATCGAGCCGTCCTCGCGAATTTGTTTTTTTCGATTCTCTTAGCATAATTTTATTTTTCAAAAGCTTACTATCCATTCTACCTACCAAAAACACACATTTTCTCTACTCCTTTCTTCTTATTACTAACAACGCCTCTCCATCTTTCCAGGCCAGTGGAAGACCCTCAGCAAAGACGCGGTGCCCTCACAGAACCTGCCCAAGCTCCACCCTGACGGCACTGTCATGGTCATCCGCAAGAGCCGCACCGTCAAGTACCGTGAGGCGAAGAAGGAAGAGCATCATGGGTAAGTGGAAGTAATACCTGTCTGTACGAGCCCAGCAGGGTCGAAGCCTCTGGGGCTATGGGTGGACTTCCGTAAGGAACACCCGGGACCCTGGAACGAAGGCAAAAGAAGAACAGGGTGGGTTTTAGTCAGTTTAAGTCTGGCACGCTCTCCCATTCTGAAGTCGAAGAAGACGTTCTGATGACTCCCCACCTATAAAAAACACCTGTGATTATAACAGGCTTCAGGTGATCTCTCCGTTTTTTTTTGAGAAACGATATAAGGTAGTGCTTGACTACGATCCCTCCTGATGGTAAGCAATGATGTATTCGTCGATCGTGAAAGTAGCCCGAGCCGAAGAAGAAGGAATATCATGAGTAAGTGGAAGTAACACCTTCAAAGGTATCAGAGGTCCTATCCACTGGTGCTTGACTGCGATTGCACCTGATGGTAAGCAGTGATGCGATCGTTGATGGTGAGGCGAACTAGTTTATTAAGATCCTATTTACTCTCAAAAGGGCCTTTCCTCACTTGTCTAGCGAGGAAGGGCCCTTTTAAATCGTAATTTAATGTCAACGATTTTGAATCAATTCATAGTCATGAGGAAACTATTATTTAGAAGGAAAATAATTTAGTATTCTATTAAAATATAGATACATAGGTCATAAGGAAGAAACGAGTAGTAATTACTATATAATATAATAGCAATTTCTGATAATTACTCTATATTTAAAACCTTTTTTGAGGAAATTTCCTCCTTTCTGCTGTATTCAAATGACAATAATTAACATAAAGCATAATTAGCCTTATAATGTTCCCACTGCTGGGACTCAGGCCTCATCTCTAGGAGAGGGAATAGGCCGTAATCCACCATGCGGGCCCAGTACGGATGTCACTTGTCTTCGAATTTTTGGTTCTAAGGTCGCTTTCCCATTTTGTCGTGACGGTAAATAAAAGGTAGTTCGCCCTCCGCAAGCCTACGCCTACGGTGGATAGAAATCAGGGTCGGTGAGGTGGGACTACTGCTTCGCAGAAGGAGACAGCCGTCTGCCATCCCTCGTCGACCGTCGCATGGTGTCCCGGGCGTTTCTTCCGTACGAATCAGGTGCAGCCAGAAACCACCCGAACCGACTTATTTTCGATGAAATATTGCACACGAAGTGAAGAGCTTCGCGTTTCGCTTCGAGGTCGGTAATCATCTGCCTAGCCTTTTCCCAACTATATTGGGGTCGGCTTCCATTCAAGCCGGATTTAGCTGAATATCACTATTTTACGAGAAGCGGCTGTCTACCAGATCTCCACAACCCATTTACTGGGGTAACACAGTACTTCATGGCAAGATAAAGTCAGATTTACTGGCTTCTGACTATCCGTAACGACTGCTAAAGATCTACAAATGACAGCCGGGACCTACGGCTTAACGTGTTCTCCGAGGCACGGAGGAAACTCGTTACGTTAAGATGGTCACCCATCCACAGAGCAACCTTGGCAAGCGTTGCTTAACCTTGAAGTTCGACCCGTGCGGCTGTTATTATCTAGCCACGAGCTCCTCAAAACTCTCCCAAGTCACAAAAGGTGAATAACATTTTCTCCCTGTAAAACTAACTAGATGTTTTTATTGTATGTTCCAGAGAGAAGACCGACAAATGGGCGTTGAACCTGAACGCCGCACACGGCGCTCTGCCCCCGCACGCGACCGAACAACACATGGCTTGTGATCCCCAGGATAATAGTGTGAGTAGAACTGTTAGAACATGTGCCTTCATCATCTTAGCCGAAAGACGTCTACTGCTGGACATAGGCCTCCCCCAAGCGTCGCCACAACGACCGGTCCTGTGCGTCTCGCATCCATCGGATTCCCGCGACCTCCGCCAGGTCGTCGGCTCACTTTGTGGGAGGCCTTCTAACGCTGCGTCTTCCGGTACGTGGCCGCCACTCTAGAACCTTCTGTCCACAGGATAATAGTGTGAGTACAACTAATTACTTTTAAGGATACTAGCGAAGGAGGCGGCCGCACGCGCGAGTGAATTGCCCTCGCGTGCCAGTCGAAATCTAGCCCCGTAGACGTAGGTTGGCGACGAGCAATGGGTAGCTCACCGTCCGGTTCTTCGACATTAGTCGTGTGTAGTCTTCCACGCGCACCTAAAAGAGATGTCAGAGAGAGCAGAATTTTAGGGTTCCAGTGGGTCAAAACATACTGAGAACATGGCTTGTGCGAAAGGTAACCCCGGGGCCCTGGAACGAAGGCAAAGAAGGAACAGGAGTGGGTTTTAGTCAGTAGAAGTATGACACGCCTTCCTGCTCCGCCCAGACCGGGAGAAATCATTTTGATGATTTCCCACTTTAAAAAACAATCTCTAAAGTTGGTTTTCTAATCCCTGAGACTGCTGTCAATTTAGACACAGGCAAATGTCAAACTTACATTTATAATAATTATGCCAGTTGTTTTGTTTTGTGACAAGGGTGCAACCCACAACCGACCCACGTAACCCACCCACAGAACAACCAACAACCCACGTAATTTTATTTTAATCTCGAGAGATTAAAAAACAGAATTTAGTCAGCATCATCATCATTGCAAATGAATTACACCCATTGCCGCAATAGGAAATACGCATGAAAAAAAATGTTATCAAACCAGTTTATCAACAAATATACAAAAATAGAATACTGACTGCGAAAACAATATCAAAATTAGTAGAAAAGCAAACGCGTCATAGCAATTTTAAACAAAATATGTTTGTCTTTCTCGCCAAAACCATCTTGTACGGACGTGATGGACTTTGACGTCACAGTTCATATCAGACGTCTTTTTCTCATTAGCAGCTTTGATGCTTTATAACTTCATGGTTAATGAAGATATTTTAATAATTCCTTTCTTAGTTTATAAAATTATTTGCTATAATAATAACTATGTGCGACCGTTCTCTGTGTCAACGCCTGGGGAAGGCCTATGTCCAGCAGTGAACGTCTATCGGCTGAAATGATGATGATTGCGAAGAAAAGTTCTATAGATAGGGTCGCGTTTGACCACTATCTTACCTGATGGTAAGCGATGATGTGGTCGACGATGGAGCACGCTTGCCTTGAAGTAACCTATTCGCTCTTGACTTAAAGACTCCTAAGTTTTAGCTATAAGGAATTTGAGAAAAATAAGCCCCAGTTTCCTTTACAACAGTTTCTTCAAGCAACTAACACATTATTTCTTTTCCTTCCAGCTAAACTACCGCTACTCATCTCTGAACAGCACCATGAACCTCTCCCCCCAGATTCCGGCCCCCCATTTAACTCCAGTCATCAAACCGAAGAAGCAGGACGCCTTCATGCAAACAGACCCTGTACAATCCGAAGAAGATGACTCCCAACCCAACAATTCATATGCTGACGTCTCCGAAAAGTATCAAGACCAATATAGTCAGAGTTACCAAAAAGATTCCGAAGCTAAAGATTACACGAACAAACCTGATGATTACCTTCCTCAGACCAACGAAGAATATAATAAAGAAGCGGAGAAATACGCTTTAGGAAGGAGTGGAAAAGCTTACGATAAGCCTGTAGATGATTACCCGAAAGTGACAGACTTGTATAGCGGTTTTGAGAAACCGTTTCGTTCAGATTTCGGTTTCCAGAACTATCCGGATAGCGTGGAGTTGCTGAGGAATCAGCAACATAATCTACAGATGCTGCAAGAACCTCATAGGATTACGGAGAACCAGAACTTCTTTAATGAGAACCATATAAAGCAGGAGATTGATATAAATGTCGAGGATGATAAGTTTAGCGCTTATGACAGGAATAAGGAACAGTTGGGTGAGTGTGTTTTTTTTAAATTACTTTTTTTTCTAGCTTCGACCGTGTTGTGATATGGTATACGAAAATTTTCCCTAGGGAGTTTGCTTCCGGGGTAAAATGGATGCTATGCCTTTGTGGTAGGGTCTAATTTGTCTCGGTGCTAAAATTAATAAGCAAGGTTTAGCGGTTTAGACGAACCTAGAATTAACCTATTCACTCTTGACTTAAATACCTTCTGTTGGTAGTTAGAAAGACTGTCTCACCCATCCACGGGCTGACCTTTTAAGGCGTTGCTTAACCTTGTAGATCGTGGCGGGCTTATTCTCGATGTGGGGTGGAGACGCCCGGGCCTTTTTATTTATTACTAGTTTTAGCCCGCAGCTTCGCCCGCGTACATAAAAGATGGATAGGCTCACATTTGACTACTATATCACCTTTTTGATTGTTCGAAATAGTTAACGTAAAAAGAGTATCTGAAGGAACACTTGGTTTTAGTCAGTAAAAATCTGATACGAGTGGGAGAGATCTCGCGTAGAGCCTCCGGCAGGGGGCGTCTGGACCCCCTAGGTTGGGCAGGAGCCGCTTCAGAGCGGCCCCAGACCTGTCCAGTTTGGGGGCTAAACATCGAAAATACTCCTCGAAAGTCCACCGGCTGTCGAGGACGAGTCCCAGGTACTTCATCGCCGACCCGACGCCGATGTGGCCCCCCTACCGTTATTTGGGAACCCGGTGGTGGCGTGGTCCGAGGGCCATGAAAGCACATGGCCTCGGACTTGTGCAATGCCACCTTGAGTCCCAGTTGCTGGATCCTGTCTACGACTATTGCAACCCCACGTTAGCTGTTTTAGCGTTAACAAACATTTATGCCCGTTTTCACCAACAACCCCTAAAATTTAAGTGTCTCTTAAGCTGTTATAATCACGTTTTTTGCACATAATAAAGTTATTATTCTAAATTAAAATATGAAATCTTTAAACTTATGTGTTCTATTTCATTCTTTAATTCGGAATAAAAACTTAATAATATGCAAAAACCGTTGTTATATTGGCTTAAGTGACACTTAAATTTTAGGGGATGTTGGTGAAAACGGGCATTAGAGCGTAGAAATTGTTCCCTGTCCTATGTACTACCTATTTAAAGATATAGTCTAACAAACGTACACAACACAAACTTTCGCCATTGTAACAGTGTGATTAGTAGTCGTGCCATTTTCCCGCTTTCCTGTTATTCTTTAAATAGCACGTAATTTGGTATTTTCCCTGTATTTATTGATGTTCAGTATGTTAGACTAATCAATAAATAACACTAAAAGGCAATCTTTTTCTGAAAACAACATTATAATTAGTAATTTAAATAAAGCAACTATTAGGGCCTGTTTCACAATGTCCGAGTAGGCACTACTCACTGAATAAATTCAAAAATGTGACAGAATTCGTATGAAATTATCTGTCAAGTAAGATACTCGAAACTTATTCATAGGTGGTGAAACAGGCCCTTTGTATTTCAAATGAGGAGCTCGTGGCTAGATAGTAACAGCCGCACGGGTTGATCTTCAAGGTTAAGCAACGCTTACCAAGGTTGCTCTGTGGATGAGTGACCATCTTAATATACCGAGTTTCCTCCGTGCCTTGGAAAGCACGTTAAGCCGTAGGTCCCGGCTGTCATTTGGAGATCTTTGGCAGTCGTTACGGATAGTCAGAAGCCAGTAAATCTGACTCCAGTCTTGCCATGAAGTACCATGCTACTCCAGTTAATGGGTTGTGGAGGTCTGGTAGGCAGCCGCTTCTCGTAAAATACTGGTATTCAGCTAAATCCAGCCTGACTGGAAGCCGACCCCAATATAGTTGGGAAACGGCTAGGTGATGCTATTGATAGGCTCGCGTTTGACCACTATCTCACCTGATGGTAAGCGATGATGTGGTCGACGATGGAGCACGCTTGCCTAGAAGTAACCTAACTAATTTTTTAAACAAATCATTAAAAATAATGAGTCAAGTATCTACCCATTCGTTAGTTATTAGCGCATAATTGTAAGATAACAGAAATCTGACCTATAATAATAATTTTATTATTACGACCTTACGCATTGTACAAAAATATAATCAGAGAGGTTATCTCAATTTTTGAAATCCCCAAAAGTTATCTATCTTTTTGTTTTTCTATAGATAACTATATGAACACGTGTGCTGGATATCCTAGCATACAACACATATTAACAGCCGAAACCAATAACCTGTCTATCACATATCGTAGATTGAAAAACAAATGATACTATACAAAAATTTACATGTTTTCTGTTGTTTCATTTGTTTTTCAATCTCCGATATGTGGTAGATAGGTTATTGGTTTCGGGCGTTAGTTGATAGACTGGCCTGTTGGTTAACGCCCGTTTTAAATAACCTTTTTTTTTATATACCACAAACTAGTGCTTGACTGCAATCCTACCTGATGGTAAGCAGTGATGCAATCGTTGATGGTGAGGCGCACTAGTTTATTAAGAGCCTATTCACTCTAGTCTTGAAGATACCCAAATTATAATCGGACGGAAAGTCCGCAGTTCATAGATAGATAGCTATTCCCGATAGTACAGTAAGATTCTATCTTACTCATAACACAAGCTCTGCTTAGCTTCGGACTAAATGGCAAAAAAATTACTTAATTACTTATTGATTTTTTTTTCATCAATAATGTTGGAATAACGATTTTATACAGTTTAAAGTACTTAAGTACAGTTTCTTTTAAAGTTAGAAAATGACGATAGATTCCTGTATTGGATCCATGGTTTTCGTTTGTACTCGTCAATTGTCAACGCGAGCATGGCTTAAATGCTTGTTGTTTTATTCAACGCAACGTTTTATGACTTGGCAACCCCAAAAAAAGTCAAATAACGCCTGAAAACTCTATTAGCAATCGGCGATTCTGCCGAGTGAATGGCAGGATAAACCTTAAAACAGTTTTGGAAAGATTTCAGTAAATTTTAGCGGCCAACAGGACAGATAAATAAATAATATAAATAATAATAATTTATTTGACTGCAACATTTTGTACCAGCAAACACTTACAAACACACAAAAACAAAGACATATTGGAAATAAAAAACGTTATAAATGTTTGTAATGAATTCTGGTACCCAAGGAAAGATTTAACTTGTGTTATGGGTACCAGGATTCTCACATAAGTGTTACACCAGAAGGGTCAAAGTAAGTAATCGGTCAAAAGCCAAAAAGTTCAAAAAGGACACAGCCCTTTCATGTGTGTGAGTAGTGACTTAATAAGTGTTATTTGTGCCCAGAGAGCCCAATTTTTGGAGAACTACAACTTTAAGAGGTTTTCTGTTTCGTCATAGCTCTGCATCTGTAACCAGTCATATACCCTCGCTTTGCATTTCCGTAATTTGGCGGAATAAATGGAGCATTTTTTGTTACATATATTGTATAAGTGGCTTCCAATGCCGTAGAAATGTCTCCGAGCAAGTACTGTCCTACAGCTTTGAGTTGGGCATACCCTATAGCGCTGGCGCTTATTTCTAGTGCTGGCATCATATTTCGCCTACTGGGGCCCATAGGTTATGTGAAAATGAAACCCCAGGACCCTGGAACGAAGGCAAAGAAAGAACAGGAGCGGGTTTTAGTCAATAAAAGTTTGACACGTCCTTCCTTCGCTCAGAGCGGGAAAAGGCATTTGATGACATCCCACATCATCGTCGTCCCACTGTTGGGACTCAGGCCTCCTCTCTAGGAGAGGAAATGGGCCGACTGCCAAAGATCTACAAATGACAGCCGGGACCTACGGCTTAGCGTGCTTTCCGAGGCAAGGAGGAGACTTGTTAAGATGGTCACCCATCCACAGACCAATCTTGGCAAGCGTTGCTTAGCCTTTATGATCGAGCCGTGCGGCTGCTATTATCTAGCCACGAGCTCCTCAAGTTTAATATGAGTGTATCGACACGAAAAGAAGAAGAATATTCTTCAGCCACGCTTCGCGTTCTATCACGCTTTCTCACAAAGCCATATACCTACGCCTGCCTTTCCCTTATAACCAGTGATAGGAATAGGTAGTGCCTATTTGCCTAAACTTCGAAGAACAGAGACAAGAAACGGGGACTTCCTTAGAACTACATTTTTTCCGAGACATCTGTCCCGAAATTTCGAGACAACACTTAAATAAATATAAAAAAATTGTTATTTGGAATAAGTAATACCTATTACGATTAACAAGTCATGTACAAAATGTTCTCCAAAAAAAAAATTCTGAATATTTTTGTTGTAACGACTGTGTATGTTATTTATTATGATAATCGCAAACTTTTGGTAAATATAGACGAATTACTTATTCCAAATAAAAAAAAGTTTTAAATGTATTTTTAAGTGTTGTCTCGAAATATCGGGAGTCTCGAAAAAAATTTAGTTCTAAGGAAGTCCCCGTTTCTTGTCTCTGTTCTTCGAAGTTTAGGCAAATAGGCACTACCTATTCCTATCACTGCTTATAACATTAAAATATTATGACTTAACAAAATACTCCCTATATCATACAACAATGGCAAATCATAGTACAAAATCACATGCTTCCTATCCTATCACCATAATAGAAAAAGCTTACAATAACATATTATATATTCATAATAACTTACAACTACTAATATTATGACAAAAGATATGAAAAGATGAGTCAGAAGTTATTACAGAAAAAAAATGTAGGTTATAAAATTTTGAAACAATGATAATTGTTCCTTATTATGAAAAACATAACTCCTATGTCTCCTGAAAGAATGGGCAGGAATATACAGGTTGTGGTCTGCAAAGTTTCCGACCTAACAAAGATTACAACTATTAATTACTCAGATACCCGCGAAACGAGACACAATAGTAAAACAATAACAGCGCGGTCTCATAGGACCGGTTGGGGATTCAAACGTTAAAACAGTTACTATTATGGTGACTAGATAATAACAGCCGCACGGATCGATCTTCAAGGTTAAGCAACGCTTGCCAAGGTTGGTCTGTGGATGGGTGACCATCTTAACATACCGAGTCTCCTCCGTGCTTTGGAAAGCACGCTAAGCCGTTGGTCCCGGCTGTCATTTATAGATCTTTGGCAGTCGTTACGGATAGTCAGAAGCCAGTAAAATCTGACTCCAGTTTTGCTATGAAGTTCCGTGTTACCCCAGTTATTGGGTTGTGGAGATCTGGTAGACAGCCGCTCCTCGTAAAATGCTGGTATTCAGCTAAATCCGGCTTGACTGGAAGCCGACCCCAATAAAGTTGGGAAAAGGCTAGGTAGATGATGAAAGTTCGGGAGAAGTAATTGGATGATTTCCCACCCAAAAAAGGCTATTTTATTCTTAGAATTACGGTTTAGAAAAGTCGCGAGCAAAACCTAATCAATAACAAAAATAACACTTTTCTACTACATTTCAGACGCAGACATGTACAGCGGGCGGCGCCTGATCGAGCAGCAACGTCTGCTGGAACAGATACAGCACCAGGTCAAGCAGGAGCCCGAGACGCCTACTGGTGAGTACTCGTAGAGTTAGGGTCAGCTCACACCGAGACGCGAAGCGACGTGTCGCTGCACGCACATTTTAATACAGTGACTCAAAACAGAACTTTATTTACTACCGTCAAACGGGGTGAATAGGAACGTAGGGGTGAATAGGAACAAAATTTTGATTTTAATTTTTACTTTGGTTAAATATTTTATCTTCATTTCTGTATAAGCATCGCCTTTTATTACAATTAAAGGACAAATAGGAGTAATTAAATGCTGGAAAAACCTGTTAATTACTCAGATACCCGCGAAACGAGACACAATAGTAAAACAATAACAGCGCGGTCTCATAGGACCGGTTGGGGATTCAAACGTTAAATAACGTTAAAATCCAGTAACCATTTTCGTTCCTATTCACCCCGTTAGACTGTACACGAAAAGATACACATTTCATTGTGAGAATTTAGAATATGTTGCTTCATGCAGCGGTTTTACATTCGCTCATTATCTCGCCGACAATGTTACTATGCGCCTCGCAACGTTGCTCTCGTCTCGCGGCGGCGCGCGGCCATGCGCGGTTTCACTGGCAGAGTCCTGCATCCGAGCCGAGCGTCTCGGTGTGAACTGACACTACGTGGTATAAATGACGAGGCGAAACGCTTAGTCCGGTCCGTAGAGGTGTTGTAAATTGGACTTAACGTAACCTGGATCAATAGGGAATATGCATAAAAAATAAAATGGCCTGATTTTTTTTCCCTAAACTTTTAAGGTCGTAGACACACACTTAATTCGATATTTTCTAATTTAGCATGCATTTAGTTATTTAAAACATAAATCAAAAAGTGAAAAATTTACGAGCGAAATTCAAATCTGTAAAACGCCTCACCATTGGTCGTATGAAAGCGACCAATGGTGAGACGACGACAGCGAAGACCTTGACGTCATAGGGCACGAAACTGACAGGTATGAATTTATTTGGTGTACTTTTTACAGTGTTAGTACACATTGGTATCATGCAATATCTATAAAATGGCTTTTTTTCTTCTTCCATGATTATTACGCGACTAAAACACCTTGCTATCTATCAAACTAACTCTCAATGCAAACAATAAACTGACAGGACGTACCCTATGACGTCACGCCTCAAGCGCGCGAGAAATAGGAGCGTTTGAACTCGTCAAATTAAACCAATATTTTTAAGATTTTATAAAAAAGTAATTACTACTCTTACAGATATGGTTTATTTTTTTTCTACATCAAAATGAAGTGAATATTGAATAAAAAAAATAAAAAAATTGCCTGCATATTCCCTATTAGCCTCTTCGCACGCCTTTCCGCTGAGTCCAAATCTGCCAGACGGCAGTTAGTTTAGTTAACGTATAATTTTCTTAGATGTCTATGTAGGTTTAACTAAATAAATGTGTTGTTTTGTTGCAGGATGCGAAAGCGTAATGCAGCCACAAGGCAGCCCCTACTACCAGTCTAATAACCACAATAACGTGACAGGTACGAACACACAGCTATTACAGTACGACCTTGAAAACTCGTACAAAGATAAAAGTTTTAGAAAAATAAGTGCAATTTGCAGTTGTTATTACCAGTGATAGGAATAGGTAGTGCCTATTTGCCTAAACTTCGAAGAACAGAGACAAGAAACGGGGACTTCCTTAGGACTACATTTTTTCCGAGACATCTGTCCCGAAATTTCGAGACAACACTTAATTACATTTAAAAAAATTGTTATTTGGAATAAGTAATACCTATTACGATCAACAAGTCATTAACAAAATGTTCTCCAAAAAAAAATACTGAATAGTTGTGTTGTAACGACTGTGTATGTTATTTATTATGATAATCGCAAACTTTTGGTAAATATAGACGAATAATTTATTCCAAATAAAAAAAATGTTTTAAATGTATTTTTAAGTGTTGTCTCGAAATTTCGGGAGTCTCGGAAAAAAATTAGTTCTTAGGAAGTCCCCGTTTCTTGCCTTTGTTCTTCGACGTTTAGGCAAATAGGCACTACCTATTCCTATCATTATTATAGGTTATTATTGTTAAAAACTGTTATTGATAATATTTTTTAAAACCTTCATTTTTGTAAAGTGCGCCAAAATTCGCAGAGCCTAACTTTAGAGTCGCAAAGTTATAACGGCCGTACTTTAGGTAATTTACACACACTACAGTATGTGCTCACGTACCCATGGGTACTAAAATATCCTTTTCATTCCATCTATTCGAAAAGGACGACTTTGTTCGCCTTTAAGTGCGCCCAAAGTTAGTGTTTTCTGTATGAAACTTTTAACGGGAAATAAAAGTATTTTTGTTTCCCGTTAAATTTTTTATTCCCCGTTAAATATTTTTATTCCCCGTTATCTAAAATAAGTGCGCAGCAATGAATTTGGAACATCTTAGAAGATCGAAGAAATTGAACGGATATATTGTTTGGATAAATGGCCAAATATGACAAAAATTACAAAACATTACAAAAATGACTAAAAATGATAAAAAGGACTAAAAATTGACTAAAATAGATTAAAATGACTAAATATAGACTAAAAATGACTAAAATGGATTAAAATGACTAAAGAGTCTAAAATTACAAAAAATGACTAAAATGTCAAAAAATGACTAACATGTCTAAAAATTACAAAAATGGCAAAAATTATTAAAAAATTACAAAAGTGACTAAAAAATTACAAAAAGGACTAAAAATAGACTCAAATGCCTTAAAATTACTAAATATAGACCAAAAATGACTAAAATGGATTAAAAAGACTAGTGTCTAAAATTACAAAAAATGACTAAAATGACTAAAAATGACAAATATTAACCAATGATAAAATGATGAGGCGCCTTTTATTTCCTCATAGAGGGTGATGAAAAGTAGAGTGTATGACTCGGGCGCAAATATATTTTTGGCTCGGGCGACGTACTTTGAATCCCTCGCTACGTTCAGGATTCTACTAAAGAACCCTTCGCTACGCTCGGGATTCTACACAAGAATCCTTCACTTCGCTCTTGATTCAAAAAACGCCCTCGCCGTAAAAATATTACTTTGCTCCCTTATGATACAATCTGCTATTTCATCCCTATGTACATGTAAAGTTTGTTTCTTTACTTAACGAGTTGTTTGTTCTGTCCCCAGGAGGTTACTACGACCAGTTGCCGAGACCCGGTCCGGAGCTGCTCATCGCCAAACAGAACGCGCTCGCCGCGCACACACAGTTATGTAAGTACACTCACACAGTATTAGAAATGAGACCTATGGGGGCCTGAACTAGAATGAAGAGATGACACCGTCTGTGGTGGCCCAGAACTAACGACCTTGACTTTAGGTGAATGCTTCAGGTTAGCCCGCGAAATTCAAATTTTCTTACGTTTTTTGCAATTTGCAAGCCAAATGGTAGGTTGTATGAAGTTAAAAATACTTTAGCGACTGTAAAACGTAACTAGCTCGTCGCCGCATCGCATCCACGTGCGATTGGTCACGTAGGCCATCGGAATACAGTATCAATTGTTCATTGATCGTGCCGCATCGCTTCGCGTTCGCCTACGTAGAACACCGCGTTGAACTTCACGCGGAATTAGTTCCTAATCATCACCATCTCAGCTGATAGACGACCACTGTTGGACATAGGCCTCCCCAAAAGTCGCCACAACCACCAATCCTGTGAATTTCTGCACCTCTCACCAGGTCAACCTACGGCTGCGTCTTCTGGCACCCGGTCGTCACTCCAGAACCTTCCGTCCCCATCGACCATCTGTTCTACGGGCAATGTGCCCTGCCCACTGCCACTTAAGTTTGGCGGTAATTTCTAATAAAACGTTATGTTTTCTCTTACAGGGCAAAACACAATGAAGCGACCTTTCTTCTACAGTGAAAGCCCGCACTATAACAGTACTCCGATGTTGCATCGATATGAGGTGAGCATGATTTACGATCACTTGTAGATAATATCTAGGAATAAGGTAAAATTTGGTATTTGATAAGTCTCTCATGAAAAGCTATGGCATGGTTAGCGCAGCGGTTGAGCGATTGGCTGTTGCGTTAGGGGTCGCGGGTTCGATTCCCGCACGGACTAAATATTTGTAGGGCCTACAGATAAGTGTTCCGAGTCTGGGTGTCTTGTGTATGTGAGTTTACATGTCATTGAACGCACCCACGATACGTTTACGATACGTACGTTTGAAAAACATTGCCGTTTCATAAAAAGATGAAGTTCCCACTGCTGGGCAGCAGTGGGAAGGTTTTTTCCAGGTATTTTTTCTCTCCTCACGTCGAACTAGCCCTTGTGGCAGGCACCTAAAGACCGTTTTTTGAACCCTGAGTCTAAATTGATTCAGGGTTCAAAAAACGGTCAATGTAAAACTTACAATAGTAATGATGCCAGCTCTTTTATGTTTTGACAAGCATGACAACCCATGTAATGTCATTTTAGTCTTAAAGATTAAAAAACAGACTTTAGAACATCTCGCCACCTCTTCCTAGGTCGACCTCGGCGGCCATATTAAAAAAAGTATATTATTTACACAAATACATTTTCTTTTCAGGATATCTCAAGAATTCTCCAGTGAGAAACATTCCAGTTTCGCTAAAAAAATAAACTTAAAAAAAGTTTATTTAAAAAAAAAAGAATTACTCTACTTCTGTCGATAATCTCTAGATGGTTATTTTAACTTTTTTTTTTATCTTATTATAATAATTATTATTAATAATAGTAACGATGATAATATATTTTTTATTATTAATTAATTATTGATAAAATGGTCCCCTGTTGAAAAAATATAGCTATTTTTTTATTATTATTTTTATTTATTTATTATTATTTTTTTATTTAGATTTTTGCAGGGGATCTTTACTATGCTACTTGTGATATATCTTTGAGTTTAGTATAAAATAGGTTTTTAGGATTTTTTTAATAAAAAAAATATGTTGATAAATTGTGAAAGAATATTTTTATTAAACTTATTATTTTTTAATTGGGAGGGAACGGTAGAGTGATGGTTGATAGGATAGAATGGGAGGATCAAGAAGAGGGATGGACCTTAAGTAACATTGGATGAGGGTAGGAAGATGATGATGATTTTTTTTGCAGTTTTACTTTAAAGTACATAAAAATACTAACGTTTTTTTTAAATTGATTTAAACTAGTGCTTGACCGCTATCCCACCTGATGGTAAGTAGTGATGCAATCGTTGATGGTGAGGCGCACTAGTTTAGTGATAGCCTATGCAATCATTAAGAATAAACTTAAATCTAGTACAATGGCGGTCTTATCGCTGACAGCGATTGAAGATCGCAGAACAATTATTAGTAAATAAAAATAAATAAATACCTTTAGGCAAAGACCGGCCTATTTATGCAGCAATTTTTTTTTGTAAAAAATGTATAAAAGTTTAAAAAAAATTCTTTCACAATATAACTAGTAAAAATAACGGCCAACCCGTTTTATACTAAACGCAAATAATGACATAGTAATATAAATGATTTTATATTTAATATTTAAATATTATTATAATTAAAAAAAAAAACATTAAACAAGAAATTGTACAAATCGTTTTCAAGAATGTCGAAATTTTTTATTTTTATTATAAAAGTTTTTTTTAAAGAGATTTTTTATAATCTGTTTATTGTTGACTAAAAATGGTATCTTAAATTAATAATAATATATAATTCAAAAGAACTAAAAAGGGAATATGCATGAAAACAATATTTGCTATCTTACCTTTGCATGAATAAATATACAACTCGGTCACATTAACTTGACGCTTGGCGTCGATGAAATAATGTCCAAAAACAATATAACAACAACAGAGAACTAGTCAAATTATCGACGCGCGTATCGATAACAAAGATGCTGAGCATACCTGACACCTGCCGGGCGAGCTAAGGGAATGCGGGGGGAAGCGGGGGGATGTGAGCATTTCAGAGATGCGTCAAGTTAATGTGATCGAGTTGTACAAAAATTTAAATTAGTAGAAAATCAAACGAGAAATAACCATTTCAAACAGATATAAATATTTTCTTTCTATCTTTCTTCAATATATCTGTCTCTTTCGTCAAAAAACCATTTTCTAAGGCAGCCGAACGGGCGCTATGTAATATGACGTCACATTACATTGGGATTTTTCTTTCTTATTAGCAGCTTTGAAGCTTTATAACTTCGTTGTCGATAAAGATGTTTTAAAAATTCTTTCATATTTATTTACTAGAGCTGAAAGTGAAAGAAAGAATGCATGCATATTTCCCTATTGTGTCAATAATTCCAAGAAATTATGGTTCAAAATCAAACTCTTAAAAAACTTTAAGATACACCTTTAAAATACATTAAACAGATTATGACACTAATCCACGGTTTTCTAAAAAAAATAAGTTCACATATAAAAAAAGGTTTAATTTTTCAAAATATGTAGATTTTCTTATCTTGGTTCTCTCATACATCTACTTATTGTAAATAAGGCGTCTAAAGAAATACTGGAATCTATTGGCGTTAGAAAAGAATAATAATATTCCACAACTTTCACACAACGCCATCTAGTCCTGAACTAAGCAGAGCTTGTGCTGTGAGTATTAGACAACTTCTTCTTTTCGTTTCGATATACTAAATGTTAGTTGACTACCAAACTTGTTAAATTCAACAATTTTGAAACCAATGACCGACAATTCTGATACTATTCTAATAGCAGACTTGAGGCCCAGATGGTAAGCGATGATGTGGTCGACGATGGAGCACGCTTGCCTAGAAGTAACCTATTCACTCTTGACTTCAAGACTCCTACGTTGTAGCTATCAGGAAACACAGACTCCGGCAAGGAAATCCTCTCCTTAGCTGTAAGTACAATTAATGTATGATATACTCCATGAAGTACCGTGTTACCCCAGTTAATGGGTTGTGGAGGTCTGGTAGCCAGCCGCTCCTCGAAAAATACTGGTATTCAGATAAATCCGACTTGACTGGAAGCCGACCCCAATATAGTTGGGAAAAGGCTAGGTAGATGATGATATTCATATTATGTTTTATATATTTTAATGCCAATAGATTCCCGTATTTCCTTTAAAAATGGTGTCCGCGGACCATTCTATATACATACTAAATGATGCCATTCTCTTGTTTAAGTAAATATTCTCGTAAGTCAAAAAATATTATTTCGTTTAAAAAAATATATTATTTTATTTATAAAAAAAAAATTCTCTAAAATCTGATTATTTTTCACGTTGTTTACTTTTTTTGTAGTATTTTAGTTTGTTTGTTGTTTTATTGTAAAAAATATATATTAATAGCATTTTTTTATTAAATTGTGAATTTTTAAATGTGATCGTGCGTGAGTTTCTTTAAGGTTCTTTAAGGATGAAAAATACTTTGATTTTGTGTAAAAATTGTTATTAGCTGGGAATAGGAATTTTTATTGCTGGCAAGGATTGTCAGTTTTCTGTGACTGACGCGTTTGGTTACAAAACTAAACTAATTTGGGACAAAATCGACTCCAGATGTTTTTATTCGATTATCTTGATGGTTCTCGAGTTGGACTCGAGTCCGACTCGGTCTGTTATCGCGACTGGCGCATGGCGCGATTACTCCCGAGTTTTTCCTCTTTGGTTCAGAGTGATTCGAACGATCGAAAACTATCGATCGATTCCATTGACTTAAAACAATCGAAAAACATCTCGATTATTTTGTATCGATGGTTGACTCGATGATGAAGCCAGTAAATCTGATTCCAGTATTGCCATAAAGTACCGTGTTACCCCAGTTAATGGGTTGTGGAGGTCTGGTAGGCAGCCGCTCCTCGTAAAATACTGGTATTCAGCTGAATCCGGCTTGACTGGAAGCCGACCCCAATATAGTTGGGAAATGGCTAGGCAGATGATGATGATGATGATGGTTGACTCGATGATTTATTTTAACGATTCCGATTAATTAGATTTTTAAAACATTTCGGATTAAGCTATATTGCTAGCTCTATGTATATTCCTATTCCCAGCCTATAATGGTATTATGGTAATAGGCTGGTCCTATTAGCCTCTTAAGAGGTCCTTTTTAAATAAGACCTTGGTCATATTACGCACGAATATTTTAATTTTAAAACTGTGTTGGTGAGAGTGACCTTACTTTTTGATTTTATATGAAAAGAAATATAATAATATAATATATTCCACAACTTTCACACAACGCCATCTAGTCCCAAGCTAAGCAGAGCTTGTGTTATGGGTACTAGACAACTGATAAACATGCTTATATATTTCTAAATATCCTGTTTTATTTTGTTAGTTTCGCATAGGTGTTAGAGATTTTTGAAATTGTCTGTTTTTTTCTATTACGTGTTATTTCTATGTATTTACATACTTTTATGTACATCTAACGCCCGTTTTCAATAACCTACCGCAGTTCATAGATAGATAGCTATCCTCGATAAACAGTAAGATTCTACCTATCAATCCACAACTTTTGGCAGGAAATGCTATTCGTCGGTATGTTATAGGAAAGCAACTAAGGGCAAAAGGATAGATTTGTTAATCTTTAGTAGCTGCAACTGTTTGTAGATAGCTTATTGAAAACGGGCGTTAGTCTTTCTCATTAATCACCCTATCTATTGGTGAAATTAGCATGATAATTCGTTCAGTAGTTTTTGAGTTTATGGCTAATATACACACGCACATACAAAATCTTCACAGTTTTTTAAAAACTTTTTTTTTGTAATAAATATCTAGTTAGGTCACTTTTACTCCAAACACTTTTCTTTGATATTATTTTGTAAAGAAAAAAAATAATAATATAAGTTTTTTTTTAAATAATTGACAAATAGTTACCAGAACTGTACATGTCTTTGCCATTTTTTAAAATGTTCTTTTTTTATATTTTTTATTAAAGTTTAATGGTGGCAGGCGATGTTTTGATTGGATTTTTTAATAAGTCTATGTAAATATAATAATGTAAAAAATAAATTATTATTGATAGGCTCGCGTTTGACCACTATCTCACCTGATGGTAAGCGATGATGTGGCCGACGATGGAGCACGCTTGCATATATAAAATAATCACTTTTGTGTTTTGTGATGACAATTTAAAAAGGTCCTAAATACATTTTTGGCTGTATCGTAATTTGAACTTTGTTATAACTGTCTTTAAGTTCTGAATTTAATGTAAGTTACATTTTAGTAGTGTAGTTTTTGTTACCAACTCATAGTCGACTCAACTTTTCTAATAATATTTATACTGTATACAATTTATTGTAATTATGTATCGATACAAATGATTTTCGTGTCATATTAAGTATAAAGAAGAAGTGAAAATGTCATTAAAGTGAGTTTATAGTAGCGATGTGCGATTATGAGAAGTTTTAATCGATTGTTGATGGTTCTCGATTGTTTCGTTTTTGACTCGAGTCCGACTCGGTCTGTTATTGCGACTGGCGCATGGCGCGTTCAGAGCGAGTTGTTCCTCGATGGTTTAGAGTGAGAGTGATTCGAACGATCGAAAACTATCGATCGATTCCGTTGACTCGATAAAATCGGAAAACATCTCAATTATTTTGTAGAATAGTGAGTCGATGATTGACTCGATGGTTTATTTAAATGTCTCCGATTCTTTCGCTTATTAAAACATCTCGCAATCGTCTATCACTAAGTTATAGCAATATAAAATCGTAGTCATTCGGGTAACATCGGCTGACTCGAACCGATCTTGCCCGAATGAGCGTTACATACACGAGCGTGACGGTTCAATATCAAATCTTCCAGTCTTGCCATGAAGTACCGTGTTACCCCAGTTAATGGGTTGTGGAGGTCTGGTAGGCAGCCGCTCCTCGTAAAATACTGGTATTCAGCTAAATCCGGCTTGACTGGAAGCCGACCCCAATATAGTTGGGAAAAGGCTAGGCAGATGATGATGAACTGTTCAATTTCAAAATGACGTTTTCACTTCAATAAAAAGGACACAGTGTTGAGTACCAATTTTTGTTACCATTTAAATCTACTTTAACAGCACTGTGTTCCTACAGAGCATAGATTCCCAACGGGGGTACTAGTGCCCCCTTATTGGGAGGTGGAGCTTTGTGTGGGGGCAGTATCGAGTCTACGGCAAATGGGGACGTTAAAAATATTTATAATCATGATTATAGAGAAAGAATTATTTTTTAATTTGTGATTTTATTAATGACAGAAAAATTAAATTGATATCATAACGTACTATGTAAAGAAGTTGCAGTTCACACATTTTTGGTCCAAATTTAAAAGTAGCCGAAATAAGTAAAAAAAAAATATCATCATTTTTTTTCTTGGCTTTTTTATTTTTAAAATTTGGACCAAAATGGATTATTCTTTCTATTTTCTTGTAAAGGCAGTAAGTACATACAAAGTTGGGAAACTATGCTATACAGTACCGGCCCATTCTCATTCAGGGCCGATTTTATATCGACTAGTTCTTTTTAAATTAATATCTTCTTAGCCAGTTAAAACGTCGCCAGTGACCAACAACTATATGTTACAGCTTTGGGTTAAGTCAGAATAGTCGAGTGGCTGTGGGTCTACTTTGAATTCCATTAAAACCGTCTTTTTTAGTATTCTGGGGGACTTACGAATGAATTTTTAGTGTTTTTTTTTAAAGTAATTTTCTCTTAGCTTAGGCAAAGATTATTATTATTGCTAGTACAGAGCTTGGTGAATACGTAACTTTGACGTTAACATGACGTTTGCTGTCAATTTGACTTTCGAAAATCATGAAGTGTTACGACAGCCGTCAAAATTTGACGTCTCAGTGCTGCCACCTGGAGTATAGTTAAACGGGGTGAATTAGAACACAGGGGTGAATAGGTAGCAAACTTTGATTAAGATTTTCGGTATGGTATATATTTATTATACTGATTTCTATCAAAGCATTGAGATTTATTACAATTAATGAGTAAAAAGGAGCACAGAAAACCTGAAAAAACTTGTTGAATTAATTTAAACACACCCTCCAAATGTTTGTTCCTATTCGCCCCGTTTAACTGTATTTTATTTCTGAAAACTGTCATTGTGTTGTCAAGGGTTTTGGCTGTCATTGCTATAGTAATAATAATAATAATTGTCATAGTTGTTGAGCAAATTACTTTTTATTTTTTAAATAACTTAATGGCCTAAATGATCGAGTAAAACGTCAGTATAGATAACAATTTAGGAATGTTTTCGTTTTTAAATGATTTTTTATTTACCTTTGAAAAAGTTTGTCTATTTTTTAAATAGTTTTTGTTAGTTCATCAGTTACCACTCGTAGTTTTAGTAAGTTAATTATCATTCGTGAGGTCCCCAGTTATTTTTTTTTTGTATATTTTAACTATTGGTCAGAAAAAAATTATGCTTGCAACAAAAAAAAAACTTTCTAAAAGAAATTATATTATGGAAGAAAAAGAAATATTTTTTAAAAAGTGATAATTTATCGAATTTACACGGCAATTATTAAAAAAAAAATGCGAGAAGAAATTGTAAAAAATTATAGGTTCTAAGAAAAAAAGATATTTTGGTCACAACAAAATTAGAATTTCGTTAAAAAAATCTTGCCAAAGTTTTTTTTTTTATTTTTATTTTTTCGTTTTTTGATTGTTAATAAAAGTAGGTGATCAATAGTCATATTTGTTTAAGAAATTATATAGTTTTATAAGTTTAAAGTTATGGGTTTGGGCGCGTCTAACATGACTTTAACTTTTTATTTTTAATTGATTTTGGTGCTCTATAAAAATATTATCCAAATTGCATTTTTTTTTATACGAATTTGCATTATGAGTACAATATTTAAATATTGTCAAACGCACACTAGGAAGATCGCTAGATTTTTTTTTATCTTTTTATAGATTACAAGTTAAAAGAATAATCTTTGATTTACTCTAGAAAGATAAGTAAGGAATGTGGGAAAGTAGATGTAAGGAAGAAAAGAGCGCGAAAAATGTTTTTTTTTGTGTTGTTTTTTTTTTGAATATTTTTTTCGGTCCAAATATTTGTATTTTTTATGGCAGAGTTGAAATGTTATATTTTTTAAAACGCGCTCTACATAGACCAAAGCGATGTGAAATAATGTAAAAAAAGTTGTAAGATTAAGAATAAAGTATGCTTTTACACAAATACTGCTGGTTATTTTTTATCACCCTGTATAGTCAACAAAATCATCTCTTCATCCGAAAGACGTCCACTGCTGGACATAGGCCTCCTCCAAGCATCGCCACAACGACCGGTCCCGTGCGTCTCACATCCGTTGGATTCAACAACACACGCATAAAGTGACGATACATTAGACCGACGCACACATGGACGACGCCCAAGTTGCACGTAGAACGACTTCGCGTGGCGTGGGTCTAATGAAGTTCTACGTCTATGGTCTGATTTTTAAACCCTGAGACTGTATTGACACAAGTAATGTCAAATCTACTATAGGAATGATGACAATTCCTTTGTGTTGTAATGTCATTTTAGTCTCAGGGCTTACAAAACATACCATAGTTGCCATATAAGGGTTAGCTCACACCAAGACGCGACGCGAAGCAATGCTGCGCGCACATTTTAATAGAGTGACTTAAAATAGAACTTTATTTACTACACGAAAAGATGCACATTTCATTGTCAGAATTTAGAATACGTTGCTTCATGCAGCGCTGCGACTCGTGACGCCGCGCGGCGTCGCGCTGCGCAGCGGATCGCGAATGTAACGCGACATCGTGTTGTTGACGATTTTACTATGCGCCTCGCAACGTTGCGATGCGTCTCGCGGCGGCGCGCGGCGCAAATCACTGGCCTCTTCCAGTATCGTCGCGTCGCGTCTCGGTGTGAACTGTAATGGTATGAAGACCGCCGCACCCAGATCGACGTACGTGGCCCCTGATGCCCAGGGCGTCTTCTGCGGCAGCAGATAGGGCTTGAGGATGTTCTCTCGCTTGTATTATTACTTCTGTGAATAAGGCGACTACTTCCGTTATCCTCTCGCCCCATAATATGACGGGTGTGTAACGATTGACATAATAACAAAATATCTAACGTTCACTTGACATAATTTCAGTTAACATAATTTTGTTTAACATAACGATCAGTTGACATAATGAATTGTTGATATAATTTCATTTTACCTAATTTCATATGACATAATGAACATTTCCTATAATGCACATTTCACATAATATTCATTTAGCATATTATTCATTCACTATAATATTCATAATCTCTAAGTAACTTTTAATATAATTTAGAAAATCACACCTGCTAGCCTCAACTATTGTTACCAGGAGAAACTGGATGCAATCTGGACTTTAGGGCACCTCGACTCGGATAGGTTAGGTTAGAAGGTCATCACTTTCGTGGTTATTTTTTTATAAACCACCCAGAAGTAGGAGCCCCGCGAAGCGGGGCTTCGTCGACCAAGCCTACCCTCGACCATGCATAGAATATTTTAAGGTTTGGTTAAGTGCCATTTGAGTTAGGTTAGAACTGTGCCCATTAAACATTTTTTGGTCAAAAGAATATTAGGTCAAATGAACGTTATATTAAAAGAATATTATACATATTGAAAATTATATAAAATTAACGTTATACTAAATGTTATTATGTTAAATGAATATTATATGATATGAAACATTAGGTCATATGAATTTATGTCATTTGATATTATGTCATATGAAAATTCTGTCATATGAACGTTAGTTCAAGTGAAATTAGAGGATTTGTTATTATGCCAAACATTACACACCCTACTATGACATAGTGATGCCATACTGTTCTACCTCAACTCTCTATGAAGATGTCAACACCCAGGGCGTCTTCTGTGGAGCTGGGGCCTGCGAATTAGGACCTTCGCTTGTATTACAACTTCGGTGAATAAGGCAACGGGTAACTTAGTCTCGTCGGTAGTCTTATCCATACTATGGCCTGAGTTAGCGATGCTCTATAGCGAAAGGTTTCATTCGATTATTCGAACATCTCGATGTTTCTCTATTGTTTCGACTTTGACTCGAGTCTGACTCGGTCTGTTATTGCGACTGGCGCATGGCGCGTTCAGAGCGAGTTGTTCCTCGATGAATTCGAATGAGAGTGACTGATTCGAACAATCGATAACTCGGTCGATTCTGTTGACTCGGAACAATCGAAAAACATCCCGATTATTTTTTAGAACGACGAGTCGGCGGTTGATTCGATGGATTCATTTTTTTTAATTGTTATAAACTAGTGCTTGACTGCGATCCCACCTGATATTAAGCAGTGATGCAATCGTTGATGGTGAAGTGCACTAGCTTATTGAATTGCCTCACCATCACTGAATGATTCTGATTCTTTCGATTGGTAAAACATCAATCGTCTATCGCTTGCCTGAACCAAGGCTGGATGCGAGAGGTCACCGCTGCCGATCGTCTCCAAGAGGACACGGTGCACCGTACCATAGTCACACCTTGTAGGGGCCCGGTAGGACCAAGCCTCTGGGGAACAATGAAATTCCGAAAGGTAAGTCCATGTCCTCCAGATCGAAGGCAACGAAGGAACGGGGTGGGGTTTAGTCAGTAAGAGTCTGACAAGTAATTCTAATGGTTCCACTTCCAATAAAAAAACAATAGTGACACTTGAGCAATACTTCCCGCCGAAACCGAAATCTCCCGAAATATCCACGTCCTGTAAAAACCTGCGTCAAGCGGAAGGTGTGGACACTTAAAAATACTGCAAAAGCATTGAAATGTAAGTAGGTTCCGCATATCCGTATCCGCAAAAGGAAAATACGATAAAAAACAACGCCAAGTTCCACACTACAATCAGGCGAAAAGACAGCCTATCTTACTCGATCCAGGGTTGCACAGCTGAAGTTGACTCAGTGTCCTTCAATACCCTCAAAGTAGAGTGTAGCGTGTGTAAATAAATGTTAAAAGCAGTGATTTTATTCCCCTAGCTTCTAGCGTTTCATAAGTGCCCATGCATATGTGAAATAAAAATATGTTTTATTTCCATGCAGAATAATCTAGCGAAAGCCTGAAGTTTTACTAAATTTGTGCCTGGGTCAATACAATAGGCTCTTCCCTTTTTAATTAAAACATGTGGTGAATGTAGGCATACTATTATCTTGTCTCGATCACATACGCCACTGAGCCGACGAGGTATGGACAATCTGTGGCCTACAAACATTACAGCCTTTGGTCGAACCAGAGAAATACAGCATGTTGATACGTATTCGAGCCAAATTATTACAATAATACAATTATTGCGGAACGCAACGATAACACAACAGGCGAAATATGGGTATATCTGTGTTTTTTCGCAAAAAAGGTAAGCTAGACAACACATTTATTTATATTATTTCAGCCGAAAGACGTTCACTGCTGGATGTAAGCCTCCCCAAGCGTTCCAAAGCTGTATCTTTTTGAACGTACCGGTCCCCACTCTAAAACATATCGGCCACATCTGTCACCTGTTCTGTACCTAATAAAATAATTGACTTGTAATTTTTTTATATAATTAATTTGCGAATCAAATACATTTTAAAATAGTGGTCGCTGCATCCGTCTAGACTGGAATCTAACTGCGGGCAAATTGACACACAATTTACAAAATCCTACAACGAATCAAACCGCTCACCCATCCACGCACTAACCGCAACACCAGCTTACCATCCCACCTGTAACACCCACCCCATATTACAGCCCACAAATAATGTACCCACCATATAATTATCAGGGAGTGGCCTTCATAGCTCCACCTTCGAAAGTAATTCGACCACAAAAAACCATATTTTGGCCATGCCCCTAAACCAACATATCCTGACCCCTTTATACCACCTCGATAATAAAAAAAAACCAACTGTATCTCTTCAAGTTAAGGTTGATTTTTGATTGTCATGTAGGTTTGTAGTTACATCAGTCATGTATACAGCAATTGTCAAGTAATTATGTTAGGTTTTCTTGTTCCGAGCAACAGTTTAACCGTTTTTCCGCGGATTATTTCGTGCGATTCGGTTCTGTTTTTGTTTGGACGCAAATATTTCGGGTGTAGGAGCTACGAAGTTTTTGAACTGGGCTCTGTAACAGGAGTAATGGACACCCGTATATTCTCAAATTAGAAAATAAGGTGGCAATCATAATTGTAGCACTTAAATTTTATTTAAATGAACTTTATGTTTTTTTGTAAAGTAATTAGTTATCCTAATTGCAGACAAATACCAACATATTTCAAGAACAATTTTCAGGTAAAAAACTACTTTTTTTTAGGTAGGAAATCATCCAATGTCTTGTTCCGGTCTAGAGTGATGATTTAATATTATAAATTATCTTAGTAAACCTTTATTTTAGGTATAAAATTAAGGCTTATTTTATAAATTTATTTATTAACAGGAAATACTGCTTGATGTCTTTTCAAACATAGTTTGGTCGTCGTCGTAATAATTGTACTATTTTAAGTTCTCTTAATTATATTATTGATTTAATATTTATCATAGTATTTTTTTTAAAATAATCTTAGCATAAATATATATTTTATAATTATAATCAACTTAGTTTAGCGATGAAACATGTATTTGAAGTATCTGTTATTTATTTATTGTGCCGACCTACCATAGTGTTTTTTTAACCGAAAAAATGACTGATGGAAAATTCCTTGTTGCATTCAGTCCGCCTATGTACTAAATAAATAACAGTTTTTACACATTTAACGTTTGAATCCCCGACCGGTCCTATGAGACCGCGCTGTTATTGTTTTACTATTGTGTCTCGTTTCGCGGGTATATGAGTAATTAAAATTTTAATAAATTGCATTTCGAGTCCCTCTATCAAAACTACCACCTCCAAACCTTCATAACTCCATCGCGAACGCACTAACTGTGATGCGGGACCAGTTTCATACATTTTTCTTGTGAAAAGCAAGAAGGCATTTTTTGGAGCACACAGCCTGGCTGCCACCGACCCGCGTTGTTGGGTACTTCGTGATTATGGCATATCGAGGCATGGTGGACCGCTGGCGATTTTTACACAGCATTTTTGTAAGTAATAACTCAGGTACCACTATGACGGCGAGCAAAGGGTAGCTCACCGTCCGTTAATTGATCGGATCGACCCTAGTTGTTAATAGCGCGTATATCCACGTGTTCCTCAAAAAGATGTCAGCAAAACCATAGAGGCCCAGCAGGACCGATGCCCTCTAGGTAGGACCGCAGGGAATTTCGGAAAAGGATGATATCTGTAGTCTTCCGCCCGTTTTCAATAACCTACCGCAGTTTATATATAGATAGCTATCCCCGATCAATAGTAAGATTCTATCAATCCACAACTTTTGGTAGTAAATGCTATCCGTCGGTAGGTCGGTAGGTAGGTAGGAAACCATGCAAGTAAGTGCAAAAAAAAAGTTTGTTTATCTTTAGCAACTGTAGATAGATAGCTTATTGAAAACGGGCGATAGAACGCAAAGGGCAATTGAAGGGCAAAATACATGTGTGGTTTGTACGGAACTGCCGTACATTTTTCTTGTGAAAAGCTTGAAGGCATTTTTTGGAGCACACCGCCTGGCAGCCACCAACCCTCGTTGTTGGCTACTTCGTGATTATGGCATATCAAGGCATGCTGGACCGCTGGCGATTTTTACACAGCATTTTTGTAAGTAATAACTCAGGTACCACTCCGGAAACCGAGCAATGGGTAGCTCGCCGTCCGGTAATCGGATCGACCCTAGTTGTTAATAGCGCGTACATCCACGCGTTCCTCAAAAAGATGTCAGCAAAACCATAGAGGCCCAGCAGGACCGATGCACTTTAGGTAGGACCGCAGGGAATTTCGGAAAAGGATGATATTTGTAGTCTTACGCCCGTTTTCAATAACTTACCGCAGTTCATAGATAGATAGTATCCCGATATACACTAAGATTCTATCTATCAATCCACAACTTTTGGTAGGATATGCTATCCATCGGTAGGTTATAGGAAAGCAAGAAAGGGCAAAAGAATAGATTTGTTTATCTTTAGTAGCTGCAACTTTAGATAGATAGCTTACTGAAAACGGGCGTTAGAACGCAAAAGGCAATTGAAGGATACATGTGTGGTTTGTAGGGAACTGCCATACATTTTTCTTGTGAAAAGCAAGAAGGCATTTTTTGGAGCACACAGCCTGGCTGCCACCGTCCCGCGTTGTTGGCTACTTCGTGATTATGGCATATCAAGGCATGGTGGAGCGCTGGCGATTTTTACACAGCATTTTTGTAAGCAGTAACTCTTGAGGTACCATTGAGGAGCTCGTGGCTAGATAATAACAGCCGCACGGGTCGATCTACAAGGTTAAGCAACGCTTGCAAAGGTTGGTCTGTGGATGGGTGACAATCTTAACATAACGAGTTTCCTTCGGGCCTCGGAAAGCACGTTAAGCTGTAGGTCCCGGCTGTCATTTGTAGATCTTTGGCAGTCGTTACGGATAGTCAGAAGCCAGTAAATCTGACTCCAGTCTTGCCATGAAGTACCGCGTTACCCCAGTTAATGGGTTGTGGAGGTATAGTAGGCAGCCGCTCCCCGTAAAATGCTGGTATTCAGCTAAATCCGGCTTGACTGGAAGCCAACCCCAATATAGTTGGGAAAAGGCGAGGCAGATGATGTAGATGATGAACTTAGTTCCTGCGGAAACCGAGCAATGGGTAGCTCGCCGTCCGGTAATCGACCGGACTGAGCCCAGTCGTCAACAGCGCGTAGTGATCCACGCGCTCTACAAAGAGATGTCAGCAAAGGGGCCCAGCTGGGTGGATACCCGCTAGCTAAGACTGCGGGGAATTTTTGAAAAGGATACCTGTAGTCTTAGATCTGGGTTTCTGGAATGAAAGGCAAAGCAGAAGCAGAGGAGTGGGTTTTAGTCAGTAAAAGTCTGTCACGCCCTCCCGTATTACCCAGGGAGAGGTCATTTGATGATTTTCCACCTAAAAAAAAGGTACCGCTCTGACCGAGTAGCTCCCTGTCCGGTAAAGACCGAAGGCCTTGTCATGAACTTTTAACGCGATTCATTTTACGACCTAGACTGAATTGTTAATAGGGTGTAGGCCCCGAGTCGATGATACGTTGAGTTACGAGTATATGCGTTTCTCTTGAGATATCAGTAAAAGTCTTACACTCTTTTTCACTTCACCACATAGGGGGAGGAATTATTTAATGATTTCCTACCTCTTACGAAAAGTACCTTTGGCTATTAATCTAAAAGAAATATGTATTAAAGAAAGTACCACATACTAGTATCATCATCGTCTACCTAGCCTTTTTCCCAACTATATTGGGGTCAGCTTCCAGTCAAGCCGGACTTAGCTGAATACCAGTATTTTACGAGGGGCGGCTGCCTACCAGACCTCCACAACCCATTAACTGGGGTAACACGGTACTTCATGGCAATACTGGTGTCAGATTTACTGGCTTCTGACTATCCGTAACGACTGCCAAAGATCTACAAATGACAGCCGGGACCTACGGCTTAACGTGTTTTCCGAGGCACGGAAGAAACTCGTTATGTTAAGATGGTTAAACATCCACAGACCAACGTAGGCAAGCGTTGCTTAACCTTAAAGACCGAACTGTGCGGCTGTTATTATCTAGCCACGAGCTCCTCATTAAGTAACCTATTCACTCACTGACTTAAATACCCTTAGGTCGTAGCTACCAGTAAACACAGACTCCGGAAGTGAATTCAGATCCCGGTCTGGGTGGAGCGACAGGTCGAATCACATTTTGACTGATTAAATTTCATCCGTGTTCCTTCAGTTGCATTTTGGGTCCCAGGGCCGAGGTAACTCTTTCTAACAATCCCGCAGGCTTTCCAGTCATCGCACAGCCAAAACTACTGGGACTGGAAGCTCGAAATCTTGCCCAATAAGTCCTTTTATGACAAAGAGCGAGTAATAGGTTTTTTTTTTAATGTGCGCATTTAACCATTATCTCACCTGTAAGCGATGATGTGGTCGACGATGGAGCACGCTTGTTTAGAAGTAACCTATTCACTCTTGACTTAAAAATTGATTGCCCTAGATTGTAGCAATCAGGAAAAGGCCTAAGGCCTGCGGTAAGGAATTCCACTCCTTAGCTATACGCAACGCAATACGCATAATATGTTCCCAAAACGCTTTCTGAAATTCAAATCGTACGAGGGTAAAACCGGGGTTCAAAGTTTGTATGGGTCAACCTACTTTCAAGAAGCAAATGATTAATAACTCCGAAAACCCTTTAAAAAACTCCAAAAATATTAACAACCACAAACGATTCGTAAAAGATCTGATTATTATCAACAAAACATACATACACACGAAAAAAAGGACAAAATGTTTCACAAAGATTTAGTTTTTGAGATACGGGCTCACAAAACGTTGGACATTGATAATACATAACTCGACTTTTTTTTTTTGAAGTTGGTTAAGATATTTGTTACATGCTGCCCTAGACTCATCAATAATAAGAGCTATGCGGGGTTTAGAGGGTGCGAGACGGGTACGATACGATGTTTATTTTTTGTGAGTCGTCAGTACGTTGATTATTTTTTATAGGTTATCGGTAGTCGGTAGGAGGTCAGACGATTTTATTTTTTGGGTTGTGTTCGTGCGTTGATATATTAATTCATGAATCCCCGACCGGTCTCATAGGACCGCGCTGTTATTGTCTTACTATGTGTCTCGTTTCGCGGGTATTGATAGGTTAATCTAAACATCGATACGGAATCAATGTAGTATGTCGGTGCCCATATTAGAATAACAAATTTTGTATTAAACAAAATAAATTCCTAATTTCTGTTCTTTAATAATTATTGTATTGTTGTGGGTAGTGAGTATTATTGTGGGTGATGGGTGATCACCCACAATAATACTCGTTATTTCAGTTACATGTTGTATAGAGTATGGATAGTGTTAAACTTTTTAAATATTTAGTATATTTTGAGTGATAAAAAAAATTAAACAAAAAAAAAATACTGGTATTCAGCTAAATCCGGCTTGACTGGAAGCCGACCCCAATTTGGTTGGGAAAAGGCTAGGCAGATGATGATGATGAGTATATTTTAAATAGGTTTTATCCAGCAATCAAATAAAATTTGGTGAGCAGTGGTGGCCCAGTGGTAACTGCCCCGATTTGCAAGTTGTACATCGTTAGGAAACCGGCATGTCCTAGAACAAAAAATTCGAAGACTTGTGACACTGGGCCCGCGCGGTGGATTACAGCCCATTCCCTCTCCTCGAGAGGAGGCCTGAGTCCCAACAGTGGGAACTTTACAAGGCCGATAATGCTAATGCTAAATGCCAGCAATCAATTCTTATTTTACGTCATTTTAAATTTTTTGAGGTAGAAATAATCATCAAATTATATCTCCCGCTCTAAAATTCAGGGCTTGGACGTTACCAGACGGTGGGACGGCGAGCTATAGCTGCTCGCCGTCGGCGTCCCCTGCAGCCTCAGTTGAGAATGAGGACGTCTTCTCTTTCACGGTTCCAGTCCTTCCTTGGTTCGCATTGCTGCATGCCCTTTACGTCAGTGAAACCGTGTTATACATATATATGTTCCACAACTTTCCACACAACGCCATCTAGTCCCAAGCTAAGCAGAGCTTGTGTTATGGGTACTAAACAACTGATAAACATACTTATATATTTCTAAATAAATACATATTATAGATAAATTACACCCAGACACAGAACAAATGATCATGCTCATCACACAAACATTTGTCCTGGGTGGGAATCGAACCCACGACCCCTGGCATAGCAGTCAGGGCCACTGACCACTAGACCAACAGGGCAGTCAATGACATCTTCACGATACTTTAAATGTGTGTGGTGTGTTGACTTCTGAAAGGGAAACACAGTTTTAGAACGCAAGAAAAAGTTGGAACACAGGTTTGGTTTTAGTCAGTAAAAGTTTGACTTCCGCTTCACCTAAGAGTGGGAGAAGTATTTGGTTGACTTCATCAACATCATCTCAGCCGAAAGACGTCCACTTCTGGACATAGGCCTCCCGAAGCGTCGCCACAACGACCGGTCCTGTGCGTCTCGCATCCATCGGATTCCCGCGATCCTCGCCAGGTCGTCGGTCCACCTTGTATGAGGCCTTACGACGCTGTGTCTTCCGGTACGTGGCCGCCACCCTAGAACCTTCCGTCCCGATTGACCATCTGTTAAATGACTTACATCCTTAAAATAAGCCCGTCGGTCGTCACCTCTAAAAGTCTTCGTAAGCACAACATTTCTAAAATAAGCGCGCTTAAGAGCGGCACTTTTTATCATAGAGGCGTCTCACTAACAGGGTAGGCAGACATGTTATGTGTTTTTATCATTGTGAGGAGCTCGCGGAGGACTGAGGGCTTGGACGGATTGACAGCGATTATGGGTTTTGAAGTTTTTTGTATTGATTATATGAAAAAAAAAATAGCTACGGCTGTCATTTGTAGATCTTTGGCACAGTGCCGTAACTAGGGCGGTGCGAGCAGTGCCCAGGCACAGGGCGCAGACCCTGGAGGGGCGCAAAAATGACCAGACTAAGCCTGGTTAGAGCATTTTTCAGGGGCGCAGTTTTGAAAACTTGCACCGGGTGCTTAAAAGGCTAGTTACGGCACTGCTTTGGCAGTCGTTACGGATAGTTAGAAGCCAGTACATCTGACTCCAGGCTTGCCATGAAGTACCGTGTTACCCCAGTTAATGGGTTGTGGAGGCCTGGTAACAGGGTAGGCAGACATGTTATGTGTTTTTATCATTGTGAGGAGCTCGCGGAGGACTGAGGGCTTGGAGGTATTGACAGCGATTATGGGGAGAGGTTTTGAAGGTTTTGTGATTTTTTTTGTATGGGTTATTTGAAAAAAAAAATAGCTATACTAGGAAATAGTCCTGTATTGTGAATACGTTAATACATTTATGTAGACTCACAAAAAGAGGTACTCAGACCTAGAACTTTTAAATTGCAAAAGGCTAGGCAGATGATGATGATGATGATGAAGTATAAAGAGCTAGGCATGAAATGTAAATACATGTTATAATTATGAAAAGGTTTACTCTTACAACGTCAAAAATAATGCCATCCCAATATTTTCAAGTTAGGTATAGAATATCATCGATGCGCCCTACAAAAGACATCAACGCGCTGCCTTACCTTTTAGGGTTCTTCGCAACGACCGCAAAGGAAAGAAGGACCACCGTAGGCGCGGGTTCGCGGACGGCGAGCACTAGGTAGCTCGCTGTCCGGCAGTCTGGAAATAATCTGGACCGAGCCCAGTCGTCAACGGCGCGTTCTGTTCCACGCGCGCCTCAAGGAGATGTCAGCAAACTGTAGGGGCCCGGCATGGCCGAAGCCTCTGGGGGAAACACGTGGTATTCCTAAAGGTTGACACCGAGTCCACCCCAGAACGAAGGCAACGAAGGAACGGGGTAGGGGTTTAGTCAGTAAGAGTCTGACACGCCCTCCCGCTCCGCCCAAGAGCGGGGGAAGTCATTCTGATGATTCCTCTACCAGAAAAAAAAGAGAAAGAAGGAATATAGGAGTGGGTTGTAGTCAGTAAAGGTTTGACCCGCTCCACCTAGAGCGGGAGAAGCCATTGAATGATGTCTCAACTAAAGAAAGGGTCGAAGCTTATTAGGACCCAGGGTTGAACGAAAGAGAACCCGGGGATCCTGGAATAAAGGCAAAAAAGAAACTAAATATACTCAGCAACCTTCCCGCTTCGCCTGGAACGTGAGAAGTCATATTGATGATTTTCCACCTTAAAAAAATTATGTAATAATTAATCTTAGGGATAACTGTTCCAAAATCCATTTGCAGGATCTGCCCCAAACATACATACAAACATTGGAACTAAACAAAAAACCTTAAAAAAAAAACAAAAAAAAAACCGCAAACAACATTTGTATAGCAACACTGAGAGATAAATAATTTTACAAAATTAAACGACACAGCGCCGCCCCGCGGCGTCGCCTGCGATTTCTTTTAAATGACATACATGGTATTCGTGGTACTTGTTCGGAATTTATTATTATATTAGTGGTATCACCCTGCGGATTTGTGTGAGTGAGAATAATTGTGTTATAGTACTAGTTAGAGCCTCATAAGGTTTTTCTTTTTTTTTTCTGGTAGGGGAATCATCAGAATGACTTCTCCCGCTCTTGGGCGGAGCGGGAGGGCGTGTCAGACTCTTACTGCCTAAACCCCTACACCGTACCTTCCTTGCCTTCGATCTGGGGGGGATTCGGTGTCAACCTTTAGGAATACCACGTGTTCCCCCCAGAGGCTTCGGCCCTACCGGGCCCCTACAGTTTGCTGACATCTCCTTGAGGCGCGCGTGGAACAGAACGCGCCGTTGACGACTGGGCTCGGTCCAGATTATTTCCAGACTGCCGGACAGCGAGCTACCCAGTGCTCGCCATCCGCGAACCCGCGCCTACGGTGGTCGGAAATCGGGATCGGGATCTCGGCGGCGGCGGCGTAACGACCGTTCCCTCACGCGCTCACGGTCAGCAGCCTCCTTCACGAGCATTACTGCTTCACAAAAGGAGGCGACCGGACCTGCGTCATACGGAACGAGAGGATGCCGTGACCTCTTTCCAACAACTCCTCAAAGAGGGGACTTATCACCTCAATGACGGCGTACCCATCTGTGGCAAAGCTGCAAATTAAATGTCAAAAATTTAATATTCTGGAGCACTTACCTTAATTTTGCCGAATCCCTTAAAAAATCGTTAACTTGCTAAAGATTCATCAATAATAATTATTAAAATTATAAGGTTATTTATTAATATAGTGAAATAATAGTATTTATTCTGTTTGGATTATAAAATTCGGATTATAACTTGATATTTAGCATAAAGAGTAGATAGAGATAATATTATTTCTAAATTTATTTTAAGAGAGAACCGAAAGCACCGAAATACCCGGTTCTCCGTTTTACAGAACCGGTTCTTTAAGGGTTCCTCAGAACCGGGATTTCCCGGTTCTTTTAAAACTGGGAAGAACCGATTCCGATGCCCTAGTTACAAATAGCATTCCCCAACTATCTTTTGGGGTCGGCTTCCAGTCAAGCCGGATTTAGCTGAATACCAGTATTTTACACGGAGTGGCTGCCTACCAGACCTCCACAACCCATTAACTGGGGTAACACGGTACGTCATGGCACTAATCGACACAACAACCGATTCAATAATCTACTCAATAATCGAATTTAATCGATACAATAATCGAATTAATCAATACAATAATCGACTATGTCGGTAACCTTGATTCTCATGAGGATACTCAATCAACGATACGTAAAAGGCAACTAAAGAAACACAGGTAGGTTTTATTTATCATTCATCATCGTCTCAGCCGAAAGCCGTCCACTGCTGGACATAGGCCTCCCCCAAGCGTCGCCACAGCGACCGGTCCTGTGCGTCTCGCATCCATCGGATTCCTGCGACTCTCGCCAGGTCATCGGTGTACCTTGAGGCCTTCCAAAGCTGCATCTGATTAATTACTTTATTGTCTTTTTCTTTAATGTTGGGACGATTGACTTAGTTGTTGAGCGACTGGCTGCTGCGTATACCGGGTTCGATTCTCACTCATCATCATCTACCTAGCCTTTTCCCAACTATATTGGGGTCGGCTTCCAGTCAAGCCGAATTTAGCTGAATACCAGTATTTTACGAGGAGCGGCTGCCTACCAGACCTCCACAACCCATTAACTTGGGTAACACGGTACTTCATGGCAAGACTGGAGTCAGATTTACTGGCTTCTGACTATCCGTAACGACTGCCAAAGATCTCCAAATGACAGCGGGGACCAACGGCTTAACGTGCTTTCCGAGGCACGGAGGAAACTCGTTATGTTAAGATGGTCACCCATCCACAGACCAACCTAGGCAAGCGTTGCTTAACCTTGAAGATCGACCTGTGCGGCTGTTATTATCTAGCCACGAGCCCCTCCAATTCGATTCCCACTCTGAACAAATATTTGTTTGTCCTACAAATAGTTGTTCCGGATCTGGGCGTCTTGTGTATGTGTTTACATGTTTGTGAACACACCCACGAATCACGATATAGGAGTTATTCCTAGTGTGGGGTACCCTTTTTTAAAAGAACCCTTCCTTCCACGTTTCCACGCTAGGAAAAATAGTGATAAACAAGAAAGTTTGAGTATATAAAAAGTAACAAATTAAATGTACATAAAGTTAAATAACATTTTATTATACAAATATTTACAAATTAAACTAACAAGACTTAATAGATATATATGTATATACGAACTAAACATAAAAGTATGTTTTGTACATATTACATATATTATATACAAAAAAAAAGGGATGTACATAAAGTTGTATGTTCTAAATCGGCTACCGAATCTATTGCAGCTGTTTTAAAACTAGGTACTTTTTATTTAAAAATAATAAGACCCCAAATAAAACGGGACAAGAGCAGGCAAATTATGATAAATCTCGATTGCTTCGTTAGGAAGTTAACTCATGCGTGTGGCTGTCTCCTTCGCTGGCATTACTGCATCGCAGAAATGGGTATACCACCGCGGGTTTTTTGTATATCAATGACCACCGACCATTCCCGCATGATCTGGATTAGAGCCCGTACCAGGGCCTTAGATCATCATCATCATCATCTGCCTAGCCTGTTCCCAACTATATTGGGGTCGGCTTCCAGTCAAGCCAGATTTAGCTGAATACCAGTATTTTACGAGGAGCAGCTGCCTACCAGACCTCCACAACCCATTAACTGGGGTAACACGGTACTTCATGGCAAGACTGGAGTCAGATGTACTGGCTTCTGACTATCCGTAACGACTGCCCTCCAAATGACAGCCGGGACCAACGGCTTAACGTGCTTTCCGAGGCACGGAGGAAACTCGTTATGTTAAGATGGTCACCCATCCACAGACCAACCTAGGCAAGCGTTGCTTAACCTTGAAGATCGACCTGTGCGGCTGTTATTATCTAGCCACGAGCTCCTCGTACCAGGGCCTTAGATGTATATAATATATCTGTGTTTCCTGATGGCTACAACCCAGGAATCTTTAAGTCAAGAGTGAATAGGTTACTTCTAGGTAAGCGCGCTCCATCGTCGGCCGCAACGTCGCTTTCCATCAGGTGAGACAGCGGTCATGCGCGAACCTATCAACAATAAAAAAAATAAGGGTGTGTATTATTCTAGTTATATTTATATCGTAAAATTTGCATCCATGCAAAGCCGGGAGAATCCACTAGTTATGTATATGTTTTTATTAAACATAAACACCCACGTTTCAAAGGAAACATGTTTAAAGTTATTTCCTTTTTGTTTTTGGTCATTTTATTAATATTTCGGCTGTCCTTGTTTTCTCATTGTTTCTGACATTTTATCATATTTATGTAAATTGAATTCTTGGGACGGTGACGTGATTGTACCAAAGGAATCTTACGAAAATTATGTTCCAGAAATATTTTAGAAAAGTTATCTTCGTAGGTACTTTAGTCTTGAGGAATTAATAAAGCCAATGCCTTTGTATGGGTTTGTGGACGGCGAACCGTAGGTAGCTCGAACGGCGAACGACAAGTATCCATCCTTACGTTGAAACCTGCATGCTCCAGACAAAGCGGTTTGTCTCGTCGATTATACCGCGTACATCGAAGGATTGGAGCAATTTGGCTGCTGCGGTCTTTCCGTCCGATTATAATTTGGAGAACGTAAACTAATGCGCCTCACCATCAACGATTGCATCACTGCTTACCTTCAGGTGGGATTGCAGTCAAGCACTAGTTTATGGTATACATAAAAAAAAATGCTCACTGTCTGGTAGAGTATCAAGAGTCGACAGCATGTTGGATACCAAACCCAGTCAGCTTCTAGTTTAACTGGGTGATCACTAGTTTACAAGGACTGACTATCTGTCCTCCACAACTCAGACACCCCATTAAAAATAACGAATCTGATGCAGGAAGCTCCCGAACTTATCATGTCCAGTGAGGACCTGCGTTATATGGAAGATGAGGACACCATTACGTCTTTCCAGCCACTCCTTAGACTTCCCGCCATGATTATGGCGTGCCCAATGGCGCCGTGACTACATACACTATCTCACCTTGATCTGTATATTCTGCACAATACGCGCCTTACTAATGACTAAGATAAACTAGTTTTTCATTACATACATTTCCGATAAAGGCTTTTTATTAGGTGGGAAATCCTAAGAATGACTTCTCCCACTCTTGGGTGGAGCGGGATGGCGTATGAGACTTGTACTAGTGAAATCTCTCGCTCCTATGTTTCACCTCTGCCATCGTTTCAGGAGGAGAAACCCAGACCGGTTTTTCTCTCACGCAACCCAGAAGCCTTCAATCCTGCTGGGCCCCTACGATTTTACTAGTATCTCCATGATGCACGCGTGGTCGACGACTCAAGCTCAATCCTGACGGGTCCCGAACGACCGGAAGGTGAGCTACCCGTTGCTCGCCGTCCGAAACAAACCCGAGCCTAGGGTGGCTGGAAATCGGGGTTGTATTTCCCTGGGGCGTTAGGAAATCTGTTCCCTAACACGTGCGACCACCTCCTTCGCTAATATTACTTCGCAGAAGAAGGCGACCGCACTAATGACTATAGTTAAGATAAAACAGTTTGTTATTACATACAATTCTCGATAACAGATTGGAGATCGAAACAGCGATAACGATCGCTCTTAAAATTTTAAAGGCGTCAAAAATTTTGATGATCAAGAAATAATATAATTTAAAATTTAATCATAAAGTAACACGTAATTGTTATTATAACATAATTTTTGGATTAAAACAGCGGTCTTATTGGTTTTGGGTTTTTAGTGATTACGAGTATTTAATAAGTACTAAGAAGTGTTTTGTGATAATTATTATTATTGGTCGTTGGAGCGTTTCTCGCAATCTGGGCACGTGTTACCTTGACTAACGTGGAAAACTTTAAACTGATTGTGCACCCAGGCTAGAGTGAATAAGCTCTTAATAAACTAGTGAGGTGCACTAGTTTATTAAGAGCTTATTCACCATCAACGATTGCATCACCGCTTACCATCAGGTTTTTTTTTTTTTCGCTCTTGGGCGGAGCGGGAGGGCGTGTCAGACTCTTACTGACTAAACCCCTACCCCGTTCCTTCGTTGCCTTCATTCCGGGGGGGGACTCGGTGTCAACCTTTAGGAATACCACGTGTTCCCCCCAGAGGCTTCGGCCCTGCCGGGCCCCTACAGTTTGCTGACACCTCCTTGAGGCGCGCGTGGAACAGAACGCTCCGTTGACGACTGGGCTCGGTCCAGATTATTTCCAGACTGCCGGACGGCGACCTACCCAGTGCTCGCCGTCCGCGAACCCGCGCCTACGGTGGTCGGAAATCGGGATCGGGATCTCGGCGGCGGCGGCGTGAGGACCGTTCCCTCACGCGCTCGCGGTCAGCAGCCTCCTTCACGAGCTTTACTGCTTCGCAGAAGGAGGCGACCGCATGCCAACCCTCCTCGCTCCGGACCATGGCCTGAACCAGGGCCCGGCGCGAGAGGTCGCCGCTCCCGATAGCCTCCACGAAGAGCTTACCATCAGGTGGGATCGCGGTCAAGCACTAGTTTATATCAAATAAAAAAAAAAACAAAAGCAATCTGCATAGATGGGGGTTCTCAGACGGTTTCTATCGTGCGCGACGTCTCTCTGCAGATCATGTATCATCTTGCGTCACATGCCCTATTACCTGTTCATGTTCATTCGCATGCTAATAATGAATGCTAATGCTAATTAATCCATCACTAATGCACAGTCACACAGAGAAACACACGCACTTATCATAACATCATCACACATACACACCATCACACCATCCACATACACATACATACACATACATATACAACACATGAACACAATATTATCACATGAGAGCAAGTTCGCACTAATTCTAAACTTCATTTTAGTTTTAATTTCGTTGCATAAATTGTTATGTTTGCACAAACGAGTGAAGACACTGACTCCTGTAACACAGGTGCCACCTAGCTCAGGAGCCAGGGTTTCAATTGATGTATCAACAAATTTATGCCAATAAAACATTATTATTATTATTACTTAGGGATCTAATGACAATATCAGCAGACGGTATACATGAAGCGACTGCCTATCTGACCTTATCATATCATCCGAAGAACGTCCACTGCTGGACATAGCTCACCTCCAAATGTCACCACAACGACCGGTCCTGTGCGTCTCGCACATTGCACGCCAGATCATCGGTCCACCTTGTGGGAGCCGTTCCAACACTGCATCTTCCGGTGCGCGGTTACCACTCCTGAACCTTTCCAATCATCCAATAGCCCACCTATTGTACGAGTAATGTGGAGAAGCTCGTGGCTAAATAATAACAGCCGCACAGGTCGATCTTCAAGGTTAAGCAATGCTTGCCTAGGTTGGTCTGTGGATGGGTGACCATCTTAACATAACGAGTTTCCTCCGTGCCTCGGAAAGCACGTTAAGCCGTTGGTCCCGGCTGTCATTTGGAGATCTTTGGCAGTCGTTACGGATAGTCAGAAGCCAGTAAATCTGACTCCAGTCTTGCCATGAAGTACCGTGTTACCCCAGTTAATGGGTTGTGGAGGTCTGGTAGGCAGCCGCTCCTCGTAAAATACTGGTATTCAGCTAAATCCGGCTTGACTGGAAGCCGACCCCAATATAGTTAGGAAAAGGCTAGGCAGATGATGATGATGTACGAGTAATGTGCACTGCCCACCGCCACTTAAGTTTGGCGATTCTTCATCTAAGGTCGACTGGTAGAGAATGCCTAAGGCATTAAGGTCGCCTTTGTACTGCTTAATAGTGCATAAAGCTTTTGTGTTTAGCATAACGCTGAGCCACTAAAATTAGCCTGTAGTAAACGGTTGAGAGCAGTGGTTGCCCAGTGGTAACGGCACCGATTTACAAGTTGTAGGTCGAGGGTTCAAACCCAGCCGGGCTCATTTCTACTTTTTGTAATTTATTTCATCACCACTGCTCTCAAAACGGTAAAGGAAAACATCGTGAGGAAACCGGCATGTCCTAGAACCAAAAATTTGAAGACATGTGACATATGATTACGGTCCATTCCCTCTCCTAGAGAGGAGACCTGAGTCCCAGCAGTGGGAATATTGTAAAGCTGATGCTATGCTATGCTAAAATTATATCTAGCTCCTTAGGACTCACCATCTGCCTAGCCTTTTCTGACTATCCGTAACGACTGCCAAAGATCTACAAATGACAGCCGGGACCTACGGCTTAACGTGCTTTCCGAGGCACTGAGGAAACTCGTTATGTTAAGATGGTCACCCATCCACAGACCAACCTTAGCAAGCGTTGCTTAACCTTGAAGATCGAGCTGTGCGGCTGTTATTGTCTAGCCACGAGCTCCTCTTAAAACATAAATATTAAATGTTGCCTACATTTAAGGATAGGCTTAAATGTAGGCAACATTTTTAGGTTTTAGTCCTAAGAACCTAAAAACCTCTCAATTCTGCCTACACCTTTAGGGTCCTTCAGGGTGAGAGCAGTGGTGGCCCAGTGGCAACGGCCCCGAGTTGCAAGTTGTAGGGCGCATTACTTTGATTAATTTATTTCATCACCACTGCTCTCAAAACGGTAAAGGAAAACATCGTGAGGAAACCGGCATGTCCTAGAACCAAAAATTCGAAGACATGTGACATATGATTACGGTCCCTTCCCTCTCCTAGAGAGGAGACCTGAGTCCCAGCAGTGGGAATATTGTAAAGCTGATGCTATGCTATGCTAAGGCTAGAATTATATCTAGCTCTCTTTGGCACTAACAAAACATAACTCCTAAATGTGGGAGTACCACTAAATTCTGCCTATCCCTCAGGGTCCAAGCGTGAAGTCAAAGCTATGTAAAGCAAGTGGTATTCCACAAGCTAAGCGCTGTGATATACAGACAGACATTTGTCTCTCAGTGGCGTACCAATTTTATTTATATGCGGGAACAAAAAATGTTTTCATGAGTATGTTACTACTTTTATGTTGGGGAAGGGTTCTGTAGGTTAATATTTTATTTGGTAGCGTTTGCCTGCGCACTCATAAAACGTCAGAAGCAATAAACTCCATGGTTACTCTTTTAAAATGTTTTCTTTCTTCTTCTTTAATCTTTTTAAAGTGTGTGTTCATTAAAATTACTTATTCCGCTATGGGCGGAGCGGGAGGGCGTGTCAGACTTCTACTGATTAAAACCTTATCCTGTTCCTTCTTTTCCTTAATTCCAGGGTGCTCGAGTTCTCTTTAATCAACCCAGGGCCCCAGTAGGCTACGGCCCTGTCGGGTCTCTACAGTTTCCTGACAATCTCCTACTACTCTGTTCTTCTCATACTTCTGATTTTGTCCATTCTTCCTTCCATATACAGTCCATCCTTCTGTGGACATCCTCATCCTCTCGATATCAGAACGGCCGAAAGTCGGTATGCATTCAAGCGGAAATTGCGGAATTATTTTCTACACTGATAGCTGAATCGTCTCAGAATTATTATTTCCTAACTTCATATTAATATGTATATATTATATTAAATATATAGGTATGTTTATTTTAATTCTATTATATATACTCTTTATACATACTTTTGTTCTCTGAATTACATTGTCTTTTTATGCACCTACCATATTGTCTCTTCACCACCCTGGTAGAGAATGCCTATGGCATTAAGTCCGCCTTTGTGAAATGCGTTGCATAAAGACTAAATAAATAAATAAATCTCTTTGAGGCTCGCGTGGAACAATACGCGACGTCAATGACTTAATTGGGGTCGTGCCGGATGATATTATCGGACGATAGAACAGCGAGTTACCCACTGCTCGCCGTCCGCAAAGCTATTGGAAGGTGGGTCCAGATTTCATAGAAACCTTAGCATATTCCTTTATACTACTACCTACTATGTAGCTGACCCGGCAAACGTTGTTTTGCTATATATATATTTTTTTCATTAATTCATGAATCCCCGACCGGTCCTATGAGACCGCGCTGTTATTGTTTTACTATTGTGTCTCGTTTTGCGGGTATGTGATAGGTTAATTGGTGTGAAAAATAGATGTTAGCCGATTCTCAAACATACTCAATATGCTCACAAAATTTCATAAGAATCGGAAACCGTTTCGGAGGAGTACGGGAACAAAAACTGTGACACGAAAATTTTATATATAAGATAAATTTTGCGTAAAAAACGAGTAAAGTCATAAAATATAATGTATATTTACAATTTTGGATGACTTAACCCAATGGAGATTGATAGCTTCAACCCTTTCTTATAGATTCATCTTATTATATTATTTAAAAAAACATCCATTCTTACAAGACCGACCCGTTTCACAAACTTCCCACGGACCCTTAAAAAAAAAACAATCACACACTGTTTTGTTTCTGTCCCTTGCGCCTGCGCTTACACTCCGTCCCTTTCCCTCACCAAACAAAAGAGCGAGACAACAATATCTCTTTTTAAACCATATCCTGAGCGTCGTAAAAATATAAAAATGAGTATTACTTTAAATATTTAGGATGTTTACTTTGATACCTTTCGATATTAAAATTTAGGGTTCCTTGGTTTTATTTTTAGTAGTTTTCGAGTGAAAGAATGTGGTCCAGCAAATTTGATGGGTGCTGGTTTTTGATATCTATACTAATATTATAAAGAGGTAAAATTTGTAAGTTTGTATGTAGGGGGTAATCTCTGGAACTACTGGTCCGATTTGAAAAATTCTTTCAGTGTTAGATAGCCTATTTATCGAGGAATGCTATAGGCTATATACCATCACGCTACAACCCACGGGAGCGGAGCAGTAACGAAAAATGCGGGTGAAACCGCAGGGGACAGCTAGTGGGTAATAAAATTGTTTGAAATCATCCAATCAGAACAGATGGGCTAGTAAATCTGACCTCCAGTCTTGCCATGAAGTACCGTGTTACCCCAGTTAATGGGTTGTGGGGGTCTGGTAGGCAGCCACTCCTCGTAAAATACTAGTATTCAGCTAAATCCGGCTTGACTGGAAGTCGACGTTAATGTAGTTAGGAAAAGGCTAGGCAGATGATGATGATGATGGTCGATCATTGAGCAGTGCAAGAGGGACGGAGCTATGTAAGTTGTATAGCTCCGTCCCTCTTGCACTGCTCAATGACAGATGGTGATGGCAGATGATGATGATGAGAACAGATGGGCTTTTGGATGACGAGCAATGGGTAGTTCACCGTCAGGTCGTCCTGTAAGGACCAAGCCCGAGTTGTCAATGGCGCGTAGTGTTCCACGCGCACCTCAAAGAGATGTCAGAAAACCGTTGGCATCCAGTAAGGTCGATGTCAATCAGAAATACTGGCTCGCGGATGACGAGCAATGGGTAGCTCGCCGTCCTGTACGGACCGACTCCGAGTTATCGACGGCTCGTAGTCTACGCGCGCTTCAAAGAGATGTCAGCAAATTGTAGGGGTCCAGTCCGGCTGATGTCTGCTAAATGCTTAATATCCATGGGGAAGAGTATGAAAATGATACCTGTGCTCCTAGAACGCAAAGAGCTACTGAAGAAACAAAGGTGTGGTTTTAGTTAAAAATCTGACACCTGGTATGCATCTTTCTTTTTTTTTAAATTGTTTAAACTAGTGCTTGACTGCGATCCCACCTGATGGTAAGCAGTGACGCAATCGTTGATGGTGAGGCGCACTAGCTTATTAAGAGCCTATTCACTCTAGCCTTGAAGACACCTAAATTATAATTGGACGGGAAAACCACAGCAGGCAAATTGTTCCAGTCCCTCGATGTACGCGTTCCACCCTAGAGTGGGAGAGCTTATTTGTAGGACTATCAGCAAAAACTAATTTGATACGTTTGTATCCGTTTTGAAAAGCCAAATTTCCCTCCTTATTTTTTGAGGGTGGGAAGTCGCTTTGGGTGGAGCGAGAAGGAATGTCAGAATTTTACTGATCAAAACCCACATGTATATTTCAGTTGCTTTTTGTATTCTAGGGCTACGATCACTCTTTTAAACGTTTCCGTAGTAACACTAGTTACCTACCTTATATTTTACAGACGGAACCCACACCCCAACAACCAAAAACTCTAATAAAACCTCATTCATAGACAACTTAAAAAAAAAACACAAATCCTTTTTGACATCTGTGTCCCTTCAACAATAAAAAAAGTACAAAACTACCGATCATATCTGTTTTTAAAATAAATAATACGGAGGACGAAATAGTTGTGATATAATTTATAGATTGAAAGCGACCCCCGTGAGTTTCGGCTTGTCAAAATTAATTTTATCATGGGAATATTTAGGTGGAAAAAAACTTAAGGTCCTTGGGTAAAGAAAGGGGCATTCCTTCACCGGTTCGTATGGGTAAGAAATCTTTATTGTAAAGCATAGCATCATCTGCCTAGCCTTTTCCCAAATATATTGGGGTCGGATTTAGCTGAATACCAGTATTTAACGAGGAGCGGCTGCCTACCACACCTCCACAACCCATTAACTGGGGTAACACGGTACTTCATGACAAGACTGGAGTCAGATTTACTGGCTTCTGACTATCCGTAACGACTGCCAAAGATCTACAAATGATAGCCGGGACCCACGGCTTAACGTGCTTTCCGAGGCACGGAGGAAGCTCGGTATGTTAAGATGGTCACCCATCCACAGGCCAACCTTGGTTAGCGTTGCTTAACCTTGAAGATCGACCCGTGCGGCTTTTATTATCTAGCAGTAGGATCAGCCTTATAATGTTCCCACTGCTGGGATACTTAGATACAGGCCTCCTCTATAGGAGAGGGAATGGGCCGTAATCCACTACGCATGCCCAGTGCGGGTGGGTGGATGTCACATGTCTTAGATTTTTTGGTTCTAAGACATGCCGGCTTCCTCATGCTGTTTTCCTTCACCGTTCTGAGAGCAGTGGTGATAAAATAAATTACACAAAGTAATGCGCCTAGCTGGGTTTGAACCCACGACCTACAACTAGTAAGTCGGGGCCGTTACCACTGGGCCACCACTGCTCACAACACCTGTATTGGTGGGCATAAATAGAATATATTCATCGTGCATACAGTTAAGCCAAATTCCTTGCCACGGTCTGTTTTTTTTTGATAGATAAAGCCTAAATATCTTTAAATCAAGAGTAAATGGGTTATTTTTAGGTAAGTGTGCTCCATCATCGAGTATATTATCGCTTAATATTACGAGATAGTGTACAAATACGAGCCTAATTTTTTTTTCCTTAGATAGTTTCGCGCTTGACCGCTATCTCACCTCTCTCTCTTCTCTGATGGAAAGCGACGATGCGGTCGACGATGGAGCGCGCTTACCTAGAAGTAACCTATTCACTCTTGACTTAACGATTTCTGGGTTGTAGCTATCAGGAAACACAGACTTCGGCAGGGAATCCTACTCCCTAGCTAACGTAATGTGTCCCCAAAACGTTTTGTGCGTATAGGAGGGAATAAAAAAAACGAACGGTCCTAGAATGGAAAGGGCAACTAAAGTAGCATAGGTGTGGTTTTAGTCAGTAAAAGTCGGGTACGCCCTCCCGCTCCGCCCAAGAGTAGGAGAAGTCATTCTGAAGATTCCACTTGAAAAAAAACCCATCCACGGACCAACCTTGGCAAACAGCTTAACCTCCAATCGACCCATGACGCTGTTACTTTGCCACGAGCCCAAATTCGTCCAATTAGGTATTATAAGTACAAATAACGAAACCAAACAAAATAACTACCATTATTTATAATATTAGCGAGCTTACCTTAACCGCGGGGGTTTCAAAACAATGTATTTTGAGCCCCCAACCTGAACTGTTTGTCAAATAAATATTAGGGCTTTATTGCTGTTTTAAACCTTTTCTGTTGGATAAAATAATGTTATCATAACTTGGTTGGGTGGCGTTCGGGAAGCGTGGTATCATCTCGTTCAACGTACTACAGTGTCTCAAGACGAAAGTGGCGACACTGGCAAAACGCTCTGTTCACAGCCAGAACGTGTTGCCAGTGATGACAATGGTACCGAAACGTGGTCGCTTACAATAGTAAGTAGTAACATGGGAAATCCGAAAGGTGTCCACCGTGTCCTCCAGATCGAAGGCAACGAAGGAACGGGGTAGGGGTTTAGTCAGTAAGAGTCTGACACACCCTCTCGCTCCACCCAAAAGGGGGAGAAGTCATTTTGATGATTCCCCTACCATAAAAAAAACTCATAAGGTGGACCTATGGTCTAGTGAGGGTCACGGGAACCCGGTACATGCAAGGCTCATCGAATAACGGTTCTGTGCGTCTTGCCATAGTGGTGACACTTTGGGGAGGCCTATGTCCAACGCGTGGACGTATTTCGGCTGAAATGATGTACATAGTTTTTTTTAATAAAACCTTCTCGTATGTTCCTTCTTGGTCTTCGTTCCAGGGCTTTCCTTTCAAAAGCGAACCCAAAAAAGCGGCTCCAAAGGCTTCAACCCTGCTGGGTCTCTAAAGTTATGATGTACTTGGTGGAATATATTTCATTTCAATCATAGATTTGATCACCATCAACTGCATCAGACTGCCTAAAGTGACTTGTCCCGAACTTTTTAGTTATTTTTTTCCATTCACTATACTTCAAGGTACGGATAACAAAAAAAACATCATGAAAACATACACTGACTCACTTCGCCTGAAGCTACTACACACAGTAAAGCGATTCATTCAAAAACCTTCATATTTGGGTCCCCTAATATTACTGCTTACCACCCATAAGAAGATTCGCTTGAAAATATACGCGAAATTTGTGCAAAGTTTCCGAGAAATGGTCATAATTCGAGACACACGTACAAAATAATAATTTATATTATGTTCAGGAAATATATTCAATTATATCACTGTGACCCTTTATTTTAGTTAGCTGAAGATTACGAAAGAATGTTGTGGATTTTATTTGATTTTATTAAGAATGTTGTTTACGAGAGGAGCTCGTGGCTAGATAATAACAGCCGCACAGGTCGATCTTTAAGGTTAAGCAACGCTTGCCAAGGTTGGTCTATAGATGGGTGACCATCTTAACATAACGAGTTTCCTCCGTGCCTCGGAAAGCACGTTAAGCCCTACGGCTTCGGCGTAAAGATCTACAAATGAAAGCCGGGACCTACGTCCCGGCTGTCATTTGTAGATCTTTGGCAGTCGTTACGGATACTCAGAAGCCAGTAAATCTGACTCAAGTCTTGCCATGAAGTACCGTGTTACCCCAGTTAATGGGTTGTGGAGGTAGGCAGCCGCTCCTCGTAAAATACTGGTATTCAGCTAAATCCGGCTTGACTGGAAGCCGACCCCAATATAGTTGGGAAAAGGCTAGGCAGATGATGATTAAGAATGCTGTTTACGAAATTATAAATGAGGTATTTCTTAATCCTGTGCGTCAATCATCCATCGGATTCCCACGACCCTCAGCAGGTCGTCGGTCCACCTTGTGGGAGGCCGCGCCAACGCTGCGTTTTTCGGTACATAGCCGCCACTCCAGAACCTTCGGTACCCATCATCAACCATCTGTCCTCAGGACCGGTCGTTGTGGCGACGCTTGGGGGAGGCCTATGTCCAGCAGTAGACGTCTTTCGGCTGAGATGATGATGATGATTTCTTAATAGTCATTATTATCGTAGGGAGGCGCAGGACGATACCTTTCTACACTCTTAGCTCGGTGTCCGGCCGTCTGATAAGAACCAAACTCGAATCATTGATGGCCGACAATGCTCCACCCGTGTCTTAAAAGCATGTCAGCAAAACAGAGGACCCAGCAGGGTCGAAGCCTATTGGGGCCACGTAAAAATGAACTTCGGGGCCTTGGAACGAAGGCAAAGAAGGAACAGGAGTGGGTTTGACCACTACCTCACCTGATGATAAGCTATGATGGGGTCGACGATGGAGCACGCTTGTCTAGAAGTAACCTATTCACTCAACTAAAAAACCCCTAAGTTGTAGCTATCAGAACACATTATTTAGAATAAAATTTTCTAGTTTTTCACATTGAAAAACTGTCGAAGCCATTTGCTAATTCACAGGATATCAACCAGCCTAGGAAATCAACATACTAAGTATAAAATACTTTCTGAACTCCTAGATCAACATTTTAAACACCCATTTAGCATACGTAGTTAACATTTTTTGTGGTGGCAACATTTTTCCAAAGAAACATTATTATCGACGCTAGTTAACAGTCGTTGGTTCGCGGTGTTGCCATTTATGGGAGCGTGCGGTTTTGTTTTTGTGGGGGCAACACAGGGAGGGAGTAGCGGTGATGGTTTTTACATGTTATTTTATTTCTAGCTTTTAGATGTACCTAAGCTACATAAAAAAAAGCTACGTCAAAAATGACAATAATTATAAGGCCTATGTTACTCATTGATAAAGTAGCATTCCACTGGCATTTTTAAGTAAGTTTTTAAGTTTAGTAAGGTCCAGTATTTTTTAGTTTATTCATTACAACTAAAGGGTCCTGTGAAAGGTGTCACGTAGTGTTCCACGCGCGCCTCCTTTAGACGTATATGAGAGCCAACAATCCTCCAATATAGGAGGAGATCCACGGGGATATGGTCTCCACCAGTCCGGAGTAGTGGAAGTCAAATGCACCCGCAGCCCCTGATACAAGTGTATGAGAGATCACAGGGGTGGTTTTAGTCAGTAAGAGTCTGACTAAAATTACACCCGTGTCTTTCAGTTGCTCTTTGAGTTCTAGGACTATGTACCAGTACGGTTCTAGCGGGCATTGGTCCTGCTGGGCCCCTACGGTTGGGGTGTGAGGAAGTTCGTTCCCTCACGCGTGCGGCCATTTCCATCGCTAGCATTACTGCTTCCCAGAAAGAGGCGACCGTCTGCCATTCCTTTTCGCTCCGGACCATAGCCCGAACCAGGGCCCGGCATGAAAGGTCACTGCCACCAATTACCTATCTTAAAAAAACTTGGTATCAATCCCAGTCCATCCCTGTACTAGTCTGTAAGAACATACTATATTACTATATTGGTCTCGAGAGCATATCCGCATTTTTCTTCCCCGTACATATGTACATACTTACGTACTAATGCTACTTGTGTTTCCTATGCGAATTTAAAAGGCTTATGTGGTCTTAGTTAATGTACTTAGTCGTCAAGGAATTGATTAGGTTTTGTCTTGTGATTCTTGACTAAGAATTAGCTAGTTCCGTCCGTATTTAGATAACTTAAAAAGGCATTAGAAGCTAGGCAATTACATAAAAAAAATCTATTCCCACAGATTTTTTTCTGAGGTGGGTAATTGTCATGGCTATTCCTCGTCTAGATTGGAGCAGGAATGCGTCTCAGACTTTTGCTGTCTACAACCACATCTATGTTCTTCAGTGCCTTTTGCTGGACTACGGTTTCCCTTTCAAAAATTCTCTCTCGTCCTAGCGGGCCTTGCTGGGCCCCTACGGTTTTGCTGACATCACTTTGAGCCGCGTGAAGTACGGATTCAGGCACGGTCCTTACCGGACAACACGGACATTTTGAAAAGAGTAACCATGGAGTTTCTTGCCGGTTTTTCTCCATAGGAAACGACCAATTTGGAACCGTGCACTAGTTTTTGACGTTTTATAAGTGCCCATGTAGGCCTATGTAAAATAAAACCATTTTGATTTTGATTTTTAACCCCCGACGCAAAAACGACGGGATGTTATAAGTTTGACGTGTCTGGATGTGTAGATGTATATGTGCCTGTCTGTGGCATTGTAGCTCCCAAACGGAGGATCCGATTTTAATGAAGTTTGTTTTGTTTGAAAGGTATATCGACAGTGTTCTTAGCTATGTTTGGTGGAAATCGGTTCAGGTCTTCAAGGTCATCAGGACCTGAGAAGTGGAAACTAGTCGGAGATTTTTTAAATTTTAATTTTGACAAAAAATTGCAAGCCGTCTTGCAATTTTTTTTTTCAGTTAAAAATGATCAAATAGTTCTTCCCGCTCTGTATGGGGCGAGAGAATGTCAAATTTTTACTGGCTTAAACCCACTGCTATGTTCCTTCTTTGCGTTGCGATTCAGAGCTTCAGGTTTTCCTCTCAGAAGCGAACCCATAGCTCCAGTAGGCTTAAAAACGCGTTTGTGTTCAGTTAAGGCTAACTGTTGTTTCTTACGAAATAATAAATTAACTCGTAGTTCTGGTCTCTTTGATAATACACCTGAGTCTTCGAGTTTACCGGCAATTACCCTAGGTGCATGACCACTTACCATCAGGTGGTCTACTTCGGGGAATACAGCGTGAAGTTATTTCATCCAGCCACCTAGATTTTCCGCCCCCCAAGGAGGCACTCCAGGGATTCTATTAACTAAGACATAAAACACCGGATTAAACGATATTTCTTGGATGTCCATTAGGTGGGATCGCAGTCAAGCACTAGTTTATGTTATATAAAGAAAAAAATATGTAGTGAGAAACAAAATGGCCGCCATTTACTATTTTTAACCGATTTTGAAAAGAAAGAGGTTGTACATTCGGCTGTATATATTTTTTTTATATAATGATCACCGAATGAAAATCTTTTTTTCGATTGAAAGATTATATCCCCGAATCCCTTAGAAATATTGTTATAATCTAATGATGAACCTCGAAGATATGGAACGAAACAGTAAGTAAAATTGCTTTGTCTATACGTGTAGTCGATGACTGATTGAAGGAAGAAGAAGAAGGGATACCTCGAACTGACCTGATGATTAAACCGGAAGGTAAGTGATAGAATTTAGTAATAAATATTGTTTTATTATATAAATTGGTATCCTAGCTGAATGGTTAGAGATGCACTCTGACTATGAGGTACCATCGAACTGGTCTGATGATGAAGTCGAAAGGTAGTTTGACTGAGGAATCTTTATCGCCATTTTCAATGTCACGTGTGGGGTATTTTTTCGTTTAAGTTGGGAAATTATCGAATGACTTCTCCCTCTCTAGAGTGAAGCGGGGAGGTTTTTCAGACTTTTACTGAATAGATCCATAACTCATCGAGCTTTTCTTAAGTCGTCAGCAAGCCGATGCTTACAGCGGCTGGAGATCGGGGTCGTGATGGCTAGGAGGCTAGGAGGCTGGGGCGCGAGGAAGGGTTCCCTACTTGTCTTCGAAACTTGATGGTTCGATTTTTATTATATCGAACACGGTATGTCGATAATTCAGTTGTACGATGTTTTACTGCATCGATGATTTATTGGTGCGATGTAACGTTTGTGCGAAAAATTCTTTTGCGAAAAACCTTACACCGATTGTTCATTAGTTCGGTAATTTTTTATTGTACCTATGTCGGTTCGAAACGCCTACTGTTCCTTGACATTTAATATTAGATACTTATTTTCTATTCGAGACGATAAGGAACGACATTTAGATGCTAGCCAATTACCGGATACCCTCAAAAGTCCAAAATTTTCATACCTCAATCGTCTACTTTTTTAGTTGCTTTATTTTCCTATTAAATCCGTTTCCTGACGCGTGTGTGCTAGCAGAAAGAGGCAACCGTGAATGGATACAATCCATACATACAGTACGGCCGTTATAAGTTGGCGAGTCTGAAGTTAGGCTCTGCGAATTTTGGTGCTTGAAAACTCGTACAAAAATAAAGGTTTTAGAAAAATAAATGCAATGTCCAGTTGTTATTGCTGTTAAAAACTGTTATTGGCATTTATTTTTTTAAAACCTTACTGTAATACTCGTAGTATAAACTGGCGGTAGTCAGTGGCTTCGCCCGCGTGAAAATAGATTATTGTCCCACGAGAAAACAATTTCAAGACTAAAAAATCCTATGTCCTTTTACTAAAGCACTATCTAACCATTTGCAAATTTTATTAAAACGGTTCAGCCGTTTGAGTGTGACAAACAAACACAAACAAAATTCACCTTTACAAAATCAGTGTGATTTGATGATATCACATCACATAAATATTTTGTAGATCAATAAAAAAATCCCTAAACTCATTATTAGCACGATGAAAGACATTGATTGCAAACATCAAAAAACCTTATCCATACTAATCCAAAGAACGACTACACTTTTATATTTACGACAAAAAATTATCACAAAACCACACTTCTTAATTTCAACTCTATCACCTAGAAAATAAAGTTCATTTTTGAATAGAAGTTGTGATGAGGGAAAAAAATCGTAAAATTTTGTTTTTTTTTTGAAAAACCGTAAAGAAGTGTTTTGAATGCGGGGCCCATACGGTTGAACTAAAATACTGTCAGTGCTCTGTGGTCAATATTTGCGGTTATACAAGTACTTATAGCTGTATGGAAGTACTAAAAACTGGGCAATTGCGAGTTAGACTGGCGTCCGAAGGATTCCGTATCGACCACAGAACAGTTGAATGTGGTTCGATACCAAAACGGCTAAAAAATCACGTTTATTGTATGGGGGTCCCACTTAAATGTTTGTGTTTTTTATTCAGTATTAGCATTTATTGTTATAGCGGAAATACACTTCGTCTGTTAAAATTTCGCCAGTCTACCTATTACGCGATTCATGAGATACAGCTTGGTGACAGACAGGGATAGTGGAGTCTTAGTAATAAGGCTTTGTTTTTATCTTTTGGTTACGGAACCCTAAAACGATATTAAAGTGTATGTATGTAATAAAATGTGTGTTTCTGACTACCTTTACGAGTTTATGTACCAATTTTGATAAGCAGAGGATAATATAGATTTCAATTGTTATGTCAGGTTGGGTTTTAGTCAGTAAAAGACTGACACTCTCTCGCTCCACCTAGCGAGGGAAAGGACAGCTGTGGGCTTGCTTGGCAGAGTCACCATCGCCTAGGAACACATCTAAGGGCTATGTAACTCGGGTAGGTTTTAGTCAGTCAAAGACATTGACCGACATTTCCTCTCGCTCCACCCAGAGCGATTGAAGTCATTTGATGATTTGTTTTGCCGCGTCGAATAAGTTTCCGGCCACGTAAAAAAAACGACTAGCTTTTCCAACAAGAATTAGTAGGCAGTCTTACTAGACTGTGATTGTGTAGATTGTGAGTAGGAAATCTTACTACAGTACATTCGCGTTAAGAATGCAGTAAAGTCATCATTATCCGTTGGCCCAGTCCCGCCGCCTAGTGTATTTTTATAAATTCATTAAACTTAATCTTTTAAAATATAATTTGTTTGGTTTTAACGCCACTGTAAATACAGTATCTTGCAGTTGCACTGATAAATCACTGCATTCTTAACGCAAACGAACTAAAGACTGCTAACTCGTGACCCTAGGTTTGTTTATTGCGAAATTAATATACAAGAAATTGGTGCGTGGGCTAGTCGCTGCACTTTTCTGCCACTAGTGCAAATACATTATATCTCAACAGTAATTAATATGGTATGGTAGGATCGGTTTTGTAAATAAGTGTGTTTTTTTTGGTAGGGGAATCATCAGCATGACTTCTCCCGTTTTTGGGCGGAGCGGGAGGGTGTGTCAGACTCTTACTGACTAAACCCCACCCCGTTCCTTCGTTGCCTTCGATCTGGGGGACATGGACTTACCTTTCGGAATTTCATTGTTCCCCAGAGGCTTCGGCCGTACCGGGCCCCTACAGTTTGCTGACATCTCTTTGAGGCGGTTCTGTCCAAGTTATTACCAGACTGCCGGACGGCGAGCTACCCAGTGCTCGCCGTCCTCGAGCCCGCGCCTACGGTGGTCGGAAAAATAAATGCGTTGACATTTTTCTTAAAAACTAAGAACACACTTGCGCGCGTTGATGTCGTTTCCAGGGATTGTTTGAAAGAGTCACCGCGATCTTAGAATGTAAAGGGATACTGAAAGAACACGACTCGGTTTTAGCCAGTAAAAGTCTGACACTCCCTCTTAATCTACCCAGAACTGGAGAATTTTTTAGACTGGATTTGCCTTTTCGTTTATACCGCGTATATCGAAGGACTGGAACAATTTGCATGCTGCGATCTTCCCGTCTGATTATAATTTGGGTGTCTTCAAGGCTAGAGTGAATATGCTCTTAATAAACTAGTGCACCTCACCATCATCGATTGCATCACTGCTTACTATCAGGTGGGATCACAGTCAAGCACTAAAATAAGTTAATTAAAAAACAAAAAGATGAATTCTATCCTAAATTAAAATTATTGCGCGCGTTGATGTCTTTTATAGGGACTTTCTGTAAAGAGAACCTATTCAATATTCATTCATCATCTTCTCAGCCGAAAATCGTTCACTGTTGGACATAGGCTTCCCCAAAGCGTTGTACCCACAACCGGTTCTGTGGTTCTCGCATCCATCAGATTCCCGTAACCCTCGCCTGATCGTCGGTCCACCTTGTGGGAAGTCTCAACGCTGCGTCTTCCGGTACGCGGTCGCCACTCCGGAACTTTTCATCCCCATCGACCATCTGTTCTGCAAGTAATATCCCCAGTTCACAGCAGTTTAACCTATCACATACCCACAAAACGAGACACAATAGTAAAACAATAACACCGCGGTCTCATAGGACCGGTCGGGGATTCATGAATTAAGGTTGACGATTCTTCGGGCTATGTTGGTAACCTTAGCTTTCCTTCGGGTATTTTCAGTGTTAAAATTATTACTGACTAGCTGTCCCCTGCGGTTTCACCCGCATTTTTCGTTACTGCTCCACTCCCGTGGATCGTAGCGTAATGGTATATAGCCTATAGCATTCCTCGATAAATGGGCTATCTATCACTAAAAGAATTGTTCAAATCGAACCAGTAGTTCCAGAGATTACCCCCTACATACAAACTTACAAACTTGCAAACCTAATTTAAAAATATAATTTGTTTGGTTTTAACGCCACTGTAAATACAGTATCTTGCATGCTGATGATTCCTCTACCAAAAAAAACACACTTATTTACAAAACCGATCCTACCATACCATATTAATTACTGTTGAGATATAATGTATTTGCACTAGTGGCAGAAAAGTGCAGCGACTACAAATTTTACCTCTTTATAATATTAGTATAGATGACTAATAAATAGTTTTCGCCTCAATCTAATATTAGACTGTTATTCAGACCTCTACATTAGTTACTAGACATCCAATTAGGATTGCTGAACATAATAAAAAAAAATTGTGTTGGTTGATATACTTTATACCTTTTCATAAAATTAACTAGTTGAAAATATGTCTATTTTTAATCTTTACTCTGATATTCGAAATTAAACACTAGTACATATTTACTGAACTATTAAAATCGAAAGCAATTGAGGAGCTCGTGGCTAAATAATAACAGCCGCACGGGTCGATCTCCAAGGTTAAGCTACGCTTGCCTAGGTTGGTCTGTGGATGGGTGACCATCTTAACATAACGAGTTTCCTCCGTGCCTCGGATAGCACGTTAAGCCGTGGGTCCCGGCTGTCATTTGTAGATCTTTGGCAGTCGTTACGGATAGTCAGAAGCCAGTAAATCTGACTCCAGTCTTGCCATGATGTACCGTGTTACCCCAGTTAATGGGTTGTGGAGGTCTGGTAGGCAGCCACTTCTCGTAAAATACTGGTATTCAGCTAAATCCGGCTTGACTGGAAGCCGACCCCAATATAGTGGGGCTAGGCAGATGATGATTAAAATCGAAAGCAATGGAATATTATTTTTATTATTCCATTAAAAAAAAACATAAAATAACGCTTCCTCTCTCGCTCCCGCTAATCGCTCCGCTTATGCACCGCGCTCGCTACCTAAACAAGTGGTGGACACTTCAAAAACATTTTTTCTGACAATCGTTTATCATAATAAGTAGTAATCTATTCGGGACCCCTCTGGTTCATGTGACTCATCTCTTTTAGGGTTCAGTTGAAGACTTTGGGGGTGTAAAAAACCTTTTTTTTATAGAGAATTATTTTGGAAAGCTTGGAAGAATAAGGCAATGGTTTTTGCTCAGTCATGGGACAAATGTAAATACACGATTGGTCGTTCATTGGAAAACGCAGCGTTGGAAAGGCTCCCACGAAGGCGGAATGATGAGGCCTTTGCCCAGCAGTGAAATAGTACAGGCAAGATATAATAATAGGTACACTCATCACCATATAATCATCATTTCAGCCGCAAGACGACTGCTGGACATAGGCCTCCCCATGTGTCGCCACAGAGAACGCGGTCCTACACAAAAGCCGTATTCAGAAGTACCATTTTTTGGATCAGGCACTTGATCCAGTCGCCTAAAGAGAGCCTCCTAAAGTCTAGGCTCCTAGCTATAAAGTTATTATTATTTTTATCTTTTATTTTAAGTATACTTACCCATATAAACATTATTGATTTAAATTGTTGCAGCATACTCGTAATTAGATAAATTATAACCAAGATTTTTTTTTATATACAACTTTGTTATTTTTCATGATCTTATTATTTACTTTTTTAGTTACTTTGCTTGTACAAACTAAAATAAAATTCCAGTTTTTACCGACGGAACCCACAAAAACAACTCCATTTCTAGCTACTAAAACATTAGTTCCCCATCAAAGATGAAGGCAGGTCAGTTTACGATAAAGCTTTTGTCTGAGCATAGTTTGTTTTTCTGTTACGACGTAATCCGTGGGTCGCATTGTCGGTCGGAATAGTTGAGCTCTCTATTATTGGAGGGTAAACCTTACTAAGAACCCTGCTTGGGTTCTTAGTAGGAATTGGACATAATATAATAAAATGGGCGTTTGGGATTGAAGGAACTTTTGGTAAAATAATAGGAGCCTTTTTGAATTTTTCCGGTTAGGCTCTTGCCTTCCTAGGCGTATAAGGGCCTAATTTACCACCTATGATTAAGTTTCGAGTATCTTACTTGGCAGATAATTTCATACAAATTTTGTTCCATTTTTGAATTTATTCAGAAAGTAGTGGCTACTCGGACATTGTGAAACAGGCCCTAATAAGGGCCGAGTAGCCACTACTTCCCGATTAAATTAAAAAATGGAACAGAATTTGTATGAAATTATCTGCCAAGTAAGATATTGGCAACTAAATCATAGGTGGTGAAATAGGCCCTTGGACTTTTATTGACTATAACCTACTTTTGTTCCTTGTTAGCCTTCCTTTTTCATACAAATCAGAACCCCTTTAGGCTTCGACCCCTCTGGGGCCCTACGTTTTTCTGAATTAAATTTTTCAATTGATCTTTAACAATATTCTAGAACATACTTCTGGGAAAAATAATATCCTATATGCTATTCCAGGATGTAGATTAATAGATACCAATTTTCATACAAATCCGTTCAGTTGTCACACATAATTTCCCCTTGATAATATTAGTGAGATTTTTGTTAACAACTGTAGTAGTAGTTTTAGTAAAGCTACTAATATACTTTTTTTAAACTTTTTATTTGTGTTTTTTTCAAGTGTTAATCTATATTATACAAAAGGAGAAAGTGACTGATAAACATATCAATACACAGCCGAAACTATTGGGAGCGTAAAATTTAGCCCAAGAATTATTTTTATGACTTTCACGCGGGCTGAACCTCTGGCAATACCTAATCTAATGTGTAAAGACAATACAATGCGTGCGAAGTTTGGGAAGGTCATAAAAATCCTGACGATTGGAGTTTCACATCCGAAAACTATTAAAATAAAAATTGTTTTCGTTCATAGTAATGAACAAACTAATATGAAAAAAAATCTTTCTAAAAGCGCCCATTTACAATAACAAAGTCCTTGAAATATAAAAGAATTTATAAACAACTTGGTTACCTATTTAAATAACAGTGAAATAGTAGAATATAGTTAGTCAATGACTCATTTTAAAACAAAAAAATAGTTACGGTATTTCTTGGTCCTTTTACATAAGCCGGGAATCGAATAGGGACCGTTAACGTCGTAAAACCCTAGTTCCTAATGGATGATACTGTTATAGGGTAAATATTTGTGGTTTTGTTATTGTTTGGATACCGTACCGTAGATTTTGGGTACTGTTGAAATTAACAGCAAGAAAATAAAGCATTTTTGTATAATATTTTGGTTTGAGCAATATAATTGATTGCGTGTGGGCAATATTCAAAAGTGGAGCGAGATATTTTGTGGTTATTCATTTATTTATATTTTATTGTATATCAAAATTATATTTCTTAATAGAAAACCTTATAATAAAAAGAAACCCAAGATTGGCAGCCTTATTGCACTCAGCGATTACTTCCAGGCAACCTGGAAAAACAGAGATTGCCTGACCCATATTAACAATAAATCACAAGTATTTGAAATACAGGTAGTGATTTCGCACGTTCTATTATCACAGGCTATGCATTGCACAAACGAGCGGCCTGGACAGTAAATGATTTATTCAGGAAAGTAGTTAAAGGTATTGGCATTTTAGTGGATTTTAGTCAGTAAAGTCTGACACACCCTCCCGCTTCATTCAAGAGCGGGAGAAGAGTTTGGATGATTTCCCACATAATAAAAAGTAAAGAGAGTTAGAAGGGAAAAAGAGTACATTATACAAAACGGAAAGATGTATTGTTGTATGTATTATATCTATATAAATATTTATTTATTTATTAGACGTATTTATGTAAGTTTATGTTGTACACTGGACTCTACCCTCGAATGTTATCTCTCTCTGTCACTCAAAGGTTTGCTGGGAGAAAACTCATTGTTGAGTTAAGCTCGCCTTTGTACATGAATTGTCCAATTAATGTTTGTAAATAAGCTATTGTGTACATTAAAGAATAAATAAAGAATATGAACATTACGGCGAAGGCGAATTGACAGTTTAAAAAATATTGCGTACTTTGAAAATTTTGAGAATTAAAAATACAAACGGGTAAATATTGTGCCATCTGTTGGCAATATTGCGCCATATTTCGTCAGTTTCAACTAGTTCTCTCAACTTCGCATCGTCATGGGGGACAAGAAAGCCTAAACACAATTTATTGAGGTGTATCGAGCTCATAGGTTTTATGCGGGAATCGAACACACTATGCAGCAGTTAATCGCTAAACCACTGCACCAACCGTGCCATCAAATTGATTTAAATTAAATAATTATGATATTTTTAATACCTAGTTCTCTGCCTACTTTGTAAAGGAAATCGCGTCATAGTAACATTCCTGACTATTTATTTAAGTACGGACTGCCGAAGAGGCATCGACGCGCTGTATAAATAAAAAATAATTCAGTACAGAGGTCGACACAAGTGTTATAAAATAACTAGTTGTGTCCTGCGGTTTCTCCCTCGTCTCTCGAATAGTTTTTGTCATGAAACTGGCTATGGTATTGTATTGCGTTGTTTACTGTTTATTAATTATTTTGCACTTTTAAACATGTTAACTAATAAATATTATGGCTTAAAAATGTATGACTAGTGCATGTTCCCAGTGATGACATATGGCTCCGAAACGTGGTCACTCACAATGAGCCTCATCAGAAGAAAGGGTCATGCTCGTAGGTTTCTTATGAGACGTAGCAGAAATGAATGAGGTCCAAGATTACCGACATAGCCCGAAGAATCAATAACTCAAACATTCGAGTCGCCGGAACCAGATGGATGCGAGACGCACAGGACCGTTCGTTTTTGGCGACACTTTGGGAAGGCCTATGTCCAGCAAAAGATATCTTTCAGCTTAAATGATGATGATAATAGTCCCTTGGGATAATTTACATCTGCTCTAAACACAAACTCACAAATCCCCCTCCAATTTCTCAATTAATAAAGAATGAACATCACCTCATTGCTGGAGAATGTCATTAACTGCTGAATAGTGATTATTCCCCAATGTCGGGCAGCCCAACTCTGTCGGTGTCAAATTAACAACGCGGCCGTGATGAATCTCACAGCTGTGGACCGTGGGCCGTGTGCATAATGCGAGTGGGTTTGGGAAAAGCAGGTAAGAATGCAGATATTCAAGATACAAAACTGCACCAATTTTACATCGCAATATCTACTAGAATATCTAGAATTAATTTTCGTTTTCTTTCTATATAACCAAAATTTGTGTTTCACTGCAATCCCGCCTGATGAAAAGCAAGAATGCAATCGGCGATGGTGAGGTGCACTAGTTTATTAAGAGCCCATTCACTCTCGCCTTAAAGAATAGAGAAGATACCCAAAGATATAATCGGACGGGAAGACCGCAGCAGGTAAATTGTTCCAGTCCTTCGATGTTCGCGGTATAAACGACGAGCAAAATGCTTAGTCCGGACCGTAGAGGTTTCATTCAACAACGTAAGGGTGTATACTCGCTTTGTCCGATGGTAGAAAGGAGTTGGCGGAATCAAATCATGCATAATTTACAAGACGTCTACCGCTCTAGGGTGGAGCGGGTGCCTGAGTGTAAGGTGTTTTTTTTTGAGTGGGTTGTCTTCCAAGACTTCTCCCGGTTTAGGGTGGAGCGGGAGGGGTGTCAGAGTTTAAAGGCCTAAAACTCAATCTCATGTGTTCCAGGGTTCCGGGTTTCCCTGACAGCTGCGGTCTCATGGATTAAATAGTGTCGACCCTGCTGGGCCCCTACGGTTTTGCTGACATCTCCTTGAGGCACGCATAGAACACAACGCGCAGTCAATTACTCGGGCTCGGTCTGGACTATTACCGGACAGTCGGACGGTGAGCTACCCATTGTTCCCCATCCTGGAACATGTGGATGGAATCCACATCTCGGTGGCTGGGGTGTGAGGAAGTCCAGGTAGTGGTCTTCGGTTGCCATTTGGCATTCCAGCTTTCTTTTGGTATTACTCATCATCATCATCTGCCTAGCCTTTTGCCAACTATATTGGGGTCGGCTCCCAGTCAAGCTGGATTTAGCTGAATGGGGTAAATGGGGGAAATGGGGTAATACGGTACTTCATGGCAAGACTGGAGTCAGATTTACTGGCTTCTGACTATCCGTAACGACTGCCAAAGATTTACAAATGACAGCCGGGACCTACGGCTTAACGTGCTATCCAAGGCCTTTTGGTATTACTCATTGCTTTTTTATTACTTTGTTTAATATTAAGGTGTCTCAGTTTTTATAATGCCAATAAACGCCAATTTCCTTCTTTATTTTCAGTTCTGCCTTTGTTTTGTCTGGTGATTTCCCAGTTCAAAAAAAAGGTATCACTTGCTGTCCGTTACGATCGTAAAACTAAACCTAACGGGTATTTTAAAGTACTGTTATAAAGTAGCATTATTTTGAGCTTTTGTTATTGTTTTTGAGTCATAAATATTTTGTCATCATTTTACTGTAGTTGATCAATGTTACTTGGGCCCGGTGCAACATGTTTTTTTCTTCCATTCTGTCCTGTTACCCTTCAGAATATCACTAACTCCTTTTTCTCTTACTTCTCGCACAATTCACCCATCTTTTCTTTTGCCGGGACCTTCTCTCTATCATCACATTTATATTTTACGGTTTGTGTGTGTTGTTACTTTAGGAGCCCGTGGCTAGATAATAACAGCCGCACGGGCCGATCTTTAAGGTCAAGCAATGCTTGCCAAGGTTGGTCTGTGGATGGGTGACCATCTTAACATACCGAGTTTCCTCCGTGCCTCGGAAAGCACGTTAAGCCGTAGGTCCCGGCTGTCATTTGTAGATCTTTGGCAGTCGTTACGGATAGTCAGAAGCCAGTAAATCTGACTCCAGTCTTGCCATGAAGTACCGTGTTACCCCATTTAATGGGTTGTGGAGGTCTGGTAGGCAGCCGGTCCTCGTAAAATACTGGTATTCAGTTAAATCCGGCTTGACTGGAAGCCGATCCCAATACAGTTGGGAAAAGGCTAAGCAGATGATGATAGCAGCAGCTAGTATTTTTTAATTTCATTGTGGGCAAATTTTTTGTACTACGAATATTCAGACTGCCAAAATATTCGGCAGGCGCACTGTGCACACGCCTTGGCTCATCAATCATTATCCAGAATCCCCGATTCATTGATATAATTAGATTTGGCGAAAATAAAACTAAAATAAAAAGCAAGATGGCGCGCATTGTACTGTTTGAGCAAAATTAATGATATTTTTGAAAGACTTTAATAAAAATCGCTTTTAGGGTCTTCGTCCACGGTGAGTTGTAGCGATGCAGTAGCGATGTTGTCGCGCGTTGCTAGCTGTTTGCTGTAACTTACACTACGATTCTCAGTTGTACTACAAACGCAATTTTCGCGATACTTTCGCGCTTCAGTAATAAGACAACACGGTTGTGCATTTGCATCGATACAGTCGCGATGCTGTCATCATCATCATCATCGGCCTTGTATAATGTTCCCACTGTTGGGATTCAGACCTCCTCTCCAGGAGAGGAAATGGGCGATAATCCGCCACGCGGGCCCAGTGCGGATTGATGGATGTCACATGTCTTCGACTTTTTGGTTCTAGGACATGCCGGTTTCCTCACGATGTTTTCCTTCACCGTTTTGAGAGCAGTGTTAATGAAGTCGCGATGCTGTAACACGTGGCAAATTCGACAAATGCACATTAAGCAAATGCGTCATCGCAACTGTATCGATGTAATCACGCGACCGTGTAAGATTACATCGGGTAGCGAACAGAGACGCGACTGTCGACAGTTTCGCGTTTGTGTCGCGTTATGGGTAACGTGACCATACGTCCTGCTTTCGGCGGGACAGTCCCGCTTTCAGGCAGTCTGTCCCGGTGTCCCCCAAGAGGCCGAAATTGTCCCGCTTTTGCAAAAAGACCAAACGATAATCAAAATGTATTTTTCGGGGGAAAGCAAATTTTTTTCAGCCGATAAATATAAAAAGAAAAATAAAAACAAAATATAATGTATTTTTCTCGATCGAAATGCGGGGCCCCGTGCGGGAAGGTAGATTTGTTCAGCCGATAAATATAAAAATACAAACTAGAATTTATTCACGCCACTACTGATTTGGTTTGTTTATTTTAAATTATTCTACACTAAAACCTTTTTTTATTACATAATTCCGCAGATGTCCCGCTCTGACAAAAAAAATAACTGGTCACGTTAGTTATGGGTGAGGATAAACAGCTAGTTTATCCTCACCCAAACGCATCGCTACTATACTGATACGCACGCGCGACAGCATCGCTACTTCATCGCTATAATAAGTCGCCGTGGGCGAAGAGCCCAATGAGACCACGCTGCCACGCATCGCGCGTTTGGTTCGATACAGTCATGATGCTGTAGCGCGTTAGTAGCGTGTTAGCATCGCTACAAAAAGTCGCCGTGGGCGAAGGTCCTAAAGAGTCAACACAGTCGTGCGTTTGAACCGATACAGTCGCCATGCTGTAGCGCGTGGCAAATGCGACTAACGTGCGTTAGTAGCAATGCTTTCGTGCGTTTACGAAACGCGCGACCATATCGCAAGTCGCTGTAGGCGAGGACCCTTAAAGTCCTTTGATTAATTACTCTGTACAATATTGGGTGTCGCTTCGCTAATTATGAAGAATGGAGGAGAATCTTATTTAATTAGTTATTACTTTTAGATTACATTTTTGGCAATAACCCGTAGTGTGTGTTGGCATTTACGAATATGGATTGCTAAATGATGAATGTGCCTGAAAATGAGGAATGAGGTTGCCTGGAAGAGATCGCGGAATGCGATAAGGCCGCCCATTGTATGTACCTATGTGTTTTAGTTTCTTTTTGTATTATATGTAATTAATAAAAAATATAATAAATAAATAATGTGCTTGTCAGAATTATGAAAAAATCTTGCTGTTGTGATCGACCCGTGCGGCCGTTATTATCTAGCCACGTGCTCCTCTATAAGGCGGATTATGCTATGCAGTTTTATTATGCTACTCATTGGCTTAGTAAACGTTTTTCTGCCATATGAATATAGATATATATAAAACTAGCTTTTACCCGCGGCTTCGCTCCCGTCAAATGACTACCCTACATATCCTACGCTACCCTACCCTACCTTCCCTACACCGCCCTACCTACCCTACACTACACTACCCTACACTACCCTAAACTATCCTACACTACCCTAAACTACCCTACACTACCCTATACTACCCTACACTACCCTATACTACCCTACACTACTCTACACTACCCTACACTACCCTACCTACCCTACTTTACCTAACTTTTTTTTTTCTTTCCATAAGAACCATCATTGAACTTCAAGGAACATTTAAAAAAAAAATCAACCAAATCGGTCAAGCCGTTTTCATGTTATGTTGTGACAACGGAAAACGGGTTTCATTTTTATATATATAGATAAATCAAAGACAAAAATGGGGGCTAGGGGTTAGCCTAAAGTCTATTCTTAAACAAAATATACACAAATAAAAAATCATAATCGGGTAAGCCGTTTCTCAGGAGTACGATAGCAAATAATGTGATACGAGATTTTTTAATCTCTTTAATATATATAAATCTCGTGTCACAATGTTTGTCCTCAATGGACTCCTAAACCACTTAACCGATTATAATAAAATTCGCACACCATGTGCAGTTCGATCCAACTTGAGAGATAGGATAGTTTAAATCTAAAAAAAAAAGTTAGGTAAAGTAGGGTAGTGTAGGGTAGTGTAGTGTAGTGTAGGGTAGTGTAGGGTAGTGTAGGGTAGTGTAGGGTAGTGTAGGGTAGTGTAGGGTAGTGTAGTGTAGTGTAGCGTAGTGTAGTGTAGGGTACTGTAGGGTAGTGTAGGGTAGTGTAGGGTAGTGTAGGGTAGTGTAGGGTAGTGTAGGGTAGTGTAGGGTAGGCAGGGTAGTGTAGGGTAGGTAGGGAAGGTAGGGTAGGGTAGCGTAGGATATGTAGGGTAGTCATTTGACGGGAGCGAAGCCGCGGGTAAAAGCTAGTATTTTTGAAAGGTGATCTCTAGAGTTAACTGGTTCGAAATGTTTATTTTTAGTGTTGTATAGCCTATTTATCGAGGAAAGTCTAAAATGTGCTATGCGACCTTTAAATCCAGAGATAAGAAGGAACAGGAGTGGGCAAAGAAGGAACAGGATTGGGTTTTAATCAGTAGAAGTCTGACACGCTCCGGGCGGAGCGGGAGAAGTCATTTTGATGATCTCCAACCTTAAAAAAAATCACGTTGTGACCAATATGAGCCGAACGTCAAACTAAAGACGCAACTACTAAAATATTGCCAAACAAATAAAAAATACACCTTGTCCTAAAAAAATAACTCCAAATAATTAAAAAAAAACCTATCTAACAAAACAGCATAATTCTTAAAACATGCTCCTTCATATCGACCGACATTCCAGTCCCATGTTTCATTGTAGAACCGTGTCCTTTAAGTATTTAAAACTAAAATAAAAAAAAAACATAAAAAGGTAGTCTGATGGTAATCTTGATTAGTTGGACATAAACCTTTTCTTTTTGGGCATTTTTAGTCCGTTTGTCATTTGTTTTGTGGGCAAAAAATGACCTTAGACGATGTTTTGTGGGGTGTAGTAAAGTGGGACTTGTTTGAACATGTTCTTTAGAAACTAGAATGGAATCCGAATTATTATCTAGTATATTTTTATTAAACATAGATCATCATCATCTGCCTAGCCTTTTTCCCAACTATATCGGGGTCGGCTTCTAGTCAAGCCGGATTTAGCTGAATACCAGTATTTTACGAGGAGCGGCTGCCTACCAGACCTCCACAACCCATTAACTGGGGTAACACGGTACTTCATGGCAAGACTGGAGTCAGATTTACTGGCTTCTGACTATCCGTAACGACTGCCAAAGATCGCCAAATGACAGCCGGGACCAACGGCTTAACGTGCTTTCCGAGGCACGGAGGAAACTCGTTATGTTAAGATGGTCACCCATCCACAGACCAACCTAGGCAAGCGTTGCTTACATTTTACATTAACATACATATAACATGAAAATAAAAACACTAACTAATTAAAACTACCTTTACACTAACTCTTAAGTACTGTAATCTAAAATATTTTTTTTCAAATCGCAAATTATCTAATAAAAGAAAGAAAGAACAGAAAATAAAATTGCATTATGAAAACAGAAACACTACGTTTATTTTTTTCTTAAAACACACGTACAGTATTTTTTTTCCTAAAATCTGTGTTTTTTATTTACTAAGGGCCTGTTTCACCATGTCCGAGTAGGCACTACTCACTGAATAAATTCAAAAATTTGACAGAATTTGTATGAAATTATCTGTCAAGTAAGATACTCGAAACTTAATCATAGGTGGTGAAATAGGCCCTAAGTGTGGTTTATTCTGTAAAAGTCTGACACGCTGTCCCACTTCACTCTCAAGCGGGAGAAGTCACTAAATGATTTGGCTCCTAAAAAATATAAAAAACTAAAATATATTCTTAACATTTCTGTGTTCACAAGTACACCACACTAACATATTTTTATTTCTTCGATTGAAATAACACTTGTAGAGGTCCGGAGACTATTATTTAAACAAACACGATGTGAGTTAGTCACATTTTTATGGTTACTAGCACTTTTACCGTGACTTCGTTTAAAAACGGTATTTTCAGAGTAGTTTTGAAAAATTGCACAATTATTCTCATTCCTATCCCCATTTATTTACCATCTTATATACCTACCTACATTGATAGCAAATAAAATATCTGAATCTGTCACCTAACTCCTCCTAAACTGCTTGACCGATTTTAAGGAATTTAAACTTCTAGGCAAGTTTACAGTACGTATTTTATATGAGAAGACAGTTTTTGGGTACAATATTGGCTGGTCCAAATCAATACTTATTTATTTAAACTTCATGTACAGTGGTGGTATATAGGCGGACTTAATGCATCAAGATATTCTCTACCAGTCAATTTTAAGACAATATCTCAATTAATATGGTCAATATTGTATCCAAAAGCACTTTAAAATAACAATAATAAAGAAATGTATCCAAATTGTACATAATAATTAATAAAATCACCAATTATGGTATTGAATCAACATATAGTGTCCTCCACGGATCAATTCTTCATTGTATACTAAAATAGTCATAAATTATAAGTCATATCAACAAAAATACAAGCCAATAAACCATTCACACAAACAAACTCATATCAAAAACTTCGCTTTACGCAATACGCCATAAACCCATTAATTAACTACCATTCTTAATTGATATTACTACTACATTAATTAATTGATCAAACCAATCATCTATGCTCTACATCCATAGATTTACTACCGCCCATCCGTCGACCGAAAAACAAATATCCAAAAAAAAAACAATAATAATCTTTGGATATTATAGTCTATACTCAATGGATCGACCGCGGAGGCATAACTCACGGTTGGTATAAAGATCTATAGCTCTTTCAAAGAAATTAAAAAAAAACCACTTAGTCTACCATAATGCATGCCATTGTTGTTGTCTCTTTCTAACTTTAGCTGCTACAAAGGTTAGAAAGGGACGGGTAGACATCTTTATCCTCGGTGTAAAGTACGGACATTCTCAGTTTGAAACGAGTAGCTGTAGAGAGCAGACGTGCGTTCGATTTTCGAATTTTGGATTTTTTGTTTGTAACAGAGATACGATATTTTCGTTTTTGTACTTTGCAGTGTTTCGTTTTGAGACTGTGTTTGTGATAGTGACAAGTGACATTACGATACTATTTCGACTTTTTACTGGAGATTTTTCGGAATTTATTTTCTAAAAGGTTGGTTATACTTTTCATATTATTTGTTAAATATTTCATTTATTTACTTTACATTTATAAAACCACTGCATTTTTTACACAGATCTTCTCAAAAAATTTAACAAAACAATAGTTTTGTACCTCAACGGTATAACTGTAAAAAACACAAAAACTTTTCTAAACACTGAAATACATGTTCTAAACTTAGATTAAAACTTTCGTATAGACTAGAAAAACGCCATTCTTCACCTTTTTAGGTCAAACCAATACTCGACTACCTAACACATACAAAAACACGTGTGAACACAAAAACGTAGAAAGAAGAAACTAAAAGCTATGACAAAACTAAAAGAAAGAAAGAAAGAATGAAAAGAAAGAAATATTTTTTTCCCACATGGACGCACAATAAAATAAATACATTAAACTGTCAGGTTATGAAACTAAAGACAATCTAGTAATTTACAAATAAAAAACTAAAAAATATGCCAAAACTACAAAACAAGAGACAATCTACAAACTTTTATTTCTATTTTCTATGACCCAAGAAACTCTTCAAATTTACTTACATAGACGATTTCCCGTTTTTTTCCAATGAAACACAACACTATATTATATTGTGTAAGTTTATCTACGACATTACTGACACTCAGCAGGACAGGTCCACTCAAATCTGCATGGTACTTTTTTTAAAAGGCCATCTCAGACACCAATCTGCATGGTTCACATAATATTTGACCAATTTTGTATGTTTTTTTTTTAAATAGACTGTTACCCCTGAGTTTGTTTCGGTGTTTCTTCTCAGGGTAGTCAGATAGGAAACACCGGACTCGTCTAGAATAAAATGACAAAAAAAAATTGACCTGTAAAAGTGTTTGTGAAAACCTAATTGCAAAATAGATATAATTTACCCCGTGCCTCGGAAAGCACGTTAAGCCGTAGGTCCCGGCTGTTATTTGTGGATCTTTGACAGTCGTCACGGGTAGTCAGAAGCCAGTAAATCTGACTCCAGTCTTGCCATGAAGTACCGTGTTACCCCAGTTAATGGGTTGTGGAGGTCTGGTAGGCAGCCGCTCCATTTAAAACATGGATATTCAGCCGCATCCGGATAGACTGAAAGCCGACCCAAACCTAGTTGGGAAAAGGAGATGATGATAATTTATGTATTTATATAAAAGGAGAAACTGACTGACTGACATATCAACGCACAGCCGAAACTACTGAGATTCAAAGTCAAAGTCAAAGTCAAAGTCAAATATTTTTATTTCACATAGGCCTACATGGGCACTTATAAAACGTCGAAAACTAGTGCACGGTTCCAAATTGGTCGTTTCCTATGGAGAAGAACCGGCAAGAAACTCCATGGTTACTCTTTTCAAAAAACTATTGGGTTTACAACATTTCCATATTACAACACAGATACTTATGCGAGGACAGTGTAGACCAGTCAGATTGGGAGCATGAAAATTCTAAACTAAGAGAGGAATTTCCAAAATTCACCCTGTAAGGGTAAAAAACAAGGGTTCCAAAGTCAGTATAGCGATCTACGCTTAGGAACATGCAATTTAGCTTCAGTATTATTTTGTCTGACTTAAATTTTCATAATTCATAAGTGCCTGTATGTGAAGGGTCTATTTGAAATAAAAGAAAGAAAGAAAAGCGGTTTAATTACCGTTTGAATCCCTAACCGGTCCTATGAGACCGCGCTGTTATTGTTTTACTATTGTGTCTCGTTTCGCGGGTAAGACGAATACAATAAATAATAATAATGAAAAAAAAATGGGAAAATATGCGTTAAATTCGCGCAATTCATTTATTTGATTTTGAAAGAAAGAAAAACATTTGCGTGAAATGACGCAATCTTAAAACTAGCTTACACACATATATTTCATCATATTATATATCTAAGTCCTATGTGCTTAACCGAGATATTTTTAATACCTAATACCTATAATAAGCCTAGGCTTATAATGTTCCCACTGCTGAGACTCAGGCCTCCTCTCTAGGACCCCTCCTAATATGAATGGGCCATAATCCACCACGCGGGCCCAGTGCGGATTGGTGGATGTCACATGTATTCGAATTTTTTTACCTTGTCCTAGGACCAAACATTTGAATTCAGTTTCCTCAAGAGTTTGCCCGTTGGCAATACATAACATGATTGAAAAGATTGTCCATGGAGTTTCTTGTACACACTTCTCCATAGAGATCTACGATTTGGTATGTACAGTTAGCATTTTTTTTTCTGATTGACTGACTTCTTGACAATTCAAGTGTCTGTAAATGGTTTATTCTACTAATATAATAAACGCGTATAGATGGATGTTTGTTAAACTTTCACGAAAAAACTACTGAATGGATTTTTATGAATATTTGTATAAAGTTAGACCATGTCCTGGAATATGGGATACTTTTTATCCTAAGAGAATAGTCCCTTGGGATAATGTACTAACACGCAGGCGAAGTCGCTGGCAGATGCTAGAATGAAATCATCATCATCTGCCTAGCCTTTTCCCAACTATATTGGGGTCGGCTTCCAGTCAAGCCGGATTTAGCTGAATACCAGTATTTTACGAGGAGCGGCTGCCTACCAGACCTCCACAACCCATTAACTGGGGTAACACGATACTTCATGGCAAGACTGGAGTCAGATTTACTGGCTTTCTGACTATCCGTAACAACTGCCAAAGATCTCCAAATGACAGCCGGGACCAACGGTTTAACGTGCTTTCCGAGGCACGGAAGATGCTAGTATGAAATAAAGGCTTTAACTCTTTGATTCTCATGTCTTATCATCATCTGCCTAGCCTTTTCCCAACTATATTGGGGTCGGTTTCCAGTCAAGCCGGATTTAGCTGAACACCAGTATTTTACGAGGAGCGGCTGCCTACCAGACCTCCACAACCAATTCTAGGAAATTCATATTCCGGGCTGTTACTAGGAAATTAATAATAGAATAACCTAAGACGAACAATTAACGTTATTTCTTTCTTTCTTTTATTTCTGAGAAACATAAGAATGGAAGCTAAAGTCCCACCATCAATAGTCGTGCTTATAACGTTTAGGGCAACGGGATATATGTAGACATTTTCTGTTTACACTGATGTCATAAAGACGAAGTATTATATGCAGTGATAGGAATAGGTAGTGCCTATTTGCCTAAACTTCGAAGAACAGAGACAAGAAACACAGACTTCCTTAGGACTAAATTTTTCCCGAGATTCCCAACATTTCGAGACAACATATAAATTTTTGGAAATGTTTTTGAAAATTTGGGGATACTTATTGTGACGGGCGGGAAACTACGAAACCCTACACTGAGAGTGGCCCGACACGCTCTTGGCCGGTTTTTTTAATGATAAATTCTTTCTTCTATAGAGAATAAGTCGCAAGCTTTAGGTAAATATAGACGAATTACTTATTCCAAATAACATTTTTTTTAAATGTATTTAAATGTTGTCTCGAAATTTCGGGACAGATGTCTCGGAAAAAATGTAGTTCTAAGGAAGTCTCCATTTCTTGTCTCTGTTCTTCGAAGTGTAGGCAAATAGGCACTACCTATATGGGATAGGATGAAATTTGGCGCACGGGTAGACCGTATCCTGAAAGAGTATATAGGATTTCTATCCCGGGATAATGTTCAATTTTTTAAATTACGCTTACCTATGGTCTATTCGCCGAAGCATGAGCCAAAAGGTAAACAAAGAAATCATTTTTTCAAAATGGCGGGTATAACCCGACCGATGACAAAACGTCATATTTTAATGTGAAATGTTCGCAGTATCTGTGGTCTACAATTTAGTAGTATTAAAATGTCATTTTAGGTTCTTTTACATGTAAGCTATTTAATACATAATTAATAAACATTAAGAAAATAATTAAAGGCATTTATAATGTTTGATTTCAAATAAATCTGAAAAGATAACATAAGTTCCACAGACATCATTCTAAAATATAATTTCTAATGTTGTCAGTGTATTAATACCGTAGTTATTTTTATAAAATATGTTCACTACATCAATCGTGACATATAAAGAACCCTTTTTATGGTTTGTTTACCTTTTGGCTCATGCTCCGGTGAATAGACTATAGAAGTAACCTATTCACTCTTGACTTAAAGAGCTCTAGGTTGTAGCTATCAAGAAACACAGATTCCAGGGAGGAATTCCACTCCTTAGCTGTACACACAATGAATGTGTTTCCAAAACGTTTTGTGCGTATGGGTGGGATGTCAAGCATGTACCGGTAGCGCATCGCCGTACGCCTGGTGGTCCGATGATGGTTCTATTTGTATCTTAGCATTTTTACGATCCATCCTAAGGTTGTCTGGTAGATATCGCTGTCATATAAAACCTCCATTGTACCCATAGATTTAGTTTATTGTATTAACTGTTACTTTTTTGGTGTTCCATAAGTTTAAGTTTATTCTATTCTCTTTTTTTTATTGTCATAAACTAGTGCTTGACTGCGATCCCATCTGGTAGTAAGCAGTGATGCAATCGTAGATGGCGAGGCACACTAGTTTATTAAGAGCCTATTCACTCTAGCCTCGAAGACACCCAAATTATAACCGGACCGAAAGGCTGGCTGCCCTGCTATTCGATTCTTTCAACTAGGAACTGTCGGGCGAGCCCCTAGTATTGCTCTATGTTGCCACTATTGTTAAATGTTTAGTTAGGTATAGTCTAGGATCTAGGTTAAGAAGTTTTTCAAGTAAACACCTGAAAAAATAACAAAACATCAGCTAGAGAAACGTGTATAGGACAAAAACTGCCCCAGTTTTGCACCGGTGCTAAATACACAAACATTCTTCTTCTAGCTAGGCCTTATGCCATTTATTTGGAGTCGGTACTCCATGTCTTCATTTTCCATTGAGCAGTATTTTGTGACATGTCGGTGGCTAGATGACCTTCGTAAGAGTAGTTTTTTCGATTAAATTGAAGCATGTGCCCAATTTTTGCAGTTTTTCGAGCACCATGGGGGTAGCACAGGTTCTTCAGGGTTGCAAACTTGGGTGTTAACTACTCAAAAGGAATCTAACAACATATAAAAAAATATAGTAGAGATACATTTTGTTTATCCTTTTTTATGTTAATATTCTTCTTTTTCTTCTTTGCGAGTTTTGGCAACCTGTATGGCTCTGGCATTAGACTCGTTTAAATCCTGATCTGATCGTGTTAATATTGACTGAATTTTGCATGTGTTTCCTAAACTATTATGCCAAATAACACCATTTTTCTTTCTTAGTTTCAGTAATTTTTGCACTACTATAGTGTCTCTTCAAGAGATTCGCTAGTAGTTATTACCAGTCGATAGCGATGTGGTAGAGTTTTTTGACACTATATTTTAGTTAGTCATCATCTGCCTAGCCTTTTCCCAACTATATTGGGGTCGGCTTCCAGTCAAGCCGGATTTAGCTGAATACCAGTATTTTACGAGGAGCGGCTGCCTACCAGACCTCCACAACCCATTAACTGGGGTAACATGGTACTTCATGGCAAGACTGGAGTCAGATTTACTGGCTTCTGACTATCCGTAACGACTGCCAAAGATCTCCAAATGACAGCCGGGACCAACGGCTTAACGTGCTTTCCGAGGCACGGAGGAAACTCGTTATGTTAAGATGGTCACCCATCCACAGACCAACCTAGGCAAGCGTTGCTTAACCTTGAAGATCGACCTGTACGGCTGTTATTATCTAGCCACGAGCTCCTCCATATTTTAGTTAGTATAGAATTTAAAAAAAAATCTACTGTAGTTATAGGTAGTTAAGTATTTTCTAAATTGTAGAAATAAATTAATAAAAGGAGAGATTCGTTATAATCTATTTTGCCCAAATAAAATTCTTAGCCCATAACTTAAGAAAACAAACGACATTTCACTCGAAAGATTGTACTACTTTGAGAAAAGATTTCAAAGATACATACATAATATTGGAAATTAGCATTTCTATAGGCCGGAGCCCGGAAGCATATATTTTTTTAAACCAAAAAAGTTACGAGTCTATGAGAAAAAATTGGCTTTTGAATTTTAAAATATGCTTCGTTAAAAAGTTGGGTTTTTTTTGACAATTTTTGGTAAATATTACCTGCTATTGACCTGCTTTAGCTTTGCATATTTTCTATCACATTCCTTGCCTCTAGAATAATAAACCATATAATGTACCCACTACTGGGCCCCAGGTCTCCTCTTTAGGAGAGGGCATCGCCTCTCCTAGAGAAGTTTTCCCATTGACCGCAAACCACCACACAGGACTGCAGCTCATCTGCTGCTAAGCTGTCCAGTAGTCGCAGGTTACAGGGCAAAGCACTTCGGAGACCCAGGTACCCTCCGTGATATGATCAGTAACACCAAGGCGCTGCTGGCCTTTCCTGAGAAGCTGGGGTGAATCGAATGACACTTTTGTCCCACCCATACGCAAAATACGCGCTTTAGTCGTGGAGTTGCGGATACCAGCCCGTTATACTATACTATACTCGTGCTATAACCACCATACGGGCCCCGTTCGGTTTGATAGCAGTCACATATCTTCTATCGCGTCTCAAACGGCTTGACCGATATAGATGAAACTCTGGGAGCGGGCCCCTGAAAGTTTTGAAAATAGAATTGGACCCGGTAGGTTACACTGCAATTGGGTTACCAATTTTTGTTCGGACGAAAAGCCAATTTTCGGACAGGACAACGTCTGTTGCGATCGCTAGTACATATATACATGCCTGAGTTGATAAAAGAGAGCCCCAGGACCTTGGAATTAGGGCACACTTTAAAAAAGTACATACACAGTACATTGCAAGTTAAATAAAAGTACCAATAACTAATATTGATTAAATTATTCTCTAAACAAGAACATGTCAAGTTTTTAATCTTATCAAATTATTTATATAAGATGTGAGCGAAGCCACGGGACGTAACTAGTAAGTTATAGATCAGTCACGCAGGGCCAATCGCGGGGGGTCTGGCTTTTGATTCTGAACTATTCTTCGCTTATAAGGAATAGTTATTATAGGACAAACTTTGTAAGGAACTGTAAAATATGAGGCTTTAGGTTGCATCTGTTTAAGTAGCTGAACTTTGAGGCTATATAAATATTTATATTTAATACTTAAGGGTGTCTTTCCCGAGGTAAAGTTTCAAACAAGCAGTCTTATGTGATTATATCGTAGTTACTTTTACTAGATATTTGTAAATATCGACGATAATGATAATGTTATTTAGGTTTCTATTAATTACTCAGATACCCGCGAAACGAGACACAATAGTAAAACAATAACAGCGCGGTCTCATAGGACCGGTTGGAGATTCAAACGTTAAAATCAAATCATAAGTTTGTGTAAGGCTAATCCAGTCAACACTTTTGAAAATCTGCTATTTTACGCCTTCATAAAGTACTCTTAAATTAAAAAATAAAGGGTCACAAGAATCAGATGGTTGCGAGACGAACAGGACTGGTCGTTTGAAAAAGGCCAGCAGTGGACATCTTTTAGCAAAAAATATGATGATGATGAGTCAAAGAGTGTATAGCGTCAATGATCCCGTGGTTCCTTTTCGTATAGGCCCGGTGGACCAAAGACTTCTTTATTTTAAGACTAGCTTCCGCCCGCGGCTTCGCCCTCAACAACAAAATCCCTTCCCTTCCCTTTATACTTACTTTTGTCTTCTAGATTACATTGACTTTTTATGCACCTACCATATTGTCTCTTCACCACCCTAGGTTGACTGGTAGAGAATGCCTATGGCATTAAGTCCGCCTTTGTACAATGCGTTGCATAAAGAATAAATAAATAAATAAATAAAATCGAAGAATAAATAAGATCACGCTTTTTTTTTTCCTATAGCCTATATGTTAATCCAGGGTATAACCTAACTACATACCAAATTTCAACCAAATCGGTCCAGCCGTTTTTACGTGAAAGAGTAACAAACATACATCCATCCTCACAAACTTTCGCATTTATAATATTATATTATTAAGTAGGATTGGATGTCATCGATATGACTTCTCCAACTCTGATCGGAGCGGTCAGACTTCTACTGACTACCCACTCTTATTCCTTCCAGGGTTCCGTCTCTCTTACATTTAACGCAGGGCAAAGACTCTTAAGTACCCCATTCTAGAACATAACTACACTGTTAAGTCTTAATCCTATTTCTCAATATTCAAAGCTGAGTGAGAGTGATTAGTCAAAACTATTGTGCAACCATTGTTCTAGTGAGTAATGCAGTCGGAATCTAGCCAGACTGTTACCTCACAAGTCTAGACTTTCAAAATATGCCTGATCTATAGTTTGTCGTAGGCGAATCGTGGACCAGCCTGTTTAAAATCTGTAGCTGATATTGGTTAGTTGGATTTATGGGGAGAGGATTTTTATGGCGGATTTTGTGGTGTTAAGGTTGGTGGTTGTTTCAGATCATGAATTTTGTGTTGTAATGTAGATTAGAGTCTATGATTTAGCTTTGTGTTATAGGAAGAAAAAAATAAAGAAATAAAACAAGAATAAAAAAGAAGGAAAGAAAAATTAACTGCGTGAATATGTTTTTTCTGCTATTGAGAATTTCTGAATTCGAATGGAACAATCTAGGGAAAATTTTAATCTATATAAGATGTAGTTAAATACAAAGGTTAAATTTGACTAAGATATCGCTGAACAAACGCGTTCAATGGAATTTAGAATCTTTTCTTTTTTTAAAGTCGGTTAAAAAGGTTCCAAACTTAAAATAAGTACACATTTCTCGTACAAGACAGATGGTCGTTTCGGTCGAAATATACTGAAGTAGCGACCACTTAGCGGAAGACGCAGCGCTGGAAGGCCTCCCTCTAGGTGGATCACGGACCTGGTGAGGGTCGCAGGTGATAGATATGTGACACGCATAGGACCGTTCGTTGTGGCGCCACTTAGAAACGACTAATATCCAACAGTGGACGTTCTTCAGCAGAAATGACGATGATAATTAATTCATGAATCCCCGACCGCGATTCCGAGACCGCGCTGTTATTGTTTTACTATTGTGTCTCGTTTTGCGGGTATGTGATAGGTTAAAATTATTCTTGTAAATGGTTCCATTAAAATAAAATCTTCACATTCACGTTCAAATTCAAATACCTCAATACAGGTAACAATCTGAATAAAATCTCGAGAAGAATGTTGTAAAAGAAGCTGTTTATGAAAACATTCTAATTACTGGTTTGTACCGAGATGTTATCTCCACATCGATTTGTTTAAACAAATCTTTTAATTTTATTGATATGTGTAGGTAGGTAGATATTACTAAAACCTCTCCTTTTGGGGTCAGTGAGGAGCTCGTGGCTAGATAACAACAGCCGCACGGGTCAATCTTCAAGGTTAAGCAACGCTTGCTAAGGTTGGTCTGTGGATGGGTGACCATCTTAACATACCGAGTTTCCTCCATGCCTTGGAAAGCACGTTAAGCCGTAGGTCCCGGCTGTCATTTACAGATTTTTGGCAGTCTTTACGGATAGTCAGAAGCCAGTAAATCTGACTCCAGTCTTGCCATGAAGTAGGAACCGTGTTACCCCAGTTAATTGGTTGTGGAGGTCTGGTAGGCAGCCGCTCCTCGTAAAACACTGGTATTCAGCTAAATCCGGCTTAACTGGAAGCCGACCCCAATATAGTTGGGAAAAGGCTAGGTAGATATTGATGATGATATGTATAGGTAGATATTACTAAAACCACTCCTTTTGGGGAGAGACTTATTAACACTTTAATAGCGGCACTTGCGTACGGGGCTTTTAAGACCTTGTTTGAAAACTATAGTGATGACGGTAAGGGGCTTCTTAGACCCCGTAACGTTTAAGGAACTATGAGCATTTTGATTTAGTACGGTATGAGGTCAAAGTGACGCCGTATTCATGTAGATACATCATGGATTCTGTTTAAATAGGTATATCATCATCTGCCTAGCCTTTTCCCAACTATATTGGGGTCGGCTTCCAGTCAAGCCGGATTTAACTGAATACCAGTATTTTACGAGGAGCGGCTGCCTACCAGACCTGAACAACCCATTAACTGGGGTAACAAGGAACTTCATCACAAGACTGGAGCCAGATTTACTGGCTTCTGACTATCTGTTTAAACAGGTATATATTTATCTATTATTTAAACTAAATCAAATTGAAGTTATGGTAAAGAACCAACATAGCACAGGAGTCTTACTCACTCCACTCTCTCCGCTTTCGCTTCACTCTAGAGCGGGAAAAGTCATTAGATTCCCTCTCGAAAAAAAAAAGATATCTCAAGCATTCTTATTGATAGGCTCGCGCTTAACCGCTATATCTTCTGATGGTAAGTGACGAAGTAGTTTACAATGAAGCACGCTTGCTTTAAAGTAACCTATTCACTCTTGACTCCATAACCCAAAGGTTGTACCCAACAGTACACATTCCTTCACTCATTCATTCGTTCAAATTCCTTCACAGTTTTTTCTCTGAACTTTTTCACAGTAAATCAATTACTGTGACTTCGGCACGGTTACTATGACATTCTTGGTCGTGACTTTTGACCTCGGAGACCCTAAAATTTAGGGTCACGAAAATCGTCAAGTCGTGAGTTTTTTAACTTTTGGATGTAACTTTTCGATTCTGATACGTTGACACGGTCGAGTGAAAGAATTTGGAATAAAAGAGTCAATTATTAAGTTTTTTTTGGTCGAAGAATTTTTTTTTTGTAAAAAAGTGACCGTCGGTCATGAACCGGGTTAAAAAGTTACTCAGATCGAAGTCTTATTGATGAAAAGAAAAGAATAGAAAATATTGGGTTTAACACAGGCGCGGTACGACAAACAAAAAGTATTTTTTTTACAACTTAGTTTAGCCGAGTTCAATAAAATCAACCACTAAAAAGTATAAAATAACTTTACATTTCGGAAGTCAGTGTTTTTGGTTTTGTTTCTTTCTTATTTACCACAGATATCAGGAAACTTGGCAACATAGAACCACCTTGGAAGACGGAGCAAATATTTGTATTGCCTACATATGACGTATAGTTCCGTGGTTTACATGTTTGTGAACTTACGGGACCCACGTTATTGGAATAATTTCTAGTGTATTAATTTTTTTTTATATAACATAAACTAGTGCTTGACTGCAATCCCACCTGATGGTAAGCAGTGATGCAATCGTTGATGGTGAGGCGCACTAGTTTATTAACGTTTGAATCCCCAACCGGTCCTATGAGACCGCGCTGTTATTGTTTTACTATTGTGTCTCGTTTCGCGGGTATCTGAGTAATTAAGAGAATTTTGATTACAATCGGACGGGAAGACCGCAGCAGGCAAATTATTCCAATCCTTGGATGTACGCGGATATGAGTATAATACATTTTATAATATTCCCTCTTAAGGAGAGGGAATGAACCGTAATGCACCACGCGCGCCCTGTGTTGGTTGGTGGATGTCACATGTCTCCGAATTTTTAATTCTAGAATGGACGGATTCAATCCCAGCCAGACGCATTACTTTGTGTAATTTATTTCATCACCACTGCTCTCAAAACGGAGAAAGAAAACATCATGAGGAAACCGGCATCCTAGAACCAAAAAATCGAAGACATGTGACATTCGCCAATCCGTACTGGGCCCGCGTGGTGGATTACGGTCCATTCCCTCTCTTAGAGAGGAGGCTTGAGTCCCAGTAGTGGGAACATTATAAGGCCGATTATGCTATTTGAACATCAGGTAGCCACACTACATTACAGTAAAGTTTTTCAATCTAACGCGCCAACTTATAATACAGCGTGTTATACGATATTATTAATATCACGAAATCGATACTTTTGACAAATAAGTCATTTCTAAATCACATAGAATGTTTTTTTTGTATAATAATACAAGTTTTTAGTAATTTTAGGTCTAAAAGTAAAAAAGTAATACGAATGATCGTATTTTAATATTAATTTCACGACTCTTGGAACTTGTTATTGACCCCGAGTGAGTAGAGAGGGGACATTTTATCGGAAACTTTAACATACCGAGTTTCCTCCTTACCTCGGATAGCACGTTAAGCCGTAGTTAGATGAAATAATAGGCTAGATAATAGGTTAGATAATAACAGCCAAACAGGACCACAAGGTTAAGCAACGCTTGTCAAGGTCGCTCTGTGGATGGGTGACCATCTTAACATACCGAGTTTCCTCCGTGCCTCGGAAAGCACGTTAAGCTGTAGGTCCCGGCTGTCATTTGTAGATCTTTGGCAGTCGTTACGGATAGTCAGAAGCCAGTAAAGACTCCATTCTTGCCATGAAGTACCGTGTTACCCCAATTAATGGGTTGTGGAGGTCTGCCAGGCAGCCGCTCCTCGTAAAATGCTGGTATTCAATTAAATCCGGCTTGACTGGAAGCCGACCCCAATCATCATCATCATCTGCCTAGCCTTTTCCCAACTATATTGGAGTCGGCTTCCAGTCAAGCCGGATTTAGCTGAATACCAGTATTTTACGAGGAGCGGCTGCCTACCAGACCTCCACAACCCATTAACTGGGGTAACATTTTGCATGAACAGAGGGCTAGCTCGTCCTTTGTCAAAAAAATGGCATTGCCATTTAACATGGCAATGCTATAATACTATAAATAATGCATAAAATACCTGAAAAAACCTTAGTTACATTCGGCCTCGGAATTCACTTTTTGGCATCTTTCCCATCACTAGCAATAAATTTGACGGTTCCCCACGAATTTGTCAATTTATAAGCATTTTATTATTTCCTCCGTAGTTTTAAATAAATCAATATAAATTAAGTTAGAATCGAAATAAATTCTGCTGTTTACGATAATATCTTCGTATCGCTTATCAATAGCATAATCAGGCCATAATTGACCCTCGCTAACGCTCAAGCCGAAAACGTTACAAAGCAATTTGACTATTTTTTATTTGGCAACCTGAACTTATAGTTTGTCTTGGTATGGCCATGTGAAAAGGAGGGGATGCAACTTATGGGGATAAAGTGAGAGATGAGTATATTAGAGGAAATTTAAAAGTGGCACCAGTGACTGAAAAGTTGAAAGGAAATCCTTTGAAGAGGATGGATGGAACGCATGTTAATAAAAGAGTTCTGAGTATAAATGAGTGTGAGGGAGATACCTTAAGAAAAGATGTGGTAAGTAATAGGGATGAATAGAAAAAACCGTGTGGAGTGACAGGACAGAATGGAAGAAAAAAGAATGATGCTGGGTCTTATCAGTCTTATGCCTTCTCTGCATGAGAGGGAGAGTAGGCTGTGATCCATCATACTAACACAATATGGTTTGTTGTTTGTTTGTACTTAAGCCCGTTTTCAATAACCTACCGCAGTTCATAGATAGATAGTTATCCCCGATAAACAGTAAGATTCTATCTATCAATCCACAACTTTCGGTAGGTCATAGGAAAGCAAGTAAGGGCAAAAGGATAGATTTGTTTATCTTTAATCGCTGAAAGTGTTGATAGATAGCTTATTGAAAACGGGCGTTAATCATCATCAGCCAAAAGACGTCCACTGCCGGATATAGGCCTCCCCCAAGCGTCGCCACAACGACCGGTCCTCGTCTCGCAATAACACCAAAAAATTAGCTTAAACACAAATTATAATATCTAACACTAATTTACATCTTCTAAATAAAAACATTAAAAGTCTTCATCAATAAAAATACTTACATAAAAATTATTGAGAATTGCGTTCAAACGCTATAAACATGGCCGTTTTAGAAATCAAGAATCGCAGAAAAAAACTAATGGTTTCGGTAATACGATTACACGGGTGGACACGTTTTTTTATTTGTATTTATTAACATATTAATATAAAAAAAAACTATCTTAAGTATACTCTGATAAATATTATGTAAGGACTTTTTCACACTATTCGATTGATCATTATCATCATCTGCCTAGCCTTTTCCCAAATATATTGGGGTCGGCTTCCTGGCAAGCCGGATTTAGCTGCGGCTGCCTACCAGACCTCCACAATCCAATAACTGGGGTAAAATGGTACTTCAAGGCAAGACTGAAAGATCTACAAATAACAGCTGGGACCTACACTATTCGATTGATATAAGCTAAAATTTGCCTATGAGTCAGATAGTATTAGACGTTGCTGAAATCTCTACGGTCTGGGCTGAGCGTTTCGCCTCGTCGTTTATACCGCGTACATCGAAGGACTTGAACAATTTGCCTGCTGCGGTCTTTTCGTCCAATAATAATTTCGGTGTCTTCAAGGCTAGAGTGAATAGGCTCTTAATAAACCAGTGCGCTTCACCATCACCGATTGCATCACTGCTTACCATCAGTCTCCTCAGGGATATGTCCTAACAGGCGTTGTATAGAGGGGGTTTCAGGATTGGTCTTTAAGAAGTCACGGTACCCTCTTCTAAGGCTATTCACCGGGATGGAATTAGTAAAATTCCTCCATGGTTTCTGCCCCCGAAAGATCAGAGACCTTTTGAAAGAGTCAAAAAAAAGGTATAACTTAGAGGTCTTTGAGTCAAGAGTGAATAGGTTTCTACTAGGCAAGCGTGCTCCATTGTTGACTACATCATCGCTTACCATCAGATGAAAATTAAAATTCCTCGAAACTATTCAGCCGTAAACTATAGTATTTGTAAAGCCTGACAATCGAAAACATAATTAAAAGTAACGTGTTTTTAATACACAACCTTCTATCAATTTATGTAAAACAAATTAGACAGCACCAACCTACTAAAAAACAAGTTTAACCATAAGCTAAATAGATTCCTCAAACCATAGATTATCACACAACACCACACATAAAAATAAACACTCACGATAATATGTATTAATAAAAAATAAACAATTATTTAAATAAGACGATAAATATTAATGACACTTGTAATTGCGACACGTATGTCGCGATAAATAGTCGCATAATGTGGTCGTAGCCTTATTTATTTTAAACTCATTTTCTAGTGTCGTTGGTAGGTCATATATCTTGTTTATGGTCCATAGATAATATTGTTGTTAAGAACCGGAACGGGTTTAATGGAGTTTCAACTTTTTAAAGATAGAATGATGTGTTTGATAGATTTTTTGGCGGGATTTTGTCTAGTGAAGTACAGTGGCTGTTTTGATTCGCACATTGATTAATATTGTAGTCTGCAGTTTTTTTTGTACATTACGGTCGTTATAAGTTGGCGAGTCTGAAGTTAGGTTCTGCGAATTATGGCGCTTGAAAACTCTCGTACGAAAATATAGGTTTTAAAAAATTTATGCAATTTGCAGTTTTTATTGCTGTTAAAAACAGTTATTGGCATTAATTTTTATAAAACCTTTATTTTTGTACAAGTTTTCAAGCGCCAAAGTTCGCAGAGCCTAACTTCAGACTTTCCACGGAGTTTCTTGTACGGTCTTCTCCATAGAGATCTACGCTTTGGAACGTGTAATTTAGCTTCACTTTTTTTTTAAAAACCTATCCAAGTATTTTTGTTTTAAATATAGGTACATATAAACTAGTGCTTGACTGTGATCCTACCTGATGGTAAGCAGTGACACAATCGTTGCCTATTCACTCTAGCTTTCAAGACACCCAAATTATAATCAGACGGGAAAACCACAGCAGGCAAATTGTTCCAGTCCTTCAATATACGCGGTATAAACGACAAGTCAGAACTACAATAGTATTTCTAAACTCACAATTGTCCACTATCGCACCTCATAGTAAGCGATGACGTGGCCGACGATGGAGCTAGGGTTGCCAGATCTACAAACCGAAAAGCCGGACAAACCAGCAAGTTTCGACAACTTTCACACAACGCTATCTAGTCCCAAGCTAAGCAGAGCTTGTGTTACGAGTACTAGACAGCTGATAAACATACTTAAATACTTCTAAATACATACATATTATAGATAAAGTACACCCAGAAACAGAACAAAATTTGATCGTGCTCATCACACAAACATTTGTCCTGGGTAGGAATCGAACCCACGACCTCCGGCATAGCAGTCAGGGTCACTAACCACTAGACCAACAGGCCAGCAGTTTAGCCAGACATTTGTTTAAAAAGGCCGATTTTTTATTATCACGCAATTAATGCACTGAAGTTTTACTTTTTACATTCTAATGAAATAACAAGTCATTACTGGTCTGCAAACGCTTGCAATTACAAAACCAAACGAAAATTTAAAAAATTGACAAATTTAAAAAGCCTAATAAAAGCCGGGCAGGCCGCACCTAATTTTACCGGACACACAACTAAAAAACCGGCCAAGAGCGTGTCGGGCCACGCTCAGTGTAGGGTTCCGTAGTTTCCCGTCCGTCACAATAAGCCTCCCCAACTTTACAAAAACTTTTTTATTTTACTACTTTGTCGGCGTGATTGACATACATATCGGTACCAAATTTCAACTTTCTAGAGTTAACGGTCACAGAGATTAAGCGAGGACGGACGGACAGACATGGCATGGAAACTATAAGGGTTCCGTTTTTGCCATTTGGCTACGGAACCCTAAAAAGCCTGACTGTGTCTGACTTTATCCTGACGCCTGGCAAAGCTAGATGGAGCACGCTTGCCTAGAAGTAACCTATTCACTCTTGACTTAAAGGACCTTAGGGTTATAGTTACCAAGAACTGCGCTCCAAACCGATGATGAGAACGTTCAAACATAGTTTTATCTTCTTTTTACGATAAGGATATAGACTTTGAGCATTAAAAAGGGACAGGTATATAGAACATAGGTATGAGTGAAAGAGACCACGATAGTGTCGTCGAAACAAAGGTTGTACTTTTTCTAAACCTGGAAGAGACGTAATAAAGTTCGTGTGCTAAGCTTGTTTTAATCTTGAACAACAAAATGCTAGGGATGTCGACAATGTGTTAAAAAATATCGATAACGTAGTTGATAAAAATCATCTATCGTATTTGTGCTTGTAATTTTTGAGTTTCTCAATTTTCTTATACTTTTTTAGTTTAATAGTAAAAAAAAATACTATAATTTTAAATTAGGTTACTTTTTTAATCATTCTTGGATAGATTGTGCAAGGAAACTCCCAGAATAGCTGTTTTCATTGCTAAAAGCGTTGTTAGGCTTCCCACAAAATGATCCAACTAACCACTAGACCAACAGGCCAGTCTATATATAGTCAAGGGAAATGACAGCATGAATCAAAATCAACCATCATCATCATTTCAGCCGAAAGAAGTCCACTGCTAGATACAGACCTTCCAACTTTTTTTTATATAGTATTAACTAGTTATTTCACCTGATGATAAGCAGTGATGCAATCGTTGATGATGGTGAGGCGCACTAGTTTATTAAGGGCCTATTTACTCTAGCCTTGAAGGCACACAAATTATAATCAGACGGGAAGAATGCAGCATGCAAATTGTTCCAGTCACTCGAAGTATGCGGTATAATGATATTTATTTTGCAAGTAGGTTTTTACAAACCATTTTGTTTTTGTAATTTTATACAAGATGGAGTCGGTAACACTTTGTCACCACAACGAACGGTTCTGTGTGTGTCACATCGATATATCGATACACATTTCCAACAGCCCAACACTATCACCCAACAAAATACAGTCTCGAGTTTATGGCTTAGTTTGTCGTCCTAGGCACGTCATGTGGCCTAAGACCTGAGAGACAAGTACTAACCCTGTAAAGACCAGCCATTTTACATGATCCAACGCGCACCCAGGCGGGAACGCATTTCGGTTTAGAGATAACTAAATGTTAGTACTTTTATACTCTGTGTATAACATTTTTATGAGTCTTGTGCGTCTGTCTATCTGTTTAGTTTATTTTTTGTTAATGGAACTAGTGTGATTTGTTTATAACAGTATTTTGTGTTAAGTATTTGGGAGATGGGTGTGTAAATAATTACATTATAGGCATGTATATTCGTAGATACTGTTTTTATAAAAAAAAATACAAAACAACTTATACATACATAGTAAATTAAAAAAGATAAATCAAATAAAGAAAAAATTAAAGCAATTCAAAAATTAACTAGTGGTCCAGAGAAGCAAAGGGCAATTGAAGGAAAATAGGAGAGGTTTTAGTAAAAGTAAAAATCAGACATGCCTCCTGCTCTGCTTTAAAGCGGGAGAAGTTATAGGACGATTTTACATCTTAACAAAATAAAGAAGAAAAAACTAGAAACACCAACATTCGAAATGTAAAATTTGCACTTTTTAGTTAGTATTGAAGTGATTTTTATTTTTTTGGAAAAAGATTTTTTTGTATTACTTATTTGTTATTTAGTAGTATAAAATGTCGGTCAGTGAAAAAAGTTAAGTTAAATTGCACTTTCCAAAGTGTAGATTTCTATGGAGAAGAACGTTTTTTTTATAATTGATAGGCTCGCGCTTGACCGCATCTCACCTGATGGTAAGCGATGATATGGTCGACGATGGAGCACGCTTGCCTAGAAGCAACCTATTCACTCTTGACTTAAAGACCCCTAGGTTGTAGCTATCCGGAAACACAGACCCCGGCAGGGAATTCCACTTTTTAGCTGTACGCATAGTTGTCGATGCTCCAGACTTTGAAGCTTCGACTCGAAGAGCGCATTATTACCGATGATCTTTTTGGCTCGCTTCTTAATCGACTCTAGCAACGTGCAAGAAACTCCGTGGACATTACATGGAAGCATCATTTTGCCGTGAATCATAGACCGAACCCGTCAAAGCCATACCGAACACCCAAAAAAAGGAGACTGCCAAGAAAAACGAACAATTCCGATCAATTAAAAAGTAACAATGAAAATTTTGCGCAGTCCAAGACTTGTGGCCTGGCGAACAAAACGCATAATCGCTCCGATCGCTTTCTGAGAACGAGAGGGACAAACAATGAGATTCCAGAGTCATTAGGGGCTGCCTCGTTTTTATACGGAGGACATATTGGTATGCCGGAGACGGACTAGATAGTTTGGGTGTCTTTCTGTTGCGTGGACGACTAGAGACGCGCGTGAAAGTTGGGCAATATCCTTTATCTAGTTTTGTGTAATATTTTACTATATCGTCTGTTTTTTATACCCTGACACTAAATTGACACAAGTAATGTCAAATTTACTATAGGAATGACGCCAGTTCTTTTGTGTTGAAATGTCATTTTAGTCTCAGCGTTTAAAAAACAGATGATAGTCCGTCTAATGAAAGCGCGACCTGAGAAAAAGAGGTTGAATCCAAAAAAATTGTATGTGGTATTACTAATTAGTAGGAGAATCATGTCTTAACACTTCACAATTTTTTTTATTTCCTACAATTGCGGCTGAATCCAATTCCAATTAAATTTAAAAAAAAACTCCAGGTCGCGCTTTCATTAGACGCGCTCTAACGCCCAGAAACATGTAAATTTTAAACTCCATATCCATAGAGTTTCTTGGTCGTCCTTCTCCATAGATATCTACGCTTTGGAACGTGAAATTTAGTTTCACTTTTTTTTATTTGATCTACATTTTGTCAATTCCAAAGTGCCTTTAGTTCATGAATCCCCGACCGGTCCTATGAGACCGCGCTGTTATTGTTTTACTATTGTATCTCATTTTGCGGGTATGTGATAGGTTAAATGATCTATTTGAAATAATCGTGTTTCTGTTTCGTCCATCTTTTCTGAAAAGTTGAAAGGGAATCGTTAGTCTTGGTACGATCATGTACAGTCGTATCTACTACCTAGAGGTCTTTAGACTGGCCTGTTGGTCTAGTAGTTAGTGGCCCTGACTGATATGCCGGAGGTTGTAGGTTCGATACCCACCCAAGATAAATGTTTGTATGATGAGCATGATCATTTGTTCTGTGTCTGGGTGTAATTTATTTGTAAAATGTATGTATTTAGAAGTATATAAGTATGTTTATCAGTAGTTTAGTACTCATAGCATAGCAGGTTTTTGAGGGATTTTGTTAACGTACTCTTTCCCGTGATTTTGTACAAAGCGTTTTGGGAACACATTCATTATCCGTACAGCTAAGAAGTGGAATTCCTTGCCGGAATCTGTGTTTCCTGATAGCTACAACTTAGGAGTCTTTAAGTCAAGAGTGAATAGGTTACTTCTAGGCAAGCGTGCTCCATCGTCGACCACATCATCGAAATAAGAAAGAAATTGACATTCGATTCAATGACATTAGTTAGAAGTCAAAAGTTAGACGTCAACGTCATGACGTATACGTTTTCAAAAGTAGAACACCTCTCGGTAAGTGGCGCCAACTACTGGTGGGAGTTTTCCTGAAAACCGTCATTAATTTTGACATTAACCTGCTACATATATAGCAGTGTATGATAACCTCCAGTAGCTTTGGCTTTATTGTGTGAATGAGAGAACTGTAGACCACAGATTTTAATTATTACCTATTTCAACCCAGTTTTTGATTATTTTTATTTTTATTGTGGTTTTGGGTATATTATTTACTGGTCTACACTGTCCTTGCATATGTGTCTATGTTGTAATATGGAAATGTTGTAAACCCAATAGTTTTTTGAAAAGAGTAACCATGGAGTTTCTTGCCGGTTCTTCTCCATAAAAAACGACCAATTTGGAACCGTGCACTAGTTTTTGACGTTTTATAAGTGCCCATGTAGGCCTATGTAAAATAAAACTATTTCGATCTTTTTTTAAATTTTGAGTGGTGGGAATTTTCCTGAAAACCCTCATTGATTTTGACAGTGACCTGCTACATATATAGCAGTGTATGATAACCTCCAGTAGCTTAAAGCCGGAGTATAAAACTTTAGGAACATAAAAATATAAATTAACATACCGTTTGAGTCGTAAAAAGCTTATTTTACATACTCATAAATTATATCAGTTGTATGCCTGTGCCGCAGGGGGTGGACAATGACAAATGACATTACTGTGACATGTCAAATGTTACGTTTTATAAAGCTGAAAACACACAGCAGCAGTGTTGTCTTTTTAACCCTAAGGTTGACTGGTAGAGAATGCCTTGTTGCATTAAGTCCGCCTATCACCACTGAACTTATTCTTCCTGCCCTTATCCCAAACTAGCTATAGCCCGCAGCTTCGTCTGCGAACATAAAATATAGCCTACTAGCTGTCCCCTGCGGTTTCACCCGCATTTTTCGTTACTGCTCCGCTCCCGTGGGTCGTAGCGTGATGGTTAACTAGCCACCTATAATATAATTGGGTTATTCTATTCTGATGATGATGTGTTTCACCCAACATACTCAATAGGCGAATTTCTAAATAAAAAAACATGCCAATCCTACCACTTCAGGAATGCTTTGTAGTCAGTGATGAAGTTCAGTGTCAATGTTTTATTTTAGTAACTAATGTAACTATTTACCTAAATCACATATAACTTTGTTACCCTAATTTGTGTTTAACATTTTGTTTAAATAATTTGGGTATAGATCTGCTCATGTGATTATATGTACTACTTCTAAAGATTTGCATAATTGCATGCCATCACTAAGCGCCGGAATGTGACCTTGCACTTACTCTCCTATACTTAACACCTTTGTACCCACCACTTTTTACGCAAATAAATGATATTTGATTTGATTTGATTTGATACTTACATACTCAGCTGTATATTGATGTTTCCACTGTTGTGACTCAGGCCTCTTCTCTAGGAGAGGGAACGGGCCACCACGCTGGCCCAGTGCGAATGGCTGTCACATGGCTTCGAATTTTTACTATTTTTCTTGATGATATGAGCCGTAATCCACCACGCGGGCCGAGTACAGTGGATTTCACAATGTCTTTGAGTTTTTTAGCTCTATGACCTGCTTTCCTCACGATGATTTCCTTCACCGTTTTGAGACCAGTGGTGATGAAATAAATTACACGAAGTAAACCGCTTACCTAGGTTTGAACTCACGACCTACAACTTGCAAACCGAGACCATTACTACTCCCCCCCCCAACGGCAGACCGAACATGCATTTTCAAATTTCAAAATTGAATATTTCGTTTGGTCCCCGTGTCTTATAGAGACATCTAACAGACCGGTCGGGAATCGAACCCTGTACGTTGCGCACTGATAACATCGCGGCCGGCGAGTTATTCGAAAAATTTCTGACTGAGATACCGAGTAGCGTTGGCAGAAGAAGTAAGGATGTTTATTTTGTAACATTTATTTTCAAAACATTTATTGGTGTGATTTTTGGTAAGGTTTACCTGAGATTGATGATGAAATTTATTTTAAAGGTACACTCTAAAACGTGATTACTAATTAATTATTATAAAAAGAATAGTCAAAATATAAAATTAAAATAATTACAATAAAATATTACTTAATGAATAAAAATAAAGATAATAGTACAATGTCAAAATTAAAAGAATGTCAATCGTAATCATAAATCATATATTTGTCAGATCGTAGACTTAAGTACATTACATGGTCTTAGGTACCTAGTTAATGTCAAAGAACTTTTTACTTATTAGTAAGGAATTCGTATATATAATATTAGTGCCATCTACTTATTATTGGATAGTCAGGGCCACTAACCTATAGACCAGACCAGATTTGGCCAGTATTATAAACTAAATTTATTTACTGTATGGAACTTTAGGTAAATATATTTTATCAATTCAAACCTCAAATTTTTACTTGACTATTACTACCTATCTTATCCGCATTATTCACTAAAAAAACTACTACCCAATAAACATTACAAATATTGTTATTGTTATTCGTTATATAAAGTTTAAACAAATTAAATATATTAACTCCGCATCCGCTTTCCCTGCTATCCCTACCAAAAAAACATCATGCCATATCAATGATGCGTACCTCTATACCTGTGTTCTACTTTTTTATTTTCCTACCGAGCGCCTTAGGGCCCGAGCGTTAATATACATCCATATGCTATGTCGGTTCGTGTATCGTACGGTTATCGCGAAACAACTTTTAACTGCGCATTAAAAATCTTCAAAATACTAATTGTGCAACATATTTTTTTGTGATTTTTTGGGTTTGGAGTATTTTGATTTGGGTAGATTAGGTTTGAAGGGGATGGCGGGGTCTAGTGAACGAGCTAAGCGAGCGAATATAGACCCCGTCATCCACGTCGGATTTTCTGAAAAGGTTTTCGCAAGTTTCTGTGGGCCTAGTACGCAAATGGCAACTGAAGGAGATAGGTGTGGTTTTAATCTTGCTCTATACTAGAGCGGGAGAAGTTATTGGAAAGATTGCTGACCAAAAAAACCCTGTTTTGTTTTCTTTTTCTGAATCAACCCCGAAGAGTTGATTTTAGTGCAAAATTAGTATTTTTTGTAGAAATAAGGTTTATTTTTGTAGTAAAAAAACAGAAATAAATAATAATTGAAAAACTGGTAAATACTGCCCATTTTTAAATAGGTTTTTTAGGTACCTTGTGAGATTATGGTGTTAAGTCAAGAGCGAATAGTTTTCTTCTGAACAAAAGTGCTCCATCGTCCACCACATCAGATACAAATATTACAAAGATAGTAACATAATAGTAATTTTGATACGAGTAACATAATAATAATAGGATCTTAAACCTATTTGCACCACCAATTACAGGTAAACATAACGCAAAATGCTCCCTTTTATTGAAATAGACCATGGACAACTGTGTTCTGTCTATGGTGTAAAACTGTAATGCCTGGTCCACACATGGCTTGACAGGCTGTTACATTTTATTGTGTCTCCATTAGGGCGTAATAAACACATTTTCTTTCTTTTCTTGCATTACAATATATTACTTACATTAATGAAAAAATACAAGAAATGCAATTTAGCTTCACTTTTTTTGTTGACTGACAGAAACTAGTCTATTAAATAACTTGGTTGGTTAAATGTTTCTGTTTCAATAAAATCGATATTGAGTTTGTACGTGGACGTCAACCAGATGTGTCACGCAGATATATAGGTAGCGGTGACCATTTACCATCAGGTGGACTATTGATTCATCGTTTGCCTAAAACACTAATGTAATGAATCTTGTAGCATCCATATGTGCCTGAAGCATAGTTGAAAGAAAAAGAAAAAAACTCGTTTATTTGGCGCACCATATATACAAATAATTGCAAAACTTAAATTAGAAGTAATTTTTTTTTTTTAATAAAATCAACAATATCCTTATATCTAAAATTATATTATTATGTCTCAAGGTTGTGTAAAAGATGAGGGTACTCAGCCTTTCGGTATCTTACAGAATACATTTTGGAGAGAGTGCATGAGAATTGCATGACTGGATTCCGCTATCACCTTTCTACCATCGAACAATCTGACGAAAGGCGAGAGACTAGAACAATTTGCCTGCTGCGGTCTTCCCGTCTGATTATATTTGGTTGTCTTAAACTCTAGAGTGACTAGGTTCATAATAAACTAATGCGCCTCACCATCAACGACTGCATCACTGCTTACCATCAGCTGGGATCGCAGTCAAGCACGAGTCAATATTATTTAAAAAATTGCTGAATAGTCGGAGAGACAGATGCTAAAGGTTTTCAGAATGATTTTCCAAAAAAATATTTTTTTGTAAAATCATGATGACGCGGCAAAGTCGTTCAGATTAATTAATGATAGAGATCGTGGAGTCATAGACTAACAAGCTATATTTTTTATTTGCCAACCTATTATTGTATCATCATCATCTGCCTAGCCTTTTCCCAACTATATTGGGATCGGCTTCCAGTCAAGCCGGATTTAGCTGAATACCAGTATTTTACGAAGAGCAGCTGCCTACCAGACCTCCACAACCCATTAACTGGGGTAACACGCCCCTTTATGGCAAGTCTGGAGTCAGATTTACTGGCTTCTGACTATCCGTAACGACTGCCAAAGATCTACAAATGACAGCCGGGACCTACGGCTTAACGTGCTTTCTGTTACTTACTTTTAAAACTCCGAATAAAAAAATGCGTTTCTACAGAACGCCACATCTGCTATCATTAATCATTGACTGCAGTGTCAATGGTCGGGGATCGCCGGAGCATAGATAATATCATTGTTCCGTCTACCTTGTTGTTGGAATCCCATCGTTTTTTGTGTAGACCTTACTGAGTTGAACGATGTGAGCATGTGTGTGTGTATTTGGATAAATGATTGTCATCTGTGTATTTCGGGTGATATTAGGTTTTTTTTTTTTTTTTTTTCTGGTAGGGGAATCATCAGAATGACTTCCCCCGCTCTTGGGCGGAGCGGGAGGGCGTGTCAGACTCTTTGACTAAACCCCTACCCCGTTCCTTCGTTGCCTTCGTTCTGGGGGGGACTCGGTATCAACCGTTAGGAATACCACTTGTTCCCCCCAGAGGCTTCGGCCCTACCGGGCCCCTACAGTTTGCTGACATCTCCTTGAGGCGCGCGTGGAACAGAACGCGCCGTTGACGACTGGGCTCGGTCCAGATTATTTCCAGACTGCCGGACAGCGAGCTACACAGTGCTCGCCGTCCGCGAACCCGCGCCTACGGTGGTCGGAAATCGGGATCGGGATCTCGGCGGCGGCGGCGTGAGGACCGTTCCCTCACGCGCTCGCGGTCAGCAGCCTCCTTCACGAGCATTACTGCTTCGCAGAAGGAGGCGACCGCATGCCGGGGTGATATTAGGTGGGTTTTGCTTCTAATATTTTTGGTGGATGTGAGAAGGTGACTACAGTGGGCTTAGATGTCATATTATTTTATAGGCTCACGCTTGACTACTACCTCACCTGATGGTAAGCGATGATGGAGACGCTTATTTAGAAGAAACCTATTCACTCTTGACTTAAAGACCCCTAGGATGTAGCTATCAGGAAATACAGAGTACCTACACTCAGCAGGGAATTCCACTCCTTAGCTGTACGCATAAATAATGTGTCCCAAAAACGCTTTGTACGTATGGGTGGGACGTTCACCAACCATGTATAGTAAAGGGAGATAAAAGATATTTAGTGATATTTTTAAACACAACTCCATACGGTTCCCTATGCATAATGTGTTACTAGTAGGAGGATATTTATCCTCCTCACACTTGTAACAACCCGCTAGCGCTGTCTCATGAATGTGGTTGCATGAAACTTTGTGGTTATACTGTTTTAAAAAAATATCTCCACATTACTTATATCACCAATATATCTCCCTTTACCCTACCATGGAACGGACTTGGCGCAATTAGATTGTGCAATTCCAATGCACAAAAATCGTTATTGGTTCTGAATATTATGGTAACATTTTAAAAGGTAAGTACGAGAGAGGATAAGCGTTTAAAGAATATAAATTTTCATCTTGGTTTAGTCTGTAAAAGTCTGTCACACTGTCCTTGATAGACTCACGTTTAACCACTATACAACGTGTTTTTTTTTATATCCCATAACTCTAGGGTATGATTGAGGCCATATCAAAGAATCAACTGGCTTATGAGTTGTTCCAAATTAAAAAAAAAAACGACTTTTTTTTTTATTTTTTCATACAAAATAATTCGGCTAAGTCACGAATATTAATGTAAAACACCCTTACGTGAAATATGACAGCGTCGCATTTTCTTAGCTTTAAATATTAATGATTGGTTTGAATAAAAATGAATTACTTGTATTTTTCAATGAAACTTAGATATATGATATCTCCGAAACGATGCATTTTTGGACCACCTATTCTAGGAGTTTTAGAATTATTTTTACCTACAGAATATAACCCTAGAGTTATGGGATATCAAAAAGTACAGATTGTATAGTAAGTCTAATGAAAGCGTGACCAGAGAAAAATGTGGTATTACTAACTAGTAGGAGAATCATGTCTTGACACTTCACAATTTTTTTTATTTCCTAGCCGCAATTGCTGAATAATGTTCCCAATAAATTAAAAAAAAAACTTCAAGTCGCGCTTTCATTAGACGCACTCTATCTCACCTTCTATTTAACCATACAATAATTGTCATTCAAAAATATCAATCACAAACCAACAGCTAGTATTACAAACAATGATATTTCGTAAAGGCGGAAGCTCACTCGATACCTCCGTATATTTACGACTCAGCCGTGAGTGGGTGGACACATTAGTTACTGAACAACAGTATAACGTTAAATAGGTATCGGTTTAACTGAATTATCGACCGGTTAGGTTAATCTATTGTTATTTTACGTCTATTTGACTGTTAGGGTGGGCTTGTGTTTGAAGAGGTGGTATTTAAGTTAAATGCCACCTAAGGCATGCAATTTAGGTGGTATCTATATCGCCTACTAGCTTTAGCCCGCAACTTCGCCTGCGTACATAAATTTTATGCCATAATTTAGCCTATGTTACTCAGGAATACAGCAGCTTTCTATTGGTGAAAAAACTTTAGCAATCGGACCAGTACTTCCACAGATTACCTCATACAAACAAAAAACAAACTTTACCTCTTTATTATATTAGTATACTCGTAGATAAAAACTTAAACAATATCAGAAATCTATTTTCGGGCAGTTGCCCGGACCAGACACGAATACCATCTGGTCTGGGGATCTTTCCTTTTCAACGGAAATTTGCGGGACTATACACCCTGTTGAGTACCAGACTTTTGACATAAGACTGACTAAAACCCACCTGCGTTCCTTCTTTCGCAGAAAAAGGCAATCGTATGATAATAATTTGGGTGCCTTCAAAGCGAATAGGCTGTTAATAAACTAGTGCGCCTCACCATCCACTATTGCATCACTGCTTACCATCAGGTGGGAAAATATCGTGAGGAAACTGGCATGACATCAATCCGTACTGGGCCCACGTGGTGGATTACAGCCCATTTTCCTCTAGAGAGGAGGCCTGAATTCCAGCAGTGGAAACATTATAAGGCTAGTTATACTACTCAGGTCCAACCCACACTGGGCCTGCGTGGTAGATTACGAGCTAATCCATCCTTAGCATAGCATAGCATCCTCCTCCTTGCGTCGTATTCCTCAATGCTGAGGGTCGTGACCTCCCTGCTTCATCACCTTAGCCCTTATGATGTTCCTCCATCTGTTTCTATCTTCGGCGTTGTGAAGGGCATCGTACATCGTGGAGTTAAGAGCGGCGCGGATCTGGTCGGACCAACGTATTGGGCTGCGCCCGCGAGGCCTTTTACCATCTACTTTACCGGTCACAATGAGCCTTTCGAGGTTGTCACCGTCTTTCCTTGCAATGTGACCGAAGTATTTCAGAATCCTGCGAAGACACTCGGACGACAGCCGTGAGGAGATTTGAAGCTCTCTCAAGCGTTGATACGTTGGTCCGAAATGCTGTTCTTTTCTTATATATCTTTTCTTATGCGCTGAGACCAAGTCTCAGCGCCATAAGAAAAGATCGAGAAGACTAGTGTCCGTACCAGTTTGGTTTTGGTCTTAACGGAGATGTTGCGATCTTTCCAGACCTTATCAAGCTGAGCCATGGCGCTCTTAGCCATGCCGATTCTCCTGCGAACTTCCTTCTCACACGACCCATCGTTACTGATGATGGAGCCTAGATAAACAAAGTTGTCCACTGTTTCCAGGTCCAACGCACCAGTGAGCTCCAATTTACTCGATCTGTCCACCACCATGACCTTGGTTTTGGACCTGTTCACAGAAAGTCCCATCTCCTCGCTGATACGCTTCATTCGGTCTAGGAGTGCAACCATTTCCGACTCATAGCATAGCATAGCATAAGCTTTATAATGTTCCCACTGCTGGGACTTAGGCCTTCTCTCTAGGAGAGGGAATGGGCCATAATCCATCACGTGGGCCCAGTGTGGGTTGGACCCGAGTAGCATACCTAACTAGCCTTGTATGTAATTTTTTTGCAGCCATAAAAAGCATTCCGTCCTTAGCCTAAAGAAAAATAAAACCCAGAAGCAAGCAATTATAATAACAAATACACTAATTAAATCAATTAATAATTAAAATTCAAATCTTTAAAAAGATAACTTCTAAAAATTTATGAATGAACGTATAATATTTTGACTACGGCTTTCACTTATTAATTGCGATGACCGGACAGTTTTATTTGACAAACACTTTATACCACTTTTTATTGAGTCGGTTAAATGTGAAGTACTTGACATGGATTTGAACAAGAGACCTACCAAGTACCTATTGGTGTCGGCTTCCAGTCTAGCCGGATGCGGCTTATATTATCTATAATAATATTAATATTTTTATATGTAGGGGGTAATCTCTGGAACTACTAGTCCGATTTAAATAATTGATTTGAAATTCTATCAGTGTTAGATAGCCCATTTATCGAGGAATGCTATAAGCTATATATTATACCATCACGCTACGACCCACGGGAGCGGAGCAGTAACGAAAAATGCGGGTGAAACCGCAGGAGACAGCTAGTTTATCTGTGTTTTCACCACTGATTGGGCTACTATTTTAGTAAATTGCTATTTTATTCTCAGAGGAGCTCGTGGCTAGATAATAACAGCCGCACAGGCCAATCTTCAAAGTTAAGCAACGCTTGCTAAGGTTGGTACGTGGATGGGTGACCATCTTAACATACCGAGTTTCCTCCGTGCTTTGAAAGCACGTTAAGCCGTAGGTCCCGGCTTTCATTTGTAGATCTTTGGCAGTCGTTACGGATAGTCAGAAGCCGGTAAATCTGACTCCAGTCTTGCCATGAAGTACCGTGTTACCCCAGTTAATGGGTTGTGGAGGTCTGGTAGGCAGTCGATCCTCGTAAAATACTGTTATTCAGCCGAATCTGTCTTGACTGGAAGCCGACCCCAATATAGTTGGGAAAAGGCTAGGTAAATGATGATACTCTGATTAGGTAACCCCTTTCTATTTTGATTTTTTCGATCTTATATTGGACATCCCACCCATAAGTACAAAGCGTTTTGGGTATACATTCATTTTGTGTTCAGCAAAGGAGTGGAATTCCTTGCCTGAGTCTGTTTTTAGGGTTCCGTAGCCAAATGGCAAAAACTGAACCGGGTTATCTACTTGGGCTTTCTGTAAAGAGGAGGCCTAAATCCCAGCAGTGGGTACATTATAAGGCTGATTCTATGCTATATTTAAGGCATCATAATAAATAAAATATCCATATCCCAAGATCATTAAGATTCCTAAGGCGGTCACCAGTCAAAATCAATGGCTCAGCGTCTGTCTCGTGACCCCGATGACCTTTGCTACCCGGATATTAGTTTTAAACCAAACAATAAGGTTTTGTGCTCACGTTCTTAGCAATCGTGGAGTACCTATCGTATTCTTGGTGGCGTTAGAAAGTTTTGGAACAGAAGGTTTAGTTGTATTCGTCCTTTATTTTTGATTTTTTATGGTTGAACGTTGCCGGTTCTTTTCCATAGGAGGATATAGATAGGATCAATTGGAAACGTGCACTAGCTTCTGATGTTTTATAAGTGCCCATGTAGGCCTGTGTGAAATAAAACCATTTTTGATTTTAGTGCTTAAAAGTGATGATAAGAACAGGAATGATAAGAACAGGAAGAAGAAGATGGTTGAGCCCTTGAATTTGTCTTTGCAGACGATCTCAAAATGGGGCAATGCCAATACGGTCAAGTTTAATACTGCTGAAACCCAGGCGTGTCTACTCGTATTTACCCCTAAAAGGAGCCAATTCAGCCCTGCTCCAACTTTCCAGGGTGTAACCGTTTCGATAACCGACCATCTCAATCTTCTTGGTGTTACGATATTAAGTCTCAACTTTGGGCCATATATCAAAGCAAAGGCTCAATGTGCTGTTAAAAAGTTGGGAGTCCTTGTAAAGGTTAGACATTATTTCACGCCGAAACAGCTGCTCAAATGCATAGATCCTGAAAAGTACAGGTGGTAGTGCAAGATGGTCAGTTTAACATTTTAGTAATTTTGTTGGTTTATAAACCTGGGTCCCTATTTAATGGGGATGCAAATTATTGCACATAATAAAGACAACGGACATACAATGATTATGATATGCCCGTCTTGAATTGCAGTAGTATTTCTACACTTCCCTGCCAAATGCGACTCAGTATCGTTTGTGAATCTAGCGAGATGTATCGAGTGGCTGCAATCAATTGATCAGTATTATGACTCGCTGTGTCGCCCGGCTTTGTTCGCGACGCAGATCTGATGTTCACGTTACGACTTTGATTTTGATGTTACCGATTGCGGTTATATTCAGAAATGTTGATATTGTAGTCGGTTTTTTAACCCCTGAGACTAAATTGACACAGGCAAATGTCAAACTTGCAATAGTATTGATGCCAGTTCTTTTGTGTTGTGACAAGTGTGATAACCGACGTAATGTCATTTTAGTCTTAGAGATTAAAAAACAGACTATAGTGACCCTGCATAAAAAATATTCGATCTTCGGAAAGGAGAGATGTAGCGATACCTAGCCATATATTTCAAAATCCTGCGTTGCAGTATTAGAGTTCTCTGTGCGATTAGAACATATAAAACTGTTCGTAATCGATTGAATGGAGCAGTTCCCCGGAACAGACACAACGCTAGAGGTGTGTGCCTAGTCCGGGCAACTGCTCGATGTCTGGTCGGGGCAACTGCCCGATGTCTAGTCGGAAGATTTTCTCGTTTCAATGTAGGTTGGTGGGACACCCTGTTTTGCATACCTCTAAAAAATACAATATATAGTGTATTGCTGTGCACTGGTAATGGCCGCGAGTTTTGAGTTTATAGGTCTGAAGAACCCAGGTGCTTTTCGCAAAAAAAAGTGTTTCGTGAAACCTATTTGCAAAATAAATATCATTTATCATTAAAAAAAAATTCTGACTAAAACCCACTCTTATGTTCCTTCTTAGCCTTTCGTTCCAGGGGCCTGGTCTTCCTTTCAGAAGCGAACCTATGGCCCCAGAGACTTCGCTCCTGTTGGGCCCCAACAGTTTTGCTGAAATCTCTTTGAGGCGAGCGTGGAATACTACACACTTTCGACGACTTGTGCTCGGTCCAGATGATTTCCCGACGGCTGGACGGCGAGCTACACATTGCTCGCCGTCCGCAGAGTCCCAACAGTGGGAACATTAAAATGCTTATGCTACTAGTACATTTTTAGCGACTACGATCTACTACATATGACGTCACAGAATCCTACATCGCGCAAGGAAAGTTCTCCGCGCGATTTGAATAGATACAACAGCCCGAAATCATATACCGGGCAATAGCCCACCGGAAATAACACCTCGTCCGGTCGGAGGATCCTCCCTTTTCAACGGAGGTATGTGGGACTTTACTCGCTGTTCCACATACCTCCAAACATTCAAGGAAATTCTGCTGAAATGAGCTCCACACCCCAGTTTCTGGGTAACTCGAAACCTTTGCAAAACTGCTTTCAAACGCACACTCACTTCACGTGAGAAAAACGAGTTTCTTAGATCCCCAGATAAGTTTTGACTGACACTGACAGGGTACCTGTGTCTCTTTTTGCATTTAAAATGGCGGCCGATCAATATTTTTATGACATAAAGAATTATTGAAAAATAAAGAATTTATTATGACGGGTAGCGGATGACAATGTTGCATATTTGAGATGATTGGCATGCGGGCGGGATTTATTTATTTTATTTAACCTATCACATACCCGCGAAACGAGACTCAATAGTAAGACAATAACAGCGCGGTCGCATGAGACCGGTCGGGGATTCATGTACAGTAGTGGTACATAGTGAGGAGCTCGTGGCTAGATAATAACAGCCGCACGGGTCGATCTTCACGGTTAAGCAACGCTTGCTAAGTTTGGTCTGTGGATGGGTGACCATCTTAACATACCGAGTTTCCTTCGTGCCTCGGAAAGCACGTTAAGCCGTTGGTCCCGGCTGTCATCATCATCTACCTAGCCTTTTTTCCCAACTATATCGGGGTCAGCTTTCAGTCAAGCCGAATTTAGCTGAACACCAGTATTTTACGAGAAGCGGCTTCCTACCAGACCTCCACAACCCATTAACAGGGGTAACACAGTACTTTATGCTAAGACTGGAGTCAGATTTACTGGCTTCTAACTATCCGTAACGACTGCCAAAGATCTACAAATGACAGCCGGGACCTACGTGCTTTCCGAGGCACGGAGGAAACTCGGTATGTTAAGATCACGCATCCACAGACCAACCTCGGCAAGCGTTGATTACCTTTGAAGATCGACCCGAGCGGCTGTTATTATCTAGCCACAAGCTCCTCCAAATTAAGGCTGACTCTATCAAAAATCATCTACAAAATTCCATATCCAAAACATACGAACGAAAAATAACCTAACCTAAAATAGTCTACTAGATAAAACAGCATTCCGAAATCAGCAGGAATCGATACAGACGAATATAAACACATTTAATATACACACATAGTTAAACAAGAACTTTTTGTGTCCGCCACCAAGCATGGCGACCACTTTTTGTTGTCGTTTTTTAGACCCGCACGGAATTAGGGTTCGTTCGGAGTTGGCAGAGAACGCTGGTGTGTTAGTGGCTACTAGAGAGGGCATTTAAAAAATAACATTCTTCTAAATCAGCCCACTTTTAATTTAGATATCGGTGAATATACATAAAAAATATACATACAGCTGAACATATAACCTCCTCCTTTTTTGCACTTTTTACCTCTCTTACATTTTGACTTTGAATTTGAAGTCGATTACAAAAATTGCATACGAGCCAAACGAAAATATTGTTACAAATGTTTTACTTTATACATTTTATTAACTTCATTGTATGATATGAAGTTAATAAAATGTATAAAGTAGAACTTCATATGTTAAACAACTTAACTTACTATAAATAATTATAAACTACATAATGATATGACTGGTGTACACCCCAATTAGAAAATGAAGTTACAATCATAATAATTGATACTTGAATGCATTTTATTTATTTATAATATATTTAAGTGGTGTATTTTTAAGAAATTATATACAAATCTTCATTGATAAATAAAAAACCTTTCTCATGAATCACCCTCTCTATTAATGAAATCCGTTCAGTAGTTTTTAAGTTAATCGCGAACACAGGAACAGTCGCAACGGGAGACTTTAATTGTCAAAAAAGAATCGTAAAAAAAATACGTGCGTTTGAAAATGACAATGGTGACTCTAGCCTTTGCCGACGCGCCGTTCCTTAGTCTATGACAACAACAGAGGTTTCATTCAATTCGACACGCCTTGTTGAACGCTGGTTAGTTTTTTTAATGTCTAATTCTAATAGGGGTGGGTCCAAGTCTTATTTAAAGTTAATAAGCACTTTTTTTTTTAATTCTACGTATGTTTTTTTTTTGTTAAATCGAAGTGAGTCGAACGGAAAAATGTGTTTGTCAATGAAATGTGTTGTTTTTTAATGTCGTAAGGTAATTAAAAAGTGGTTACCGTTTCTAATTTTGATTTTTCACACTAATATTGTTAGGACGAATGTTTTGTGTGTGTGTGTGTTTGTTACTTCTCTCACGCTCTGATCTCACATCTCTGCTGGGTATACCAAGTTCTGGATATAGCGATATCTTTTTACTTTGGGAATATTTTCCGTTGGCACAATTTTCTATTTCACGCAGGCGTAGTCACTGGCAGAAGTTAGTTTCTAAATAAATTCCTTTAATAATTGAAATAGATCTGCGTTAGTTATTGACTCCAGTCTTGCCATGAAGTACCGTACATTAACTGGGGTAACAACCCCAGTTAATGGGTTGTGGAGGTCTGGTAGGCAGCCACTCCTCATAGAATACTGGTGTTCAGCTAAATCCGGCTTGACAATGTGCCTTGCCCACTGCCACTTAAGTTTGGCACTTAATACATACTGTAATTTTGGTTTACAGTAAAGTATACAATAAATAAATAAAATAACCTTCAGAAGTCGTCATCTCAAAAATGTGTCGAATAATATTGAAAAAAAAAACCTACAGAACCCTTTTACCTAATTCTGTCCGCACTTAACAGACTGTGCACCTTTTTTTCCTTTGCCAGTTTGTAAGAATTTTGTTAAACATATCTCTGGGACAACTTGGGACCTTTTTGTAAAAAAAAAGTTTTAAATAATTTGTTACTATACCGATTTGGAACTTAATAACTGTGATTTAGCTTTTAATTTGATTTATAATCTTGTATTAACGTTTACGGTGAAGGAAAACATCGTGAGGAAACCGGCATGTCCTAGAACCAAAAATTCGAAGACATGTGACATCTACCAAAGGATCTACCAAAGGAGCTCGTGGCTAGATAATAACAGCCGCACGGGTCGATCTTCTAAACTAAGCAACGCTTGCTTAGGTTGGTCTGTGGATGGGTGACCATCTTAACATACCGAGTTTCCTCCGTGTCTCGGATAGCACGTTAAGCCGTAGGTCCCGGCTGTCATTTGTAGATCTTTGGCAGTCGTTACGGATAGTCAGAAACCAGTAAATCTGACTCCAGTCTTGCCTTGAAGTACCGTGTTACCCCAGTTAATGGGTTGTGGAGGTCTGGTAGGCAGCCGCTCCTCGTAGAATACTGGTATTCAGCTAAATCCGGCTTGACTGGAAGCCGACCCCAATATAGTTGGGAAAAGGCTAGGTAGATGATGAATACTAAAGGTAGAACTACATTGGGCCCGCGTGGGTCACACACGCCAGTCTGTAGTTTGATTCATGTAAAATCAAACAAGTCAATATCATTGAAGTTTTATAGTCGTTCGATCGAAGTCCTACCCAAAATCGGTATTCACGTGTTCCTTGAACGGGATTTGATAGAACGACAATTCTAGGCTTGGAACTAAACGATCTATCAACGGCTTATTGTCAGTTACATTATTATGTACTCTACCAGGATAATGATTGACATAGCTGAATACGCGTCAACGACACTTAGAGAGACTTTAAAATCGGTGTCGTTCAAGCTTGATTGATGGATGTGAATACGATAATGGTCTAAAGGACTAATGTGACTAACGCCCGTTTTCAATAACCTACCGCAGTTCATAGCTATCCCCGATAAATAGTAAGATTCTATCTATCAATACTTTTGGTAGGAAATGGTAACGGTCGGTAGGTTATAGGAAAGCAAGTAAGGGCAAAAGGATAGATTTGTTTATCTTTAGTAGCTGCAACTTTAAATAGATAGCTTATTGTAAACGGGCGTTAGTTGAATACGCGTCAACGACACTTCGATCAAAAGACTTTAAAATCGGTGTCGGTCAAGCTCGATTGATGGATGTGAATACGATAATGAACTAAATTACTAAGTCTTCTGACTTGTCCTTTCGATATTGTTAAGGTTTTGATGACTTAAGTCGGACTACTGGGCGCGTCAGTCTCCCTACACCTTTAAAATGGCTTCTAGACTTGTAGAGCTACATTATAGTCTACCCTCGCAATTTTCATGTAAATCTGTTCAACCCTAGGAGCGTAAAGGAATACACAAATGTACAAACAAAATTTCACCATTATAATATTAGTTTATTAATAAAGTTATACATACAATCCGGTCACATTAACTTGACGCAACTTTGAAATGCGAGTGTCACTCTGCTTCCCTCCTCATTCCCTTAGCTCGCCCGGCAAGTGTCAGGTATGCTCAGCATCTTTGTTATCGACTACCTGTCCCCTGCGGTTTCACCCGCATTTTTCGTTACTGCTCCGCTCCCGTGGGTCGTAGCATGATGGTATATAGCCTATAGCATTCCTAGATAAATTATTTTATCTAATTATTAAAAAAAAAAGAATTTTTCAATTCGAACCAGTAGTTCCAGGGATTACCCCCTACATACAAACTTACAAATTTTACCTCTTTATAATATTAGTATAGATACGGGCCTCGATAATTTGGCTAGTTCTCTGTTGTTGTTATATTGTTTTTGGAGATTATTTCATCGACGCCGAGCGTCAAGTTAATGTGACTGAGTTGTACATATATGACTTAATTCCGCTATCACCTTTTTACCATTAGACCTTAACATTGTTAACACCTCTACGGTCCAAATTAAACGTTTCGCCTCGTCGTTTATACCGCGTACATCGAAAGAATGGAACAATTTTCCTTCTGCGGTCTTCCCTGTCTGAGTATAACCTCCTTCTGCAATTTTTTTATAGTGTACAAACAGTCTATCTATTTATAACTTAGGTATCTTCAAAGCTAAATTGAATAGGCTCTTAATTAACTACTACGCTTCACCATCAACGATTGCATCACTGCTTACCAGTACAACACAGACTAGTACTAAAAAATTCTGTGTCGGTACTAACCGGTAGCAAAAAAGAGGTATAAACAACTACTTTAACTGACAAAAAAGGTTCTTTAACAGACAAAAAAGGTTCAAATTGAATGATTACTAAGATACTAATTGGGGGCGGTTGGAAATGTCTCGTGGGCGGGTCTTAGAGTTCAACCTGCAATTATCTTTGAGGTTTACTGTAAGGAACGGTGCTCTTTGTTTATACAACGGTTTTTTTTATTGTTTTTTTTTTGAGGGTTTGTGGTTTGGGTCATAATTGCAGTGGTAACGGTCATAAAAGCTACTGGGGCCATGGGTTTGCTTCCGAAAGAATGCAAGTTTCTGCAACACTATACTAAATCGAATCTGGTGATTGTTGAAAGAGCCCAAAGGATGATACTGAAAGTCAGCTTATACAAACCGCGTCTTTTCTCCACCACTACACTTTACGAAGAAGCCCAAGTTCTAACTGTTCGTCAACTTTATGTTTTGCTTACTGTACTTCTTCAACACTCCAACCTACCCGAAGAACGGAGAAAACGCATAGCACACTATAGAAGGAACTATGCAGTGTGTAGGACAACTGCGGTTAAAACTTCATTCGCGCAAAAATATTTCCCTTTTCGTGGTGGCGAATTGTATAATAAATTAAATAAAATCGCTCATATAGACAACTGTAGTAAAAACGAATGTAAAAGTAAAGTGATTAAATTCTTACTAACTTTAAATTATAAAGAAACAGAAAAATTACTTGATGTAGCAAAATAATAGGTAGGATTATCTACATGTATTTATCTATGTACTGTATGTATCCTTACCTTGATATTTATTAATATCATATATATAAAATACAGCCTGTCTTTATACACCTCACCGTATTTATATACTATACACGCACACACAAACATACACTCTCCCATACACACACACACACCCACACACGCATATACACTCATGTACGTTGACTATTTTAATTTGTGATGTAATGAGGGGGCCTGGAGCTCTAAAATACAGGCCTAGGCTTAGTTTGGACTCCAGATCTTCCACAAATTACCTTCTATCTCTTGTCAACTGTCAAATGAACTGTGTTGTAATTTGTTGGAGATAAATAAACGTTTTTATTATTATTATTTTATTATTATTATTATCCAACGAAGGCACACAGCCTTTTGGGGACATAGGACTGGAAACGCGGGTACTGAAATGCAAAGCAGTCTGTAAAATGTCTGTCTGATACACCCTACCGCTTCACCCTGGAGCGAGAGAAGTCATTGGATGATTTCCTATCTAAAAAAAGAAGTAACGGTCTTTGTGAATTGTATGTCGTGGATTCATATCCAGTTTCCTTTGAATGTTTTATTTCATCTTCACTATACTCAAAACGGTGAAGGAAAACTGGCAAGTCCTAATCTAGAGAGTGTCTATTGAAAGCGCGACCTGGAGTTCTTTTTTTAATTTATTTGGCCGTGTTATTCCAGTAAATGGGTTGTGGAGGTCTGGTAGGCAGCCGCTCCTCGTAAAATGCTGGTATTCAGCTAAATCCCGCTTGACTGGAAGCCGACCCCAATATAGTTGGGAAAAGGCTAGGCATATGATGAATAGTAGGAAATAAAAAAATTGTGAAGTGTTAAGACATGATTTTCCTACTAGTTAGTAATACCACATACAAAATTTTTGAATTCAACCTCTTTATCTCAGGTCACACTTTCATTAGACGGACTGTAAAAAATCGAAGACATGTGACATCCACAAACCCGCACTGGGCCCTTGTGGTGGATTACGGCGCATTCCTCCTCCTAGAAAGGAGGCTTGAATCCCAGCAGTGAGAGCACTATAGAGCTGATTATGATTATTTTTTTATAGAGTTCTTTCTTTCTACCTTTCTTTCTCTCACCCTTTTTTGTTCTTTTTGTATTTGTTTATATTCGTCAGTGATAAAAACAGTAATACACTACAATAACAGTTTTAGCAGCTCTTGCGTGCCTTTCCATCAATTGAAAGATAGGCAGAAGACGATGGTTTATTTTGGTTTTTTTTTATTTTACATAGGCTCGCGTTTGACCACAATCTCACCTGATGGTAAGCGATGATGTGGCCGACGATGGAGCACGCCTGCCTAGAAGTAACCTATTCACTCTTGACTTGAAGACTCCTAAGTTGTAGCTATCAGGAAACACAGACCCCGGCAGGGAATTCCACTCCTTAGCTGTACGCATAATAAATGTGTTTCCAAACCGCTTTGTGCGTATGGGTGGAATGTTCACCATATACCGGTGACGCATCGCCGTACGCCTAGTGGTCCGATGATGGAAAGGACTTGACGGAATTAAATTGTGCAATTCCTGTGCACACTCCCCGAAGTGCAACCGATAGAAAACCGACAGGCTAGCAACTCGGCGCCGATGTCCAAGACTTTGGAGTTTCGACTCAACAAGTGCATCATTACCGATTATCTTCTTGGCTCGCTTCTCAATCGACTCAAGTGCATCAATTACTTTTGATTTTAATTCTTCTTTTTTCTTTGTTACAGAAATTCCTCAAAATGCCTGCAGTTGAAGAATAAGAAGAATAAACCAAAATGGACAACACTAGTGAAGAAAACCCTCCCACTCTATCTTTCACCGATAGACTACCCACTCTAAAAGATATAAACGTAAAAGAAAAGAGCATAGATAAAATGAACATGACCATAGACTTTAGACATAGACCGTATGTAATTTACAACGATTTTAGCAGCAATAAGATGAAAACCAGAAGAGAAGGCGTTACTTACTGTTTTATTAGCGTTATAGTTAGTTTTATATTCGGTTTAGCAATAGGTATAGTCCTGATGAGTGGACAATATGAAGAAAAAGTTTTAATCAAAGAAAAGCATACAACACCTCCAAGTATGAATACTATAAAACCAGAAACTAAAGCAGAAAGTAACAGATTTGCTGCTGTGTCTTTTACTGGGAAAGAAAATAAATATAACAAAGATATCTACCCTAAAGGACTGACAGAAGTCATGAAAGATATACTAAAAGATACAAAGAATGATAAACATCCATTCGTTTTGAATAAGACGTTTGTTCCTGATGCCACAACTGTGTTATACGATAGTATATATTGGGGTCCTCAGATAGAAGATGCTATGCCTCAAGGATATGGAGAGAGCTCGGCTCAAATCTGGGAAGATTACATAGATGAAACTGAAATTGTAAAAATGGAAGCCGGTTGTGGGAGAATGCAGAATCGTCTAGTCACTTTCAAAGATGGTTTGCAAGCTTGCGTAAGATACAGACAGAATACTGATCAGATACAGGGAGAGATATTCAGTTTTTACGTCGGAAGGCTACTCAATCTGACTAATTTAGCTCCTTCTGTTGTCAGAATCGTTGATTTAAAAGATAAGTTATGGAGAAATGTAGCTAGTGATATTGTTACTGCCCAATGGAGCAGTAATAGAGCAGTAGTATTAACACAATATATACCAAGCTTAGAATCTGCTTCTATACCAGATGTTTTTAGACCAACGAACAGGCATTTGAATAAAATAGACATAATGAAAATGTCTTTAAAAGAAAATGATACAGAGAGCAAACAAATATTGATAGATAAGTTACGAGTCAAAGAATTGAAGGTAAAAGAAGAATTGCAAAATTTTACGCATATAGATTTGAAATTGAACAAAAAGACGATAGACCGATTTTTGGAGCTTACTCAGTGGTCGGATTTGATTATATTTGATTACCTAACAGCAAATTTGGACAGGATAGTCAACAATTTGTTCAACTACCAATGGAATGTAAATATAATGGATGGCCCAGCCCATAATTTAGCCAAGAAAATGGACAGTGGACTTCTCATATTCCTGGACAATGAATCTGGATTGCTTCACGGTTACAGACTTTTGAAAAAATACAATGTGTACCACAGTTTAATGTTAGACAATTTGTGTGTGTTTAGAAAAAGAACTATTGATTCTCTGAAAAGACTTTTTAATACTAAGTCTGTTGGATCGTTATTAGGTGATATGTTCCATAAAAAGAATTCTATAGTTATAAGAGATATTTTACCTTCTTTACCGGAGAAGAATGCGAAAATTTTGATTGAGAGGATAGGAAAGGTTTTAAATCAAGTTGAAAAATGTGAACAGAATTTTAGATAGCACCCTTTTTAATAATGTCGCACTGAAATGAACCAGTTCAGTTTGTTTTATAAATTTATTCCGTTCTAATACTAATAACTAATACCAGTGGTATTTGTTAGAACTAATATTTAAAAATATGTTCAAAGATATTACTATCATCCTACTGGGCACCTGGGTTGTACGAAAGAGAACCCCGGGGCCCTAGATCGAATACAAAGAAGGAACAGGAGTGGGTTTTAGTCAGTAAAAGTATGACACGGCGTCCTGCTCCGCTTAGAGCCTGAGAAATCATTTTAATGATTTCCTACCTAAATAAATAAATTTTCGATCACGTAAAAATATCAGAAAACATTTTTTTTATCAGGTTTTACTGTGCTAACTGCAAATTCGAGTAGTTGATATTCGTTCAATTAAAAACAAAATACACGTGGTATTAGTTTTTGGTATTATAACGGAATAATTTTTAAAAGGAAGTTCCTTTAAATTTCTTCTTCTTAATACAAAATATGTTTTCAAACAGTGCGAAATAAAATAAAAAGTGATATAATGTAATAATAATGTTTCGATGCCAAATAATAATTGTTATTTATTGTAAAAACTATACGATTAGTAATAATAATAAATAAATAAATAAATGTGCCAGTTGACGTTGTGAGATCGAAAAAACTGTATAAATTAAGCTTTACCTTATTTAATTGGTATAAACTAGTGCTTGACCGCGATCCCACCTGATGGTAAGCAGTGATGCAATCGTTGATGGTGAGGCGCACTAGTTTAGCATTAGCGCACTAGCCTCTAAGACACCAATACTTAGGAGATGCACTCTTCCCGACGCATCCTTACTGTCAATTTCGAAACTGAGTTTTAGTAAGTGGTAGATTTCAGATGAAAAGACCTGATGGCTTAGTGGCGTCAACGGGTGGTGTGAATTCTCTTAAACACTTTCATTCCCTTTCAAAATTCATCCGACGGTTTATGAGATACAGCCCGCTGACAGACAGACGAACGGATTAACGGAAGGTGTAAGTTTACTAATAGGATCCCGTTGGCACTTTTCAGGAGGTACGGAACGAAAAAGTAGTTTTTTTTACTTTTTTGATTATGTAGGTACAATGCAAAATAGCATGGATACCTTAATGTCTATTTTCCCTTGAACGTTTCAGTTCAAGTGTTCGAGAAATACTCATCGCGTCATTTCTCGCTTCACACAATTTTTTTCTTGTATTATCCATGCAATTTTGCATCTGACTGTACCTAGTTTTGCAATTGGTTTTTCAGTATTTTTGACATATTTTCTTTATTTTGTAATAAAAATACTAGAAAAATGTTAAAAATAACAAACATTTTTCGATCTCACAATAAAAAAGTGATATTTCTTAGATAGATAATTTTTGGAATTTTGTAAAAAAATATGTATGTAGATATTATAATAATAATTTATTTTTAAAATATCCAACGAATCTTTTAAATTTCTGAACCGATTTTGATTACAATCTCCTTGTATATCTCTGTATATGTTAATATTGTTGATATCATAAAAAAAAACTGGAGCACAAAAAAACTAATTTTTTCAGAGGTAACAATTGTCACAAGCCTAATATAAAATATATAGTATGTAAAATCTGTTTTTTAATCTCTGAGACTAAAATGACATTATGTGAGTGGTCACACTTGTCACAACACAAAAGAACTGGCATAATTATTATTGTAAGTTTGACATTTGCCTGTGTCAATTTAGTCTCAGGGATTAAAAAACAGACTTTAAGAATTTTCCGAGTGAAGTTTAGTGGCTATTAATATTTACTCGCTAATTGTTTCTAGTGGATATTGTGATGTCAAATTTGTGCATTTTTGTATACAATATAATTATGGAATCATTGAAACAGGTACAATCTCAGTAAAATGGAGTGGTTATCCTTCTGGAAAACTTCTCTGAGGTAGTCAACACTACAATAAAGTTCTCAGTTCCATTTTACCGCGACCGTGCCTGTTTCAATGATCCCACATATTGTCCAGTTGCGCAGACACTTGAGATACAAACTATACCATGTTTAAAGTCTATTTTTTAATCTCTGAGACTAAAATGACATTACGTGGGTTGTCACACTTGGCAAAACACAAAAGAACTGGCTTCATTACTATTGTAAGTTTGACATTAATTTGTCTGTGTCAATTTAGTCTCAGGGATTAAAAAACAGATTTTACCTCACAACATCTACTATCGTCTGTTTTTTATACCCTGAGACTAAAATGACATTACAACAGAAAAGAACTGTAATCATTCCTACAGTAAGTTTGACATTACTTGTGTCAATTTAGTCTCAGGGTATAAAACAGACATTAGGGATCATTTTGCGAATAAGTAATTAAATGTTTTACGACTATGGAGAACTAAAGTTGACTTTTTCCCTTTCGTTTCATAAAAATAATAAAGTTATTACCTAAATCGTTTATCACAAGCTTTAAAAAGAATGTTGTAAATAAATTTAAAAATGTATGTAAAACAATTTAAAATAAATACAATTCAAATTATTATTTTTTGTTTTTTTTCCTTGGTGTATGTTTTCAGTGATGGGTGTAGTATACCCATATCTCTTTAGTTGATTGCCATGCAGTATGAGGTTAACGTATTGTTCTACTTAGGGTTGCCAGATCTTCAAACCGAAAAACCGGACAAACCAGCCAGTTTATCCGGACATTTTTTTTTTTTTTTTTAATTATTGATAGGCTTGCGCTTGACCACATTTCACCTGATGGTAAGCGATCATGTGGTCGACGATGGAGCACGCTTGCCTAGAAGCAACCTATTCACTCTTGACTTAAAGACCCCTAGGTTGTAGCTATCAGGAAACACAGACCCCGGCAGGGAATTCCACTCTTTTTTTTTTTTTTTTTGACATTTCATTAAAAAGGCCGATTTTTTTTTAAAGCCATTTAAAACCTTTACTTTTTACATTTTAATGTAGGTAGTAACAAGTCATTGCTGGTCTGCAAATGCTTGTAATTTTATTTGCCAGAGACGAGAACAGTAATTGCAAAAACATGAAGATCTTTAAAAAATGGCCAAATTTAAAAGCCTAACAAAAGCCGGATAAGTCGTACTCCGCCTTATTTGGCCGGACACATAATCAAAAATCCTGACTGTCCGGCTTTAGGGACTACACACACTTATTCAGCTCTATTCGCGTTTCGCTGAACGATTTTGGTCACACTTATACAGCTTTACTTCTATCAGCCGCGTACAGCGGCGTAAGAGTGTTATCTCCGCTAAAATGCTTCTATCTACTACGTACGGCGCTGAATATGCTGCGAAGACGATCAGCTACTCAATTAGTATTGTGCCCTCAACATGGACAGTTCTATGTGCGATATTTTTGTCGTTTCGCCACTTGCAGAAGGAATAGAAAAAAGTAACTGTATAAAATTACAACGCGAACGACAGTGGGTCGACCCATTTTGGGTAAATAGAATTTCGGTTGGAGAATATGCGAGATTGGTACCCCAATTAAAACAAAATATAATTGAATTTAAAGAGCATTTTCGGATAAATCTAATCTATCCAGGAACTATGCAGGTTGCAACTTGTCGACAAGGAGTTGAGAACCATACGTGTGCAGCGCTATTCCGCCGCATTCAGCGTCGAACGCGGCGGAACAACGCTGGAACGCGGCAGAACAGCGCTGAACTCTATCTAAAGCACTCGCATGAACAAAACACATTTGTTCTCATTTTATACTTGTTTGCCGCGAAAGCTGAATAAACGCGGAAAGCTGAATGGATGCGTACGCGTCTCCATACAAAATCGTCGTTTTCTATGGACATAAGCTGAATAGAGCTGAATAAGTGTGTGTAGTCCCTTATCCGGACGCCTGGCAACGCTAGCTCTACTGGATTCAGTGAAAGAGTCATCTGATTCAGTGAAAGAGTCACCTGGAACAGAAAGGGCACCTGAAAGACCACGGGTGGGTTTGAGTCAGTTAAAATATGGCACACCTTAACGCTCCACCCAGAGTGGGAAGAGTTATTTATTTATGCAATCTTTATTGCACACCACTAAGAATAAACAAATAGAATACAAAAAAAAGTGAAGAAGTGTGTGTACTTACACAGTATGTTAGTTTAAGGGAGAAGCGTCAGGGTAGTCTTCGAAATTCAAATTTTCTTACGTTTTTTGCAATTTGCAGGCCAGTGGTAGGTTGAATGAGGTTAAAAATATCTTTTGTGACTGTAAAACGTAACTAGTTACATACTTACAAACATCATTACATCTTACATCAATACAAGCCTCCAAGCTCACTTAAGTCTAGGAACGTTTTTGATCTTGAAATAATATTTCCTCGACTCCAGCTCGTCGCCATGAAAATGAGTTTTAGAGAAAAGCATAGCTGACGGGTATAGCCGACCCCATTTTTCCATCTGATGAGTATACAAAACTCCATTTCTTTGGAGTTTCCAGCGCCTTACCTGAGTATCTAGCCGATAAAGAGCTTAACATATATCATCATCATCATCACTCACCTAGCTTTTTCCCAACTATATTGGGGTCGGCTTCCAATCAAGCCGGATTTAGCTGAATACCAGTATTTTACGAGGAGCAGTTGTCTACCAAACCTTCACAACGCATTAACTGGGGTAACAAGGTACTTAACATATAATTATAAGCTACTGCAATTCACATCCCAGGTGGTAGATGTTTCTGCAGCATCAAGAAGTCAAGAGCTACGTGAAAAACATAAAACTTCAAAAATCGTTGGTAAAGTAAACTAATGATATATCGATCTGTAGACGACATATTGCAAAGACAAACTTTATCTGCGACTGACTGGTCTAGAGAGTAGTTACTCGTCAGAGTAGCAGTCATGCTATGCCGGAGGTCGTGGGTTCGATTCCAAATGATTGTATGGTGAGCAAAGGCGCTATCAATGTTTATGTAAAGTTCATACAGAGTTTAACAAGGTGGTTTTACCAATTTTCAGTTCTTTTCAAACACTGCGACCTAAATAGATCACAGTGACTATGTACATCCCCTACACTACGGGTGATGCATAGCCCCTTATCTTCAAGGTTCATGAAAAGAAATTTCACGAATATTTTTCCTATACAAAGCAAAGAAGTGGATACCCTATCGAAGTATATTTCTCTATCGTAATAACTAAGCGTGCTAAATCATCGTCATCATCTTTGCTTACTGTGAGATCATTCATTATCATCATACCTACCGAGCCTTTTTCCAACTATATTGGGGTCGGCTTCCAGTCAAGCCGGATTTAGTTGAATACCAGTATTTTACGAGGAGCGGCTGCCTACCAGACCTCCACAACCCATTAACTGGGGTGACACGGTACTTCATGCCTTCATGGCAAGACTGGAGTCAGATTTACTGGCTTCTGAATATCCATAACGACTGCCAAAGATGTACAAATGACAACCGGGACCTACGGTTTAACGTGCTTTCCGAGGCACGGAGGAAACTCGGTATGTTACGAGTAAGATGGTCAGCCATCCACAGAGCAACCTTGGCAAGCGTTGCTTAACCTTAAAGATCGACCCGTGCGGATGTTATTATCTAGCCACGAACTCCTCAAATCATTAATTATCACTGCAGTCGAAATACGTACACTGTTGGACATAGTCCTTCCCCAAGCGTTGCCACATCTTCCGGTCCAAAGCGTCTCACATCCGCAATCCTTTATCATCCATTAGTCCACCTTGTAGGAGGCTTTCCCACACTGCATCTTCTTGTACGTATTCGCCACTCCATCGACCGTCTGGACTATGAGCAATGTGCACTGCTCACTGCCACTTAAGTTTGGCGATAAGAGTTTTGGCGGCACTTTATGGATAGCTTCCCGTTTGACCACTATCCCACCTGATGGTAAGCGATGATGTGGCCGACGAAGGAGCATGCTTGCCTAGAAGTAATCTAATTATTCGCTAATTTATTTCTAGTAGATATTGTCATATTAAATAGTAATTAGTATAGTTTTCTATCGTATGTATCTGCACAACTGGACAATGTGAGGAATCATTGAAATAGGCACGACCCTGTTAAAGTAGAGCTAAGAATATTATTTCGGAATCTATCACCTTAGCGAGGCTTGCTGAAAAGGCTTACTTGAAACATTTTCTGTCAAATACTGCAGAAGCATTTATTGCATCTACATTTTAATGTTACTGAAAGTACCTATTCCATACGAAGAAATGACTTAAAGGACTTATTATCCAAGCCAAAAAGTCATGGCCGAAGCCGGGACCCTGGAACGAAAGCAAAGAAGGAGCAGGAGTGGATTTTAGACAATACAAGCTCTTCCGCTCCTCTTAAAGCGGGAAAAGTCATTGAATAATTTCTCACCAAAACAAATCCAAGTCAAAAGTAACAAAAAAGTTACCAGAGTGTTTTCAAGTATCATGCTTTTCACGATTATAAAAAACTCTACGGACCCAACGACTTTCTGATGTACAACATAATGGATGGTCACCAATCCACTTTACATAACTCCCCTTGCCAAATTAAAATGCTCCACTGACATTTCCGAGATAAACACTAAAACCATATTAAAAACTGCTCAGCCTTTTTGTAATATAAAGGTGACGTGTAGACATACAGTCCTTGATAACACACTTACATACATAAATATACACCATGCCTTCTTTTTTTAGCTGGGTAATCATCAGAATGACTTCTCCCGTTCTTGGGCAGAGCCGGAGGGTGTGTCAGACTTTTACTGACTAAACTACACCCCGTTCCTTCTTTGCCTTCGTTCCAGGGTCCCGAATTTTCCTATTGTAAGCCCACACATGGCCCTAAGGGCTTCGACCTAGGGATACTACAGTTTGCTGATATCTCTTTGAGGAGCGCGTGGCACAGTACGCGCTGTTGACGACTTGGGCTTAGTCCGGATTATTACCGGACGGCGAGCTACCCATTGCTCGCCGTCCGCAAGCCTGTGTATACGGTAGTTAAAATATACATCACGCCTGTGTTATAAAGAGGAGCTCGTGGCTAGATAATAACAGCCGCAAGGGTCGATCTTCAAGGTTAAGCAACGCTTGCCAAGGTTGGTCTGTGGATGGGTGACCATCTTAACATACCGAGTTTCCGTCGTGCCTCGGAGAGCACGTTAGGCCGTAGGTCCCGGCTGTCAATTGTAGATCTTTGGCAGTCGTTACGGATAGTCAGGAGCCAGTAAATCTGACTCCAGTCTTGCCGTGAAGTACCGTATTACCCCAGTTAATGGGTTGTGGAGGTCTGGTAGGCAGCCGCTCCTCGTAAAATACTGGTATTCAGCTAAATCCGGCTTGACTGGAAGCCGACGCCAATATAGTTGGGAAAAGGCTAGGCAGATGATGATGCCTGTGTTTTTAAAGGGGTGTGCAGAGGGAGTGGGTGTACTATACCCACTCCGGGTATGCTACACCCACATTTCGCCAGACGTATTTTGATAACGTTATGTTATGTGCCTTCAGATGGAGAGTAAAATACTTTACTACGTGCACTTAACGGGGTGAGTGACCGATTAGCGCAGTATTTGTGGCAAGGGTGATCGGTGTTTTGTTAGTGGGTTCTGTAGAATGTTTCAAGTTTGTGCAGAGCAACCGGACCATTGCCTTAGAAGTAAATAATGAAAAGAAAGAAAACATATTTGTTTGCCAAATATTAGTAGTAGAAAAATTGGACCAGATATATACGTCAGAAGAGCAATCCGAAACAAAACATTCGTTCCACTTGGGGAGTGAATTCCCTATACCTTTTTATTTAAGTGGGCAAACATGTAATGGTAACATGTAATAATAATCTCCCTCTCTTGAGTGGAGCGGGAGGGCGTTAGACTTTACTGACTGAAACCCACTCCTTTGTTCCTTCTTTGCCTTTTGTTCCAAGGCCTCAGATTTGTCGGACGAAACCATGGCCCTAGAGGCTTCGACCCTGCTGGGTCCCTACGGTTTTGCTGACATCTCCTTGAGGCACGCGTGGAACGCGTGTGTAAGTAAATATTAGTGTGACAGTTTTTTTTATTAGCTGAGAAATCATTTAATGACTTCTCCTGCTTTTATGCGGAGTGGGATGCAGACTTTGGCATATCAGACGTTGGCATGTCAGACTTTTACTGATTAAAACCTACTCCAATGTTATTTATTTATTTAATCTTCATGTACAGTGGTGGTACATAGACGGACTTAATGCATCAAGGCATTCTCTACCAGTCTTCTTTGCCGTTCATTCCATTGTGAATATTTTTTCGCCTCAATAAAAGCCGCCTGGTTTCTCCATCTCCCCACGGAACCCTAAAGGCTCACCGCTAGGACGCGGCCTAATGGCGAGTACATTAAATAAAAAACGATTCCTTATGAATCACCCGGTATCTGCATCTTAAAACTTTTGATAATGGTGTCTCACAGAGGTGTCGGTAGATGCGACATGGTTTGTGGTGGGAGTTTTATGCCTATGTGACTAGAGATGGGCGGTGGGTAAATACCTTAAAATCTTATTATTATTTAAAAGTTAATATAGATATTTATCCGGGTAAATATTCTGTAATGGAATAATTTGGGTATTTACACAGAAATTATCGGGTAGAAACCAACAATTAATCTCTATGTAGTAGTAGGTGCTGCCAGCAATTTCTTCCTCGTAATAGTAGAAAATTGTACCAGGCCAACCTACACCTGGGATGAAAACTATCCTATGTGCTATTCAAGGACTTCGGCTATCAGTGTGCCAAATCTTTTCAGCCATTCGAGCGTGAAGAAATAACGACTAGTTATACACTCACACTCACAAAGTTTGCCTTTTATAATGTTAGCTTGATAAACAAAGAAAGAATTTTTATTCAAAAGTGCGAAGTAACAATTCAAAAAGTGCCTGGAACTCGTTTATTTGATTAATTTTTTTGATTTGATTTGCTAAAGACTAGTATACATTACACCTCTACCTAATGGTAGCCACACACGTAGCAATTTACTTGCGCAAGTTAAGGCTTATTAAGTATAGTGTATCGTTTGTTGGACGATACTTGCTCTTTTCTATTTCAAAAAATGTATTTGCGCAAGTAAATCGCTGCATGTTAGGCTACTATTATTTTTCATAAGACCCTCAAAAAAAAATTGAATTAGGCATAATACCAGCCTCACCTCTCCACCATGTATCCCATCTACATAACTTAGTCTCTGCCAAAAGCCCGCTTGCTCCGGGAGGTCTCAAAGTGACAAGTCTGTCCCACTTGCCACTTCAGCTTAGTGCCACCCGCCGCATGACACTAAAAGTGCCCACCTATACCCACCTACCTACCTACCTATTAATGAGAAAATATTCCACCACATTCCTTTTGTAGAAAAGTTTTGACGAACATATACAACCAATTTTGATGTAAAAACATTGAATAGTGTAAAATTACTTTAATTTTGGTAGTCGTTGTTTATATGGTAGTTTTGTTTCTTGGTTATTTTATGAGTGACTCAAACCTGCTTTGCACAAAGCTAATCTTTGTAGCGACATATATCTATGGCGACACCTTTGAACTAAACTACAAAATTCTGCATCGCGCAGTTTTAGCATTATCGGCCTTATAATGTTCCCACTGTTGGGACTCAGGCCTCCTCTCTAGGAGAGGGAATGGGCCATAATCCACCGCGCGGGCCCAGTGCGGATTGGCGGATATCACATGTCTTCTAATTTTTGGTTCTAGGACATGCCGGTTTCCTCACAATGTTTTCCTTTGTTTTGAGAGCAGTGGTGACGAAATAAATTACACAAAGTAATGTGTGGGTTCGAACCTGCGACCTGCAACATGCAAGTCGGGGCAGTTACCACTGGGCCACCACTACTCAGTTAGAGCATCGCGCAGTTAGAGTTCCTAAATTGGACTGTTAAAGTATTGAAGCTATGGTTTTTAGCTCAGTCCTCTCTTTCTTGTTCGTACGACTGACATTTTAACTTGTCCCATCATCTTCCTAGGCTGTTTGGTATCATCATCATCATCATCATCTCAGCCGAAAGACGTCCACTGCTGGACATAGGCCTCCCCCAAGCGTCGCCACAGCGACCGGTCCTGCGCGTCTCGCATCCATCGGATTCCCGCGACCCTCGCCAGGTCGTCGGTCCACCTTGTGGGAGGCCTTCCGACGCTGCGTCTTCCGGTACGTGGCCGCCACTCTAGAACCTTTCGTCCCCATCGACCATCTGTTCTACGAGCAATGTGCCCTGCCCACTGCCACTTAAGTTTGGCGATTCTTCTTCTTCTTGTTTGGTATCGGCACTGCACAATCATCTTTTCCATTCTGTAATCTTATATCACTCCTCCTTTTTTTGGTGGAAAACCATCTAATGAACTTTCTCGCTCATGGGCGGAGCGTGATGTCACCTTTACCGATTCCTCTCTTCACTCGCACTCCTGTTCCTTCTTTGCCTTGGCTTTATGGCCCCGGAGTTCACTTTCACATAACCTATGGCTCCAGTAGGTTCTTCCTTCTTACATGACCACATACCAAGATAAACGATTCCCTTTAAACTTTTCAATCTCTAGTACCATTTTCAACCTTCTTACCGTAAAAAAAACTAGCAAAAACATCTCAATACAAGCATCATTTGATATTTCACTTTTTCTTCTAGCTTGCCTAGAGTGTGTGATAACCTTAATACGTGTGTTTTTCTTCCGTTCTGTCCTGTCACCCGTCACACTATCACTTACTCTCTTTTCTTTCATATCACTTTTCACACAATCCATCCGTCTTTTCTTCGGCTTTCCACTCTATACTTCATCATCATCATCTACCTAGCCTTTTCCAAAACAATATTGGGATCGGCTTTCCACTCTATCCAACCACATGTATACTCGTAACTCTATAGTAACGTGTGTTTCATCAAAATTCAATGTTTTTATTTCATACTAGCAGCCCGTCCCGGCTTCGCACGGGGTAGACAATTATTTATTTTTGAAAAAAGTTGTTGTAGTGACATAACTACAATAGTTGGACATATGCTACCGCGGAGTTTTGTGTAGACATTATGATGTTCTTCAATATTGTTGTACATTATTTTGTTCTATCGCTAATAGTTTCGACAGCGCATTCGACGAAAGACATTTTAAGACTCATTTTTCTACACCTTCGGTTACATTGTTCAAATTTTACCAAGGATCCCTAATTTTTTTCAAAATGAAATGTAGCCTATGTCAAATTGGAAGAATGGAGCATTTTATTGGTGAAAGAATTTTTTTAATCGGCTCAGTACTTTTTAAGCCTATTCATTACAAACACAAAAATAGGTACAAATCTTTCCTCTTTATAATATTAGTATAGATAGGCCATTCAGGGGCACTTATAAAACGTCAGAAGCTAGTGCACGGTGCCAATTGGTCGTTTCCTATGGAGAAGAACCGGCAAGAAACTCCATGGTCAATCCAAAAGTGTAACCATCCCATCCCTCCTCTTCACATGGCCATACCAAGACAAACGATTCCCTTTCAACTTTTTAATCACCGGCGCCACTTTCAACGTTCTCACCGCAAAAAAAAACTCGAAAGAGATCCTGGAATTAGGGCAAAGAAGGAACAGGAGTAGGTTTTAGTCAGTAGAAATCTGACACATCCTCTCGCTCCGATCAGAGCGGGAGACGTCATTTTGATGCTTTCCCAACTTAAAAAAAACCCCCAAGAACCAACTATTCTAACCAAGACATCTTACGCCCGTTTTCAATAACCTACCGCAGTTCATAGATAGATAGCTATCCCCGATAAACAGTAAGATTCTATATATCAATCCACAACTTTTGGTAGTAAAATGCTATCCGTCGGTAGGTTATAGGAAAGCAAGTAAGGGCAAAAGGATAGATTTGTTTATCTTTAGTAGCTGCAACTGTAGATAGATAGCTTATTGAAATCGGGTGTAAAGCATTAAGTCCGCCTTTGTATCTCTAGTTGTGTGAAGAATAAATAAATAAACCAAAAAGTTCTAACAACTACATCTCAATATTAATTCATGAATCCCCGACCGGTCTCATAGGACCGCGCTGTTATTGTCTTACTATTGTGTCTCGTTTCGCGGGTATTGATAGATTAATACAGCATCATTTGACATTTCAATTTTCCTCTAGCCTACCTAGAGTGTATGATAACATCTCCTAGTCGTATGTATGGGTGAAACTCTCACACATGCACAGAACTAGTTTGCCCATTGATTTGTATGACAAATAATTATCTAATTTAAATAATTCGGCAGTTACAGACTCACTCTACTAATAAATGGCTTTGTACGTGAAGTGAAGATGGATTTTGGAGGAGGTAAATTGGAACCAATACGATAGAACTACACCGGAGGAGCTCGTGGCTAAATAATAACAGCCGCACAGGTCGATCTTCAAGGTTAAGCAACGCTTGCCTAGGTTGGTCTGTGGATGGGTGACCATCTTTACATAACGAGTTTCCTCCGTGCCTCGGAAAGCACGTTAAGCCGTTGGTCCCGGTTGTCATTTGTAGATCTTTGGCAGTCGTTACGGATAGTCAGCAGCCAGTAAATCTGAGTCCAGTCTTGCCATGAAGTACCGTGTTATCCTAGTTAATGGGTTGTGGAGGTCTGGTAGGCAGCCGCTCCTCGTAAAATACTGGTATTTAGCTAAATCCGGCTTGACTGGAAGCCGACCCCAATATAGTTGGGAAAAGGCTAGGCAGATGATGACTTTATTTGATTTGTCTATTGTGCACACTTACTACATACTTTTATATTTGTATTGTACTACAGTGTTGTCTTTTTTAACTCAAAGGTAGAGAATGCCTTATTGCATTAAGTCAGGTAGACTTAGGTACCACTACTAGGTATACATGAAGTTTAAATAAATACTCGTAAATAAAACTGCACTGTCAATTCTGTCTTTGACTGGCCTCTTGGTCTAGTGGTTAGTGACCCTGACTGCTATGCCGGAGGTCGTGGGTTCGATTCCCACTTAGGACATGTTTGTGTGATGAGCACGATCATTTGTTCTGTGTCTGGGTGTAATTTATCTATAATATGTATGTATTTAGAAGTATATAAGTATGTTTATCAGTTGTCTAGTACCCATAACACAAGCTCTGCTTAACTTGGGACTTGAAGGCGTTGTGTGAAAAAAGTGTGGAAAAAAAAAAAACTATTTTTTCTGCATCTCGTACATGTTGCCTTACTGGCAGAAAAAGCTTAAAGCATTAAGCCCGCCTTTGTACTTTTTTAGGTTCTAAGGTAGAGCGTGAGGGCGTTTCCTTTAGTTTTCCTTTCAAAGTCAAAGTCAAATATTTTTATTTCACATAGGCCTACATGGGTACTTATAAAACGTCTAAAACTAGTGCACGGTTCCAAATTGGTCGTTTCCTATGGAGAAGAACCGGCAAGAAACTCCATGGTTACTCTTTTCAAAAAAAAAACTATTGGGTTTACAACATTTCCATATTACAATACAGACACATAAGCGAGGACAGTGTAGACCAGTAAATATATAGCAGATCTTTGAGGCCCGCGTGGACTAATTCGCGCCGTCGAATACTCCTGATAGTACGGCCTCCGTCAATGGGTAACAAAATCGGAGTCGGGTTCCAGTCTATACAGATACAGCTCAACTTACTACTTCATATGAAGTAACTGCCTGACCGACACAGCACACTATAAACGTAAGGGCGAGCGCGCACTACGATAAAAAATCGTTGCGAAAAAATATCGCAAATCTGTGAACCACAGAAATACACTACAATCCGCGCATTGCGGAAATAAATTTCAAATAATATTATAAAGAGGTCAGGAGAGGAGGAGGAGGATCAGTGTTGGATAGCCCATTTATTGAGGAATGCTATAGGCTATATACCATCACGCTACGACCCACGGGAGCGGAGCAGTAACGAAAAATGCAAGTGAAACCGCAGGGGACAGCTAGTTTCAAATAAAAACATTAGATATTATTTCGCATTAAAAAAATAGCAACGATTTTTTATCGCGGTGCGCGGTTAGCCTATGGACCCAGTTAGGGCCGATGGAATTTCTGAAAGGGACATCGGGATCCTGGATAGTCGTAGTCCTAGAAATTACAGAGGCAACTGAAGGACACGGGTGGGTTTTAGTCAATTAATGTCAGACACGCCCTCTTGCTCAACCCTAGAGAGAAGTAAGAAATCGAAGAAAGAACCCTACAGAAGTAGTTTCATTATTTCCCAATTCAAAAAGAAATGAAAAACCGATCCATGTAACTTTTGGGCTGAAAAAGTTCGAATATGTCAGTAAAAGTCTGACACGCTGTCTTGCTCGAGATTAGACTGAGAAAAGTTATTGGATGATTGTCATCATCATCTGCCTAGCCTTTTCCCAACTATATTGGGGTCGGCTTCCAGTCAAGCCGGATTTAGCTGAATACCAGTATTTTACAAGGAGCGGCTGCCTACCAGACCTCCACAACCCATTATTATTTATTATTATTGTGTTTTTGAAAATTTATAAAAAAAAGTACCACATCCATTTCATTTAAACAAAAACGTTCTTCCCAACTCACAGACAAGTGATTTGTCAAAATAGTGCCTAGCGTCCGCCATTTTAAGTTGAGTAATATCGTATGGGCATCCGTTTGACAGAGCCATCTATTATATCGCTATTATTGCCTAAATAGATAGGCAGGACTGTTTTAGTAGGTGTTCGAAGTAGGCAAGTGAAATTAACGTTGTATTACGTTTCATTTCACAAGTTTATTTATTAACTAGCTTTTGCCCGCAGCTTCGCCCATCATCATCATCATCTGCCTAGCCTTTTCCCAACTATATTGGGGTCGGCTTCCAGTCAAGCCGGATTTAGCTGAATACCAGTATTTTACGAAGAGCGGCAGCCTACCAGACCTCCACAACCCATTAACTGGGGTAACACGCTACTTCATGGCAAGACTGGAGTCAGATTTACTGGCTTCCGACTATCCGTAACGACTGCCAAAGATCTACAAATGACAGCCGGGACCAACGGCTTAACGTGCTTTCCGAGGCACGGAAGAAACTCGTTATGTTAAGACGGTCACCCATCCACAGACCAACCTAGGCAAGCGTTGCTTAACCTTGAAGATCGACCTGTGCGGCTGTTATTATCTAGAATATAGTCATAAAATATAGTCTATGTCACTCAGGAATACAGCAGCTTTCTATTGGTGAAAAAAGTTTAGCAATTGGACCAGTACTTCCACAGATTACCTCATACAAACAAAAAAACAAAGTTTACCTCTTTATTATATTAGTGTTGATTTCATTCTTTTTGCACATAAAGGTACAAAGGTGGACTTGATGCCTTAGGCATTTTCTACCAGTCAACCTTTGGGCAATGCAGAGAATATTAGTGGTAGGTGTAATAAAGAAGAGAGAAAAATACATATTTTAAAGATATACAAATGAATCCAAAGGGGCTCGTGGCTAGATAATAACAGCCGCACGGGTCGATCTTCAAAATTAAGCAACGCTTGCCAAGGTTGGTCTGTGGATGGGTGACCATCTTAACATACCGAGTTTCATTCGTGCCTCGGAAAGCATGTTAATCAGTAGGTCCCGGCTGTCATTTGTAGATCTTTGGCAGACCGTAGACTACGGTCCGGACTAAGCGGTTTACCTCTTCGTTTATACCGCGTACATCGAAGGACTGGGACCATTTGCCTGCTGCGGTCTTCCCGTCCGATTATTAATTCATGAATCCCCAACCGGTCCTATGAGACCGCGCTGTTATTGTTTTACTATTGTGTCTCGTTTTGCGGGTATGTGATAGATTAAATAATTTAGGAGTCTTCAACATCTTAATAAACTAGTGCGCCATACCATCAACGATTGCATCACTGCTTACCATCAGGTGGGATCGCAGTTAAGTTACTAGTTTATATCAATAAAACCCAAAAAGGTATTATGATATGTTGTGGTTGGCAGACTTCTTCTAAAAAATACAAAACAACTATCCTTATAAAGTACCAAAAACCTATAAATACATGGTATTCTAAAGATGTATGTCTGTCTGTCCCCTATGACCTTAGACTCATAAAAACTTCCGAAGCTGTTTTATGACGCGACATAAAAAAACGACAGTCGTAAAATTTTGCTCGTGATTTTAGCACTAGTGTTGTCACAGGGCGTTTCTTTTTTTATTATTGATAGTCTCGCGTTAGACCAGTATCTCACCTGATGGTAAGCGACGATGTGGCCGACGATGTAGCACGCTTGCCTAGAAGTAACCTATTCAATCTTGACTTGAAGCCTCCTAAGTTGTAGCTATCTACATATATATTTTGTGAGACATTGTATTGATGATAGTGAGGAGCTCGTGGCTAGATAATAACAGCCGCACGGGTCAATCTTCAAGGTTAAGCAACGCTTGCCATGGTTGGTCTGTGGATGGGTGACCATCTTAACGTAACGAGTTTCCTCCGTGCCTCGGAGAGCACGTTAAGCTGGGTCTTGGCTGTCATTTGTAGATCTTTGGCAGTCGTTACGGATAGTCAGAAGCCAGTAAATCTGACTCCAGTCTTGCCATGAAGTACCGTGTTACGGGTCGGCTGCCGGTCAAGCCGGATTTAACTGAATACCAGTATTTTACGAGGAGCGGCTGTCTACCAGACCTCCACAACCCGGTAACACGGTACTTCATGGCAAGACTGGTGTCAGATTTACTGGCTTCTGACTATCCGTAACGACTGCCAAAGATCTACAAATGACAGCCGGAACCTGTGGCTTAACGTGCTTTCCGAGGCACGAAGGAAACTCGTTATGTTAAGATGGTCACCCATCCACAGACCAACCTTGGCAAGCGTTGCTTAACCTTGAAGAGCCTTATTTTTATACTAATTAAAAAATAACAGTGTATTTGTACACTATTATTTTTTAATAAGTTTAATTTATAAATTTCTGCATCCGCGCGGTTCGCTTAACGTTTGAATCCCCAACCGGTCCTATGAGACCGCGCTGTTATTGTTTTACTATTGTGTCTCATTTCGCGGGTATCTGAGTAACTACAAAAGAAAAGCCTTCATTAGTACCTCTGAGCGCGATAGATGGCGTTGTACTTTCAGAGGTAATTCTGAATCGCGCCATGGTTTCGTTACATGCGGCACTACATATACCAAGAAGAGTTTTGTTTAAGAGTTACGCGTCACGAGTACATAGCTGAAAATTTTGTAGAATTTCGATAATTTTTGACAAATCAGTCTTAAAGTTTGTAAAACGCTGATTTTATTATATCTTTACACCATCATCATCTAGCTTTTTCCCTAGATAATAACAGCCGCACGGGTCGATCTTCAAGTTTAAGCAACGTTTGCCAAGGTTGATCTGTGAATGGATGACCATCTTAACGTAACGAGTTACCTCCGTCACCTCGGAGAGCACGCTAAGCCGTAGGTCCCGGCTGTCATTTGTAGATCTTTGGCAGTCGTTAAGGATAGTCTCCAGTCTTGCCATGAAGTACCGTGTTACCCCAATTAATAGGTTGTGGAGGTCTGGAAGGCAGCCGCTCCTCGTAAAATACTGGTATTCAGCAGGGAAAAGGCTAGGTAGATGATGATGATGACTCCCTCCCGCTCCGCCCAGAACAGTAGAAGTTATTTGGGGATTAGTCTCGTTAAAAATGTAAGAACAAACTAACCAAAATTTATTATATCAATATATTCTCACTAAAGCAAACAGATATATTTTATGCACATTTTATGCAAAATATATTCAGTTTTTATTTCGTAATAATTTGTGAATACTTGTTATTGAGTCTTGGGCGTTGTTTTTCTTTTTATTTAAATAATAATTATTGGTTTATTATTATGTTTCGATTATAATTTGGGTGTCTTCAAGGCTAGACTGAATAGGCATTTAATAAAGTAGTACGTCTCACCATCGACGATTGCATCACTGCTTTCCATTAGGTGGGATCGCAGTCAAGCACCAGTTTATAAAAATTAAAAAAAGAAAACTATTGATTATAATCTGTTATAATTTTATTATACTCGGGTGTTATAGAATGGAATTTTATTTTGCAAATATGGGTAATAGGTACACAACAGTTCTTATTCAAATTCGGCATGCATATGCGAGAGGGCATGACCCTCACGCCCCCGGGATTTTGACCCCGGATTTCCAGCCATCGTAGGCGCATGCTTGCGAACGGCGAGCAATGAGTAGCTCGCCGTCCACAAGACGTCCGCTAACAGTCCGGACCAAGCCCATGTCGTCGACGGCACGTATTTTTCCACGCGCGCCTTAAAGAGATGTCAGCAAACTGTAGGGGCCCGACAGGGTCAAAGCCTACTAGGGCCTGGGTTGACGAAAGAGAACCCCAGGACCTCGGAATTAGGGCAAAGATGGAACAGGAGTGAATTTTAGTCAGTAAAAGTCTGACACGCCCTCCCGCTCCGCCCAGAGCGGGAGAAGTCGTTTTGATGATTCCTCAATTTAAAAACATAATGTTGATAGGATGCAAAGAGCAACCTGGAGCGAGCTCAGTCGTCAACGGCGCGTTCTGTTCCACGCGCGCCTCAAGGAGATGTCAGCAAACTGTAGGGGCCCGGCAGGGCCGAAGCCTCTGGGAAACATGGACAATCCGAAAGGTGCTCACCGTGTCGTCCGGATCGAAGGCAACGAAGGAACGGTGTGGGGTTTAGTCAGTAAGAGTCTGACACGCCCTCCCGCTCCGCCCAAGAGCGGGAGAAGTCATTCTGATGATTCCCCTTCCAAAAAAAAGCCTCAAACAAAATTACATGTTCCCAGTAGTTTAGACTGTGCGTTGATATGTCAGTCAGTCAGTTTCTCCCGTTATTTTTTAATTGTTATATAGTTATAACAATTAAAAAATAACGGTAAACACTAGTGTGTTTGACTGCAATCCCACCTGATGGTAAGCAGTGATGCAATCGTTGATGGTAAATCGTTGATGGATGGTATAGATAAAATATTTCAGAAAAACATTTAAATTACTAAATAAATACATATCTACTGGTAGAGAATGCCTTGCTGCATTAATACCTACAAAATATTAAAAAATAAAAAAAATAACTATTTCTACTAAGGCATTTGATATTATAATCTGCTAGGTATACCTGTTTTATTCTACTATCATAATTTTAAAATTATCAAAAGTCATTTTCACAAAAAAAAAATAATATGACAGTCATATTATAAACTAGTCATTCAAAATCATATTTTGTTATTTTTCACATAAATTCATGATATTATTGTGATATTCTTGATATAGTTAAATAACACTAATTTTATAAATGCAAAAGATTATTTTTATGGTTGTTTGTGTGTATGTTTGTAACTCCTTGACGCTCAAATAGATCATCATAGGTGTGGGCTTGCGGACGACGAACAGTGGGTAGCTCGCCGTACGGACGTCGACGGTGCGTAGTGTTCCACGCATTTCTCAAGGATATGTCAGCCAAACCGTAGACGCCCAGTAGGGTTAAAGCTTACTGGTGCCATGCTGAGGGAAAGAGAACCATAGGGCCGAAGGCTGGAAAAGGCTGGAACGGAGGCAAAGAAGGAACATAGGGATGGTTTTCAGTCAGTAAAAGTCTATAACGCCCTCCTGCTCCATCTTAGACCGGGAAAAGTCCTTGGTTGACTTCCAAACGAATAAAAACGCCCAAACAGCTGATCGGATTTTCATGAAAATTAGCCAATGGGTACCTATGTCTTGGAATAGCACATAGGATAGATATTTTGAATACCGGGAGTATGTTCCTTTCGGATAGTTTATAATTTTCACGCGAGTGAAGCCGCTAGCAGTGACTATAAGCACTTAAAATATTGTTGAATTATTTTATTGATTTTAATATATTCATATTATTTAAGCTTGCACATTTAAGTGCAAATTCGATTCATTTTATTTGCATGAAATAACATAATTTTTATGTTGATATATTTTTCTATCTCACAATGGAGAGTCTATAGGAGGAGGAGCTCGTGGCGACACAATAACAGCCGCACGGGTCGATTTTCAAGATTAAGGAAGGCTTGCCAAGATTGGTGTTGCCAAGGCTGTGGATGGGTGACCATCTTAACATACTTGTCGAGTTTCCCGATGGTCCCGGCTGTCATTTTTGGCAGTCGTTACGGATAGTCAGAAGCCAGTAAATCTGACTCCAGTCTTACCATGAAGTACCGTGTTAATGGGTTGTGGAGGTCTGGTAGGCAGTCGCTCCATGTAAAACCCAGGTATTCAGCCGCATTCAGCCTTTTCCCAACTATGTTGGGGTCGGCTTCCAGTCAAACCGGATTTAGCTGAATACCAGTATTTTACGAGGAGCGGCTGCCTACCAGACCGAAGTTGGTCTTTAATGATTTTATTTCGCTTTCAAACTCATATTAATTTTTTTTTGTTTAGTTATTTCTATAATAGTTTTATTTAGATAGATATAGTTACTTGTTTAAAACATATGACTGGCTTGTTTGTCTAGTGGTTAGTAGCCCTGACTGCTATGCCGGGGGTGATTCAATTCCAGGACAAATGTTTGTATGTGTCCTACATTTGGCAAATATTTATGTGATCTACAGATAGTTTTTTTTTATTCTGCATAGGCTCGCGTTTGACCACAATCTCACCTGATGGTAAGCGACGATGTGGCTGACGTTGGAGCACGCTTGCCTAGAAGTAACCTATTCACTCTTGACTTGAAGAGAATTAAGTTGTAGCTATCAAGAAACACAGACTTATTAAACAGAGACAGATTAAACAGATATTTTAGGTCTGTATTTTTTTTCTATTCCGAATCTGGGTGTCTTGTTTATGTGATTATTATTATATGTTTGTAAATGCACCCACAATACAGTACGGCCGTTATAAGTTGGCGAGTCTGAAGTTAGGCTTTGCGAATTTTAGCGCTTGAAAACTCGTACAAAAATAAAGATTTAAAAAAAATAAATGCCAATAAGTGTTTTTAACAGCATTAACAACCGCATATGACATTTATTTTCTAAGCAATTTTCAAGCGCCAAAATTCGCAGAGCCTAACTTCAGACTCGCCTATTTATAACGGCCCTACTGTACATGAGTAATTTCTACTATGAGGCACCGTTTAAAATCCAAGAAGAAGAGGAAGCCAAAGGTTCGATTTTCAAAATTCTAAGTATTTGTATTTACTCATTTTACGTTGAATACAATTTGGATTTAGAATATTCACAATACATCTGTTAGATTTCGCATATTTTTACAAACTTTAATTAACAACTAGAAAAATTCCATATATTGCTTATGTCTATCAAAATAAAGTACAAAATCAAATAGCAAATCATTTCAGCAACTGCAAATATGATTTTGTATTTGTTGTACCAAAATTCCATAGATTTTTTTTGTCAATTTTATTTTTACAGCTCGCTAAATTATATTCCACTTTCACGGTCTAAGACATAAGGTTCATATTGGTTGAAATGTTATTTTGACAGCTGCATTGAAAACTTTGCTCAGACGGGTCTTGGGATCTTAATCCATAGAGAATGAATCCTATTCAAAAAATATCTTTTGAAATAATTCGGCGTGCTCTATGGTAACTCTATACTTTTGGGACTCCAATTTGGAATTAGGTTAAACGAGAAAAAAAAAGAAAAAAGTAGCAGATGTTTTTGGCATAATAATCTTTTCACACTTTTGGTTTCTTAGAAAAAAAAAACAAAATGGCTTCTGTTTCCTTGTCTGTTAGTATTAAATATATAATATAGTATCGTCTCACCGTCAGTTAGTTGCCTCGGGTGGCCTAGGGACAATGAGCAATAGGTAAAGGAGCTCGTGGCTAGATAATAACAGCCGCACGGGTCGATCTTAAAGGTTAAGCAACGCTTGCCAAGGTTGCTCTGTGGATGGGTGACCATCTTAACATACCGAGTTTCCTCCGGGCCTCGGAAATTACGTTAAGCCGTAGGTCCCGGCTGTCATTTGTAGATCTTTGGCAGTCGTTACGGATAGTCAGAAGCCAGTAAATCTGACTCCAGTCTTGCCATGAAGTACCGTGTTACCCTAATTAATGGGTTGTGGAGGTCTGGTAGGCAGCCGCTCCTCGTAAAATACTGGTATGCAGCTAAATCCGGCTTGACTGGTAGCCGACCCCAATATAGTTGGGAAAAGTCTGACTATCCGTAAAGACTGCCAAAGATCTACAAATGACAGCCTGAACCTACGGCTTAACGTGCTTTCCGAGGCACGGAGGAAATTCGGTATGTTAAGATGGTCATCCATCCACAGACCAACCTTGGCAAGCGTTGCTTAACTTTGAAGATCGACCCGTGCGTCTGTTATTATATAGCCACGAGCTCCTCTCGACGTAGAAACCTACTTTAACAGTTTTATTTATTTCAAACATAACTTTTCAAGTTCAACTCCGTTTAACAGCATTCTCAGGAGAACCAAATGTTCAATAATAAGATCCCAAAAAAAGAACTAACAGTGACTGCCCTAACTAACCGAATTCAAAAACTCCTTTGTCAAAATTGTTCAGAAAAACTTACTTGTTTGGTTCAAATACCATGTTAGACGACCAATTTAAATCGACCTCTTATCCTTTACAATTCCTGTCACTAAAAGATCTATATGAATTGGTTGGTTAATCCGGTATAACTTTACCTCTACGTTCATAGAAACTTGAATAGAGTAGAGCTCATTTTATACTGGACATGTCATGTGTAACACAACCGAAATAAAAAGACCTCTTTCTTAGTACAATATTGAATAGATTCCAAATCTTTTTAAACTGGTCTGGTCTTTCATAAGCTTGTTTAGCAGCCAGTATAATCAGACCTCGGTTTTCATACAAAATCTTTTGAAACACAGGTTTTGATGTTTTGGGTGTTCGTTCATAATAAAGTGAAAAAAAAAGTATGTGATCGAGTAAGGTACGATCAATATGAATCGCGTCGCATGGGGTCTCAATTTCCGCTATTTAAACAAAATTGGGTAGGCAGGAGTGTCAGTAAGGAGTGAGATTTAATGAGCCTATAGGTTAAAAAATAATAATGGTTGATATTCATGCTTAAACAAAGTATGCTGAGGTCAGCCATTGGATGAGTCATTGGTTGAGTTTTTTTTGGAAGGGGAATCATCAGTATGACTTCTCCCACTCTTGGGCGGAGCGGGAGGGCGTGTCAGACTTTTACTGACTAAACCCCTACCCCGTTCTTTCGTTGCCTTCGATCTGGGGGACACGGTGACAACCTTTCGAATTTTCCGTGTTCCCCAGAGCCTTCGGGCCTACCGGGCCCCTACAGTTTGCTGACATCTCCTTGGGGCTGTCATTGGTTGGGTTGGGAATCATAACAATATGACATTCTTGCGTGCCTGGGAAAGCACGTTAAGTTGCTAACACAAAGCTAGAGCATTTAACAGACGTTTCATCATCGTCATTATTTTAGCCAAAAGACGTCCACTGCTAGAAATAAGCCTAATAAACGATTAAACAAAGTCAATAAGCTACCTGGGAAACCACATCTAAAAAAGCAGTCGTTGGCAAAAAAAACGTGTCTTCAACGTAGTCTTTAACCTTGTGGAAGACACGCTTAATGTGGGCTTTGTGATTTTACCTATGCTAAGTTCTTTAACCGACTTTGGCAGCTAGCTATAAAATCGAATGCTGGAGGAATGACTTGCTTGTCTTAGTTCATCTCCATTCAGGTAATACAATTTCCAGTTTCCTATGAGTATGCGTTTTATATAATGAAAATTGCTTCTTATTTTGAACAGTCCTAAGTTTCAAAAAAAGTAATAAGTATTTTCTAAGACATAAAGTGCTGGTAGAGTCAGTTTATCGATTTCTTTGAATGTGATTCTAAGGAAATAGCGAGAATACCTACATGTTATAAAAAGCCCGAATGGTCTTTATTTATTTATTTTATAGTTCATGTACACACAAAATTATACACAAGGGAACAATATTTAAAAAAAAAGATGTACAAAGGCACTGCTTATTTCAAAAGAAATCTCTGCCAGCAGCCCTGCGAAAGAGAAATTAAGTATAAGAGATGAAGACAATAGTGTGCAAGAAAAAGAAAAGGAAAGTTTATGGAAACTTAAAATCAATGTAATACATATATATAAAGGAAGGCGGACCCTGGTAACGGCCGGGACTAACGCCAGGCAGAAGAAGATTATACTAAAAATAAATATATAATATATATACGTTATACTAAAAATAAATATATAATATATAAACGTATACCTACAGTTATCATACTACAGAGGAGAGATAGTGCTGTTTTACTAGAGAGATAGTTTTCAAGTCGCGAATGCTATGCGAAAGAGAGTTCCACAACCTCACTGCATGAACGGAAAAGGAGTAGGATTAGTAGCTCGATTTATGAGGAGGGGATTTAAGGAGGGATCTTAAGGAGGGGTTTTAAAAAATAAATGCTATTTGCAATTGTTATTGTTGTTGTTGCTGTGTTGTTGTTGCTGTTGCTGTTGCTTTATTTTTGTACGAGTTTTCAAGCGCCAAAATTCGCAGAGCCTAACTTCAGACTCGCCAACTTATTACGGCCGTACTGTATGTGATGGTACGGTTGGCGCAGTCGTTTAACGATTAGCTGCTACCCTACGTGTTGCAGTCTCGATTTCGATTTGCCAGTTGTGGTTCTCCCGTCCTATTATATATAATTAAGATGTCTTCGAGCCTAAAGTGAACAGGCTCTTAATAAACTAGTGCGCTTCACCATCAACGATTGCTTCACTGCTTACCTGCAGGTGAGATCGCAGTTAAGTATTAGGTAGTTTATATCAAAAATACGTTGGTCGCATAGTAAAAGTTGAGGAGCTCGTGGCTAGATAATAACAGCCGCACAGGTCGATCTTCAAGGTTAAACAACGCTTGCCTAGGTTGGTCTGTGGATGAGTGACTATCTTAACATAACGAGTTTCCTCCGTGCCTCGGAAAGCACGTTAAGCTGTTGGTCCTGGCTGTCATTTGGAGATCTGTGGCAGTCGTTACGGATAGTCAGAAGCCAGTAAATCTGACTCTTGCTATGAAGTACCGTGTTACGCCAGTTAATGGGTTGTGGAGGTCTGGTAGGCAGCCGCTCCTCGTAAAATACTGGTATTCAGCTAAATCCGGTTTGACTGGAAGCCGACCACAACAAAAAAAGCCCTACCGGAAAGCTCCTCTGTTGTATCAACGTTGTATGAAATAATAAATAATTTCCATTGTTTCTCTAATCATTTTAAATTCTTAACCATATTCAAAGTTATTCATTGACAACTAATACTGACAGTCTGACACCGTGGTGTCAGATCGGACCCTTGTTGTCGATATCAATTAGTAAGGCTGTTTCCAGCTAGGCGCGCTGTTTGATCACTAAATGTCGCACGTCGCTTGTTGGCTGTGTAAACAGAGCCTTATTTTGTGTAGAGGGTGGTTCGTTTTTGAGAGTTTTTTTTTTTAGTTTTATTTTATTAACTTGCGACTTCGTATGTTGAAGTAATTAATAAGGCGTACTGCTAAGGACATTCATAGCTTGTAGAACTGATGGTCGATGGGGACAGAAAGCTCTGGAGTGGCGGCCACTTACCGGGAGTCGTAGCGTTGGAAGGCCTCCCATAAGGTGGATCGGTGACCTGGCGAGAGTCGCGGGAATCTGACGGATGCGAGGCGCACAGGACCGGTCGATGTGGCGACGCTCGGGGCCTATTTCCAGCAGTGGATGTCTTTCGGCTGAGCAGCTAACACTAAGCTAAGCACTGGAATTCTCCGCCGGGGTCTGTGTTTCCTGATAACTACAACTTAGGGCCTTTAAGTGAAGAGTGAATAGGTTACTTCTAGGCAAGCGTGCTCCATTGTCGGCCACATCATCGCTTACCATCAATCCATTGTAAAGGTAAAACTACATTGGGCCCAGGAGTATGTGTAATTTAAAAATAAATAAGTAAATATTTGAAAGTACTTCTACATACACTATTTTTAGTTTTATTTTCTTCCGGTAGATGAATATATATTTTCTTACAGAATTTCTTTTTTATATTCGTGTGCAACGCACCGGATCGCTTATTAATCGCATCCACGTTGATTCGCACACGCCGAATGATTCAATAAAACTTTAGTACTCCCTCTCGTTCTACCCTGAGTGGAGAGAGGGATTATTAAATCATCATCTACCTAGCCTTTTCCCAACTATATTGGGGTTGGCTTCCAGTCAAGCCGGATTTATCTGAATACCAGTATTTTACGAGGAGCGGCTGCCTACCAGACCTCCACAACCCATTAACTGGGGTATCATGGTACTTCATGGTAAGACTGGAGTCAGATTTACTGGCTTCTGACTATCCGTAATGACTGCCAAAGATCTACAAATGACAGCCGGGACCTACGGCTACGGCATTAAATATGCCACTAAAAACCCCTAATCAAATTCGTAACACCATGTATAAACTATCACCTGAGTGTTGGTGGTCGGGTTTTTGTTTTACAATCATAATCTACAGGGTGTTTGTCTTTGCACATTCCGCTTTATAATCTGTGGTACCTACACGGCATAGATGTTATAGAGCTGCGTAGCTGAACCAAACGGATATCCGATTTAAAAACTATCCGTTATATAAAAGTTTTGGAAGGTTTTAGATCAAGGTGTAGTCTAAATGTCAGTGATTTATTATAGGTTTTGTTTCAATAAATAATTAATTGAGACAATAAAATAAAATTCAAATCTTGCTATTTGTATTTTATTTCTATATTTTTTTTAAATTCTTTTTTTCGAAACCGAAACTTTCCTAAACTAGCAGATAATCAGAAATAATTCCTTATCCGCAGGCGTATCCGAAACCGGTATAATATTATTTCGGTATTTATAACCGTATCCAAAACCGGTATTATATTTTTTCAATATCCGAAACTGGTAAAATATTATTTCGATAACCGTAAATGTGTCCGAAACCGGTAAAATATAATGTTACCCGTATCTGAAACCAGTATAATTTTATTCCTAAATCCGTATTCATATTCATATCCGAAATTTCATTTCGGTAACATCACTAGTACACTGTACAGGTAGACAGAGTAAATCCTTGTGTTTTTTGGGATTAATAAAGAGTTTTTGGATAGTTTTTGGGTGTGAGCAGTGGTGACCCAATGGTGCCGCGACTTACTAGCTGTAATATCGTCGGTTCGAATCTAGCCAGGCGCATTCATCTCTTTGTCTTTGTCCCATATTACTTGAGGTCGGTTCAATATGTTTTTTTCTTTATCTCTAACTTTCTTTTCAACCATATTTCTCTTCACACAATCTATCTAATTCGCTATGATGTGGTGTGGTTGGAGGTTTAAGAGAGAGTTTTGAGTATACATGTAGATGGATGAAGAGGGAGAGGGAGGGAGGTTTAGAGGTAGGTGGAACAGAGAGTAAAGTCCCACGTACCTCCGTTGAAAATGGAGGATCCTCCGACCGGACGGGTGTTATGTCCGGTGGGCTACTGCCCGATAGATGATTTCGGGCTGTTGTATCTATTCAAATCGCGCCGAGAACTTTGCTTGCGCGATGCAGGATTCTGTGACGTCATATGTAGTAGATTGTAATCGCTACAGAGGAAATCGTTTGTCTTGGTATGGTCATGTGAAGAAGAGGGATGAAACCAGATGAAATGCATGTTACTAAAGCAGTTACATGTAGTACCTGCTACTATATGTTGTATTTGTATGTATTTTACATGTTTACAAGGAGAGAAAGAGGGAGACCAAAGAAACGTTGGATGGATTGTGTGCGGAGTGACATGAAAGAAAAGAGATATAGTGATAGTGTGACGCGTGACAGGACAGAATGGAAGAAAAAATATGTTGCGCCGACCTCAAGTAATATGGGATTAGGACAGGAAGAAGAAGAAGTCCATATTATCTAAGGCGGCTCTGGATGGAGGCCATGGAGGATGAACGTGGTGGGGGGGGGGGCGTGTCAGATTACTGACTAAAACCCACTCCTGTTCTTTCTTTGCCTTCGTTCCAGGACCCCTGGGTTCTATTTCGCACAACCTATGGCCTTAGTAGGCTTCGATCCTACTGGGCCCCTACAGTTTGTTGACATCTCCTTCAAGCGCGTGGTACACCACGCGCTGTCGACGACTTAATTCATGAATCCCCGACCGGTCTCATAGAACCGCGCTGTTATTGTCTTACTATTGTGTCTCGTTTCGCGGGTCTTGATAGGTTAAGCTCGGTCCGGACGGTTATGAGACGGTGAGCTACCCAATGCTCGTCGTTTGCAAACCTACATCTCCTGAATCATCATTAGAACTAGAATCGAAGGTACGAAATCAATCAGAAACCTCCAAACTTTCGACATCAGAATCGACCCTCAAATAGCTACCCACTGCTCAAACTATGTAATAATTAGACTACACTCGAGTCCAGGTTTCTTTCCCTTCCCTTTAAGGCATATCGTACATCACTGTGAATTCGTTGGCCACTAATGACAGTCTGCCAGAGAACGCGTACTATGTCAATCGTCTGTCTGTATGGCATAGAGTTGGAGGTAAAAACAGATGTGGCGGTAGGCAGAATAGAGACAGCAGTAATGTAGTGAAGAACTCAGTGCAATGCTCGGTGATCTCAGTATAGTTTCTGAAAGATTGGGTTTTTTTTTTGGCAGATGATAGACTAGATTGCTTCGTGTTCATCAGGAATGAAGCGATCACGCAAGGAAACTCTGAGTATCCTTTCCATTGTTCTTTATGTGAAATATTAAGGTGTTGACCTTAATAGAGACTAATATTGTTATTAAGTGAACCATGTAGGTTACGTGAGATGGCTAAAAGTCCAATAATTTATTAATTTTGACTACCTTTTATTGAATTACATTCAACCTCACTCCTATATAAAATAGACTTTGCTGTGCCCGATAGGGTCCATAATTGAAACTTTTATATACCATCTTATAACACCTTGAGTATTGAGTATTGAGCAATGCACAGCTCGTCGTCCGTGGTCCCGAGTCTTCGACGGCACCATGCGCTCAAGGAGATGTCGTAAAACGTAAAACGTTTTTTCTCTTAATAAAATTCGAATCGTGTCCTTTCTGCCTAATAATCTATGTCCCCTTCAAAAGTATCGGTATAATTATAATTTGCCAGCGGGTCCGTCCGTTCATCTTACTATTTAATATATTTAAACAATGTTTTAATACAAGCCCGTGGAATCTGGAGCCTTTGCGCGCTGCCAAATGATGATGCTATATGAAAGTCGTGTGGATGTCTGTCTGTTGCTAAATGGCGGAGGTAGCCTTGCTCCTGGATATTTATTTACTAGCATTCTGGCAGTGGCTTCGCCGGTGTGTAAATAGGGTTTACCATGCAAAGTTTAGACCCCGTTTTGTCCGTTTAGGAGGTGAATTTTGAAAAATTACTTATTTTGCTTACGTCATCGACGGAAACTGGAACAATTTGCCTGCTGCGGTTTTCCCGTTCGATTATAATTTGGGTGTCTTCTAGGCTAGAGTGAATAGGCTCTTAACGTTTGAATCCCCAACCGGTCCTATGAGACCGCGCTGTTATTGTTTTACTATTGTGTCTCGTTTCGCGGGTATCTGAGTAATTAATAAACTAGTGCGCCTCACCATCAACGATTGCGATATAAGAGTTTATAACAATTAAAAAAAAACCATGTGAAAAATTATGCGTCACTAGCCTCTGTAGTTTTGGCTTTGCCTTGATATGCCAGTCAGTTAGTTTATCTTATTACCTGTGTACCATTATATTGCGTAAAGTTTAAATAAATACACATATAGGAACTGGGATATTTAGGTATCAAGATACATATCCGATGGATATGTGAGGCACAGGACCGGTCGTTGTAGCGACGCTTGGGGGAGGCTTATGTCCAGCAGTGGACGTCTTTCGGCTGAGATGATGATGATGATGATGAGGACTTTAATAGAGACTGACTTCTGAGTTTGTTTCGGTGTTTCTCTTCAAGATAGGAGTCACCAGCCTCATCTAGTTCAAAGATTGGCCTGTCGATCTGGTGGTTAGTGGCCCTGACTGCTATGCCGGAACTCTTGGGTTTGTTTCCCAACCAAGAATTTTTTTTGGGTGATGAGCATGATCATTATTTTGTTCTGTGACTGGGTGTAATTTATTTATATTATTATCTATAATATGTACAAACACTTCAAAATATATAAGTATGTTTATCAGTTGTCTAGTACTCATAGCACAAGCTCTGCTTAGTTTGGGTCTAGATGGCGTTGTGTGATATATAAGTTGTGAAATACTGTAAATGTATTATCTTTACCCTATTTGGAAAATTCATCATCATCTGCCTAGCCTTTTCCCAACTATATTGGGGTTGGCTTCCAGTCAAGCCGGATTTAGCTGAATACCAGTATTTTACGAGGAGCGGCTGCCTACCAGACCTCCACAACCCATTAACTGGGGTAACACGGTACTTCATGGCAAGACTGGATTCAGATTACTGGCTTCTACCTATCCTACTTGAAAAATTAATATCAATTATAATCAAGAAAAATGGTTACGAAATCAATCTAACATAGATGTATCAAAAACGATTTAATTTTTGACGTCAACAAGCAAACCCAAGAGCAAACATTATAGTTTCAACTGAATCCAAGCTTTTTATTCGACGGATTTTTTTAATTGGTCTCCTGCCCGAAAAATTTTGTTCATACCACGCTTTACCAAATCAAAACCAACTTTATCTCCCACTAATACTGTTTAATTTCAACTGCGGTACAACCGCGAAAAATTTTCACAAACTTGACAGTTGAAAATGAACTGTAGTAGGTTGATTTAAAGTTGGTTTTTAGTTGTCAAGAAGAAATGTTACCCATCAGAAAGAGGTTAAAACTTTTTTGGCGGGCATTTGAGAAAATTACACAGATCTTTTCATTTTTCCCGCTTAATTGTATTTTCCTGGGATCAATTTTTGTCGTTTAAACTTTTTTTTTTAATTTTCTGTAAGTACTTTAAGTGTGTATCATTTATTTTTTATGGGTACTGTGGTTTACCGGTTGGGGACTTGCATCATCAGAAGCGGTTATGTAGTTTTAGTAAAACCTTAGCTAGTATAGAAAAAAATCTCGTGAAGGCGATCGGCGGTACTCTCACGCTGGGCTTCGGTTTAGGCCATGGTTCAGAGCAAGAAGGAATGGGAAATGGCTGCCTCTTTTTATGAAGCAGTAACCTCCTTACGCTTCCTACCTTTTTATGTACCTCCTTACCTCCTTACGCCCAGTCAGTCGAGATCTTGATCCAGACTACCAACCAGCGTAGGAGTGGGCTTGCGGGTGACAATAAATGAGTACCTCGCCACCCGGCGATCTAGTAGCTGTCGATGACGTCTAGTGTTCCTTGCGCACCTCACAGTGATGTCAAAAACCTCAGGGCACGGGGAATTTCTGCAAGGAAAACCATGGTCCTAAAACGCAAAGCGCCACTAAGGACACAGGTGAATTTGAGACAGTAAAAGTTTGATACGAGGTTGATGATGAGATTTCTGTGAGGAGAACTAACATGTACAGTAATTTTTCATCTCAAAAATATAATGAATTACCTAACGGAGTTTTGATCTCGAGTAGCTGTTTTAATTATACAAAAATTCATTCTTTACTGGATTATTTCCCAACTCAAAAAAAAACTCTTTTATAGACTAGCTTCGGCAAACCTTGTTTAACTTTAGAAGACCTATACAACTATACCATCATCTCAGATGAAAGACGTCTACAGCTGGACATAGGCCTTCCCCAAGCGTCGCCACAATGACCGGTCCTGTGTGTCTCATAAGGTGTATCATCATCTGCCTAGCCTTTTCCCAACTACATTGGGGTCGCCTTCCAGTCAAGCCGGATTTAGCTGAATACCAGTATTTTACAAGGAGCGGCTGCCTACCAGTGTATGAAGTGATCTAAATCTAGTGGCACACAGACAGTCTCCGCCTGTTCGCGTCAGGACAATGTGGCGACTGGGTAAATATAGTGGGGACTGTGACTGCGGGGCAGAGTGGACTGGAGAAGAAATGGGAAATGGGCCTTTAGTTGTGCTGTATGATATTGGTTCTTGCAAATTTTTAGGATTTTAGGTCAACAGGTAAATGATATTTATTTTAGTAACAGGTTTTTAAAACACATCTTGGTTTGTCAATAATAATAATTTACTAAGGTAATAATGTTTGTAATTAAGTTTTGAAACGCAACGTGCAACGCAAGTGTAAATTTTAGTCAGTAAAAGTCTGCTATTTCATCTTGATCTACCCAAATTGGGAGGGGTTATGTAACGATTTCAAAATGTCTGTTTGATAATGATAATAATTATTCAAAATATTTATTTTTTCAAATATGTTTTAAAAAACCCTTTTACAAACTAGACAAGGCTGGTTTCCTTGCTGAGATTACCCTGAGTAGAAACCCCGAAACGAACTCGGAGATTAAAGTTTCTTTTAAAGTCCACACATTCGCTGAATGGAATTTAAAAGAGACAAGTGATTGAGATGGTTTTTTGACGAAAGAACTAGACTGATTTGAGCGGTCCTGACCAGACAGGACAGTGCAAGCATTTGTCAGTATTCATGTAGCTCAACTCAGGACTCCATAAATTTTGATTTCCTTGCGAATTTCAAAATAAGTGCCATAAATGTAGCACAAAGGTTTTTTTTACTGCTTCAAGAGGTAGCAGACCTGAATTTGATATTAATTTCAGCTTAACTCCACCACGCGTACCTGAGAAAAGGGATCTTACTTACTGAATTACTAACTAGGAAAAAAAAACTCAAAAAAAAATTTAAATACATGTAAAATTACTTTAATTTTAGAAGTTGGTGTCAAAATACGAAGAAACAATGAGTTCTAAAATTAAAGTTGAAATGGGTTGTATTTTTTTTGTAAAGCAACATAATGTTTTATAACATACTCGTAGGAAGGAAACACTAACACATTCTTAAAAAAATAAAATTAAAAATTTAAAAAAACCCTTTCTTACATTTCATTCAGAAGTCCGCTTTACCCTCCAGGGGTAACCTAAAAAAATATGGACGTCTCAACAATACTGTCTAAATGAACCGCCATCTTGAAAAAAAAACAAAATGAAGGAAGGATAAGTCCATTTTGTGACCCTAGTGCGATAATTCAATATTATTGTAATTGAATCAGTAGGTTGTTGTGAGACAAGCCAGTACACTGTTTTGGCTTTGACTTTTAGAATCATACTAACTTCTGCTAGCGGGTTCGCCTGCGTCAAAGTCGAATATTGTCCCTAGAGAACGTATACCTGGGGTAAAAAGTATCAAGAATCAAAGCATTTTTTTTCTCAATTGTGGAATCATCAGAATAACTTTTCTCGCTCTTGGGCGGAGTGAGAGGGCGTGTCAGACTCTTACTGACTAAACCCCACCCCACTCCGAACGGGAAGCTCGGTGTACCTAGAAACACCGAGCTTCCCGTTCGAAAATCCGATCAATGGCCCCAAGAATTATTCTTTATTGTACACAAAACATATAATTTGTTTATTAACTATAGTATTTACAGACATTTTTGTATTATCAAGAAATTAGTCAGAAAAAATATGCTAATTGCACGTGTTCTATCGTCGGCCACATCATCGCTTACCATCAGGTGAGATAGTGGACAGACGCGAGCATATGCATCATTATCTAGCCTTTTCCCAACTATATTGGGGTCGGTTTCCTGTCAAGCCGGATTTAGCTGAATACCAGTATTTTACGAGGAGCGGCTGCCTACCAGACCTCCACAACCCATTAACTGGGGTAACACGGTACTCCATGGCAAGACTGGAGTCAGATTTACTGGCTTCTGACTATACGTAACGACTGCCAAAGATCTACAAATAACAGCCGAGACCTACGGCTTAACGTGCTTTCCAAGGCGCGGAGGAAACTCGGTATGTTAAGATGGTCACCCTTCCACAGACCAACCTTGGCAAGCGTTGTTTAACCTTGAAGATCGACCCGCGCGGCTGTTATTATCTAGCCACGAGCTTTTCAGCTTGAGCATAAGCATAATAATTAAAATAAAAGTTCCAAAGCGCAAATGTGCAAGAAACTCAATGGGTATTTATTTTATTACATCGATATTATAAATTATTTATTTTATATCCTAAGTGTTATTCCAGGATAAACCATTTTAGTAAGTAAAAGTCAAGATACTCGCGCTCCATAAATGGCGGAAGAATTCATTTGATTATTTTCTAGTTCTGCGTAAAAGTAATAATGGGGAATATTGTTTATATCTATAACCAGGATTAGGTCATAAAATGATTATTGTTTAAGTTCTCGTGAGATAAATTTTAGCTTTCACATAATACTGCCTTCAAGAACGAATCCTAACTAATATTATTAATTCATGAATCCCCGACCGGTCTCATAGGACCGCGTTGTTATTGTTTTACTATTGTGTCTCGTTTCGCGGGTATTGATAGGTTAATTATTATTACACAAATAGCGGAGTTGTCTCATAAACCCCTTTCTTTTGTTTGCTTTATAAATATACTAGCTGTCCCCTGCGGTTTCACCCGCATTTTTCGTTACTGTTCCGCTCCCGTGGGTCGTAGCGTGATGGTATATAGCCTATAGCATTCCTCGATAAATAGGCTATCTAACACTGAAGAATTTTTCAAATCGGACCAATAGTTCCAGAGATTACCTCCTACATACAAACTTACAAACCTACAAACTTACTTATAAGTATTAAGAATAGATGTATGTAGGTATATATTATATTACATATAAATGTATGTTTATTTTATTTATCCTATGTTTTCTTTACATTTTTCCTTTTTTTTATGAGCCTGCCATGGTTTCTCTTCATCACCCTTGGTTGACTGGTAGAGAATGCCTAAGGCATTAAGTCCTATACTTATATGTTGCATGAAGTGTCAATAAATAAATATTATAAAAGTGTGGATGTTTGTTATGTAGTCTATCACATACCCGCGAAACGAGACACAATAGTAAAACAATAACAGCGCGGTCTCATAGGACCGGTTGGGGATTCAAACATTAATCTCGCAAAAATGGCTGAACGGATTTGGATGAAATCTGGCATGCATATGGCCTGTGACATGGAAAAGAAAATAGGCTACCTTTCAAAAAGAATGAACACGCGGAAGAAGTCGCGGGCGGAAGTTAGTATGTTACTAAATAATGTTGCTTGTTGTGCAATTTGCCTGCTGCAGTCTTTCCGTCCGATTATAATTTGGTTGTCGTCATGTCTGAATAGGCTCTTAATAAACTAGTTTGCCTCATCATCAACGATCGCATCACTGCTTACCATCAGGCGGGATTGCTGTCAAGCATTAGTTTATCTACACTAATATTATAAAGAGGAAAACTTTGTTTGTTTGATTGTAATGAATAGGCTACAAAACTACTGGACCGTTTTAAAAAATTCTTTCACCATTCGAAAGCTACATTATCCACGAGTAACATAGGCTAAATTTTATTTTGGAAAAAAATAGGGTTCCGTAAGATATCTGGGTTTTCCGGACACAAGGTGTAAACAATCATATTACATATAATTTACTAGCTGTCCCCTGCCGTTTCACCCGCATTTATCGTTACTGCTCTGCTCCCGTGGGTCGTAGCGTGATGGTATAGCCTATAGCATTCCTCGGTAAATGGGCTAGCTAACTCTGAAAGAATTTTTCAAATTGGACCAGTAGTTCCAGAGATTACCCCCTACATACAAACTTACAAACTTACAAACCTACAGACTTACAAATTTTACCTCTTTATAATATTAGTATAGATATGGCTGAACAACGTTTGCCGAGTTAACTAGTGTTATAAAAAAAAATAGTTTTTTTTTGTTAGCACCATGTGAAATTATGTACAAAAATCCTTATAATAAAAGTTCTATTGATTGAAAATTTTCCTGGTTATGCAAAAGGAGTGCATCCGGGTCACGTAGTCGTAAATCTGAGTATTAGTCACCCATAGTCACTGTTTAGGACTGTTTGGTAACGATAGCGATAATATTTAGAACTACAAAAGTTTGTACAGTGCTAATCTTCAATGTCCAATAGCTTTGTATGTTTTTCAATCTGAGACACATTTCACATCTCTCTATACTAATATTATAAAGAGGTAAAATTTGTAAGTTTGTATGTAGGGGGTAATCTCTGGAACTATGGTCCGATTTGAAAAAATCTTTCAGTGTTAGATAGCCCATTTATCGAGGAATGCTATAAGCTATATACCATCACGCTACGACCCACGGGAGCGGAGCAGTAACGAAAAATGCGGGTGAAACCGCAGGGGACAGCTAGTTTATAATATTGGTATGAATTAGTAATATACATATAAAAATCAATGCTGTTCGTTAGTCTCGCTAAAACTTAGAACGGCTGAACGGATTTATCTTATCTTGGTCTTGAAATGTTCGTGGAGGTTGTTAAATGAAATTCAGCAGTACAAAGTCTGCCGGATCAGCTAGTTAGTAAAATAATTAATATATCCTTCAAAATATAAAAACATTCGTGTCACGGTGTTTATTCGAAGCGGTTTGAGCCATTTTTATGAGATTTTTTGTGTACGTTTCTTTGGTCTGAGAATGGGTTTTGTAGGCTATTCTGTATCCTCATACCCCCACCCCCATTCTTTCCCCCAGATAACAACGTTTGTTAGGTCATCCAACCTTATATTATAAATGGATTTTAATAAAACTTTACAATAATATACCTTACACAGCAGATTAACACCATTTTAAATGCCTAGAAAATTTAATGCGCATTTACCTTTATGTGCATAAAGTATACAAAAAAAATAATACATAGGCTATAATTTATAAAAAAGAATAAAATTTAGTATATATTAGTACAGATTAACTTTCAAAAATTATAAAAAAATCTTTCAAATGTAAATCTTACGTATAGCATAGCACAGCAACCACTACACTCCATTCCTAACACCTTGACAAAAAGAATGTCCTACACAGGAAATGGCGAATGTTTTTGTCACTCCAATCTATTGTAATACCGAGACCCTTTTCAATGAATTCCTAATAAATAGTTTACCTGCGAGGCTAAAATGTGCCAATAGAAGAATAGTGCTGATTGATTATTTCTGCTGATGACAATAAAGGAATGGGTGTGAAGAACGCCGCCATTTTTTTTTTCTTTTATCCTGTATGATTCGGTTACGTTACGTATTTTTGCGTTGTGGATTCGAACCCGGGTAGGCGCTTAACTTTTAGTAAATTCTTTCATCACCATTGTTTTTAAAACTGTGCCTCCTCCGTGCCTCGGAAAGCACGTATAGCCGTAGGTCCCGGGTGTCATTTGTAGATCTTTGGCAGTTGTTACGAGTAGTCAGAAACCAGTAAATCTGACTCCAGTCTTGCCATGAAGTACCGTGTTACCCCAGTTAAATAGGTTGTGGAGGTCTGGCAGGCAGCCGCTCCTCGTAAAATACTGGTATTCAGCTAAATCCGGCTTGACTGGACGCCGACCCCAATATAGTTGGGAAAAGGCTAGGCAGATGCAGATGATGGGATAAGTACATCAAAAGGCCGTATAACCATCATGTTCGTCATATTATGGCAACATCCTTGATCTGTCAAAACCGTTTAGAAACAACATATCAAATCGTACCACAAATTGTAGTCACAAAAACAGACGGCAGGGGGCACTGTACATAATAATTAGTAGCCACGCGGTTACTGGGGAGCGAGGGGGACATTTGAGACTCCTAGCGAATAGGCCCTTAATAAACTAGTGTGTTTCACCATCTACGATTGCATCACTGCTTACCATCAGGTGGGATCGCAGTCAAGCACTAGTTTATATAACTTAAAAAAAAATCTCCCATACATTATTTCCAAAAGAAACACGGTTATTACTTGTTAAGATTCCGATAGAAATTAGACCAGAAGAGTTCGTTTTCTTCAGAATAAAAATATATTCATTTTATATTTCAAAATCCAATTCGTTTTTATTTCACTTAGGTACTTACGTAAATAGTTTAATTTTCGAATTCAGTTTCGAAGATTGGAATAGGAACTGCACAATTTAATTCTCGTCAAGTCCTTTCCATCATCGGACCACTAGACGTACGGCGATGCGCCACCGTGAACATCCCACCCATACGTATAAAGCGTTTTGGGAACACATTTATCATGCGTACAGCTAAGGAGCGGATTCCCTGACGGAGTCTGTGTTTCCTGATAGCTACAACTTAGGAGTCTTCAAGTCAAGAGTAAATAGGTTACTTCTAGGCAAGCGTGCTCCATCGTCAGCCACATCATCGCTTACCATCAGGTGAGATAGTGGTCAAAGGCGAGCCTATACATAATAACAAAAAGTAAGTCAAATTCCAGGATTCTAGATCAACGAGATTTCAATTTCAAGTGTTAAAATATGCATGTAGTCCACGTTGACTTTGAAACAACCCGCCCTTAGAGGTTTAAATTTTTTACTACCCCAAGGAGTATAGTAGACCTGAATATTTAATATTAGCTTTAACCCGCAGCTTCGTCCGCGTACATAAAATATAGCCTATGTCACTAAGGAATACAGCAGCTTTCTATTGGTGTAAAAATTTTAACAATCGGACCAGTACTTCCACAGATTACCTCGTATCAAACAAAAAAACAAACTTTACCTCTTTATTATATTAGTATAGATTTATTTCAGCTCGATACTTTCACGCGGTGCTGAGAAAAATTACACTTTTTTTTTATTTTGGTGTCGGCTTAGAATCAAACTGTTTCTGTAATACAAAAAGGCCTCATCGATGTCCCAAAACCTCCCCAGCGAACACCAAGATACCGTCACCGAACCTCCATCTTGATTCCTGAATTTTTAATTACTCTGTTTTTTGGCTCCCTGCCTTCCCATTGGACAGTCACGAACGACGACAAACATGTGTACTTTTTGCGCGTGCGCTCAAAACTTACAGAAATAAATTAACTAAATATATTTAATTTTTAAACGGTTCACTTTTAGGCTCGTAATTTGGGAGAGGTTATTAAAATAGTTAGCATAACATAGCCTTAGATAATAACAGCCGCACGGGTCGATTAAGCAACGCTTGCCAAGTTTGGTCTGTGGATGGGTTACCATCTTAACGTGTTTCCTTCATGTCTCGGAAAGCACGTTAAGCCGTAGGTCCCGGCTGTCATTTGTAGATGTTTGGCCGTCGTTACGGATAGTCAGAAGCCAGTAAATCTGACTCCAGTCTTGCCATGAAGTAGGTATCGTGTTACACCAGTTAATGGGTTGAGGAGATCTGGTAGACAGCCGCTCCTCGTAAAATACTGGTATTCAGCTAAATCCGGCTTGACTGAAAATCGACCCCAACATAGTTGGGAAAAGACTAGGCAGATGATGATTAAACCCAATAACATGTTTTCACTTACAATACACAATATAAATCAATACATTAACATAAGCATTATCGGCCTTGTATTATTCTCACTGCTGGGACTCTGACCTCCTCTCTAGAAGAGGAAATGGGCCGTAATCCACCACGCGGGCCCAGTGTGGATTGGTGGATGTAAATAATCAATACATACACAGTCTAACAGCCGAGCCCAATAACCTATCTATCACATATCGGAGATAGAAAAACAAATGAAACAACAGAAAACGTGAATAATTTTTACTATCTCCAGTATGCTAAAACTGGAGATAGATAGGTTTTTGAGTTCGACCGTAAAACTACCATGGGTGGCCAAATTATTAGGGACAGTACCTAGATTCTTATATTATTGTCAGCTTTAATTGCATTTTGCAAGCAAATGGTTGGATGTAAGTCCGCCAAATATTTTTTATTTAAAGACTTTATTGATTGAGATAATAAAAACATCAAATTTGAAGTCAAAATCATTTACATATTTTTGAAAAAAAAAGGATACGTTATAAGATGGATGAATATTCCTAGTCTTTTTGACAGCTTCCATTCATCGTGGTATGCTCTCTATGCGAGTTCTGGCTTTCTGTAGCAGGTTTATGGTATAATGGCTACTCTTTAAGGATGGCTGCAATCAGCTGGTGCTATTTTTTTCACCAGCAGAAAGAAACCCAGTTTTCGACAAAGGTTGAAAAAAGTAAAAAAAGTTGTAAATGCTACTTTTATAAAAATGCCGGGAACTCACAATGTTGCCTTGTATAAAAAATAATAATAATGATACCAGCAATAATACCAAATAAAAAAACCTTGTATAAACCCATTGGCTAGCTTAAAAGTGGCATTTATAACTTTGGTGACTTTCAACATTTGGTGAAAACTGTTTTTTTTTCTTCAAAACTACATAAATGATTTTCACTTCAAATTTGATGTTTTTAATATCTCAATCAATAAAGTCTTTAAATAAAAAATATTAGCCGGACCTACAACCAAATATTTGCCTGTAAAATGCAATTAAAGTTGATATAAGAAATCTAGGTAGTGTCCCTAATAATTTGGCCACCCACTGTAGATATTGTACCTATTAATATTTTCGACGAAATCGATGCTACTAGTAATAATCAATATCTTTCTTAAAAAAAAAAATAGGCTCAGCAATGAAAATACCTATCTAAAGTTTACAATTATTATTTATTTATTAGAGTTTGTTTACATATTTATATTTTATTCCAGTCTTGCCATGAAGTACCGTGTTGCCCCAGTTAATGGGTTGTGGAGGTCTGGTAGGCAGCCGCTCCTCGTAAAATACTGGTATTCAGCTAAATCCGACTTGACTGGAAGCCGACCCCAATATAGTTGGGAAAAGGCTAGGTAGATGTTGTTGATGTTTACATATTTATATTTGTTTTCTTTTTCTGCGTAAACCAATCCCGTAATTTGTTTTCCTCTTGTTTAGCCACCTCAATCGCTTCATTTATATTTTCAACACATTTTAATTTAGTTAATACAGCTATAACTGGGTCTAATTTATCTAGAAATATTTCTAAAGCCATTTCTTCATAATGTAGACGTTGTTTCGGATTGTTCAATATGAGTTTATTTAGTAGAAGTTTAATTTTATTACCGAAAGAATCTATTGAGTCTTTTTGCCTAGTAATTTGTATTAGTTCTTGCACTAGTAGGAATTCTTTTCTATAGTGTCCGTATTTTTTCTTAGAGGTGGTTGATTGGGTTGGTACCGACTTCTCTTTTTGGGGAGGTTTCTCAGTTTTTATTTTCTTATCAGCCATCTTTATATAGTAACGCCCGTTTTCAATAAGCTATCTATCTACAGTTGCAGCTACTAAAGATAAACAAATCTATCCTTTTGCCCTTACTTGCTTTCCTATAACCTACCGACGGATAGCATTTCCTACCAAAAGTTGTGGATTGATAGACAGAATCTTACTGTTTATCGGGGATAGCTATCTATTCATGAACTGCAGTAGGTTATTGAAAACGGGCGTAAGTCAAGTTCTCGTAGTGACAGATAAACGATCCACGTGCTTTTCAAAGAGACGTCAGCATACGGTTTGCTGGGTTTAGCAGGTCTGATGTCCGGACCGTGGGGATTTTCTGAAAAAGAAACCCGTAGTTTTAGAACGCCAAGGGCAAAAGGACACAGGTGTGGTTTTAGTCAGTAAAAATCTGAGACGCAGAAGTCATCGGATGATACAGACTCTATTAAAAAAAAAACCGGCAAGAGCGTGTCAGGCCACGCTCAGTGTAGGGTTCCGTAGTTTCCCGTCTGTCATAATAAGTGTCCCCAACTTATCAAAAACTGTTCGTCCTATCAAGTTCAAAATAATTTTCCTACAAAATCTTTATAAAGCTCTACTTTCCAGATTTTTTTCATATTATTATATTCTAAACTTATGGTTCAAAAGTTAGAGGGGGGGGGGGATACATTGTTTTTTACTTTTGGAGCGATTATTTTCGAAATTATTGATATTATCAAAAAAATATTGTAGTAAACCCCTATTCATTTTTGAATACCTTTCCAAAAATATATCACACGTTAGGGTTGAAATAAAAATAAAACACTTTCCCCTTTACATGTAGGGGGGCTACCCTAATAAAACATTTTTTTCCAATTTTTATTTTACCACTTTGTGAGCGTGATTGACATACATAGGTATTGGTACCAAATTTCAGCTTTCTAGTGCTAACGGTCACAGAAATAAGCGAGGACGGACGGACGGACAGACATGGCAAAACTAAAAAGTTTCACACTAATATTATAATGGCTAAAGTTTCCATATACGTATGTGTGTGTAGGTTTGTTACGTTTCAAGTGCCCAAGAGTAGACCATGTTCTGGAATTGTAAATAGAATAAATTTTAAGGTTTTGTACTTGAAGAGTGTCAACGGAACCCTATTACTAAACCTCCGCTGTCAGTCTGTTCGTCTGTGTGTTTGTCCGTCTGTCATCTGTCAGCGAGTTATCTGTACTTATTGTAAAGAGGTAAAATTTGTAAGTTTGTATGTAGGGGGTAATCTCTGGAACTACTGGTCCGATTTGAAAAATTCCTTCAGTGTTAGATATCCTATTTATCGAGTTATGCTATAGACTATATACCATCACGCTACGACCCACGGGAGCGGAGCAGTAACGAAAAATGCGGGTGAAACCGCAGGGGACAGCTAGTATCTTATAAACCTCAAGATGTAGAATGTTGAAATTTTCGCAGAATATTTCTATTACCATAAAAGTTGCGTTAATCTTTAAGTCTCGGGCATGTAGCGACATCTATTACGTCACAGAATCCTGTATCTCGCAAACAAAGTTCTCCGCGCGATTTGAATAGATACATAAGCCCGAAATCATCTATCTGGCAGTCGCCCACCAGACTTACTCCTAAAGACATAATCAGACTCAAGGCTTACCCCAGGAGCATTGTCAATGACAGATTTTCCAATAGTCAATGAGTTTGTTCCCTTCAATCTGGTGTGTGATGTTTGCTGCTGCAATTCCTGGCTGCCCACAGTAGTAACTACTTCTCCACGTGATGGATTCGAGGTTTGAGCTGCTTTGTCGATCTGGAATCAATATAGATCAAGTGTCAGGCACCGACGAAACATGGGTCCAGTTCATGTTTCTCGTTCCCCCAGTGGTGGAATTTTTGATATCTATATACTTATACTAATATTATAAAGAGGAAAGATTTGTACCTATTTTTGTATGTTTGTAATGAATAGGCTCAAAAAGTACTGGGCCGATTAAAAAAAATCTTTCACCAATAGTATGCTACATTCTTCCAATTTGACATAGGCTACATTTCATTTTGAAAAAAATTAGGGATCCTTGGTAAAATTTGAACAATGTAACCGAAGGTGTAGAAAAAATTCCAAAAATAAATAGGTAATTGTCTACCCCGTGCGAAGCCGGGACGGGCTGCTAGTCTACATTTAAATTTAAACTACATAAAATCGTTATTCTAATGCTAGACTAAACATGTCATCGTTATTGATAAAATCAGTAAATTGCATGTCACTAGGTATAAGAACGGATCGTTGAGTAAGTGTATTGAAAACTTCGTAACATACATTCAGGGCTTATTTCACAATGTCCGAGTAGCCACTACTTGCTGAATAAATTAAAAAATGGAACAGAATTTGTATGAAATTATCTACCAAGTAAGATACTCGAAACTTAATCATAGGTGGTGAAATAGGCCCTCAGTCTTACAATGTTCTCACAGCTGGGACTGAAGTCTCCTCTCTACGAGATGAAATGGGCCGTAATCCACCACGCGACCCGAGCAGATTGGTAGATGTCACATGTCTTCTAATTTTTAGTTCAAAGACATGCCGGTTTCCTCATGATGTTTTCCTTCACCGTTTTGCGAGTAGTGGTGATGTAACTATAAAATAACTCACACTAAGTGCGCCTGGCTGGGTTTGAATCTGCGACCTGCAACTCGTAAGTCGGATCCGTTACCACTGAACCACCTTTCTTTACACTTCTCTCTATATAATACTACATAAATAATTCACTAGTTACTTTGCCGGTACAATAAGTTTCTTTTAGGAAGGATATCAACAAAATGACTTCTCCCGATCTAGGCGGACTGGGAGAGCGTCTCAAACTTCTACTGACTAAAACCCACTCCTGTTCCTTCTTTGCCCGGGTACAATAGGTATGTGTGTTCCGTTTGAAGACCAAAACAGTACTGGCCACAGTACTGGCTTTATTTAATTTCAAATTTAAAAGTTGCCTATCTTAAAACAAAAGGGATCTTTATATTCTATTTGTTTCCGGTTATCTGTCGAGGAAGTTACTGGTCATGTTATCTTATTACCTGATTAGAATGGAGAGCATTGTTTGGGACCAATGAAGGGACTATCATTCATTTCATCATTTAGGTCATTATTTTAACCATGACCTACGGATTGTGCGAGGAGTGATATGAAAGAAAAGGGAGTTAGGGTCAGCCCACACCGAGACGCGGCGCGACGCGACGATGCAGGAAGAGGCCAGTGATTTCGTGCTGCGCCGCGCGCCGCTGCGAGACGCCGTGAGTTGCATCGCAACATTCGCAACGTTGCGAGGAGCATAGTAAAATCGTTGGCAACACGACACGAGCGAATGTAAAAACGTTCCGCTGCGCAGCGCGACGCCGCGCGGCGTCACGAAGCGCAGCGCTACATGAAACAACGTATTCTAAATTCTCACAATTAAATGTGTATCTTTTCGTGTAGTAAATAAAGTTCTATTTTGAGTCACTCTATTAAAATGTGCATGCAGCGTCGCGTTGCGTCGCATCTCGGTGTGAGCTGACCCGTAGTGATAGTGTGATGGGTGACAGGCAGAATGGAAGAAAAAAATGTGTTGCGCCGACCTCAAGTAATACGGGATAATGGAATTTCCGCTCTAGGACTACGGGTTTTTGTTTTGGAAGACAATCCATTGCCACAGTAGCTTCGACCCTTCAGGAGCTCGTGGGTAGATAATAACAGCCGCACGGGTCGATCTTTAAGGTTAAGCAACGCTTGCCAAGATTGTTCTGTGGATAGGTGACCATGTTAACATACCGAGTTTCCTCCGTGCCTCGGAAAGCACGTTAAGCCGTAGGTACCGGCTGTCATTTGTAGATCTTTGGCAGTCGTTACGGAAAGTCAGAAGCCAGTAAATCTGACTCTTGTCTTGCCATGAAGTGCCGTGTTAGCCCAGTTAATGGGTTGTGGAGGTCTGGTAGGCAGCTGCTCCTCGTAAAATACTGGTATTCAGCTAAATCAGGCTTGACTGTAAACCAACCCTAATATAGTTGGGAAAAGGTTAGGCAGATGATGATGATGATGTGTAGCTTCGACCCCGCTACCTGCTGCTTGCTATCAGTTTTGTAAACATGTTTTACATCTCATAAAGTATACTGTTCGCGACATCTATTGTACGGTAGAGGAAACATCAAACGATTTACCCTGCTGTCTTAGTTGCACTTGATTACGATAGATGGCGTTGATACAAAATAAGTAGCTAAATACAAAAATTTCGTTTTAAAAGAATAATTTGTGTGAACTAAAAATGATTATTTAGGTAGTTTTTAATAAAAAAAAAATCCGATTATTTTTAACTTTTGTTTTAGTATAAATACGGTGAGTAGGCAGGTATGCATAAACAACAAAATTGTATAAAAACTTGTATACCTATAAAGTTTGCGCCAAATTGTAAAATATAAATTCTTACCTATCTAAAATTATTTATTTGAAAATAAAACATTGGGTTCCGTATTGTTTTATTTTGATATTATTTCTTATCTGACCAGTTAATGGGTTGTAGGTTGCACAGGTCTGGTAGGCAGCCGCTCATCGTAAAATGCTGGTATTCAGCTATATTCGGCTTGACTGGAAGCCGATATCAATATAGTTGGGAAAAGGCTAAGTAGATGATGATGATGATGATGATCTGACCAATATATACAAATAACTTCTCCAGTTCTCACACAGCAGTGATTGGAGCGAGAGGAGCGCGTGGAATACCATGAGCTGTTGGTCCGGACGATTGCCGGACGGCCGGCCGGGGAACTACCTACTATCGCTCATCATCATCATCTCAGCCGAAAGACGTCCACTGCTGGACATAGGCCTCCCCCAAGCGTCGCCACAGCGACCGGTCCTGTCCGTCTCGCATCCATCGGATTCCCGCGACCCTCGCCAGGGCGTCGGTCCACCTTCTGGGATGCCTTCCAACGCTGCATCTTCCGGTAAGTTGCCGCCACTCTAGAACCTTCCATCCCCATCGACCATCTGTTCTACGAGCAATGTGCCCTGCCCACTGCCACTTAAGTTTGGCGATTCTTCGAGCTAAGTCGGTAACCTTGGTTCTCTTGCACTCACATCAGAAACAAGGAAACTCCGAGCATAGCCCTTTCCATTGCTGTCTGTCATACTGCCGCTCAGACTGACATCTTTTTGAAGCACGCGTGGAACATAATGCGCCGTCGACCCAAGGTCTTATCGCGTGGTGAAATTGGTATTCGATTTTATGATTTTTATAATAGAAATATTGTGGAAATACTTTTTTATTGATCTGAAATAAATTGGTTATGACATACTAAAATATATGCCTATTAAAATTTAACTGAAAATAAAGTTATAACACGTTTGGTTGACAACAAAGTAAGTACCTACCAATATTTTTTTATTACTTTTTCCCACTTTAAACACAATTTTACCTAAAAGTAAATTATTTGCTAGGGCAACGAGGAATTTCTGAAAACGAAACCTTAGAACACAAAGGATAAGTATGATTTTAGTCTGCAAAATCTGACATGACCTTTAGATCAGGAGTTGATTTCCGCTCTAAAAAAAAATATTGTAAGGGATGATGTGGCCAACGATGAAGCACACTTGCTTAGAAGTAACCTATTGACTCTTGACTTAAAAACCCCTTGGTTGTAGCCTTAAGCAAAGACAGACTCCAGCAGAGAATTCCACTCTTTAGCTGTTCGCACAATGATTGTGTTACCAAAACGTTTTATGTGTATGGGTGGGATGCCTACCATATACCGGTGGTGCAACACCATTCGTTTGGTGGTCCGATGATGATGGAACGGGCACCGGCGGAATTAGACTATGCAATTCCGATGGACACTCCCTAAAATGCAAACAGTAGAAAACCGACAGGCTAGCAACTCGGCGTCGATGCTCAAGACTTTGAATCTTCGATTCGACAAGTGCATCATTACCAATAATCTTCTTGAATTGCCTCTCAATTGTCTCAAATGCATAGCTAGCATCAGGCAGATCTGTTTCAAAGTGTGTGAGATCAGATGAAAGGTACCTATGTACCGGAATCTGCATGATTTAATTCCGCCATCTCCTTTTTACCATCGGACAAACCATCGTACAGCGAGTATCCACCCTTAAGTCGTTCAAACATGTACAGTTCGGAATAAGTGCTTTGCCTTTTCGTTTATATCGCGTACATCGAAGGACTGGAACAATTTGCCTGCTGCGGTTTTCCCGTCCGATTATAATTTGGGTATCTTCAAGGCTGTGGTGAATAGGCTCTTAATAAATTAGTGTGCGTCACCATCAACGATTGCATAACTGCTCACCATCAGGCGGGATTGCAGTCAAGTACTATGTAGTTTATGTTATATATATATATATGTATATATATATAAGAAAAAACCTTAAGATATACTGAGGCGTTGAAGAATTTTTCTTTTTACATTTTACATGCACTGCACGATAGAATATTGGAATTGCCGTATCGTTCAGCGTCACACTATCAATTTTGGAAAGGACTGCCTTGAAGAAAATGTACACAGGGCAGGACCTAGCACCAAGCCTTGAGGGACACCCGCTCTTATGCTTATGAGTTTAGATGTTGGTTCCAACTCTTTTATTTGGAAGGTGCGTTCTGATAGGTAGGTAGTAGGTGAGGAGCTCGTGGCTAGATAATAACAGCCGCACAGGTCGATCTTCAAGGTTAAGCAACGCTTGCCTAGGTTGGTATGTGGATGGGTGACCATCTTAACATAATGAGTTTCCTCCGTGCCTCGGAAAGCACGTTAAGCCGTAGGTCCCGGCTGTCATTTGTAGATCTTTGGCAGTCGTTACGGATAGTCAGAAGCCAGTAAATCTGACTCCAGTCTTGCCATGAAGTACCGTATTACCCCAGTTAATGAGTTGTAGAGGTCTGGTAGGCAGCCGCTCCTCGTAAAATACTGGTATTTTGCTAAATCCGGCTTGACTGGAAGCCGACCCCAATATAGTTGGGAAAAGGCTAGGCAGATGATGTTCTGATAGGTAGCACTCAAAAAGGAAGTATTATACTATAAGGGAGGTAGGTTTTAATCTTGGTCAACTACAGATCTTTGTGCTGCTATACTTGATCGAATGCCTGTTGGATGTCTAGATTGACAGAATAGTAGAAAATTGTTTCTTCCAGAGCTTTTCTGATTCTGTCACTTACTCTGTGAATCAAGCAATAAACCAATTCACATTACGCCCGCGTGGTGTATTATGACCCATTCTGTCTTCTAGAAAGGAGACATGTATCCCAACAGTGGGAACATTACAAGGTTGATTCCAGTTTTTTAATAACTTTACAACGTATTGATTCATAATTTCGTTTGCAGGTTATAATGAAGATATTTTTTGTCCTCGTATGTGTTATCGCGCTGACGTTTGCAGTAAGTGATATTTTAATGCATAATATGTACGAGGGGTGATCCAAAAGTAATGATAATCGGATATTTGTAGGGCTCATAAAAATATGAAATATTTTTTTTTTGTTTCCTCATATATCCAGTACTTCAACATAAAAAAATCATAAAAATAGGCCACGATTTCAGGGAGTTACATTAGTTTGAATACGAACAGTCAGAGAGTAAACATCAAAATAATGAAAAATTAAATCAGAGCTGTCATTACCTCTGTTTGAAAAAAAATCTACCAAAGACATACAAAGTGACATAGTGGAAACATAAGGGGTCTCTGCTCCTTCATATTCCACAATTCCGCGCTGGTCAAAGGAGTTCAAACTGGGTAGAACATCCACAGAAGATGAACATGGCGAGGGACGTCCATCCACGTTCCACACTGCAGAAAAAGTCAAAAAAGTCGAAGATATCGTATTGGCAGATCAAAGATTGACCATAAAGCATGTAGCTGAGGTCATAGGGATATCATTTGACAAGTGTTCAAAGAATCATTGCGAACAAACTGCGTATGAAAAAGGTCTCTGCACGTTAGGTGCCGAGAATGTTAACTGACGAGCACAAATCAAAACGTGTCGACATTTCAAGGGTGAATCTCGAAAAGTTCCAGACGGATCAGGATTTTTTTTTGTCTCGTTTCGTGACTATGGACAAGACCTGGATCCACCATTTTGATCCAGAAACCAAACCAGAGTCTAAGACTTGGAAACGAGCCTCTTCCAGCGCTGAAGAAATTCATTGTGTCAAGTTCGGCAGGAAAGGTTATGGCGTCCGTTTTATGGGATGCTGAAGGAATTATAATAGTGGAATACTTGCGACGCAAACTCCGAGTTACAATGTTGTTTCACCAAGACAACGCACCGGCTCACAAAGCCGCCGTTGCGATGGCTGCCATTCAAGAAACGGGATTCGAATTGCTTGAAAACCCACCCAATCCGCCAGACCTGACACCCAGTGACTTTTACCTCTTTTTTCGGCTCAAGAAACACCTCTGAGGCAAAAAAATTGACAATAATAGCAAGGTGATAACTACTGTAGAGGCGTTTTTGGATGATCAATACAAAGATTTTTTTTCAAAGGGAATTATGGATTTAAAAAAGAATGGACTAAATGTATTTACTTCCTAAGAGATTAGGTAGAGAAACATATTTTTTTTTTAGTAAAAATATCCTTATTTCATATTAATTATCATTACTTTTGGATCATCCCTAGTATATCTTCTTTATCTTTAGTTTATTAAACACTACTAAAGTCTGTTTCTTTCATTCTTGAGACTAAATTGACACAAGCAAATGTCAAACTTATAATACCAAGTATTGATGCCAGGTCTTTTGTGTTCTGACAAGTGTGACAACCCACGTAATGTCATTTTAGTCTCTGAAATTAAAAACAACAGACAATAGCAGCTATTAGCTTCACTCGTGTGAAAGTAGGTTTTTCCCCCCTATCCCCTTAGGGGTGAATTTCAGAAAAGTCCTCTCTTAGTATTAATATATTATTTTATTCCTAAAATAATTATTAATGAATTAATTTTCGATTAAAAATTTACCTATTACATAAACTAACCAGATAAAATCCCTAAAATCCCAAAAATTATACATATTTTTTAAAGTATACTTAAGTTTTATTTTTATAAAAAAAAAACTTTCGCAACACACATAATTTTAAAATTGTTTCTTTATTTTCAGAGAGTAAGTATTAAAAAATAATTTATGACGATTATTAATTTTTTTATTATTATTAAACTCGTGGCAACGCTTGGGGGAGGCCTGTGTCCAACAGTGGATTTCTTTCGGCTGAAATATGATGATTAAATTGACGTTTGACTAGGATGGTAAACGATAATTTGGTCGACGATGGAGCACCTATTTACTTTTAAAGGTATGCAGTACAGGGAGTAAAGTCCCGCATATCTCCATTGAAAAGGAAGGATCCTTCGATTAGACAGGTGTTATGCCTGGGAGGCAACTGCCTGATAGATAGTAGTATCTTTATTCATAACAACATAGTTGTGTCGAACAGATTGATGAATTATAAAACATGTCCTTAAAACTAAATTAATTTGAATTCTAAAATAAAATCATTACATACAATCCCACAAAACAATAATTAAAAAAAATAAATAAAAAAAAAATGTCATAGGTGGTCATAGATCAGAAATAATGTCAAAATTATTATAATTAGAATACACGCCATTAAATACCTGCTCAAAATGTACGATACAATTAGAGGTCACCAACTGAGTATAAACACTTCTTCAATAGAAACGTTTTGAGACTGGCTCTAAAAGTACATAAATTATACAACTCCTTTTTTATTGAAGTAGGCAGTTTGTTAAACAATTTAATTGAATTGATTCGAGAACAATGACTGACTATTTTAAGGTGTGGTGCTAGGTTCAACGTTAGATCTAGTCTTCTCGTTTTCTCCCTTTTTATTCTTTCCTCATATGTTTCGAATTCATTAATATTTTTTGCCAAGTTCATTAACAGAACAATCACATACTAACTAGGTACAGTTAAAATATTTAATTTTACAAAATGCTCCTTACAAGATTCTTCTTGTTTTATTCGCACTATTGTTCTGATGGCACGTTTTTGAGCAATAAAAGCTTTTTCAGTATTATACTGATAGCTACCTCCCCAGAAAAGTATACTAGACCGCAATTTGGACTCAACAAGGGCATAATAAACAGTCTTTAGCTGTTCTAAGGCAATCACCGTTCTTAAACTCCTTAAAACATAACAAGCCGAACTAATAGTGCTAACCAATGATGACAGCTCGTGTTTCCAATTTAGTAAGCTATCCACATAAACACCCAGAAATTTGACTACTTTCACAGAATCAATTTTTTCTCCATTTAAGGTGCTATGAATATTGTCAGTAGATTTTGTAGTTGACTGAAATAGCATTATATTGGTTTTTTTTGCATTGATTTTTAGCCCATTTACAGTAAACCAGTCATTAAAGTATTTTAAAGTAACATTCACTATTGAGTTAAGGTGGTCAATGTTACCATCTGAAACAATTGCATTCGTGTCGTCCGCATAAATAGTCAAATTAATGTCAGGTATATTATTAAGAATATAATTAATAATGTCATTTATAAAAATAATAAAAAATGGTGGACCGAGTATAGATCCTTGTGGTACACCTAACTTGATTGTACTTTGTTTTGATCTGAAACCCTTCTTGCATCGGATTTCCCTGTTTCCACTAATTTCATCGTATTCATAATTCATTTCAACAAACATTTTCCTATTATGTAAATACGATTTTATTAGCTGAAGAGCTGATCCTCTCACCCCGTAATGCTCCAATTTAGCCAATAACAAGTCATGATTAACTAAATCGAAAGCCGAACTGAGATCAAGATAAATCCCGGCAACCTTCTTTTTGTCATTCAGTTTTGTAACTACGCCATTTACCAAAGTGTCAATAGCGTCAAGAGTTCCCACATTAGTCATATATCCAAATTGTCGTCTATTAATTACTTGATTTAAATTAAAATGTCTAAATAATCTATTTTTTATCAATTTCTCAAATATTTTAGATAGATTTGGTAATAATGATATAGGCCTGTAATTACTGGGGTCCTTTTTAGGGTTCCGTAGCCAAAATGGCAAAAACGGAACCCTTATAGTTTCGTCATGTCCGTCTGTCCGTCTGTCCGTCTGTCACAGCCGATTTACTCGGAAACTATAAGTACTACAGTGATGTAATTTGATGGGAATATGTGTTGTATGAACCGCTACAAAATTATGACACTAAATAGTAAAAAAAAGAATTGGGGGTGGGGCCCCCCATACATGTAACTGAGGGATGAAAATTTTTTTTTCGATGTACATACCCGTGTGGGGTATCAATGGAAAGGTCTTTTAAAATGATATAAAGTTTTCTAAAAAACATTTTTCTTAAAGTGAACGGTTTTTGAGATATCAGCTCTCAAAGTCGTAAAAAGTATGTCCCCCCCCCTCTATTTTTATAACTACGGGGTATAAAATTCTAAAAAAAATAGAGGTGATGCATGCTAATTAACTCTTTCAACGATTTTTGGTTTGATCAAAGTATCTCTTATAGTTTTTGAGATAGGTTGATTTAACTGTAATTTTGGTTAAGTTATTATATTTGCTGCTACGGAACCCTTTGTGCGCGAGCCCGACTCGCACTTGGCCGGTTTTTTTGTGTACTGGTGTGATTTTAGCAATCTTAAGCTAATCAGGAAAAATACTATCGGCAAAACATTTGTTATAAAAATGACTAAACGGTTCTGCTAATAAGTCAATGTTTTCCTTGATAATAGTTATCGGTATATCATCATATCCACACGATTTTTTGGCTTTCATTTTATTAACAATTTCATATACTTCCTTAGGAGTGACGGTATCTATCTTCATGTCATTATCTACTCTATTGGTGTATTTTTAAAAAAATTCTAATGATCTACTAAAGTCAGTGGGATATAGATTGGAACCTAGACTAAACTGTGAAGCAAATGTATTAGAAATATCATATGGATTAGAAAGAATTACATTTTCTGAGCGAATTACAAAATGACGTCTTTCTTTTGTTACCTTATTTCTGTGCTTGTTTACAATTTTCCATATATCCTTCGACAAGTTCATAGCCTTATTTAATTCGTCCTGAAGTCTCAGTTTTTTAGCCTTGTTAATAACATTTCTGTATATTTTTATGTAATTATTTCTATATGTTCGTATTGACTCATCATTCCATTTTGTTTTACCCACACAGAGAACACGTTTCATTCGACTTCCAACTCTTATCCCCTTAGTTACCCAATTGAGGCCAGAGGTGTGTCTGAGTCTTACTTTTTTCCTAATCTTTTTGAAACATTGATGGAATATTGTATTGAATTTGCTCAAGAAGCTATTAATTCCCAAATCTTTCCAGTTATTTATCATTAATTGAGTTCGAAAATTAATTTTGTTTTTATTATTGAAGAGGCGCCTAAAGATGTAAATAATGTCCTTGGTAGATACCGTGGGAGAGGCATTCTTATGTGCAGAGGTGCACACTAAACCAGCATGTCCATCCCCAATTCCATTGAAATCTACTACGCACTCACAGTCATCTTTTAAATTTGTTAACACATTATCAATACAGGAGTGCGAGTTATTACGAATGAAAGTTATCTCATTAATAATGGCCCTAAAATTATAACAATTTAATAGGTTTAGAAAATCACTTTTCCTATTGTTATCCAGAAACAAATCGATATTGAAATCACCACATATTACACAGTTTTTATCAAAAAAGTGTTCCAGTAAATTATCTAACTTATTCATAAAAATTTCAATATTCTTCTCATAGGACTTCGATAACAACAAAAAATATATACTCCTGTATATACATCCCTTACGCCACAGATTTCAAAGCCATCTCTTTTATACAATTTTTTGCACACTGCCAAATCTTCACATTCGATGTCTTTTCGAGCCAGAATCAAAGTAACACCTCTCTTTTTGTTAATTCTTGTATTATATGAAACCAGTTTATAGTCAGAAAAAAATATTAGTGAGGCTAGTGTTTCATTAAGAAAATGTTCACTGACACATAAGTAATGCAAAGTTGTAGAGTAGTTTTTGAGATAGAGCTCGAATTCATCTTTTTTATTAATGATGCCACACAAATTTTGATGAAAGATGTTTAAATTTGAAAGGCTCTTTTTATCATCACAACTGCCATGTACATTATTGATTTCGTTCATCACGAAAAAAATTGTTCAAACATGAGAGTGTAGGATCACTCTCAAACTCAGTTTGCGTGCTAATATCCCTTGAGCTGGTTTCATTTACAACAGGATCAGTTTGAACCGACTTATCAATCAATGGTGTCTGTTTCAAACACACACAATCGGACTTATACACACTTTGGTTTTGTTTACACATTGTCACATAATTTAAATAGTCATATTTATACTTGAGGCGAAGTATTTCTTTAAGTATTATCCTACTAACTAGAAGTTTATTACAATATTTGATACGTGTTCTATTATTACAAAAATGATCTAAGGGCAAGTATGCTGAGTTATCGAAATTATTACATATTAACCTGAATAAATCATTTAACTTATTTACATTAAGGTATCTACTATTATATATCTTACTAACTAATACATTTGTATGTCGCATTTGACTTAAAAACCAGTACAAAGAAGACTGAACATGCAGAGGATTGTCGTCTTGAGAGCCTCCCATAATTATAATAAAGTCAGACTTCGTAAAATCTTTACAGGTGATACATGTACGTAAAATTTCAGATAGGGGAGCGTCTGGCTTGATTACTGAAGTAACGTCAAAAGATTCTCCGAGCGCATACTGTAGAAGCGGTCGCAAACCAAAACCCGTTTGATCGCTGTAGATAACTACTCTGTGTTTATTACATGAATTGTGTGACATATGATCTCAAAATCACCCATACCTCGGACTCTCTCTGCGCTTAATGCTCTCCTAGACCTGAACACAGAGTTTGATATGTTTACGGAGGAATGGAAGACGATACTGTCAGAATGTATGAAATTTTGTGAGATGGATCCTGCGCGACTTACGATGTGTCTTTTTTTTAAATCATTTAATTTTTGTTTTACTCTATTTACTGTTTTTATTGTTGTGTTGTGTCTTCTGTACTTGTTTCTCTGTTTAAATGGTGTAATTGGCTTCGGCCGTTTTGTTTAAATTAAATTAAATTAAATAAATAAATAAATAAATGATTACTCGAACCATAGTTCTCGTTGTTTCGAATCAAACGTGTAGATTTATCCTCCGCTTCCACATCTACTATGGTTCCCATATCGATACAACTTCTAACCTCGATGCTGTCCTGTGAAGATCGGCGACTTTCCACGAGGCTGTTTTGCGATGATTGTCGATGCAGATGAAGGTGATTATTGTTTTTCGGGAATGTGATCGATTGATCAAAAGTGAAACTCAAGTTGTTGTTATTATTAGTAGACAATGGCTGATTATGGAGGCTTGTATTATGATGTTTTGGATAACTTGGGTTTGTAGTTAATTCATCATCATCCACCTAGCCTTTTTCCCAACTATATTGGGGTCGGCTTCCAGTCAAGCCGGATTCAGCTGAATACCAGTATTTTACGAGGAGCGGCTGCCTACCAGACCTCCACAACCCATTGACTGGGGTAACACGGTACTTCATGGCAAGACAGGAGTCAGATTTACTGGCTTCTGACTATCCGTAACGACTGCCAAAGATCTCCAAATGACAGCCGGGACCAATGACTATAAAACCACTTGACCGCTCATACGGGCGTCTCAGGCTCGCGACACTTTCATGATATAGCACTTATATTAGTTGCGGATATAAGTGAATTTTTTAGTACTGACCAGTTGTTGGATCTGTGCACACTCTTTAATTTTGGTACCTTATAAATATTTATTGAATAAATCCGAAACAAAAATGAGTACCTGTGCAATTAAATGGTGCGGGAAATCAACTCGAATATCTAGTTATAAAAAAAGATGGCATAAGTTTTCATTGGTAAATAAAATTTGATATATTTATTTACAATATTAGCAATTATAGAGGGTTCAAGCTAAATTGGTTGGTTACGGAAAAAATGATACCGCGTTGATGTCTTTTGAAAAAGTCCTTTACTTTCACTAGAATATTAGATAAGTCTATCCCTTTCTATCCGTAAGTACTTTCTACGTAGTGCTGAAGTGACGTGCCAACTTCAAAACGCAGTTGATAAATATTATTTTATCGATGATTTCAAATAATAAATAAAAAATAATATTACGTTTTAATGTTTTCGATTTCCAAATAATTCGGAAGTTAAAGAAAAGTGGATTAATGCTATTCTAAACTAATATTTCTTTTTTCATTGATATAATTTTGATTTAGAACAAAAACGTACCGATGCGCACTCCACTATTTATTTGCTACATATTGTTTTATTTACATCCAGTTAAAACCCTATCAATATAGTTTTAAAAAATGTAGAATTTGTAGATATCGATTTTATCGATATCGATATTATTGTTGCAAAACTGACTTGCGAATCACTATGTTTGGAATATTCGTCCTGACATTGTTGCATCGGCCAATCGCAACCGCTATATTTTCTTCGTCCCCCGGCCCGCAGCGGTGAGTCGTGTGCCTAAACGAAATCGGTCTATCAGCTCTCAAGTGGTTTAATTCTCTTTGGCCGGGACCAACGGCTTAACGTGCTTTCCGAGGCACGGAGGAAACTCGTTATGTTAAGATGGTCACCCATCTACAGACCAACCTAGGCAAGCGTTGGGTTTGTAGTTAATTCTCACTTGGAAAGCCCCTTTTTATACAGCTGGACTTATAGCGTACTCTATAGTATGGTGAGTAAAACTTTATCGGCGTACCACTTGTTTTACCACAGTTCTTTAACTCAACCGCACCTACTGACTTACAAAGATTTAGTTTAAGTTTACATTTTTCTAATTCTTCCTTCAGGCTACTGTTCTCCATGTTTAAATTGTCGATTTCGGAGTTTGCAATTTGTAATTCAATACTCAGTTTGTTTATTTTGTCTGTATAAACCATATCCTCTTTGTTTTTGGATGTATTAGGTAGACTTTGATAGCTCGGAGGAGCTCGTGGCTAGATAATAACAGCCGCACAGGTCGATCTTCAAGGTTAAGCAACGCTTGCTTAGGTTGGTCTGTGGATGGGTGACCATCTTAACATAACGAGTTTCCTCCGTGCCTCGGAAAGCACGTTAAGCCGTTGGTCCCGGCTGCCATTTGGAGATCTTTGGCAGTCGTTACGGATAGTCAGAAGCCAGTAAATCTGACTCCAGTCTTGCCATGAAGTACCGTGTTACCCCAGTTAATGGGTTGTGGAGGTCTGGTAGGCAGCCGCTCCTCGTAAAATACTGGTATTCAGCTAAATCCGGCTTGACTGGAAGCCGACCCCAATATAGTTGGGAAAAGGCTAGGCAGATGATGAGGTAGACTTTGATAAGAGATGTCAGCCAAATCTGCCAAATCATAATCCGTTTCATTAATATTTAAACTGTGCCTCTGACGTCTTTTTTGTGTGTTAATAAACTCCGTCGCTTCCAAGTCGTCATCCATAATTATTAAATTGTTAGAAAATATACAAAAAGTGTTTTAAGGTTGAGGTCAGGATCGAACGTAAGATCAACTGTTCTCACGCTACAGTCTAAACCACTCGACCACGGCGCAAATGATTCCTCTGAGTGAAATATCGTACCATGTCATAAGTGTGATGGATACTGCTTTATCGACTTAGCTGACTTCCAAAAATCATTGGATACCGCTAGATGTCGTTGTAAACTATTTTTGTCAGAATGATGTTTTGAAATCAAAATTTTGAATAAAAAACGGAAACATCACAGTCATTTTTGTAAATAGTAATAAAGTTTTTAGTTAATTCACTGATCTGTGTTCATATAATTAGAATAGTTTATTATAAGAACTGTTTGCACAATTTGGTTTTGTTTACTTGCACTTAAAATAGTCTTGAATGTTAGTTACACTAGTTGCTGGTTTATTTTATAGTTAGTGAATAGTTAAAGTTTTAAAACACTGTTACACGTTAATTATCCACTTACGGCCAATTTCTTCAAAAAAGCTAAAACTAAAGTAATAACATTTCCTTGACCATTACTGTTGTCAATAGCAACTGTCATCTTGTAAATGTTTTCATCCAAGTGACAGCTAAATTAAAAGTCGACTAAAATAAAATGTAGGGAAAAACACAGTGAAACCTATACCATTTTGTCAAAATGACAGTGACTTAGGATTTAACAGCCTTTCAATGAGCAGTTAAAGTAAAGGACAAATCTAACAGTTAAAATTGTGAAGAAACGAATTTAACCGTTATTATTACTTTATGATGTTACTTTGGTTGTTACGTTTGGTGAAGAAATTGGCAGTAAGACACGTTTTATTATAATTTTTAACACATCTGATAGAAGTTTGCAATTTTTACGAATTTAAAAACACAGAGACGATGTTCACTACGTCATGGCAGCGCCATCTATGATGAAATCTAGATGATTTAGGGCTGTTGTATCTATTCAAATCGCGCGGAGAACTTTGATTGCGAGTTTTTATGTGACCCTCAATTTACCTGCTTGGGTTTACAGCAGCCTACTTGGGTGCTAAAACTGCTGAACATCACAATACATTTATGATTCCAATGATATAACTGGTAGCAAGGTAACTATGTCTATGCCTATGTCCAGCAGTGGACGTCTTTCGGCTGAGATGATGATGATGAAGCTAGCTAACGTAGTTTTGAAGATATCGTAATCGCGCTAGACAACCTAAGAACTCCACAGATTCTATGCACTAGGTTTTTGAGCTCCACAGTTCAGAGGCTAACCGATTTTTATTACCTTCCAGCCTGTAAGTAACGAATTAATATTATACTATCCAGACTTACATCATTATTTTTAGAGGCCCAGCAGGGCCGAAGTCTCTGGGGCCATTAATTGGATTTCCTAAAGGGAAGCTCGGTGTCCCCAGATCGAAGGCAACTAAAGAACGGGGTGGGGTTTAGTCAGTAAAAGTCTGACACACGAAAAAGACGGAGCGGGAGGCGCTCCGCCCAAGAGTGGGAGAAGTCATTCTGATGATTTCCTACTTGGAAAAAAAAGACTTGCAATATTATGTAGTATTATGTTAGGTTACATCAATTCTTCAAGCTGCAGACTGTAAACGCATTGACGCCTTTGAGATGTGATGCTGGAGCCGGATACTCTGTATCCTATTTTTTTTTAAGGTGGTAATCATCTAAGACTGACCTGTTGGTCTAGTGGTTAGTGGCCCTGACTGCTACGCCAGGGGCTGTGGGTACGATTCTCATAAAAACGGTGGCGATCTGGAAAGGCTCATTGTGACCGGTATAGTAGACGAAAAAGGCCTCGTGGGTGAAGCCTCATACGTTGGTCCGACCAGAGCCGTACCGCTCTTGACTCTACGGTATACTAATGCCCTTCACACCACCTCAGTCTGAAACAGATCAAGGAAGGTAACGATCTATTATAGGCCTGGGCCACATTAGATCGTAAACTCAATGGACGACGAGCTACCCATTGCTCGCCATCCGTTTCCCACCGTAGGGACCCAACAGGGTTTGAGCCTACTGGGGCCATGGGTTCGCTTCTGAAAGTATAACCCGGGATCCTAGAACGCAAGGCAAAAAGGAACAAAGGATGGGTTTTAGTCAGCAAAGGTCTGACAAGCATTCTCCACACTGGACCGGGAGAAGTCACCACATTTATTTTAACAGATTTAATTTTTTCAATTTCAGCAAGTAAGTAAAAATAAATAATCTTTTTTTTTAAATGACGTATTAGTGCTCGACTATAATCCCGACTGATGGTAAGCAGTGATGCAATCGTTGATGGTGAAGCGCACTAGTTTATTAAGAGCGTATTCACTCTAGCCTTGATGACACCTAAACCTAAATTATGAACGGACAGGAAGACCGCAGCAGGCAAATTGTTCCAGCCCTTCGATGTACGCGGTATAAACGACGAGGCTCGCTGGGAGGTAAGCGCGAAACTTTGCAGTAGCGATGGGCCTTTCCCAGCTGGTTAAGCAAGCGACCAGGGTGCCCGATGTAGTTGGTCATACCGCCAATTGTCTGGACCTTCTGCTGACTACCGACCCGGACAGGTGTATTGTAACAGTCTCCTCGCCTATAGGAACTTCAGATCACTGTCTGGTGAAGTCTGTGTCGACCTTCTCCCCACCTGACTGCGACTCTCGCGGTGAGCGGCGAATGTGGCGATACAAATCAGCAGATTGGGATGAGATGCGACATTTCTTTGCGTCTTATCCTTGGCAGCAGGTCTGCTTCTCTTCAGAAGATCCGTCGAGCTGTGCGGATGCTATATCCGACGTGGTGGATCAAGCTATGGAGTATTACATTCCTTATAGTGACGTACCCGTCGGTGGCTCAGCTCACCCATGGTTCAACGCCGATTGTGCTGAAGCTGAAAAGCGTAAGCATTCGGCGTTTCTTGCCTGGGCGGACGCTCGTGATCGTAAAGCTCCGGATCTGAGCTCAAAGAAGAGAGCCTTTAACCATGCTGCCAAGTCCTACAAAAAGGCACTAAGGAGGGCTCGCTTCGATCGTATTACTCATATTGGCAAAAAACTCTCTGCACAGCCATGTGGTAGCAGAGCATTCTGGTCCCTTGCCAAATCGGTCGAAGCGAACTTCTGTCGACCCACACTGCCTCCGCTGGTTAAACCTGACGGAACACTGGCTCATACGGCGAGAGAGAAGGCAGGTCTCTTTGCATCTCTCTTCGCCCATAATTCGCGTCTTGACACTAGCAGTGCTACTCCACCGAGTTTGCCTCATTGCGACTCTTCAATGTCCGAAGTTCGCATAAGGAATAAAGAGGTTCTGAGAGCGCTGTGTCGTCTAGACGTGAATAAAGCTAGTGGCCCAGATGGTGTACCAGCGATAGTTCTCAAGGCTTGTGCGCCCGAGTTGTCTCCTGTTCTGACACGCTTGTGTCGCCTCTCATATAGGACTGGAATAGTGCCCAAGTCCTGGAAGCTTGCCAACGTGCAATCCGTGCCAAAAAAGGGCAGTCGTGCCGATCCTGCCAACTATCGGCCGATTTCAATTACCTCCATACTCTGCAAGATTATGGAGGGTGTATTGAACTCGCGCCTCATGGCATACCTGGAAGGTAACGATCTCCTCAGTGACCGACAATACGGATTTCGCCACAATCGGTCTACTGGGGACCTACTAGTGTATGCCACTCACTTGTGGGGCGAGGCCCTCGAGAAGAATGGGGAAGGTCTTGCCGTTTCCTTAGACGTCTCGAAGGCCTTCGACAGGGTATGGCACGCAAGCCTTTTGAGTAAGCTTCCAGCGTATGGCATTTCTCCTGGTCTGATTACCTGGGTAAAAGACTTCCTGAGTGAACGGTCTCTCCGAGTCGTTATCGATGGATGTTCATCGGAACCCATGACAACGAATGCCGGGGTTCCTCAGGGGTCTGTTCTCTCTGCAACTCTCTTTCTGCTGCATATCAACGATCTGCTAATGTCCGGTATCTATGGGTATGCAGATGACAGCACAGTTGTAGAGAGATACCTGCCGGGTGCTCGGGCTAGTAAGGAGCTAATCCAGTCCGAAAGAGAGGCTATGGTAGAGCGTGTGAATGTCTCCCTCGAGGCAGTCTCCAAATGGGGTGAAGCCAATCTGGTAGAATTCAACGCTGCGAAAACACAAGCGTGTCTAGTCACTGCAAAAAGGAGTCCGTTCACCTTGACTCCTACTTTCCGGAATGTGTCACTGGAGTGCGCCGACCGTCTTCAGCTTTTGGGTGTTGAAGTTTCTTCAGACCTTAACTTTGGGCGGTTCATTGAGTCCAAAGCCAAAGTGGCTGCAAAAAAACTCGGCGTTCTGGCAAAGGTCCGGCGGTACTTCACAACGGGACAGCTTTTTATGCTATACAAAGCACAGGTCCGATCGTGTGTGGAGTACTGCAGCCACATATGGGCTGGCGCTGCAAAATGCCATCTAGCGGCTTTGGACTCGGTGGAAAGGCGTGCGAAGAGGCTAATTGGAGACCCTGATTTGGTTAAATCCAATCTGCAAAGCCTAGAGCACAGGCGTAGGGTAGCCAGCCTATCGGTGTTCTACAGGATGCATTTCGGAGAGTGTGCGCAGGAATTACATGAGTTAATTCCGCCATCTCGCTTTTACCATCGGACAAACCGTCGTACGGCGAGTATCCATCCTTACGTTGTCGAAACCTGCACGGTCCGGACAAAGCGGTTTGCTTCGTCCTTCATACCGCGTACATCGAAGGATTGGAACAATTTGCCTGCTGCGGTCTTTCCGTCCGATTATAATTTGGGTATCTTCAAGACTAGAGTGAATAGGCTCTTAATAAACTAGTGCGCCTCACCATCAACGATTGCATCACTGCTTACCATCAGGTGGGATTGCAGTCAAGCACTAGTTTATGGTATATTAAAAAAAAAAAGAGGCGAAACGCTTCGTCCGGACCGTATAGGTGTTAACAATGTAAGAGTAGATACTCGCCGTACGTCGGGTTGTCCTAAAATAGAAAGTTGATGGCAGCATCAAGTCATGTCTGGAAATAATCTGGACCGAGCCCAGTCACACGCGCGCCTCAAGGAGATGTCAGCAAATTGTAGGGGCCCGGCAGGGCCGAAGCCTGTGGGGGAACACGTGGTATTCCGAAAGGTTGACACCGAGTCCCCCCCAAATCGAAGGCAACAAAGGAACGGGGTAGGGGTTTAGTCAGTAAGAGTCTGACATGCCCTCCCGCTCCGCCCAAGAGCGGGAGAAGTCATTCTGATGATTCCCCTACCAGAAAAAAAAGCATCAAGTCATATAATTCCGGCTCACACTCTTCAAAATGGATCCTGTAAAATACCAAAGATTGTGCTTCAGGTTTTGTAGATTGGACTTAACCAAAGGTGATACAGATTCTTGAAAATCCCATAAGGTAAGGACATTGGCTCTCATGTCGGATTTGACGACCAGCCAACGCTTGCAAGGGCGACCACGGGACCTAGCCTCAAGGACAGCCATATCCATGCATCTCCGACCAACGTACTCCCTAGGGCGGCGCATGATGTGGCCATACAATCGCAGACGACACTCCTGCAGTTTTTTGAGCCGTAGACTTCTAACTCTCCTAAAAAACTCCAGTATCGACAAATTAGGGCACATCCATCGCCATATCATTATAGACCCGATCTGGTGACGTGTAGTCTTCCACTCTCTGTCAGGTACCACATAATAATATGTATTTTTATTCAAATGATACCTAACCAGATTTCTCTTTTTTCTATTTTCAGGATGTAAGTACTCACTCTTGATTGAACTAATCTCTCTTCATCTTCTTCTTCTTCCTAGTCATTTCACTCTTGCCAGAGTGATCGTGGTTTCGAATCAAAGACCAGCTGTGCTATTCTCTAACGCCCGAAACCAATAACCTATCTAACACATATCGGAGATAGAAAAACAAATGAAACAACAGAAAACACGTAAATTTAAGTATGATATCATTTGTTTTTCTATCTCCGATATGTGATAGATAGGTTATTGGTTTCGGCTGTAAAAGTCATTTTCATGGCTGTAAGCTGCGATGAGCTCGACGTCGAGACAGCCTTCAAACAGCGAACGCAGAATGCATGAAGAACTGTCATTGTTAATTGCGCTAGTGTAGCTTCTGACAGTTTAGAGAATACCAATTCGAATTTCGCCGCTGCGGCAGGGCTGTGCCCAAGGCTGTTTTCTTAGAGAATAGCACTGCAGAATGAAGCAACTCCTTAGCTGTGTTGCACTATCAAATTGTTCTCAGAATATTTTGTGTGTCCATGGCAGGAAGGCCTTTCAAGAACCATTGGCGCGTTGTTAGGTATAGTGATCCTATGACGAACCTTGGAAATCTTCAAGACTCGATTAGGGAATCGAATTATTTCAATATTTATGCGTAGTAACTACATATTTAGTATTCTGTGATTTATGCTTGTACTAGCTTTTACCCGCGGCTTCGCTCCCGTCAAATGACTACCCTACCTATCCTACGCTACCCTACCCTACCTACCCTACACCACCCTACCTACCTGACCTACCCTACCTATCCTACCTACCCTACCTATCCTACCTACCCTACTTATCCTACCTACCCTACCTATCCTACCTACCCTACAATACACTACCCTACACTACCCTACTACACTACCCTACCTACCCTACACTACCCTACACTATCCTACACTACCCTACACTAACCTACACTACACTACACTAAACTACCCTACACTACCCTACCTACCCTACACTACCCTACCTACCGTATACTACCCTACACTACCTCTACCCCCCCCCTTTCCGTGCGAATAAACTGTTTTTTTTTCTTTTCTTTTTCTACCTACCCTACTTTACCTAACTTTTTTTTTGTAAGACTCTTTTGTTTTTAAGATGTATTCGCTATTCGGGGCGCGTATTGCCAAACTGTATGCTGACCCAGACACCCATAGTATGTACTGAACTACGTCGTGCTCATTAAAATCACAAACAAATTGGAGCAAAGTACATACGAGCTCAGAGCATTCTGAGATTGTATGCACTTTGCTCGCTTGAAAGTAAAGCAAACTGTAATATGCGAATATCTGTAACTGACTGACGTGTTTCAAGACAACGTTTTTCATAATTTTCCATAATTTTTTGTTATACTGTTGCGGTTGTTATAACTATCCGTGAAACTGAGCAACTTTCCATAAAAAATATTCCTTTTAAAAATTAAAGTTTCAACTTAAAAAAAACCCTTTGTTAGTATGACTAAAAATTATTTGAACTGTAACAGCTGTTTTTTTTACATAGCCCTAAAAATAAAAAATAAACCCCCGCCTACCTTCAATGTCTCAAACTTAGATTTGGCATGTCCACACGATACCGAACGATCCTAGAAAAAAACATATTTTGGAAGAGATTATTGTAAGCTAACAAGTGTTCGCTGTTTCTCTATCTACTGGGCTATAAAAACACTTTATTAAATACATTTTATTTGCTAATTACACGGAGAGTCTTCATTTAGTTAATAAAGTGTAAAAATAGTGTTAAGTACTTTAAAAAAATCGACTTCGAAACTGTTATTTATAGATCGATGTAAGCCCTAATAATTGGAATAAGATTGTCACTTGGCTAGTTTGCGGTACGATTATGCTGGTAGAAAAACAGATGACATATTTACTGATATTTGTAATATATAATTTTCATTTCGCACTTTTGCGTTCGCAGGAGTAAAAGAAATAACACGTGCCTGCACTCGCATGCGTTTTGCTTTAAATTGTCAATGCCATATTACATACTACACCAGACGCTGGACGTCTGGACTCGTATGTATTTTGCTCTAGTATTTTAAAGCAAAATGTATTTTGATTCAGACACCCTCTGAATAGGTATACAGTTTGCTTTTCAACTACAAAGGCAAACTGCGATCGAAATCAGAGCAACCCCGGTCTGGGTCAGCATACAGTTTGGCAATACGCATTCGGGGCGGAGACAAATCCAACGAATCAATAACCATGAAAATTGATTCAGCAGATCTCGAGTTATAAGTGTTGTAACAAACCCGACTTTGTTTTATACATATAGATTAAACCCTCACTGTGTGAGTTCGACTCGAACTTGATCGGTTTTTTCCCCACTGTGTTTAACCAGTTAGATATTATAATTATATGTAGTCGTTCAACATAAAGCACTAGTATTCATGATAGACATCTATATGTTTTTGTTCAAATGGCGATCCAAATTTTCTTTTTATTTTCGAATTATACAGATTACTGGTAACATGTATACACATATGTATTTTTATTCAATTGGACCTAATCTGATTCCTCTTCTTATTTTCAGGAAGTAAGTACAACAAAAATATACTTTTTCATACTTAGGGGACACTACGAAGTTAGAAACTGAAAAGTTGAAAGGAAATCGTTTGGATTGGTATAGTCATGTGAAAAGGAGCGATGAAACGCATGTTACTAACAGAGTTTTGAGTTTACATGTGGCTTGATGAAAAGGTAGAGGGAGGCCAAAGAAAAGTTGGACGGATTGTGTGAGAAGTGATATGGAAGAAAAGGGAGTTAGTGATAGCGTGACGAGTGACAGGACAGAATGGAAGGAAACAACGTATTACGCCAACACGAAATAAAAGGAAGTAGGGCAGGAAGATGATGATGATGACTTAGAAGACACTTAGAAGAGGCTTATGGCCAACAGAAGATGCCATATTGATGATGAAGAAAAAAATAATAAAATAAATGTGCAGTGATAGGTAAGCAGAATGATTGAAATAATTTAGTATGTATAATTGTACATGTTGAGGAGTTCGTGGCTGGATAATAAGACCCGCACAGGTCGATCTTTAAGGTTAAGCAACGCTTGCCAAGATTGGTCTGTGGATGGGTGGCCATCTTAACATAACGAGTTTCCTCCGTGCCTCAGAAAGCACGTTAAGCCGTAGGTCCCGGCTGTCATTTGTAGATCTTTGGCAGTCGTTACGGATAGTCAGAAGCCTGTAAATCTCACTCCAGTCTTGCCATGAAGTAGCGTGTTACCCCAGTTAATGGGTTGTGGAGGTCTGGTAGGTAGCCGCTCCTCGTAAAATACTGGTATTCAGCTAAATCCGTCTTGACTGGAAGCCGACCCCAATTTAGTTGGGAAAAGGCTAGATAGATAATAATGATGAGAATATCGAATTATACAGATTACTGGTAACATGTATACACATATGTATTTTTATTCAATTGGACCTAATCTGATTCCTCTTCTTATTTTTAGGGAGTAAGTAATAAAAACAATTTATTTTAGGGTAATGGTTAAATACGTATATTTGATTCTTTTTTAATTAATATAAAATAGTGCTTGACACACTGTGAGGCACAGTAGTTTATTAAGAGCCTATTCACTCTAGCCTTGAAGACACCCAAATAATAATCGGACGGGAAGACCGCAGCAGGTAAATTGTTCCATTACTTCAATGTACGCGGTACAAAGGACGAAGTAAAACGCTTACGGGTACTTAAGGGTGGATACTTGCCGTACGACGGTTTGTCCCATGGTAGAAACGGGATGATGGAATCAAGTCATGTAATTCCCGCGGACACACATATGATTTTATTTAAATGATAATCTGAACTGTATTTTCACTTTCAGGAGGTAAGTAACTAAATTGTACATTCTGATTCACATGGAGAAACTTTGCAACTGCAAATATTGCATTTGTTAAAAACATTTATTTTTAATTTCGCCTAAAGAAAAATTTCTAAAATTGAAAACATACATTTTAGTTTTGATTTAGAAGGCAGCAGGCTATTGCAATTATTTTTAGCTACAATCACTATTTGGCGGCGAAACGCTAAACTACTGAATTCTCTTCAATCTTAAATTCCATTTTTTTTTTCAAAAATTACACTTTTGAAAATGTTAATCATTATATTTAATTTACCTTTTTCTCCCGCTTTTAACTTTTGCAGGGCGGAGGAGAAGAACCAAAGGTATCAAACTGCTATACATACTAATATTAAAAATAAAAAATTCAAATATGTTTGAATTTAGAAAACAGATAAATTTTTAATTTAATTTTGCTCCGTTTAGGTGCATTCTTCCAAATATGTTTTGACTTTCAAGTCAAGATATTTGGTGACCTAGAACCCAGTTTGGCGAGAAACAAGGTCTCGTAACATAAATAAAGGAAAAGGTCTGGAAAAAGACTCAATTCGTAAATCAAACTATTCAAATATTAAAGTTTGTATGGAACCCTCTCTGTGTGAGTTTGATACGAACCTGCGGTGCTATTCTTTAAAAGTCATTTTCATGGCGACAGTTCTTCATACATTTCTCGCTCGGAGCTCGTGGCTAGATAATAACAGCCGCACAGGTCGATCTTCAAGGTTAAGCAACGCTTGCTAAGGTTGATCTATGGATGGGTGACCATGTTAACATAACGAGTTTCCTCCGTGCCTCAGAAAGCACGTTAAGCCGTAGGTCCCGGCTGTCATTTGTAGATCTTTGGCAATCGTTACGGATAGTCAGAAGCCAGTTAATCTGACTCCAGTCTTGGCATGAAGTACCGTGTTACCCCAGGTTGTGGCGGTCTGGTAGGCAGCCACTCCTCATAAAATACTGGTATTCAGCTAAATCCGGCTTGACTGGAAGCCGAACCCAACATAATTGGGTAAAGGCTAGGTAGATGAGGATGATGAGAATATCGAATTATACAGAATACTGGTAACTTGTATATACATATGTATTTTTATTCAAATAGTACCTAATCTGATTCCTCTTTTTATTTTTAGGAAGTAAGTAATAAAAACCATTTATTTTAGAGCAATAGTTAAATACGTATATTTGATTTTTTTTTAATTGACATAAAATGGTGCTTGACCCACTGTGAGGCACACTAGTTTATTAAGAGCCTGTTCACTCTAGCCTTGAAGACACCCAAATTATAATCGGATGGGAAAACTGCAGCAGGTAAATTGTTCCAGTACTTCAATGTACGCGGTACAAAGGACGAAGTGAAACACTTACGGGTACTTAAGGGTGGATACTTGCCGTACGACGGTTTGTCCCATGGTAGAAACAGGGTGACGGAATCAAGTCATGTAGTTCCCGCGGACACACACATGATTTTATTTAAATGGTAATCTGAACTGTATTTTCACTTTCAGGAGGTAAGTAACTAAATTGCACATTTTGATTCACGTGGAGAAACTTTGCAACTGCAAATAATACAGTTTTTAAAACATTTATGTTTAATTTTGCCTGAAGAATATTTTCTAAAATTGCCATACATTTTAGTTTTGATTTAGAAGGCAGCAGGCTATCGCAATTATTTTTAGCTACAATCACTATTTGGCGGCGAAACATCTACTGAATTTTCTTTAATCTTAAAATCTTTTTTTTTTCAAAAATTACACTATTGAAAAACAATAATATTTAATTTACTTTTTTTCCCGCTTTCAACTTTTGCAGGGCGGAGGAGATGAACCAAAGGTATCAAACTGCTTTACATACTTATATTAAAAATCATCATCTGCCTAGCCTTTTCCCAACTACACACATCAAAAGTGTCTAGGGATCAAGCATTTTTATGCGGATTTCTTGAGATTGAGATGTGGCTTTGTAATAAATTTATGATTTTATAAATTTATATGGATCCTTTTTGGTGCATTTCATAATTTGAATCAGGAACTGTGAATCAAATTCGAGTAAAAGATGAAAATCAGCTGTCAATATTTTCCCTAAAAAAACATACAACGCATTGAAGACATTATTAGTGCTACTGTTTCCCTACTACTGATTAAAACCAACGTTATTATGGAGCGGCGACGTCATTTAAGCAGGGAAGAAATGCTCAGAGCCGTGGGAATGATAGAAGCTGGTTCCCGGCAACGTACTGTGGCTTTAGCTCTGAATACAAGTCAGAGTGTTATCAGTCGACTTTGGACACGTTACCGAAGCACTGGTGCCGTGGCTGAGCGCCATGGAGGACGGTATCGCTGCACCACACGGAGACAAGATCGATACATTCAAATCTTAACTCGAAGAGCTCCAACAATAACCGCCATGTTGTTAGCCGTGAGGCTTCATCACTCTTCAGGGAACTTAATTAGCGACCAAACAGTCAGAAACCGCTTGCATGAAGCGAACCTTCATTCCCGAAGAACGCTACGAGTACCACCTATAGCAATGCACAATCGTAGGATTCGATATCAATGGGCTCTTGAACACAGAAATTGGGCAGAAGAACAATGGCGTTTCGTGTGCTTTTCTGATGAGTCTCGTTTTGGTATGAGACCGGATACAAGACGTATACGACACTTGAGAACCCCTGGACGCCAACAGCGATTAAAATCCTGCCAGGAAGTCCATCCTTATAGTGGTGGAACCATCATGGTAAGGGCGGGTATTTGGATCGGCGGAAGAACTGAGTTGATTTGGATCAGAGGCAACCTCAACGCTCAAATTTATGCTGAGACGATTGTATCAGACGTCATCGTTCCTCTACAAGTGCAAATCGGTCCCTTATTTCAGTTAATGCATGATAGTGCACGACCGCACACCGCAAGAGTTGTAAGACAGACTCTCGCCGCAGCTAACATCAATGTCCTGCCCTGGCCTGCTCAGTCGCCAGACTTGAACCCGATAGAGCATGCATGGGATATGCTACAGAGAAGAGCTCTGCCGAATATGGAGGGTATCCAGTCGCAAGAAGACCTTTTTTTGTTGTTGCAACGAACATGGGCGGCCATTCCACAGCGTGATTTGGATGAACTCATTTTGAGTATGCCAAACCGATGTTCTTGTGTTGTTAGTGTTCGCGGTAGAAACACGGATTATTAATTGTTTAAGTTACCCAATAAAATATTAAAGAAAACTGTTATTTCAGTCTTTTTTTCGAACTTTAATGTTAGTGGTTCAAATGTCAAAAATCCCTTTATTAGGAAAATGGCAAATTTCTTTATTAATGCAAAGGTGACTTGGTTTATCGTTACTGTGACAAACCAAAACACTTTATTTGATGAATCCTTAAAGAAAATTTTAATTAATATCAATCAGGAGAAAAGTTATTGCAAATATATATGTTGATCCCTAGACACTTTTGATGTGTGTATATTGTAATACCAGTGTTTTACGAGGAGCGGCTGCCTACTAGACCTCCACAACCCATTAACTGGGGTAACACGGCATTTCATGGCAAGACTGGAGTCAGATTTACTGGCTTCTGACTATCCGTAACGACTGCCAAAGATCTACAAATGCCAGCCGGGACCTACGGCTTAACGTGCTTTCCGAGGCACGGAGGAAACTCGTTATGTTAAGATGGTCACCCATCCACAGACCAACCTAGGCAAGCGTTGCTTAACCTTGAAGATCGACCTGTGCGGCTGTTATTATTTAGCCACGAGCTCCTCAAATTTTTTTATATTAAAAATAAGAAATTCAAATATGTTTGAAATTAGAAAACAGATAAATAATAATTCAAAATATTTTGCTTCGGATTATGCTCCGTTTAGGTACATTCGTTAAAATTTATGTTTTGACTTTCAAGTTAAAGTTTTTGGTGACCTAGAACCTAGTTTGGCGAGAAGTAAGGTGTCGTAACATAAATAAAGGAAAAAGAGTGGAAAAAGACTGAATTCGGAAATCAAACTATTCAAATATTAAAGTTTGTATGGAACCCTCTCTGTGTGAGTTTGATACGAACCTGCGGTGCTATTCTTTAAAAGTCATTTTCACGGCGACAGTTCTTCATACATTACTCGCTCGGAGCTCGTGGCTAGATAATAACAACCGCACAGGTCAATCTTCAAGATTAAGCAACGCTTGCCAAGATTGGTCCATGGATGGGTGACCATCTTAACATAACGAGTTTCCTCTGTGCCTCGGAAAGTACGTTAAGCCGTAGGTCCCGGCTGTCATTTGTAGATTTTTGGCAGTCGTTACGGATACTCAGAAGCCAGTAAATCTGATTCCAGTCTTGGCATGAAGTACCGTGTTACCCCAGTTTATGGGTTGTGGCAGTCTGGTAGGCAGCCACTCCTCGTAAAATACTGGTATTTAGCTAAATCCGGCTTGACTGGAAGCCGACCCCAATATAGTTGGGAAAAGGCTAGGTAGATGATGATAGCGTGACGAGTGACAGGACAGAATGGAAGGAAAAGACGAGTTGCGCCGACCCCAAGTAGAACGGGACAAGGGTAGGAAGATGATGAGATGATGATGACTGGTAACATGTATACACATATGTATTTTTATACAAATAGTACCTAATCTGATTTCTCTTTTTATTTTTAGGAAGTAAGTAATAAAACCATTTATTTTAGAGCAATAGTTATATTTGATTTTTTTTAATTTATATAAAATAGTGCTTGACCCACTGTGAGGCACACTAGTTTATTAAGAGCCTGTTCACTCTAGCCTTGAAGACACCCAAATTATAATCGGACGGGAAAACCGCAGAAGGTAAATTGTTCCAGTACTTCAATGTACGCGGTACAAAGGACGAAGTGAAACGCTTACGGGTACTTAAGGGTAGATACTTGCCGTACGACGGTTTGTCCCATGGTAGAAACGGGATGATGGAATCAAGTCATGTAATTCCCGCGGACACACAGATGATTTTATTTAAATGGTAATCTGAACTCTATTTTCACTTTCAGGAGGTAAGTAACTAAACTGTACATTTTGATTCACGTGGAGAAACTTTGCAACTGCAAATAATGCATTTTTTTTAAACAATCATGTTTAATTTCGCCTGAAGAAAATTTTCAAATTGCCGTACATTTTAGTTTTGATTTAGAAGGCAGCAGGCTATCGCAATTATTTTTAGCTACAATCACTATTTGGCGGCGAAACATCTACTGAATTCTCTTCAATCTTAAATTCGATTTTTTTTCAAAAATTACACTATTGAAAAAGTTTAACAATAATATTTAATTTACTTTTTTTCCGCTTTTAACTTTTGCAGGGCGGAGATGAACCAAAGGTATCAAACTGCTATACATACTAATATTAAAAATAAGAAATTCAAATATGTTTGAAATTAGAAAACAGATAAATTATAATTCAAAATATTTTGCTTGGATTATGCTCCGTTTAGGTACATTCGTCCAAATATGTTTTGACTTTCAAGTCAAGATATTTGGTGACCTAGAACCCAGTTTGACGAGAAATAAGGTCTCGTTACACAAATAAAGGAAAAAGTCAGGAAAAAGACTCAATTCGGAAATCAAACTATTCAAATATTAAAGTTTGTATGGAACCCTCTCTGTGTGAGTTTGATACGAACCTGCGGTGCTATTCTCTAAAAGTCATTTTCACGGCGACAGTTCTTTATACATTTGCTCGGGGCTCGTGGCTAGATAATAACAACCGCACAGGTCGATCTCCAAGGTTAAGCAACGCTTGCCAAGGTTGGTTCATGGATGGGTGACCATCTTAACATAACGAGTATATATTGAAAAAGTTAAACAATAATAATATTTAATTTACTTTTTTTCCCGCTTTTAACTTTTGCAGGGCGGAGATGAACCAAAGGTATCAAACTGCTATACATACTAATATTAAAAATAAGGAATACAAATATGTTTGAATTTTGAAAACAGATAAATTATAATTCAAAATATTTTGCTTCGGATTATACTCCGTTTAGGTACATTCGTCAAAATTTATGTTTTGACTTTCAAGTTTGGCGAGAAGCAAGGTCTCGTAACATAAATAAAGGAAAAAGTCTGGAAAAAGACTCAATTTGGAAATCAAACTACGTCCGGTTTGACGTCTCCGCCCGGATCTCGACCGCGCAGGTCAGGGAGCAGACCCCGTGTGATCCGCGGTGGGCGCTGAGGCAGATGGACCGGGACGCTCTCCTGGAAGCCGCGAGGGTACAGGCCTGGGTGCAAGCACCGGACAGGCCTGTCAAAATTGACCCTGAAGCAGAGTGGTTCCGATGATGAGAATATCGAATTATACAGATTACTGGTAACATGTATACACATAATTATGTATTTTCATTCAAATAGTACCTAATCTGATTCCTCTTTTTATTTTTAGGAAGTAAGTAATAAAAACCATTTATTTTAGGGCAATAGTTAAATACGTATATTTGATGTTTTTTAATTGATATAAAATAGTGCTTGACACACTGTGAGGCACACTAGTTTATTAAGAGCCTGTTCACTCTAGCCTTGAAGACACCCAAATTATAATCGGACGGGAAAACCGCAGAAGGTAAATTGTTCCAGTACTTCAATGTACGCGGTACAAAGGATGAAGTGAAACGCTTCCGGGTACTTAAGGGTAGATACTTGCCGTACGACGGTTTGTCCCATGGTAGAAACGGGTTGATGGAATCAAGTCATGTAATTCCCGCGGACACACACATGATTTTATTCAAATGGTAATCTAAACTCTATTTTCACTTTCAGGAGGTAAGTAACTAAATTGTACATTTTGATTCACAAGGAGAAACTTCGCAAGTGGAAATAATATTTTTTTTTTTAACATTTATGCTTAATTTTGCCTGATGAAAATTTTCTAAAATTGCCATACATTTTAGTTTTGATTTAGGAGGCAGCAGGCTATCGCAATAATTTTTAGCTAAAATTACTATTTGACGGCGAAACATTTACTGAATTCTCTTTAATCTTTGAATGGATTTTTTTTTAAATTACACTATTGAAAAAATAAACAGTAATATTTAATTTACAATTTTTCCCGGTTTTAACTTTTGCAAGGCGATGACGAACCAAAGGCATCAAACTGCTATGTATACTAGTATTAAAAATAAGAAATTTAAATAATTTTGAATTTAGAAAACAGATAATTTTTTATTTAATTTTGCTTTGGATAATGCTCCGTTTAGGTGCATTCGTCCAAAATTGTTTTGACTTTCAAGTCAAGGTATTTGGTGACCTAGAACCCAGTTTGGACCCATGAATGGGTGACCATCTTAACATAACGAGTTTCCTCTGTGCCTCGGAAAGCACGTTAAGCCGTAGGTCCCGGCTGTTATTTGTAGATTTTTGGCAGTCGTTACGGATACTCAGAAGCCAGTAAATCTCATTCCAGTCTTGGCATGAAGTATCGTGTTACCCCAGTTAATGGGTTGTGGCGGTCTGGTAGGCAGCCACTCCTCGTGAATGTGAAAAATACTGGTATTCAGCTTAATCCGTCTTGACTGGAAGCTGACCCCAATATAGTTGGGAAAAGGATAGGTAGATGATGATGATGAGAATATTGAATTATACAGATTACTGGTAACATGTATACACATATGTATTTTGATTCAAATGGTACCTAATCTGATTCCTCTTTTTATTTTTAGGGAGTAAGTAATAAAAACCATTTATTTTAGAGTAATGGTTAAATACGTAAATATAGCGAACGATCCAAGAGCTAGATTGACCCGACACTATACCGAAGATATCCCGGACGTCACCCTGCACGAAATTAGATGGCTCTAAAACAACTTAAAAACAATAAGGCGCCATGGACGACCGAGCTTGGAGTCAAGCTACCCTTCCAATCCGTATGGGAGGCCTCGGTATCCGCAAAATTTCCAGTATTAGTTTACCTGCTTTTATATCCTCGGTTCACGGCACTGAGAAATTGGTCAGGAATATCCTATTTTCCTCACTGATCAATTTCAATGTGCCGTGCTTCACCGAAGCTATAGATACCTGGAGACTCACTTGCCCGAATTCTAATCCACCCGACGACCCTTCATCCCAAAGACGGTGGGATGAGCCGCTCTGCAGAGTAGTTCAGGAAAACCTGATTGCAACATCTACTACTCCTGCAGAGCGTGCGCGCCTGCTAGCTGTGGGGGAGTGGGAGTCGGGTCTCTGGCTTCATGCACTACCGTCATCGAACTTAGGCACCCTGCTCGATGATACCACTTTCCGTCTCGCTGCTTCCCTACGTCTAGGGGCTCCTTGTTGTTCTCCTCATCGCTGCCACTGTGGCGAAGTTGTCAACAGCCTCGGACACCACGGTCTATCATGCAGCCGAAGTGCGGGTCGCATAGCACGGCACGCGAATATCAACGACATAATCAGACGCGCTCTTGTCACCGTCGGCGTTCCAGCTGTATTAGAACCTCATGGCCTGGCACGCGACGATGGCAAGAGACCGGACGGTATGTCGTTATTCCCTTGGAAGATGGGTAGGCCTTTAGTATGGGATGCTACTTGTGTCGATACTCTTGCGCCATCCCGTCTTCCAAGCTCGTCGTGTTGTGCTGGTTCCGCCGCTGCGGCTGCGGAGAACCTCAAACGGCGGAAATATAATAACCTTGTGGGAAGTTATATTTTCGAACCGTTTGGGGTTGAAACTCTTGGTTCGTGGGGTCCGAGTGCTCACAAATTATATAAAGATCTTTCGAAGCGCCTAGTTGACACTTCGCGTGACCCAAAGGCTGGCTTTTACTTTGGACAGAAAATAAGCATTGCCATTCAGCGTGGCAATGCTGCCAGTCTTTTGGGCACTTTACCAGTCGACAGCGATGTGGAGGAGTTTTTTGACGCCACATTTTAGTTTGTTTTAAGTTAGTTTTAATTAGTTAGTTAGTTTTTATTATACTGTAAATACCTTGTACCTATTGTCGTAACAAAATAAATAAACCATAAGGCGCCGGGTTAGGACGGAATTACGGCCGAACTTCTGAAAGCGGGTGGAAAACCGGTCCTTAAGGTCTTTCAGAAGCTATTTAATTCCGTCATACTCGAGGGCAAAACGCCACAGGCATGGGGCAGAGGTGTGGTGGTAATTTTCTTTAAGAAGGGCGACAATGCCCTCTTTAAGAACTGCAGGCCCATCTCACTTCTGAGCCATGTCTACAAGTTGTTTTCCAGAGTCATCACGAATCGTCTCGCTCCCAGGTTCGACGACTTAAAGCGTCCTGAACAAGCCGGATTGCGAAAAGGCTTCAGCACCGTAGACCACATATGTACATACGCTACTGCAGGTTAAACAGAAGACTGAGGAGTATAACCTGCCTCTCTGCTTAGCGTTTGTGGATTACGAGAAAGCCTTTGATTCGATCGAGACTTGGGCTGTACTGCAGTCTCTCCAACGGTGCCAGATTGACTATTGGTACATCGAAGTGCTGAAATGTTTGTACAAAAACGCCACCATGTCAGTCCGACTCCACGACCAGACCTTGAAACCTATCCTCTTACAGCGGGGTGTGAGGCAGGGAGACGTTATCTCTCCGAAACTGTTCACGGCCGCATTAGAGGATGTCTTCAAGGTTCTGGAATGGAAAGGGCGAGGCATCAATGTCAACGGCGAGTACATCACTCACTTTCGGTTTGCCGACGACATAGTAGTCATGGCTGATACTACGGAGGAGCTGAGTACAATGCTCGGTGATCTCAGTAGGGCTTCCGAAAGAGTGGAACTCAAAATGGACATGGACAAAACTAAAGTCATGGTAAACATCCATGTAGCTCCCACTCCTATCAAGATCGGAGACTCTACACTCGACTACGTCTCCCTGGGACAGACGGTCCAGTTGGGTAGATTTAACTTCGAGAAAGAGATCAATCGTCGAATCCGACTCGGCTGGGCAGCGTTCAGGAAGCTGCACGGTATCTTCCTGTCCAACTTACCGCAGTGTCTCAAGACAAAAGTCTATGACCAGTGTGTGTTGCCAGTGATGACATATGGCTCGGAAACGTGGTCGCTCACAATGGGCCTCATCAGAAGGCTTAAAGTCACCCAAAGAGCAATGGAAAGGGCTATGCTCGGAGTTTCCGTGCGCGATCACATCAAGAATGAAGATATCCGCAAGAGAACTAAAGTTACCGACATAGCCCGAAGAATCGCCAAACTTAAGTGGCAGTGGGCAGGGCACATTGCTCGTAGAACAGATGGTCGATGGGGACGGAAGGTTCTATATTCTGTTCAATAAACCCGGAGACTAAATTGACATAAGTAATGTCAAAATTTCTATAGGAATGACGCCAGTTCTTTGGTGTTGAAATGTCATTTTAGTCTCCGGAATTATTGAACAGAATATAGAGTGGCGGCCACGTACCGGAAGACGCAGCGTCGGAAGGCCTCCCACGAGGTGGACCCACGACCTGGCGACGGTCGCAGGAATCCGATGGATGCGAGAGGCACAGGACCGGTTGCTATGGCAACGCTTGAGAGAGGCCTGTGTCCAACAGTGGACGCCTTTCGGCTGAGATGATGATGATCATGAGGCTATCGCAATTATTTTTAGCTACAATCACTATTTGGCGGCGAAACATCTACTGAATTCTCTTCAATCTTAAATTCGTTTTTTTTTCAAAAATTACACTATTGAAAAAGTTAAACAATAATATTTAATTTACTTTTTTTCCCGCTTTAAACATTTGCAGGGCGATGAAGAACCAAAGGTATCAAACTGCTATACATACTAATATTAAAAATAAGAAATTCAAATATGTTTGAATTTAAAAACAGATAATTAATTTTGCTTTTAAAAGTCTGAAAAAAATCAATTCGGAAATCGAACTATTCAAATATTAAAGTTTGTATGGAACCCTTTCTGCGTGAGTTTGATACGAACCTGCGGTGCTATTCTCTAAAAGTCATTTTCATGGCGACAGTTTTTCATACATTTCTCGGAGCTCGTGGCTAGATAATAACAGCCGCACAGGTCGATATTCAAGGTTAAGCATAACTTGCCAAGATTGATCTATGGATGGGTGACCATCTTAATATAACGAGTTTCCTCTGTGCCTCGGAAAGCACGTTAAGCCGTAGGTCCCGGCTGTCATTTGTAGATCTTTGGCAGTCGTTACGGATAGTCAGAAGCCAGTAAATCTGACTTCAGTCTTGGCATGAAGTACCGTGTTACCCCAACTAATGGCCTGTGGCGGTCTGGTAGGCAGCCACTCCTCGTAAAATACAGGTATTCAGCTAAATCCGGCTTGACTGGAAGCGGAACCCCTATATAGTTAAATAATAATAATATAATATTCCACAACTTTCACACAACATCATCTAGTCCCAAACTAAGCAGAGCTTGTATTATGGGTACTAGACAACTGATAAACATACTTATATACTTCTAAATACATACATATTATAGATAAATTACACCCAGACACAGAACAAATGATCGTGCTCATCACACAAACATTTGTCCTGGGTGGGAATCGAACCCACGACCTCCGGCATAGCAGTCAGGGTCACTAACCACTAGACCAACAGGCCAGTTGGGAAAAGGCTAGGTAGATGATGATGATGAGAATATCGAATTATACAGATTACTGGTAACATGTATACACATATGTATTTTTATTCAAATAGTACCTAATCTGATTCCTCTTTTTATTTTTAGGAAGTAAGTAATAAAAGCCTTTTATTTTAGAGCAATAGTTAAATACGTATATTTGTTTTTTTTTAATTGATATAAAATAGTGCTTAACACACTGTGAGGCACACTAGTTTATTAAGAGCCTATTCACTCTAGCCTTGAAGACACCCAAATAATAATCGGACGGGAAGACCGCAGCAGGTAAATTGTTCCAGTACTTCAATGTACGCGGTACAAAGGACGAAGTGAAACGCTTACGGGTACTTAAGGGTGGATACTTGCCGTACGACGGTTTGTCCCATGGTAGAAACGGGATGATGGAATCAAGTCATGTAATTCCCGCGGACACACACATGATTTTATTTAAATGGTAATCTGAACTCTATTTTCACTTTCAGGATCTCCTGACTGAAAGTTGTGTCTGAAGTTTCTCCGCGTGAATCAAAATGTACAATTTAGTTACCTAACTAAATTGTACATTCTGATTCACGCGGAGAAACTTTGAAACTGCAAATAATGCATTTTTTTAAAACATGTTTAATTTCACCTTAAGAAAATTTTCCGAACTTGCCATACATTTTAGTTTTGATTTAGAAGGCAGCAGGCTATCGCAATTATTTTTAGCTACAATCACTATTTGACGGCGAAACATCCACTGAATTCTCTTCAATCTTAAATTCCATTTTTTTTTTTCAAAAAATACACTATTGAAAAAGTTAAACAATAATAAATTATTCCATTTACTTTTTTCCCGCTTTTAACGTGGCCTGCTATATCACTCAGCTGCTTCCAGGTTTTAGGCAACTTATTATAAACTTTTGGAGCCATGCAAAAGACACTTTTACGCATAAGAGCAGTTTTGTGCTGATATTGGCAAATTTGAGTATTGTCGCGTTTATTTTGAGGAAATCAGTCTGCCATACGAGAAAATAAATTGGGATTGGTTCTTACGAATATGGCAGTTTCCAATATATACAGGGAAGGCAATGTCAATATTAGGTATTTTTGATAATAAGGCTTGCAATTCTGAGTTGTTTCAAGTTTGAACATCGCCCTTGTGCGTTTCTTTTGAGTTTTAAAAATTAGTTCCCTATCAGTCGAATTCCCCCAAAATATAATGCCGGATCTTAAAATAGACTCCACCAGTCCGTAGTGTGAGGTAAGCAAAGCATATACACTAACTACTGAAGCCTCTTGCTTATAGCCTCAATATGTGCCTTCCAATTTAGCACATTGTCAATTATTAATCCTAAAAGTTTTGTTGTTTCAACTTCGTCAATGTTATTATTGTTATAAATTATGTCACGATTATTAATGAATGTTGGAGAGGGTTGGCTAAAATGCGTGATTTTAGTCTTATTCATATTTATCTTTAAATTATTAATATTAAGCCATTCTATTACTGAAATTAATGAATTGTTAATGTCATATTTGTATGTTTCTCTATTTTTACACTCAATTGTGACAACACTGTCATCAGAAAAGAGGTGTATACAAATATGTATTTTTATTCAAATAGTACCTAATCTGATTCCTCTTTTTATTTTTAGGAAAATTTAGTAAGTAATAAAAAGCGTTTATTTCAGAGTAAGAAGCCAGTAAATCTAACTCCAGTCCTGCCATGAAGTACCGCGTTAGCCCAGTTAAGCCCAGTTGTGGAGGTCTGGTAGGCAGCCGCTCCTCTTGTAATACTGGTTCAACTAAATCCGGCTTGACTGGAAGCCGACCCCAATATTTTTGGGAAAAGGCTAGGTAGGTGATGATGAATGAGAATATAGAATTATGCAGATTACTGGTAACATGTATACACATATGTATTTTTATTCAAATGGTACCTAATCTGATTCTTCTTTTTATTTTAGGCAGTTAGTAATAAAAACAATTTATTTGAGTAATGGTTAAATACGTATTTTTTTTTTAATTGATATAAAATAGTGTTTGACACACTGTGAGGCACACCAGTTTATTAAGAGCCTATTCACTCTAACCTTGAAGACACCCAAATTATAATCGGACGGGAAGACCGCAGCAGGTAAATTGTTTCAGTACTTCAATGTACGCGGTACAAAGGAGTAAGTAAAATGCTTACGGGTACATAAGGGTGGATACTTGCCGTACGACGGTTTGTCCCATGGTAGAAACGGGATTATGTAATCAAGTCATGTAATTCCCGCGGACACACACATGATTTTATTTAAATAGTAATCTGATCTCTGTTTTCACTTTCAGAATGTAAGTAACTAAATTGTATATTTTGATTCACGTGGAGAAACTTCGCAACTGCAAATAATGCATTTAAAAACGAGTTTCCTCCGTGCCTCGGAAAGCACGATAAGCCGTAGGTCCCGGCTGTCATTTGTAAATCTTTGGCAGTCGTTACGGATAGTAAGAAACCAGTAAATTTGATTCCAGTCTTGGCATGAAGTACCGTGTTATCCCAGTTAATGGGTACGCGGGGTTGTGACAGTCGTGGAGAGGATCCGGCAACTGGGACTCAAGATGGCATTGCATAAGTCCGAGGCTAAGTGCTTTAATGACCCTCGGACCACGCTACCACCGGGTTCCCAAATAACAGTAGGGGGGGTCTACATCGGCGTCGGGTCGACGATGAAGTACCTGGGACTCGTCCTCGACAGCCGGTGGACTTTCGCGGAGCATTTCCGAAGATTAGCCCCCAAACTGGACAGGTCTGGGACCGCTCTGAAGCGGCTCCTGCCTAACCTAGGGGGCCCAGACGATCCCTGCCGGAGGCTTTACGCGGGGATCATTGGTCCATGGCCCTTTACGGGGCGCCGGTCTGGGTGCCATCGCTAGGTAAGCGACCGGCGGCCAAACTGAACGCTTGCCAGAGGGTCATGGCCAACCGGATGGTGCGGGGATACAGCACGATCTCCCGCGAAGCGGCGAGCCTCCTTGCTGGCCTGCTACCGTGGGATTTGGAGGCAACAGTAATTGCACGCATGCACGATCTGCGCGTGGAGATGCAACGCCGGGGCGAAACTCCGTCCCACGACAAGTCGCGGTATGGCGGACAGAGTTCCGGCAGGATCTCAGGGTGGCATGGCGAATGCGACTGTCGCAACCCAGTGCTGGGTACGCCGTCATTGAGGCGGTAAGTCCCCTCTTTGAGGAGTGGTTTGAAAGAGGTCACGGCGTCCTCTCGTTGACGCAGGTCGTCACCGGACACGGTAAGTTCGGGAGGTTCCTGCATCGGATCAAGCAGGAAAGGACGCCCGGGTATCGTCACTGTGTAGACCGCCTGGAGGACACGGTGGAGCACACGGTAGAGGTGTGCCCCACTTGGGCGGAGCACCACCGTGTCCTTGTGGAGGCTATCGGCGGCGGTGACCTCTCGCGCCGGGCCCTGGTTCAGGCCATGGTCCGTAGTGAGGAGGGGTGGCAGGCGGTCGCCTCCTTCTGCAAAGCAGTGATGCTAGTGGAGGAGACTGCTGACCGCGAGCGCGTGAGGGAACGGTCCTCCGTCCAATCCCGATTTCCGACCACCGTAGGCGCGGGTTCGCGGACGGCGAGCACTGGGTAGCTTGCCGTCCGGCAGTCTGGAAATAATCTGGACCGAGCCCAGTCATACGGCGCGTTCTGTTCCACGCGCGCCTCAAGGAAATGTCAGCAAACTGTAGGGGCCCGGCAGGGCCTAAGCCTCTGGGGAACATGGGTATTCCGAAAGGTTGACACCGAGTCCCCCCGATCGAAGGCAACGAAGGAACGGGGTAGGGGTTTAGTCAGTAAGAGTCTGACACGCCCTCCCGCTCCGCCCAAGAGCGGGAAAAGTCATTCTGATGTGATTCCCCTACCAGAAAAAAAATGTATGCCAGTTAATGGGTTGTGGCGGTCTGGTAGGTAGGTAGATGATGATGATGAGAATATCGAATTATACAGATTACTGATAACATATTATGTGATTTTTTTCAAATGGTCACTAATCTGATTCCTCTTTTTATTTTTAGGGAGTAAGTAATAAAAACAATTTATTTTAGAGTAATGGTTAAATACGTATATTTGACTTTTTTTATTGATATAAAAAATAGTGCTTGACCCACTGTGAGGCACACTAGTTTATTAAGAGCCTACTCTAATGACTGACCTGTTGGTCAAGTGGTCAGTGGCCCTGACTGCTATGCCAGAGGTCGTGGGTTCGATTTACACTCAGGAAAAATGTTTGTGTGATGAGCATGATCATTTGTTCTGTGTCTGGGTGTAATTTTATCTATAATATGTATGTATTTAGAAATATATAAGTATGTTTATCAGTTGTCTAGTTCCCATAACACAAGCTCTGCTTAACTTGGGACTAGATGGCGTTGTGTGAAAGTTGTGGAATATTATTATTATTATAATTATTAAATTGTACATTTTGATTCACGTGGAGAAACTTTGCAACTGCAAAGAATGCATTTTTTTAAAACATTTATGTTTAATTTCGCCTGAAGAAAATTTTACTGAATTTTCTTCAATATTAAATTCGATTTTTTTTTTCAAAAATTACACTATTGAAAAAGTTAAACAATAATAATTAATTTTTTAATTAACTTTTTTCCCGCTTTTAGCTTAAGCAGGGCGAAGAATCACCAAAGGTTTCAAACTGCTATACATACTAATATTATTACCCATAACACAAGCTCTGCTTAGCTTGGGACTAGATGGCGTTGTGTGAAAGTTGTGGAATATTATTATTATTATATATTTATATATATATATTTATTTTATATATTAGCATTAGCATTATTGGCCTTATAATGTTCCCACTGTTGGGACTCAGGCCTCCTCTCTAGAAGAGGGAGTGAAAGAAAGAAAACACGTTTATTCGACCACGCGTGCCCAGTGCGGATTGGTGGATGTCACATATCTTCGAATTTTTTGAATCACTCAAATATGTTTGGATTTAGGGCCCAGATAAATTTTAATTTTAACTCAATCGATTGTGCTCTGTTTGGGTGCATCCGTCAAAATTATGTTTTGACTTTTCAGTGACCTAGACCCTGATTTTGCGAGAAGCAAAGTCTCGTAACACAAATAAAGAAAAAAATCTGAAAGCCATTATATACAGGGTGTCCCAAAACTCAACGATAATCAGGGACCGGAAGAAAGGCCAAGCTATACCAGTTCTGGGAAAAATAAAAAATAAAATCCGTATCACTCAGTTTAGCGATAATAGACATTTAAAAAAAAATGAAATTCGACACCCTTGGTCACATTTTCAAGGTTTGTTATCACTAATGTCACAATTTCGCTGTTATTTTTTTAATTTCGTGAAATTCATTAACGATGCTATTAATCGCAACTACAAATTATTGCAAAAACATTGTTAATTTAGTAAAATAAGTTAAGTTTTAGTGAGTCATGGTTCACTAATCAAGATTTCAAAATGGTGCAACACTTGCCAATTTTCTTGCCATAAAAAAAATTATATCTTATTTTTTTCAAATTGAGCTCATTTTGACTAACTCAACATTAGGAATTTTGGTTACTAAAAGGAGATTGACATTGACAGGGTGTGGACCAAGTGCATTTTGTTCCTCAGCATAATACTAATCAGTAAACCGAAGCTCTTCAAAATCTGCTCCAGGAGTCAAGAGTAAAAAGAGAGTTTTTCCAACCTAACCTAACCTAAGCTAGAAATCGTTTTAAGGAAGTTTGACCAAGGGCAACCCAGAATGAACATCTAGTGCATTTCATACCTCAGACTAATACTAATCAGCAAACCAAAGCGCTTCAAAATCTGCTCCAGGAGTCAAGAAAAAAAAAAGATTTTTCCAACCTAACCTTACCTAGCCTAAGTTTGAAACCTTTTAAGAAATTTTGACAAAGTGCTGCCTAGAATGAACACCTTTTTCCTTTTTTCCTCAGGCCAATACTAAGAAGTAAACCGAAGCGCTTTGAAATCTGCTCCAGGAGTAAAGAAAAAAAAATCCAATCTAACCTAACCTAAGTTTGAAATCTTTTAAGAAATTTTGACAAAGTGCTGCCTAGAATGAACACCTATTTCCTTTTTTTCTCAGGCCAATACTAATAAGCAACCCGATGCGCTTCAAAATCTGCTCCAGGAGTCAAGAGAAAAAAAAAGCTTTGCAACCTAATCTAAGTTAGAAATCGTTCTAAGGAAGTTTGATCAAGTGCTGCCCAGAATAAACACCTAGTGCATTTTGTTCCTCAGGCCAATACTAATGCCAGCATATTTCAAAGCGCTTCGGGTTGCTTATTAGTATTGGCCTGATGAACAAAATGCACTAGGTGTTCATTCTGGGCAGCATTTGGTCAAAATTCCTTAAAAAGATTTCTAACTTAGGTTAGGTTCGGTTGCAAAAACTCTTTTTTCTCTTAACTCATGAAGCAGATTTCGAAGCGCTTCGGTTTACTGATTAGTATTGGCCTGAGGAAAAAAGGAAATAGGTGTTCATTCTGCACAGCACTTGGTCAAAATTCCTTAAAAAGATTTCTAACTTAGGTTAGGTTAGATTGGAAAAAGTCTTTTTTTACTCTTGACTCCTGGAGCAGATTTTGAAGAGCTTCGGTTTACTGATTAGTATTGGGGTGAGGAACAAAATGCACTTGGTCCACACCCTGTCAATCTCCTTTTAGTAACCAAAATTTCTAATGTTGAGTTGGTCAAAATGAGTTCAATTTGAAAAAAATAAGATATAATTTTTTTAATGGCATGAAAAGTGGCAAGCGTTGCACCATTTTGAAATCTTGATTAAATGCGCCATCTTTTGAAATAACTTGCCAAGGGTAGTGCAGTACGTTTTTTTTTCAAAATGATGTATCAAAGTTAACAAACAATATTCTAAGTAACTCACTAAAACTTAACTTATTTTACTAAATTCACAATGTTTTTTGCAATAATTTGTAGGTGCGATTAATAGCATCGTTAATGAAGATCACGAAATTAAAAAAATCACAGCGAAATTGTGACATTGGTGATCACAAACCTGGAAAATGCGACCAAGGGTGTCGAATTTCAACTTTTTTTTTTAAATGTCTATTATCGCTGAACTGAGTGATACGGATTTTATTTTTTATTTTTCCCAGAACTGGTATAGCTTGGCCTTTCTTCCGGTCCCTGATTATCGTTGAGTTTTGGGACACCCTGTATATACATTACAAAATAATTACTTCTTTGCTGTTTGAAAAGATCTTCGAGACCCATTTCGGAATACCGTACGCCCTCTATTCGTTGCCTAGGTATTGTATGGAATACCGAATTATACAAATTGCTGGTTAAATGTATACAAATATGTATTTTTATTCAGTTGCTAATCCGATTCCACTTTTAATTTTCAGGAAGTAAGTAGCAAAAACTATTTATTTTAGTATAACAGTAAATAAATTAAATGCAATATTCACATAGAGCAGTGTAATAGAACAATGGTGGCCCAGTGGTAACAGATCTGACTTATAAGTTGTAGATCGCGTGTTCAGATCCAGTTAGGTTCATTACTTTGTATAATTTATTTCATCACCACTGCTCTCAAAACGGTGAAGGAAAACATCGTGAGGAAACCGGCATGTCCTAGAACCAAAAATTCGAAGACATGTGACATCCACGAATTCGCACTGGGCCCGCGTGGTGGATTACGGCCCCTTTTTTCGGAACATTACAAGGCCGATAATGCTAAATGCAATGCTTAACTTTATATAAATTGTAATTCCATTTTTTTTCTCTTTCAGGGAGTAAGTAACAAAATAGTACATTTAAAAAAATATATAAGTATGTTTAATAGTTGTCTAGTACCCATAACACAAGCTCTGCTTAGCTTGGGACTAGATGGCGTTGTGTGATATTTGTAGAGTATTTTTATTATTATTTTGATACAAGTGGAGACACTGTCTTAACAACGATGAATTAATTAATCATTCATAATTCTTTAAATAAATAATAATATTGTTTTTGTTTAAATAATAACTCGATTTCTCTTTTTATTTTCAGGAAGTAAGTAGCGAAAACGATTTATGTTAGACTAATAAATTTTAAATAGAAATCATTTATTTGCGAATATTGTAGGTAACAGATATGGTGTTAATCTATACTAATATTATAAAGAGGAAAGATTTGTACCTATTTTTGTATGTTTGTAATGAATAGGCTCAACAAGTACTAGGCCGATTTAAAAAATTCTTTCACCAATAGAATGCTACATTCTTCCAATTTGACATAGGGTACATTTCATTTTGAAATAAATTAGGGATCCTTGGTAAAATTTGAACAATGTAACCGAAGGTGTAGAAAAATGACACTAAAAAAGTGTTTTATATCCAAATTTCCAAAAATAAATAACTGTCTACCCCGTGCGAAGCCGGGACAGGCTGCTAGTATAATATGAGGAGAGTCCCGATACATTTTGCCTTGCCGCAAGCAAAATAGAGTATTTAATGCTTAAATAAGTACATCATTTATTTTTATTGAAATATTAATCTGATTTTTTTCAACTTTCAGGGGGTAAGTAACAAAAATGTATATTTTGATACATATGGAGCTCGTAGCTAGATAATAACAGCCGCACGGGTCGACCTTCAAGGTTAAGTAATGTTTGCCAAGGTTGGTCTGTGGATGGGTGACCGTCTTAACATACCGAGTTTCCTCCGTGCCTCGGAAAGCACGTTAAGCCGTTGGTCCCGGCTGTCATTTGTAGACCTTTGGCAGTCGTTACGGACAGGCGCATTACTTTGTGTAATTTATTTCATCACCGCTGCTCTCAAAATGGTGAAGGAAAACCACATGAGGAAACCGGCATGTCCTAGAACCACAGAAATTGAAATTTTGGATTTCTGCGCCTAGAACCAAAAATTAGAAGACATGTGTCATCCACAAATCCGCTCTGGGCCCTCGTGGTGGATTACGGCCCATTCCCTCTCTTAGAACCATTACAAGGCCGAAAATGCTAAATGCAATACGTAGATAATTTTATTTAACCTATCAATACCCGCGAAACGAGACACAATAGTAAGACAATAACAGCGCGGTCCTATGAGACCGGTCGGGGATTCATGAATTAAATAGTAATCCGATTTTTTTCAACTTTCAGGGTGTAAGTAGCAAAATTGTACATTTTGATATGTGGAGAAACTTGGACTGTTGCGGTGCAATCGTTGACGTTTTTTTTTTATATACCATGAACTAGTGCTTGACTGCAATCCCACCTGATGGTAAGCAGTGATGCAATCTCAGGTACTGACCGGGCACGGTTGCTTCGGTGAGTACCTGAATAGGATTGGGCGGGAGGCTACGGCGAATTGCCACCATTGCGGAGGTGAGCTTGACTCTGCACAGCACACGCTCGAAGAGTGCCCTGCGTGGGCCTCTGAGCGGCAGGTTTTAGTAGCTAAAATCGGGCGAGATCTGTCTTTGCCAGCAGTAGTGAGAGCTATGCTGGCGGAGACAGAAAACTGGAGGGAAGTGGCGTCCTTCTGTGAGGCCGTGATGGTACAGAAGGAGGCCGCCGAGCGGGATCGCGAGAGTGCTGATCCCACTCGCAGAAGGAGGCGTCGGAGAGCCAATCGCCCCGACGCCTAAAACGCCGAAACCCCGCTTACAATGCTTAAGGTAGGCGGGACACCGAGGTCACGGGCTCTCAGAGAGGGGACTCTGTCCGCCCAGTGAGTGACTTTGGGAAGGACGGTGGCACAGTGATCACGTGCTGCCGTGCACAACAAGGAACAGGGGAGACCCTTCAAGGTCTTCTCAGGGATGTGCCCTTACAGGCGTTGTACAGAGGGGGTGCCGGGGTGGTCTTTTAAGAGGACACGGGGCCCTCTCTATGTGCAGATGGTGATCACCGGGGTGGTTTTAGTGAGGTAAGAATCCCACACTCCCTGGTCTTTTTCCCCAAAAGACCAGGCGCCTTTTGAAGGTTTCCCCCCGACAACAAAAAAAAAAAAAAGGTCTATTACCCTCCGTACGTCGGGATCTCGGAATGATAAAGTAAAAGTGAAATATTCAATTTATGCATTTGAATATTTTACAAATAACTTTTAGGTTGTAGTAAATTAGTTTATAAAATTGACTTGCAAGTTGTAGGTCGTGGGTTCAAACTCAGTCAGGCGCATTACTTTGTGTAATTTATTTCATCACCACTGCTCTCAAAACGATGAAGGAAAACATCGTGAGGAAACCGGCATGTCCTAGAACCAAAAAATTCGAGGACATGTGACATACGTCAATCCGTACTGGGCCCGCGCGGTGGATTATGGCCCATTCCCTCTTCTATAGAGGAGGCCTGAGTCTCAGCAGTGGGAACATTAGAAGGCTGATAATGCTAATGCTTATAAAATTAAAATTAAATCATTCGAAAAACCATTTCATATTTAATTACACATGTTTTCTTATCATCTTTAGGGGTACGATGTAAGTATATACTACATAACACTTATTAAATAAAGTACAGCCGTTTTAAGTTGGCGAGTCTGAAGTTAGGCTCTGCGAATTTTGGCGCTTGAAAACTCGTAGAAAAATACGAATAACAATTTTTAACAGCAATAACAACTGCAAATTGCATTTATTTTTCTAAAACCTTTATTTTTCTACGAATTTTCAAGCGCCAAAATTCGCAGAGCCTACCTCCAGACTCGCTAACTTATAACGGCCGTACCCTAATAACAGCCGGTCGGATCAGTACCTAAAGTCAAGTGCTAGGCCATGGTAGTGAGACTGCATAAAGGAGGAGCTCGTAGCTAGGTAATAACAGCCGCACGGGTCGACCTTCAAGGTTAAGCATCGCTTGCCAAGGTTGATCTGTGGATGGGTGACCATCTTAACATACCGAGCTTCCTCCGTGCCTCAGAAAGCACATTAAGCCGTAGGTTCCGGCTGTCATTTGTAGATCTTTGGCAGTCGTTACGGATAGTCAGAAGCCAGTAAATCTGACTACAGTCTTGCCATGAAGTATCATGTTAACCCAGTTAATGGGTTGTGGAGGTCTGGTAGGCAGCCGCTCCTCGTAAAATACTGGTATTCAGCTAAATCCGACTTGACTGAAAGCCGACCCCAATATATTTGGGAAAAGGCTAGGCAGATGATGATGATGACACACATCTTTTTCGTTCAAATCGTAATCCGATTGCTCTTAAAATTTTCAGGACGTAAGTAACATAATATGAATAATTTAATCTCCCAATTTGATGATTAGTATCAAAAATTGGTGGCCCAGTAATTCGAGATTTGAACAATTTTCTTCGCCTCAAAGAGATGTCAGCAAACTGTAGGGGCCCAGCAGGATCGAAGCCTTTGGGGCCATGAATTGGGTTCCGAAAGGAAAATTCGTGATCCTGGAACGAAGGAAAAAAGGAACGGTATGTGTTTTCGTCAGAAAAAGTATGACACGCCTGCCCAAGAGGAAGAAGTCATTGTATTTATTGTAATATTAAAACTATACACTTTTAAGTAATCAAATTTATTTGGCACATAACCGATCCGACGTCTTTGAGTCGACACCGTCACCGGCCCACGCTGAAAACCAGCGCTGTGGACTAGTCGCACTATATGTGTGCCTACAGCATTATGCTGAGCGTTCGGCCGTTTTGCACGGACGTGGCGCATATTCCTTGCTGTTTTTTTTTTAACGTATTTGTAAAATTGCCACTGTTTCGTGCAAATAAAGAGTTTTTCTTTCTTTCTTTCATTCTGATGATTCCCCATCTGAAAAAAGTACCGTCAGAGCGCGAGTCTGACTTACACTACTTGGCACTTGCCTGGTTTTTAGGGTTCCGTAGCCAAATGGCAAAAACGGAACCCGTCCGTCCTCGCTTAATCTCAGTGACCGTTAGCACTAGAAAGTTGAAATTTGGTTTCAATATGTATATCAATCACGCCGACAAAGTAGTAAAACAAAACTTGGAAAAAAATGGTTTTATTAGGGTAGCCGCCCTACATGTAAAGTGGAAAGTGGTTTTTTTTTATTTCAACCTCAACGTATGATTATATTGTTGGATAGGTATTCAAAATCAATAATTTCGGAAATAATCGCTCCAAAAGTAAAAAACTATGCGTCCCCGACCCTCTAACTTTGAACCATAAGTTTAGAAAATATGAAAAACATCTGGAAAGTAGAGCTTCCTAGGAAAATTATTTTGAACTTGACGAACAGTTTTTGAAAAGTTAGGGACACTTATTGTGACGGACGGGAAACTACGGAACCCTACACTGAGCGTGGCCCGACACGCCTTTGGCCGGTTTTTTTTTTATAATACTACTATATTGTTTTTTTAGGATGACAATGCTGACTTCGTAAATCACGATGATGATGCAGAGGTATGTAATATTTCTGTCGGCAAATACACTAGCGCGCTTTGCCATCAAAGGTTGCATCACTGCTTACCATCAGATGGGATCGCAGTCAAGCACTAGTTTGGGCACGCCGTCATTGAGGCGGTAAGTCCCCTCTTTGAGGAGTGGTTGGAAAGAGGTCTCGTTCCGTATGACGCAGGTCCTCACCGCACACGGTAAGTTCTGGAGGTTCCTGCATCGGATTAAGCAGGAAAAGACGCCCGGGTGTCGCCACTGTGTGGACCGCCCGGAGGACACGGTGGAGCATACGGTAGAGGTGTGCCCCGCTTGGGCGGAGCACCGCTGTTACCTGAAATGGTGAAGGAAAACTTTGTGAGGAAACTGGCATGTCAAAGAACCAAAAAACTTGGCCCGCGTGGTGGATTACGGTCCATTCCCTCTCCAAGAGAGGAGGCCTGAGTCCCAGCAGTGGGAACATTACAAAACTATCTTGGAAACTGGCACAAGACATGCCGGACGAACCAAAACTTTGATTACTTATGATATTCCATAATGCATGTGATATGTCTGTATATTTCTGTATGTGGTATGTGTATTTTTTTTTATATCATTGTAAAAGTTAATCAAACAATTCTTTTTACTTACAGAATGAAGACGTACGTAATATTTCCTTGGTCAATATAATATTAAAAGTGGGCAACGTGTGAAATATCGGGCCGATAGGAAATATGTGAAATTTTTAAGGTTCTATACCCTAAGAGCGTTTTCACATTTTCCGATCCGATATCGGTGTCGGACGCCGATACGATATCGGAGTAAGTAAAATGTATGAAATGCCGTGCTCCGATATCCGATATCGGGCCGGACAATATGAAAGACAGGTACATATTTCATACATTTTACTTACCCCGATATCGTATCGGCGTCCGATACCGATTTTTTTTTTTTTTTTTTTTTTTTTTTTTTACTTTAACATAACACGGCCAAAGGCCAATTACATTAGTTAAAGACAATATGTTTTATATAAAATTAAAGTAATATAATTATAACTGATCTGCAGTCATACACTCATCTCACAAAACTCCAAACAAATAGACAAGATGTTCTTCCATTCATCCGCGAACACGTCACAATTAGGTTTAGCATCCAAGAGAGCGTTGAGCGCGGAGATTACACGAGGAATAGGAGACTGGGCTCGTGCCATGGTACGATTCCCAGAAACAGCAAATAGTTGGTGCCTCCGATTACGGCTATAATTGATCGGAGCAAACAGTTGACAAAGCTCATCATGTAATCCAGGAGCATCTATTTTACCGTGGAGTATTTTACACATATTAATAATTTGGTCATATTTTCTTCGAACCTCCAGAGAATTATACCCTAAGCTCCCTAGGAGAAAGTTAGTAGGGTACAAGAATGGATAATACCCATGGAGGCGTTTATATAAGTACCTAAGATAAGCTTTCTGAACCTTTTCTAAAAGTAATGTGTATTTCTTTTCATAGGGATTCCAGACACATGCACTAGACTCCAGCTTACTGCGAACTAACACGTTAAAGATAGATTTAATAGCATTCATGTTTTTAAAGTCCTTAGCGTTACGAAGTATAAATCCTAATCGCCTAAATGAGTCTTTTGCTACTAAAATGATATGTTCATGGAACGTTAATTTATTGTCAAAAGTGACACCTAGATCTTTCATTCCACTTGTCCTAGTAATGGAACTCTCGTTCATTTTGTATGCATAGTTGATAGGGTGTCGTGCGCGGGTGAAACTCATGACGAAACATTTGGTTGGGTTAAATTCCATTTTGTTTTTAATACTCCACTCTAATACAGCATTTAAGTCACTTTGTAGCGCTAAACAATCAGCTTCAGAGCGAATTTCGGAAAAAAGTTTCAAATCATCAGCATACAGTAGGCTTTTCGCGTGATGAATAATTGATGGAAGATCGTTGACCATTATTAAGAACAGAAGTGGTCCTAGGATTGATCCTTGACTGACTCCGGAACGCGTATGATAGGGTTGGGATTCATAGACACCCAGCCTGACAAACTGCTGGCGATCACGGAGGTAGTCTGCGAGTAGCCGTAGGAGACCAGGTGGAAAACCAATAGCGCAAAGTTTTGCAAGTAAAATATCATTATTGACCCTATCAAACGCCTTCCGAAAGTCAAAATACAAGACATCAACCTGACCACCACGGTCCAAACATTTCGATATGTAGTCTACTAGGGTAAGGAGGTTTGTATTTACTGATCGTTTCGCTCGAAAACCATGTTGCTCTTCGCACAGATATTTTTCAATTTGTGAATAAATGTAATTATGTAGTACGTTTTCAAACACTTTGGCTGGTGAAGACAAAATGGCAATGGGACGGAATTCTTCTACTAATGCTTTATTACGGCTTTTAGGAATAGGAGTGACTCTTGAAATCTTCCACTGTGGTGGATATAGACCTTTTTTTAATGAAAGATTAAAGATATGATATAGTGGTAAGCAAAAGTGTTTTTTATAAGTTTTCAATATTTCAGGGGGAATGTTGTCGGGCCCTACCGAACTGCTTGGTTTAAGTTCATTTATTCCAGATATGATGTCTTGAGGAGAGAAGTTAAATATATTTATATAATTACTGTTGACATTCTTATCCGAATACGAAACCATTTCAGCGTCAAGCAATGGAATATCAGGAAGAAAAACGCTGACAAAAAAATCAGCAAAAGCTTCAGCAGCATTAACTCCAGTAAATGTGTTACCCTTGTAAGTGACCATCGGTTCAAAACCACCTTTTGAGTGCAGACTAGAAATATGTTGCCAGAATTTACGTGGATTGGTTCTTAAATTATTTTCTATCGTACTTGTATACGATGCATAGGCCAGTGCAGCTCGGGTTTTAAGGCTAGCTCTCAGATCTGAAAAGGTTTTATAGGCTGAACTGCATTTAGTGCGCTTCCAAGTATTATGCCATTTAAGCTTAAGTCTAGTGTCTTGAATTATGTCTTTAGTGAACCACACCGGATAGCGCCTACTTGCAGTTTTACAGCGGTGTTTTTTAGGTATACAAGCATCAAAGATAGTATAGATCGAATCATAAAAATACTTTGTGGCTAAAGTAACGTCATCTGTCTGTACAACCTTCTCCCATGAAATATTTGAAAGAAGATCAGAAAGCTTATCACGGTCACATTTTTTGAAATTCCAGTCTTTGTTAGTATCAATGTTGCTTGGTTCAACGACATCAGAAATATGTATAGATTTAATCTGGATATCAATGTCTAATGGAGGATGATAGTTGTCAGGGTTGACTATACCATCCGTGGCTGAAACAGAAGTATGAACCGTATCAACGCTCTCTCGGACCAACACCACATCTAGCATACCTCCATTCGAATTACTCACTACATTCTTCTCATCCAGGCAACAAAAGGATACAAAATAAGAATAATAATTAACAATGGATAAAGAAGCACTGTTCAAATTTAAATCTCCTAAAATTAAAACAGTTCCCTTCAAATTACTAACAAAACTTTCAATTTTACAAAATAAACGCATATAGTCCGCATCATTGGCACTTGGCTTAACATATACTACACATACATAAACTGTACGGCCACACCACGTGAAACTTGCCCACAAATCTTCACCACAGTCAGTTTCAAATTCGCTGCGCCGTCGCAATATGACAGGCGACCGTGCGGCAAGTAGTACACCTCCACACGGCGTGCCTCTGTCACGACGAAGAATACTCCAGTCTCCTGGTGCTAGTTCCGCGTCTTCAACCGAATCATCAAGAAATGTCTCGGTGATACCAACAAGATTATGTTCCAATAGCAGTAAATTGTTTCGCCACATACATAGTTTGGTTTTTAAACCTCTTACGTTCTGGTAAAAACAATGTAAGTTTGTGAGTTTATGTGGTACGAAAGGGCTGGTTGTTTGAAACCTGAGTTTCCAAACCATGCAGTGAATTGGAGCCAGATGGTCTTCTATAGTTTATCCAAGGCCTAATCTTTGCATTGACTGGCCACACATCCGCTGAATGAAATGTTTCATAGTAAGCAACTGGTACGCCTATCTTATAAGATTTGTAGTCGCCCTTTGATGTCAACAATTCAACTGAACATGCGCCTGGGCTTCCTGGACACAACTGCTGCAGGTAGTCACGAATCTCATCTGCTCCCGATGCCATGTTCCAGAGATGTAAATATTTGCGCGGTGCAACTGCCTTTAATGAGGTTACTGTAGGTCCAGCGGTACCACTAATGGGCGTAGTTCGCCGATGTTTCCGGGTTACAACCGTCCATTGAGAATCAGAATCCTTGGAGAAGTCATCTACTGCATCCACCTTTGTAGTTTTAGTCGGGGTTGCTTGGTCAAGCGCGTCGGACGGACTAGGGCCAATGATGACGGGTTCAGGTTGAGTACGTGGAGGTAACGGGACAATCGGTTGCGGTTTTTGTTGTTTACGCTTTTTCTGTTTCCGCTGCTTGGATTGTACTGTATTTTTTGATACTTGTATAGGAACAGTATTGTTGTTAGTTGGCATGGGCGGCTCGGGAGTAATGCAGGGGGAGGTTGACCTATCGTTGGTAAGTAACTCTAGTTTTTCTTTCAATAGATCTATTAGGGAGACATGACTTTCCAATTTTACCTCATAATTCGCAAGCAGTGATACAGCATTTGTAAGTTGTTCTTTCAAACCATGTATTTCCTGTTTCAGGCTATTTATTTCAGCCGAGAGTTCGTGCGAGATATGATTTGCTGTGAGCTGGTCGACGTCACTTACCAATTTCTTTTCTCTGAATGTAATGTTACAGTCGGATAAATTCATGGAATCGATGGGTGTGAGACTGTTTTCACAGCTTTTTTTCGATGCACAGTAGCATTCAGGGCAAATCCATTTATTGTTTACCTTTGACAGGTTTGTTTTACCCATGCATAACAAATGGTATGTTTTATAACACTCACTCAAAGAGCATCTCAGAAATTCTTCCTCATCCACAATAATAGCATAACATGCAGCGCAATTCATTTTGATCAGGAACAATTTGCAGATGGGTCAGGATCAAACAGTGACCGCAGAAGCGAAAAGCACATGCACGTTACCTGAGGGTCAGCGATGCAAGCGAGGCGTGTGCTGCTAAGCCACTGCGCAGGGGACAAGTATACAGCACGGCATGCAGGTCATTGCCCGAAGCGTTACCATAGTAAACAAACAGGATAGGATGTTACTCTGTTGATGTTGATTTAATATAAACTAACTTCAATAGTCATAATTCAAATTATTATTTGAAATTATTTGAATTTAATGATGGAAAATATTAATATAAAGTTCAAAAAGATACAAAAAGAACTAAACACTTGCAGGATTTGAACTCGAGACGTTATGCACAGCAGTCAGATATCGGACAAGCTAGGCTATTTGAGTGTTAACAATTGTGTTGAAATTTGTGTTCAGTTTATGGTTTTATTTTAAAAGTTCGTTATGACGCTAATTCTTGGAATCAAATTCAAAAACCGACGCGAATGTTTGCATTTTGTTTATTGTTTGAATGTTATGTTTTCTTGTTTTTACACTGTTCTAACTTAACTGTTTATGTAACTGTACGGGTTTTATTTGGTTTTGATCCGTTTTAGAGACACTATATCACCACGAACACTGAGTTAGCAACTATTCATAGTCCACATATTAAACACATTATGTCTTAGTCTACGGCTAGAATTCTATCAAGATAACACTTTCACGGAATATTTAAACTGTCTAGATTATTTTAATATCATAATTGTTATAAAACTATTGTTTTAAACATTTTTTACACTTTAATTACACGGAGCGCCTTGTTTACGTGACGGCAGCGCCATCCGATATCGGATCGGAAAATGTGAAAACGGTCTAAGGGTAAAACGGGACCCTATTCCTAATACTCTGCTGTCCGTCCGTCTGTCTGTCAGATAGACAGACACTGTCTGTCACCAGGTTGTATCTCATAAACCGTAATAGCTAGACAGTTGAAATTTTAAAATGTATAAAGGGTGTAAAAAGACCCTTAACGAAAACGGAAACCCCATATTCTACTCATCACTGGGATAGTTTTTTTCTTCTAGACCATACTTGGAAATTCACTGGTTCTGGAGATATTGAAGGTCAAAGTGAATTTTTTTTTTCAAAATTGTATTCCAAGTATCATTAATAAACTTTCTTCCGAACAAACATTACCAAAATTATCAATTTTTCATAACAAATTACGATACAAAAATGTAATGAAGACTAAACAAAACGAGTGCCTCACACACGTAAGCGTGCGGTCGGTTCAACGACCAAGCGCGAGCGGCCGAACGCGCAGCTGATCGGAATTATCATTAATGAATTATTTTTTAAAGATGAAAAAAAAAAGTTTTTTTCCGGCAATATTTTTTGGTCTAAGTTTCTTAATTACATGTACAGAATGTGTAGTTATCGGCTTTGTGATCGGTCTTTTTACACCCTGTATTTACGTGGAGCCCATACTACACCCGTGATTTTTACCGTCATTTGTTATGTGTGCCGAAGTCCGACTCATACATGGCTAATCATGTAAATTTTCTTCATCGTGAATTCATCAGTAGTTGGCAGCTGTCATTTGTAAAATTTTGACAGTCGTATCGGTAGATGTTTAGAATCTCGTGCATCAAGGAGATGTCAGCAAACTCTAGGGCCCAAATACGACCGAAGCCTCTGGCGTCGTGGATCGAATTTCCAGTTATAAACTAGAGCCTTCAAGGCACCCAAATTATAATCGGACGGGAAAACCGCAGCAGGCAAATTGTTCCAGTCCCTCGATGTACGCGGTATGAACGACGAGGCGAAACGTAGTCCGTACGGCTTTTGTAAAGTACTACTTTCTGTCTTTTAGAGTCTATATACCGTTTGAAGAATTCAACTGATTGATTAATTTCGTCATACTAATCAAAAAAGTATACTTATCGAGATTATTTTGATGTGAAAGTTAATCGTATATTTTTTTTTATATATTAGCAGGACGGTGAAGAGGTAAGTAATGTTTCCATAGATCTACAGAATTTCACTAGTAAATACCACCCATACATTGACACGGTGGTGCACACGGTAGAGGTGTGCCCCGCTTGGGCGGAGCACCGCCGTGTCCTTGTGGAGGCTATCGGCGGCGGTGACTTCTCGCGCCGGGCCCTGGTACAGGCCATGGTCCGGAGCGAGGAGGGGTGGCAGGCAGTCGCCTCCTTCTGCGAAGCAGTAATGTTAGCGAAGGAGGCTGCCGACCGCGTGAGGCAACGGAACTCAAGCCGCCGCCGCCGAGATCCCGATCCCGATTTCCGACCACCGTAGGCGCGGGTTCGCGGACGGCGAGCACTGGGTAGCTCGCCGTCCGGCAGTCTGGAAATAATCTGGACCGAGCCTAGTCGTCGACGGCGCGTTCTGTTCCACGCGCGCCTCAAGGAGATGTCAGCAAACTGTAGGGGCCCGGTAGGGCCGAAGCCTCTGGGGAACACGGTATCCGAAAGGTTGTCACCGTGTCCCCCAGATCGATGGCAACGAAGGAACGGGGTAGGGGTTTAGTCAGTAAGAGTCTGACACGCCCTTCCGCTCCGCCCAAGAGTGGGAGAAGTCATTCTGATGATTCCCCTACCGGGAAAAAAAAACCCATACATTGACAAGGAATCAAATATTGTATTATCGGACACAGACTAGTCTTATAAGTTATAAGAAACTTAAGTCTAGTAGTCTTACAGCCAGTTTCTTCATCTAAGATAACAGCCGAAGTAATGTCATAAATTAATAAGGGTTAAATAATTTCCTTTATTATGCAAAGAAAAAACATGAAAAATAAAAACACTGAACTAATTAAAACTACATATACACTAAGGGCCTGTTTCACAATGTCCGAGTAGGCACCACTCACTGAATAAATTCAAAAATGTGACAGAATTCGTATGAAATTATCTGTCAAGTAAGATACTCGAAACTTAATCATAGGTGGTGAAACAGGCCCTTACTCTTACTCTAAACTAAAATATGGCGCCAAAAAATTCCTCCACATCGCTGTCGATCGGAAGTGTGCCCAAAAGACTGGCAGCATTGCCACGTTGTATGGCAATGCTTAATCTCTGACCGAGGTAAAAGCCAAATTAGTTTCTTCACAATTTTAACCGTTGATTTTACTGTTACTTTTGCCCATAACTTTTGCTGCTCATTGAAAGGCTGTTAAATCCAAAGTCACTGTCATTTTGACAAAATTTTATAGGTTTCACTGCTAACCTAACATTTTATTTTAGTCGACTTTTAATTTAGCTGTCATTCGGATGAAGACATTGAAAAGATGACATTTGCTATTGATAGCAGTAATGGTCAAGGAATAGTTAATACTTTAGTGATAGTTTTAGCTTTTATGAAGAAACTGGCCGCAATTTAATAAGATTTGAGCTTTTTGAAAATTCTATAACTTAAGAGCTCAAGTCATTTAGTATTTGGAGTAATTATAATATTTTTTTTTTAAATAAATAAGTAGGAAAAGTCCTTATGGTGACTAACCACTTAAAAAAAGGAAGTATTGAATGTGTTGAATTTTATTCAGATTTTTCATTTCATTTTCGGCCTGTAAGTAACAAAATAAAATATTTGATGATTCAGAAATCATTGAATAATTTCCCTTTTCTTATAGACTTTAAAATAAAAAAAAGGCGGTCTACAAAAAAAGAAGAAGATTTTCTGGTAGAGGGTTTACTGCTTAGAATTAAATAACAATGCATTTCACAATTACTTTAATATATCTCCCTGATTTATTATTTATTTACAAGATTTTATTTAAATGATAATCTGATGTCTATTTTTTACTTTCAGAGTGTAAGTACCTAATAGTACTTTTTGATACAAGTGGAAAAAGATTGTCATTGCTTTTTAGTTGGTTAAAAAAATATCAAAAAAGTTACTAATATTAACCTTTTTACTTTTTCCTCGGTTACAGAACAAAGAAGTAAGATTTACTTTTAGTTTTATCTCTTACTAGCTATCCCCTGCGGTTTCACCCGCATTTTTCGTTACTGCTCCGCTCCCGTGGGCCGCAGCGTGATGGTATATAGCCTATAGCATTCTTCGATAAATGGGCTATATAACACTGAAAGAATTTTTCAAATCGGACCAGTAGTTCCAGAGATTACCCCCCTACATACAAACTTACAAATTTTACCTACCTCTTTATAATATTAGTATAGACTAGCGACACAACCCGGCTTCGCACGGGTGCAAAATTCAGTGTTACAGTTCCCGGCACGTAAGTTGGCAAGAGTCGTTAGTTGCGCAGAAATCGTTTTTTAGATCTATTTGGTGGTCAAGCGGGACGCGGGGTATGAGGCATCGCCGTGGTACAGTATTATAATAGTAGTCTATGATTGGTGCGTTAGTCAACTTTTGCCCCCGCATTACGTCTACGTCCCGTTCGCTCATTCGCTTTTTTGTGCACCATGCGCGAATTTACCCCCACTACGTTAAAATCTTGCCAAGTTACTTGCCGGGTACTTAACTGTACTCTACTATAATTATTATGCATGTATTATACATATAAACTTTCCTCTTGAATCACTGTATCTATTAAAAAAAGGCATCGAAATCCGTTGCGTTGCTTTAAAGATTTAAGCACACATAGGGACAGAGAAAGCGACTTTGTTTTATACAATTTAGTGATAAAATGCGTCTAATGAAAGCGCGACCTGGAGAGAAAAAAAAAATGAAATGAAAAAATGAAAATGTTTTTATTTCACATACTTAAGTCCTTATGATATTACAAGGGCATTTATGAAACGTCAGAAGCTAGTGCACGGTTCTAAATTGGTAATTTCCTATAGAGAAGAACCGGCAAGAAACTCCATGGCTGTTTGTTTCATTTTCGCGTTCGAGCCGCTAGTCAGATTTCGATAAAACTTTATACATGGTTAGAATATATCCTGGAATTGCACATAGGATTTTTTCATCCCTAGAGAATGATCCCTTGGGATATTTTCGTGAGTGAAGCGCTTATTAAAGAAAAGAAAAGAAGAGTTTATTCTATTCTATTGTTTTTGATTCCTAAAATGACCTTTGAATGGTAATAATGACTGAAAAAGTATATATATATATATATAACACACACTCTACACACACAAAATTAGGGTTTAAGATCACATAAATTATATTTTTTTTTGTACTTCATATTATTTTTTTCCTTAACAAATAAAAAATATCTTTTTCAAACAAGCCCCCACTCCTAAACTTTTGTAAGTTCTGGAATAGGGGTTTGTTACGTTACTTCTATGGGTAAAGTGGGTACACTTTTAGTATAGACGCGTCTATGAAAAAAGTGTACCCACTTTTAACATAGATGTGTCGAAATTTAATGCACTTTATAGCCTTAACTTTTGTTTACTTGACAAAAAAGACTAATTTATTCACTAACTAAATATTTTTCTGGCTATTTTCTATTTTTTTTTTGTATTAATATCATGAGAATACTAATTTAAAACTTTGAATTCTGATTACAGGGCCTGAATGTAAGTATAAAATTAATATCATCTTAAAGAAGCCAGATCGAAAGCAACGAAGGAACAGAGTGGGTTTATTCCGTAATAGTCTGACATGCCCTCCCACTCCGCCCAAGAGTGGGAGAAGTCATTCTGATGAATCCCCACCTGAAAAAAAAGGAAGCCAAATAAAAGATGGATGGGTGGTGTGAGGAGCGATATGAAAGAAAAGGGAGTTAGTGACAGTGTGGCGGACGACAGAACAGAATAGAAAAAGAAAACATGTTGCGCCGACCCCAAGTAATATGGGATATAGGCAGGAAAAACAAGAAGAGGAAGAAATCTAAGTTCAGAGCAAGACAATATGGGGTGGAGTAACCATTCGGTGGTATTAAAGGTAGAACTACATAGCGCACACGTGGGCCACGTACGCCGATCTGGGCGCGTCGGTCTCCATACATTTTATATGGCAACTAGACGCGTAGAGCTAGCTGAGGAGCTCGTGGCTAGATAATAACAGCCGCACAGGTCGGTCATCAAGGTTAAACAGCGCTTGCCAAGGTTGGTCTGTGGGTGGGTGACCATCTTAAAATAACGAGTTTCCTCCTTGCCTCGGAAAGCACGTTAAGCCGTAGGTCCCGGCTGTCATTTGTAGATCTTTGGCAGTCATTACGGATAGTCAGAAGCCAGTACATCTGACTCCAAAATCTGAGTCCAATCTTGCCATGAAGTACCGTGTTACCCCAGTTAATGGGTTGTGGAGGTCTTAGCTGAATACCAGTATTTTACGAGGAGCGGCTGCCTACCAGACCTCTACAACCCATTAACTGGGGTAACACGGTACTTCATGGCAAGACTGGAGTCAGATATACTGGCTGCTGACTATCCGTAACGACTGCCAAAGATCTACAAATGACAGCCAGGACCCACGGCTTAACGTGCTTTCCGAGGCACGGAGGAAACTCATTATGTTAAGATGGTCACCCATCCACAGACCAACCTCGGCAAGCGTTGCTTAACCTTGAAGATCGACCTGTGCGGCTGTTATTATCTAGCTACGAGCTCCTCATTTTATTAACATAAATAAATAAATAATAAGGGAAATATGAGAGCAGTGGTGGCCCAGTGGTAACTGCCCCGACTTGCAAGTTGTAGGTCGCGGGTTTAAACCCGGTCAGGCGCATTACTGTGTGTAATTTATTTCATCACCACTGCTCTCAAAACGGTGAAGGTAAACATCGTAAGGAAACCGGCATGTCCTAGAACCAAAAAATCGAAGACATGTGACATCCACCAATCCGCAATGGGCCCGCGCGGTGGATTATGGCCCATCCCCTCTCCTAGAGAGGAGGCCTGAGTCCCAGCAGTGGGAACATTATAAGGCGGATAGTGCTAAAACGGGAAATATATCGGGCTTGACGGACGCACAGTGGTCCGCATAGGAAAAGCAGAGTCGAAGAACCGCTGTTGTATAATTTATTAATAAAATATTTTCATTATTTTATTTCTAGTTGGTAAGTAAAACATAATATGTACACACTACACTCGTATATTTCCTCGGAAAGCACGTTAAGCCGTAGGTCCCGGCCGTCATTTGTAGATCTTTGGCAGTCGTTACGGATAGTCAGAAGCCAGTAAATCTGACTCCAGTCTTGCCATGAAGTACCGTGTGACCCCAGTTAATGGGTTGTGGAGGTCTGGTAGGCAGCCTCTCCTTGTAAAATACTCGTATTCAGCTAAATCCGGCTTGACTGGAAGCCGACCCCAATATAGTTGGGAAAAGGCTAGGCAGATGATGATGACACTCGTATATTTGAATAACTTTATATATAAAATACTCTGCCACTGTGACAACATCCGACGGGCTGTTATAAAACTCCATAATATCAAGACAGACTTACAGATAACATATTCAATACCAATTTTAGGTTCAAAACCAAATACTTTAGTTTCGATAAATATTATTGGTATCACTGACTGATTTCGTAGGATAGTTTTTTTTCGAGGAGCTCGTGGCTACATAATAACAGCCGCACAGGTCGATCTCCAAGGTTGGTCTGTGGATGGGTGACCATCTTAACATACCGAGTTTCCTCTGTGCCTCGGAAAGCATGTTAAGCCGTTGGTTCCGGCTGTCATTTGTAGATCTTTGGCAGTCGTTACGGATAGTCAGAAGCCAGTAAATCTGACTCCAGTCTTGCCATGAAGTACCGTGTTACCCCAGTTAATGGGTTGTGGAGGTCTGGTAGGCAGCCGCTCCTCGTAAAATACTGGTAGTCAGCTAAATCGGGCTTGACTGGAAGCCGACCCCAATATAGTTGGGAAAAGGCTAGGCAGATGATGAGTTTTTCAGGAAAGGCCTTTCCTCCAACATGCCTGATTGTTGGCTTGCATATTATACATATATCAGTATTTTGGTATATACCATGGAATTTCGAAGAAATCAGCAGTGGCGTAGCACGGACTAATGTAAACGTGGCTGAAAGCGTTCCACGTCGGTCCGCAATCATATCGTCGCTTATCATCAGGTGAAATAGCCGTCAAACGCGAGCCTATTAAAACCATCGATTTTTTAAAGCGCTATGCCATACTGGGATGGGCACAGAAAGAAAGAAAGAAAACATATTTATTCCGCCCTAAATGGACGCACACTAAAATATACAATTTATATATTACTAGCTTTTACCCGCGGCTTCGCTCCCGTCAAATGACTACCCTACATATCCTACGCTACCCTACCCTACCTTCCCTACACTACCCTACCTACCCTACACTACACTACCCTACACTACACTACACTACTCTACTCTACCCTACACTACCCTACACTACCCTACACTACCCTACACTACCCTACACTACCCTACACAACCCTACACAACCCTACACTACCCTACACTACCCTACACTACCCTACACTACCCAACACTACCCTACCTACCCTACTTTACCTAACTTTTTTTTTTTAGTATTTTTCTCTCCGTAAGAACCATCACTGAACTTCAAGGAACATTTAAAAAAAAAATCAGCCAAATCGGTCAAGCCGTTTTCATGTTATGTCGTGACAACGGAAAACGGGTTTCATTTTTATATATATAGATAATTAAAATATAGAATAAGGCACACTAAAAATATTTGAACAGCTGTCGGGCAAGTGTGGACCCGGCATTAACTTTTATGGCATCATAGACACTATTCCCTAGACTTTAAAGACAGATCACAGTTGTCTATGATGTTTAACCTATCACATACCCGCAAAACGAGACACAATAGTAAAACAATAACAGCGCGGTCTCATAGGACCGGTCGGGAATTCATGAATTAAATGTTGTCTATTGCAAGTTATTATCTGAGGTCACTTGCACCTGACCTTGGCCGACAGGGAAACAAAACGGCACACAGCTTTTCCCCTTAAGAGGCCTGCGGAGACCGCGCGCTATCTCGAGTTGAGACGAAATAAAATACGTTTTTGAGGTTGATGGAATCAATCCAGATAGTATAAACAATTCTTGGACACACTGACTGAAGTAAAGTCATCATCCGCACACTGACAGTTGCTTGCTGTGATAGCAATACAAACTATTAGAAATTTGGGAGATGTTCCGTAATACCAAAAATGATGAATGAAAAATTAATGTATTTCCAATATTGTTTCAAGTATTTATAACTTGATAATAATATCTGTGTTCCTACAGAGAGATATTTTGAAATATTTTTGTTTATAATATAGAAAAAACAAAATAAAAACATGACATTTTCGCTGTAAAAAAGTGCAAATTTGAATTCGCTTAAATTTCGTTTGGGGTAAGTTTTTCAACAAAAAGACGACGTAGGAACCTAGATAATTATTGTCTGAATCCGAATAACATCATATTGTGGTGTAAATATGCTTAAACTGCAAATGATTTTGGTATTACGTTTCTATGGATAATTTTAACGTCGCGCCCACCTTAAAACCATCGTTTTTTTAGAGCGCTATGCCATACTAGGATGGGCACAGAAAGAAAGAAAGAAAACCTATTTATTCCGCCCTAAATGGACGCACACTAAAATATACAAATTATATATATAATTAAAATTTAGAATAACGCACACTAAAAATATTTGAACAGCTGTCGGGCAAGTGTGGACCCGGCATTAACTTTTATGGCATCATCTATATATATAAAAATGAAACCCGTTTTTCGTTGTCACGACATCACATGAAAACGGCTTGACCGATTTGGCTGATTCTTTTTTTAAAATGTTCCTTGAAGTTCAATGATGGTTCTTACGGAGAGAAAAATTCTAAAAAAAAAAAGTTAGGTAAAGTAGGGTAGTATAGGGTAGTGTAGGGTAGTGTAGGGTAGTGTAGGGTAGTGTAGGGTAGTGTAGGGTAGTGTAGGGTAGTGTAGGGTAGTGTAGGGTAGTGTAGGGTAGTGTAGGGTAGTGTAGGGTAGTGTAGGGTAGTGTAGGGTAGTGTAGGGTAGTGTAGGGTAGTGTAGGGTAGTGTAGGGTAGTGTAGGGTAGTGTAGGGTAGTGTAGGGTAGTGTATGGTAGTGTAGGGTAGTGTAGGGTAGTGTAGGGTAGTGTAGGGTAGTGTAGGGTAGTGTAGGGTAGTGTAGGGTAGTGTAGTGTAGTGTAGGGTAGTGTAGGGTAGTGTAGGGTTGTGTAGGGTAGTGTAGGGTAGTGTAGGGTAGCGTAGGGTAGTGTAGGGTAGTATAGGGTAGCGTAGGGTAGTGTAGGGTAGTATAGGGTAGTGTAGGGTAGTGTAGGGTAGTGTAGGGTAGTGTAGGGTAGTGTAGGGTAGTGTAGGGTAGTGTAGGGTAGTGTAGGGTAGCGTAGGGTAGTGTAGTGTAGTGTAGGGTAGTGAAGGGTAGTGTAGGGTAGTGTAGGGTAGTATAGGGTAGTGTAAGGTAGTGTAGTGTAGTGTAGTGTAGGGTAGTGTAGTGTAGGGTAGGTAGGGTAGTGTAGGGTAGGTAGGGTAGTGTAGGGTAGGTAGGGAAGGTAGGGTAGGGTAGCGTAGGATATGTAGGGTAGTCATTTGACGGGAGCGAAGCCGCGGGTAAAAGCTAGTAGACACTATTCCCTAGACTTTAAAGACAGAACACAGTTGTCTATGATGTTTAACCTATCACATACCCGCAAAACGAGACACAATAGTAAAACAATAACAGCGCGGTCTCATAGGACCGGTCGGGGATTCATGAATTAAATGTTGTCTATTGCAAGTTATTATCTGTGGTCACTTGCACCTGACCTTGGCCGACAGGCAAACAAAACGGTACACAGCTTTTCCCCTTAAACGCCCATACTTCCTACCGAAAAAAAGCATCGGGTACTTAATCGTATTTACAGTATTCCTACAAAACTCTCTGAACGCGTTTCTGAATGGTCCTTGACCGGTTTTTTTAATTGATTGACACGCGTTTGAGCACTGTCTCACCTGATGGTAAGCAATGATCTGGTCGACGATGGAGTACGCTTACCTAGAAGTAATCTTGGGATCGCAGTCAAGCACTAGTTTCATCATCATCAGCATCATCATCTCAGCCGAAAGACGTCCACTGCTGGACATAGGCCTCCCCCCACTAGTTTACATAACTTAAAATAAAACAAACAATCTAAAACTATTGATCGTTACTATATGAAACCGATTTTTTTTAACTTTCAGAATGTAAGTAATTTATACTTTTTGGACTTGAAAAATTGTACAGGGTTATTCAATTTTGTAAAACACTAGTAACCATGCTGGGAGGAGCTCGTGGCTAGATAATAACAGTCGCACGGGTCGATCTTCAAGGTTATGCAACGCTTGCCAAGGTTGCTTTGTGGATGGATAACCATCTTAACATACCGAGTTTCCTCTGTGCCTCGGAAAGCACGTTAAGCCTTAGGTCCAGGCTGTCATTTGTAGATTTTTGGCAGTCGTTACGGATAGTCAGAAGCCAGTAAATCTGACTCCAATCTTACCATGAAGTAGGTATCGTGTTAGCCCAGTCAATAGGTTGTGGAGGTCTGGTAGGCAGCCGCTCCTCGTAAAATACTGGTATTCAGCTAAATCCGGCTTGACTGGAAGCCGACCCCAATATAATTGGGAAAAGGCTAGGTAGATGATGATGATGAGAATATCGAATTATACAGATTACTGGTAACATGTATACACATAAGTGTTTTTATTCAAATGGTACCTAATCTGATTCTTCTTTTTATTTTTAGGCAGTAAGTAATAAAACAATTTATTTTAGAGTAATGGTTAAATACGTATATTTGATTTTTTTTAATTGACATAAAATAGTGCTTGGCTCACTGTGAGGCACACTAGTTTATTAAGAGCCTGTTCACTCTAGCCTTGAAGACACCCAAATTATAATCGGACGGGAAGACCGCAGCAGTCAAATTATTCCAGTCTTTCGATGTACGCGGTATAAACGACGAAGCGAAGCGCTTAGTCTGGACCGTACAGACCTTTAGGCTGCCCTAATAAGATGAAGAATTGTATTTTAGACAATTTGTATGTTAATGATTTAATATCATATTGCCATCTCATTTTGATTACAGGCTGACATGACGGTAAGTGTCATATTATCATCATAACCTAATATAACAAGAAAGTTCTTGCTGACGGCGAGCACTGGGCAGCACTCCGTTCGGACCAAGCCCATGTCGTCGACGGCGCGTATTGTTCCACGCGCGCCTCAAAGAGATGTCAGCAAACCGTAGGGGCCCGACAGAGTCGAAGCCTACTGGGGCCCTGGGTTGGCTTCAGAAAGGAAAACCCTGGGAGGAAAGGCAAAGAAGGAACAAAGAAGTGGGTTTTAGTCAGTAGAAGTCATATCCTCCCGCTCCGCCCAAGAGCGGGAGAAGTCATTCTGACGATGTCCCATATGCACAACCACCTACACTTTACAGGATCTAGACGAGGCCAATACCAGAGCCATACAGGTTGCCAAATACAGAGCAGAAAAAATTAGAACAATTACTAAAAAAAAATAGCAGCCCTAAACAGAATTGTCCACTTTTTTTATAGATCTTTGGCAGTCGTTACAGATAGTCAGAAGCCATTAAATCTGACTCCGGTCTTGCCATGAAGTATCGTGTTACCCCAGTTAATGGGTTGTGGAGGTCTGGTAGGCAGCCGCTCCTCGTAAAATACTGGTATTCAGCTAAATCCGGCTTGACTGGAAGCCGACCCCAATATAGTTGGGAAAAGGCTAGGTTGATGAGTTAACTTAATTGCCAATCCAATCTGGACAAATGTGAACTTAAGACTGGTTTTTCAATTAATTTATTGTTCGATTTTTTATTAATTTCAGCCTGTAAGTAATCATTTGTATGATTTATTTTTAATTACTTAGATACCCGCGAAACGAGACACAATAGTAAAACAAATAACAGCGCGGTCTCATAGGACCGGTTGGGGATTCAAACGTTAAATGGGTACAAATATGTAAATATGTTTAGGCATACTGGTTTAAAATTTAAAAAAAATCGACGGCTCTAAGGGACCTCACACACAGCAACTTTTTGTAGCGATGCATTAGCGATGCAGTAGTGATGCAGTAGTGATGCAGTAGTGATGCAGTAGTGATGCAGTAGTGATGCAGTAGTGATGCAGTAGTGATGCAGTAGTGATGCAGTAGTGATGCAGTAGTGATGCAGTAGTGATGCAGTAGTGATGCAGTAGTGATGCAGTAGTGATGCAGTAGTGATGCAGTAGTGATGCAGTAGTGATGCAGTAGTGATGCAGTAGTGATGCAGTAGTGATGCAGTAGTGATGCAGTAGTGATGCAGTAGTGATGCAGTAGTGATGCAGTAGTGATGCAGTAGTGATGCAGTAGTGATGCAGTAGTGATGCAGTAGTGATGCAGTAGTGATGCAGTAGTGATGCAGTAGTGATGCAGTAGTGATGCAGTAGTGATGCAGTAGTGATGCAGTAGTGATGCAGTAGTGATGCAGTAGTGATGCAGTAGTGATGCAGTAGTGATGCAGTAGTGATGCAGTAGTGATGCAGTAGTGATGCAGTAGTGATGCAGTAGTGATGCAGTAGTGATGCAGTAGTGATGCAGTAGTGATGCAGTAGTGATGCAGTAGTGATGCAGTAGTGATGCAGTAGTGATGCAGTAGTGATGCAGTAGTGATGCAGTAGTGATGCAGTAGTGATGCAGTAGTGATGCAGTAGTGATGCAGTAGTGATGCAGTAGTGATGCAGTAGTGATGCAGTAGTGATGCAGTAGTGATGCAGTAGTGATGCAGAATAGATGCAGTAGCTATGTTGTCGCGTTTCTATCACGATGCAAAAGTGATTCAGTAACGAGACAAAACGGTCGTGCGTTTGTTTCGATACAGTCGCGATGCTGTTGCGCTTTAGTAGCGCCGTGGTATCGCTTCTGTAGCGCGTGGCAAATGCGACTAACGCGCGTTAAAAGCGATGCAGCGCTACAAAAAGGCACCGAAGGCCCATTAAGGGATACTTAATAAATAATAATTCATTTATTTCAGGAAATTATTCCCATATTAAAAAAAAAAAACATTACAAATCAATACATTAAATTTCAGTCTTTAACTTTTTTTTATTTCTTAATAAACACTAAAAGAAGGGTTTTCTAAAATTCACTAAATGGAGGAAATGGTGGTTCAAAGTTTGTATAGAGAGCCCTCACGACTCACGAGGGCGAAGCCGCCGGCAAAAGCTAGTCAATACCTATAAAGGGTGTAAAAAGACCCTTAACGAAAACGAAAACCCATATTCTACTCATCACTGGGATAGTTTTTTCTTCTAGACCATACCTGGGAATTCACTGGTTCTGGAGATATTGAAGGTCAAAGTGAAAAAAAAATCGTTTTCTTTTTACAAAAACGTATTCCAAGTATCATTAAGAAACTTTCTTCCGAACAAAGATTACCAAAATTATCAATTTTTCATAAGAAATTACGCATTCGAAGTTACAAACATGCAATGAAAACTAAACAAAACGAGTGCCTCACACACACAAGCGTGCGGTCGGTTCAACGACCAAGCGCGAGCGGCCGAACGCGCAGCTGATCGGAATTATTATTAATTATTTTTAAAGATGAAAAAAAAAGTTTACCCAGCAATATTTTTTGGTCTAAGTTACTTAATTACATGTACATAATATGTAGTTATCGGCTTTGTGATCGGTCTTTTTACATCCTGTATATATATTTTAACTGACCAAATAATTTTTTTTTCGTAATTTTCAGCCACTGTTAGCGGTATGTATTACTGATTTTTTATATGAAAGGTTCTAGAGTGGCGGCCACGTACCGGAAGACGCAGCGTTGGAAGGCCTCCCACAAGGTGGACCGACGACCTGGTGAGGGTCGCGGGAATCCGATGGATGCGAGACGCACAGGACCGGTCGCTGTGGCGACGCTTGGGGGAGACCTATGACCAGCAGTGGACGTCTTTCGGCTGAGATGATGATGATGATAATTATGAATATCCACCACAAATAAATAGTACCAAAGAGAGATCGAAGTGATCTCTACTTGACGATAGGCGCAGTGGTTAAGCGATTGTCTGTTGCGCTGCGGGTCACGGGTTCGACCCCCGTATGAAACAAATGCTTGTTTGTTGAAGTAACTACAATACAAGAGAAATTTCTAGTTTAGGCCGAAGTTTTTGAAAAAAGAAAGTTGATTGCTTTAATAGGCCATTTTTTTTATGAATATGCCATTTTTTGTGAATAGGCCAATATTTTTTATGAATAGGCCATTTTTTGTGAATAGGCCAATATTTTTTATGAATAGGCCATTATTTGTTATGAATAGGCCCATATTTTTTTTATTTTACTATCTTTACTACACACTTATTAACTCAACAATGATTTTTTTTAAGGAGTCTGTTGTAACGGTAATTATTCCTATTAATATTAGAAACATAAAAGAAAGTTTGTATGTAAAACTCGGTCATATTTACTTGACGCTTGGCGACGATGAAATAATATCCAAAAACAATATAACAACAACAGAGAACTAGCCAAATTATCGACGCGCGTATCGATAACAAAGATGCTGAGCATACCTGACAGGTTTGTTCTTCGTTCGTCTCACTGCGTTCTGTCCCACATAAAAAATTCCTGGTTTGTCCCAACTCATATGCTTCGTTTGTCCCAAACTATTATTTTTATTATTTTATTCTCGATTCGACCCAGTTCATATTCCTTATCTGTCCCATATTTTTTTTGTATAGGCTTAATTGACGTTTTTGTACAGTCAACAAAACGGATATCTAACTATTTTATTATTACTATAGCTCTTACCAGCGGCTTCGCCCGTGTGATAATAGCAAATATTTACCTAGCTATCTAGTGGTGGAAGAATGTTTAAAACCGGTCTTGTAGTTTTATGTTTTATTACAAGTTAATAATTTTTTTTTTTTTACCAAAATACATTTTTTTTCTCTTTATAATATTAGTATAGAAATAAAGATTTAACGTCAATAAACTATAATAATCGCTCCTCATTCGGATAGCGGAGGTATACATTAAAATTTAATGAAATATTTAATATCTCATCTGTAATTTTATAACATTCGTGGGTGATGCTAAAAGTTGGAGTAGAAGTTAGAAAAAAAAATTGAATAAATGTAGGTCGCAATGATACCGAAGTGTATGTATAGAAGTAAATTAATGGATGTATGTTTGTATACATGCGTACGTATATAAGTGTAAAGGAGTGTATGTTTCGTGGAATGGTATCTGGTGAATTTTACGCAGTGGATTCAAATAATAGTTCCGTATTGTCATAATTCAATGAATTTAGAAGGTTAAAAATTTCAGTTTTAGAAGCATGTTTATTAAGATGGCGAATTTGAGTCAAGTAGTACGACTGTCATCACTGGAATCTGTGTAGAAGAGTTTACCTTCCCTAATGGTCAATCCCTTTTTTATTGCGTCCTTTGTTTTTTTTGCTTGTAATGACTAATTTGATCAATAATATTATTATTCAGCTTCAACTGAAAAGTGCTTCTACATTATGCAATATAATAATACTCTCAATTTTAAAACAAAAGTAATTGAATTGATCCAGGTTTTCTTTAATATGATAATATTTTTATCTGAAGAGTTGTTATTAATACAATGCTACAAAGCTTCTAACGTTTTATAAGTGCCCATGTAGGCCTATGTGAAATGAAAAGATTTTGACTTTGACTTTTTAACTTGAATGAAAGTTTATTTGTACGTAATCGTTATTATATTACTTACTAAAGCAAAAAAAGATGCAAACAATTTAAGATACTTAAACAAATTTATCATCTAAAAATTGTGTGAGTTTATGCTACTACCTACGATTTAAAAATCAAGTATCACAGAATTTGAATGTTTGATACTTAATACCCGCTTTTTAGGATAAGTGAATTTACTTGATTTTTCGTTTAAATCGGCTTATGCTTGTGAGGAGCTCGTGGCTAGATAATAACAGCCGCACGGGTCGATCTTAGAGGTTAAGCAACGCTTGTCAAGGTCTATCTGTGGATAGGTGGCCATCTTAGCACGGTAAGCCGTAGGTCCCGGGTGTCATTTGTAGACCAGTAACTCTGGCTCCAGTCTTGCCATGAAGTACCTACTGTGTTACCCCAGTTAATGGGTTGTGGAGGCCTGGTAAGCAGCAGCTCCTCGTAAAATACTGGTATTCAACTAAATTCAGCTTGACTGGATGCCGACCCCAATATATTTGGGAAATGAGAATTACAAATGAAGAGAGATGATGAAGAATTACAAATAAGTACTTACGTGTTTTAGTTGACTGTACTTTTAAAGAACTTGGAATGTGGGACGAAACACCACATCAAAAGTGATGTGGGACATACGAGGAATTTTTTGGAATGTGGGACAAAAATTCGGGACGAACGAAGAACAAACCACCTGACACTTGCCGGCCGAGCTAAGGGAATGCGGGAGGAAGCGGGGAGATGTGAACATTTTTCAGAGATGCGTCAAGTTAATGTAACCGGATTGTATATGTGAAGGGATCTCTATGATTATTTTGCTTAATAAAATGTAATTATTACTTATGTACAAATACAAATTCTGAATTTTAATGAATGAAATTAAAGGGTCATTACAAACAATTTTTTTTTATCTTAATTGTTAATAAAATACAATAATAAATTATATTTCAGATGAAGGTACGTAACTGGATATTCATAAGTGAATATTAATTAATTATATCGGTTAAGTTCTAACACTAAAGTAAATTTTTGGCAAAAGACATTACATTTGTTATTTGAAAAGGAGCGATTCGAGGAGCTCATGGCTAGATAATAACAGCCGCACAGGCCGATCTTCAAGGTTACGCAACGCTTGCCAAGGTTGGTCTGTGGATGGGTGATCATCTTAACACACCGAGTTTCCTCCGTGCCTCGGATAGCACGTTAAGCCGTAGGTCCCGGCTGACATTTGTAGATCTTTGGCAGACGTTACGGATAGTCCTTTAAATATTAACGTTTTTATTTGTATATTTTCTAGATTCCTGTAAGTATTATTTGGTTCACAGTTTTATTACCTTTTATAGAGATTTTTGTTTTATTTTAATTCTTATATTATACTGAATAAGTTGTAACAGCTAGAATTTATAGATCGTTAACAGTTAAGGGGGAACGTCAGGGTAGCCCGCGAAATACAAATTTTCTTACGTTTTTTGCAATTTGTAAGCCAGATGTAGATTGTATGAACACACAGGAACGTTTTTGACCATGATAAAATCGTTCCTGCAACTAAGTGAGCTTGGGGGCTTGTTTTGATGATTTTTATGGTTATAATAATGTAACTATTTACGTTTTACAGTCGCTAAAGTATTTTTAACTTCATACAACCTACCACTGGCTTGCAAATTGCAAAAAACGTAAGAAAATTTGAATTTCGCCGGCTACCGCTGACGCTTCCCCCTTAATCTTTCATAAAGAAAAACTATATCAATAACTTTTTCATATTATGATGGTTTACGATGAAATGTAGATTTTAGTACCAGCGTGCTCGATAGACGGTGTTAAGATCGAGTTTTAAGTCGCTATGGTTTCGTTATTTAATTATTGGATGATTCCCCAACATTAAAAAGAAAACTGGAATAATTTTGTTTACTTTTTTTTGTTTTTAGGATGATGAAGTAAGTTTTTTTTTTAAATAAATACTGAACACTTTACAACTACCCCGTTTATAACTTATTTTATTTTCAAAATATTTTCATGTTTTTTTTATGAAAATTTCCGTAAAGAAAAACGCCTTAATTTAATATTTCTCATTTTCAGGAACCAGTAAGTTTACCTAAAAAATTAAGTTTTTATAATGTTTACGACTGGTGCCAGGATGATAGTTAGCTCTACCACTCTTCCATAATAACATACTATATGTCATAAAGATAAATAGGTAAGTATCATGATGGTTAAGGCATCCGTCTCTCATGCATGAGGTTGTGAACCGGGCCATTAGTCCCGGTTGTGATTCGTAGATTTTTGACAGTCCGCACATGTATTGCAAATTACATTGCATACAGTACGGCCGTTATAAGTTGGCGAGTCTGATGTTAGGCTCTGCGAATTTTGGCGCTTGAAATATCATACAAAAAGAAGAGGTTTTAAAAAAAATATGCAATTTGCAGTTGTTATTGCTGTTATAAATAGTTATTAGCATTTATTTTTTTAAACCTTTATTTTTGTTCGATATTTTAAGCGCCAAAATTCACAGAGCCTAACTACAGACTCGTCAACTTATAACAGCCGTACTGTAACTGACACTTGGTCGTTTTTACAAGGATTACAAGAGGATTATGTCTTAGGACATGTCACAGTCAAGATATTCGTCACGCAGTTAGCTAGCGCCCGTTTTCAATAACCTACCGCAGTTCTTAGATAGATAGCTATCCCCGATAAATAGTAAGATTCTGTCAATCCATCCACAAATTGGTAGGAAAAACTATCCGTCGGTAGGTTATAAGAAAGCAAGTAAGGGCAAAAGGATAGATTTGTTTATCTTTAGTAGCTGCAACTGTAGATAGATAGCTTATTGAAAACGGGCGGTAGTCAGACGCCAGAAATAGGACTATCAGTATAACCAAGGAGTTTCATGTTGCCCAGCAAACTGTGTTGTGGAAGTCTGATAGACCTGATAGGTCACATTCGTTTAAGTCTGCTGACCAGAATTAATTATTCAAGTAGGTATTTTAGGGAAATAAAGAATAAATTAATTTACATATTTACTATTATTTTTTTAGCCAAAGGTAAAATTATTAAAAAAAGGTTTAATTTATTAAAAACGTTTTTTGAGTGGTGCTTAACTTAAAGTGAAAACTACGATGCTGAATGAGGAACTGTTCTCGCTAGATGGCGTTGTACTCAACATTTTACAAACAACTATCTTATTATTAATTGGTTTAAGAGTATGGGAGCATTAATAAGTAGCTTAAGTACCTAATAAAAAATAAAATGCCAGCCTGTAGATTTCACAGTACCTATTACACACCTCATTTGTTATTTTTTTCTTTATTTTTATTTTTGCACTTTTTCTTTCTTTCTTTATTCATGTTTTGCTAATATTTTTCAATGTTCTTATACAGAATGCGGTAAGCTATAGTTTTTTTTAACTTTTAGTGGTAGAGAGACAAACAATCGATGGATACTAAATGTGATGATTTGTGGGGGAAGGAAGTTGACTTGTCTTTGGTAGCCATTGAAACTTAAAGGCGCATTTACATTAGTCGGTTAGACCGTATTCGGCTGCAGGCCGTATTCGGTCACCGACTTATATAAACAGGTATTCATTTGGCCGTATTCAGTCGAGCCCGTTGTCGGTGTCGAGCGCGTCGTGTCCGAATTCCGTCACCGAATTCGGTTAACCGACCAATGTAAACAACTCAATTTAAGTAAGCGTTTCAGTTAAACCAAATGCGGCCGCCGCCTTCGGTGACCGACCTAAATTAAATGCGCCATAATGGAGCTTTCCGAAATCTAGCACTGGCAACTGGCACATACGGAAAGCTCGTTAAGCCGTAGGTCCCGGCTGTCATTTGTAGATCTTTGGCAGTCGTTACGGACAGTCAGAAGCCAGTAAATCTGAAAATATGAGGAGATCTGACGAAGTCTAAACTATTGCAAATATGAGGAGCACAGTCACACGGGTCGATCTTCAAACGCTTGCCAAGGTTGGTCTGTGGATGGGTGACCATCTTAACATAACGAGTTTCCTCCGTGCCTTGGAGAGCACGTTAAGCCGTAGGTCCCGGCTGTCATTTGTAGATCTTTGGCAGTCGTTACGGATAGTTAGAAGCCAGTAAATCTGACTCCAGTCTTGGCATAAAGTACCGTGTTACCCCAGTTAATGGGTTGTGGAGGTCTGGTAGGCAGCCGCTCCTCGTAAGATACTGGTATTCAGCTAAATCCGGCTTGACTGGAAGCCGACCCCAATATAGTTGGAAAAAGGCTAGGCAGATCATGCATCCCGGAACTTAAGCAATGTACCTATATCTATATCATCATAATTGAGTTATACAAGTTATATATTAATACAATATAAAGAAGACAAAATTTACATAAGCCGTACCGAAAGCATAAATAAACATAATTATTTTATTAATAAAATATTATTTTCTCACAGGTCACTGTAAGTTTTTAATCAAATTGTATATTTTTGTACATTTATTTAATGTTTATCTGATTTTAATTTAATCATTTGTTTACTTTCTTGTTTTTAGAATAATTACGTAAGAAAGTTTTTAATTACATAATTATAAATGCTAATGCCGCCAATTATATGTGTTTTACCATAAGGTTTCCTAATTATTATTATTGTATTCTTGGTGTACAATAAAGTATATAATAAATATATAAATATAAATGATTATGAAATTATTTATCAATTATGTTTCAAAATTTCTTTTATTAATCACAATTTATTTTTTTCCATGCCGCCGGAATAAATTTTCACTCAACATAATGGTGAGACTTTAATTATTCATTTTATGTTTTGTATCTTTATTAAATATCAATAAAAAATAAATGACTTACAGATAAATATTATTACATAATTCAATATTTTGATTTTTAAAATAATGTGAATTAAAATGATGATTAATTTTCCAGAAAAAAGGGCGTAAGTGATTTTTTATACAAAACACAAAAATGTTTATTTCAGAATCAAATATTTTTAACAACAGATTGTGAAAAAAAAGGATAAGTTTAAATTCTATTTAAACTTTTCCTCCTTGCCCATTCTGACAGAAAAAGCTAACAATAATATAAATAAATAATCTACATCACAAATAAATAACTATAATAATATTACAATTAAATCTAAAATTTCAGGAAGCTGTAAGTACATCGACAATGTCTCAGATAATTATAATATTGGCATACTAATGCCTCATTTTATACAAAGAAATTGTCCCGACTTACCTAACTAGCGGATTTCAACAGCTGGCTATTCTGGCTATTTTTGTTAGTGCATCAATTGCGTTCGTTCCCAATAGATGGTGTTAGCAGCGACTTTGCAAGAAGGGTTACATTATACTTTTATTCCTAATATGACGTTAAAAGGACACTGTACTTTTGTACTGCTGCTACGTACTCATATTATCTGTGATATTATTAAACGAAACAAAATTAAAAAAATGTGTTGTTTTACCTTTGAAATTTAATACAGCGCCATCTACTGCTATAAATATTAATTGTCCATCCCAGTTATCTTTGAAATTTGAAATAAGAGCCCATTGTCCCATAATTTTGAGTGTATAGGAGTTGATTATGTATAAATAAACCTAAATAAAGTTAAAAAATTAAAACTTGAAAATTATACACACTTCAACCACAGATCAAGACATGTCGCGCTATCTAGTGACATTTATTTGAACCAAATTTTCTGTTTCGAATGAGACCCCGTGACAAAGTATTACTCGAATTTAGTTTATGTACTTACTAGTTTTTTTAATTTTAAGTATCTAAATTAACGCTGCCATTATTTTATTTCAGATGAAGGTAAATAATAAAATAATTTACAAACTCTTTAAAAAAAATATAGAACAATTTTTTTATTTTTTATTTATAAAATATATTTTTCGGTTTTAGACAGAAGTAAGTTTTAACCTTATTTATATTACATATAACAATATACGAGAACATGTGGAGGGATGGAAAGGAAGAGGGAGACCAAAGAAAAGATGGATGGATTGTGTGAGGACTGATATGAAAGAAAAGGGAGTTGATGATGGCATGACGGGGGACAGGACAGAATGGAAGAAAAAAACATGTTGCGCCACCCCAAATAATATGGGATAAGGGCAGGAAGAAAAAGCGATACACGGGAAAAAGGCTGAAAATAAATGGAGCCATACACAAAGTACCACCCCGCAAAATATAGAACAATACTCTCGTGGCAAGCCATGAAGTACCGTGTTTTTTTAATGGGTTATGAAGGTCTGGTAGGCAGCTGCTCCTCGTAAAATACTGGTATTCAGCTAAATCCGGCTTGACTGGAAGCCGACCCCAATGTAGTTGGGAAAAAGGCTAGGCAGATGATTGTCATTCGCATATGGGAGAAGAAACATGCATTCCATCACTACTTTGATTCACCTAATCGGAACCATGCACTAGCTTCTGACGTTTTATAACTGACCATTTAGGCCTATGTGGAAGATGTGGTCACTCACAATGGGCCTCATCTGAAGGCTTAAAGTCACCCAAAGAGCAATGGAGAGGGCTATGCTCGGAGTTTCCTTGCGCGATCACATATAAGAAATGAAAAAATCCGCAAGAGAACTAAGATTACCGACATAGCCCAAAGAATCGCCAAACTTAAGTGGCAGTGGGCAGGGCACATTGCTCGTAGAACAAATGGTCGATGGGGACGAAAGGTTCTAGAGTGGCGGCCACGTACCGGAAGATGCAGCGTTGGTAGGCCTCCCACAAGGTGGACCGACGACCTGGCGAGGGTCGCGGGAATCCGATGGATGCGAGACGCACAGGACCGGTCGTTGTGGCGACGCTTGGGGGAGGCTTATGTCCAGCAGAAGAGGTTTTTCGGCTGAGATGATGATGATGAGGCCTATGTGGAAGATGTTTTGCACCGAACGGTAGTAATATGGGATAAGGGCAGAAAGAACAAGAAATAGGCATAATTGAAATAGAGTTTAAGTTTACAACTACTAAATTCTTATAATATTTAATTTTCAGGACGTAGTATGTATAATTTTGTTTTTACTGTTTTTTTTTAAATAATATTTAGGAGATTTCTTTAAATAATAAAAATACTCTTTTTTGACAGATTGAAGTAAGTATATTAAATTTTTATAGAAAATAAATATTGTTCACAAATTAACATAATATAATATTAAAATTTATGTTTTATAGTACAACGTAAGTTTCTGTTCCTCTAAATTCTTGTGAAATAAAAGAAATGTTCTAAATAAAGTAAGAATTATATAAATTTTAAATATTTGTTTTACAGTTGGGAGTAAGTCAATCGTCAAAATCATAATTGTTATTGAAAATTTTTGTTGGTTTTTGCAAATATTTTAATAAAATAAATTATTATTTTTTCTTATTTTAACAACAGTCACACGTAAGTATTGTTTAAAATAAACTACTACGAAATAAACGTTAGAATATGTTCTAAAAATAATATAGAGTGCGTCTAATGAAAGCGCGACCTGGAGTTTTTTTTAAATTTAATTAGCAACATTATTCAGCCGCAATTGTAGGAAATAAAAAAAATTGTGAAGTGTCAAGACATGATTCTGGTTAGTAATACCACATACAACATTTTTGGATTTAACCTCTTTTTCTCAAGTCGCGCTTTCATTAGACGGACTATAACACTTTTCTTTTTATATACCTTGTTAATTTTTAATATATTTTTTTAATCATTTTATTATTTTTAATCATTTACAGTCTGTCGTAAGTAAAATCGTATAATAATTATGCACATTTGTATGATTATATCGTTCTTTTTTACATACTAAGTGAAGTAGGGTTATTTTGGCTCTAGGGTAAAACTTTGGCACAAGGTTATCTATACTAATATAATAAAGAGGTAAAGTTTGTTTTTTGTTTGTATGAGGTAATCTGTGGAAGTACTGGTCCGATTGCTAATTTTTTTACACCAATCGAAAGCTGCTGTATTCCTGAGTGACATAGGCTATATTTTATGTACGCGCACGAAGCTGCGGGCTAAAGCTAGTTAACTAATAAGAACATGAGACATTGTGTTTACTCTGATTCTATTGGTTATCGAGGTTGGGTCAAAGTTGTACCTCAGAGTAAAAGTAACCCCTCTTTATGTAATTTTATTTATTTATTCGTCTAATAACAAAACCAAAACGCAACCTTACACGTTGCATAAGGAGATAAGCTAGGAATAAAGTACATTGACCTTTTCTTAATATCTATGAACGGTTTTGTATTATTAGAAAACTTAAAGGATCGCGATGGATGTCGATTCTATACTCTATTTACTGTAAGAAAAGAAATTTAAAGACACTTGTTTTACCGTCCGTTCAACCGATTTTGACTTTTATTGCGTTGGTGACATGACAAATGACGGCTGCAGAAAAAGTTGGTATTGTAACCACTTTTTTTGCTTTTAATGTCATCCTTGTGTCTACGGAATGGAAGTCAAAATCGGTTGAACGGACAGTAACATAAGTTTCTTTCGTTTTCTTTTCTTATAGTAAATAAAGTATAGACAGCTTTATGTCTTTAATTACGTTTTTGAAATTAATAATTTCAATTAAATATGTTGGTGGGTCAATGACCGTTATTCTACATTCATCTGGCGTGGCCTATAGTATTGAGCAAGAAAAAAAATTAAAAGGTATAATATAGTAATAATATTTTATTTTTATTAATTTTCAGAAAATATTTGTAAGTATCATTATAATTATTTGTTTACTTGTACAATTATTTTGTAGTGCCTTGTAAATTATTAGCTAAAATTTTTTTTTTCACATTTGAATATAAAAGTTACTGATAAAATAATAGTTTTACTTATTACATATTCTTATTTTATAAGCACATGTTGGTTTTTTTAATTGTTATGTACATATAAGTTACAAGAAAAATAATTACTTTGTAGTAGGAAAAAGTAATGTAAAATTAATGAAATGTCTAAAAAAACTATCATTATTTTATTTTTAGACTGAGGTATGTTAACTATAAAATTTATATTCTTCAAAAATATTAAATAACTATATATATATAAATATATATTAAGTGAAATAAAAAGAAACTCTATTTCGTACCAGATAATGTTGAAATTCGATTGTATCCCTTAGGATAGGGCTACATTTCTGTTTAAATAAATAAAAATATACCTAAAATATTCACTATCTACTCCTAATCATGAGATATTTGCTAAAAATATTAATCTTATACTTTACAGAAATGGGTAATGTAAAATACAATAATACTTTATTACTATTATATTTTTTTAATTTGACTAATTTACTAAAATGTTTTTTTTTTCTTTCTTTCCTCAAACAGGTGACGGTTAGTTAATTTTCTCTATATATAAAATAAATCTGACTCCAGTCTTGCCATGAAGAAATGATATTGTGGAGTATAACAAAATCTTTTTAATAATTATTTATATTTAAATTACAGCAATTCGTAAGTAAACAATAATATTATTATACATATTTGCAATATCATTATTTTTTATATCAAAATAAAAAATAACCCCTTTAGTTTTAAATAAAACCTATTACTTTTTCTTTCAAGCACTTTTAACAAAAAAAAAAGAAAAATCAACCAGCAATGTTCAGGTTTTATTTAATTTTGCGCTTATTTTATATATTATTAATAAAATTATTCCACGTTTTTTTTACAGATGAGAGTAAGTTATTTGACTCGAATATTGGTAATTTCTTAAACTATGTTATGACTTCTCAAATATATTTTATTAATGTTTTTTTTTTATTCTACTCAGCCAGCAACCGTAAGATTTTTTTGTTATTTTTGTACTGAAATATGTGTAAATCAGACCTATTTATTTAAAAATTAAATTACATATTAAATACTAATATACAATTTTTGTTTTGTTTCTAGAAAGTAAGTATTAACAGGGTACATCAATTTTTTTTAATATATATCTTAAACTAGTGCTTGTCTGCAATCCCACCTGATGGTAAACAGAGATGTAATCGTTGATGGTGAGGTGCACTAGTTATAAAAAATACTTTTTAGATATTTACTTATATCGATCTTTTTCAAAGACGTCTTTTTGTATTTTAGCCTAACGTAAGTATTAAAAAAATATAATATGAAAAAATATATACACATTGGTGTCAAACATCGATGCACTAAATACCATGGATCCAGATGATTGTGAAAATACGAAAGGTGCTCACCGTGTCCCCCAGATACGCAACGAAGTAACGGGGTAGGCTGTAGTCAGTAAGAGTCTGACACGCCCTCCCGCTCCGCCAAAGAGCGGGAGAAGTCATTTTGATGATTCCACTTAAAAAAAAACTCATTATCGTGGTATTCTAGAGGTGGTTATTTTCTTTGGCTTATTGGTAATTAAACAAAAATATCGTACCTACTTTTTAAAATTGAATTTATATAAAATCATTATTCTAACATTTTTACTAAAAAATATGTAATAATTAATTACTTTTTAACTAAAATTTTGTTTTGATTGTGCGTCGATGTCTGACACACCTTGTATAATTTTAATATAGTTATAACATTATTTCAATTGTTTATTTAAATACAACAGTTTGTTTGTTTATTCATTTAATAATAACGTGCAAGTTTACAGAAGTGCGGCCTTAAATTCGAACAAAAAAATGTTATAAAATTCAGTTTAGATGTAATTATTACATCTAACCTGAATTAGGATAAACCTGAAGAGCTAATACAATTTTATTATTTATGCTAATAACTTAAAAAATAAAGTTAATTACATCGAGAGTTTTAATAGATAGGTAGTCAGTTGTGCCTACTGTCTCTGAACGCTTAAGGGTCAGTTCACACCCAAGCGCGACGCGCCGCGACGTTACAGGAAGAGGCCAGTGATTTCGCGCTGCGTTGCGCGCGCCGCGAGACGCATCGCCACGTTGCGAGGCGCATAGTAAAATCGTTGGCAACACGACACGAGCGACTATAAAAATGTTCCGCGGCGCAGCGAAACGCCGCGCGGCATCACGAGGCGCAGCGCTGCATGAAGCACCGTATTCAAAATTTTCACAATGAAATGTGTATCTTTTCGTGTAGTAAATAAAGTTCCATTTTGAGTCACTCTATTAAAATGTGCACGCAGCGTCGCGTCGCGTCTCGGTGTGAGCTGACCCTAAAAAATACTTTGAGTTGTCTCCTTCTGATTAAGCGTGCGATGTTTTTTTGTTTTTAATCTGACTCCAGTCTTGCCATGAAGTACCGTGTTACCCCAGTTAATGGGTTGTGGAGGTCTGGTAGGCAGCCGCTCCTCGTAAAATACTGGTATTCAGCTAAATCCGGCTTGACTGGAAGCCGACCCCAATATAGTTGGGAAAAGGCTAGACAGATGATGATGATTTTTTTGTTCTGTTATGTTACAAACCGCATCTTCTTATGTTTTCAGTGTCTCTGTCAAACCCGCGGCCCGCTGCCGCAATTCAAGTTGATAGGAAATATTCACTTCAGGCATGTGAAGGTAATCTTCAAAAAACATTTGCTAGAAGTCGATGATTTTTTTTTTCTTTTCGTTAGAGATAATTTTTTTTTTTGTATATTTGATTATTATACAATATGTTGTTTTGAAAGTGTATGGCATTTCGGGAGGTTGTAAAAAAGTCATAAATAATCATCATACTAAAATACAATACTTGGTCAATAAATCAATACTTAACATTTATTTTATTTTAGTTTTAGTTGGTTTTTTTAATTTTAGTTGGTTTTCAGAATAACTCTCTAAACAAACGTTCGGAAAGTGCTAGTGTGCTTTGGATCAATGAAATAGTGTTTGTGTGTGTGAAAGCGCAGTTATAGGGCGAGTATCAGACTGGCCGCGTTTTAATAAGGGTAGGTAGTTCACACATACCGATTTCCATAATGAAAAAATACCTTAAAAAATTACCTACTCATTTTATTATTGATTCGGGTCGAGTATCACTAACGTAATTACCTCCCGAAATGCCATACACTTTCAAAACAACACATTGTATAAAAAATATTTATTTATTTTTTGACTGACTTCATTCAAAACTCTTATTAATGAAAATCCTCGGCGCTCAGTGCTCTGTTTTGCCAACGCAACGATACGACTTTTCCCGCTCCTCCTTAGAGCAGGAAAAGTCATAGGCTGATTTTTTACTTGAAAAAAAAAATAGCTTTGTGAAAAAATGATTTATAGTAAAAAGCCTTGTTAAATGTTTTCAGAAACCTGTAAGTATCTACCTAACATGCTTTTGAATGGTAGTGGCGGAATTTCTTGTCAGATTTTTAATTTTTTTCTGCCGTTTTTCCTGTTTTTAGTTTAATTTGCATAAAATAGTTATTGTTATCAATCCCGATGAGATAATTAGAGAAAAAAAAATGAATGACTTGACTGGCCTGTTGGTCTAGTGGTCAGTGGCCCTTACTGCTATGCCGGAGGTCGTGGGTTCGATTCCCTCGCAGGACAAATATTTGTGTGATGAGCACGATCATTTGTTCTGTTGTTGACGATTGTATGATTGTATGACGTATGTATTTAGAAATATTTATAAATAAGTTTATTAGTTGTCTAAAGTTTATTTTTTATACCCTGACACTAAATTGACACAGGCAAATGTCAAACTTACATTAAGAATAATAACAGTTCCTTTGTGTTGTGACAAGTGTGACTTAAGACAACCCATGTAATGTCATTTTAGTCTCAGAGATTAAAAAACAGACTTTAGAACGTTACTAATCGAACAAACTCTGCTTAGTTTGGGACTAGATGGCGTTGTGTGAAAGTTGCAAAAAAATACTTTTTTGAAGGAGCAGATTTTTTTTTAAGTTATATAAACTAGTGCTTGACTACGATCCCACCTGATGGTAAGCAGTGATGCAATCGTAGATGGCGAGGCGCACTAGTTTATTAAGAGCCTATTCACTCTAGCCTTGAAGACACCCAAATTTTAATAATTTTTGATGCTGATGTTATTTTTTTCTGATTTTCAGCCAAAACACCGTTTCCTGACTTCGACGGACGCGTCGGTGACCGAGTGCCCACCATGCAACTGTGCAGACTGCTTTACCACGCAGACTGTCACGAGGAAACACGACAAAGTCTGTTAGAGAGCAACCCTACTGCAAGTCCCGTTAACACACTATCGAAAGAAAAAAAAAAGAAAAAAAGGAAGTAAAGAAAGAAAAAAAAACAAAGAAAGAAAAAAAAATATTTGTGTCAAAATTGCACTTACCATAAAATAGAGTGCGTCTAATGAAAGCGCAACTAGGATTTTTTTTTTAAATTTAAGTGGCAACATTATTTAGCCGCAATTGTAGGAAATCAAAAAAATTATGAAGTGTCAAAACATGATTCTCCTACTAGTTAGTAATACCACATACGAAATTTTTGGATTTAACCTCTTTTTCTCAGGTCGCGCTTTCATTAGACGGACTATAACAAAAACAATACAAAAAGAATTTGGGAAGATATGCGTTACATCCGCACAAAAAGGCCAAAGCTCAGAAATATCACATTATTATTTAGTATTATTTTAGGCCCATAAAAGCACTATTGATTTAAAAATGATTACAATATACCTAATAGATAAATTAAATAAATTAGATCAGATTAATTATTCCATCATCAAAATTATTTAAAAAAAAAAGTTCAACATACCACTAAAGTGCGTCTAATGAAAGCGCGACTTGGAGTTTTGTTTTTAAATTAATTGACAACATTATACAGCCGCAATTATAGGAGATAAAAAATCGTGAAGTGTCAAGATATGATTCTCCTACTAGTTAGTGACACATACAATTTTTTTGGATTTAACCGGGTACGTATTACAATACCGAAATTCAAAATACCTATTTTAAAATACCTATGGACGAAATCCCGAAAAATTAAACGCCGAATGATTGTTTGGTCGAAAGTTTGAAATACCGAAAGTTCGTTTGCCCGAAAGCTTAAAATCCCGAAGATCCATATCCCGAAGCTTAAAATCCCGAAGGCAAATTGTAGGATTCATCATATTGAACTGGGTGAAATAGGTTAGGTTCGCGATACTTCCAAGTAGCTCGCAGCATCCATCGGTATTTCGTCCATTCGGGATTTCATCCTTTCGGTATTTTGAACTTCGATGTTTCGGACGTCGGTATTTCAGTCATAGTTATTATGAAATGTCGGTATTGTAATATGTACCCATTTAACCTCTTTTTCTCAGGTCGCGCTTTCAGTAGACGGACTCTATATATTCTATGAAATCTTTCGGCCGAAATGATGATGATGGTGATGATTTGAATTTTAACATTTTGTGCAAAAACATGTCATGTGTCGAAGTCACGTATTGTATATACAGATTTATAATTTATCAGCTAAACTCTCGACCACTTTTGGTTTTTTTATTAGATTAGATCTTTTTGCAAATAAATCTGTGTAATGTGTGTAAAAAAACTTGTTTTATTTAAAAATAATAAGCAACTAAGGAGGAGCTCGTGGCTAGATAATAACAGCCGCATAAGTCGATCTTCAAGGTTAAGCAACGCTTGCCTAGGTTGGTCTGTGGATGGGTGACCATCTTAACATAACGAGTTTCCTCCGTGCCTCGGAAAGCACGTTAAGCCGTTGGTCCCGGCTGTCATTTGGAGATCTTTGGCAGTCGTTACGGATACCTAGTCAGAAGCCAGTAAATCTGACTCCAGTCTTGCCATGAAATACCGTGTTACCCCAGTTAATGGGTTGTGGAGGTCTGGTAGGCAGCCGCTCCTCGTAAAATACTGGTATTCAGCTAAATCCGGCTTGAATGGAAGCCGACCCCAATATAGTTGGGAAAAGGCTAGGCAGATGATGAAGCAACTAAGGGTCAGCACACACCGAGATGCGACGCGACGCTGCGCGCACATTTTAATAGAGTGACTCAGATTTACTACCCGTACACATTTCATTGTGAGAATTGAGAATACGAATACCGGGTAAAACGGGGTGAATAGGAACAAAACTTTGATTAGGATTTTTACTTTGGTTACATATTTTATACGGATTTCTATCTCAGCATTGACTTTTTATACAATTAATGAATAAATAAGAGTACTTAAATTTTGGAAAAACCGGTTAAATAACGAGAAAATCCACTTCAAATTTTTGTTTCTATTCACCCTTGAGTTTTCAGTTCTCTGGTACCTCGTATTGCCTATATCTGTTGACTACTCAAATAATGATCACTGAATGAAGATATCCGTAAGAGAACCTGGGTTACCGACACAGCCCGAAGAATATAAAGAAAGAAAGAAAAAATGTTTTATTTGGCACACACAATATATTATACACACAGTGTAGTAAAAAAATAAAATAGAATTTAGGTACTTAAAAAATAAACATAAATAAAACCAATTAACAATCTATCACATCCCGCAAAACGAGACGCAATGACACAATGGCCTCTAGACAATAACAGTGCGGTCTCATGCGACCGGTCGGGGATTCATGAATCAAATGCTGTGTGTCACACGGTTGCGCCAAATAGGTCCAGTTCAGCAATAATGTCAGAAAACTACATGGTAGTTGACTGACGCTGGTTTTCAACTGAACCTTATTTAGAGTGGACCCCAAACTTAAGTGGCAATATGTAATGAGCAATGTACTCTGCCCACCGCCGTCGATGAGGCTGAAAGGTTCTGCAGTGGCAACCACATACCGGAAGACGCAGCTCTGGAAGGCCTCCCACAAGGTGGATCGATGACCCGATGGGGGTCGCGGGAATCCTATGGGTGCGAGACGCACAGGACCAGTCGTTGTAGTGACGCTTGGGGGAGGCATATGTCCAGAGCAGTGGACGTGTTTCGGCTAAAATGGTGATGGCAAAGTACTAGTTATCATATCATCATCATCCTTAGTTCTCTTGCGGGGATATCTTCATTTCTGATGTGATCACGGAAGGAAACTCCGAGCATAGTTCTTTCCATTATCCTTTGCGCGACTTTAAGCCCTCTGATGAGGCCCATTGTTAGAGACCACGTTATAGATTCATTATCACTACACATACTGGTGATCTACTACATATGACATCACAGAATCCTGCATCGTGCAAGCAATGTTTTCCGTGCGATTTGAAAAGAACAGCCCGAAATCATGTATCGGGCAGTAGCCCACTGGACATAAAACCTCGTCCGGTCGGAGGATCCTTTCTTTTCGACGGAGTTATGTGGGACTTAACTCTCTGTTCCACATACCTCCAAACTGGTCATAGACCTCCTTCCACCTGGCGTTAATTCCTGCTATTGCCAGGGTCCGCCTTTCGCCTTAACTTCTCCACTTTGCTCGATCTTCGACATCCTTTTTAGTCAGGCCGTTGGCTCTCATGTCGGACTTGACGACGTCCAGCCAGCGCTTGCGAGGGCGACCATACTATACAAAACTAGTGACCCACCCCGGATGCACACTGATGCAAAATTATCAGTGTTTCCTTACTATATTATACATATGAGCCTTCCTCTTAAATCACTCTATCTATTAAAAAAACTGCATCAAAATCCGTTGCGTGGTTTTAAAGATTTAAGCATACATAGGGATGTAGGGGCAGATAAAGCGACTTTATTTTATACTATGTAGTGATCTACTAATGGAAGAGCTCGTGGCTAGATAATAACAGCCGCACGGGTCAATCTTCAAGGTTAAGCAACGCTTGCCTAGGTTGGTCTGTGGATGGGTGACCATTTTAACATAATGAGTTTCCTCCGTGCCTCGGAAAGCACGTTAAGCCGTAGGTCCCGGCTGTCATTTGGAGATCTTTGGCAGTCGTTACGGATAGTCAGAAGCCAGTAAATCTGACTCCAGTCTTGCCATGAAGTACCGTGTTACCCCAGTCAATGGGTTGTGGAGGTCTAGTAGGCAGCCGCTCCTCGTAAAATACTGGTATTCAGCTAAATCCGGCTTGACTGGAAGCCGACCCCAATATAGTTGGGAAAAGGCTAGGCAGATGATGTAGTGATATACTAATGGATTGTGAAGGTCTGGTAAGCAGCCAAAAAAGACCGAAGGCCTTCTGAACATAGCGAGCAAGCTTCTAGAAACAGTGAAGGCGGTAAGTTGATCTTATGAAAAATAACAAAGAAAAACAGGCCCAGGGACTTATTTTTTAGGCGTGATATTATAAGGGGCCTGAGGAGCTCGTGGCTAGATAGTAACAACCGTACGGGTCAATCTTCAAGGTTAAACAATGCTTGCCAATGTTGGTCTTGGACCATCTTAACATACTGAGTTTCCTCCGTGCATCGGAAAGCACGTTAAGCCGTAGGTCCCGGCTGTCATTTGTAGATCTTTGGCTGTCGTTACGGATAGTCAGTAATAAATCTGACTCCAGTCTTACCAAGGGGTCGGGATCCTTGCGGCTGGGGCGCGAGGGCAATTCCTTCACGCTTACTAGAGATATGAGGCCTGGATCTCAGCAGTGGAAACATGATAATAAAGTTGATAATGATTTTGCTAATAATATTGTTAATTATGTTTTTTCTTTTACTTGCTGGCTGTGAAAAGGACAAGCGAGGTAGGTTTTACATCTCTCTACGTTACTACGTTAGCATGTATAGACTAGGCCTATTACTGTGTAGACTACGCCGTATTATTGTGTAGACTACGCCATATTACTGTGTAGACTACGCCATATCCACCAATGCGCATGGGGCTCGCATTGTGGATCATAGGTCCATTCCCACTCTGCTTATTTGCGCTGATATATTTCTATACAATCCGGTCACATTAACTTGATGCATCTCTGAAATGCTCACATCCCCCCCACTTCCCCCCGCATTCCCTTAGCTCGCCCGGCAAGTGTCAGGTATGCTCAGCATCTTTGTTATCGATACGCGCGTCGATAATTTGGCTAGTTCTGTGTTGTTATATGGATTTAGGACATTATTTCATCGACGCCAAGCGTCAAGTTAATGTGACCAAGTTGTACATCATCGGTAGTTTGAATTTTACGATTCAACTGGATTTGTTTCAAGCTAATAATTTTTTAAGCCACTCTAGTACATGAATCTATTCTATGATCATTTTCGTTTCGCAGGTACGATTCAAAGAATCACCCAGTTTCTCAATATACGGTATGGACGTCACCAGTTTGCGGAGACTGAATAAACACGAGCGATAAACGGACGACTCGCCGGCGACTGTCGTACGACATCGATACGACATTTTGAAATACAAAGAATTATACTCGATACTTTATTGCATTCCATAATGTTACAAAGGAGCTCTAAGATGGTATATGAATGGTTCAATTATGGACCCTCTCGGGCTCAGCAAAGTCTATATATCTTAATATATATAAATCTCGAGTCACAATGTTTGTCCTCAATGGACTCCTAAACCACTTAACCGATTATACTAAAATTCGCACACCATGTGCAGTTCGATCCACCTTGAGAGATAGGATAGTTCAAATCTAAAAAAAAAAAAAGTTAGGTGAAGTAGGGTAGTGTAGGGTAGTGTAGGGTAGTGTAGTGTAGTGTAGGGTACTGTAGGGTAGTGTAGGGTAGGTAGGGTAGTGTAGGGTAGGGTAGCGTAGGATATGTAGGGTAGTCATTTGACGGGAGCGAAGCCGCGGGTAAAAGCTAGTGTTATTACAGTTTTGTATATATTTTTATTATATATTTTTTCGTATTGTCCCTCTTCAAGGCAAAAGGCTTGTTTCTTTCTTTCCAACCATTCCACTCTCTCAATTCCTAAGAAAGATATCCATTTAATTTTTGTGAGTGCAATTTTCTAGGCAATATCGATTTCAACAGTATACCAAGTTATCAAAATGTGACATATCTTTTTAAAACAGAGTTCAATATTTGATCTGTTCTATTAAATATTTTCGATTTAGATAATAACATAGTAATACAAAACTGTTGATAGATAAAATTGCTTTTGAATGTGACGAAATTTTCACAATGTCGTATTCATGTCGTATCCTTGTAGTCTGGTGACGTAAGTACTGAAAGGTTGTAACGTAATAATGTCGTTTTCACACTAACTCTTATACTACGCATGTCTTACGCAAACTGGGAGACCAAACAACACGCCAATTTGAAAATACGCCGAATTGAAATGTAAATGAACAGTTATATAATATTTGTAACAATACGCCATTTTGAAGAAATATATACTAAGTAAAATAATACGCCGATTTGAAAAATGTTTTTTTAAATACAGTCTATTGATATTGTACCTACTTCGCTTGTACTTTTGTCTGTTTATAACATAGTTTGTTCCCTAGTTGTAAGTAATTATGTAGTAAGTTAAGAATGAGTGTGAAAGGGACAGCAGTATAAAAAATTGTTAGTGTACTGTTCTGGTCCCCACCACATTTCAGTTTGATACTTTTTTTTAATAAAGGTTTTAATTTGATAAAAACCTATATTGTTTTATTTTCGCCTTCAATCTCCATCTTTAAGGGTCAGCTCATACCGAGACGCGACGCTGCACGCACATTTTATTAGACTCAAAATTTTATTTACTACGCGAAAAGATGCCGCGTGGCGTCGCGCTGCGCCTCGTGACGCCGCGCGGTGTCTCACTGCGCAGCGGAACGATTTTACATTGCCGTCGATTTTACTATGCACCTCGCAACGTTGTGATGCGTAGCGCGGCGGCGCGAGGCGCTGCGCGATGTCACTGGTCTCTTCCTGCATCGTCGCGTCGTGTCGCGTCTCTGTGTGAACTGACCCTAAGGTGGTTTTCTTCGTACAAATTTTAGACCCTCCGTTTTATCCCTTTTATAGCGATTTTAGAAAATTCTTTCGTGCTTGCTGACGTTATAAATGGAAACCTTGTGCATAATGTCACGCGTGCATCTGGATTGAGGGCCCACGCTCCTAGTCTCGGTCGTTTTGGCTGTACGTTGATATAAACACTGTTTTAGGCTATCACGGTTTGTTTCACAATTTAAATTGTCACTTACGGGATATCTTCCGTGATTTTTTTTTTTGATCCCGCGATCATGGCACTTGCAACAGCGTCGAAATATCGGGAACTCGAAATATTAAAAATCACGGAAGATATCCCGTAAGTGAAAATTTAAATTGTACGTTGATATGTCATTTATTTAGTTTCTGCTCTACCCGTGGTTGTCACTCTTGCTCATGGTCTACCTATCTTACGAGAATTTCAAGGTTACCCGTTGCTCGCGGGAGTCTGCCGTTTTGCCGAAAAGAATTTGCCAAATTTTCATTACCCAAAGCAATTTTCGAAACCTTTTATTTTACCAATGCAATATTTGGAAAAACTTTAGTTCGAAAATTTTCATTTGGTCAAAATTTTAATCCGGCAGAATATTACCTAGAATAATTTCATTAAGGCATTTGGTCTTAAATCAAATGATTTATTACGGCAAAAAATCTTTAGAAAATGAACAGTTTAACAAATTAATTGCTATGAAAAAAAAAATAAAGACGGTTACAAACGACGAATGAAAAACGAGCTGCTACCAGAACTATAGGTTAGGTTAGGTTAGAGTAGTGACCAAACCATGCCAGAAGTATATTTTTATATGTAAAACCAGAAACAGTAAACTGAAGATATCAAAATTTGGCTAATTTTATTTTGGGTAAAATATGTTATACCAACTGAAATGTTTGACTACATAAAAATTGGTAAAAAAACTAGTTGGTAAGCAAATTATTGCTGAAACGTTAACTTGCCAAACATTAGGTTTGCGTAACATTTATTTGTGAAGAGTTTATTTGCTAAGTAATAATTTGGCAAATGAAATTATGCGAAAAATTGTTTGGGAAGTGATAATTTGGCAATTTCTTTTTGGTAAAACAAGGGAGACCCGTTGCTCGCCGTCTGCAACAAGCCTGATGTCACGTGAGAGACAAAATTTCATTGCTTTTTTTGCGGACGCAACCAGCTGAGTTCACTTTATAATAAGAGTATAATATACAGGAAAAGTTTTTAACCACTGCGTAAATTTTTTTTGGTGGCTCAGTGTAAGTAATAGAACACAAGTCGACTTCAAGGTTAAGCAACGCTTGCCAAGGTTGGTCTGTGGATGGGTGACCATCTTAACATAACGAGTTTCCTCCGTGCCTCGGAAGGCACGCTAAGCCGTAGGTCTCGGCTGTCATTTACAGTCGTTACGGATAGTCGGTAGTCAGTAAATCTGACTCCAGTCTTGCCATGAAGTACCCTGTTACCCCAGTTATTGGGTTGTGGAGGTCTGGTAGGCAGCCTATGCTGATAGGAATGCAACAAACAATCAAACAAATGAGACAACAGCGGAAAGAAACGGCATAAACACTTAGTTGCTTTTTGTTTTTAAATAAAAAAAAAACAAGTACTATTTCTTAATCCATTTATTTTTTACACACATGGAGATTCGTTTGCAAAAAGATCCTAATTTAATATTTATCAAGTTGGTAGAGTTTAGCTGATGATAATATAAATCTACACAGTCGACGCAAGACAAACGTTTCCCCGGGTTATTTGTAAACTCGTCACCTTTTCGATTAGCCACAATGCGCCAGCGAATAGCTATGTCCCCACTGTGCCCTTTTTTGTTCAACAAGGGCATGCGTCATAGCGCAGTCAGTTGAAAGTGTTGCGCGCGCAGTGATACATGACATTCCACGTCAGATGGATAATGCGTTCCATAACGCATTCAATTGTTGAAAGCAACTAACGAAAGTTTAATGGAAAGATGAAGACGAAAGTTGAAGATGAAAGGGCACAGTGTGGACATAGCTAATGAAGATGAAACGAAAATGTGACGAGTTTACAATAACCCGTTTATTATGAAAAGTAAACTACATATTACATTGTAATCACTGTAACTTTAAACTGACTCAGTAGCTAATTTGATGTTCTGAGTTCATATAAAAATTCGGTATTTTGCAAGCTTGCATCATTGTATTGCTATTTATTAGTTCTATTGCATTAAAGGTAGTGCAATGCAACCAACAGCAAAATTTTAGTTAGAGTCAAAATGACTGGTGTACTGTAGTGATTTAAATTACAGACAATTAACAATAAAATGTATCTAAAATATACTATTTACTAGGTTCTAAGAAATCTGCACCTCCTTCAAAAGGAAATTATTTCAATATTACGAATTTTAATGACAACACGGTTATTTTATTACTCTGAAACTATCCAACTGATCAAGTGTATGTTTTTTTCTGCTTGAGGCACTTTTTAGGTACAATTTGTTGGTGTAGTTTTACGGCCGAAACCAATAACCTATCGATCTCCAGTTTTGGCATACTGGAGACTGTAAAACAAATGATACAATACAAAAATTATCATGTTTTCTGTTGTTTCATTTGTTTTTCTATCTCCGATATGTGATAGATAGGATATTGGTTTCGGCTGTATACCTTACTCGCAATCTTGATATAGAATACCTCGCCATCTAATGTTGTTAAACCACAGTACACCCGTCATTTTGACTCTCACATATTTGACATCGAATAAGGTCGAATTTTAAAGGGAAACAAAACGGTTTTTAGATCTAACCACCAGATGGCGCTTATTTAGTTTGAATACAAATTGATTTTAGTATGTTGAATGTTTTTTTTTTCAATTATTTTAATGATGGAATAATTAATCTGATCTAATTTATTTAATTTATATACTATATTGTAATAATTTTACTTCAATAATGCTTGGGCCTGAAATAATACTAAATAATAAGGCGATCTTTTCTTTTTTTTTTCTTTTTTTTTCTTTTTTCGGAGGCCTTTTTTTTTCTTTCGATAGTGTGTTAACGGGACTTGCAGTAGGGTTGCTCTCTAACAGACTTTGTCGTGTTTCCTCGTGACAGTCTGCGTGGTAAAGCAGTCTGCACAGTTGCATGGTGGGCACTCGGTCACCGACGCGTCCGTCGAAGTCAGGAAACGGTGTTTGGGCTGAAAATCAGAAAAAAATAACATCATTATCACTATCGGCCTTTTTATAACGTTCCCACTGCTGGGACGCAGGCCTCCTCTCTTGGAGAGCGAATGGGCCATTATCCACCGCGCGGGCCCAGTGCGGATTGCGCGGATGTTATATGTTTTCGAATTTTTGGTTCTAGGACATGCCGGTTTCCTCACGATGTTTCCCTTCACCGTTTTGAGAGCAGTGGTGATGAAATAAATTACACAAAGTAATGCGCCTGACCGGATTTGAACCCGTGACCTACAACTTGCAAGTCGGGGCAGTTACTTCTGGGCCACCGCTGCTCGTACATCAAAAACATCAGCGTCAAAAAAGATCTGCTCCTTCAAAAAAGTCTTTTTTTGCAACTTTCACACAATGCCATCTAGTCCCAAACTAAGCAGAGTTTGTGCTATGAATAACGTTCTAAAGTCTGTTTTTTAATCTCTGTGACTAAAATGACATTACATGGGTTGTTTTAAGTCACACTTGTCACAACACATAGTACACAACTTACATTAAGAATAATACCAGTTCGGTAGTATTCTTAATGTAAGTTTGACATTTGCCTGTGTCAATTTAGTCTCAGGGTATAAAAAATACAACTTCAGACAATTAATAAATTTACTTATATATTTCTAAATACATTGGTAACTACATTATTATAGATAAATTACACTCAGACACAGAACAAATGATCGTGCTCATCACACAAATATTTGTCCTGCGAGGGAATCGAACCCACGACCTCCGGCATAGCAGTAAGGGCCACTAACCACTAGACCAACAGGCCAGTCAAGTCATTCATTTTTTTTCTCTAATTATCTCATCGGGATTGATAACAATAACTATTTTATGCAAATTAAATTAAAAACAGGAAAAATGGCAGAAAAAGTTAAAAATCTGACAATAAATTCCGCCACTACCACTACGCACTATGTTAGGTAGATACTTACAGGTTTCTGAAAATATTTAACAAGGCTTTTTACTATAAATCATTTTTTCACAAAGCTATTTTTTTTCAAGTTAGTAATCATCCTATGAATTTTCCCGCTCTAAGGAGGAGCGGGAAAAGTCGTATCGTTGCGTTGGCAAAACAAAGCACTGAGCACTGAGGATCTTCAATGTTAATAAGAGTTTTGAATGAAGTCAGTCAAAAAATAAATAAAGCATTTTTATACAATGTTTGTTTTGAAAGTGTATGGCATTTCGGGAGGTAATTATGTTAGTGATACTCGACCCAAATCAATAATAAAATGAGTAGGTAATTTTTTAATGTATTTTTTCATTATGGAAATCGGTATGTGTGGACTACCTACCATTATTAAAACGCGGCCAGTCTGATACACGCCCTATAACTGCGCTTTCACACACACAAACACTATTTCATTGATCCAAAGCACACAAGCACTTTCCGCACGTTTGTTTAGAGAGTTATTCTGAAGACCAACTAAAATTAAAAAACTAAAATAAAATATGTTAAGTATTGATTATTGACCAAGTATTGTATTTTAGTATGATTATTATTTATGACTTTTTTTACAACCTCCCGAAATGCCATACACTTTCAAAACAACAAATTGTATAATAATCAAATATACAAAAAAAAAATTATCTCTAACGAAAAGAAAAAAAAATCATCGACTTCTAGCAAATGTTTTTTGAAGATTACCTTCACATGCCTGAAGTGAATATTTCCTATCAACTTGAATTGCGGCAGCGGGCCGCGGGTTTGACAGAGACACTGAAAACATAAGAAGATGCGGTTTGTAACATAACAGAACAAAAAATTATCATCATCATCTGTCTAGCCTTTTCCCAACTATATTGGGGTCGGTTTCCAGTCAAGCCGGATTTAGCTGACTACCAGTATTTTAAGAGGAGCGGTTGCCTACCAGACCTCCACAACCCATTAACTGGGGTAACACAGTACGTCATGGCAAGACTGGAGTCAGATTAAAAATAAAAAAGTGTCGCACGCTTAAACAAAAGGAGACGTAACTCAAAGTATTTTGTAGAGTCAGCTTACACCGAGACGCGACGCTGCATACACATTTTAATAGAGTGACTCAAAACTTTATTTACTACACGAAAAGATACACATTTCATTGTGAGAATTTAGAATACGTTGCTTCATGCAGCGCTGGCCTCGTGACGCCGCGCGGCGTCTCGCTGCGCAGCGGAACGTTTGTATATTCGCGACGTCGTGTTGCCGACGATTTTACTATGCGCCTCGCAACGTTGCGATGCGTCTCGCGGCGGCGCGCGGCGCAGCGCAGCGCGAAATCACTGGCCTCTGCCCGCATCGTCGCGTCGCGTCGCGTCTCGGTGTGAACTGAACCTTAAGCGTTCGGGGACAGTAGGCCCAACTAACTATCTATTAAAACTAACTCTCTATATTATTAACTTTATTTCTTAGGAAATATTAGCGTAAATAATAAAATTATTAACTCTTAGACACATCAGGTAGAGATTTATTCTAATTCAGGTTAGATGTAATTATTATTTTATAAACATTTTTGGTTCGAATTTTAGTCCGCACTTTTGTAAACTTGCACGTTATTATTCAATAAACAAACAAACAAACTGTTGTATTTATATAAACAATTCAAATAATGTTATAACTATGTTATAATCCCACAACTCTTCACACAACGCCATCTAGTCCCAAGCTAAGCAGAGCTTGTGTTATGGGTACTAGACAACTGATAAACATACTTAAATATTTCTAAATACATACATATTATAGATAAATTACACCCAGACACAGAACAAATGATCGTGCTCATCACAAAAACATTTGTCCTGGGTGGGAATCGAACCCACGACCTCCGGCATAGCAGACAGGGCCACTAACCACTAGACCAACAGGCCAGTTATAAACAAGGTGTGTCAGATGTCGACGCACAATCAAATACTAAATTTTAGTTAAAAAGTGATTATTACAATGATTTTTTTACAAATTAAAAATCATTGTTATATTATTATATTTTTAGATGTTCAAATGATGTCATGAGTTCATGACATGCCATAATAATTGTAAATCATAATTCTAATTATTAACCCAATACTAACATATATTATTTTTTAATCTTAAAAAAATATTTATGTACCTACTAAATATTTATGCACGCCACACATGGCAGATTGTGAAGAGACCATCAAGATTCAACACCATAATTATTATGTACCACATTCAGACTAAATAAATGAATTTGAATTTGAAAAAGTACGATTTTTTTTTATTACAATAAAGCCAACGAAAACAACCACCTCTACAATTCCACAATCATGTGGGTTTTTTTAGAAGGAGAATCATCAGAATGACTTCTCCCGCTCTTAGGCGGTGCGGGAGGGTTTGTAAACCCCACTCCGTGCCTTCGTTGCCTTCGATCTGGGGGACACGGTGAGCACCTTTCGGATTTTTACAATCATGTGATGGATCCATGGTGAGGAGCTCGTGGCTAAATAATAACAGCCGCACAGGTCGATCTCCAAGGTTAAGCAACGCTTGCCTAGGTTGGTCTGTGGATGGGTGACCATCTTAACATAACGAGTTTCCTCCGTGCCTCGGATAGCACGTTAAGCCGTAGGTCCTGGCTGTCATTTGTAGATCTTTGGCAGTCGTTACGGATAGTCAGAAGCCAGTAAATCTGACTCCAGTCTTGCCATGAAGTACCGTGTTACCCCAGTTAATGGATGGATGGGTTGTGGAGGTCTGGTAGGCAGCCGCTCCTCGTAAAATACTGGTATTTAGCTAAATCCGGCTTGACTGGAAGCCGACCCCAATATAGTTGGGAAAAGGCTAGGCAGATGATGATGATGATGTGATGGATCCATGGTATTTAGTGATAAATGAGATTAATTTTGCAAATTGGTTTTCACAAACTATTTTACAAGTAAATTTTTTTTTGGACTTTTATTTTGTTACTAGATGAGGCCGGTGTTTCCTAACTGACTACCCTGAGAAGAACCACCGAAACAAACTCAGGGGTCACAGTCTCTTTTAAAGTCCATACACAATGTATTGGTCAAATCATATGCGAAAAATGCAGATTAGTATCTGAGATGGCCTTTTGAAGAAAGAACCATGCAGATTTGAGTGGACCTGTCCAGTCAGTGCAAACATTAATTGTCATTATTCGCAAAGCTAGTGCATCGATGTTTGATACCAATGTTTATACATTTTTTCATATATTTTTTAATACTTACGTTAGGCTAAAATACAAATTGACGTGTGTGAAAAAGATCGATATAAGTAAATATCTAAAACATATTTTTTATAACGATTTTTTATAACTAGTGCACCTCACCATCAACGATTGCATCACTGCTTACCATCAGGTGGGATTGCAGTCAAGCACTAAGTTAAATTATATTATTAAAAAAAATGATGAACCCAGTGTATACTTACTTTCTAGAAACAAAACAAAAAATGTATATAGTATTTAATCTGTAATTTATTTTTAAATAAATAAGTCTGATTTATATTTCAGTATAAAAATAACAAAAAAATCTTACGGTTGCTGGCTGAGTAGAATAAAAAAAATATTAATAAAATATATTTGAGAAGTCATAACATAGTTTAAGAAATTACCAATATTCGAGTGAAATAACTTACTCTCATCTGTAAAAAACAAAAAGAGACGTGGAATAATTTTATTAATAATATATAAAATAAGCGCAAAATTAAATAAAACCTGAACATTGCTGGTTGATTTTTCTTTTTTTTTATTAAAAGTGCTTACAAGAAAAGGCTTTTTTTTAAACTGAAGGGGTTATTTTTTATTTTGATATAAAAAAGAATGATATTGCAAATATGTATAATAATAATTATTGTTTACTTACGAATTGCTGTAATTTTGAATAAGTTTTTATAAAAATTTAATTAAGATATAATAATAAATAAATAATAATACTACCCGACCTAATTTCGATCACGGTGACCAATCTTAACAGAGATCAGCCAAGTACGCAGGAGATATTACAGTGCACAAGTGTGTACGCAAACACAGGTGCACTCTCTGTTCCTTTACTCTCATACTCTGATGGAACGGCAATCCGACACGACCGGAGAGAGATCAGGCGCAGGACTAACGGCGCCACGTGCTTTCCGACGCACGAGAGTATCACACCACCCACTTCCAAACTCCGGACAATTACAGAGTAATTCTTAATGGAAAAACCCAATAGCACTTTTTGCCCGGTCCGGGAATCGAACCCCTTGCTCAACAGTCGCTAGACCAACGAGGCAGTAATAATATAAATGATTATTAAAAAGATTTTGTTATACATATTTGCTTCTTAGCAAACAGTCAATCATACATTTTAGTTGTAACTTGAGCTACATAGTGCGAGGCTTAGGGCCTATTTCACCACCTATGATTAAGTTTCGAGTATCTTACTTGACAGATAATTTCATACAAATTCTGTCAAATTTTTGAATTTATTCAGTGAGTAGTGCCTACTCGGACATTGTGAAACAGGCCCTTAACCTGAACAATTAACAATTATTTAATTGATTTGTATGCATATTTATTACTATATTATGTAATATACACACATCAAAAGTGTCTAGGGATCAACATATATTTTTGCAATAACTTTTCTCCTGATTAATATTGTTACGCCGTGAAACTTGAGTACGCTATATCTTCGACGAAACCAAGAGTAGCATCAAATAATTAAAACGCATTGTTGTGCGAAGCTTCGAGAATAGGAGTACATACTCAGGCCTGGCAAATTCCAGAAAAGTCCGACATACGCTATTATTATTAGATAACATTCAGTAGGTAGTTATGTGGGTGGATAAGGGAATTTGTACCTTCCGGTGTTAGCAATAGAGTCGAAATTTGCATGTAAGGTGGTAGATAAGTACCTACTTACGAGAGTAATAATAATGATTTATGGCCTCCCGATGCGACTATTTTGTGCTAGAATGTCCTTGAAACGTCGGTATCGAGAAATTTCGATGACTTCGCATATAAATACGGGTCCCCGGCTAGAAGCAGTACAGTTTGATTTCGTCAGCGATACAGAGCGAACTACCTAAGTGTGTGAAGTGATACCTAGCGACCTAAGCGATACTTAACGGAACTCTGAGTGTTTATAGTGATTGGTTATTTGTTGATTGGACTAACTTGTCATTGTTTTGTGGTGAATAAAGTTATCTGCTAGTAAACCGGCATTTAATTACTCACGTTCGTAACAACTGGTGTCAGAAGTGGGATGCCATTACTACAGAGGGACGACGAACAGGGACCACGAACAAGGAGGCAAGTGGAGATGGATGCTGCACGTCAACGTCTGGAAGCGGAAGATCGGGCTGGTATGGGAGCAACGGCAGCTGCTGAGGCGCCAACAGGGCCATCCTCGGAAATGAACCTCGCCGCAGTGTTGGCCGCCATGCAAGCTAGTATGGAGGCTAACCAGCGTAAGCTCCAGGAACTAATCGCGGCTAACCAGGAAGAAGCCCGCCGCGAACAGGAAGCTGCCCGCCGCGAACAAGAGGCTAACCAACGTAAGCTCCAGGACCTAATCGCGGCTAACCAGGAAGAAGCCCGCCGCGAACAAGAGGAAGCCCGCCGGGATCAAGAGGCTAAGCAGAACCTGATCCTCGAAAAAATCGATCACGGCCTCGTCACGTTGGGCGAGAAAGTGAAAAATCTCACCTTAGAGGTCAAGGAGGTTTCCGCCCGAGCTGATAGCCTCGAAACCAGAATTGATGGCCACGAAGATCGCCTGCTGGACATCAACAAAAAAATTATCAAGCTCGAAGCACGCGAACCCGTTGCTGTTAGCGCACCATCGCACACCCACTGCGCATCAGCCGCAAAATTTGATATGCCGCGTTTTGATGGCACGTCGTCCTGGACGGCTTTTAAGTACCAATTCCAAACACTGGTCAAGACGAACCGCTGGGATGATGACCAGTCTTTCGCGGCGTTAACTTTGGCCCTACGAGGGGACGCTCTGCTGGTCCTAGAGAACCTTCCTTCAGACGGCAGGACGTTGGAGCGTCTAATGGAGGGACTAGACACTCGCTATGGTGACAAGCACCTCGAACATGTTTTCCGCGCGCAACTTCGCGAGAGAACGCAGAGGTCGAACGAAAGCCTTCAGCAGTGGGGAGTAGAGGTTGAACGGCTGGTCCGGCGGGCATACATGTCGATGACACCGGAGATGGTGGAAGTAAATCTGGTGCAAGCATTCATCGACGGTCTACGGGATACTGAAGTCAGGGCTACGGTGCGACTCGGACACCACCAAACTCTGAAGAGTGCGATGGCCCACGCTTTGGAAGTGGAAGCCGTACGACAAGACTCACGTACGCACAGAGTTCGGGAAGTGGTGGTCTCACCTTCAGTGCAACCACGTCACCGAGAAGTGGCTTCGTCGGCAAAGTCCCGCTATATTCCGACGTGTTATGGATGTGGAGAAAAAGGGCACATTCGTACCGATTGCCCCAAGAGGAAGAGGGGAAGTGTGGACTCCGGAACTCAAGTTAACGAGGAGTCGTTAAACTAAATGTCGCCAGGGCCGCGGGGCGGGTGCTGGCTGGTCAACTGAAGGCCCCAACCATCACCATCAATCAAGTCCACAACGGAAATAGTTTGATCATCGAGGGAACGCTGAATCAACGTGCTTGCAATTTCACCGTTGACACCGGGGCGTCACGGACTATTATAAGACCTGAGTTGCTGAAACGCACCATCTTGTGGCAAACAGAAACCCCAGCCTACCGACTTCAGACAGCCACCGGTCAGCCAGTCTCCGTCCTCGGTGAGACAGAAATCGAGTTCAAAATCGGTGATCAAGTGTACACCCATTCAGCGTTAATTGCGAATATTACCGACGATTGCATATTGGGTCTCGACTTCCTGCGGAATTACCGATGTGTTTTAGATATCGATAAAGGAGTATTGAAATTCCCAGACCAAGAAGTCTTCCTGCAAGGAATTAACACATGCAACCTCTATTGCTTAAAGGATACCACATTGGCTCCAAGAACGGAAACATTAGTCGAAGTTAAATTTCCTAAGAAAATTAGGCAACGCAGATGTGTTATGATTGAAGACATTGGCCGGCACCCGGAACTTATCACTGCGAGGACATTAGTTATGACGAAAGGAAGATCCAAGGTCAGGATTGTAAATCTTGGGAAAAAGGAGATCCAGTTGAAGAAAAACAGTGTTGTTGGAAGATGTGAAGAAGTGAAGTATCTCCGCCAAATCAACACATCTTCAGTAAAACAAGACGCAATAAAAGGTGAACCTGATCACATCCAGCAACTTCTGGAAAATTCTAAGAGCAATTTATCAGTTTCGGAACTACAGCAAGCCAAGGAATTTCTGCTACGGTTCCGGGATATCTTTGCAACGGGAAAAGATTGCGGAAGAACAGGTCTCGTCAAGCATGAGATAGATACAGGTGATGCTAGACCAATTAAACAGAGACCGCGCCGCATACCCTGGGCTAAAGAAACTGAGGTAGCAGAAATGGTAAAGGATATGGCTGATAGCGGAATAATTGAACCATCTACGAGCCCATGGTCTTCTCCTGTCGTTCTGGTGAAGAAGAAGGACGGCAGTACCAGATTCTGTGTAGACTACAGAATGCTGAATGATGTAACGAAGAAGGACAGTTATCCCTTGCCTAGGATAGACGACACACTGGATATGCTCAGTGGTATGAAGTGGTTTTCAACCATTGACTTGAAAAGTGGCTACTGGCAAGTGGAAATTAGCGAGAAAGATAAGGAAAAGACAGCGTTCAGTACAGGAATTGGCAACGGCCTGTGGCAATTTAACGTCATGCCTTTTGGGTTGTGCAACGCTCCAGCGACGTTTGAACGCCTCATGGATAGAGTCATGGTGGGCCTTCTTGGTGACGTCTGTCTGGTATATTTGGATGACGTCATTATAATGGGCCGCACTTTTAAGGAACACCTGAGGAATATGGAGAAAGTATTCACCAGGATACAGGGGGCTAACCTAAAACTAAGCCCAAAGAAGTGTGCCCTGTTCAAGAAGGAGGTCAGCTACCTAGGACATGTCATCTGCGCCGATGGAGTGAGAACCGATCCTGAGAAGATAAAGGCTGTCCAACAGTGGCCGGCTCCAAAGAACAAAACAGAAGTACGTGCATTTCTAGGGTTGTGCACATACTACAGACGGTTTGTTATGGGTTTTTCGGACATTGCAAAACCTTTACATCAGCTGACTGAGGATAAACGAGATTTTATCTGGGACAAGAACTGTGAGTCAGCATTCAACGAACTAAAGCAACGGCTATGTGAAGCGCCTATACTGGGGTATCCGAGCAGAGATGGAAGATTTGTCGTCGATACCGACGCCAGCAACACAGGAATTGGTGGAGTGCTGTCGCAGGTGCAAGAAGATAGGCAAGTCGTGATCGCTTACTTCAGTAAGGCACTTTCAAAACCAGAAAGGAACTACTGCGTGACTCGACGGGAACTACTGGCTGTTGTAAAAACTTTGCAACATTTCCACAAGTACCTCATAGGGAGACAGTTTACGTTGAGGACGGACCACGCTGCATTGAAATGGCTTCTACAATTCAAAAACCCTGAGGGTCAAGTTGCAAGATGGCTAGAGCAGCTGCAGGAGTTCAACTTTGTGACGGAACATCGTAGTGGAAAAGGGCATAACAATGCTGACGCCCTGTCGCGACGTCCATGTAATGAGGACTGTAGACATTGCCAGCAAAATGAAGCCCGGGAACACGTGAACTTAATTAGGGCTGAAGGCAACTTTAAGAAGTCCCAGGAAGAAGATGACGATATTCGACCTATACTGGACTGGAAGCGTAGTGGAACTAGGCCTCAGTGGAATGAAGTATCGTCACATAGTCCTGTCACAAAGAGCTACTGGGCACAGTGGGACAGTTTAGTCCTAGAAAATGACGTGCTTTGTAGGAAATGGGAATCGAACGATGGCAAGGAGGTGACCACACAAGTGATAGTACCACGACGTGAAGTGGTCCCCCTGCTTCAGGAGATACACGATGGCGCTTCTGGTGGACACCTGGGAATCAAGAAAACTCTACTGAAAGTGAGACAGCGGTATTACTGGCTCAATTGTAGAGAAGACATAGAGCAATGGTGTCGGAAATGTACAGCGTGCGCATCCGTGAAAGGACCACAGACTAGGAGCAGGGGCAAGCTTCAGTTGTACAATGTAGGAGCCCCATGGGAACGCATTGCCATCGACGTTGCTGGACCTTTCCCAGTGACAGATGACGGAAACAAATACATAGTGGTGATACAGGACTATTTCACAAAGTGGCCTGAAGTTTTCGCCATACCCAATCAGGAAGCGACGACAGTGGCGAAAAAGGTGGTCGAAGAAGTAGTATGTCGGTATGGCGCACCTTTGGAGATCCATTCCGATCAAGGCCGCAACTTCGAATCTGCGCTGTTCCAGGAAATGTGCACTCTTCTGGGGATTTACAAGACACGCACAACACCTGCGCACCCACAGTCGGACGGAATGGTGGAGAGGTTTAACCAGACCCTGGAGAATCACCTGGCTAAGGTTGTCGATGACCATCAGAAAGATTGGGACCGGTATATTCCACTATTTCTGATGTCTTATCGATCAGCAGTGCATGATAGCACGGGCCATACCCCAGCAAGAGTGAATTTCGGCAGGGAGATGAGACTTCCAGTCGATACCATAACCGGCGTGCCACCTGACAAGACTAAGCCAGTTACGGACTTCGTAAGTGACCTCCAAGATCAATTGGATGAAGTGCATAAACGAGTGCGTGAGAATAGCCTGCACACCAGCGATAAAATGAAAACTAGATACGACCGCAATGCCAACGCCAAGGGATTTGAGGATGGTGCACTGATTTGGCTCCACAACCCACTTCGACGAAAAGGGAAGTCGCCGAAACTTCAAGCTCGATGGGAGGGACCCTACACCGTGATAAAAAGGATCAACGACGTTACCTACCGCATCAAGAAAGGGTTACGAGGGAAACCTAAGGTAGTCCACGTGGATAGATTGGCGCCGTATCACGGATCTAATAATGCTCGGGACGAGCATGACTAAGAGGGGGGCACTGTTACGCCGTGAAACTTGAGTACGCTATATCTTCGACGAAACCAAGAGTAGCATCAAATAATTAAAACGCATTGTTGTGCGAAGCTTCGAGAATAGGAGTACATACTCAGGCCTGGCAAATTCCAGAAAAGTCCGACATACGCTATTATTATTAGATAACATTCAGTAGGTAGTTATGTGGGTGGATAAGGGAATTTGTACCTTCCGGTGTTAGCAATAGAGTCGAAATTTGCATGTAAGGTGGTAGATAAGTACCTACTTACGAGAGTAATAATAATGATTTATGGCCTCCCGATGCGACTATTTTGTGCTAGAATGTCCTTGAAACGTCGGTATCGAGAAATTTCGATGACTTCGCATATAAATACGGGTCCCCGGCTAGAAGCAGTACAGTTTGATTTCGTCAGCGATACAGAGCGAACTACCTAAGTGTGTGAAGTGATACCTAGCGACCTAAGCGATACTTAACGGAACTCTGAGTGTTTATAGTGATTGGTTATTTGTTGATTGGACTAACTTGTCATTGTTTTGTGGTGAATAAAGTTATCTGCTAGTAAACCGGCATTTAATTACTCACGTTCGTAACAATATTAATTAAAATTTTCTTTAAGGATTCATCAAATAAAGTGTTTTCGTTTGTCACAGTAACGATAAACCAAGTCACCTTTGCATTAATAAAGAAATTTGCCATTTTCCTAATAAAGGGATTTTTGACATTTGAACCACTAACATTAAAGTTCGAAAAAAAGACTGAAATAACAGTTTTCTTTAAAATTTTATTGGGTAACTTAAACAATTAATAATCCGTGTTTCTACAGCGAACACTAACAACACAAGAACATCGGTTTGGCATACTCAAAATGAGTTCATCCAAATCACGCTGTGGAATGGCCGCCCATGTTCGTTGCAACAACAAAAAAAGGTCTTCTTGCGACTGGATACCCTCCATATTCGGCAGAGCTCTTCTCTGTAGCATATCCCATGCATGCTCAATCGGGTTCAAGTCTGGCGACTGAGCAGGCCAGGGCAGGACATTGATGTTAGCTGCGGCGAGAGTCTGTCTTACAACTCTTGCGGTGTGCGGTCGTGGATTATCATGCATTAACTGAAATAAGGGACCGATTTGCACTTGTAGAGGAACGATGACGTCTGATACAATCGTCTCAGCATAAATTTGAGCGTTGAGGTTGCCTCTGATCCAAATCAACTCAGTTCTTCCGCCGATCCAAATACCCGCCCATACCATGATGGTTCCACCACTATAAGGATGGACTTCCTGGCAGGATTTTAATCGCTGTTGGCGTCCAGGGGTTCTCCAGTGTCGTATACGTCTTGTATCCGGTCTCATACCAAAACAAGACTCATCAGAAAAGCACACGAAACGCCATTGTTCTTCTGCCCAATTTCTGTGTTCTAGAGCCCATTGATATCGAATCCTACGATTGTGCATTGCTATAGGTGGTACCCGTAGCGGTCTTCGGGAATGAAGGTTCACTTCATGCAAGCGGTTTCTGACTGTTTGGTCGCTAATTAAGTTCCCTGAAGAGTGATGAAGCCTCACGGCTAACATCATGGCGGTTATTGTTGGAGCTCTTCGAGTTAAGATTTGAATGTATCGGTCTTGTCTCCGTGTGGTGCAGCGATACCGTCCTCCATGGCGCTCAGCCACGGTACCAGTGCTTCGGTAACGTGTCCAAAGTTGACTGATAACACTCTGACTTGTATTCAGAGCTAAAGCCACAGTACGTTGCCGGGAACCAGCTTCTATCATTCCCACGGCTCTGAGCATTTCTTCCCTGCTTAAATGACGTCGCCGCTCCATAATAACGTTGGTTTTAATCAGTAGTAGGGAAACAGTAGCACTAATAATGTCTTCAATGCGTTGTATGTTTTTATAGGGAAAATATTGACAGCTGATTTTCATCTTTTACTCGAATTTGATTCACAGTTCCTGATTCAAATTATGAAATGCACCAAAAAGGATCCATATAAATTTATAAAATCATAAATTTATTACAAAGCCACATCTCAATCTCAAGAAATCCGCATAAAAATGCTTGATCCCTAGACACTTTTGATGTGTGTATGTATTTTACTGTAATTCAATTGACAAAGGAAATAAAGTCAATCGAAGTTTTAGAAGTTAATAAAATATTAAAAAACTCCATTTTCTGAATTAAAACCTACAAATTATTAAAATTCAGAAAAAACACTTTTCGAATATTGTTCAGTTAGTGTATTTAGAACTTTAACACAATGGTTACAGTTTTGGTTTATTCATCATCATCATCTCAGCCGAAAGACGTCCACTGCTGAACATAGGCCTCCCCCAAGCGTTGCCACAGCGACCGGTCCTGTGCGTCTCGCATCCATCGGATTCCCACGACCCTCGCCAGGTCGTCGTTCCACCTTGTGGGAGGCCGCGCCAACGCTGCGCCTTCCGGTTTTTGGTTTATTAACAGGTAATAATTAAATAGATTTAAATTATCTTTGCAAATTTCTCCCGCCTTGTCCTAAAGCTAACAGAAATTAAACCATTTTATGTCATCATCATCTACCTAGCCTTTTCCCAACTATATTGGGGTCGGCCTCCAGTTAAGCCGGATTTAGCTGAATACCAGTATTTTACGAGGAGCGGCTGCCTACCAGACCTCCACAACCCATTAACTGGGGTAACACGGTACTTCATGGTAAAACTGGAGACAGATTTATTTTATACTAGCTTTTACCCGCGGCTTCGCTCCCGTCAAATGACTACCCTACATATCTTACGCTACCCTACCCTACCTTCCCTACCTACCCTACACTACACTACACTACCCTACACTACCCTACCTACCCTACTGTACCTATTTTTTTTTTTTTAATTTTTCTCTCCGTAAGAACCATCATTGAACTTCAAGGAACATTTTAAAAAAAGAATCAGCCAAATCGGTCAAGCCGTTTTCATGTGATGTCGTGACCACGAAAAACGGGTTTCATTTTTATATATATAGATATCAAGAAAATTAACTAACCGTCACCTTTTTGAGGAAAGAAAGAAAAAAAACACATTTTAGTAAGTTATAGTCAAACTAAAAAAATAATAATAAAGCATTATTGTATTTTATATTACCCATTTCTGTAAAATATAAGATTGATATTTTTAGCAAAAACCTCATGATTAGTAGGTAGTGAAAATTTTGGGTATATTTTATTTATTTTAACAGAAATGTAGCTCTAACCTAAGGGATGCAATCGAATTTCGACATTAACTGGTACGAAATAGAGTTTCTTTTTTATTTCACTTATGTAATGAGTTATGTATTTAATATTTTTGAAGAATATAATTTTTATAGTTAACATACCTCAGTCTAAAAATAAAATAATGATATTTTTTTTTAGACATTTCATTAATTTTACATTACTTTTTCCTACTACAAAGTAATTATTTTTCTTGTAACTTATATGTCCACATAACAATTAAAAAACCAACATGTGCTTATAAAATAAGAATAAGTAATAAGTAAAACTATTATTTTATCAGTAACTTTTATATTCAAATGTAAAAAAAAAAAATCTTAGCTAATAATTTACAAGGTACTACAAAATAATTGTACAAGTAAACAAATAATTATAATTATACTTACAAATATTTGCTGAAAATTAAAAAAAAAAAATTATTATTATATTATACCCTTTAATTTTTTTTTCATGCTCAGTACTATAGGCCACGCCAGATAAATGTAGAATAACGGTCATTGACCCACCAACATATTTAATTTACATTATTAATTTCAAAAACGTAATTAAAGACATAAAGCTGTCTATACTATATTTACTATAAGAAAAGAAAACGAAAGAAACTTATGTTACTGTCCGTTCAACCGATTTTGACTTCCATTCCGTAGACACAAGGATGACATTAAAAGCAAAAAAAGTGGTTACAATACCAACTTTTTCTGCAGCCGTCATTTGTCATGTCATCAACGCAATAAAAGTCAAAATCGGTTGAACGGACGGTAAAACAAGTGTCTTTAAATTTCTTTTCTTATAGTAAATAGAGTATAGAATCGACATCCATCGCGATCCTTTAAGTTTTCTAATAATACAAAACCGTTCATAGATATTAAGAAAAGGTCAATGTACTTTATTTCAAGCTTATCTCCTTATGCAACGTGTAAGGTTGCGTTTTGGTTTTGTAATTAGACTAATAAATAAATAAAATTACATAAAGAGGGGTTACTTTTACCCTGAGGTACAACTTTGACCCAAGTTTGGTAAACAATAGAATCAGAGTAAACACAATGTCTCATGTTCTTATTAGTTAACTAGCTTTAGCCCGCAGCTTCGCCCGCGTACATAAAATAGCCTATGTCACTCAGGAATACAGCAGCTTTCTATTGGTGGAAAAATTTTAGTAATCGGACAGTACTTCCACAGATTACCTCATCATCTGCCTAGCCTTTTCCCAACTATATTGGGGTCGGCTTCCAGTCAAGCCGGATTTAGCTGAATAACAGTATTTTACGAGGAGCGGCTGCCTACCAGACCTCCACAACCCATTAACTGGGGTAACACGGTACTTCATGGCAACACTGGAGTCAGATTTACTGGCTTCTGACTATCCGTAACGACTGCCAAAGATCTCCAAATGACAGCCGGGACCAACGGCTTAACGTGCTTTCCGAGGCACGAAGGAAACTCGTTATGTTAAGATGGTCACCCATCCACAGAACAACCTAGGCAAGCGTTGCTTAACCTTGAAGATCGACCTGTGCGGCTTTTATTATCTAGCCACGAGCTCCTCCACAGATTACCTCATACAAAAAAAACAAACCACCTCTTTATTATATTAGTATAGATAACCTTGTGCCAAAGTTTTACCCTAGAGCCAAAATAACCCTACTTCACTTAGTATGTAACAAAAGAACGATATAATCATAGAAATGTGCATATTATACGATTTTACTTACGACAGACTGTAAATGAGTAAAAATAATAAATATTATTAAAAAAAATATTATTAAAAATTAACAAGGTGTATAATTATAAAGAAAAGTGTTATAGTCCGTCTAATGAAAGCGCGACTTGAGAAAAAGAGGTTAAATCCAAAAAAATGTATGTGGTATTACTAACTAGTAGGAGAATCATGTCTTGACACTTCACAATTTTTTTTTATTTCCTACAATTGTGGCTGAATAATGTTGCTAATTAAATTTAAAAAAAAACTCCAAGTCGCGCTTTCATTAGACGCATTCAATATCATTTTTAGAACACATTCTAGCGTTTATTTCGTAGTAGTTAATTTTAGACAATACTTACGTGTGACTGTTGTTAAAATAAGAAAAAAAAAATTATTAAAATATTTGCAAAAACCAACAATAATTTGAATAACAATTATTGACTTACTCCCAACTGTAAAAGCAATCATTTAAAATTTATATAATTCTTACTTTATTAGGTATATATTATTTCTTTTATTCCACAAGAACTTAGAGGAAAAGAAACTTACGTTGTACTATAAAACATACATTTTAATATTATATCATGTTAATATGTTAGTAATATTTATTTTTTATAAAAATATGTTTAATGTACTTACTTCAATCTGTCAAATTAGAGTATTGTTAGTATTTAAAGAAATCTCCTAAATATTATTAAAAAAAAAAAACAGTAAAAACAAAATTATACATACTACGTCCTGAAAATTAAATATTATAAGTATTTAGTAGTTGTTAACTTAAACTCTATTTCAATGATACCTATTTCTTGTTCTTCTTTCTGCCCTTATCCCATATTACTACCGTTCGGTGCAATACATCCTTCACATAGGCCTTATCATCATCATCTCAGCCGAAAGACGTCCACTGCTGGACATAGGCTTCACCCAAGCGTCGCCACAGCGACCGGTCCTGTGCGTCTGGCATCCATCGGATTCCCGCGACCCTCGCCAGGTCTTCGGTCCACCTTGTGGGAGGCCGCGCCAACACTGCGTCTTCGTTACATCTCTAAATCAAGGTGACCGATATAGCCCAAAGAATCGCCAAACTTAATTGGCAGTAGGAAGGTCATATTGGCTCGTAGAACAGATAGTCGATGGGAACGGAAGGTTCTAGAGTGGCAACCGTACACTAGAAGAGGCAGCGTTAGATGGCTTGTCACGAGAGTCATCATCATCTACGAAGCCTTTTCCCAACTATATTGGGGTCGGCTTCCAGTCAAGCCGGATTTAGCTGAATACCAGTATTTTACGAGGAGCGGCTGCCTACCAGACCTCCACAACCCATTTACTGGGGTAACACGGTACTTCACGGCTTGCCACGAGGTATTTGTCCTCTATTTTGCGGGGTGGTACTTTGTGTATGGCTCCATTTATTTTAAGCTTTTTTCCCGTATATCGTTATATGTAACATAAATAATGTTAAAACTTACATCTGTCTAAAACCGAAAAAATATATTTTATTAATAAAAAATAAATAATTGTTTTTTTTTTAGGAAGTTTGTATATTATATTATTATTTACCTTCATCTGAAATAAAATAATGGCAGCGTTAATTTAGATACTTTAAATTAACAAAACTAGTAAGTACCTATATAAACTAAATTCGAGTAATACATTGTCACGGGGTCTCATGCGAAACATAGAAAATTTGGTTCAAATAAATGTCACTAGATGACGCGACATGTATTGATCTGTGGTTGTAGTGTGTATAATTTTCAAGTTTTTATTTTCTTTGACTTAATAAGGTTTATTCATACAAAATCAACTCCTATACACACAAAATTATGGAATAATGGGCTCTTATTTAAAATTTCAATGATAATTGAAATGGACAATTAATATTTATTCCAGTAGATGGCGCTGTATTAAATTTCAAGGGTTAACAACTAGATTTCTAAAACATTTTGTTTCGTTTTAATAATACCACAGATAATATAAGTACGTAGCAGCAGTACAAAAGTATAGTGCCCTTTTAACGTCATTTTTTAGGAATAAAAGTATAATGTCTTGTATAATCTTGCAAAGTCGCTGCTAACACCATCATCTATTGGGAACGAACGCAATTGATGCACTAACAAAAATAGCCAGAATAGCCAGATGAAATACGCTATGGTCTATCGGTTTAGGTTGTTAGCTAAAGGTAAACAATCTTGGTATGTCTTTGAATATTAAAGAGGTCGTAAATAATATACACAAAGATTATTCAAATTTAGTTTATTAGCTAACATCGATTTAGGTAAATACCTTGTCGCAAAGATTTTTATATACAACTTATAGACAACTTTAAGATGGTTTACATTTAGTTAACTACCTAAACCGACGGAGTATAGTTAAGTCGGGACAATTTCTTTGTATAGAATGAGGTATCAGTATGCTAATATTATAATATTATCTGTGTCATTGTCGATGTACTTACTGCTTCCTGTAATTTTAAAATTAATTGTAATATTATTATACTTATTTATTTGTGATGTAGATTATTTATTTATTAATTTTATTGTTAAAAAAAAAGTTAAAATAGAATTTTAAAAAAATCACTTACGCCCTATATCTGGAAAATTAATCATCATTTTAATTCACATTATTTTAAAAACCAAAATATTAAATATGTCATAATTTATCTGTAAGTTATTAATTTTTTATTTATATTTATTATAGATACAAAACACAAAATGAATAATTAAAGTCTCACCATTATGTTGAGTGAAAATTTATTCCGGCGGCATGGAAAAAAATAAATTGTGATTAATAAAAAAATATAATGAATAATTAATTTCATAATAAATTATAATAAGTAATAAAAAACTTTCTTACGTAATTATTCTAAAAAACAAGAAAGTAAATAAATGATTAAATTAAAATCAGATAAACATTAAATAAATGTACAAAAATATACAATTTGATTAAAAACTTACAGTGACCTGTGAGAAACAATGTTTTATTAATAAAATACGAGTATGTTTATTTACTTATTTATTATAGCTTACGGTACGGCTTATGTAAAATTTGTCTTTTTTTATATTGTCAATTACTTTTATTATATAACTTATATAACCCAACTATGAAGATATAGATATACAATGCTTAAGTTCCCGGATGCATCATCTGCTTAGCCTTCTCCCAACTATATTGGGGTCGGCTTCCAGTCAAGCCGAATTTAGCTGAATACCAGCATTTTACGAGGAGCGGCTGCCTACCAAACCTCCACAACCCATTAACTGGGGTAACACGTACTTCATGGTAAGACTGGAGTCAGATTTACTGGTTTCTGACTATCCGTAACGACTGCCAAAGATCTACAAATGACAGCCGGGACCTACGACTTAACGTGCTTTCCGAGGCACGGAGGAAACTCGTTATGTTAAGATGGTCCAAGACCAACATTGGCAAGCATTGCTTAACCTTGAAGATTGACCCGTACGGCTGTTATTATCTAGTCACGAGCTTGATCTATTACAGTTTATAAATAACTGGGCAAGTGCTAGACTTTGGAAAGCTCCATTAAGTTCCAACGGCTACCAAAGACAAGTCAACTTCATTCCCCCACATCCTCGCATTGAGTATCCATCGGTTGTTTGACTTTCTACCTCTTAAAGTTAAAAAAACTATCGCTTACCGCATTCTGTATAAGAAAATTGAAAAATATTAAGCAAAACATGAATAAAGAAATAAAGGAAAAATTGAATTAGAAACATAAATAAATAAAGGACGGTGCCTAATAAGGTATCTATGGGCATTTTATTTTTTATTACTTGCTACTTAATAATGCTCCCATAGACTTAAAACAAAATAAATTGAAACGCTGAAACTACTGAGTACAACACCCAGTATCAGTGTATATTATGTAGTCCATCTAATGAAAGCGCGACCTGAGAAAAAGAGGTTAAATCCAAAAATTTTGTATGTGGTATTACTAACTAGTAGGAGAATCATGTCTTAACACTACTCATTTTTTTTTTATTTCCTACATTGCGACCGAATAATGTTGCCAATTAAATTTAAGAAAAAAAAAACTCCATGTCGCGCTTTCATTAGACGCACTCTACCATCGCGCATCACAGTGAGAACATAGTCTAATCTTGGGCTGTAATTTTCACTTTAACAAATCGTCGTCTAAAAGTGTTAAACTGCTAACTCCCTTCTAGCTAGAAGGGAGTTAGCAGTTTAACACTTTTAGACGACGAAATTTAAATAAGTTTTTAATAAATTAAACCTTTTTTTATCATTTTACCTTTGGCTAAAAAATAACAATAAAAAATGTAAGTAAATAATAAAAAAATATTCAATCCAATTTCCCAAATATACTTAAATAATTAATTCTGGTCAGCAGACTAACGCCCGTTTTCAATAAACTATCTATCTACAGTTGCAGCTACTAAAGATGAACAAATCTATCCTTTTCTCCTTACTTGCTTTCCTATAACCTACCGACGGATAGCATTTCTTACCAAAGTTGTGGAGGGATAGATAGAATCTTACTGTTTATCGGGGATAGTTATCTATCTATGAACTGCGGTAGGTTATTGAAAACGGGTGCTAGCTAACTGCATGACAAATATCTTGAGTGACATGTCCTATGCCATAATCTTCTTGTAATCCTTATAAAGACGAACAAGTCTCATTTATGTAATATAATTTGCCACACATGTACTGACTGTCAAAGATCTACGAAAGACAACCGGGACTAATGGCCTGGTTCACAATCTCATGGATTAGAGGCGGGTGTATGGCGGACTTAACCATCATCTACCTAGACTTTTTCCAACTATATTGGGGTCGGCTTCCAGTCAAGCCGGATTTAGCTGAATACCAGTATTTTACGAGGAGCGGCTGCCTACCAGAGCTCCACAACCCATTAACTAGGGTAACACGGTACTTCATGAGGGTGCCTTAAAACCATCATGATACGTATTTATCTATATGACATGTGTGTTTTTATGGAAAAGTGGAATCACCCATCAAAGGTATTAACTGCCTTAGAGGAGGCTTCAATATAGTAAAATTTAATTTTCCTTTAGGTACAAACAATTTGTTTTATTATATTATGTGTGTTCAAGAATCAGGTAGCGTATGTTCTTTTTTCATTCAAATCCGTTCAGCCGTTTTTGCGTGTATATGTAACAAACATCCAAACTTTAACATTTATAATATCATCATCATCATCATCATCATCTCAGCCGAAAGACGTCCACTGCTGGACATAGGCCTCCCCCAAGCGTCTTATAATATTAGTTAGGATAATATGTGAATGAACTTACTGGTTCCTGAAAATGAGAAATGATAAATTAAGGCATTTTTTTACGGTAACACAAAGATCGAGAGTCTCAAACAAAACTATTAAATAATCCAAAAAAAACATGATAATATTTTGAAAATAAAATAGGTTATAAACGGGCTAAGCTGTAAAGAGTAATTTATTACAAAAAAAAACTTACTTCATCATCCTAAGAACAAAAAAAAGTAAGTAAATAAAATTATTCCAATTTTCTTTTTAATGTTGGGGAATCATTCAATAACTTCTACTCTCTTCAAAGTAAAGAGAGAAAGAGTATTAGACATTTTATTTACTAAGTAAAAACAAAAGAAAAAAGATATAAATATCATTGTATAGCACCTAGCGCCTCGATGGAAACACTTGGCACTAATAGGTCGAACTAGGTGTGAATTCAGCGTCAGTTCACACCGAGAGGGTGCGTCCACACTGAATGCGCGGTGACTGGAGCCTAGGCGGGCGCGGTGAGCGGGGGCGTGCGGTGGCCACAGTGACGCGCGAGCTCTTGTAGCTGTTCGACGTATATCACCGAACTGATCGACCGAACTGTTTTGATATCACCGCTACCCGCGCATTAGGTCGCTTGTTGACTAGGCCCGTAGTGCGGCCATAACGCGCGGATAGGAACGTTGGAAAACTACGCGCGCTAACTCGCTCATGACTGTCGCGCTAGGCTCCCGCCTTAGTCACTGCACTATGGACGCAAAGGGGCGTTTCATATGTTTGATATTTCGCACCCGTCATCGCAACCGCGTTAGGCTTGTAGTGTGGACCCGGCCAGACGCGACGCGACGCGACGATGCAGGAAGAGGCCAGCTTGAGGCCAGTGATTTCGCGCTGCGCCGCGCGTCGCCGCGAGTAGCAGAGAGCACATAGTAAAATCGTTGGCAACACGACGTCTTGAATGTAAAAACGTTCCTCGGCGCAGCGCTGCATGAAGCAACGTATTCTAAATTCTCACAATAAATTGTGTATATTTTCGTGTAGTAAATAAAGTTCTATTTTGAGTCACTCTATTAAAATGTGCATGCAGCGTCACGTCTCGGTGTGAGTTGACCCATACTGATAGGAAAAAATAAAACCACTGTATATTGAACTATGTTGAACTGTCTTTTTCACCTATTTATTTACAATAATCGTTTGACCCTACCTAAATCGCGGTAACGAAACCATAGCGACTTAAGGTGGGCGCGACGTTAGAATTATCCATACAAACGTAATACCAAAATCATTTGCAATTTAAGCATATTTACACCATAATATGATGTTATTCGGATTCAGACAATAATTATCTAGGTTCCTACATCGTCTTTTTGTTGAAAAACTTACCCCAAACGAAATTTAAGCGAATTTAAATTTGCATATTTTCACAGCGAAAATGTCATGTTTTTATTTTGTTTTTTCTATATTATAAACAACAATATTTCAAAATATCTTTTCGTAGGAACACAGATATTATTATCAAGTTATAAATACTCGAAACAATATTGGAAATACTTTAATCATTCATCATTTTTGGTATTACGGAACCTCTCCCAAATTTCCAATAGTATCTTTTATTGCTATCACAGCAAGCAACTGTCAGTGTGCGGATGATGACTTTACTCCAGTCGGTGTGTCCAAGAATTGTTTATACTATCTGGATTGCTTCCATCAACCTCAAAAACCTATTTTATTTCGTCTCAACTCGAGATAGCGCGCGGTCTCCGCAGGCCTCTTAACGTTTGAATACCCGACCGGTCTCATGAGACCGCGCTGTCATTGTCTTACTATTGTGTCTCGTTTTGCGGGTATGTGATAGGTTAAAACTCGATCTTAACACCATCTATCGAGCACGCTGGTACTAAAATCTACATTTCATCGTAAACAATCATAATATTATGTATGAAAAAGTTATTGATTTAGTTTTTTAGATTTACTGTTAACGATCTACAAATTCCAGCTGTTACAACTTATTCAGTATAATGTATGATATATAAAAAAAAATCTAATAAAATGGGGACAAATACTTACAGGAATCTAGAAAATAAACAAATAAAAACGTTAATATTTAAAATAAATCCTATCACTATTTTACTAATTGTGTGTTCTATGTTACAAGAAAGTCATCTACCTAGCCTTTTCGCAACTATATTGGGGTCGGCTTCCAGTCAAGCCGGATTTAGCTCAATACCAGTATTTTACGAGGAGCGGCTGCCTACCAGACCTCCACAACCCATTAACTGAGGTAACACGGTACTACATGGCAAGACTGGAGTCAGATTTAACGTAACGACTGCCAAATTTACAAACGATAGCTGGGACCTACGGCTTAACGTGCTTTCCGAGGCAGGAAGAAAACTCGGTGTGTTAATCTTAACATACCGAGTTTCACCCATCACACCCATCCATACCGGTGTCATCCATCCACAGACCAACCTTGGCAAGCGTTGCTTAACCTTGAAGATCAACCCGTGCGGCTGTTATTATCTAGCCACGAGCTCCTCGAATCGCTCCTTTTCCAATGACAAATGTAATGTATTTTGCGAAAAATTTACTTTGGTGTTAGAACTTAACCGATATAACTATTCACTACAGAATGTCCAGTTACGTACCTTCAACTGAAATATTATTTATAATTTATTATTGTATTTTATTAACAGTTAAGATAAAAAAAAAACCAGCCAAGAGCGTGTCAGGCTACGCTCAGTGTAGGGTTCCGTAGTTTCCCGTCCGTCACAATAAGTGTCCCCAATTATTCAAAACTGTTCGTCCTATCAAGTTCAAAATTATTTTCCTAGTAAGTCTTTATAAAGCTCTACTTCCCAGATTTTTTACATATTTTCTAAACTTATGGTTCAAAAGTTAGAGGGGACACACACATTGTTTTTTACTTTTGGAGTTTATTACTTTTGGATTATTTCCGAAATTCTTGTAATAATCAAAAAATGATTTCAGTAAACCCCTATTCATTTTTGAATACCCATCCAACCATCCAACAATATATCACACGATAGGGTTGAAATTAAAAAAAAATCACTTTCCACTTTACATGTAGGGGACTATCCTAATAAAACATTTCCACTTTACATGTAGAGGGGCTACCCTAATAACACATTATTTTCTAATTTTTATTTTACTACTTTGTCGGCGTGATTGATATACATATTCGTACCAAATTTCAGCTTTCTAGTGTTAACGGTCACAGAGATTAAGCGAAGACAGACGGACAGACATGGCGAAACTATAAGGGTACGTTTTTGCCATTTGGCTACGGAACCCTAAAACACACTTGTTTGTGATGAGTTGATGACACTTTAATTTCATTCAAGACATACAGCAGAATTTGAATTTGGACATAACTAATAATATTACATTTTATTATGCAAAATAATCATAGAGATCTCTTCATACATACAATCCGGTCACATTAACTTGACGCATCTCTGAAATGCTCACATCCCCCCGCTTCCCCCCGCATTCCCTTAGCTCGCCCGACAAGTGTCAGGTATGCTCAGAATCTTTGTTATCGATACGCGCGTCGATAGTTTGGCTAGTTCCCTGTTGTTGCTCTATTGTTTTTGGACATTATTTCATCGACGTCAAGCGTCAAGTTAATGTGACCGAGTGGTATATACAAACTTTCTGTTATGTTTATAATATTAAGGGCCTGTTTCACAATGTCCGAGTAGGCACTACTCACTGAATAAATTAAAAAATGTGACAGATTTTGTATGAAATTATCAGCCAAGTGAGATACTCGAAACTTAATCATAGGTGGTGAAATAGGCCCTAATAGGAATAATTACCGTTACAACAGACGCCTTAAAAAAAACATTGTTGAGTTAGTAAGTGTATAGTAAAGATAGTAAAATAAAAAAATATGGGCCTATTCATAAAAAAAATTGGCCTATTCATAAAAAATGTTGGCCTATTAATAAAAAATATTAGCCTATTCATAGAAAAAATATTGGCCTATTCATAAAAATGATGGTCTATTCATAAAAAATCTTAGTCTATTCATAAAAAATATTGGCCTATTCATAAAAAAATATTGGCCTATTCACAAAAAATGGCCTATTCATAAAAAATGGCCTATTAAGGCATTCAACTTTCTTTTCTTTCTTTTTTCAAAAACTTTGAGCTGAACTAGGAATTTCTCTTGTATTGTAGTTACTTCAACATACAAGCATTTGTTTCATACGGGGATCGAACTTGAGACCCGCAGCGCAGTAGCTAATCGCTTAACCACTGTGCCTACCGTCAAGTAGAGATCTCTTAGATCTCACTTAGGTACAATATACATATTTGTGGTGGATATTCATATCATCATCATCATCTCAGCCGAACGACGTCCACTGCTGGACATAGGCCTCCCCCAAGGGTCGCCACAGCGACCGGTCCTGTGCGTCTCGCATCCAACGGATTCCCGCGACCCTCGCCAGGTCGTCGGTCCACCTTGTGGGAGGCCTTCCAACGCTGCGTCTTCCGGTACATGGCCGCCACTCTAGAACCTTCAGTCCCCATCGACCATCATGTTCTTCGAGCAATGTGGATATTTATATAAAAAATCAGTAATACATACCACTAACGGTGGCTGAAAATTACGAACAAAAAATTATTTCGTTAGTAAAATTATATACCTACAGGGTGTAAAAAGACCGATTACAAAGCCGATAACTACACATTCTGTACATGTAATTAAGTAACTTAGACCAAAAAATATTGCTAGGAAAAAACTTTTTTTTTCATCATTAAAAAGAATTAATTAAATAATTCCGATTAGCTGCGCGTTCGGCCGCTAGCGCTTGGTCGTTGAACCGACCGCATGCTTGTGTGTGTGAGGCACTCGTTTTGTTTAGTTTTCATTGCATTTTTGTAACTTCAAATGCGTAATTTGTTATGGAAAATTGATTATTTTTGGTAATGTTTGTTCGGAAGAAAGTTTATTAATGATACTTGGAATACGATTTTCATTTTCGAAATCATACAAATAATTACTTACGGTCTGAAATTAATAAAAAATCGAACAATAAATAAACTGACAAAGCGTTCACGTTTGCTCATATTTGATTGGCAATTAAGATGGTCACCCATCCACAGACCAACCTTGGCAAGCGTTTGAAGATCGACCCGTGTGGCTGAGCTCCTCATATTTGCAATAGTTTATATAAAAAAAAGTGGACAGTTCTGTTTAGGGCTGCTATTTTTTTTTTTGTAATTTTTCTACTCAGTATTTGGCAGCCTGTATGGCTCTGGTATTGACCTCGTATAGATCCTGTAAAGTGCAGGTAGTTGTGCAGGCGGGAAATCTTCAGAATGACTTCTCCCGCTCTGGGGCGGAGCGGGAGGACATGTCAGACTTCTACTGACTCAAACCCACTTTTTTGTTCCTTCTTTGCCTTTCCTCGCAGGGTTTTCCTTTCTAACGCCAGCCTGGGCCCCAGTAGGCTTCGACTCTGTCGGGCCCCTGCGGTTTGCTGACATCTCTCTGAGGCGCGCGTGGAACAATACGCGCCGTCGACGACATGGGCTTGGTCCGAACGGAGTGCTACCCAGTGCTCGCAGTCAGCAAGAACTTTCTTGTTATAATTATTAGGTTATGATGATAATATGACACTTACCGTCATGTCAGCCTGTAATCAAAATGAGATAGCAATATGATATTAAATCATTAACATACAAATTGTCTAAAATACAATTCTTCATCTCATTAGGGCACCCTAAAGGTAAACCTGTACGGTCCAGACTAAGCGCTTCGCTTCATCGTTTATAGGTACCGCGTACATCGAAGGACTGGAATAATTTGACTGCTGCGGTCTTCCCGTCCGATTATAATTTGGGTGTCTTCAAGGCTAGAGAGAACAGACTCTTAATAAACTTGTGTGCCTCACAGTGTGTCAAGCACTATTTTACGTCAATTAAAAAAAATCAAATATACGTATTTAACCATTACTCTAAAATAAACTGTTTTATTACTTACTGCCTAAAAATAAAAAGAAGAATCAGATTAGGTACCATTTGAATAAAAATACTTATGTGTAACCTAGCCTTTTCCCAATTATATTGGGGTCGGCTTCCAGTCAAGCCGGATTTAGCTGAATACCAGTATTTTACGAGGAGCGGTTGCCTACCAGACCTCCACAACCCATTAACTGGGGTAACACGATACCTACCTACTTCATGGCAAGATTGGAGTCAGATTTACTGGCTTCTGTCTATCCGTAACGACTGCCAAAGATCTACAAATGACAGCCGGGACCTACGGCTTAACGTGCTTTCCGAGGCACGGAGGAAACTCGTTATTTAAAGATGGTCACCCATCCACAGACCAACCTTGGCAAGCGCTGTTTAACCTTGATGATCGACCTATGCGGCTGTTATTATCTAGCTACGAGCTCCTCAGCTAGCTCTACGCGTCTTGTTGCCATATACAATGTATGGAGACCGACGCGCCCAGATCGGCGTACGTGGCCCACGTGTGCGCTATGTACTTCTACCTTTAATACCACCGAATGGTTACTCCACCCCATATTGTCTTGCTTTGAACTTAGATTTCTTCCTCTTCTTGTTTTTCCTGCCTATATCCCATATTACAATTCGTCCACTATAAGTTGGCGAGTGTGAAGTTAGGCTCTGCGAATTTTGGCGCTTGAAATATCGTACAAAAATAAAGGTTTTAAAAAAATTTAATGCCAATAACTGTTTTTAACAGCAATAAGAACTGCAAATTGCATTTATTTTTTTAAAACCTTTGTTTTTGTACGATATTTTGACACTCGCCAACTTATAGTGGACGAACTGTACTTGGGGTCGGCGCAATATGTTTTCTTCTTCTATTCTGTTCTGTCGTCCGCCACACTGTTACTAACTCCCTTTTCTTTCATATCGCTCCTCACACAACCCATCCATCTTTTCTTTGGCTTCCTTTTTTTTCAGGTGGGGATTCATCAGAATGACTTCTCCCACTCTTGGGCGGAGTGGGAGGGCATGTCAGACTATTACGGAATAAACCCACTCCGTTCCTTCGTTGCTTTCGATCTGGCTTCTTTAAGATGATATTAATTTTATACTTACTTTCAGACCCTGTAATCAGAATTTAAAATTTTAAATTAGTATTCTCATAATTTTAATACAAAAAAAAGAAAATAGCCAGAAAATTATTTAGTTAGTGAATAAATTAGTCTTTTTTGTCAAGTAAACAAAAGTTAAGGTAATAAAGTGCATTAAATTTCGACACATCTATGTTAAAAGTGGGTACACTTTTTTCATAGACGCATCTATACTAAAAGTGTACCCAAAAATTAATTTTTTAAACAAGCCCCCACTCTTGTTGCAAGTTTAGGAATAGGGGTTTGTTACGTTACTTCTATGTTAAAAGTGGGTACACTTTTAGTATAGAAAAGTATATGAAAAAAAACCGGCCAAGAGCGTGTCGGGCCACTCTCAAAGTAGGGTTCCGTAGTTTCCCGTCCGTCACATTAAGTGTCCCCAACTTTTTAAAAACTGTTCGTCCCATCAAGTTCAAAATAATTTTCTTAGAAAGTCTTTATAAAGTTCTACTTTCCAGAATTTTTTCATATTTTCTAACTTATGGTTCAAAAGTTAGGGGGGGGGTGTGTCCCCACATTGTTTTTTACTTTAGGAGCGATTATTTCCGAAATTATTGATATTATCAAAAAATTATTGAAGTAAACCCCTATTCATTTTTGAATACCTATCCAACAATATATCACACGTTAGGGTTGAAATTAAAAAAAAACACTTTTTACTTTACATGTAGGGGGGCTATACTGCCCTCGTAACAGCAAATGCAGTACTTGCAAAATGGTGGTTTCGAGAAAAACGCGTTTAAGTGTTTTAATCAAATCTCTACTTTCCCTGATATAAATCTCATATTTTTTGTTACGGAAAAGGTATATAAAAATACAAAGTATTATTCAGTTTAGTTTTGATGTTAATTTTTCTTATGTAGGTCTTTAGAAAGTTGAATACTGCCCTTTAACCTTGTGTCTCTAATAGTTATAAATCAAAGTAGTAAAGTGAAATGCAGTACATGTGTTTGTTACTGCATTTATACCAAGGAAATGTATTGACTGTATTATGCACTAGCAAAGTTAATTACTAAATATATGTAGAATAAAAGGCATAATGCAGTGTAGTTATTTAGTTTCATTATATTAACTGTAATTTTACACTAAGTAGCAACTTTTTTTTTAATAGAAGTTATTTAAAAAAGCCTCGCAGTGGGGTATGTTGTAACAACTTTACAGGGTAAGTTATAACTAGTTATTCTTATACCTCTTCTAGACTACGCTAATGTCTGCTTCCTTGATGCGACTGAGGAAGTTCTTGACAAGCTGGAGTGTCTGCAGGATCTGTGAATCCGCTTCATTTTTGGTCTTCGACACTACGACCATGTGTCGGAATTTCGACGACCATTGAAGCTACCTATTCGCTAACGTCGGGATTGCCACTATTTCTTTTCTCTTCTCTGCCCTTCATAATCCCAACTCCTCCTTGTATCTTCGGGAACGCTTCGAGTATTTTGTTCCGAGAGGAAAGGTTTGTCGCTCATCATCCTCCTTTCTCCTTTGTTTTCCTTCCCATTCCTCCAGTCGTTGCACTGGATGTTCACTGTTCGCGCTGGGCGCCTGTGTAATTCTATTCCATACCCATTACGGGCTAGCCCCTCGTTGGGTGTTTCCAAAGGAAGGATTAGGGAACATTTCAACCTGTTTTAGCGTTTGTAAAGTTTCTTATGCTGAATGTGCACTAAATAATATAAAACAAAGTCGCTTTCTCTGTCCCTATATCCCTATATGTATGCTTAAATCGTTGAAACTACGCAACGGATTTTGAAACAGATTTTTTTAATAAATAGAGTGATTCAAGAGGAGCATTTATATGTGTGATACATGTATAATATAATAGGGAAACACTGATAATTTTACACCCGTGCGAAGCCGGGGCAGGTCGCTAGTTATACAATAAAAAAATGATTTTTAACTCCTAACATTACAATTAATTAGCCCCAAGCAAGTTATTATAATATTAAGTTATAAGCCGTAAGATGTAACACCTGACAGTTTTTTTTTTCAAAGACGTTTTTACAAAACATCGTTACAATTTTGATCTAAAATTTATTTGAAATAAATAGTTGAATAGTTTTTAATTAGAATAGTACTGCTGGATTTCATAAATACTTTACAAATAAACTTTCATAGCCAAGAAACCAAAAATTGTTAAAATATGCCCCCTGCTCAGGAGAGCAGGACCATTTATATAATTTTAGTTAAGCTAGTAGGAACTAGCTTAACTAAAATTATATAAATGGAACACTGCTTTCTTAGGAAACTGAAAAATATTTATATAAGTAAATGGAACACTGCTTACATAAAAAACTAAGAAATATTTATATAAACGGAAAACTGCTTCCCTAGGAAACTATTTTTTTAAATTAGTAATGGCACTGTAAGTCTTTTAGTAATACTTAATTTAACTTAAATCTCACAGCTTTTGTTTCATGTTTCATCACAGTCTTCTACTTCTAAACTATTCACAAGATCAGTCGAAGAATCATCATCAGATGATGATGATGAAGATCAGTCATGATTGATGTGGAGGTTTTTCCAAAACAGTAATCTGTTTTGGGGTATTATTTTGGACAATGTAGAAAAAATAGCAGATTTTCTTGCTTCTGTTATACCTCTTGGATGTATGTTTGTGATGGGATTAGGAATTGATGACTTTTAAGTATTTAACTTGAACTCAATTTCGTGAATCATTCCATCATACTGTGTCTTCACATATAAGTTACTTTTATTTCTGTGTACCTCCACAGTCATAATATCTTTTAAATATACTCTGTGCTCTTTGTAAGTCTATGTTGAGATAAATGATCCATATATTTGCAGAAGTCAGAAACTTAACCATAGCTTTTAGCTTCGACTGAAGCACTACTTAATGTAAAACGCAGCATGCGCTATAACGGGGTGCCGCGACAGAAAACCTCCACGCGTGCTCGCGGGCTGGAATTCCCTAACGGATTTTTTCCGGAGTGAAGGCCAGTCCGCGGGACGGTGCACCCTGGGAGGCGGCCAACGACTCTCTTGGGTACTTCTGCCTAAGGAGCCTCGATGGCCGTCTGCGAATGTTCTGTCTGAAGGAGCGCTTCAACGCGTGTCCCTCTGCTGCAGCAGAGGGCACAGTGGCGAAGTAAGAGCGGGCTCGGTATGCACTTACCCTGCTACCGGGCAGGCAGGAGGAAGACTCGCTCCTCCTCCTGCCACCGTTAGTCTCGTAGCCCCATTGATTGTCCAAGGTCATGTTTCTGACTTTTGGTGGGGGTCGAGGGTCCTGGCTTAACCGCCCGGGCCGCGAGGAAGACAACCTCTATAAAAAAATTACCCCAAACCTCCAAGCGGCGGCGCACCGTGAGGGAGGTTGTTAGCTTGACTAATGGGTAGCTAAATTAGTCTCTAGTGCGGACCACACATTTTGAGCCGGTACCCAAAGTTTATCACTCGTGGGAACAGCTATGAAACCTCAAATTAAACCACACAAACCTGAGAAGGAGAAGAGCGATGCGCGGTCGGAGTCCGACGCTGCGTCGCGGAAGGGCTCGGAGAGCTCGGGGGAGGAGCTGGGGAGCGACTCCGGAAGCGTGCGCAGCTCCCGGAAACGCTCTCTAGGAAGAGAGGGGTCGGACGAGGAGTCCGACAGCCGAAGGGGCTCGGCTCGAAAGATCCCCACCGCTCGGCGGGGAGCGAGCCAAGCCCGCGGCAGAGGGAGGGTGTTGACCTCCAAGGAGGCTGCCGAGAGGGCTGGGAAGCTTGCCGCGGAGGGACGCCATCCCGGAGCACCCAGCCCCGGTCCCTCGGGGCCGTCTGGCGGTGAGATCGACGACGGGGGAGGCTCCGCCGACGAGGCTCACCAGGAGGTCTGCGACCTGGTCGTGGAGTCCTTGCGGCTGGTTGCAAGGAAAAGCACCCCGAAGGGCAGGTCTTCTGCCGTCGCCGAGGCCGTGCCCCCTATTCTGGAGGCCTTCCAGAAGGCCCTGGACAAACGGGGTGCGAGGACCCGGAGGGAGGTCCTGGAAGCCGCCGCCCCTCCGAGGGAAGTCTGCTCCCAGCAGCCTCCAAAGGCGGGCAGCCCGCAGGGGCAGGGGTCGGCGCAGACCCAACCCCAGCACGAGCCAGAGGGACAGGCTCTGACCCTGCTGCGGCAGGAGCTAGCTGCCTTCCGGCAGCAAATGCTGCGGCAGCAGGAGCAGTTCCAGCGGCAGTTGTCCCTGCTGGAAGGGATAGTGCTGCGTCCCCCACTCGCGGGCTCTGGTCGCAGACCGGCGGCGTCGTACGCCGCCGCAACTGCGCCTACGGCAGCTGCCGCGCCCAAGGCTGGCCCGTCAGGGCAAGCCGGGCGTGGGGCCGTGACGGCAGCGGCTGCGACCGCTAGGCAGGCCCCAAAGACGAAGCAGCAGGGGAGGGCAGCTCCTGCCCTTGCCCCTCCTGCGAAAGGCAAAGCGGCGCCCACCGCTAGGGCGGCGCCCACCGCCAATGCGGCGGGTGCTCCAGCCGCTGTGGTGGCGAACGGGCGGCCTCGGCTGCCCCCGCCTGCCGATTCTCCAGCTGGCGCCGAGTGGTCGGTCGTCGGCGCCAAGAAGCAGGCGGGCAAGGCGGCCAGGGCCGCCAAAAAGAGGGAAAGGCGGCAGCAGCGCAAGAAGCGTGCCGTGGCGAACCGGCTTCGTGCCCCGGGCGCCGCGGCTGTAGTGATCACACTACAGCCGGGCGCGGAGAAGAGGGGCGTGACGTACGACGCCGTGATGGAGAAGGCCAAAAAGGCGGTACTCCCTCACCTCGATGAGTACGGGGCCTCGAAGGGCTTCCGCATGCGGCGCACCGTTACCGGTGCCTGGATGCTGGAGGTTCCCGGCGAGGACAGCGGTCCTGCCGCGGACGCCCTGGCTGACAAGGTCAGGGCGTCTGTGAACGAGGAGGACGCCCGAGTGTCCAGGCCCACAAAGTGCATCGATATGCGCATCATGGGCCTGGACGACTCCGTCAAGGTGGAGGAAGTGGTGGCCGCCGTCGTTGAGGCGGGAGGGTGCACGACCGACCAAGTGCGGGCGGGCATCATCCGCCTTGACGGCACGGGTATGCGAGCCGTCACGGTGAGCTGCCCCGTGTCGGCGGTCAAGGCCATCACGGCGGAGGGCCGAAGGCTCTTGGTGGGCTGGGTGTCAGCCCAAGTCAAGGTGCTGGAGCCCAGACCGCTGCGGTGCTTCCGTTGCCACGTGGGGCACCACGTGGGAGCCCGTTGCGCCGCGGAGGTGGACCGCAGTGACCGCTGCTTCCAGTGCGGTCAGCCTGGTCACAGGGCCGTCGAATGCCGTGCGTCGCCGCACTGCTACGCATGTGCGGCGGCAGGCAAGGCTGCCGACCACCGGGCTGGGAGCAGGTCCTGCGACCCCCCCGCCAAAGCCAAGGGTAAGGTCCGGAAGGGCCCTCACCCCAACGCCAACACCGCCGCAGCCAAGGCTGACGCTGCTGCCGCCATCGCCGCGGCAGAGCCCTCAAGGGGGGCTCCGGAGGAGACCGTAATGGACTGTCAGTGATGGCCCCATTACGTCTCCTCCAGGCGAACATCAACCACTGCGCCCCCGCTCAGGATCTGTTGCTCCAGAGCATGGCGCAGTGGTCGATCAATATCGCCGTGGTCTCCGAGCCGTACTTTGTCCTGCCCAGGGAAGACTGGGTCCAGGACCTGAGCGGCTCGGTGACCCTAATTTCGTCGGCCGCCGCCGGTACCCCCGCCTCTCGAGTCCATCACGAGAAGGCGGGGCTGCGTGGCAGCACGGGTCGGGGACATTGCAGTGGTAGGCGTCTACCTGTCCCCGAACCGAGATCTCGCCGATCTCCACAACTCCCTCATGGAGCTGAATGCCGTCGTCGCTGGGTTCGGATCCCTCCCCGTGGTCGTCTGCGGGGACTTCAATGCCTGGAATCTGGCTTGGGGTTCCCGGCTGACGAACCGACGGGGTCGGATGGTGGAGGACTGGGCTCTGGAGACAGGCCTGGTCGTCCTAAACCGGGGTTCTGTCCCCACGTGCGTGCGGATGCGGGGTGAGTCGGTGGTGGACCTCTCGTTCGCCAGCCCCGCTCTGTCGCCGCGCGTCGTCGACTGGCGCGTAATGGAGGGGGTGGAGACGTATTCCGACCACCGGTACATCCGGTTTGACGTCTCCGCCCGGATCTCGACCGCGCCGGTCAGGGAGCAGACCCCGTGTGGTCCGCGGTGGGCGCTGAGGCAGATGGACCGGGACGCTCTCCTGGAAGCCGCGAGGGTACAGGCCTGGGTGCAAGCACCGGACAGGCCTGTCGAAATTGACCCTGAGGCAGAGTGGTTCCAGGAGGCCATGTCGCAAATCTGCGACGAGGCGATGCCCCGAGTCCATCCAGGACGTGCTCGGCGCCAGGTGTACTGGTGGTCGCCGGAGATTGCGGCTCTGCGCGAGGCGTGCACCGCCGCGCGACGCCGGTACGCCAGGTTCCGCAGGCGCCGCACCCGACCGCCGGATGCGGAGGCCAGGGAGGCGGAGCTTTACGAGGGGTACAGAGCGGCAAGGCGCACCCTCCGAACAGAGGTGAAGCGGGCCAAGTTGGAGGCCCGCAATGTGTGGCTGGGGACTCTGAACAGGGACCCATGGGGACGCCCTTACCAGGTGGTGCGGGACAAACTCCGCCCATGGGCTCCCCCCCTGACTCAGAGTCTCCGGCCCCAAGTTGTGGAGGGTGTGGTGGCCAATCTGTTCCCTGAGCGAGGGGAACACTCTCCCCCGCTCATGGCTCCGCCACCTGCGGTACCCGTAGCGGACCACACCAGCGACGACGAGGACGACGCTCCAGAGGTGACCGAGGTAGAGATGAGGGCGGTGGTACGAAGACTCAGTTTCAAGAACACCGCCCCAGGACCCGACGGCGTGCACGGCAGGGTATGGGTCCTGGCCATGGAGGCTCTCGGGTCTCGATTGCGGGGGCTCTTTAGCGCATGCATGGAGAGAGGACAGTTTCCCCGTCGCTGGAAGACCGGGAAACTGGTCCTCATTGCGAAGCCGGGGCGCCCCGCGGACTCTCCGTCCGCGTACCGGCCCATTGTGCTGCTCGACGAGGTGGGCAAACTCTTTGAAAGAGTAATTGCAGACCGCCTCGTCGGGCATCTTGCGCGGGTGGGGCCGGACCTTTCGGACGGCCAGTTCGGCTTTCGCAGGGGGCGTTCCACGGTGGACGCCATCATGCGCGTGAGGGCTCTCACGACGGGGGATGCGGTGTCTCGGGGCAGGGTCGTCTTGGCGGTGTCTTTGGACATCGCCAATGCCTTCAACTCCCTGCCCTGGAGTTGCATCGGGGCGGCACTTCGGTATCACGAGGTGCCCGCCTACCTCCGTCGTGTGATCGAGGCCTACCTGTCGGATAGGTTCATCATCTATCCCGGTCACCAGGGAGAGTGGAGACGGCGAGAGATGTCGTGCGGTGTTCCGCAGGGATCGGTACTAGGACCGCCCCTGTGGAACATCGGATACGACTACGTGCTGCGCGGCGACCTCCCCGACGGGGTCAGCGTGGTCTGCTACGCAGACGACACGCTGGTCCTGGCGCGGGGAGAGTCGTACCAGGCGGCGGCCGAAACAGCGACACGCGGGGTTGCGACAGTCGTGGAGAGGATCCAGCAACTGGGACTCAAGGTGGCATTGCACAAGTCCGAGGCCATGTGCTTTCATGGCCCTCGGTACGCGCCACCTCCGGGTTCCCAAATAACGGTAGGGGGGGTCCACATCGGCGTCGGGTCGGCGATGAAGTACCTGGGACTCGTCCTCGACAGCCGGTGGACTTTCGAGGAGCATTTCCGACGTTTGGCCCCCAAACTGGACAGGTCTGGGGCCGCTCTGAAGCGGCTCCTGCCCAACCTAGGGGGTCCAGACGCCCCCTGCCGGAGGCTCTACGCGGGGATCGTTCGGTCCATGGCCCTTTACGGGGCGCCGGTTTGGGCGCCGTCGCTAGGTAAGCGACCGGCGGCCAAGCTGAACGCTTGCCAGAGGGTCATGGCCATCCGGATGGTGCGGGGATACCGCACGATCTCCCGCGAAGCGGCGAGCCTCCTCGCTGGCCTGCCACCGTGGGATCTGGAGGCAACAGTCCTTGCACGCATGCACGATTTGCGCGTGGAGATGCAACGCCGGGGCGAAACTCCGCTGCCGCGACAAGTCGCGGCATGGCGGACAGAGTTCCGGCGGGATCTCAGGGTGGCATGGCGACTGCGATTGTCGCAACCCAGTGCTGGGCACGCCGTCATTGAGGCGGTTAGGCCCCTCTTTGAGGAGTGGTTGGAAAGAGGTCACGGCGTCCTCTCTTTCCGTATGACGCAGGTCCTCACCGGACACGGTAAGTTCGGGAGGTTCCTGCATCGAATCAAGCAGGAGAGGACGCCCGGGTGTCGCCACTGTGTGGACCGCCCGGAGGACACGGTGGAGCACACGGTAGAAGTGTGCCCCGCTTGGGCGGAGCACCGCCGTGTCCTCGTGGAGACTATCGGGAGCGGCGACCTCTCGCGCCGGGCCCTGGTTCAGGCCATGGTCCGGAGCGAGGAGGGTTGGCATGCGGTCGCCTCCTTCTGCGAAGCAGTGATGCTCGTGAAGGAGGCTGCTGACCGCGAGCGCGTGAGGGAACGGTCCTCACGCCGCCGCCGCCGAGATCCCGATCCCGATTTCCGACCACCGTAGGCGCGGGTTCGCGGACGGCGAGCACTGGGTAGCTCGCTGTCCGGCAGTCTGGAAATAATCTGGACCGAGCCCAGTCGTCAACGGCGCGTTCTGTTCCACGCGCGCCTCAAGGAGATGTCAGCAAACTGTAGGGGCCCGGTAGGGCCGAAGCCTCTGGGGGGAACATGTGGTATTCCTAACGGTTGATACCGAGTCCCCCCCAGAACGAAGGCAACGAAGGAACGGGGTAGGGGTTTAGTCAGTAAAAGTCTGACACGCCCTCCCGCTCCGCCCAAGAGCGGGGGAAGTCATTCTGATGATTCCCCTACCATAAAAAAAAAAAAAAAAAAAAGCATGCGCTATAACAAGACATCATATTTTACATATTTTATTCCATGATACTAGGGTCAATCGCAGTGTAAACCATTACTGCATTTCACCTTAGACAACATAGTAATAAACTAATATACGAATGTACAAAATTAAAACGCAGCCAAAATGCGAGTACTGCATTTCTTACTAGTATTTAGATGTGATTACTGCACTTTAATCTAGTATAATATTATGTTCATTGCTGTATTTATGCTAACAACATTAGATAATTTCTCTCGAAATGCTGCATTTTTGCTTATTGTTTCACCATGTTCCAGCCACAGAAAAAAAAAAATAAAAAAAACTACGTATAGCTTGAACTCTCCTTATGTCATTTATGACAAAAACGGAAAATCGTAAAAATGTCGATTACTGCGTTTGCTGTTACGAGGGCAGTATAACCCTAATAAAACATTTTTTTTTTTCAATTTTTATTTTTGCACTTTGTCGGCGTGATTGACATACATATTGGTACCAAATTTCAGCTTTCTAGAGCTAACGATCACGGAGATTAAGCGAGGACGGACGGACAGACATGGCGAAACTATAAGGGTTCCGTTTTTGCCAATTGGCTACGGAACCCTAAAAAGTGTACCCACTTTTAACATAAAAGTAACGTAACAAACCCCTATTCTAGAACTTTTTTTTCGCGCGCAATCGTTGAACAGACAACACGTATTTATTTTGCTCCGCTATTTTTTAAACATACAAGTCGGAAAAAGTTACTATATCTATTAGTGAGTTATACCATTGTGAAGCTGTGACAAAGGGCTACACTACAGTGCATACAGAATTTCAAAACTCGAAGTAATTCGTGAGTAATTAGCAAATAGTTCTCAAAATATTGGCAAAGTGCAATTAATCCCTGACCGCCCGTCTCCGCACGCACACAGACACACACACGCACGTGCGGAGCGCAGGTGCGTCCATTTCTCCGATTTTTTACGATTTGTACCTATTGCATGATCGAATACGCTAACAACGCATTAATTTTATAAACACCACGCTTGCTATTGGGACTGCGGTGAACAGCATCTAAAACAAACTGCTTTGCGCATAATTACTAACATGGCGCCGAATGATCATAGCTGCGCAAGTTACCTAAAAACCTTACCAAAAAAGGGGCTTCTAAAATGCTGCAAATGCAAATCGAAGTACCATTTTCTTTGTGTTAATGTCACTGAAAAGAGCTTCCTAGCAATGACACCAACGAGCAAATCTTCCTGGTTCTGCAAGAACTGTAGTAGCAAACAGTCAAAAGTTAATACCTCGTCCCCTTTGCTCAATAAGACCAGCTTATCTGCTGACTGTATTAGTCCCAGCGTTTTTGATGACTCCACGGATGACGAAGAATGCAATATAACATTAAGACAAAAGCCTAAAACCTGCAATGTATCTATGGACAATCTAGTATCAGAACTTGATTTAGAGGATAAACTAAGGGCCATAATTAAACAGGAGTTAAATTGCTTCCTTGATACTAAAATTAAAATACTAATAACAGACCAACTTAAACAGATGTCAGAACAAATATCGGACTTTAAAAACTCAATGGACTTCTACAATTCGCAATATGAAACCCTTAAAGAGGAAAAAGACGCAAGCATAAACAAATTACAAGCTGAGAACGAACGTCTACTAACAGCATCCGCTGAACACTCAGCGAGACTGTCACTGGTAGAGCAGAGCCTTCGAGTGAACAACGTTGAAATCAATGGGATCCCAGAATATAAGGCAGAAAATGTTATCACTATCGAGATTCAACTAGCAAAAACTGTAGAAGAACCACTTGAAGATGGTGACATCCTACATGCCACTCGAGTCGCCAAACTAAACTCTGACAGCAACAGACCCCGTCCCATGGTTGTTAAACTACGTACACCTCGTCTTCGTGACAGCTTATTGGCTGCAGTAGTAAACTACAATAAAAAGAAACAACCCCAAGACAAGCTCAACTCTACGAACCTGGGTATAGCAGGAGATCGCACACCGGTGTACGTTTCGGAGCATCTGTGCCCAGCTAACAAGCAGCTGCACGCTGCCACAAGAAAGTTAGCTAAGGAGTTGGGCTACAAGTTTGTGTGGGTACGAAACGGGCGAGTGTTTGTTCGTAAAGATGTTTCTCACGCCGCTATTCTTATTCGTAACCTGGACAGTTTAGCATTGCTCAATAACAATAAGTAGCTCAACAACATACCTTATCTCCGCTTACTCAGATAATGTTTTTGGTCACAATAACATATACAATGTTCGATATTTACTACCAAAATGTAAGAGGTTTGAGAACAAAAACTAATGACCTGTACCAAAACACTTTGCTGAATAACTATAAAATAATAGCTTTTACTGAGACGAGTTGTTTGACTCGAGATACATTGTTTATCGTCGTGATAGAATATGCCACAACACTGCCAAAAAAGATGGCGGCGGTGTTCTTTTAGCTATTTCACGGGATGTTCCTTCAGCCAGAGTCTTCGGCTGGGAAAGTGATTGCGAAGATCTCTGGGTGACTGTTAAATTACAATGTAATAATATTGTGAAAACTATAGCTATTTGTGTCTCATACTTACCTCCTCCTGTAAAAGCAGAGCCTTTATCAAAATTTTTAAATAATGTCAGTAATACTATAAATAATATTGAAGATGTTCTCATCCTCGGAGATTTTAATCTCGGATTTACTCATTGGTCATCTGTACATGGACAGACCCATACTATCCCTAATAATTATAGCAACACTTTAGGGGATACGTTTGTTGATTTTCTAGATATTAACAGTCTTTTTCAATTCAACAATATTTGCAACATTGATGATAGAACACTTGACTTAGTTATAAGTAATATGCGCAGTCTTTCTGTTACTCATACCTCCGACCCTCTGACTAGGCTCGACCCTAAACACCCAGCCGTGATAATTTCCATATCACATGAAAATACAAAATGCTTACGTTAAAAAAATAACATTCGCCCAAATTTCTACAAATGTGATTATGCAAAAATAATGTCAGACCTACAAACTATTGACTGGCAACAAGAATTTTTAAAATCCAATGATATAAATAACCTCACTTCTTTATTTTATTCTAAGTTAAAAGAGGTAATCGATAAACACATACCGAGTCACGTTTGTAAAAATTCAAAATATCCTTCCTGGTTCAGCAAAGTGCTTATAAAATCCCTATTCGAAAAAGAGAAGTACCGCATAAAATTCCGTAAATACAATAATCCTAGAGACAAGTTGAGTTACGATTTACTTAGAAGCCGTTGTCATACAATGATCAAACAAAACTACAGTGATTATAAAAAACATATTGAGACCGAAATAACAAAAGATCCTAAAGTATTTTGGCGCTATATAAAAAACAAACGAAACAGTAAATCCGTGATTCCAGCCAGAATGTATATGGATGAAGAAGTAGCTGAAAAAGGTACAGACATTGTAAACCTTTTTGCTTCTCATTTTTCTTCAATTTTTACCGACTCACATGATAATACCTCAACCAGCCTCCTAAAATCATCTGGAGTGCTAAGTAATATAAAATTTACAACACAAGAAGTCCTAACAAAAATAAATAAACTTGATACATCTAAGGGTGCCGGTCCTGATTCCATTCCACCAGTTTTTGTAAGATCCTGTGGGAAAGTGCTTGCTGAACCACTATGTCTCTTATTTAATCGATCTTTAGAGTCAGGAGTATTTCCAGACGAATGGAAGAAGGCTCGCATCGTGCCTGTGCACAAGAAAGGTGACTCTAGCAACATAAAAAATTACAGGCCGATATCTATCTTGTCATGTTTCTCAAAGCTCTTCGAAAGTCTCGTTTGTCCTCTTATTACCAACTACTTGGAAACCATGCTTTCCGATAATCAACATGGATTCCGAGTTGGACGTCCTACCGAAACTAACTTAGTCAGGTATATAACAGACATATCCGAAGCTCTTGATAATGGACTCGAAGTTGATGCAATATATACTGATTTTAGCAACGCATTCGACAAGATGAGTCATCCACTTTTATTGACTAAACTTGAGGATAGCGGCGTTCATGGGTCCTTGTTAAGGTGGTTTGCATCCTATCTTAAAAATCGCTCTCAGTTCGTTGCTGTCAATGGCTATGTTTCTTACGAATTCTATGCACGGTCCGGTGTCCCACAAGGTTCCCACCTTGGCCCAATCCTGTTCTTATTATTCGTCAATGACATTACAAGTCAAATTAGGCATTGCCAACCATTATTGTTTGCAGACGACTTAAAAATCTATAGAAAAATTAGTGGGCTTGCAGACATCGATCTTATTTAATCCGATTTAAAAAACATAGAAAACTGGTGAATTAGCAACAATATGACCCTACACGCCCTAAAATGCTTTCACATTCGTTTCTCAAGAAAGAAATCTTCGAGTCTTACAACCAACTCATTATGCAACACTTTGTTGACAAAAGTAAGCGAAATGCGGGATCTAGGTGTTCTAGTCGACGATAGACTCAGCTTTAAACCGCACATCAACGATGTCGTAAAAAAGTCGGCGCAAATGCTGGGCTTCATAAAACGAAATTCAAGAGGCTTCCAATCGCCAAAGACAAGAGTACTTCTGTTCAACACTCTGGTACGTAGTCGTTTGGAGTACGCCAGTGTCGCTTGGAACCCGTTCTACGCAGTTCATTCTCAATGGGTGGAAAGAATACAAAGAGCTTTCACCAAACATTTAGCATTTACATCTAGAGAAATTAGTCATCGGTGTCCTTATGAACAGCGCCTAGATTTTTTCAAAATAAAGACACTGCGTGACCGTCGCCGTTCGCGTGATCTGATATTCCTTTACAAAGTAGTTAATGGGTTTATAAAATGCAGTGATCTAGTTGAGCGTATTCAGTATTCAGTCCCTTCAAAACTTCCCAGACATCCCATCCCTAGATTACTCCATATTCCATTCCGTAAGACTAACCTTGGCCTCAATGCACCCTTGCTCCGAATATGTAAAACTCATAACAGTTGTTGCAAATCACCAGACACTGATTTACACGGTGTCTCACCCAATAAGTTTAGGAGAGCAGTCTCAGAGGTATGAGCTTAGTACTAACTTTCCCATTATAATTTAAAATTTGTACATTCATCGTCTTTTTCTTAATGATGTTTTTTTTTATTTTAATATACATTCTATTTTTTTTTATTTGTATAATTGTATGTCTAATTTTTGTGGCAATAATGTTTCTCCTACTCTAATAAATAAATAACGTTGTATGCAATATGGTATAAGCTGTGCAGACCTATAATAGGCATGCATACCAGTGAATAGATTTTAATGTAATTTATAATAATACTCTTGTATGTAATGCTGTTGGTGTGCCAATAAATAAATAAAATAGAAACTTACAAAAGTTTAGGAGTGGGGGCTTGTTTGAAATAGATATTTTTTATTTGTTAAGGAAAAAAATATATGGAAATGATGGCCAAAAAAATTTAATATAATTTATGTGGTCTTAAACCCTAATTTTGTGTGTGTAGAGTGTGTGTTATATATATATATATACTTTTTCAGTCATAGGTACTATTTAAAGGTCCTTTGAGGGATCAATAACAATTACTATTAAAAAACTTTTCTTTTCTTTTTTTTCAATAAGCGCTTCAGTCACGAAAATTATCCCAAGGGAACTTTCACTTGGGATGAAAAGTATCCTATGTGCAATTCCAGGATATAGTCTAACCATGAATCAAGTTTTATCGAAATCGGACTAGCCGTTCGAACGTAAATATGTAACAAACAGCCATGGAGGTTCTTCCCGATTCTTCTAATAGGACACGACCAATTTAGAACCGTGCACTAACTTCTGAAGTTTCATAAGTGCCTATGTAGGCCCGTGTGAAATAAAAACATTTTTGATTTTAATCTATACTAATATTATAAAGAGGTAAAATTTGTAAGTTTGTATGTAGGGGGTAATCTCTGGAACTACTGGTCCGATTTGAAAAATTCTTTCAGTGTTAGATAGCCCATTTATCGAGGAATGCTATAAGCTATATACCATCACGCTACGACACACGGGAGCGGAGCAGTAACGAAAAATGCGGGTGAAACCGCAGGGGACAGCGAGTTTCAAATATACACATACACTAGCGCTCGCTGGCGAGAAGTTTTATTTGATTGTTAGACCATCTCGATGATCCTCGATGGTTTCGACATTAACTCGAGTCCGACTCGGCTGGCGCATGGCGCGTTCATCATCATCATCATCTCGCCAGAAAGACGTCCACTGCTAGACATAGGCCTCCCCCAAGCGTCCACATACCCACATTCCCCATGACTCTCGTCATCGGTCCACCTCGTGGGAGGCCTTCCAACGCTACGTCTTACGGTACGTGGCCGCCACTCCAGAACCTTTCGTCCCCATCGACTATCCGTTCTGCCTATTAAGCCGGTACGGGCTACTAGTACATTATATGCATAATAATTATAGTAGAGTACAATACCCGGCAAGTAACTTGTCAAGATTTTGACGTAGTGGGGGTAAATTCGCGCATGGTACATAAAAAAGCGAAAGAGCGAACGGGACGTGGACGTAATGCGGGGGCAAAAGTCGACTAACGCACCAATCATAGACTAGACTACTATTATAATACTGCACCTATCGCACGCCGGATCGGCGCTGTCACATACCCCGCGTCCCGCTTGACCACCAAACACATCTAAAAAAGACGTGTGTCACTCGGAGACTGCCGCGGTAAAGCTATTGCATAGCATTTTTTATCAACTTATGCAATTATAACTATTTATTTATTTTACCTATACACCTATATACTTTTTCACAAACAGCTGATTACGGTAGTTTTCCAATACAACCAATGCCACCTAAAGGCGGGTTGCTGAACTAAAGAGACAAGCGTGATATTTTCAAAAAGTCATTAAAAGTTCTGGTCTTTATCGATAGATGGCTGTGCCGGTTGGAGTAGGAGGTGTTAGGTTTTTTTTCGTTACGGAATTTCTGGATTCGGTCCCCACATTCAAGGTCCGCGATAGAAGCTATGCAATAGCTTAAATACGATTTCTGCGCAACTAACGACTCTTGCCAACTTACGTGCCGGGAATTGTAACACTGAATTTTGCACCCATGCCAGCCGGGGTATGTCGCTAGTCTATATACGTTGTCACGACATCACATGAAAACGGCTTGACCGATTTGGCTGATTTTTTTTTTAAATGTTCCTTGAAGTTCAATGATGGTTCTTACGGAGAGAAAAATTCAAAAAAAAAAGTTAGGTAAAGTAGGGTAGGTAGGGTAGTGTAGGGTAGTGTAGGGTAGTGTAGGGTAATGTAGGGAAGTGTAGAGTAGTGTAGTGTAGGGTAGGTAGGGTAGTTTAGGGTAGGTAGAGAAGGTAGGGTAGGGTAGCGTAGGATATGTAGGGTAGTCAATTGACGGGAGCGAAGCCGCGGGTACAAGCTAGTAATAGATAAAACTAAAAGTATATCTTACTTCAAAGGTTACTCTGTACTGTAACCGAGGAAAAAGTAAAAAGGTTAATATTAGTAAATTTGAGATTTTTTTTAGCAAACTAAAAAGTGTTGAATAGACCCGAATATGTTGTTTTTTAGAACTGATACTAAAAATGAACTGCGCATCGCGCAAGCAAAGTTCTCCACGCGATTTGAATAGATACAACAGCCCGAAATCATCTATCGGCCAGTAGCCCACCGGACAGAACACCCGTCCGGTCGGAGGATCCTCCCTTTTCAACGGAAGTATGTGGTAACTCTCTGTTCCATATACTTCTAAACCTTCTAAATCAAAACTAAACGGTATGAATTTACTTCAGGCAAAATTAAACTTAACTATTTGAAAAAAAAAATGCCTTATTTGCAATGACAATCTTTTTCCACTTGTTTCAAAAAGTACTATTAGGTACTTACACCCTGAAAGTAAAAATAGACATTAGATTATCATTTAAATAAAATCATGTACGTATTTACAATCTTATTATTATGCAGAGAAATAACATGAAAAATAAAAATACTTAATTAATTAAAACTGTATAATTATACTATCTCTCACTTTAAACTAAAATATGGCGTCAAAAAATTCCTCCGCATCACTGTCCACTGGAAGTGTGCCCAAAAAACTGGCGGCATTGCCACGTTGTATGGCAATGCTTAATCTCTGACCAAGTTGTACGTATTTAACCATGTCGACTTCCAGTCAAGCCGGATTTAGCTGAATACCAGTATTTTACGAGGAGCGGCTGCCTACCAGACCTCCACAACCCATTAACTGGGGTATCACGGTACTTCATGGCAAGACTAGGGTCAGATTTATTGGCTTCTGACTATCCGTAACGACTGCCAAAGATCTACATATGACAGCGGGGACCTACGGCTTAGCGAGCTTTCCGAGGCACGAAAATTCTACCAGATTTTTTTTTCTTTTTCTGGTAGACCGTCTTATTTTAAAGTCTAACTAAGAAAAGGGAAATCATTAAATAGCTATGTCCACACTGTGCCCTTTTTTGTTCATCAAGGGCATGCGTCATAGCGCAGTCAATAGCGCAAGTCGGGCACGCCTTTGACGCATGTGCAATGATAGTTGAAAGCGTAGTGCGCGCTGTGATACACTCATTCAATTGGGAACGCATTCAATTGTTGAAAATGACTAACGAAGTTGAATAGGAAGATGAAGACGAAAGTTGAAGATGAAAGGGCACAGTGTGGACATAGCTAATGACTTCTGAATCATCAAATATTTTATTTTGTTACTTACAGGTCGAAAGTGAAAATAAAAATCTGAATACAATTAAACATTCAATGCTTCCTTTTTTTAAGTGGTTAATCATCATAAAGACTTTTCCTGCTTATTTATTTAAAAAAAATATTATAATTACTCCAAATACTAAATGACTTGAGCTCTTAAGTTATAAAAAGCTCAAGTCTTATTAACGCCCGTTTTCAATAATCTATCTATCTACAGTTGCAGCTACTGAAGATAAACAAATCTCTCCTTTTGCCCTTACTTGCTTTCCTATAACCTACCGACGGTTAGCATTTCCTACCAAAGTTGTGGATGTTTCTTTTTTTGTTATTATTGATAGGCTCGCGCTTGACCGCATCTCACCTGATGGTAAGCGATCATGTGGTCGACGATGGAGCACGCTTACCGAGAAGCAACCTATTCACTCTTGACTTAAAGACCCCTAGGTTGTAGCTATCAGGAAACACAGACCACGGCAGGGAATTCCACTCTTTAGCTGTACGCATAATGAGTATGAGTACATGCCCTATGGCAGCACGGATTCGAATACCATCCGGATAGGTTCGGACCTGATCACAAGGTCCGATAAGTTCAGGTACCTTAGATCCGTGCTGCACGAGTCTGGCAACGTAGACGACGATGTCCAAGCACGCATAGGCGCGGCTTGGGCGAAGTGGCGCGAGGTTACGGGCGTTGTATGCGACCGCAAAATGCCTCCGAAGCTCAAGGGGCAGATATATAAATGCATCATACGGCCTGTCCTTCTTTACGGCGGCGAGTGTTGGCCAGCACTGGGCAGACACACCCAGGAGCTTCGCGTCACGGAGATGAAGATGCTGAGGTGGATGAGCGGCGTAACGCGATCCGATCGCATACGCAATTCATACATCCGAGGTAGTCTTGGTGTCCGTGACGTGGGGGAAAAACTGCAAGAGTGTCGTCTGCGATGGTATGGCCACATCATGCGCCGCCCTAGGGAGTACGTTGGTCGGAGATGCATGGATATGGCTGTCCTTGGGGCTAGGTCCCGTGGTCGCAACCGCAAGCGCTGGCTGGACGTCGTCAAGTCTGACATGAGAGCCAATGGCCTTGCTGGGAAGGATGTTTTCGACCGGGCAAAGTGGAGCAGACTTAGTCGGAAGGCGGACCCTGGCAATGGCCGGGATTAAACGCCAGGTAGAAGAAGAAGAAGAAGAAGCTGTACGCATAATAAATAAACTCCCAAAACACTTTTTACGTTTGGGTGGGATGTTCACCATGTACCGGTGGTGCATTGTCTAGTGGTCCGATGATGAAACGGGCTTTAAGGAATTAAGTTGTGTAATTCCTGTGCACACTCTCCGAAATGCAAACGATAGAAAACCAACAGGCTAGCAACTCGACGTCGATGCTCCAGACTTTGAAGCTTCGACTCGAAGAGCGCATCATTATCGATGATCTTCTTGGCTCGCTTCTCGATCTAGGTACACTAATATTTTTTTTTTGTTTGTATGAGGTAATCTGTGGAAGTAGTGGTCCGATTGCTGATTTTTTTTCACCAATAGAAAGCTGCTGTATTCCTGAGTGACATAGGCTATATTTTTTGTACGCGGGCGAAACTACGGGCTAAAGCTAGTATATTATATCATTGGATTAATTTTTAATTTTTTTTATTTACAGATTACAAATATACAGGGTGTTTAGTTCATCGTGTGCCAAATTAATATGGTCGACTGGAGGGGTCATCTGCTATCCTTTCAGACCCCCAAACACTACCCATGTCCTGTGGATTTTTTTTCATCGAGTTTGTAGTATTTTTTGAAAAACAGACCCGAATTTTACATTCAAATACAAATATTAAAAAATGTATAAGACGTAGAGCCTGAATTTTAGTTGTATTTAGACGTATATTGTAGAAAGGTACTTTTAAATACAAAATTAGTGATATTAGCCATCTAGATTTTTTTAAATTTAATCGCAAAGTTTCGGACTTAAATTAAAGCTGTTCATGTTACAGCTATTTACATGGCTGCAAAAAAAGAACCAAAAGAGATTGAGATCTTCAAACTCTCACAATAATTCTCTAGTCCATCCTCTTGCTAGTGATGTACCACATGCCATAAAAATCTTTTTGCAACTATGTGAAATCGCTAGTTTTGTGAATCAAGTCGCATAAAATTAACATTCAAAATTGTGAATTGAAAAATTATTTTCGCAAAATTGGTACCTGAAACACCTACTTAATCTGTTATATCACTCTTAGAAGGTGAAATCTGTCTCATATCTCACTTTTTGTTGGTTTTATCAGAAACAAAAAAATAAAATTACATATTTACAGTAAATTCATAATTTTTATAAATACTGCTCAAATTTTGGCCTCTGTTGCAAATGCAAGCCCGACACCTGTTTCGTATTTCGACACTCAGTTTTTCTAGGTCTACACTTGAACGAAATGTCTGGGGAACCTGTCAAAGAGCTGGTATACGCCACGGAGGTTCCAACTAGGGAAGCACTACTTCAAAGCATTGAAACGGCTTTCAATACAATTAAGGAGGGAAAACGACCTCATACAACAACTGTGTGTCAAAATACAAAACAGATGTTGGGCCTGCATTTGCAACAGAGGCCAAAATTTGAGCAGTATTTATAAAAAATATGAAATTACTGTAAACATGTAATTTAGTTTTTTTTTTCCAGTAAAACCAACGAAAAATGAGACACGAGACAGATTTCACCTTCTAAGAGTGGTATAACAGATTAAGTAGGTGTTTCAGGTACCAATTTTGCGAAAATAATTTTTCAATTCACAATTTTGAATGTTAATTTTATGCGACTTGATTCACAAAACTAGCGATTTTACATAGTTGTAATAAGATTTTTATGGCATGTGGCACATCACTAGCAAGAGGATGAACTAGAGAATTATTGTGAGAGTTTGAAGATCTCAATCTGTTTTGGTTCTTTTTTTGCAGCCATGTAAATAGCTGTAACATGAACAGCTTTAATTTAAGTCCGAAACTTTGCAATTAAATTTTAAAAAATCTAGATGGCTAATATCACTAATTTTATATTTAAAAGTACCTTTCTACAATATATGTCTAAATACAACTAAAATTCAGGCTCTACGTCTTATACATTTTTTAATATTTGTATTTGAATGTAAAATTCGGGTCTGTTTTTCAAAAAATACTAAAAACTCGATGAAAAAAATTCCACAGGGCATGGGTAGTGTTTAGGGGTCTGAAAAGATAGCAGATGACCCCTCCAGTCGACCATATCAATTTGGCACACGATGAACCAAACACCCTGTATATTTATACAAAATAAAAAACCCTAAAGAACTAACTAAAAGAAAACTAAAAAATGGCGTCGAAAAACTCCTCCGCATCGCTGTCGACTGGTAATGTACCCAAAAGGCTGGCAGCATTGCCACGCTGTATGGCAATGCTTATTCTCTGGCCAAGATAAAAGCCAGCCCTCGGGTCACGCGAAGTGTCAACAAGGCGTTTTGAGAGTTCTTTAAACAATTGGTGGGCGCTCGGACCACACGATCCGAGAGTTTCAACCCCAAACGGCTCGAATATATAATTACCTACTAGGTTATTGTATTTTCGCCGTTTGAGGTTCTCCGCAGTCGCAGCGGCAGCACCAGCACAGCACAACGAGCTAGGAACATGAGATGGCGCGAAAGTATCGACACAAGTAGCGTCCCACACTTAAGGCCTACCCATCTTCCAAGGAAATAAAGACATACCGTCCGGTCTCTTGCCATCGTCGCGTGCCAGGCCATGGGGTTCTAATACGGCCGGAACGCCGACGCTGACAAGAGCGCGTCGGATGATGTCGTTGATATTCCCATGCCGCGCTATGCGACCCGCACTACGGCTGCATGAAAGACCGTGGTGTCCGAGGCTGTTGACAACTTCGCCACAGTGGCAGCGATGAGGAGAACAACAGGGAGCGCCAAGACGAAGGGAAACAAATTATTGGATAGATAGAATGTTACTGTTTATCGGGGATAGCTATCTATCTATGAACTATGTTATTGAAAACGGGCGTTAATGAGAACACAAGTTTAAGTTTCTTATAACACTAGGCTATGTCCGATAATACTATATTTGATTCCTTGTGTCAATGTAAGGGCGCTTTCAATTTATGCGTTTGTAAGCGGCCTGCTACGGTGCCGAAGCGGTGCGTTAGTCGTACTGCGTACGGAGGACCGCTATTTTCCATACAAAGTGCACCGTCCTGTTGTCGAGCGTTCGCAGTACCGGCGCCGCACTGTTGCCGTACCGCGTTTTGTATGAAAAAAGACGATCGTCCGTGAGTAGTACGTCTAACGCACCGCTTTGGCACCGCAGCGGTCCGACACGAAACGCATAAATTGAAAGCGCCCTATGCGTGGTATTTACTTGTGAAATTCTGTAGATCTATGGAAACATTACTTACCCCTTCACCGCTCTGCAAATATAAAAAAAAATATACGATTAACTTTCACATCAAAATAATCTCGATAAGTATACTTTTTTTTATTAGTATGACGAAAAAAAAGAATCTATCAGTTGAATTCTTCAAACAGTATATAATAGACTCTATAATAGTATAGAGTCTAGAAAGTAGTACTTTACAAAACCCGTACGGTTAGTCCGTACGGCTTTTGTAAAGTACTACTTTCTAAAGTACCCGTCACGAGAAGCTATAAATTATGTAAACAAACATCTTTTACTAAGTAACCATATTCTATCGACATGAAATATAGACGGGTTATATGAAAAGTAACAACCTATTTAATTTAGTCGGATCATATTTTAACGATTCAAAGCGCTATCGTTTTTTGTTTCTTGGTCCGTCGCAGGGATTGTAAACTATCGGGACACCATTTTGAAATAAACGCGTCATTCGAATGCGTACGGGTTTGTTTCATTGCTTTGCATAGGTATATCGCGGATCTGGTTGTTATTGTTATAAATCGATGAGATGATTGTTAAAACTGTAGACAGCTTCGTGATACATGTCACTGATTCTGACACAGAAATGGAAACATCTGAATCTGACGAATAATTATTCCTAAATAATATATGTTAATTAATATTGTTACTTAATAATTTATTAAATCTTAAACAAATTCATTTTTTTTGTTAGTCCAAATGTTGTGAACTCCTGAACACTTGTTTACAAAATTTATAGCTTCTCATGACGGTTACTTTAGTCTCTCTACTTATTCACATCTATGGGATTCTAAACTTGTACATTACCACTGTCATAAGTTTACAAATGACAGCTGCCGACTGCTACTGATTTGATGATGAAGAAAATATAAATGACTAGCTGTCCCCTGCGGTTTCACCCGCATTTTTCGTTACTGCTCCGCTCCCGTGGGTTGTAGCGTGATGGTATATAGCCTATAGTATTCCTCGATAAATGAGCTATCTATCACTGAAAGAATTTTCCAAATCGGACCAGTAGTTCCAGAGATTACCCCCTACATACAAACTTACAAACCTACAAACTTACAAACTTACAAATTTTACCTCTTTATAATATTAGTATAGATATAGATTGGCCATGTATGAGTTGGATTTTGGCACACATAACAAATGACGACAAAAATCACGGGTGTAGTATGGGCTCTCTGTAAATATACATTTTAAAATTTCAACTGTACAGCTATCACGGTTTATGAGATACAACCTGGTGACAGACAGACGGACGGACAGCGGAGTATTAAGAACAGGGTCCCGTATTACCCTTAGGGTCATCATCATCTGCTTAGCCTTTTCCCAACTATATTGGGGTCGGCTTCCAGTCAAGCCAATGGGGTAACACGGTACTTCATGGCAAGACTGGAGTCAGATTTACTGGCTTCTGACTATCCGTAACGACTGCCAAAGATCTACAAATAACAGCCGGGACCTACGGCTTAACGTGCTTTCCGAGGCACGGAGGAAACTCGTTATGTTAAGATGGTCACCCATCCTTAAAAATTTTGCTTATTCCTATCGGCACGATATTCCCCACTTTGCCCACTTTTAAGATTATATTGCACACGGAAACATTACTTACAGACTCTTTCTGTAAGTAAAAAAAAAATTGATAAACTTTTATAATGATAATTATCAAAAAACATATACATACCACTTACAATGTGTTGTTTTGAAAGTGTATGGCATTATGGGAGGTTGTAAAAAAGTCACAAATCTATACTAATATTATAAAGAGGTAAAATTTGTATGTTTGTAAGTTTGTATGTAGGGGGTAATCTCTGGAACTACTGGTCCGATTTGAAAAATTCTTTCAGTGTTAGATAGCCCATTTATCGAGGAATGCTATAGGTATATCATCACGCTACGACCCACGGGAGCGGAGCAGTAATGAAAAATGCGAGTCAAACCGCAGGGGACAGCTAGTAATCATATAAAAATACAATATTTGGTCAATAATTAATAATAAATATTTTTTTTTTTTTTTTTAATATTTTTTTTCAGAATAACTCTCTAAACAAACGTGCGGGAAGTGCTAGTGTGCTTTGTGTCAATGAACTAGTATTTGTGTGTGTGAAACTTAGTTATAGGACGAGTATCAGACTGGCCGCGTTGTAGTTACTCAGATACCCGCGAAACGAGACACAATAGTAAAACAATAACAGCGCGGTCTCATAGGACCGGTTGGGGATTCAAACGTTAATAAATGTAGTTCACACGTACCGAATTCCATAATGAAAAAATAAATAAAAAAATTACCTACTCATTTTATTATTGATTCGGGTCGAGTATCACTAACATAATTACCTCCCGAAATGCCATACACTTTCAAAACAACACATTGTATAGACATATACAGACATATCACATGCATGCATGAAGCAAATAACTGGTGGAGTGCGCGTACGATGCTATTGCGCTCACCAAACATATGCAAAAACTAGTAGAAGCGGCAGGAGCAAATGCAGTATGCACGTCACGTGCTCCCGATTTTTAAGCGAATCAAATGAAAGGTACACGACTTGACCTTGAACGGACCAATAGCAGCCGCGCATTTTTCTTCGTCCCCCGGCCCGCCGTGGTGAGTTGTTTACTTAGAAGAAATCGGGCTATGCGCTCTCTAGTAGTTATATTCTCTATGCATGCATGGGATATCGTATGTCATCCAAGTTTGGTTCTCCCGGCGTGTCCTGTGCCAGTTTCCAAGATAGTTTTATAATATTCCCACTGCTGGGACTCAGGCCTCCTCTCTTGGAGCGGGAGTGGACCGTAATCCACCACGCAGGCCAAGTGCAGGTTGGTGGAGTAGTAGTAATATTTTTATTCAACAACGAGCTGTCCCCTGCGGTTTCACCCGCATTTTTCGTTATTGCTCCGCTCCCGTGGGTCGTAGCGTGATGGTATATAGCTTATAGCATTGCTCGATAAATGGGCTATTTATCACTGAAAGAATTTTTCGAATCGGACCGGTAGTTCTAGAGATTACCCCCTACATGCAAACTTACAAATTTTACCTCTTTATAATACGAGTATTAGTATAGACAAGTTGTGTCGAACAGATTGATAAATTATAAAATAACTAGCTTTTACCCGCGGCTTTGCTCCCGTCAAAAGACTATCCTACATATCCTACGCTACCCTACCCTACCTTCTCCACCTACGCTACACTACACTACCCTACACTACCCTACACTACCCTACACTACCCTACACTACCCTACACTACCCTACCTACCCTGCTTTAACATCACTTTTTTTTTTTAGAATTTTTCTCCCCGTAAGAACCATCATTGAACTTCAAGGAACATTTAAAAAAAAAAACAGCCAAATCGGTCAAGCCGTTTTCATGTTATGTCGTGACAACGGAAAACGGGTTTCATTTTTATATATATTAAAACGTCCTTAAAACTAAATTAATACCAATTGTAAAATATGGGACAATATGTCTGCTAATTTTTGGTTCTATGACATGCCAAAACTGACATGAGGAAACACAAAGTTTTCCTTCACCGTTTCGAGTGCAGCAGTGATGATTTGATGAAATAAATTAAACAAAGTAATGCGCCTGTCTGGGTTTGAACCAGCGACCTACAACTTGTAAGTCGGGACGGTTACCACTGGGCTTTCACTGCTCTGTTTATGAGAGCGATCTTGATAAAATAAACGACGCAAACACTCCATTTGGGATGCAAACCGGCTATGGGTGACTCGAACTCACAAAATACTTTTTAAATATATATTTTTTTAATGGTATAACTAGTGCTTGACTTTTTTTATGTTAGGGGAATCATCATAATGACTTCTCCCACTCTTGAGCGGAGCGGGAGGGTGTGTCAGACTCTTACTGACTAAACCCCTACCCTGTTCCTTCGTTGCCTTCAATTTGGGGGACACGGCTTCGGCTCTGCCGGGCCCCTACAGTTTGCTGATATCTCCTTCAGGCGCGCGTGAAACAGAACGCGCCGTTGACGACTGGGCTCGGTCCAGATTATTACCAGACTGCCGCGAACTCGCGCCTACGGTGGTCGGAAATCAGGATCGGGATCTTAGCGGCGTGAAGACCGTCACGCGCTCGCGGTCAGCAGCCTCCTTCACTAGCATTACTGCTTCGCAGGAGGAGGCGACCGCCTGCCACCCCGCCTCGCTCCAGACCATGGCCTGAACCAGGGCCCGGCGTGAGAGGTCGCCGCCGTCGATAGCCTCCACAAGGACACGGCGGTGCTCCGCCCAAGCGGGGCACACCTCTATGGTGTGCTCCACCGTGTCCTCCGGGCGGTCCACACAGTGGTGACACCCGGACGTCCTCTCCTGCTTGATCCGATGCAGGAAACATCCGAACTTACCGTGTCCGGTGAGAACGAGAGGACGCCGTGACCTCTTTCCAACCACTCCTCAAAGAGGGGACTTACCGCCTCAATGACGGCGTACCCAAACTAGTGCTTGACTGCGATCCCATCTTATGGTGAGCAGTAATGCAACCGGTAATGACAAAGCGCGCTAGTCTATTTGCCGACAGAAATATTACATACCTCTTTATTATCGTGAGTTACGACGTCGTCGTCCTAAAAAAACAATATAGTAGTATTATAAAAAACACTAGGCAAGTGCCAAGTAGTGTAACGCCCGTTTTCAATAACCTACCGCAGTTCATAAATAGATAGCTATCTCCGATAAACAGTAGATTCTAGTTGTCAATGTCACAACTTTTGGTAGGGAATGCTAACCGTCGGTAGGTTATAGGAAAGCAAGTAAGGGCAAAAGGATAGATTTGTTTATCTTTAGTAGCTGCAACTTTAGATAGATAGCTTATTGAAAATGGGCGTAAGTCAGATTCGCGCTCTGACGGTACTTTTTTTCAGTTGGAGAATCATCAGAATGAAATTTCTACGAGTTTTCAAGCGCCAAAATTCGCAGAGCCTAACTTCAGACTCGCCAACTTATAACGGCTGTACTTTATTTAATAAGTGTTATGTAGTATATACTTACATCGTATCCCTAAAGATGATAAGAAAACATGTATTTTTAAATATGAAATGGTTTTTCGAATAATTTTATAAGCATTAGCATTATCGGCCTTCTAATGTTCCCACAGCTGAGACTCAGGCCTCCTCTATAGAAGAGGGAATGGGCCATAATCCACCGCGCGGGCCCAGTGCGGATTGACGTATGTCACATGTCTTCGAATTTTTTGGTTCTAGGACAGGCCGGTTTCCACACGATGTTTTCCTTCACCGTTTTGAGAGCAGTGCAGTTGATGAAATAAAATACACAAAGTAATGCGCCTGACTGAGTTTGAACCCGCGACCATCAACTTACAAGTCGGGGCAGTTCCCACTAGGCCACCACGGCTCTCATTTTATAAACTAATTTACTAATTATTACTTATTTACAATATTACAACCTAAAAGTTATTTGTAAAATATTCCTATGCATAAATTGAATATTTTACTTTTACTTTATCATTCCGACATACGGAGGGTATTAGACCTTATAATCCGGTCACATTAACTTGACGCATCTCTGAAATGATCACATCCCCCCGCTTCCCCCCGCATTCCCTTAGCTCGCCCGGCAAGTGTCAGGTATGCTCAGCATCTTTGTTATCGATACGCGCGTCGATAATTTGGCTAGTTCTCTGTTGTTGTTATATTGTTTTTGGACATTACACATCGACGCCAAGCGTCAAGTAATGCGACCGAGTTGTAAGTTGTTGAGACTTCTACGGCCTAAGCGTTTCGCCTCGTTGTTTATACCGCGTACATGGAAGGACTGGTGCGACTTGCGACTTTGGTTTACCAGTCTGGGTATAATTTGGGTGTCTTCAAAGCTAGAGTGAATGAGCTCTTAATAAACTAGTGCGCCTCAACGTAAGAAGAAGGATTGGAACAATTTGCCTGTTGCGGTCTTTCTGTCCGATTATAATTTGGGTATCTTTAAGACTAGAGTGAATAAGCTCTTAATAAACTAGTGCGCCTCACCATCAACGATTGCATCACTGCTTACCATCAGGTGGGATTGCAGTCAAGCACTAGTTTATGGTATATAAAAAAAACGTCAACGATTGCACCGCAACAGTCCAAGTTTCTCCACATATCAAAATGTACAATTTTGCTACTTACACTCTGAAAGTTGAAAAAAATCGGATTACTATTTAAATAAAATTATCTACGCATTGCATTTAGCATTTTCGGCCTTGTAATGGTTCTAAGAGAGGGAATGGGCCGTAATCCACCACTTGGGCCCAGACCGGATTTGTGGATGACACATTTCATGTCGTCTAATTTTTGGCTCTAGGCACAGAAATCCAAAATTTAGATTTCTGTAGTTCTAGGACATGCCGGTTTCCTCACGTGGTTTTCCTTCACCGTTTTGAGAGCAGCGGTGATGAAATAAATTACACAAAGTAATGCGCCTGACTGAGTTTGAAACCGCGACCTACAACTTACAACCGACAGAAATATTACATACCTCTTTATCATCGTGATTTACGACGTCGTCGTCCTAAAAAAACAATATAGTAGTATTATAAAAAACACTAGGCAAGTGCCAAGTAGTGTAACGCCCGTTTTCAATAACCTACCGCAGTTCATAAATAGATAGCTATCTCCGATAAACAGTAGATTCTAGTTGTCAATGTCACAACTTTTGGTAGGAAATGCTAACCGTCGGTAGGTTATAGGAAACCAAGTAAGGGCAAAAGAATAGATTTGTTTATCTTTACTAGCTGCAACTTTAGATAGGTAGCTTATTGAAAATGGGCGTAAGTCAGACCCGCGCTCTGTCGGTACTTTTTTTCAGTTGGAAAATCATCAGAATTACTTCTTCCTCTTGGGCAGGCGTTTCATACTTTTTTCTGACAAAACCACATACTGTTCCTTTTTTTCCTCCATTCCAGGGTCACGAGTTTACTTTTCGGAATCCAATTCATGGCCTGCTGGGCCCCTACATTTTGCTGACATCTCTTTGAGGCGAAGAAAATAGTTCAATTCTCAAATCACTGGGCCACCAATTTTGATACTAATCATCAAATTGCGAGATTAAATTATTCATATTATGGTACTTACATCCTGAAAATTTTAAGAGCAATCGGATTACGATTTGAACGAAAAAGATGTGTGTCATCATCATCATCAGCCTAGCCTTTTCCCAAATATATTGGGGTCGGCTTTCAGTCAAGTCGGATTTAGCTGAATACCAGTATTTTACGAGGAGCGGCTGCCTACCAGACCTCCACAACCCATTAACTGGGGTAACATGATACATGGCAAGACTGTAGTCAGTTTTACTGGCTTCTGACTATCCGTAACGACTGCCAAAGATCTACAAATGACAGCCGGGACCTAAGGCTTAATGTGCTTTCTGAGGCACGGAGGAAGCTCGGTATGTTAAGATGGTCACCCATCCACAGACCAACCTTGGCAAGCGTTGCTTAACCTTGAAGGTCGACCCGTGCGGCTGTTATTACCTAGCCACGAGCTCCTCCTTCATGCAGTCTCACTACCATGGTCTAGCACTTGACTTTAGGTACTGATCCGACCGGCTGTTATTAGGGTACGGCCGTTATAAGTTGGCGAGTCTGAAGTTAGGCTCTGCAAATTTTGGCGCTTGAAAACTCGTAGAAAAATAAAGGTTTTAGAAAAATAAATGCAACTTGCAGTTGTTATTGCTGTTAAAAATTGTTATTGACATTTTTTTTAAACCCGTATTTTTCTACGAGTTTTCAAGCGCCAAAATTCGCAGAGCCTAACTTCAGACTCGCCAACTTATAACGGCCGTACTTTATTTAATAAGTGTTATGTAGTATATACACACATCAAAAGTGTCTAGGGATCAAGCATTTTTATGCGGATTTCTTGAGATTGAGATGTGGCTTTGTAATAAATTTATGATTTTATAAATTTATATGGATCCTTTTTGGTGCATTTCATAATTTGAATCAGGAACTGTGAATCAAATTCGAGTAAAAGATGAAAATCAGCTGTCAATATTTTCCCTATAAAAACATACAACGCATTGAAGACATTATTAGTGCTACTGTTTCCCTACTACTAACCAACGTTATTATGGAGCGGCGACGTCATTTAAGCAGGGAAGAAATGCTCAGAGCCGTGGGAATGATAGAAGCTGGTTCCCGGCAACGTACTGTGGCTTTAGCTCTGAATACAAGTCAGAGTGTTATCAGTCGACTTTGGACACGTTACCGAAGCACTGGTACCGTGGCTGAGCGTCATGGAGGACGGTATCGCTGCACCACACGGATACAAGACCGATACATTCAAATCTTAACTCGAAGAGCTCCAACAATAACCGCCATGATGTTAGCCGTGAGGCTTCATCACTCTTCAGGGAACTTAATTAGCGACCAAACAGTCAGAAACCGCTTGCATAAAGTGAACCTTCATTCCCGAAGACCGCTACGGGTACCACCTATAGCAATGCACAATCGTAGGATTCGATATCAATGGGCTCTTGAACACAGAAATTGGGCAGAAGAACAATAGCGTTTCGTGTGCTTTTCTGATGAGTCTCGTTTTGGTATGAGACCGGATACAAGACGTATACGACACTGGAGAACCCCTGGACGCCAACAGCGATTAAAATCCTGCCAGGAAGTCCATCCTTATAGTGGTGGAACCATCATGGTATGGGCGGGTATTTGGATCGGCGGAAGAACTGAGTTGATTTGGATCAGAGGCAACCTCAACGCTCAAATTTATGCTGAGACGATTGTATCAGACGTCATCGTTCCTCTACAAGTGCAAATCGGTCACTTATTTCAGTTAATGTATGATAATGCACGACCGCACACCGCAAGAGTTGTAAGACGGACTCTCGCCGCAGCTAACATCAATGTCCTGCCCTGGCCTGCTCAGTCGCCAGACTTGAACCCGATTGAGCATGTATGGGATATGCTACAGAGAAGAGCTCTGCCGAATATGGAGGGTATCCAGTCGCAAGAAGACCTTTTTTTGTTGTTGCAACGAACATGAGCGGCCATTCCACAGCGTGATTTGGATGAACTCATTTTGAGTATGCCAAACCGATGTTCTTGTGTTGTTAGTGTTCGCGGTAGAAACACGGATTATTAATTGTTTAAGTTACCCAATAAAATTTTAAAGAAAACTGTTATTTCAGTCTTTTTTTCGAACTTTAATGTTAGTGGTTCAAATGTCAAAAATCCCTTTATTAGAAAAATGGCAAATTTCTTTATTAATGCAAAGGTGACTTGGTTTATCGTTACTGTGACAAACGAAAACACTTTATTTGATGAATCCTTAAAGAAAATTTTAATTAATATCAATCAGGAGAAAAGTTATTGCAAAAATATATGTTGATCCCTAGACACTTTTGATGTGTGTACTTACATCGTATCCCTAAAGATGATAAGAAAACATGTGTTATTAAATATGAAATGGTTTTTCGAATGATTTTATTTTAATTTTATAAGCATTAGCATTATCGGCCTTCTAATGTTCCCACAGCTGGGACTCAGGCCTCCTCTATAGAAGAGGGAATGGGCCATAATCCACCGCGCGGGCCCAGTACGGATTGACGTATGTCACATGTCTTCGAATTTTTTTGGTTCTAGGACATGCCGGTTTCCACACGATGTTTTCCTTCACCGTTTTGAGAGCAGTGCAGTTGATGAAATAAATTACACAAAGTAATGCGCCTGACTGAGTTTGAACCCGCGACCATCAACTTACAAGTCGGGGCAGTTCCCACTGGGCCACCACGGCTCTCATTTTATAAACTAATTTACTAATTACAACCTAAAAGTTATTTGTAAAATATTCCTATGCATAAATTGAATATTTTACTTTTAATTTATCATTCCGACATACGGAGGGTATTAGACCTTACAATCCAAATCACATTAACTTGACGCATCTCTGAAATGCTCACATCCCCCTGCTTCCCCCCGCATTCCCTTAGCTCGCCCAGCAAGTGTCAGGTATGCTCAGCATCTTTGTTATCGATACGCGCGTCGATAATTTGGCTAGTTTTCTGTTGTTGTTATATTGTTTTTGGACATTACACATCGACGCCAAGCGTCAAGTAATATGACCGAGTCGTACGTTGTTGTTGAGACTTCTACGGCCTAAGCGTTTCGCCTCGTTGTTTATACCGCGTACATCGAAGGACTGGTGCGACTTGCGACTTTGGTTTACCAGTCTGGGTATAATTTGGGTGTCTTCAAAGCTAGAGTGAATGAGCTCTTAATAAACTAGTGCACCTCACCATCAACGATTGCATCACTGCTTACCATCAGGTGGGATTGCAGTCAAGCACCAGTTTATGGTATATAAAAAAAACGTCAACGATTGCACCGCAACAGTCCAAGTTTCTCCACATATCAAAATGTACAATTTTGCTACTTACACTCTGAAAGTTGAAAAAAATCGGATTACTATTTAAATAAAATTATCTACGCATTGCATTTAGCATTTTCGGCCTTGTAATGGTTCTAAGAGAGGGAATGGGCCGTAATCCACCACTTGGGCCCAGACCGGATTTGTGGATGACACATTTCATGTCGTCTAATTTTTGGTTCTAGGCGCAGAAATCCAAAATTTAGATTTCTGTAGTTCTAGGACATGCCGGTTTCCTCACGTGGTTTTCCTTCACCGTTTTGAGAGCAGCGGTGATGAAATAAATTACACAAAGTAATGCGCCTGACTGAGTTTGAAACCGCGACCTACAACTTACAAGTCGGGGCAGTTCCCACTGGGCCACCACTGCTCTCAATTTTATAAACTAACTAGCTGTCCCCTGCGGTTTCACCCGTATTTTTCGTTACTGCTCCGCTCCCGTGGGTCGTAGCGTGATGGTATATAGCCTATATACCATCACGCTACGACCTAATGGGCTATCTAACACTGAAAGATTTTTTTAAATCGGACCAGTAGTTCCAGAGATTACCCCCTACATACAAACTTACAAACATACAAACTTACAAATTTTACCTCTTTATAATATTAGTATAGACTAGCTGTTGCCCGCGACTTCGTCCGCGTTAAGTTCGTTAAACTGCGCAAAAGTAAACAATAATTCTACACTTGCGAATAATTCCGAAAGCATCCAATTCATTCATTTTACTTTCACATAAAACAGTTATTTTCATTCCATTTTTTAGTTGGGAAATAATCCAATGACTTCTCACGCTCTTAGCTGACGCATCAGGACGTGTCAGACTTTTACTGACCAAATCCACTCCTATGTTCTTTCTTTGCCTTGCGTTCCAGGGCCCCAGGAATGCCTTTCAGAAGCGAACCCATAACCCCAGTAGGCTTGGCGACCCTGATGGGTCTCTATGGTTTTGCTGACATCTCCATGAGGCACGCTTGGAACACTACCCGCCGTCGACTCGGTCTCGGTGTAGATATTTGGTTACCGAACGGTCGGACGGCGCGGCGGCGCCCTATTGCTCGCCGTCCGCAAGCCCACTTCTACGGTGGCTGGAAATCGGGGTCGGGATCTTATTTCCTCCACGCTAGGGCGTGAAGGCCATTTCCTCATCCATGCGGCCGCCACCTTGGCTAGATTACTGCTTCTCAGAAGGAGGCAACCGCCTGCTACTACACCCTGCTCTAGACCAGGGCCCGGCGCGAGAGGTCGCTGCAACCGATGACTCCCACGAAAACACGGCGGTGCCTCGTTCAAACGGTGCACACCCTTTCCGTATGCTCCACCGTGTTCTCAGTGCGATCCACATAAAGAGTCACCATTCCACATAATGGTGATCCATATAATGGGTCACCATGAAGATGGAGACGCCGATTGGCTTACGAACATCAACGAAGCAGAAATAATAAGTGAGGGTTGCAGCAGTTGGTGATCTAAATATTTACTTACTCCATGGATAAAGGTGTTTGTTTATGTACATACTCGTATGTCTCTAGTCTATATTACGGTTTAACAAAGATGTACGATTTTAAAATGATTTGCTGACCAAAAAAATCATATCAACCTTGAATGCATTCCAAGCATCACTAAGTAGACACGCTAAGTTCGGGACGTCCCTGCATCGGATCAAGGAGAAAGGACGCCCGGGTGTCGCTACTGTGTGGACCGCCCGGAGGACACGGTGGAGTACACGGTAGAGGTGTGCCCTGCTTGGGCGGAGCGCCGCCGTGTCCTTGTAGAGTCTATCGGCGGCGGCGACTTCTCTTGGTGCTTGAGCGAGGTGGGCCCTGGTAAAGGCCACGGTCCAGCACAGCGCGTGAAGGGGTGGTGAGCGGTCGCCTCCTTCTGCGAAGCAGTAATGCTAGCGAAGGAGGCTGCGCCGCCGCCAAGATCCCGATCACGATTTCCGACCACCGTAGGCGCGGGCTCGCGGACGGCGAGCAGCACGCCGTCCGGCAGTCTGGTATTAACCTGGACCGAACCTAGTCGTCAACGGCGTGTTCTGTTCTACGCATGCCTCAAGGAGATGTCTGCAAACTGTAGGGGCCCGTTAGGGCCAAAGCGTCTGGGGAACACGGAAAATCCGAAAGGTTCTCACCGTGTCCCCCAGATCGAAGGAACGAAGGGGAACGGGGTGGGGTTTAGTCAGTAAGAGTCTGACACGCCCTCCCGCTCCGCCCAAGAGCGTGAGAAATCATTCTGATGATTTTCCTTCTAAAAAATAGCACCACTAAGTATGTGTAAATAGCACTTACGTATGGAGGCTGAAAAAAAAGTGCATAAAGTAGTTTTTAGTTGTCAAAATATATGAATGGTCAGCACAAAGCTGATCCTGAAGTCAATAGAAGGTTTAGTATTTGCCTCTTTTTTATTTGAGGTAGTTATCCAGCTCTAGGTGGAGCAAGTGGTCTTTTGCGGACTAAATTAAGGACTAAGGAATTAAGGAATTTGAAACTGAGGTGTGCAAAAGTTATTAGGTACTTCGGTATATTCTCTCTTTAAAGAGTAACTACAGAGGCGTCATGGCGTTTTCACTTTCTGCATTATGCAAGTACTAAACGAACATGAGTGTTTCGAGAGGTAGATATTTTGGATTCGGCGGGAAGAAAAGGCCAAGTCACCATTTTGCAGAACGCCCGGAAAACACGGCAGACGTTACGGTCGAAGTCTACATCGCTAGGCGGAGCACCGCCATACTGTTTTGGCGTCAGAATCTGAATCCTACTGCCTTAGTTTGGGTCAATGTATGGGGCAAGACCTCCTCTTGCCCTACCAATGGAGTAAACCTGCTATCGTGAGAAAGACATCCTTAAGCCTCCTATTGTCGTGTAGACATTTCTTAGGTGTCATTAGTCACAAAGCGATTCCCGAAGTTTTTAGTTATTTAAATTATCCGTTTATTTAGGCAGATTTTTTACTTGGGGTGATATTTGACTGACGCCTTAATACATCATACGGTGTTTTTTTTCAGCGGGTATTACCTTCTTTACCGAGAGTTAACTTTGCAATTTAAGAATTAAATTAACTCTTGAGAGCGTGCATTTTTACTCAGCAGACTTCACATTATTGATGGTCAAACATGGTTAAACGCAACCTGTGGTGCGATTTTAAACGGGTACAGTTGCCCTTTGCAAACAATTTCTCAAATCAATTCTATCTACCTATACTATGATAGCACAATTCATAAGAAAGAGACTTCGCAACAGACCGTGCAGAAGGAATCGTAATATTTTAATTTCACCATAACTTCAAAACCAAACGTCCAATTTTAATCATTCAAAGACCAAATGTTATCTACATAAACTGTCATCATCATCATCTACCTAGCCTTTTCCCAACTATATTGGGGTCGGCTTCCAGTCAAGCCGGATTTAGCTGAATACCAGTATTTTACGAGGAGCGGCTGCCTACCAGACCTCCACAACCCATTAACTGGGGTAACACGGTACTTCATGGCAAGACTGGAGTCAGATTTACTAGCTTCTGACTATCCGTAACGACTGCCAAAGATCTACAAATGACAGCCGGGACCTACGGCTTAACGTGCTTTCCGAGGCACGGAGGAAACTCGGTATGTTAAGATAGTCACCCATCCACAGACCAACCTTGGCTAACTTTACTTAACCTTGAAATTCGTCATGTGCGGCTGTTATTATCTAGCTACGAGCTCCATATGTATCAAAAAGTACAATTTTGTTACTTACCCACTGAAAGATGAAAAAAATCGGATTAATATTTAAATAAAAATAAATCATGTACTTATTTAAGCATTAAATACTCTATTTTGCTTGCGGCAAGGCAAAATGTATCGGGACTCTCATTATATTATATCAACACCATATCTGTTACCTACAATATTCGCAAATAAATGATTTCTATTTTATTTAAAATTTATTAGTCTAAGGGCCTATTTCACCACCTATGATTATCATCATCTATCCCGGTCACCAGGGAGAGTGGAGACGGCGAGAGATGTCGTGCGGTGTTCCGCAGGGATCGGTACTAGGACCGCCCCTGTGGAACATCGGATACGACTACGTGCTGCGCGGCGACCTCCCCGACGGGGTCAGCGTGGTCTGCTACGCAGACGACACGCTGGTCCTGGCACGGGGAGAGTCGTACCAGGCGGCGGCCGAAACAGCGACACGCGGGGTTGCGACAGTCGTGGAGAGGATCCAGCAACTGGGACTCAAGGTGGCATTGCACAAGTCCGAGGCCATGTGCTTTCATGGCCCTCGGTACGCGCCACCACCGGGTTCCCAAATAACGGTAGGGGGGGTCCACATCGGCGTCGGGTCGGCGATGAAGTACCTGGGACTCGTCCTCGACAGCCGGTGGACTTTCGAGGAGCATTTCCGACGTTTGGCCCCCAAACTGGACAGGTCTGGGGCCGCTCTGAAGCGGCTCCTGCCCAACCTAGGGGGTCCAGACGCCCCCTGCCGGAGGCTCTACGCGGGGATCGTTCGGTCCATGGCCCTTTACGGGGCGCCGGTTTGGGCGCCCCGTAAAGGGCCAGCAAGGAGGCTCGCCACTTCGCGGGAGATCGTGCTGTATCCCCGCACCATCCAGATGGCCATGACCCTCCTACATGTGCGGCTGTTATTATCTAGCTACGAGCTCCATATGTATCAAAAAGTACAATTTTGTTACTTACCCACTGAAAGATGAAAAAAATCGGATTAATATTTAAATAAAAATAAATGAAGTACTTATTTAAGCATTAAATACTCTATTTTGCTTGCGGCAATGCAAAATGTATCGACCTCTCCTTCTATTATATCAACACCATATCTGTTACCTACAATATTCGCAAATAAATGATTTCTATTTCTATTTAAAATTTATTAGTCTAAGGGCCTGTTTCACAATACGTGGTGAAATAGGCAATCATTCCTCGTAAAATACTGGTATTCAGCTAAATCTGGCTTGACTGGAAGCCGACCCCAATATAGTTGCGAAAAGTCTAGGTAGATGATGATGATGAGAATATCGAATTATACAGATTACTGGTAACATATGTAATTTTTTTCAAATGGTACCTAATCTGACTAGAATCAAATTTACTGGCTTCTTACTATCCGTAACGACTGCCAAAGATTTACAAATGACAGCCGGGACCTACGGCTTAACGTGCTTTCCGAGGCACGGAGGAAACTCGTTTTTAAATAAATTCATTATTTGCAGTTGCGAAGTTTCTCCACGTGAATCAAAATGTACAATTTAGTTTCTTACATACTGAAAGTGAAAACAGAGATCAGATTACTATTTAAATAAAATCATGTGTGTGTCCGCGGGAACTAAATGACTTGATTCCATCATCCTGTTTCTACCATGGGACAAACCGTCGTACGGCAAGTATCCACCCTTAAGTACCCGTAAGCGTTTCACTTCGTCATTTGTACCGCATACATTGAAGTACTGGAACAATTTACCTGCTGCGGTCTTCCCGTCCGATTATAATTTGGGTGTCTTCAAGGCTAGAGTGAACAGGCTCTTAATAAACTAGTGTGCCTCACAGTGTGTCAGGCACTATTTTATATCAATTAAAAAAAATCAAATATACGTATTTAACGATTACTCTAAAATAAATTGTTTTTATTACTTACTCCCTAAAAATAAAAAGAAGAATCAGATTAGGTACCATTTGAATAAAAATACATATGTGTACCAGTAATCTGCATAATTCTATATTCTCATTCGTCATCATCTACAGTATTATAAGAGGAGCGGCTGCCTACCAAACCTCCACAACCCATTAACTGGGCTAACACGGTACTTCATGGCAGGACTGGAGTCAGATTTACTGGCTTCTTACTCTAAAATAAACGATTTTTATTACTTACTAAATTCTCCTAAAAATAAAAAGAGGAATCAGATTAGGTACTATTTGAATAAAAATACATATGTGTATATACCTCTTTTCTGATGACAGTGTTGTCACAATTGAGTGTAAAAATAGAGAAACATACAAATATGACATTAACTATTCATTGATTTCAATATTATAATGGCTTAAGGATCCTGCGGAGATCGCTCGCTACTTCGAGTTGAGATGAAAATAAAAGACGTTCGCGGTATATTGCTATCTTTGTTTGGCAAAAACAAATGCGAAATTGCATATGTGTGTGTACGTGTGAGTTGGACAATCTTCACAGCATAATATGGAACAGTTTTGAACTTGACAAAATAATTCCATCAAAAACACAGCTTGTAAAAAACTCAAGTCTCGCAACACTACCTGCTCTTCTACCGTAAAAATATGTGAGATCTATATTATACCAAGTCAAAATATCTTGTATGTTTTAAATAAATGAATTTAGTTTTGTCTGAATCCGAATAACATCATATTATGGTGTAAATATGCTTAAACTGCAAATGATTTTGGTATTACGTTTGTATGGAAAATTGACACTTCGCGCCAGCCTTAATAACAGTAATTTAAAGATAAATTTGAATAAGACTAAAATCACGCATTTTAGCCAACGCACTCCGACATTCATTAATAATCGTGACATAATTTATAACAATAATAATTTTGACGAAGTTGAAACAACAAAATTTTTAGGATTAATAATTGACAATATGCTAAATTGGAAGGCACATATTGAGGCTATAAGCAAGAGGCTTCAGTAGTTAGTGTAGATGCTTTGCTTACCTCATACTACGGACTGGTGGAGTCTATTTTAAGATACGGAATTCGACTGATAGGGAACTAATTTTTAAAACTCAAATAGACGCACAAGGGCGATGTTCAAACTTAAAACAACTCAGAATTGCAAGCCTTATTTTCAAAAATACCTAATATTGACATTGCCTTCCCTGTATATATTGGAAACTGCCATATTCGTAAGAACCAATCACAATTTTTTTTTCTCGTATGGCAGACCGATTTCCTCGAAATAGACGTGACAATACTCAAATTTGCCAATATCAGCACAAAACTGCCCATATGCGTAAAAGTGTATTTTGCATGGCTCCAAAAGTTTATATTAAGTTGAAACCTAGAAGCAGCTGAGTGATACAGCAGGTCACTTTAAAAGCGGGAAAAAAGTAAATTGAATAATTATTATTGTTTAACTTTTTCGATAGTGTAATTTTTGAAAAAAAAATCGAATTTACGATCGAAGAGAATTCAGTAGATGTTTCGCCGCCAAATAGTGATTGTAGCTAAAAATAATTGCGATAGCCTGCTGCCTTCTAAATCAAAACTAAAATGTAAGGCAAGTTTAGAAAAAATTTTCGGGTGAAATTAAACATGTTTTAAAAAAATGCATTATTTGCAGTTGCAAAGTTTCTCCACGTGAATCAAAATGTACAATTTAGTTACTTACCTCCTGAAAGTGAAAATACAGTTCCGATTACCATTTAAATAAAAGTCCGCGGGAATTACATAACTTGATTCCATCATCCCGTTTCTACCGTGATAATAAATAAATAAAAAAAATACATATGTGTTACATGTTACCAGTAATCTTTATAATTGGATATTCTCATCATCCTCATCTAACTAGCTTTTTCCCAACTATATTGGGGTCGGCTTCTAGTCAAGCCGGATTTAGCTGAATACCAGTATTTTATGAGGAGTGGCTGCCTACCAGACCGCCACAACCTGGGGTAACACGGTACTTCATGCCAAGACTGGAGTCAGATTTACTGGCTTCTGAGTATCCGTAACGATTGCCAAAGATCTACAAATGACAGCCGGGACCTACGGCTTAACGTGCTTTCTGAGGCACGGAGGAAACTCGTTATGTTAAGATGGTCACCCATCCATGGACCAACCTTGGCAAGCGTTGCTTAACCTTGAAGATCGACCTGTGCGGCTGTTATTATCTAGCCACGAGCTCCGAGCGAGAAATGTATGAAGAATTGTCGCCATGAAAATGACTTTTAGAGAATAGCACCGCAGGTTCGTATCAAACTCACGCAGAGAGGGTTCCATACAAACTTTAATATTTGAATAGTTTGATTTCCGAGTTGAGTCTTTTTACAGACTTTTTCCTTTATTTATGTTACGAGACCCTGTTTCTCGCCAAACTGGGTTCTAGGTCACCAAATATCTTGACTTGTAAGTCAAAACATATTTGGACGAATGCATCTAAACGGAGCAAAATTAAATTAAAATTTATCTGTTTTCTAAATTCGAACATATTTGAATTTCTTATTTTTAATATTTGTATGTATAGCAGTTTACCTTTGGTTCTTCATCGCCCTGCAAAAGTTAAAAGCGGAAAAAAGTAAATTAAATAATAATGTTTAACTTTTTCAATAGTGTAATTTTTGAAAAAAAAATCGAATTTAAGATCGAAGAGAATTCAGTAGATGTTTCGCCGCCAAATAGTGATTGTAGCTAAAAATAATTGCGATAGCCTCATCATCATCATCATCTCAGCCGAAAGACGTCCACGTTCCGAGCCATATGTCATCACTAGCAACACGCACTGGTCATAGACTTTTGTCTTGAGACACTGCGGTAAGTTGGACGAGAAGATTTCGTGCAGCTTCCTGAACGCTGCCCAGCCGAGTCGGATTCGACGATTGATCTCTTTCTCGAAGTTAGATCTACCTAACTGGACCGTCTGTCCCTGGTAGACGTAGTCGAGTGTAGAGTCTCCGATCTTGATAGGAGTGGTAGCTAAATGGATGTTTACCATGACTTTGGTTTTGTCATTATACTATATTAGTATGTATAGTAGTTTGATACCTTAGGTTCGGCAGCTTCCTGCAAAAGTTAAAAGCGGGAAAAAAAGTAAATTAAATATGATTGTTAAACTTTTCCAATAGTGTAATTTTTGAAAAAAAAAACGAATTTAAGATTGAAGAGAATTCAGTAAATGTTTCGCCGCCAAATAGTGATTGTAGCTAAAAATAATTGCGATAGTCTCATGATCATCATCATCTCAGCCGAAAGACGTCCACTGCTGGACACAGGTCTCCCCCAAGCGTCGCCACAGCGACCAGTCCTGTGCGTCTCGCGTCCATCGGATTCTCACGACCCTCGCTAGGTCGTCGGTCCACCTCGTGGGAGGCCTTCCGACGCTGCGTCTTCCGGTACGTGGCCGCCACTCTAGAACCTTGCGTCCCCATCGACCATCTGTTCTACGAGCAATGTGCCCTGCCCATTGCTACTTAAGTTTGGCGATTCTTCGGGCTATGTAGGTAACCGTAGTTCTCTTGCGGATATCTTCATTCCTGATGTGATCGCGCAGGGAAACTCCGAGCATAGCCCTTTCCATTGCTCTTTGGGTGACTTTAAGCCAAAATGAGGCCCATTGTGAGCGACCTCGTTTCCGAGCCATATATCATCACTGGCAACACACACTGGTCATAGACTTTTGTCTTGAGACACTGCGGTAAGTTGGACGAGAAGATACCGTGTAGCTTCCTGAACGCTGCCCAGCCGAGTCAGATTCGACAGTTGATCTCTTTCTCGAAGTTAGATCTACCCAACTGGACCGTCTGTCCTAGGTAGACGTATTCGTCCACAACTTCGAGTGTAGATTCTCCGATCTTGATAGGAGTGGGAGCTACATGGATGTTCACCATGATTTTAGTTTTGTTCATGTCCATTTTAATTCCCACTCTTTCGGAAGCCCTACTGAGATCACCGAGCATTGTACTGAGCTCCTCCGTAGTCTGCGCCATGACTACTATGTCGTCGGCAAACCGAAGGTGAGTGATGTACTCGCCGTTGACATTTATGCCTCGCCCTCTCCATTCCAGAACCTTGACGACATCCTCCAATGCGGCCGTGAACAGTTTCGGAGAGATAAAGTCTCCCTGCCTCACACCCCGCTGTAAGAGGATAGGTTTCGAGGTCTGGTCTTGGAGTCGGACTGACATGGTGGCGTTTTTGTACAAACATTTCAGCACTTCGATGTACCAATAGTCAATCTCGCACCGTTGGAGAGACTGCAGTACAGCCCAAAACTCGATCGAATCAAAGGCTTTCTCGTTATCCACAAACGCTAAGCAGAGAGGCAGGTTATACTCCTCAGTCTTCTGTATAACCTGCAGTAGCGTATGTACATATGTGGTCTACGGTGCTGAAGCCTTTTCGCAATCCGGCTTGTTCAGGACGCTTTAAGTCGTCGAACCTGGGAGGGAGAGGATTCGTGATGACTCTGGAAAACAACTTGTAGACATGGCTCAGAAGTGAGATGGGCCTGTAGTTCTTAAGGAGGGCATCGTCGCCCTTCTTAACGAAAAGTACCACCACACTTCTGCCCCGTGGCTGTGGCGTTTTGCCCTCGAGTATGACGGAATTAAATAGCTTCTGAAAGGCAGTAAGGACCGGTTTTCCACCCGCCTTCAGAAGTTCGGCCGTAATGCCGTCCTAACCCGGCGCCTTATTGTTTTTAAGTTGTTTTAGAGCCATCTAATTTCGTACAGGGTGACGTCCGGGATATCTTCAGTATAGTGTCGGGTCAATCTAGCTCTTGGATCGTTCGCTATATTTACGTATTTAACCATTACTCTAAAATAAATTGTTTTTATTACTTACTCCCTAAAAATAAAAAGAGGAATCATAATATTAGGTACCATTTGAATAAAAAAAAAATGTGTATACATGTTACCAGTAATCTGTATAATTCAATATTCTCATCATCATCATCTACCTAACCTTTTCCCAACTATACTGGGGTCGGCTTCCAGTCAAGCCGGATTTAGCTGAATACCAGTATTTAACGAGCAGTGGCTGCCTACCAGACCGCCACAACCCATTAACTGGGGTAACACGATACTTCATGCCAAGACTGGAATCAGATTTACTGGCTTCTGAGTATCCGTAACGACTGCCAAAAATCTACAAATAACAGCCGGGACCTACGGTTAACGTGCTTTCCGAGGCACAGAGGAAACTCGTTATGTTAAGATGGTCACCCGTCCATGGACCAACCTTGGCAAGCGTTGCTTAACCTTGAAGATCGACCTGTGCGGTTGTTATTATCTAGCCACGAGTCCCGAGCGAGAAATGTATGAAGAACTGTCGCCATGAAAATGTCGCCATGAAAATTTTAGAGAATAGCACCGCAGGTTCGTATCAAACTCACACAGAAAGGGTTCTATACAAACTTTAATATTTGAATAGTTTGATTTACGAATTGAGTCTTTTTCCAGACTTTTTCCATTATTTGTGTTACGATACCTTGTTTCTCGCTAAACTGGGTTCTAGGTCACCAAATACCTTGACTTGAAAGTCAAAACATATTTGGACGAATGCATCTAAACGTAGCATAACCCAAAGCAAAATTAAATTAAAATTTATCTGTTTTCTAAATTCGAACATATTTGAATTTCTTATGTCAAAACATATTTGGACGAATGCACCTAAACGAAGCATAGTCCAGAGCAAAATGAAATAAAAAAAATCAAACTTATTTAAATTTCTATTTTTAATATTAGTTAGTATGTATAGCAATTTGATGCCTTTGGTTCGTCATCGCCTTGCAAAAGTTAAAAGCGGGAAAAAAGTAAATTAAATATTATTCTTTAATTTTGTCATTAATGTAATTTTTGAAAACAAATCGATTTAAAGATTGAAGAGAATTCAGTAGATGTTATGGTACAATTTAGTTACTTACATCCTGAAAATGAAAATAGAGTTCAGATTACCATTTAAATAAAATCATGTGTGTGTCCGCGGGAATTACATGACTTGATTCCATCATCCCGTTTCTACCATGGGACAAACCGTCGTACGGCAAGTATCCACCCTTAAGTACCCGTAAGCGTTTCACTTCGTCCTTTGTACCGCGTACATTGAAGTACTGGAACAATTTACCTTCTGCGGTTTTCCCGTCCGATTATAATTTGGGTGTCATCAAGGCTAGAGTAAACAGGCTCTTAATAAACTAGTGTGCCTCACAGTGAGCCAAGCACTATTTTATATCAATTAAAAAAAACAAATATACGTATTTAACTATTGCTCTAAAATAAATGGATTTTATTACTTACTTCCTGAAAATAAAACGAGGAATCAGTTTAGGTACTATTTGGATAAAAATACATATGTGTATACATGTTACCAGTAATCTGTATAATTCGATATTCTCATCAGCCTCATCTAACTAGCTTTTTTCCAACTATATTGGGGTCGGCTTCCAGTCAAGCCGGATTTAGCTGAATACCAGTATTTTTTGAGGAGTGGCTGCCTACCAGACCGCCACAACCTGGGGTAACACGGTACTTCATGCCAAGACTGGAGTCAGATTTACTGGCTTCTGACTATCCGTCACGATTGCCAAAGATCTACAAATGACAGCCGGGACCTACGGCTTAACGTGCTTTCTGAGGCACGGAGGAAACTCGTTATGTTAAGATGGTCACCCCTCCATAGACCAACCTTGGCAAGCGTTGCTTAACCTTGAAGATCGACCTTTGCGGCTGTTATTATCTAGCCACGAGCACCGAGCGAGAAATGTATGAAGAACTGTCGCCATGAAAATGACTTTTAGAGAATAGCACCGCAGGTTCGTATCAAACTCACACAGAGAGGGTTCCATACAAACTTTAATATTTGGTTTAAAAACAGTTATAGTAAAACCCATTCACAAAAAGAATTGTAAGGAAAATATAGCTAACTACAGACCAATTGCTCCAATTCCAGTGTTATCTGAAGTAATAGAAAATAATTAATCAATTTTTTTTGACAAAACATAACATTCTTTGCGATGAACCAACAGGATTTAGAAAAAATAAAAGTATTAATACAGCAATATATGATTTTTTACACGAAGTAATGATAAATGTTGATAAGAAAACTCCTATATGTGCTATTTTTACAGATATGACTAAAGCTTTCGACTGTGTCAATCACAATATTTTACTTAAGAAGCTTAATAGCTACGGTTTAAGAGGAAATGTGCTGAATCTCTTAAAATCTTATCTCAATAACCGCACACAATATACGGAGATATCTAGAATATGTCTTAAATCGAAATGTGAACAAAAGTATCAATCTGAAGGTAAAATTGTAAAATTTGGTGTGCCTCAAGGTAGCGTATTGGGTACCCCGCTATTTCTGCTGTATATTAATGATTTGCCTAGTCAAATATCAAATCCAATGGTTTTATTCGCCGATGACAGCACAGCACTAATAAAATGCACAAATATTGACAATTATGAACATGACATAAACATTAATCTTAGAAATATTATTGATTGGCTTGACAGAAACAACCTTGTGATAAACTTGACAAAGACTAATGTGATGCATTTTCACCAACGGACAATACCACCGAACGTCGACGTAGAATACAATGGGCAAGTGATCAACCAAACAAAGGTCGCAAAGTTTTTGGGTATTTATATCGACGATCAATTAACGTGGAAACCAAAAGCAGATGAGATATGCAAAAAGTTAAGCTCTGCAGCATATGTTCTTTTCAACCTGTCCAAAAAAGTTGACATAAAGACTGCTTTGGTAGCATACCATGGTTTAGTCGCGTCAGTCTTAAGATTTGGGATAATTTTTTGGGGAAACTGTAGCCTAAGAGATGACTTATTTAAAGCCCAGAAACGTTGTGTCAGAGCCATGTGTAGTCTAAAACCGAGAGATAGCTGTGAACCTTCATTTAAATCTTTGAAAATTCTTACTTTTTCGTCCTTATACATTTTAGAGGTGGCAATTTTTGTAAAAAATAATAAACATTTGTTTGCTAAGGTCTTAGACACCAAGAAAGGTCCCGTGAGAAGCCAGTACAAAAATCTTTTAACTGTCGGTACTTATAAGACTGCACTACTTAGGAAAAGTGTTCTTTGCATGGGTCCCATAATATTTAATAAATAACCAGACAATATTAAAAATGACACGCATCAACAATTTAAATCAAGACTTAAAACTTTTTTGATACACAAACGTTATTACTCGATAAGCGATTTTTTTAATGACCCTATTTCTGACATTTAAACATTAATATTATTGACACTATCATTTTAATATCTAATTTTTGTTATTTACCTTGACTCTATTTTAATAATTTGTTAATTTTATATTAATTTACTAATTTAATTTTAAATTTATATTAATTTACTAATTTAATTTTAATTTTGTATTGGTCTACTAATTTAATTTTATGATTGTATTGATTTACTATTTTACTATTTTCATTGACATTTGTTAAATTTTGCATGCCACAACTTAGGCAGAATGTATCTGGCTCACTATATACTTTTTAATATCTTTATTGTTTAATACCTACATTCTAGATTCTAGGCAAATAAAAGATTTGACTTTGACTTTGACTTTGAATAGTTTGATTTCCGAATTGAGTCTTTTTCCAGACTTTTTCCTTTATTTATGTTACGAGACCTTGTTTCTCGCCAAACTGGGTTCTAGGTCACCAAATATCTTGACTTGAAAGTCAAAACATATTTGGACGATTGCATCTAAACGGAGCATAACCCAAAGCAAAATTAAATTAAAATTTATCTGTTTTCTAAATTCAAATATATTTGAATTTCTTATTTTTAATATGAGTATGTATAGCAGTTTGATACCTTTGGTTTTTCATCGCCCTGCAAAAGTTAAAAGCGGAAAAAAAAGTAAATTAAATATTATTGTTTAACTTTTTCAATAGCGTAATTTTTGAAAAAAAAAGCTGATTTAAGATTGATGTTTCACCGCCAAATAGTGATTGTAGCTAATAATAATTGCGATAGCCTCATCATCATCATCATCTCAGCCGAAAGACGTCCACTACTGGACATAGGCCTCCCCCAAGCGTCCGCCAGGCCGAGTCGGATTCGACGACTGATCTCTTTCTCGAAGTTAGATCTACCCAACTGGACCGTCTGTCCCAGGTAGACGTAGTCGTCCACAACTTCAAGTGTAGAGTCTCCGATCTTGATAGGAGTGGGAGCTACATGGATGTTTACCATGACTTTGGTTTTGTCCATGTTCATTTTGAGTCCCACTCTTTCGGAAGCCCTACTGAGATCACCGAGCATTGTACTGAGCTACTCCGTAGTCTCAGCCATGACTACTATGTCGTCGGCAAACCGAAGGTGAGTACTAGCCATTGACATTCCAAAACCTTGAACATATCCTCCGATGCGGCCGTGAACAGTTTCGGAGAGATAACGTCTCCCTGCCTCACACCCCGCTGTAAGAGGATAGGTTTCGAAGTCTGGTCCTGGAGTCGGACTGACATGGTGGCGTTTATGTACAAACATTTCAGCACTTCGATGTACCGATAGTCAATCTGGCACCGTTGCAGAGACTGCAGTACAGCCCAATTCTCGATCGAATCAAAGGTTTTCTCGTAATCCACAAACGCTAAGCAGAGAGGCAGGTTATACTCCTCAGTCTTCTGTATAAGCTGCCGTAGCGTATGTATGTGGTCTACGGTGCTGAAGCCTTTTCGGAATTAAAGTCGTCGAACCTGCGCGCGAGACGATTCGTAATGACTCTGGAAAATAGTTATTAGTTATTATATATAATATTAGATTATAGTAATAGTTTTGATTTAGAAGGCAGCAAGCCTGCTGCCTTCTAAATCAAAACTAAAATGTATGGCAATTTTAGAAAATTTTCTTCAGGCAAAATTAAACATAAATGTTTTAAAAAAATGTATTATTTGCAGTTGCGAAGTTTCTCCACGTGAATCAAAATGTACAATTTAGTTACTTACATCCTGAAAGTGAAAATACAGTTCTGATTACCATTTAAATAAAATCATGTGTGTGTTCGCGGGAATTACATGACTTGATTCCATCATCCCGTTTCTACCATGAGACAAACCTACGACGGTTTGTCTCATGGTAGAAACGGGATAGGATTCGAATCGAGATGGGATTTCTACCGTGGGATAAACCGTCGTACGGCAAGTATCCACCCTTAAGTACCCGTAAGCGTTTCACTTCGTCCTTTGTACCGCATACATTGAAGTACTGGAACAATTTACCTGCTGCGGTTTTCCCGTCCGATTATAATTTGGGTATTTTCAAGGCTAGAGTGAATAGGTTCTTAATAAACTAGTGTGCCTCACAGTGTGTCAAGCACTTTTTTATATAAATTAAAAAAAATCAAATATACGTATTTAACCATTACTCTAAAATAAATTGTTTTTTTCACTTACTTCCTAAAAATAAGAAGAGGAATCAGATTAGGTCCAATTTAATAAAAATACATATGTGTATACATGTTACCAGTAATCTGTATAATTCGATATTCTCATAATTATCATCTACCTAGCCTTTTCCCAACTATATTGGGGTCGGCTTCCAGTCAAGCCGGATTTAGCTGAATACCAGTATTTTACGAGGAGCGGCTATCTACCAGACCTCCACAACCCATTAACTGGGGTATGTAACGTTACGTCAAGCTCGACAAAGCTAGACGTAAGCCACATTAATAAAAAATACAGAAAATTAGCTATAAAAGATAAAAATAAATATAAAAGGAACGACGCAAGATGCTCGGTGTTAAGCAGGCAACACAACGGCAGCTCATCACGACGCAGGATGCTCGGTGGTAGGCAAGGAACACGACGGCAGCCCGACGTCTAGGCAGACAACTGACAGGCAGGCCGTTACGACGCACATAGGAGTATTTCCATCGTTTAGGGTCAGTTAGAAATACTCTTGGTGGGTAGCTCCAGGATAAGAAAAACGTCTTTCAGCGGTTCAGTAAAACGCTCAGGTTTATTCATGGTAGATTTATATTATTTCATAAACTGATCAAGATTAATATAATTAGAAACACTTTTGGTAGGTAGCTCTAGGATAAAAAAAAACGACTTTCTGCGTTCACAACCAAACAAAAACTGACCAAAGGAGTGAAGGCCGTTTTCCTTCGTTCTGAAATCTCTTCTGAATTTAAAATTCAAAATCTCAATTAAAAAATAAAGAGCAAAACGAAATAAAACGGTTTACAAAGGTGGCAGTCTGTCGCTGCCCAATGTAGAACGAGCCTAATTAAAAGAGGTCTAACTACTCTATGGTATATTATGTTTATGGCATAAGAAAATAAATTTACAAAGACACATGTCAGTTCAGATGACAATGTCAGACTATAAAAATATTCTAAAAAATATGCTTATATGAATTGATACTAAATCAAAAGATTTGAAGGTGAGTTTTGTATAGTGTTATAAAACGTAAGTAAACTAAAATATGTGGTTCTGTGTAGCAGAATACCACAGGTAACACGCTACTTCATGGCAAGACTGGAGTCAGATTTACTGGCTTCTGACTATCCGTAACGACTGCCAAAGATCTACAAATGGCAGCCGGGACCTACGGCTTAACGTGCTTTCCGAGGCACGGAGGAAACTCGTTATGCTAAGATGGTCACCCATCCACAGACCAACCTTGGCAAGCGTTGCTTAACCCAATTATACATAATAAATTATTTAAATCTGCTTAGTACTCCTACTTGTCACTGCACATTTATTTAAATATTTTTTTCTTCATCATCAATATGGCATCTTCTGTTGGCCATAAGCCTCATCTAAGTGTCTTCTAACTGCCAATTTCTTCACCAAACGTAACAACCAAAATAACAGCCAAAGTAACGTCATAAAGTAATGACAACGGTTAAATTCGTTTCTTCACAATTTTAACCGTTAGTTTTGTCCTTAACTTTAACTGCTCATTGAAAGGCTGTGAAATCCAAAGTCACTGTCATTTTGACAAAATTGTATAGGTTTCACTGTGTTTATCCCTATATTTTATTTTAGTCGACTTTTAATTTGGCTGTCACTTGGATGAAAATATTGATAAGATGACAGTTGCTATTGACAACAATAATGGTTAAGGAAAAGTTATAACTTTAGTTTTAGTTTTACCTTTTTTGAAGAAATTGGCCGTGAGTCATCATCATCATCTTCCTGCCCTACTTCCTTTTATTTCGGGTTGGCGTAACACGTTGTTTCCTTCCATTCTGTCCTGTCACGTCTCGTCACGCTATCACTAACTCCCTTTTCTTCCATATCACTTCTCATACAATCCATCCATCTTTTCTTTGCTCTCTAAACTCATTACTCTGTTAGTAACATGCGTTTCATCCCTCCTTTTCACATGACCATACCAAGCCAAACGATTCCCTTTGAACTTTTCAGTTTCTAACTTCCCCTAGTGTCCCCTAAGTATGAAAAAGTAGGTATATATTTGTTGTACTTACTTCCTGAAAATAAAAAGAAAATTCGGATCACCATTTGAAAAAAAACATACAGATGTCTATCATGAATACTAGTGCTTTATGTTAAACGACTATATTATATCTAACTGGTTAAACACAGTGGGAAAAAACCGATCAAGTTCGAGTCGAACTCACACAGTGAGGGTTTAATACAAACATACATTTTAAAATAGTTCGATTCCAAGGTCTCCAAGGTTCGTCATAGGATCACTATACCTAACAACGCGCCAATGGTTCTTGAAAAACCTTCCTGCCATGGACACATAACACTATTCTGGAAACAATTTGATACCAAGAAATTGCTACATTCTGCAGTGCATTCTCTAAGAAAACAGCCTTGAGCACAGCCCTGCCGCAGCGGCGAAATTCAAATTGGTATTCTCTAAACTGTCAGAAGCTACACTAGCGCAATTGACAATGACAGTTCTTCATACATTCTGCGTTCGCTGTTTGAAGGCTGTCTCGATGTCGAGCTCGTCGCAGCTTACAGCCATGAAAATGACTTTTAGAGAATAGCATAGCTGGTCTTTGATTCGTAACTACGATCACTCTGGCAAGAGTGAAACGACTAAGAAGAAGATGAAGAAAATTTGAGAATAGTTCAATCAAGAGTGAGTACTTACATCCTGAAAATAGAAAAAAGAGAAATCGGGTTAGGTATCATTTGAATAAAAATACATATTATGTGGTACCTGACAGTGAGTAGAAGACTACACGTCACCATACCGGGTCTATAATGATATGCCCTAATTTGTCGATACTGGAGTTTTTGACTGCAAGAGTGTCGTCTGCGATGGTATGGCCACATCATGCGCAGCCCTAGGGAGTACGTTGGTCGGAGATGCAAGGATATTGGCTGTCCTTGGGGCTAGGTCCCGTGGTCGCCCTCGCAAGCGCTGGCTGGTCGTCAAATCCGACATGAGAGCCAATGGCCTTACTGGGAAGGATGTTAAACATCGGGCAAAGTGGAGAAAGTTTAGTAGGAAGGCGAACCCTGGTAATGGCCGGGATTAACGTCAGGTAGAAGAAGAAGTCCACAGCTCAGTCTCCTGTGAGCCGTGGACTTTCCCTTTCCATAGCTTCCTTATGCGAAAGGGTATTCTTGCAGAAGGAAATGACTACCTCCCAGGACTAAGCACTGTCGACCACTGTGGATCCAACATCCAAAACAAGGGCACGATGTAGCTCCTCCTATGTGGCACACTGCCTAGCCTTTTCCCAACTATTTTGGGGTCGGCTTCCAGTCAAGCCGGATTTAGCTGAATACCAGTATTTTACGAGGAGCGGCTGCCTACCAGACCTCCACAACCCACTAACTGTGGTAACACTATCAGCCTACGCATGTCTTCGGTCAATGGACGCAATTATCCTAGTTTATACAAGACACACTTCTCGAAGCAAGAGTGCCTTAAAAGCAAACGTCAAGGGAATACAACTCCTGAAGTTCCTTCAGAGTTGTACTCCCTATTGGTACTTTATATTGAAGTCATTCATACTTCAGCTAAGACCAATATCGACTCGTGACTCACCGCTGGTGCCAATAGCCACCACTGTTCTTGTTCGTTACATATCGACAAATAATATTACAAGTTATACACACGCACCATAAATGGACTAGTGCTGCAATATGCCATCTAGCAGCTTTGGACTTATTGGATTGGCATGTAAAGAGGTTAAGGGTCGGTACACATCTGACGGAAAATGCGCCGCGTATTATCGGTCACATAACTTCTTCTTCTTCTACCTGGCGTTAATCCCGGCCATTGCCAGGGTCCGCCTTCCGACTGAGTTTTCTCCACTTGGCCCGATCTTTAACATCCTTCTCAGTAAGGCCATTGGCTCTCATGTCGGACTTGACGACGTCCAGCCAGCGCTTGCGAGGGCGACCACGGGACCTAGCCCCAAGGACAGCCATATCCATGCATCTCCGACCAACGTACTCCCTAGGGCGGCGCATCATCATGATTATCGGTCACGTAACGAAACAGACAAAAGCGCGATACTAAAATTTGTTATAGGATGGTTTCGGTGACAGCTGTCAGATTCATACAATGTAGCTATCTATCCTTTTCTCTCATCTTAAAGATACATATTTTCGTCCTGCTGTCACCCATCCCATGCTATGTAAGAAAGACTACAGTGCGTCGATCTACAGCGTCTGTTCCGTGTCCGTCAACGCATTGTCGGTCGACGTAAGAGTCAGTGTTGCCCATGTAGGGAGTTTTTAGCAAATCCTTTGCTTAAATTATCTGAAAAAAATATGGTGACTATTCTAACGACTTCTATTCCTAGAGTTTACAATAAAAATTAATAAGTACCGCTCTGTAGGTGCTGAATGGACCAACTGACTAGACGTTTAATGTGAAAGGTCTAATTTAATAGAATAGACGCGACCAATGATACGCTCGACACATTTTCCGTTTTTGACATTCATTTCACGTTTTCCAAAAATCTGGATCAATCTGCGTTGGTACCCTATATGGTGATCCAGATTTGGTTAAGTCCAATCTACAAAATCTGAAGCACAATCTTTCGGTATTTTACAGGACCCATTTTGAAGAGTGTGCGCGGGAATTTGATGACTTGATTCTGCCATCACCTTTCTACTTAAGGACAACTTGACGTACAACGAGTATCCACCCTTACATTGTTAACACCTATACGGTCCGGACGAAGCGTTTCGCCTCGTCGTTTATACCGCGTACATCGTAGGGCTGGACCAATTTGCTTTAGGTGTCTTCAAGGCTAGAGTAAATCTTAACAAAACTAGTGCGCTTCACCATTAACGATTGCATCACTGCTTACCATCAGGTGGGATTGCAGTCGAGCACTAGTATATATCAAAAAAGAAAAAAAAAATATTTTACTTACTTGCTGAAATTGAAAAAATTAAATCTGTCAAAATAAATGTGGTGACTTCTCCCGGTCTAGGGTAGAGTGGGAGGGCTTGTCAGACGTTTACGGACTAAAAGGGATCCTGGAATGTAAGAAAAAGAAGGGAAAAAGGAGCAGCTATGTTACTTCTTTGCCTTGCATTCCTGGATCCCGGATTTTACTTCCAGAACGCTTTTACTTCCAGAACAACTTGTCTCCCACCCTGTTGGGTCCCTACGGTGGGGAAAACTACACGCCGTTAACGACACGGGCTTGGTCCTGACGGGTACCGGTCAACCGGACGACGAGCTCCGCATTCCTCGCCGTCCGCAAGCCCACGCCTACGGTAGATCGGGACATCGCTCCATCTGTTTCAGTCTGTGGCAGTGTGAAGACCGTAAAGTTAAGAGCGGTGCTGATCTGGTCAGACCAACGTATTGGGCTGCACCCACGAGGCCTTTTTTCTTCTACTTTACCGGTCACGATAAGCCTTTCGAGGTTGCCACCGTCTTTCCTTGCAATGTGACCGAAGTATTGCAGAAACTTGCGAAGACACTCGGACAACAGCCGTGAGGAGATTTCGAGATCCCACAATAAGGATACGTTGGTCCGAAACATTTATTTGTACTGGGTGAGAATCGAACCCACAACTCCTGGCATAGCTGAGAGGGTCACTAACCACTAGACCAACAGATGATCCTTAAAAAATGGGATATGGAGTATCCATATCCCATTCACACACACATCTTAAAGGCGTCAATGCGTTTGCAGTCTGCAGATTGAAGAATTGATGTAACCTAACATAAAGTACAATTTTTTTTTAGTCTTTTTTTTTCTAAGTAAGAAATCATCAGAATACTCCTTCCGCTCTTGGGCGGAGCGGGACGGCGTGTCAGACTTTTACTGACTAAACCGCACCCCGTTCTTCGTTGCCTTCGATCTGGGGACACCGAACTTTCCTTTCGGAAATCCGATTCATGGCCCCAGAGACTTCGGCCCTGCTGGGCCCCGACAGGTAATGTTATAAGTTTAGATAGTGCAATATTAATTTGTTACTTACAGGCTGGAAGGTAATAAAAATTGGTTAGCCTCTGAACTGTGGAGCTCAAAAACCTTGTGTATAGCACCTGTAGGCTTCTTAGGTGGTCTAGCGCGATTACGATATCTTCAAAACTACGTTAGCTAGCTTCATCATCATCATCTCAGCCGAAAGACGTCCACTGCTGGACATAGGCATAGACATAGTTAGCTTGCTACCAGTTATATTTAATATATTGTGATGTTCAAGAATTTTAGCACCTAAGTAGACTGCTGTAAACACAACCAGGCAAATTGGGGGTCACATAAGAACTCGCAATCAAAGTTCTCCGCACAATTGGAATAGATAAATACAACAGCCTTAAATAATCTATCAGGCAGTTACCTCCCAGGCATACATCTGTCTGATCAAAGGATCCTTCCTTTTCAATGGAGATATGCTGGACTTTACTCCCTGTACTGCATACCTCTAAAAGTAAATAGGTGCTCCATCGCCGACCAAATTATCGTTTACCATCCTAGTCAAACGTCAGTTTAATCACCATCATTTCAGCCGAAAGACGTCCACTGTTGGACAAAGGCCTCCCCCTATCGTTGCCACGAGATAATAATAATAAAAAAATGTAATAATCGTCAAACATTATTTTTTAATACTTACTCTCTGAAAATAAAGAAACAGTTTTAAAATTATGTGGTTTGCGAAAGTTTTTTTTTTTTTGTAAAAATAATATTTAAATATACTTTAAAAAACATGTATAATTTTTGGGGTTTTAGGGATTTCATCTGGTTAGTTTATGTAATTGGTATTTTTTTTATCGAAAATTAGTTCATTAAGAATAATCTTAGAAACAAAATGATACATTAATACTAAGACAGGACTTTTCCAATATTCACCCCAAAGGGGATAGGGGGGAAAAACCTAGTTTTACACGAGTGGAGTGGCTATAGTCTGTTTATTAGTCTCTAAGACTAAAATGACATTATGTGGGTTGTCACACTTGTAAAAACAACTGGCATCATTACTATTGTAAGTTTGATATTTGCTTGTGTCAATTTAGTCTCAAGGATTGAAGGAACAGACTTTAGTATCGTCTGTTTTTTATATCCTGAGACTAAATTGACACAAGTAATGTCAAATTTACTATAGGAATGACGGCAGTTCTTTTGTGTTAAAATGTCATTTTAGTCTCAGGGATTAAAGAAACAGACTTTAGTAGTGTTTAATAAACTAAGGATAAAAAAGATATGCATTAAAATATTACTTACTGCAAACGTCAGTGCGATAACACATACGAGGACAAAAAATATCTTCATTATAACCTGCAAACAAAATTATGCATCAATACGTTGTAAAGCTAAAAAAACCGGAATCAACCTTGTAATGTTCCCACTGTTGGGATATATGTCTCCTCTTTAGAAGAAAGAATGGGCCATAATACACCACGCGGGCGTAGTGTGAATTGGTCGATTGCTTGATTCACAGAGTGACAGAATCAGAAAAACTCTGGAAGAAACAATTTTCTGCTATTCTGTCATTCTAGACAGCCAACAGACATTCGATCAAGTATAGCACAAAGATCTGCCGGCCAAGAATAAAACCTACCTCCCTAAGGCCTGAAACTGCGTTAAGCGGGCACCCGCGCGGTTTCATACAAAAGTGCTCCGTCGCGGGGACCAGCGCGGGTGTCCGTCACGGGGAGGCGCGCCCCGCACCCACGCGACGGGGCCCGCCTCCGTGCGACGGAACCCGTCGCGGGGGCACGCGCGGTCCCCGCCAGGGAACACGCACGGGCTTGTTCAGGGTTGTCATTTCATCATTTGACAAAAATGACATAACGAATGTTGCCACTTTTTTGCAATTCTTAAATAGTGATGTACCTCAACCGTAAATTGCCGTTAATAAAATCAAGTAGTATCGTTTTTTATAATAATTTTTCCTGAATAGTAGATAGCTATTTAAAATGAAAAAATACAGAAGTAATAACGTATATTTTTATTTTAAACATTTAAAAAATATTTAATGATAAATGATAAATGATAAATGATAAATGATAAATGATAAATGATAAATGATAAATGATAAATGATAAATGATAAATGATAAATGATAAATGATAAATGATAAATGATAAATGATAAATGATAAATGATAAATGATAAATGATAAATGATAAATGATAAATGATAAATGATAAATGATAAATGATAAATGATAAATGATAAATGATAAATGATAAATGATAAATGATAAATGATAAATGATAAATGATAAATGATAAATGATAAATGATAAATGATAAATGATAAATGATAAATGATAAATGATAAATGATAAATGATAAATGATAAATGATAAATGATAAATGATAAATGATAAATGATAAATGATAAATGATAAATGATAAATGATAAATGATAAATGATAAATGATAAATGATAAATGATAAATGATAAATGATAAATGATAAATGATAAATGATAAATGATAAATGATAAATGATAAATGATAAATGATAAATGATAAATGATAAATGATAAATGATAAATGATAAATGATAAATGATAAATGATAAATGATATTTATTTTGCAAATAGGTTTTCACAAACACTTTTACACGTCAATTTTTTTGTTGGACTTTTTTTTACTAGATGAGGCCGGTGCTTACTAACTGACTACCCTGAGAAGAAACACCGAAACAAACTCAGAATTCTAATCGATATGAAGACTGGTTAAAAAATATTCTCCCAAAATTGAAACAGAATGCAGTTATACTGATACTGTATACTGCAATCGGTTTTAATTTTGGAAGAATATTTTTTAACCAATCTTCATATCGATTAGAATTCATTTCCTTGTGATGGTCATCTAGACCCTTTTTTGCATCGAAAACTAGTGCACCGCCATCCACGAAACTGTCTTCGCTTCCAAAGTGGGACAGTTTTTTTTTGCTAGTCGTCGTTTTGCTATGTAATAATATATTAAGTTCTCCATCGAAACGACTATACAAGCACACCGTTAAAATTGAACTAGCGACACTGCGTAAATCGGTCTCCGCGACGGGTCCCCGCGACGGGGACCGTCGCGTAGCCACGGAGCCCACGCGCGTGTCCACGCGCGTAGACACGCGACGGTTGCCCGTCGCGGGCGCCCGCTTAACGCAGTTTCAGGCCTTATAGCTAATACTTCATTTTTGAGTGCTACCTATCAGAACAAACCTAGCAAATAAAAGAGTTGGAAACAACATCTAAACTTTTAGGCATAAGAGCAGGTGTCCCTCAAGGCTCAGTGCTAGGTCCTGCCCTGTGTATATTATCTTCACGGCAGTCCTTTCCGAAATTGATGGTGTGACTTCTGCCACTTTCGCTGAACGATACGGCAATATGTCCATTGTGCATTAGCATTAGCATTAGCGGCCTTATAATGTTCCCACTGTTGGGATTCAGGCCTCCTCTCTAGGAGAGGGGATGGGCCGTAATCAACCGCGCGGGCCCAGTGCGAAGTGGTAGATGTCACATGTCTTTGAATTTTTGGTTCTAGGACATGCCGGTTTCTTCACGATGTTTTCCTTCACCCATTTGAGAGCAGTGGTGATGAAATAAATTACACAAAGTAATGCGCCTGGCTGGGTTTGAACCCGCGACCTACAACTTGTAAGTCGGGGCAGTTACCACTCGGCCACCACTGCTCTCCATCGGCCTTCCATCGTGCAGTGCATGCAAAATGCAATATTGAGATCCATACGCAATGTGCCCTGGTTCGTTAAAAACACAGAAATACATGGCACATATATACAGTCAAAGAAAAATTCCTCAACGCTTCAGCATACCTTAAAGTACTTTTCATCTGATCTCATCTTTAGAACAGATATGCCTAATGCCAGCTTGATGCATTTGAGAGGCGAGCCAAGATCATTATTAGTAATGATGCACTTGTCGCGTCGAAGCTTCAAAGTCTTGAGCATCAACGCCGAGTTGCTAGCCTGTCAGTTTTCTACTGTTTGCATTTCAGGGAGTGTCCATCGGAATTGCATAGTCTAATTCCGCCGGCGCCCGTTCCATCATCATCGGACCACCAAAAAAATGGTGTTACACCACCGGTATATGGTAGCCATCCCACCCATACACATAAAACGTTTTGATAACACATTCATTGCTCGAACAGCTAAAGAGTGGAATTCTCTGCTGGAGTCTGTGTTTGCTTAAAGCTACAGGGGTTTTTATAATCCTAGGGGTTTTTAATTCAAGAGTGTATAGGTTACTTCTAGGCAACCGTGCTCCATCGTCGGCCACATCATCACTTACGATTTTTTTTTGAGTGGATGTCGACTCATGACTTAGAGGTCTTGTCAGAGTTTAGCCAGGACCGGACAAAGCGTTTCGCCTCGTCGTTTATACCGCGTACATCGAAAGACCGACGACCCGGCGAGGGTCGCGGGAGTCCGATGGATGCGAGACGCACAGGACTGGTCGCCGTGGCGACGCTTGGGGTAGGCCTATGTCCAGCAGTGGACGTCTTTTGGCTGAGATGATGATGACATCGAAGAACTGGACCAATTTATTTGCTTGCTGCGTTTGTAACCCGTCTTATTATAATTCGGGTGTCTTCACGGCTAGAGTGATTAGGCTCTTAATTCATGAATCCCCGACCGGTCTCATAGGACCGCGCTGTTATTGGCTTACTATTGTGTCTCGTTTCGCGGGTATTGATAGGTTAATAAACTAGTGCGCCTTACTATCGACGATTGCATCACTGCTTACCATCAGGTGGGATCGCAGTCAAGCACTAGTTTATAAGAATAAAAAAGAGCCATTTGCCAACTAAAATCACATCTGTGTCCTTTGTGTCCTAAGGTTTCTTTTTCAGAAATTCCTCATTGTTCTAGCGGATCATTTACCATTAAGTAAAATTATGTTTAAAGTGGGAAAAAGTAGTAAAAAAATATTGGTAGTTACTTACTTTGTTGTCAACCAAACGTGTTATAACTTTATTTTCAGTAAAAACTTAATAGGCATATATTTTAGTATGTCATAACCAATTTATTTCAAATCTATAAATAAGCATTTCCACAATATTTCTATTATAAAAATCATAAATTCGAAATACTTACCAATTTTGCAACGTGATAAAACTTTGGTTCGACGGCGCATTTCGTTCCACGCGTGCTTCAAAAAGATGTCAGTATGTAGTCCAGTCATTTAAGCTTAATTAAGGTAAGAATCTCGGAATTCGAGATACCCAGCTGTAAATCTGTAAATACTTGTATATTGACACCCTAAAAGTAGTCTCAAAACCTACATATGCTAGGGTGTACGCAACTATTAAATTTCAAGGTCAGGACATTGATTTATCGATAGTATCAACTTATATGGCGCGTTTTTGACCGGAGGAACCAGTTGACCTGAAGTGATGCTGTGACCGTGCGCTCTCCGCCCTCTATCTCGAAAACGGTTCACCGTAGGAAAAAGTTTTTCGTACAAAATTTGTAGAGAATTTTGTATTCTACAATATTGTTAAATATACAAATAGCAAAAAACCTTTAGGAAAAGAGATATTTACAAAAAAAGCGCAAAAAAAACGATTTTTGGGCCCTTTGACCTTGAAATTTCATAGTTGCGTTCAACCTACCATATTATTATGTAGGTTTTGAGACAACTTTTAAGTGGGTGATAGACGTGCGAGTAAGTACGCGGACTTGTGGCTTGACGACCTTTTTCGCCTGTGTGTCACCTTAAAAACGCGTACTTTAAAATTGTCGCGTAAGTTCGCTGGCGATCCAACCTGTTTGAAATCTTACCTACTCGTAACTCGTCTCGGCTCGTACGTGTGGCAGCGCTGCAAGCCGAGAGCCACCTTCTCTTCACGTAACTCTCTTACTAAATTCACATGCGATAAATGCTTTTCGTAATCCACACTTGTCGATTTCGTCTATTTTATTAGTTTTTAAAATGTACATAATATAATCATCTGCCTAGCCTTTTCCCAACTATATTGGGGCCGGCTTCCAGTCAAGCCGGATTTAGCTGAATACCAGTATTTTACGAGGAGCGGCTGCCTACCAGACCTCCACAACCCATTAACTGGGGTAACACGGTACTTCATGGCAAGACTGGAGTCAGATTTACTGGCTTCTGACTATCCGTAACGACTGCCAAAGATCTCCAAATGACAGCCGCACAGTGTGATAAGATGCCGATTTTTGTGTCATCGTGTTTTTATTGCATAAATCGATAGAGTTTACAATTCTGAGGAGTAGAGTAAAACTCCGGGTTCGCTAAGACTTGTGCTTTATTTTATAAAAAATGTCAAAGTTTCCGAATATCCGAGTTGTGAAATACGAAAAAAAAATCATTATAATTTAACGGAAGTACTTATTCCAGAATTTATTTATTCTATCGAAAAAAGAAATAATAGCCGATCCTTCCACCAATTTCTGTTGCTATAGTATGAATATGTAGCGAGATATGATTTTTTTTCTCATTTTTCGTTTTCATTTTTTTATTCATCTAAACCGCCGTAGTAGGTGGTCATTCCTAGATCAAAAAATTGCTGATACTTTCTATTATGTGCAGTATTTTTTCCAAAACCTAACTCGTTGGTTTCCAGGAGTTATTGAAAATTCAAAATTTTCCTTAGGGTTGTCACTTTCAAGTATCCGAAAAAAAAACAACAAGAGTATAATTTATTTGAAAAAAATAAGGCATTTTATATAATTTCTAATAATTAGTATGGAGTTGGCTAAAAAACATGTTATTTTAACACAAAAGGTGTAATAAAATTGATTTTTATAGAATTGTTAAATATAAAAATTATTTATCCATTTGTTTTTTAATTTCCTTTATAAAATACATAATGTGTGCCACTTTAAGCCACAAAACAATGATATCTTTTTATGTTCGTGATAAAAAAGCTTAAACTTAATAAAAATAAACAAATAAGTTTAAGTTGAAGTGGCAGCCCTAAGTGCGGATATTTAGGATATTACTAAAATTTCCAATAACTCCTGGAAACCAACGAGTTAGGTTTTGGAAAAAATACTGCACATAATAGAAAGTATCAGCAATTTTTTGATGTAGGAATGACCACCTACTACGGCGGTTTAGATGAATAAAAAAATGAAAACGAAAAATGAGAAAAAAAATCATATCTCGCGACCCATTCATACTAAAGCAACAGAAATTGGTGGAAGGATTGGCTATTATTTCTTTTTTCGATAGAATAAATAAATTCTGGAATAAGTACTTCCGTTAAATTATAATGATTTTTTTTTCGTTTTTCACAAGTCAGATATTCGGAAACTTTGACATTTTTTATAAAATAAAGCACAAGTCTTAGCGAGTCCGGAGTTTTACTCTACTCCTCAGAATTGTAAACTCTATCGATTTATGCAATAAAAACACGATGACACAAAAATCGGCATCTTATCACACTGTGAGCCGGGACCAACGGCTTAACGTGCTTTCCGAGGCACGGAGGAAACTCGTTATGTTAAGATGGTCACCCATCCACAGACCAACCTAGGCAAGCGTTGCTTAACCTTGAAGATCGATCTGTGCGGCTGTTATTATCTAGCTACGAGCTCCTCAAAATGTACATAATATAATAATAATAATAAAAGCCTTTATTCGCTGACTGTTTTACAATTTAAAAACCAAATAAAACATGCTTATTTTTTCCACTTATAAAAACAAAATTCTTAATTTAAGGTAAACATTTTTCTATTATTTTTTTACAGCAACCACTTAGTCAGGTTGTCTTTTGACATAGGCCTCCCCCATTTCCTTCCACTTGTCTTTGTCATGGGATATCCTTCTCCATCCTTTCGGCAGATCATCTTCCTATATTTTGACTTGACGTCCTTTTTGTCTTTTAAAATGTAGTATTATATAATATATTATATATATATATTATATATATATATAAAAAAAAAAACACAAAGCTTCTTCTCTCGACGACATCGCGAAGTAGTATGAGCAAGCTTCACGTGTGTCACCGATGTCGAGCCGAGTAAGTTCACAATCTTAAAAACCGCGTACTTTAAGTTCGTACGTCTATCACCTACTTTAGGGTGTCAATATATAAGTATTTACAGACTTACAGCTGGGTATCTCGAATTCCGAGGTGAAAGTACTATAATGACTGGACTAAAATAGAGTGCTGGTTTTAGTAATATCATATATAGTGTGTATTGCGAATTTCATAATGGACAAAAATATCGAACAAAGAGTTTGTCTTAAATTTTGCATCGCCAATGGAATTTCGTGTTCGGAGTCACTGAAAATGTTACAGAAGGCTTACGGTGAATCGACTTTACCAAAAACTGGTGCTTATGAGTGGTTCAAAGCGTTCAAAAGCGATCGAGATGTGATGGAAGATTTGCCTCGCTCTGGTAGGCCGTCAACGTCAGCAACTGAAGTTAACATCGCAAAAGTGAAGAAAATAGTGACTGAAAATCTCCATTCAACTCTGAGAGAGATAGCCGCCGAACTTTCTGTATCTCACGAGTCGATCCGTACCATTTTAACTTATCATTTGGGTATGAAACATGTTGCTGCTTGGCTAGTCCCAAAAGATCTGAATTTTCTCCAAAAACTTGGATTTTGCACCACGACAATGCGCCTTCGCACAAGGCTATCATTGTGAACGAATTTTTGACCAAACACTCAACAAATACCATCCAGCAACCACCATATTCACCAGATATGGCTCCTGGTGACTTTTTTCTTTTTCCTAAACTCAAATTACTACTTCGTGGCACCCGTTTTCAATCGATAGAAGACATAAAGGAGAATTCGCGGCAAGAACTGAACTCAATTCCGGAAGCAGCGTTTAAAAAATGTTTTGATGAATGGATTATTTGTTGGCGCAAGTGTATCGTTTCTAAAGGAGCATACTTTGAAGGTGATAAAATAAATTTGGATGAATAACAGACATTTTGTGTATTATTGATCTTTTCCCGGTACTTTCTTGACAGAGTAGTACTACTGGGGCCCTGGGTTGAACAAAATAGTTGTGATACGTTGATCAATACCGTGATCACGTGTCACGGTATTTCGGGATCATCAATACCGGTATTACGGGATCCCGTAAAAATCGTGAAAGCCATAAAAGTAGAAGCTGACTGAATAACATATCAACGCACAGCCGAAACCACAGACTAGGAGCGTGACAATTTGTACAAGGTTTCTATTTAGAGCTTTTTCATATTATCCGATCCGATATCGGTGTCGGACGCCGATACGATATCGGGGTAAGTAAAATGTATAAAATGCCGTGCTCCGATATCCGATATCGGGCCGGACAATATGAAAGACAGGTACAAATTTCATACATTTTACTTAATGACAAAAACTTAATGTGAAAACGCTCTTATGACATCAGCAAGAGTGTGTTCTAAAATTGGCGATTAAAAAAAGGGATAAAAGAAATAAAAGGGATGAAATGGGGGGATCTAAAGTTTGTACGAAGAAAACCTTCTTAGGGTCAGTACACACAGAGACGCGACGCGACGCGAAGATGTAGGAAGAGGCCAGTGACTTCGCACTGCGCCGCGCGCTGCCGCGAGACGCATCGCAACGTTGCGAGGTGCATAGTAAAATCGGCGGCAATGTAAAAAAGTTCCGCTGCGCAGCGAGACACCGTGCGGCGTCACGAGGCGCAGCGCGACGCCGCGCTGCATCTTTTCGCATAGTAAGTTCTATTTTGAGTCACTATTAAAATGTGCGTGCAGCGTTGCGTCGCCTCGCGTCTCGGTATGAGCTAACCCATAAATATTAAAATAAAACAATATAGGTTTTTATCAAATTAAAACCTTTTATTAAAAAAAGTATCAAACTGAAATGTGGTGGGGACCAGAACAGTACACTAACAATTTTTATACTTCCTGTCCCTTTCACACTCATTCTTAACTTACTACATAATTACTTATAACTAGGAAACTACGTATGCTATAAACAGACAAAAGTACAAGCGAAGTACAATATCAAAGACTGCATTTAAAAAATCATTTTTCAAATTGGCGTATTATTTTAGTCGGCGTATTTTATTCTTCAAAATGGCGTATGGTTACAAACACTATAAATCTGTTCGTTTACATTTCAATTCGGCGTAGTTTCAAATTGGCGTGTTGTTTGGTCTCCCAGTTTGCGTAAGACATGCGTAGTGTAAGAGCTAGTGTGAAAACGACAATATTACGTTACAACCTTTCAGTACTTACGTCGCCAGATTACGACCATACGACATTAATCCGACATTGTGAAATCAGCAGTTTTGTATTGTTTTATTATTATCTGTATCTGTACACCGTTTTTAAAAGAAATGCCACATTTTGATAACTTTGTATACTGTTGAAATCAATATTGCCTAGAAAATTGCACTCACAAAAATTAAATGGATAAACCATTTAATTTTTGTGAGTGCAATTTTCTGGATATCTTTCTTAGGAATTGAGAGAGTGGAATCGTTGAAAAGAAAGAAACAAACCCTTTGCCTTGTAGAGGGACAATACGAAAAAATATATAGTAAAAATATATACAAAACTATAATAACAGAGACTTTGCTGTGCCCGAGAGGGTGGGTCCATAATTGAACCCTTTATATACCATCTTTTAGCTCTTTAGTAACATTATGGAATGCAATTAAAGTATTGAGTATAATTCTTTGTATTTTAAAATGTCGTATCGATGTCGTACGACAGTCGTCGGCGAGTCGTCCGTTTATCGCTCGTGTTTATTCAGTCTCCGCAAACTGGTGACGTCCATACCGTATATTGAGAAACTGGGTGATTCTTTGAATCGTACCTGCGAAACGAAAATGATCATAGAATAGATTTATGTACTAGTGTGGCTTAAAAAAATATTAGTTTGTAACAAATCCAGTTGATTCTTAGTGTCTAAACACACTGTGCCGAAGATACGCGACCGAAGTTCGGCATTATTACGCCTGTAATGCTATTTGAATTACTGGCGACACATTATGCCGAAATTACGTTGCGTTATAACGTACAGCCGAACTTCGGTCGGGCGTAAGTTCAGCGGCAATTCGGCGGCAACGTATTCTGTAGAACACACATTATACGCGACCGAAATTTGGTTCGATTGCCGACGAAGATCTAGACAAGATCAAGACACGACGCCACGACAGCGCTCGAAACACTGAATATACACACAAAATTGCGCAACTGAATTTTTGCCGCGTAAGTTCGGCACTTATGGTGTGTCATATCAGCCGAATACGTTGGAACGTAAAATCAGCCGCGGAACTTCGGTCGCGTACGTTCGGCATAGTGTGTTTAGACACTTAAAATTCAAACTACCGATGATGTACAACTCGGTCACATTAACTTGACGCTTGGCGTCGATGAAATAATGTCCTAAAACCATATAACAACACAGAACTAGCCAAATTATCGACGCGCGTATCGATAACAAAGATGCTGAGCATACCTGACACTTGCCGGGCGAGCTAAGGGAATGCGGGGGGAAGCGGGGGGATGTGAGCATTTCAGAGATGCGTCAAGTTAATGTGACCGGATCAGTATATCAGCGCAAATAAGCAGAGTGGGAATGGACCTATGATCCACAATGCGGACCCCATGCGCATTGATGGATATGGCGTAGTCTAGACAGTAATATGACGTAGCCTACACAGTAATATGGCGTACTTTACACATTAATATGACCTAGTCTACACATTAATATGGCCTAGTCTACACAGTAATAAAGCTTAGTCTACACAGTAATACGGCGTAGTCTACACAGTAAAGGCCGGCGCCCACTGCTGGCATGGCAGAGCATAGCACAGCAGATTGTGCTGCGGCATGCTGTGGCATGGCAGGTTGTGCTTTAGCATGCCGCGTCATGCCACAGCATGCCGCGTCAGGCCACAGCATCCCGCGGCACGTCGCAGTATCGTGGTATCGCAATAAAGTAACATGAACTTAAACTTATCGAAATAAGATTCAAAATAACTTGATTAGTCTTATTGGCTGGCGTTGTGCTTTAGCATGCCGTGTCATGCCATAGCATGCTGTGTCATACCACAGCATGCCGCGTCATGCCACAGCATGCCGCGGCACGTCGCAGCATCGTGGTATCGAAATAAAGTAACATGAACTCTAAAATCATTGAAATAAGTTTCAAAATAACTTGATTAGTAATAAAATGCTATGCTATGACATGACGTGCTATGACGGCACTGGGCGCCGGCCCTAATAGGTCTAGTCTACACATGCTAACGTAGTAACGTAGTTAGAGAGATGTAAAACTTACCTCGCTTGACCTTTTCACAGCCTGCAAGTAAAAGAAAAAACATAATTAACAATTATATTAGCAAAATCATTATCAACTTTATTATCATGTTCCCACTGCTGAAATTCAGGCCTCATATCTCTAGAAAGCGTGAGGGAATAGCCCTCGCGCCCCAGCCGCAAGGATCCTGACCCCGATTTCCAGCCACCGTAGGTATGGGCTTAAGGATGGCGATTAATGGGTAGCTCGCCGTTCGCTAATGGTATTCCACCCGCGCCTTAAGGAGATGTCAGCAAATCGTATGGGCCCAGCAGGGTCGAAACCTACTGCCGCCTAGGGTTATGTGAAAGTGAAACCCGGGGCCTTGAAACAAATACAGAAGGAGCAGATGGGTTTTAGTCCGTAAAAGTCTGACACGATCTCTCGCTCCGCCCCAAGCGGGAGAAATCATTTCGATGTCAAACTTGTGCTTGACCGCGATCCCACCTGATGGTAAGCAGTGATGCAATAGTTGATGGTGAGGGCACTAGTTTATTAAGAGCCTAATCACTCTAGCCTTGAAGACACCCAAATTATAATCAGACGGGAAGACAGCAGCAGGCAAATGAAAAACAGATGTGCCTCACCATCAATGATTGCATCACTCCTTAACATCAGATGGGATCACAGTCAAGCACTAGTTACGTTAGATAAAAAAAAAACTTTTTTGGGACTTTTTTCTTTTTTGATGGCCCCTCATAAGATCATCATCTGCCTAGCCTTTTCCCAACTATTTTGTGGCGGCTTCCAGTCAAGCCGGATTTCCTGAATATCAGTATTTTACGAGGAGTGGCTGCCTACCAGACCTCCACAATCCATTAACTGGTAAACACGGTACTTCATGGCAAGACTGGAGTCAGATTTACTGGCTTCTGACTATCCGTAACGACTGCCAAAGATCTACAAATGACAGCCGGGACCTACGGCTTAACGTGCTTTCCGAGGCACGGAGGAAACTCGTTCGTTAAGATGGTCCAAGACCAACATTGGCAAGCATTGCTTAACCTTGAAGATCGACCCGTGCGGCTGTTCCTATCTAGCCACGAGCTCCTCAGGCCCCTTATAATATCACGCCTAAAAAATAAATCCCTAGGCCTGTTTCCCTTTGTTATTTTTCATAAGATCAACTTACCGCCTTCACTGTTTCTAGAAGCTTGCTCGCTTTGTTCAGAAGGCCTTCGGTCTTTTTTGGTTCTTCGGGCTCATCATCTTTGGAGACCGGAGGGATGTTGGGGCCCAGCTTGTCGGATAAGGTCTTTATCTATAAATAGAGGTATACATGGAAACCGAGTTTTAGTAGATCACTACATCATCATCATCTGCCTAGCCTTTTCCCAACAATATTGGGGTCGGCTTCCAGTCAAGCTGAACTTAGCTGAATACCAGTATTTTACCAGGAGTGGCTGCCTACCAGACCTCCACAATCCATTAGTAGATCACTACATAGTATAAAATAAAGTCACTTTTTCTATCTCTATACCCCTATGTATGCTTAAATCTTTTGATGCGCTTTTTTTTAAAAGATAGAGTAATTCAAGAGGAAGGTTTATATGTATAATACATGCATCATATAGTAGGGAAACACTGATAATTTTGCACCCGTGCGAAGCCGGGTTGGTAGCTAGTTTAGTACTGCATGGTCGCCCTTACAAGCGCTGGCTGGACATCGTCAAGTCCAACATGGGAGCCAAACGGCCTAACTGGAAAGGATGTCGAAGATGGAGCAAAGTGGAGAAGTTGAGTCGGAAGGCGGACCCTGGCAACAGCCGGGATTAACGCCAGGTGGAAGGAGGTCCATGACCAGTCTGTGTAGTGATGGATCCGAAACGTGGTCGCTCACAATGGGCCTCATCAGAAGGCTTAAAGTTACCCAAGGAAATTCCGACATAGCCTTCTGTTGGAGTTTCCTTGCGTGATCACATCAGAAATGGAGATATCTGCAAGAGAGCTAAGGTTGCTAAAACTGCCCAAAAAAGACGCCCTCTGCTGGACATAGGCCTCCTAAAGCGTCGTCACTACGACCGGTCCTGTGCGTCTCGCATCCATCGGATTCCCGCGACACTCGCCAGGTCATTGATCCACCTTGTACAAGGTTGCGACAACGCTGCGTCTTCCACCACTCTAGAACCTTTCAGACCTATCGACCATCCGTTCTACGAGCAATGTGCCCTGCCCACTGCCACTTGCCACGCCAAGTTTGGCGGCCCTTCAGGCTATGTCCGTAACCTTGGTTACCTTTATAATCGTACGAGAATGATCATCATTTGAGTAGTCAACAGATATTGGCAATATCCCCACTGGACACACTTTTTTCTTTCCCCCTTTCTTTCACATCCCTCCTCACACATCTTTTCTTTGTCCTCCCTCTCCCTCTCCACTCAACACCTGTATATGACTGTTAATGACTTACATTAGGGTACTGTGAGAAGCACGCCCGGGCCTTGCCGATGCAGGGCGGCGCCACGGCGCGTCCGTAGCGGTCGCGGTCCATCGGGTCGAACATGTAGTAGCCTGTGAAATGTTAGTCGAAGTCAGCGGTCAAGCTAGTTACTAACTGTAGTATTATTTTCTCTATATACTTTCTAAACATATTTGATCATCATCATCATCATCATCCGCCTAGCCTTTTCGCAACTATATTGGGGTCGGCTTCTAGACAAGCCGGATTTAGCTGAATACCAGTATTTTACGAGGAGCGGCTGTCTACCAGACCTCCACAACCCATTAACTGGGGTAACACGGTACTTCATGGCAAGACTGGAGTCAGATTTACTGGCTTCTGACTATTCGTAACGACTGCCAAAGATCTACAAATGACAGCCGGGACCAACGGCTTAACGTGCTTTCCGAGGCACGGAGGAAACTCGTTATGTTAAGATGGTCACCCATCCACCATCTTAACATAACGAGTTTTCTAAACATATTTGATACATTGTTAAATATTTTCGAAAACACATTAAAAATACATTAAAAAATCACATAAAAAATATAAAAATGCACCGGTGTCGGGAATAGGATCCAAGCTACCGATAGTTAAGGCTCCAAAGTACAGAGTACCACTATTTGAATCAAGCCCTTGATCTAGCTGCTTAACGCGAGCCTCTTCAGATGTTCGTCGAGGCTCTTAGCTGTTAAGCTATTGGCCGTCACGACTATCGGCACAATGATTGCTGTGTCCACTTCCCTCATGTCGACAACCTCGCGAGCTAAGTCCAAGATATTTAGTTTGTTTATCTTTCTTAGCTTTCACGAGGTTCTCGTCATTAGGAACCGCTATATCAATAATCATTGTGCGACGCTTCATTCGATCTATCACGACTATGTCAGGCTTATTGGCAATAATATTCCTCAGTGATGATAGATCGATCTCAATAGAGTGTGATATTGCCATTGTCGAGAACTGGGTCGAACCCAAACCCATAGTTCTGATTCCGTAAGATAGTATTAAGAGCAAATAGCTGGTTTCCGAAATCAAAGGTCTTAACAGACAGGCAGACGGACAACAAAGTGATCCTATAAGAGCTTCGTTTTTTCCTTTAGAGGTACGCCCTAAAAAGAAAAGATTTGTGACCAATATCATTCTTACCTCTAGGTGTCCTGAACAGCGCTACGGCAAAGTCCCTGTTCTCTGTGACGAACACTCCTTGCTTCTCTTCCTTGAAGAACTCTACGAGCTGCCGAACATACAACATGGTCACAAACTGTCCGTAAAAGCATCTCATCTTTGACTGGCCTGTTGGTCTAGTGGATAGTGGCCCTGACTGCATATAACAAAGATCGTGGGTTTTCTTGGGTGGGCGAGCTTGTCAGACTGGTACTGACTTAAACCCACTCCATTCCTTCTTTGTCTTCGTTCCAGGGTCCTGGGTTTTGCTTTTCAAAAGCTAACCCATAGCCCCAGAGGCTTCGACCCTGCTGGGCCCCTACAGTTTGCTGACAGCTCTTTAAGGCGCGCGTGGAACAATACGCGCCGTTGACGACTTGGGCTCCATAAGGAAGACTAATACAACTGGCGGACGTCAAGCTACCCATTGCTCGCCATCCACAAGCCCGCGCCTAAGGAAATCGGGATCAGATCCAGATCGGGTTCAGAATCTCAGCGGCGGGGGCGTGAGGGCCATTCATTCAGCATTACTGCTTCACAGAATGAGGCGACTGCCTGCCACTCCTCTTCGCTCCGGACCATGGCCTGTACCACGGTCCCCTATATAATATTCTTATGATCACTAGACCAACGCGGCAGTCAAAAGTTTTATATAAAAGCCTAATGGCCTCATGATAGCTGGTTACCATTTCGTATAAGTCCTGATCGACGACGCCATTCTGTCTCGCCTTGTAGACCACGACGCGGCACACACAGTTACCTGGAGTGTAGAATTTGCGTAGAATCTGTAGACAAGTAAATTTTTATACACACTATCGAGTTAGATCATTTACTTCGATTAAATACAGAACGTGGAAAACGTTTGAGGAGCTTGTAGCTAGATAATAACAGCCACACGGATCGATCTTCAAGGTTAAGCAACGCTTGCCAAGGTTGCTCTGTGAATAGGTGACCATCTTAACATACCGAGTTTCTTCCGTGCTTCGGAAAGCACGTTAAGCCGTAGGTGCCGGCTGTCATTTGTAGATCTTTGGCAGTCGTTACGGATAGTCAGAAGCCAGTAAAGCTGACTCCAGTCTTGCTATGAAGTACCGTGTTACCCCAGTTAATGGGTTGTGGAGGTCTGGTAGGCAGCGGCTCCTCGTAAAATACTGGTATTTAGCTAAATCCGGCTTGACTGGAAGCCGACCCCAATGTAGTTGGGAAAAGGCCAGGTAGATGATGATGGAATGCAGAACGTGTTGCTACGTACAAAAAAACTCCAAATAAACAGCGACCAATGGTGATAAATTGTGATGAATCTGTCAACTGTCGAATGACAGTTGGGGCGTTTTTTTTTTATTATTGATAGGCTCGCGCTTGACCACATCTTACCTGATGGTAAGCGATCATGTGGTCGACGATGGAGCACGCTTACCGAGAAGCAACCTATTCACTCTTGACTTAAAGATCCCTAGGTTGTAGCTATCAGGAAACACAGACCCCGGCAGGGAATTTCACTCTTTAGCTGTACGCATAATAAATGTACTCCCAAAACGCTTTGTACGGTTTTTGAAGTGAGCCCCGTGTGCTCAATTGGTGTTTGGGAGGTTAATAGATTTTCCTAACATTTTAGTATATTAATTAATTGTAACAAAAGCCAATGCTTCGATACAAATTAATATAAAATATTTAACCAAAGTAAAAAGAATAGGAAATTCACCCCGTTTGACGGTAATTCTGAACATTGCTACTGAAACTAAACTTCACGCAAAAACTAAAAAGGTTCCTTATCCAACAAACCTTTTCCATGTCCAAGAACCTAGTAGGCGGATGGAAGTGTAAGTAGGAGTCCTGGTACAGCTGGTCTCCGCTCTCGAGGATCTGGTCCAGGGTGCTGTTGCACCAGCGGCAGACTTCGTCCACTCTATTCATGGCGATGGCCATCACGCAGCAGGGTAGGGCCTGTGGGGGACGCGGGGAGAACCCATTTATTATACTTCTTTTTATTATTATGCATAGGCTTGCGTTTGACCACTATCACACATGATGGTAAGTGATGATGTGGCCGACGATGGAGCACACTTGCCTAGAAGTAACCTATTCACTATTTGTAGCTATCAGGAAACAAAACTCCGGCAGGGAAAGAGTTGTCGTTATCGGGCGTGTTGGAAATCGACGCACAAAGGAATAGGCACCATGGATCTAGTACATGATTCTGGGTGCCCCAGTGGTGGATATTTTTGAGCGTCGATGTATGACACAGTGTGGCCAGATCATAAAACTTGATCACTTCATTATATGACCGACCATTTCATGAACTGGTTGCATGTAACTAGCAATTTCTTCTAACGCGCAGGCGACCGCCTGCCATCCCTTCTCGCTCTGGACCTTGGCCTGTACAGTTTAAAAACTAGTCACACCCGTGAGCCCCCACAAAGACACAGCAGCGCTCCGCCCAAGCGGTGCACATCTCTACCGTAAGCAAATTAAATAGCTGTATACGCTCAGCAGTAAATTAAGTCAGGGTGTAAGTAACGATGATGATGAAATGGTAATAGAACTGACCTGATACCCTCTTGAGGCAGAAGAGAACTTCTTGCAAGCGATGGAGTGTCCGGCCGACATGAACCGGGTGCCATCGTTCAGGATCAACCATCCGGCGGTGTTCCGTAGAGCTGGTGGAGTTGAACACTCGTATTATCATCAGCCTTTACATATAATATTAGCATTATACAGTTCCCGGCACGTAACTTGGCAAGAGTCGTTAGTTGCGCAGAAATCGTTTTTTAGAACTATTTGGTGGTCAAACGGGACGCGGGGTATGAGGTAGCTGCCAATCCATTTTTTTTGAGGAGCTGGATAGATAATAACAGCCGCACGGGTCTATCTTCAAGGTTAAGCAACGCTTACCAAGGTTGGTCTGTGGATGGGTGACCATCTTAACATAACGAGTTCCCTCTGTGCCTCGGAAAGCACGTTTAGCCGTAGGTCCCGGCTGTCATCTGTAGATCTTTGGCAGTCGTTACGGATAATCAGAAGCCAGTAAATCTGAGTCCAGTTTTGCCATGAACTACCGTGTTACCCCAGTTAATGGGTTGTGGAGGTCTGGTAGGCAGCCGCTCCTCGTAAAATACTGATATTCAGCTAAATCCGGCTTAACTGAAAGCCGACCCCTATATAGTTGGGAAAAGGCTAGGTTGGTGATGGTGATGATGTACGTACCCCTATTGAGCTGGTTTTCGATTTCGTCTGCCTTATCGATGGCGCGTTGCGCGTCCATGCAGGTCGGGCTGCCCGGGGGATGCTTGCGATCTTGCTCGTCGGCTGTGCGCTTAATACCGCCTATGCCCACCTGTGGGGATGATACTTCTTAAAGATGGTGCCTTACAGTTCTATAAGGATCATTTGGACTTGGAACTAACGCCGTTATTTTGTTTTCTTAATCTTTGTGTTGAGTACCGTTGTTTGAAGCATAATAGAAAGACAATAAGGGTCGGTTCACATCTGACGGAAAATGCGTCGAGATTAAAGGTTGAATGTTTTATTACACATTTGTCTATTTTGGCGCTACGCGACCGATAATACGCGACACATTTTCCGTCAGATGTAAACCGACCCTAAGTGTGCGGACGCCGGCGTCCGCTCGGGGCTAAACAGATTATTATATGTTCCCATAAAATGACAAGAATAGCTAGTTCCTCGAACGCCGATTGCCGACTTGTATGCACGGCAATCGGCGGGGGATGAGCTGCTCGCGTCCGTAGGACTTACTTGAATTTCGACCACCCTACACGTGTCCCCTGGGTAGTGCTAAACGAGCAGTAAATCCGGTGGTAGGCCATTGCATCGGCTGCCGGCTTAAAAGGTTACCACCCACCAGACAAAGCCATGCCGCCAAGCGATCCGTCGTGTTCCGGCATGATGTTTGGTGAAGCCGTACGGTGGAGGATGGGTCTGAGCAGTTGTGTTGCGATGTGTACCGGGTATGATGCACCAGCTGTTGTTGTGTTGGATGTTTGATCGTGGAGGGTAGCGGGATCCGAAGCACGGTGCTCCGCTGGCCGACCGTAGACAGTTGGGGGCCCAAGTAGTGTGCCAGCCACACACGAAAGGCTGCCCCGCCATCTGCGAAAAATCCCAGGGTGGCCCCATCGTGCCGGTTGGCGACCGGAATGCGGTCCACCACCATCTCGAAACCGATAAGCCACACTTGCTTTTCTTGACGGAGACGCAGATTAGATGTCTGTCAGATGCGGCGTACCTCAACTACCCGGGATACTCACTGGAGCATCACTTCCGGCAGCGTGCCGGGGTCTGTGTGTACGTCCGCAATGACATCTGCTGCCAGCGTCTCCGTCACCTTGAAGACCCCGATTTTTCAACCTTATGGCTGTTGGTGGACACAGGTATGGACGAAATTGTCTATGCCTGTGTCTACCGTTCGCACAGCGGTGATCAGGAGACAACTCGGCTATTTGACCACCTCAGTATGGCCGCCGATACAGCCCTGCATCGGCACCCTGATGCACAGTTCGTCGCTCTGGGGGACTTTAACGCTTGTCATCAAGACTGGCTTTTCCCATACCAGAGGACCGACCACGCTGGGAGAGAAGCTCGAAACTTTGCAGTTTCAATGGGGCTCTCCCAGTTGGTAAAGCAAGCAACAAGGGTGCCTGATATTGCTGGTCATTCTGCCAATTGTCTGGACCTTCTGCTGACAACCGATCCAGACAGATGTATCGTAACAGTTTCCTCACCACTCGGAACTTCAGATCACTGTCTGGTGAAGTCTGTAACGTCCTTCTCGCCACCTGACTGCGACTCACGCGGTGAACGGCGAGTGTGGCGTTACAAGTCAGCAGATTGGGATGAGATGCGGCACTTCTTTGCGTCTTATCCTTGGCAGCGGGTCTGCTTCTCTTCGGAAAATCCGTCGAGCTGTGAGGAGGCAATTTCCGATGTGGTGCGTCAAGCTATGGAGTATTTCATCCCATATAGTGACGTACCCGTCGGTAGCTCAGCCCGCCCATGGTTCAACGCCGACTGTGCTGAAGCTGAAAAGCGAAAGCACTCGGCGTTTCTTTGCTGGGTGGATGCTCGTGACCGCAAAGCTCCGGACCTGAGTTCAAAGAAGAGAGCCTTCAACCATGCTGCCAAGTCCTACAAAAAGGCACTAAGGAAGGCTCGCTTCGATCGCATTTCCCACATTGGCCAGAAGCTCTCTGCACAACCGTCCGGTAGCAGAGCGTTCTGGTCCCTTGCCAAGTCGGTCGAAGCGAACTTTTGTCGGCCCACATTGCCTCCGCTGGTTCGGCCAGATGGAACACTGGCTCATACGGCGAGAGATAAAGCAGATCTCTTTGCATCTCTCTTCGCCCATAATTCTCGTCTTGACACTGGCAGTGCTACTCCACCGACCCTACCTCACTGCGGCACCTCGATGCCCGAGTTCCATATAAGGAACAAAGAGGTTCTGAGAGCACTGTGTCGTCTAGACGTGAACAAAGCTAGTGGACCAGATGGTATTCCAGCGATTGTTCTCAAGGCATGTGCGCCCGAGTTGTCTCCTGTTCTGACACGCTTGTATCGCCTCTCATATAGGACCGGTATAGTGCCCAAATCCTGGAAGCTTGCCAACGTGCAGCCCGTGCCCAAAAAGGGCAGTCGTGCCGATCCTGCCAACTATCGGCCGATTTCAATAACCTCCATACTCTGCAAGATTATGGAGCGTGTGTTGAACTCGCGCCTCATGGCATACCTGGAAGGTAACGATCTCCTCAATGACCGACAGTACGGGTTTCGTCGCAATCGGTCTACTGGGGACCTACTAGCGTATGCCACTCACTTGTGGGGCGAGGCCCTCGAGAAGAATGGGGAAGGACTTGCAGTCTCCTTAGACGTCTCGAAGGCCTTCAACAGGGTATGGCACGCTAGCCTTTTAAGTAAGCTTCCAGCGTACGGCATCTCTCCTGGCCTGATTAACTGGATAAAAGACTTCCTGAGTGAACGGTCTCTCCGAGTTGTTGTCGACGGATGCTCATCAGAGCCCATGATGACTAATGCCGGAGTTCCTCAGGGGTCTGTTCTCTCTGCAACTCTCTTCCTGCTCCACATCAACGATCTGCTGATGCCCGGTATCTATGGGTATGCAGATGATAGCACAGTTGTAGAGAGATACTTGCCGAGTACTCAGGCTAGTAAGGAGCTAATCCGGTCTGAAAGAGAGGCTATGGTAGAGCGTACGAATGACTCACTTCAGGCAGTCTCCAAGTGGGGCGAAGCCAATTTAGTGGGATTCAACGCCACCAAAACACAAGCGTGTCTATTCACCGCTAAAAGGAGCCCGTTCACCTTGGCTCCTGCTTTCCGGAATGTATCCTTGGAATGCGCCAACCGCCTTCAGCTCTTAGGAGTTGAAATTTCCTCCGATCTCAACTTTGGGCGGTTCATTGAGTCCAAGGCCAAGATTGCTGCTAGAAAACTCGGCGTTTTGGCAAAGGTCCGGCAGTACTTCACACCGGGACAGCTTCTAATGTTATACAAAGCACAGGTCCGATCGTGTGTGGAGTACTGCAGCCACATATGGGCTGGAGCTGCAAAATGCCACCTGGCAGCTTTGGACTCCGTGGAAAGGCGTGCAAAGAGGCTAATTGGAGATATGGATTTGGCTTCCAATCTACAAAGCCTTGAGCACAGGCGCAGGGTAGCCAGCCTTTCGGTTTTCTACAGGATGCATTTCGGAGAGTGTGCGCAGGAATTGCATGAATTGATTCCGCCATCCCCATTCCACCATCGGACAAGCCGTCGTACGGCGGGTATCCACCCTTTCGTTGTCCAAACCTCTACGGTCCGGACTAAGCGTTTCGCTTCGTCGTTCATACCGCGTACATCGAGGGACTGGAACAATCTGCCTGCTGCGGTTTTTCCATCCGATTATGATTTGGGTGTCTTCATGGCTAGAGTGAATAGGCTCTTAATAAACTAGTGCACCTCACCATCGACGATTGCATCACTGCTTACCATCAGGTGGGATCGCAGTCAAGCGCTAGTTTATAATGATTAAAAAAAAAAAAAAAAACGTCTGTACAACTTGAATCCGAAAACTTTGGTGTCTATATCTTCGTTTTCCTAACAAACCATTTTTTTTAATGAAATCTTGTGAATTTTAGAAATTTATGAAAGAACACACAATGACGTAATAATAATACGCGTATATGCTGAAGTACGAGGAAGTTCTCATAACAACATGTTTTTTTTTATCCTTAATTATTTTATATTAAAATAATATTATTCAAGTTAAGCCATTTCTGAAAATTGTCTGCCAAACTGAACAGCCTTCAAGCTAGGGCTGTTGGACTATACAGTTTCCAAAACGCGTCCTGTAAAATACCAAAAGTCTCGCTACCCCTACCTACGCCTTTGCTCTAGGATTTGCAGATTGGACTTACACCCGTTTTCATTAACCTACCGCAGTTCATAGATAGCTATCCCCGATAAACAGTAAGATTCTAACTATCAATTTTTGGTAGGAAATGCTATCCGTCGGTAGGTTATAGGAAAGCAAGTAAGCCCTTTTGCCCAAAAGGATAGATTTGTTTATCTTTAGTAGCTGCAACTGTAGAGAGACAGCTAATTGAAAACGGGCGTTAACCAAATTTGGATCACCAATTAGCTACTTCATATGCCACTGAGTCAAAAGTCTTATTACTTACTTGTGACAAAATTATACCTTGGAAATGACATGGCCGGAATTGGTAGAGAGCTTTGCCCAAGAAAAAAATATCATGTACACAGACATAAAGTACCACGTATGAAAGCTTAGAATTATGGCTTTACAATAGTTTATGTTTTATGATCAGAAAAGAAGCGAGAGACACTATAAATAACATCCAAAAAATACAATAATTGTCATTAAAAATGTGACCATTTTGAATAACAATTATGTCGCTATAGTAACACGTTACGTTACACACCAAGGATCTTGTATACCCTACGTACTAACTGCATTAATTACGAAGCAATATTATACATTCTAAAGTGTACTTTATTTTCATTGTCGTGAAGTTCATAATTTTTATTCACAAGTAAAAGGGAAAAAATGTACCCAGCAAGACAACGAGAAAGAGGTAGTGTGTCCCTTTCTTACTAGTATATAGACACTAGTAGAAAGAGGTAATACGTTTTGGTGCGTTTTTGAAATTAACGTAATCAATCCAGATACTATAAAAAATATCTTTGACTACACAGACAGTTTTGACAGTTTAGTTTAAAAAGCAGAAACGCCAAAACAACTTTAAGACGTTTGGATTCACACTCGTGAAAATATGGTCGATTCTTAATATGTAGCGTGTGTCATCAAGACGCGTGGCAGTTCGAAAAATGTTGTTGGCGATAGTCGTGAAATCGTTAACCTTTTAAAGGTTAACGATTACTACCTTAACGACGAACCTCAGCAATACAATTCTGGTATTCAGGAGTGGCTGCCACTACAGAACCTTCCGTCCCCATCGACCATCCGTTCTACGAGCAATGTGCCCTGCCCACTACCACTTAAGTTTGGCGATTCTTCGGGCATCAGAAATGAAGTTATCCGCAAGAGTACCAAGGCTACCGAGCCTTGGTACTCTTGCGGATAACTTCATTTCTGATGTGATTACGTAAGGAAACTCCCGAGCATAGCCCTTTCCATTGCTTTTTGGGTGACTATAAGTCTTCTGATGAGGCCCATTATGAGCGACCACGTTTCCGAGCCATATGTCATCACTGGCAACACACACTGGTCATAGACTTTCGTCTTCAGACACTGTGGTATGTTGGACGAGAAAATACCGTGCAGCTTCCCGAACGCCACCCAGCCGAGTCGGATTCGACAATTGACCTCTTTGTCGAAGCTAACCTACCCAACTGGACCGTCTGTCCTAGGTAGACGTAGTCATCCACAACTTCGAGTGTAGAGTCTCCGATCTTGGTAGGAGTGGGTGCTACATCGATGTTTACCATGACTTTGATTTCATCCATGTTCATTTTAAGTCCCACTCTTTCGGAAACTCTACTGAGATCACCGAGCATTGTACTGAGCTCCTCCTTAGTCTCAGCCAAGACTACTATGTCATCGGCAAATCTAAGGTGAGTGATGTACTCGCCGTTGACATTAATGCCTCGCCCTCTCCATTCCAGAACCTTGAAGACATCCTCTAATGCGGCCGTAAACAGTTTCGGAGAAATAACGTCTCCCTGCCTCACACCCCGCTGTAAGAGCTCGAGGTCTGGTCCTGAAGTCGGACAGACGTGGTGGCGTTTTCGTACAAACATTTCATTTTATCTGGCACCGTTGGAGAGACTGCACTGCACTACAGCCCAAGTCTCAATCGAAAAAAAAGCTTTCTCGTAGTCCACAAACGCTAAGCAGAGAGGCAGGTTATATTCCTCCGTTTTCTGTATAACCTGCCGCAGCGTATGTCTGTGGTCCACGGTGTTTGTACTGAAGCCTTTTCGAAAACCGGCTTGTTCGGGAGGCTGGAAGTCGTCGAACCTGCGCGCTAGACGATTCGTGATGACTCTGGAAAACAACTTGTAGACATGGCTCAGAAGTGAGAGTTCTTAAGCAGGGCATTGTCGCCCTTCTTACAGAATAGTACCACCACACCTCTGTTCCATGCCTGTGGCGTTTTTCCCTCGCGTATGACGGAATCAAATAGCTTCTGTAGGGCCTTAAGGATCAGTTTTCTACCCACCTTCAGAAGTTCGACCGTAATTCCGTCCTCACCCAGCGCCTTGTGGTTTTTGAGCTGCTTCAGAGCCATCCTAATCTCGTAAATCTCGTACAGGCTGACGTCCGGGATATCTTCGGTATAGTGTAGAGTCAATCTAGCTTTTGGGTCGTTCGCTAGATTTAACCGTGGGTTTAGAGATAGACGTGTATAACTGTTCATAGAATGCCTCTATCTCTCCCAGGAGCTCGGATTTGACATCCATCGTCAGTCTTCAGTTTCGTGAGCTGACTCTGCCCAATAGACAGATCTCTCACAAAAACTTTGGAGCCCTTATAATAATAATAATAACATCGTTTATTTGCGCAAAATGTGGTTGGTACAAAAGATGTTATAATAAGATTGTAAGTGCAAAGACACATTCCGCCATTTAGTGATGGCATGCAAATATTTGGTCGATAGTGTTTGAGTAACATAAAATAACTCAAATCTATCTAGAGTTAATATAAACAGTCTACATTTAAATTATTTACTTATTATTCCGCTCTATCACGTCCTTAACCCTTTCGGAATTAAAGTGGCGAAGATCGCGTTTTAAGGACTTCAAAATCGGTCTATTGAGCTGCCGGTATCCGCACGCATCGTCTGAAGACTGCAGAATCATCTCGCGCCTCTTTCTCATGAGCTCGAGAGTTTTATTAGACAGCTTCTTGTTCCAATTTGTACGGTGGGTCTTGAAAAACTTAGACCCAACCGTACCGGAAGACGTAGCGTTGGAAGGCCTCCCACAAGGTGGACCGACGACCTGGCGAAGGTTGCGGGAACCCGACGGATGCGAGACGCACAGGACCGGTCATTATGGCGACGCTTGGGGGGGGCTTATGTCCAGCAGTGGAAGTCTTTCGGCTGAAATGATGATGATGATTCAGGAGTGTTTTATATTTTTGTCTGACCTTTAGGCGTACTACAGATAAGCACAGTATTTGTCTTATGCGTGTATCCAAACGTAGATTTGATTACAAATCAACCATGATTGCAGTGACAGCAAACCACCCAAAAAACAATTAACGCACATATTTTTTTGAGATTTTTTCTCGCTTCCTCTAGAGAAATGTAATTGATGCAATATATTTTTATTTATTTTAGAAGTAATTTTCATATAATAATAATTAATGTACATTATAAATTCTAAAATTGGGCAGGATCCGGCCATGTCATTTCATTGTATACTTTTTTTTCTATTTTAAAATATCGAGAAAAAAATAACTCATGTCATGAATTTTGTCATTATTTGAAGGCTGACATTTGTTTTTGACAGCAGAATGATTGTTTTTTTAAGACGAATAGAGATTTTTAAAAAGAAAATTAACAGTTTTGGGCATAGAGAATTTATGCAGGGTAACACTAAAAAGTGTAGAAAGTCACAAGGAGAATAGATATTGAATGACAGATGACTATTGATTTTGACATAAGCACTGTTTTTGAATACCTATTGACATAACGTGAAACAATGCAACGTTGCCACTGAAATAAACTTATTTTTTTTTAACTAAAGGTGATACTTACTACATTAAATCGTCACGACGCACACTTGTGCGACGCCCGAATTGTATGCAGAACCGTGTTGCATGGCGTGGACACGGCAAAAAACGTTACACGGCACGTTTTTCACAATATTTTTTACTTCAATTGGGAAAAGGCTAGGTAGATGATGATGATCACTACAAAAAGGCACAGTCGACGAGGAGCCTAGGACACTGATGACGATGATATTACCTTGCTAGTAGCCGGTACGATCCTGACTCCGCCGACATTCTTCACCAGAGGCGGTTCCGAGGTCAACTTCTTGATCGGAGTCACCACAGTGGACATGTGGTACAGCTGGAAGTAGCGCTTCACTCGGTCCTGGACTGGGATGTTTTGGAGGTAGCTGAGGGACAGAGTGGATGGTCAAATAGTGATCGTCCCGTATATCATTCGATACTAGATAAAAACGTAACGATTGACAAATCAAACAAGGATTTTTAGCCATTTATAATGAAACTTTCTTTAAAACCTTAAAACTTTGCGTATGTTAGTGTTAGGAAGTTAAAAAATTGCATTACTCAGTTGTATTGCTATAGCAACAGCGCATCTCAATTTCATTGCTATAGCAACAGCGCATTACTCAATTTTATTGCTGTAGCAACAGCGCATTACTCAATTTTATTGCTATAGCAACAGCGCATTACTCAATTTTATTGCTATAGCAACAGCGCATTACTCAATTTTATTGCTATAGAAACAGCGCATTACTCAATTTTATTGCCATAGCAACAACGTATTACTCAGGTCTATTGCCATAGCAACAGAGCATTACTCAATTTTATTGCTATAATGGCAACATCATCACCTTAGTTGCCACACAATTAAGTTTCTTGTCTGTGTGTTTATTACAGATGGATGGAGTTCGGACTATGCGAAAGGCGATGATAGCGGTACTACATAGAAATTAGATTATGTAGGTATAAACAAAAAGTATTCTCACGCGAATGCCATCAACTTGGACGATGTGAATGTTAACAGGCACGCAGCGCCGTCGTTCTGAAACCAATATTATAAGATGTTACGTGTTTCTCCATAATCCAAATGTTGGCTCTTATTTAACCATAACCATGCCTATTAACAACAATTCACTTAATCACTACTTAGGTACAATGTCTTATGCCCGTTTTCACCAACATCCCCTAAAATTTAAGTGTCTCTTAAGCCAATATAACAACGGTTTTTGCATATTATTAAGTTTTTATTCCGAATTAAAGAATGAAATCAAACACATATTAAGTTTAAAGATTTCATATTTTAATTTAGAATAATAACTTTATTATGTGCAAAAAACGTGATTATAACAGCTTAAGAGACACTTAAATTTTAGGAGTTGTTGGTGAAAACGGGCATTAGGGCCTGTTTCACCACCTATGATTAAGTTTCGAGTATCTTACTTGGCAGATAATTTCATACAAATTCTGTCAATTTTTTGAATTCATTCAGTGAGTAGTGCTTACTCGGACATTGTGAAACAGGCCCTTAAACTAATCACTCCCTACTCAGCACGCACACGACAGTTTTTGCATACGATCATAGATACTACGATCATAGGTACTCGTAGGTTCACTCAATAACACTGACAGGTCTACAGCCCAATCCTACTCGTAGTAGCCGCTATGAACTGCAGTGACTTTTGCTGCACATATATGATTGCAGTTAGATATTTAATACCACACAGTATCTAAATTGTAAATTATTATTATTATATCTAGCCTATGCCGTCCCACTGCTGGGCAAAGGCCTCCCTCCATTCCTTCCATCGTTCCCAGCTTTGAGCCACTTCTTGCTAATTCTCAAGGAAGACATCTAAGTCGTCCCGCCATCTCGTTCTTGGTCTGCCGCGACCCCGTAAATTGTAAATACTTTTAGATATTTTTGAGAAAAATTGCCATACTTGTGCCATACTTAAGTGGCAGTGGGCAGGGCACATTGCTCGTATAACGGATGCTCGATGGGGACGGAAGGTTCTGGAGTGGGGTCTACATACCGCAAGACGTAGCATTCGAAAGCCTCCCCACAAGGTGGACCGACGATCTGGCGAGGGTTGCGGGAATCCGATACATGCGAGACGCAAAGGACCGGTGGCGATGATTAGGGGAGGCCTATGTCTAGCAGTAGACGTCTTTCTGCTGAGATGATGATAATGATCATCATCTACCTAGCCTTTTCCCAACCATATTGGGGTCGGCTTCCAGTCAAGCCGGATTTAGGTGAATACCAGTATTTTACGAGGAGCGGCTGCCTACCAGACCTCCACAACCCATTAACTGGGGTAAAACTGTACTTTGTGGCAAGACTGGAGTCAGATTTACTGGCTTCTGACTATCCGTAACAACTGCCAAAGATCTACAAATGACAGCCGGGACCCACGGTTTAACGTGCTTTCCGAGGCACGGAGGAAACTCGTTATGTTAAGATGGTCACCCATCCACAGACCAACTTAGGCAAGCGTTGCTTAACCTTGAAGATCGACCTGTGCGGCTGTTATTATCTAGCCACGAGCTCCTCTGAGATGATGATAATGATGATAACAGAGGATATTAGAGCACTTACCATGGCATCTACCCTGAGGCCAGTGGGGCCGCAAGCGTGGGGCTCCATCATGTAGTACTGCGGCGCGCCACGGACACGCCACACGCACACGGCGTAAGGCATCGACCATAAGATGCCGTGAGAGTGTATCTCGAAGAAACGCTCCAGGGCCAATCTGTTACAAGAAAACTTTACTTTGAAAGAAAATACGTTAAATTAGACTTATAGTCCAACTGACGTGTAGCTACATAGACGCGTATTCGTCATTGCACGCGTGGTGTACGCCTTCGTGACGCGCGCTTACAACAAGAGCAGCGATCGTGTGCGTCTTATAAGCGTCTGCCAGCGATCCATCGTGGGCTCATGTCGTGGCAGTTGGCCGTTGCCATTTTGGTGTATATGAGCTCTTAGCCTCCATCGTCTTTTGCCCTGGAATAATAGCCTTCTTACTTTTTCCTCCTCCTTGATCATAACCAAACTCAGTCACCTATGAGACTCGCCACCATATGCCACAGAACAATCTTAAATTTCTTAGTGCACAATACCAGAAAGCGAGGTTACTGCTAACAGGAAAAGTAGAGGGGAAAAAACCCAGAGACAGGAGTTCGATACGTTGATCAGATCAAATCCGTGCTACACACTAATGTCCGTTTTTTATACCCTGAGACTAAAATGACATTACAACACAAAAAAACCGGCATCGTTCCTTTAGTAAGTTAAACATTAAGTACCGGGTAAAACGGGGTGAATAGGAACTTTGATTAGGATTTTTACTTTGGTTACATACTTTATACGGATTTCTATCTCAGCATTGACCTTTTATACAATTAATGAATAAATAAGAGTACTTAAATTCTGGAAGAACCGGTTAAATAACGAGAAAATCCACTTCAAATTTTTGTTCATAATCACCCTTGAGTTTCTATTCACCCCATTTTACGGTACCTGTGTCAATTTAGTCTCAGGGTATAAAAAACAGACGGTAGAGACCAGTCAATGACGACATTCACATTGCCAAAGATAGGACAACATGACGAAAGAGTCCACGAGAAAGTTATCTGGCGAAGTCACGACCCTAAGCATTGAAGATAAAAAACGCAAGGAGGTAGGTCCAGATGTTTCCACTATCTGCTACTTGGCTGGCTACAAATTTGCTGTTTAGGTCATAAGTCTAGTACGATTTTTGTCGAATCTCTTAATACAATCGAAAATGCCTGCCTTTAGAAGATGATAAGTTGGTAGCCATAAACCTAAAGCCTGACCGCAATCCCGCCTAATGGTAAGCAGTGATGCAATCGTTGATGCTGAGGCGCACTAGTTTATTAAAAGCCTATTCACTCTAGCCTCGAATACACCCAAATTATAAACAGACGGGAAGACCGCAGCAGGCAGATTGTGCCAGTCCTCGATCTTGGCTAGGCCTACAGTTCTACATAAAATCGTACGCTTACTTGAGATTCATATCGTCTGGGTCCTTTGATTCCAGTTTGCCGCTGAATATCTCTTCTAAATCGTAGCGTACATAGTTCACGCCAAGTACAAACCGTTGCTTCACCTGGCAGAATAAGAGAGCATTAGCATTTGTAGCGTTATCGGCCTTGTAATATTCCTACTGCAGGGACTCTCACAAGGTGGACCGACGACCTGGCGAGGGTCGCGGGAATCCGATGGATGCGAGACGCAAAGGACGCTTGGGGGAGGCCTATGTCCAGCAGTGGACATCTTTCGGCTGAGATGATGATGATGAGGGACTCAGGCCTCCTCTCTAGGAGAGAGAATTTTCCGTAATCCACCACGCGGGCTCAGTGCAGATTGGTGGATGTCCGAACGTCTTCAAATTGTTTGATTCTAGGACATAACGGTTTCCTCATGATGTATTTCCTTCACAGTTTTTTTTTTGTAACCCAAAAAGCTGCTACTCTAAACTAGGATTGCACCGGACATATCTAGAACGGTAATGGGCTATAAGACTTTTTGGGTCCCATTAAATGCAAGGCGACATCGTGGCAGACCAAGGCGAAGATGAAGAGATGAGCTGGACCAGTATCGGAGGGACTGGCCCACAATGGCTGAGGATAGATGTGTGTGGAAAAGGAAGAGCGAGGCATTCGCCCAGCTGTGGCACTGAATAAAAGCCAGCTTATACTTGACGAAGACATTTATTTAAAAAATAACACGAGGAGGTCACGAAATCGCAGAAAATCTTAACATCGCGATTCAACTTAGTGACGTAAACGATCAACGCCATCTATCGCGGAAAAAAAGAACTAATACTTAAAAAATTGTCACAAATATCAAATTAACCTATCACATACCCACAAAACGAGACAATAGTAAAACAATAACAGCGCGGTTTCATAGGACCGGTCGGGGATTCATGAATTAAATGCAAGATTCTACAGGAACATGACAGGTTAACTAACAAACTTACCTGTAGAGGCAGTAGGATATCCTCTCCCGGTCTAAACTCATATCCCAGCGAGTCAGTGGAAGTGAGGAACAGTCTGCAAGCGACCGCCATCACCTCGTCGATGGTGCGCCGGGTCCACAAGTGTGGGCGGCGCACATGGGACATGGCCGACCCCACAATGGCGCCACAGGCCGATTGGAATAGGGCGTCCCGAGTGAATCTGTTGGTAGAGACGTATCCATGTAAAATTACAAGTTATGAAATGAGCAAACCGTTCGGAGCCCCTACTAAGCACGGTCGAAGCCTCTGGGGCCATGAATCGGATTCCGAAAGGGGAGCTGGTGACCCCAGAACGAAGGCAAAGAAGAAATGAGTGATGTGAAGGATAGGGGTTTAGTCAGTAAAAGTCTGACATGCCCCTCTCGGTCCGCCTAAGAGTGGAAGAAGTCGTTCTGATGATTTTTACTGGCTAAACCCTACCCCATTTCTTCGTTCCAGGGTCATGGGGTTCTCTTTTGTCAACCCAGGACCACAGTAGGCTTTGAATCTGTCGGTCTGGTACGGTTGCTACTACGCTTTGCTGACATATCTCTGAGACACGCGTGTACACGCCGTTTTGACGACATAGGCTTGGTCCGGACTATTACATGATACGATGGCAAATAACGAAGTTCCTTACTTGACAGGGTCAAGGGGCCGACTGCCCCGGAGGATGGTGCGTCCGCGCGCGGTCTCCACGAAGGCGGTGAGCACCTTCCACTCGTAGCCCTCGTCGGGCACCGCGCCCTGCGGCGTCACCGAGCTCGCCAGCTTCGAGAACTCCCAGAACACCTTCACTGCTGATATTGTGAATCTGGGGGAGAGATTTTCAATTATACCATAACCATATGAGCCATAACCGAGAAACAATGAATGGGTTGTGTAATATTATGGTATGGTTCTAAATTATTTTGGTATGCCTATTGACTGTCCCAGTTCCTTGTCCTAGGGTGCTATTAGAGGTACTGGCACTCAAATGGGACTATTATAATCCCCATGATGGATCATCATAAATACATAATTATGTAATTTTGGAACTCATCCACCAGTTCGTCGTATTTCATTAATTTAACTAGCATAGCGAGTTCGGAGGACTTATGTGGTTCAAATATCATGCAAGATGAAAGATAACTTTGCATGGATGGTGTGAAAATTATAATCTGACCAAAATAACAGATGCATTGTGTAACAGAGATAAGAAATATATGACAAGATAAAACTGATGTGAAAAACATGGCTACATAGATAAAAAAAAAAACGATTATTTGTGTAGTATTCTATGGACATCAAACCAAGTATGAAGTAGCATAATTAAACATAATAACTGTCCCAATTGGGCGCCAAAATCTTATTGGCGCCCAAATGGGCCTAAACACTTAGTTTTCACTTTTAGTTTTAACCCTAGAGTGGGCGCGCTATGAGCATTTTGCCGCCCTCATCAAAAAAACCTTGATAATTCCAAAAACAATGGCCCAATAGGTTCGCGTCTTTCAGTAGCTGGCTCTACTTTCGTTCGCAACTCGTACCTAAAAGCTGCATGACATCAGAGTATGGGGTTTCGCTACAGGAGGAGTTTATTACCATCAGGTATCGCCGGGCGGCATTTTGCTCACCACGCGCCCACTAACGTAGGTGAAATTTGTGTCATGTTTTTTCGTAAAATTGAAATGTAGACAATATTTTATGGTGCATTTATTATAAAAACTAAGAAAAAGTGTTTTGATTTCAAGATTTTAAAGTATTTAACGAAAACTCAAAGAATACTGCTGGTATAAATTATCAAATAATTGATGCTATGCCGACAGTATGTTAAAGAGATCGTGATGTTCTAACTAAGCTATATGGCTGATTACCGTGTGGTCATATATAATACCATAAGGTAGTCTATTGAGACATCAAATATTTATTTTGAGAATCTAAATTTTCACTATGTACCTATAAAACAAGCGTTATCTTCGCAACTGGAAAAAGGATGTTGCAGACGCTCAAAATTACTGTGCAATGAACATTGCAGATACCTTTGTGAAGACTATTTTGACAAACCACACCCAGTAGATTAAGAAAATCAAAAAAATTGTTATGTTTTTGTTGTTTTCCCAATTTAATGAGTGTCATATAGGATAACGCGAGATAAGGTAAAATTTTCAATTAAAATATTGCGTTTTCAAAAATCTTTTATAAATCAAAGTTTATGTAATAAAGTTCAATAAATAAGTTGATTTCTCATTACTTATTAGTATTACATTAAAATCCTGAAAAAATAAATAAATTTAATAACTGCATTCCTACTTAGAATGGTCATAGAAAAAGGGCGGCAAAATGCTCCCCACGCGCCCACTGACGTTACGCGGGAAGACGCGCCCACTCTAGGGTTAACAACATTCAACTTAAATCCCAGACTCACTTATTATCCCCAGGCTTCATCATCCCATCCACATTATCTCTAAACGCATCCGCCAGTTCATCTATACTGGAGTATATCACCAGTGTAGCGGCCCCGGCAGGGTTGGCTCTGCCGGTGGGACCGACTGCGTGCGGTTCGAACATACAGTAGGAGACATCGTCGACGCCCTTCCAAATGCCGACACAGTAGCCTTTCGAGCATAGGATGCCGTGTTTGTGCTGGAACAAATATTATCATTAAAGCAACTATATATGAAAGGATTAAAAGAAATGTTTGTCCCGTTGTCATCCTACCCAAGTTCCTGAGCTTAGCGTATTCAAACCAACAAAAAGCTTTTCAATTTCATCATAATTATTAGTATAGACTAATTAGTGACTTTGTCGCGTGAAAGTAAAAAAATATCCCAAAGGAATAAATGTATATATTTTTTTTTTAATCATTATAAACTAGCGCTTGACTGCGATCCCACCTGATGGTAAGCAGTGATGCAATCGTCGATGGTGAGGCGCACTAGTTTATTAAGAGCCTATTCACTCTAGCCTTGAAGACACCCAAATTATAATCGGATGGAAAAACCGCAGCAGGCAGATTGTTCCAGTCCCTCGATGTACGCGGTATGAACGACGACGAGGCGAAACGCTTAGTCCGGACCATAGAGGTTTGGACAACGAAAGGGTGGATACCTGCCGTACGTATTTGCGAGATCAAAAGGTTATCCTATATGCTATTCCAGAATATAGTCTATCTATGTACCAAATGTCGCCCAAATCCGTTCAGCCATTTAAGAATGAAGAACACACACATATACGTACAATTTCTCACAGTTTTTAAAATTAGTGTTACTGTGACTTACATTGGCGAAGAAGCTAGCAAGCGCTTGCTTGATGCTGCTGACACTACCGTGCTCTCCTGCCTTTGTGTCGCCGCCGACTACATCCTTCTCCACTTCTAACTTCACCTGTTATAAACATAATACATAGATTAATACACTGATGGGGGAATATCTCAAAAGTTAAAGTGATGAAGCAGGGAGGACCCTCAGCATTGAGGAATATGACGCGCAAATTAAATACAAATCATTTATTTGCTTGAGTGCGAACCACGTGCCGTAAGACGCGTTGGAAAGCCCGCCACAAAGTGGATCAATGACCTGGTGAGGGTCGCGAGAAAGGGCGAAACGCCCAGGACCGTTCGTTGTGGCGACGCTTGGGGAGGCCTATGTCCAGCAGTGGACGTCTTTCGGCTGAGATGATGATTTGCTTGGGTACTGGTAAAACATGAGATAGTAAAATAAATCAATCGTTTTTTTACTTAGCGTAGTGCAAGGAAGAGGACAGACTGTCAATTGCTCCTTCCTTTCCTGTCAAGTCGACTGACAAAACCTACCAAAGTTGGGTAGACATCTGCACACCAGGATAAATAAATCACTATGAAGCTTTGTCGTCGAAGCGGCAGGGTCGTGTCGTGCGTCGTGTCGTTGCCGGTTCGTCGACACAGTTTCATAGTTTTCAGTAAGCTTCACGCAGGCGTACATTTTAGCATTATCGGCCTTGTAATGTTTCCACTGTTGGGATTCAGGCCTCCTCTCCAAGAGGAGTAATGGGCCGTAATCATAATAATAATAATCCACCACGTAGGCCCAATACGGATTGGTAGATGTCACAAGGCTTCGAATTTTTGGTACTAAGACATGCCGGTTTCCTCACGAGATTTTCCTCCACCGTTTTAAGAGCAGTGGCAATGAAATAAATTACACAAAGTAATGCGTCCGCCTGGGTTTGTCCGCGCGACCTCAAGACGGGACAGGTGCTGGATACCTCTAAAATAATATAAATGAAGATAATGAAGACGTTACTCACATTAAAGTTAGTAACATGGAAGTTAGGTACGATCTCATGGGGCTTCAGCTTGGGCGGTTGCCTGGCGTTCCCAATGGACATGGTGTGAAGCCTGTCCCCATACTTGAGCACGGCGTCCATGAGTTCCGGCTTCCAGAACTGGTACGGTTCTATATGTTCTACTACGATGCCCATCATGGAGTTTGCTGTATCCTGGGAAATATGAAAGTGATTAAAGACTAGATAGATGACGATGATGATGAAAGACAAGTAGATGGATGGAGAGGGAAGCCAAAAAAAAGATGGATGGATTGTGTGAGGAGCGATATGAAGGAAAAGGGAGGAAAGAAAAAGTGATACTCTGACGGATGACAGGACAGAATGGAAGAAGAAAACGTGTTGCGCCAACCCAGAATAATATGGGATAAGGTCAGGAAGAAGAAGAAGAAGATTAAAGACTAGATACACTAGGGGATGGAAAGGAAGAGGGAACTGCAACAATTTTCCTGCTGCGGTCTTCCTGTCCGATTATAAGTTGGGTGTCTTCAAGGCTAGAGTCAATAGGCTCTGAATAAACTAGTGCATCTCACCATTAAGGATTGCATCACTGCTTACCATCAGGTGGAATCGCTGTCAAATAGTAGTATATATCAATAAAAAAAAGAAGAGATGATGAAAGAAGCTGATGATGAATGATGATGAACAATGATGCAATCGCACTTAATATGATAAAGGTGAATTTCTCTCCGGTCGTATCGGGTTACCGTCCCATCGGACCATGAGAGTAAAGGAACAGAGTGCACCAGTAATTTTGCACGAATTTGTGCACTATAATTTTTCCTATGTACTTGCCTGATCTCTGTTGATATTGGCCACCGTGATCAAAATTCGGTGGGGAGGATTATTACGAGTATCTATTTCACCTGATGGTAAGCGATGATGTGGTAGCCGATGGAGCAAGCTTGCCTAGAAGTAACCTATTCATTATTGACTCAAAGAGAAAAACTTAAAGACCCGTAGGTAGTGGCTATAAGGAAAAACAGACTCAGGCAAATCTTGACGGTAGACCACATACCTGGTTGTCCCTATTAGGCTGGTCCAGGAAGTAATTTTCATTCTGCGCGAGGGCGGCACGCACGGAGGCAGAGGTACGCGTTAGACGCGTCATGTACTTCCCGACCGCCGCGTCTTCCAAAGCTGGCACCAGTTCTTCTTCAGGAGCTGAGAGGGTAACAGAGTTAGCTTATCTGCCGATTTGTTATTTGGGTACTATAGTGCTTAAAGGCCCTCGCCCACAGCGACTAACGCAGGCTCAAAAGCGCGCCGCGGGCGAGGGCCCTAATAAGTCAAGGGGCAACGATGAATCACTATTTTCCTAACGCAAATGAACTAAGGTCTACGATGCCTCACTATATTTTTCTTAACACGAATAAACTGGGGGAAACGATTCATAATTCTCCTAACGCAAATGAACTAGGGGCAACGATGAATCACTAGTCCTTTTTTTTCCTTAAGTTAAATTGTGCAATCAGTCCTTCCAACTATGAGCAGATGCGTTTAGCAAAGAATTCTTGTGGTGGGATATTTCTCATTAGAAGTATCCTCCTTACTAATATAACGGCTCATATACTGCCTAGTTCTAGGAATCTGTGTCTGTTTAGTCTGTGCACACAGTCTATGTCTAGTATTGTCAGCTGGACAATATTAATCACTATTTTCCTAACGTGACTACACTACATCTACCAACCTGTTTCCTCTTCTCCTTCCACCTTCTCCTTGGGCTGCCCAGGCCTCTTCTCCTTGAGGGACTGAGGCGGAGCTCAACGGTCACTGTCACCGGATACAGCTTGTACACTTATACTTTTATGAATAAAGACGGCTACCCATTTAAAAAATTGTCAAACGACGCGTCAGTACTCTCTGGAGGGTTTACTTCCAGCGATCCATTTGAAGACAGCTTTCTTGTTTACTATGATCTAAGAGCCCTCGCCAACGGAAACTTTTTGTAGCGATGCTATCGGGCGTTTCGTTAAAGCACTACAACATCGCTACTAATTATAACATTTGCCTCGCGCTACAGAAGCGATTTTAACGCGCTATTTACGCACTACTAAAGCGCTACAGCATCAAGACTGTATCGAAGCGAACGCGTGACAGCACCGCTAAAAACAGTCTCCGTGGGCAAGGTCTCCAAGTGAAGGGACAACGATGACTCACTATTTTCCTAACGTGAATACACTAGGGGCAACGATGACTCACTATTTTCCTAACGTGAATACACTAGGGGCAACGATGACTCACTATTTTCCTAACGCAAATGAACTAGGGGCAACGATGACTCATTACTTTCCTAACGTGACTACACTACATCTACCAACCTGTTTCCTTTTCTCCTTCCACCTTCTCCTTGGGCTGGCCAGGCCTCTTCTCCTAGAGGGACTGAGTGAGTTCGCGAGGAGTATCCATTTATAAAATTGACAAAAGACGCGTCTATACTCTCTGAAGGTTTACTTCAAACGATCGCTACTGCATCGATACAAAAAGTCACCGGGGACAAGGTCCCTTATAACAAGTCAAGGGCCAACGATGACTCACTATTTTTTTAACGTGAATCCTCTACCGGTCCTGTGCGTCTCGCATCTATCGGATGCCCGCGACCCTCGCCAGGTTGTCGGTCCACCTTGTGCGAGGCCTTCCAATGCTGCATCTTCCGGTACGTGGCCGCCACTCTAGAACCTTCCGTCCCCAATCGACCATCGCACAGACCGGTCGCTGTGGCGACGCTTGGGGGAGGCCCAAGTCGAGCAGTGGACGTATTTCGGCTGAGATGATGATGATGAATCCTCTACATCTACCAACCTGTTTCCTCTTCTCCTTCCACCTTCTCCTTGGGCTGGCCAGGCCTCTTCTCCTTGAGGGACTGAGTGAGTTCGTTGATCACCGTCACCGGGTAGAGCTTGTAGGGCGTAATCATCTGCTTGGCGTCCAAGTTGCCTTGACTCACTGCGAGAGTTTCAGTCAGATATTTATTAGAAAGTAGTAGAAAAAAAACAAGCAATAAAATATTGATATCATAATTAGATACCCGATTCCCCTGTTTTATTTCTATACAATAATTATTATCTATAATCTATATCTACTATAATCTATAATAATATAATAGAGAGGTAGTTTGTTTTTTTGTTTGTATGAGGTAATCTGTGGAAGTACTGGTCCGATAGCTAAAATTTTTTCACCCATAGAAAGCTGCTGTATTCCTGAGTGACATAGGCTATATTTTATGTATGCGGGCGAAGCTGCGAGCTAAAGCTAGTTAACTAATAAGAACATAAGAAACTGTATTTACTCTATTTCTATTGGTTATCGAGGTTGGGTCAAAGTTGTACCAATAACACAGAAAAAATCATTTTCGGAAAACAGCATTGTACTAAGCAACGAAAATATCTATGAAGAAGGCACTGTTCCCTACGCTATTAGCATTACCTTCGTGGCATTTTTTTAGTCTTTGTCTTCGTGCCAGGGTTACCGGATGGACGGAGGGCGAGCCACCTATTGCTCGCCGCCCGCTAGGCAATACTACAGTGGCTGGAAATTGGGGGTAGGAATCCCGGTGGCTAGGGCGTGAGGAAATCCGTTCCCTCATGCGGTTTCGGCATGTGCCGTTGTGGAAATACATACAAATGTCTTTATCGCAAATACTGGGTGTAAGGGAGGGCCCTCCACAAACTTTAAAGGCTTTCTCAGTAGACGAATCTGAACATCTTCCCACAATTTTTTTTTTCAGGAAACGAAAAAAAAATTCACCTCCCCATACAAACTGTCCGATAAAATTTATAATTTTGTATGGTTAGGCTGAAATTTTTTTTCGTTCCCTGAAAAATATAGTGGAGGGCTGTCCCTTACACCCAGTATAATTTTTCTAAAAATTGCAAAAATCTTTCTAAAAATTAAATTACGCAGGCTACCTTAGACCTACGAATATCACCTTAACATAAAATAGAAAAAAAGAACGAAAAATAAAAAAAACATCAAAGAACTTCTCAGTAATACCTACTCACCAAGTTTATCAATGAACTCCCCGGGACTGGCCGCTACAATGAGGACCGGACACGACTCCGGCGGCACGAACTCTGGTTCGGGCTCCGGTTTCTCTTCACCCTCTGTGAATGTAACCAGAATTAGTAGATCATCAGCCTAGACCTAATGTTCCCCTCAGGGATGTGCCCTTACAGGCGTTGTACAGAGGGGGTTCCGGGGTGGTCTTTTAAGAGGTAACGGGGCTCTCTGCTATGTGCAGATGGTGATCACCGGGGTGGTTTTAGTGAATCCCACACTCCCTGGTTTTTTTCCCCAAGTTCAGGCGCCTTTTAAAGGTTTCCCCCCGATAAAAAAAAAATGTTCCCTCATTTTGGTGATAGAGAAAATTATAATCCGCAACGCGAACACAGTGCACAGTTTTTTTGCAAACGTCAGCATTTCTCAAAGTAATACCACCTCTGAGAGACTCGACCTTTGGCAGGAGAAGCTTAAACCTCCTGATAATTTGATCGAACTGTCGGAGACCCTCTCGTACAGTGCATGAGTCGCCTTGGCTAACCTAGAAACAGGCTCCGTACCCAGGCTGGGCGCAGTAAAGGCAATCTTCACAAATGGGGGTGGTTCTCGGACGGAACTAATCTTCAGTGCTTGTGCGGCGTCTCTCCGCAGACCATGTCCTACCTTCCATCTTGCATCACGTGCCCTGTTATTTGTTCACGTAGGGACTACAACAACATCAGTAGAAGGCATTGATGTGGTCGACTTTGAACCAAGCAAGGATTTTAACAGGTTTTGCCTTCCTTCAGAAGAAGAATTGCAGGGTAGTGGAACTCGATATAGTAGGCTGGTCCCAGCAGACTTCGACCCCGTTGGACCCTATATATAGTAATAATGAATGTTTGCTTTAAATCTTTTAATCATCGCTTCTTCTTCTTCTTCTCGTATGGATGCTCTCAATAATTTTTTTCTGACCAGTATTTGGCAACCTGTATGCCTTTGGCATTGGCCTCATTTAGATCCTGCAAAGTACAGGTGGTTGTGCAGGATGGACAGCATAGCAAGTGCCGCATGTCTGGGGTAGCTGCTCCACACTGGCACTGCGTTAAGGATGGGTCGAGGAAGCCCCATTTGTCCATGTTGTTTGTTTCATCAGATGAGATAGCGGTTAAACGTAAGTAACGTAACGTAAGTCTATCAATAATAGTAAAAAAGCTCTGGAGGGCTACTCACCGCCTCCTAATTCCTCTTCATCGTCGCCTGCGCTTTCACCCGTCATCTCATCCTTGATCCGTTGGATGCGAAGCTCATCACCTGCGGTTACATTATCATTATAAACCAGTCCACTCTCCTACGATAAATTAAAAAAAAATTGACGAAAAGTTTCTGGATGGTTCTTTTATGATTTGACAATTCTTCTTCTTCTTCCTGCCCTTATCCCATATTATTTGGGGTCGGCGCAACACGTCGGACAATTACATAATAATATTTGCCCACTTTAAAAAAGACTTTGCATTCCACATAAGTTTGTTTTGGTGTTTCTTCTCAGGATAGTTAGCTAAGAAACAACGGTTTCTAGTCGCTACTACTATGTAAATATTTTTTTTAATAATCTAAAAATAGATATGAGAGATAGAGTGGAATTCCCTGCCGGGGTCAGTGTTTCCTGATAGCTACAACCTAGGAGTCTTTAAGTCAAGAGTGAATAGGTTGCTTCTAGGCAAGCGTGCTCCATCGTCGACCACATGATCGCTTACCATCAGGTGAAATGTGGTCAAGCGCAAGCCTATACACAATAAAAAAAAAGATATTGAAAATCACATCAATCTCATCCTATTTATTATTATATCCCTTAGGGCTCTTTAAGTCAAGAGTGAATTAGGCCTACTCTAGGCAAACGAGCTCCATTGTTGACCACATCATCGCTTACCATCAGATGAGAGTGGTCAAACGCGAGCCTATGCACAGTAAAAAAAGACATGCAGCAGATGTGTTTACCTATTTAAAAAAACTTCTAACTCACCTTTCTTAATCCTAGGCTGAGTAAGAGCTCCCTTAGCCAGGGTAGGCGCAGGGTCGAAGGCGACCACCTTCCCGCCGGCCGACATCCACAGCCCGAGCTGGTGGTAGTCGCCCAGGAGTAGCGAGATGCTGGTGGGGTGCGTGGTGTCGTACCACATCTTGAACAGGTAGTCTTTCATCTCTGGAGAAATTTTAATATGACATCATCATTATTTTAATGATCATAGAACTTGACACTAACCTGCGAAAAGCAAAAAAACTAGACCCTGGCGCCCGATCAATGCCATAAAACCGTAATAATTAATAGTAATACAAAAATCTTTATTTGGAACAAGAAAGACAAACATAACAATTTATATATGTACGATGATAGCTGCAATAGGTTGAAAATGCCATGCCATAAAACAGCCAATGCCAATAAAACAGTGACTTTCTGAAATCTACTACTCCTCGGTAACGGCTTAGTTTGAAAAAAAAATGTATACTATTATAAACTCATATACTTACAACATTTACAAAATATGATTTTGCGTTACATACTTTAGCCAAAAATGTTTATTAACGACATGATATTTTTTCACTTGTTATCCCTACACATTTCAAAATGCTTTGAACTTTAGAAATATATCTACACAAAAAAATACTAGCATATTTAAATCCATCAATATCCGGCAATATCCTAGCTGTATCCGGGCGCTGCTGGTGGAGCTCTATCCGGGCGCTGCTGGCCGGAACTAAATGCACACAGATACTCATACTGCCACTTAACGGGTAGTAAGTGTCCACGACTACGCCTTAAAGACTTACGTTTAAACTCAACCTTCTCCTCTTCTTCACCTTCTCCTAGTCCTTCTTTTTCATCACCACCACCTTCACCTTCCTATAACAACGCACATGACGTCACACTACCTTCCATACAGTTAGAGCTTATACACATGAGCGGCATGTTGCCAACAGCAAAGATAAAGTCTGCAGGCATCGTCATGTTGGCAACCGTCGGCATTCCACCTTTGAAGATCAGAGGCAGCCGTCGTATGTGTCAAGTGTCACTATAAGTCAACTTTATCTTTGTCGTTGCCAACATCCCGCTCTGTGCTTTGTCCGTTATGGCAATGAGCAGACCGTAAATTGGCCAATTCAGATCAGCACTGATCCGGAGTGGAGATTTCAAGTACATTGTCCTTGAAATCTCCAAACCGGATCCAGTGGATACAGTGTAGCTGAGCAGACTTTTGAATAAAACACATGGCCTTGAACCAGATTCAGAACGAAGTCGAGTGGACAACTCCACTTCGGCCAATTTTCTCCGCTCTTCCCCGCACCATTATTCTCCGTTTCGCTTCAGAAGAATCGCACATTAAGGGTTCAGTTTTTGCCGATTGAGCAACGGAACTTTAAAAATATATCCGACTCGATATACGGCCGAAATTAATAATCAATCCATCGCATATCGGAGATTGAAAAACAAATGAAACTACAGAAAACATGTAAATTTTTGTATGGTATCATTTGTTTTTCAATCTCCGATATGTGATGGATTGATTATTAATTTCGGCCGTTAGACATCCACTGCCGGGTATATGCCTTCTCAAAGTGTCGCCACAACGCCCGTTTTCAATAACCTTCCGGAGATCATAGATAGATTATCTAAAGTGTCGACGCCTTAACTCTGTATTTTGTTGTACCTACCCTCTCGCACACTGTTCTCGCCCTCCGCTGCCCCTGCTATTGTATCGCTTACTTTGCATACACTTCTTAACATTTAGAACGTTCATTTATTATGATATCAGTAAAATACAATCCTCTTTTACAGATCACCCTGTAGACGTACAATCCGGTCACATTAACTTAACGCGTCTCTGAAATGCTCACATCCCCCCGCTTCCCCCCGCATTCCCTTAGCTCGCCCGGCAAGTGTCAGGTATGCTCAGCATCTTTGTTATCGATACGCGCGTCGATAATTTGGCTAGTTCTCTGTTGTTGTTATATTGTTTTTGGATATTATATCATCAACGCCACGCGTTTCCAAATTAATGTTATGACTGGCCTGTTGGTCTAGTGGTTAGTGGCTCTGACTGCTATGCCGGAGGTCGTGGGTTCGATTCCCACCCAGGATAAATGTTTGTGTGATGAGCACGATCATTTGTTCTGTATCTGGGTGTGATTTATCTATAATATGTATGTATTTAGAAATATATAAGTATGTTTATCAGTTGTCTAGTACCCATAACACAAGCTCTGCTTAGCTTGGGACTAGATGGCGTTGTGTGAAGAAGTTGTGTAACTATGTACGTATGCTCACCCCAGGAGTCTCGTCCGGCAGCCTCAGAGGCAGGCGCATGGGCTCTCCTAACTCCACGGAGAAGGTGTTGGCGCCCATCTCGAACTTCTCCGACAGGTCCTCGACCGTGATCTCCTTGCGGCCCGTCTTCTTCAGGTGTTGGAGGTAGTAGTCGGCTGCGGCATCTGTGGGGGTATGTTGAGGAAGATTTCACAAAAGGCAAGAGTAAATAGGCTCTTAACAAACTAGTGCACCTCACTGCTCACCACCAGGTGGGATCGCAGTCAGCCACTAGTTTTTGTTATATAAAAAAAAAAACAATCTAAAAGAGTTGTCAATAACTAACTTTGTGCAAGAACAAAATTATTCATTGAGAACATACTCTATTTCAAAAACTGGTCTACCCATGAGACTTTCAAACAAATGTGTCCAGATGTTTGAGCGTAAAGGAGTGACATACACCATCATCTTTTCTAAAATTAGTGCGAGTTTCCGACGCACCCAATCTACCAGACGATCCATAACCACGACCACTCCACACCTCGCCAGGAGTGTTTTTTTTTTTCTGGTAGTGGAATCATCAGAATGACTTCCCCCGCTCTTGGGTGGAGCGGGAGGGCGTGTCAGACTCTTACTGACTAAACCCCTACCCCGTTCCTTCGTTGCCTTCGTTCTGCGGGGGACTCGGTGTCAACCTTTAGGAATACCACATGTTCCCCCCAGAGGCTTCGGCCCTACCGGGCCCCTACAGTTTGCTGACATCTCCTTGAGGCGCGCGTAGGAGTGTACGGATGAGAAGAAGACTTCTTCTTCGTCGATATCACTCTTGACAGAGTGGTGAAATGAGGTGGCCTGGTTGGAGTAAAGTCCGGATGGCCTACGCACACTATTGGTGACAAGCTTCACAACACGCCGCCACTCTTCTCTCACGGCCGCCTTCCTCGTGCATTCGTGAAGTGACGATGAGCCATTTACTGCCGCTTTTATTTGGTCAGTCCATCTCATAGGTTCTTGTCTCATAGGTCTTTTCCTCGTGTCCTAGCACCCTCAATCTTACCAAGGACCAAAAAAAAAAGCCGCGCACAGGCGTAGGGTAGCCAGCCTTTCGGTATTTTACAGGATGCATTTCGGAGAGTGTGCGTTGTGCGTGGGAATTACACGAATTCATTCCGCCATCCCCTTTTTACCATCGGACAAACGGTGAGTATCCATCGACTAAGCGCTTCGCTTCGTCGTTTATACCGCGTACGTCGAAGGACTGCAATAATTTGCCTGCTGCGGTCTTCCCGTCCGATTATAATTTGGGTGTCTTCAAGGCTAGAGTGAATAGTGTCTTCATAAATTAGTGCGCCTCACCATCTACGATTGCATCACTGCTTACCACCAGGTGGGATCGCAGTCAAGCACCTCCGTCCACTCCGTTGACCACGAAGGAGATTGGGAGACGAATTAGAAAGATTTCGCTAGTAATGGCAACAAGAAGCAAGAGCCCGCGTACATAAAAAAAGAAGACTTACCAAGCATGTTATACATATGATCCTGGTGCATGTGGGGCGGAGGCACGGACTCTGACGCTGCTGCGAAGGCCGCCGCGGCCACCAGCCCGAGAGTGCGGCCCGCCATGTCTTCATCCTAACAGTAATAATATTATAATGTTACTAATGACCAAATAATCGTCATTATCATCTGCCTAGCCTTTTCTCAACTATATTGAGTTCGGCTTCTAGTCAAGCCGGATTTAGCTGAATACCAGTATTTTACGAGGAGCGGCTGCCTAACAGACCCCCACAACCCATTAGCTGGGGTAACATGGTACTTCATGGTAAGACTGGAGTCAGATTTACCCCCCAGTGGTGTAATTTTTCGTGTTTTCATCCCTATATTTTTCTTTATTTTTTGAGTTTAAGATTTTTTTGTGATTTAAGTATAATCACAAAAAAAATCTTAAACTAAACAAAATCCTATATTTATACTATATTTTTGAAACTCTTCTTCTAGATTATTTTTTATCAACAATCAAAATATTTGTCCTCGAGTTTTAGTTATTAATAAAAATTACTTCTAAAGATGAAATCCCAGTGGAAATAAAATGTATCTCTAATTGACAATAACTATAAGTAAAAGAACAATAACCAGCTATTACCATGATCCTTACTGGCAACCATAATAAAAAAAACAGTTTTATTAATTAGGCCTCTATATTAACAAGTAAATTAACTATTAGTAAATGTATATTAATATTGTTTACGTGTCTTCATTCATTCATCATAAAGTCATCTGCATTCATCATTCATTCATCTTCACTCATCTTCATCTTTATTCATTTTCATTTATCATTCACTCACCATTCACTCATCATTCACACATCATTCTCTCCTCATTCACTCATCATTCACTCATCACTCTCTCATCACTCACTCATCACTCACTCATCATTCACTCACCATTCTTCATTCAATCACCTAATTTTATGACGTCACTGTGGATTGTACGATATAAAAACCACAGAAGGGAGTTTCTTACCATTTCTTCTTCACGGGAAATGGATGAAACGACCAATTGGAGCCGCATTTCAGCTTGCGACTTTGTCATTATAGGTTTTCCAGTGGAGTGTTTGCCCTACGTGAAAAAAATATTTTTAAGAAATAAAGAAAGAAAAGAAGGAAGAAAATGTGTTCATTTTGCCCTTTTAAACTGAATCGATGCGGAAATCGTGGCTAGATAATAACAGCTGCATGGGTTGGTCTTTAAAGTTAAGCAACGCTTATCAAGGTTGGTTTGTGTATGGGTTTCCTTCCTGCCTTGAAAAGCACGTTAAGCCGTAGATCCCGGCTGTCATTTGTAGATCTTTGGCAGTCGTTACGGATAGTCAGAAGCCTGTAAATCTGACTCCAGTCTTGCCATGAAATACCGTGTTACCCCAGTTAATGGGTTGTGGAGGTCTGGTAGGCAGCCGCTTCTCGTAAAATACTGGTATTCAGCTAAATCCGGCTTGACTGGAAGCCGACCACAATATAGTTGGGAAAAGGCTAGGCAGATGATGATCTTATAAGGGGCCATCGGAAATAATGCACTTTTGACTATTATATAGTTTTGACTATATTATAAACTTGAAAGTTTGTGAGGATGTATGTTAGTATGTTTGTTGCTCTTTCACACAAACACTAACGAATGGATTTTGATGAATCTTCACTATAATATAGCTTACATATTAGTATAACACACAGGCTACAATTCATACAAATATCTTATAAATAGAAACCGCAAGGCGTAGCTAGTTTTTGAATAAAATAATGAAAAATATATTTTTTTAAATATAAAAAAAAACTAACAATTTTTTTATTAAGATGGCCAGTAAGAATGACGATGATAGCCGGTTATTATTTAATTACTTATTAATATTAATAATTATCTAATATATAAAAAAAATCAATAGTTGTTCGTTGGTTTCGCTAAACCTCAAGAACGGCTTGATCGATCATTATTGTTTTGCATTATTTACTACAACCTTATCTAATAATAAAGTATAAAACGAAACAAAGAAAAAAGATCAATGTAATACAGAATCAATTAAATTACATAAAATTACTCAAAAATACACAAAGTTACACTAAGGGCCTGTTTCACAATGTCCGAGTAGCCACTACTTCCTGAATAAATTAAAAAATGGAACAGAATTTGTATGACATTATCTGCCAGATATTGGAAACTTAATCATAGGTGGTGAAACAGGCCCTAATGCCCGTTTTCACCAACAGCCCCTAAAATTTAAGTGTCTCTTAAGCCAATTTAATCACAGTTTTTACATATTTTTAAGTTATTATTCTGAATTAAAATATGAAAACTTTAAACTTACGTGTTCGATTTCATACTTTAATTCAGAATAATTACCTAATAATATGCAAAAACCGTGATTAAATTGGCTTAAGAGACACTTAAATTTTAGGGGCTGTTGGTGAAAACGGGCATAAGTTACACAAAGTTACACAAAATTACACAAAATTACGCGAAATTACACTAAACTACATTAAATTACACAAAATTACACTAAATTACACGAAATTCCACTAAATTATACGAAATTCCACTAAATTACACTAAATTACATTAAACTACACTAAACTACATTTAATTACATTATACATATAACAAAGTAGGTAACTGACCCCGACGCCACACTTCTCAGCCGGCTTGCCGATAGCGGAGTTCTGTCCGCGCGGACCCATCAAGATGGCTGCCGTGCCCTTGTTGATCCATTCGAATTGTTTGTTCTATAATAGACACATAATAAATTATTTTATTGTGGAAGTCGGTAAATATGACAAATACATGCTATAATACCCGGCAAATAAGTTGGCAAGGTCGCGCATGGTGCACAAAAAAGCGAATGAGCAAACGGGACGTAACGCAGTGCGGAGGCAAAAGTCGTCTAACGCACCAATCATAAACTACTATTATAATACTGCATTAATCGCGCGCCGAATCGGCGCTACCTCATACCCCGCGTCCCGCTTGACCACCAAATAGATCTAAAAAACGATTTCTGTGCATTGCCAAGTTACGTGCCGCCGGTTGTACTAATATTATAAATGTGAAAGTTTGCGAGAATAGATGTGTGGATGTTTTTTACTCTTTCAAGCAAAAACGGCTAGAATGATTTGGTTGAAATGTGGAATGTAGATAGGTTATACCCTGGATTAACATATAGGCTACTTTTTATCCCGGTCAAAAGGGAAACAAAAAATGAAACGTAATCTTATTTATTCTTCGATTTTGTTATTTTTGCTGTAGGCTGCTTTTAATCAACACACCACGCGGGCGGAAGCTAGTGGTAAATTATTGCTTACAATTTAACGCGTAATTTTTCGATAGTAATCGCGACATAGATTGTAATCTAAAAGTAATTATTTACAATTTTACGGTGACATTTATATGGAAAAATGGATGGATTGTGTGAGGACTAATATGAAAGAAGAAAGAGTTAGTGATAGTACTACGGGGGACAAGACAAAAGAAAAAAACGTGTTGCGCCGACCCCAAGTAATATGGGATAAGGGCATGAAGAAGAAGATAGTTATAAATGGAGGAACTGACTGATATAATATCAACTTCACACCTTTAGCACGGGATCTCATCGCTAACAAAGAAAATTTGGTTAAAAAAATGTCATCTATTAGGAATAAGAATATAATGTAACCCTTCTTGCAAAGTCGCTGCTAAGACCATCTATTGGGAACGAACGCGATTGATGCACTAACAAAAATGCCAGAATAACCAGATGAAATACGCTAGTTAAGTCGGGACAATTTCTTTGTATGGAATGAGGCATCTGTAAGCCAATATTATATTATCTGTGCCTTTAGTTTAGGCAGTTCCGTCGGAATGGCTGTAGATGATGATTGAAGCGCAGGCCACACCGCCAGCTGGCGGGCGGGCGGGCGAAGCGAACGAAAGAAACTAAACAAACTACGAGAAGTATTGGCGAGCTAAACTATGGGGTTCACACCGAAAACTACGGACAGGCAAGCGACGGGCGGAGCGCGCGGAGTTGGCGAAGTGTGGGGCGCACTGCTATTCGAAAGACGAACGTCGACTAATCTACTCGAAACGGGGAGGACGGGCGAACGAACCGGGCGAGCGGGCTGGCGTGGCGGGCGAGCTAAGCTAGCGAAGCGCGGGCGCGCCAACGAGGTGAACGAGTAGCTTCGCTGGAATCGTCGGATATTTCGTTAGCTTAGCTCGTCAGGTTAGTCGGTAGCTCGCGGTGTGAACCGAAGTATGTAAAGAGGTGAAACGATGTTCACCCGCCAGGCCCGCCCGCCCGCTAGCTGGCGGTGTGGCCTGCGCTTGAACCCTGATTACCATACTAACCTCCAGTTTAGGCAGTTCCGTCGGTATGGCTGTAGATGATGATTAAACCCTAATTACCATACTAACCTCTAGTTTAGGCAGTTCCGGCGCCCCGATCTCCGTGTTCAGCTTGGTAGCGGTGATGGAAACAGGCGAGATGTTGAAGCTGTCATCAGCCCCAGGAGCTAGGGACGCGAGCATGACGTCCGCCAGTTCACCCACGTTGCCCTTCACGCGGACCAAGCACGCTGTAGAACGGGGCTCGTCTGATGGTAGACCTGAAGGGAGACTGGTTTGTTAAAAGCTTAGGCAGATTAGGAACAGAGATAGATGGAGAATTCTCCATCTCCCACAATTTCTGCAACCAACCTACCAGACGATCCACGACCACGATCACTCCGAGTTTACAACTCTGATAAGAAGATTAGGAAGGCGTGGTAAAGAATTTTTCATCTTAAAAGAAAGAAACGTATGTTACTGTCTGTTCAACCGATTTTGACTTCCATTCCGTAGACATAAGAATGACATTAAAAGCAAAAAACGTGGTTACAATACCAACTTTTTCTGCAGCAGTCATTTGTCATGTCACCAACGCAATAAAAGTCAAAATCGGTTGAACGGACGATAAAACAAGTTTCTTTAAATTTCTTTTCTTATAGTAAATAGAGTATCCATGACCCACGAACACTCCGAGTGTACAACTGATAAGAAGATTAAAGGAAGGCGTGGTAAACAATTTTTCATCACTCATGCTCAGGAGGCAGATCTCAACTTGCCTGCGGAGCGGGTTGAAAGTGATACTTTTCAACCCTAGGGAAAATCATTTTCAACTGACAGCTATTAAATAACAATCTTTAGACATTATTATTGGATCATGTCCCAAAACTCGATATAGCCTGTCATTATAGCGCGATGTAAAATTGAAAAAACGAGAAGTATTTTTTGAAGAATATTTTTTTAATAACTTTTTTTAGATTACTTTCTATTTCTATAAAATTCAAAGGTTTGGGAAAAATATTTACCATTTTTTCAATGACGAAAATGAAAGATAATGATAGAATAATAGCTGGCCGGCCACAGATAAAAAAAAATAGCATAAAGCAATAAGCAGCAAAAAGACACGAATAATTTCCCAAAAAATCTGAAGTAGGTAGTCTACATATACAAACACTGGTTCTGGTAACCTAGATCGAAAAGATGTTGGAACTCTCACCATTCTCATCACAGCCATGAGGGTCGAACAGATAGAAGTGTCCCTGGTGCTTCCATATAGCCGTGGAGGCGCCACGCGCCGTGAACACGCCGTGCGTGTGCTCCCTGAAGAACTGGTTCAGGACTGACTTCAGCGTGGGAGCGCCGCTGCCGGCTTCAGGGTTTACGGTGCCTGGGGGGAGGAACATAAATCTTTTTAAACCAGATGAGGAGGAAGACACTTCTTCTTAGCGTGTCGATGGCAAAACCAGTCAGATATCTTGCCTGGCACAGTACTCGGCCACGGCAATGCCGTCCACTGATGCTGTCATCATGTTAGGTCCTCACGAGGGACATGGTCTGTGGAGAGACGCCGCACAAACACTGAAGATCAGAGCCGTCCGAGCACACCCATCTGTGGAGATTGTCTTGGAAGACACTATAATATATACAGAAAAAAATTACGTACGGTCCCTTGGTATGTCAACATAATGATGTTCCCACTATTGGAACTTAGGACTCCTCTCCAGGAGGAGGAATGTAGGCCCAGAGTGGATTGGTATACCTATGTCAAACGTCTTCGAATTTTTTATCTAGATTTTTTTTAGAGATCGAAGTTCTAGGTCATGTTGATTTTCTCACGTTGTTTTTCTTCGTCGTTCATCATCGTTCATCAATGACACGTGGAATGGCCATTAATAGTCAAGCAGACGCGTAACTTCATAGACGCGTATTCGTCTTTATACGCTTGGTGTACGCTTGCGTGAAGCTTGCATACAAAACTATGAAACTCTGCAAACGAGGCGACAACGACAAAACGGCATGACGTTGTTACTTCACGCAGGCGTATACCAGGCGTATAATGACAAATACGCGTCTATGAAGCTACGCGTCGTGGACTGTAGGAGTTAGTATCATAGTTTAGTATGCGCGCTTCACGCAGGCGTATAGCAAAGTTTATAATGACGAATATGCGCATCTATGAAGCTATGCGTCCGTAGCCTATAGTCAGTCTATAATGCTATGGGATAACTTACCAGTATAAGTACTGTCCATGACTTCTGTCTCGATACAGTCGTAGTCCGACACTTTAAACCTGAAACACATGGAGACATGATGATTTACTTAATCCTCGAGAACATATATTTGCTTACCATCAGGCTAAACGTAAGACTATCCATAAATTAACAAACTTACTCGCCTGTGACTTCTATCACACCTGATACAAAGCAACGATGTCGTCAACGACGCTTCGAGTTAAAAAAAACCGAGCAAGTGCGAGTTGTACTCGCGCACTGAACTTCCATACCAAACTTCTAAAAATATTCCAATTCCCGAACCGTTTCTTCATTTTTAGGTACGGAACCCTAAAAACCGGTGCAAACTAACCTGGTCAACACATCAGCCGCAGCCAGGGTCCCCGTGGGCGCCTCCTCCGCCAGCTCCGCTTCCTCCTCGCGGCCCTCCTCCGCGCTGGGAGGAGTGTCCATGCTGATGCCCATCTTCTCCAGGTGTTCCATCGTGCTCTGGTAGAGCTGGTCGCCGCGGATTAGTGTCTGGTGAGGAAAAATTGAGTTTTTGAGCAGCCGTAACAACTTTTGATCTCTAGGAATTTATAGGCAATTTGTAATACTAATAAAAGTATAATAGTACAATTAGGGCCAGCTCACACGCTACGTGCACATTTTAATAGAGTGACTCAAAATATAACTTTATTTACTAGACGAAAAGATACACATTTCATTGTGAGAATTTAGAATACGTTGCTTCATGCAGCGCTGCGCCTCGTGACGCCGCGCGGCAGCGAGCGACGCAGCGCGAGATCAATGGCCTCTTTAGTTTTGATTATATACCGGACGCCGTTTTTTTTTTTTTAATATACTTTAAACTAGTACTTGACTGCAATCCCACCTGATGGTAAGCAGTGATGCAATCGTTGATGGTGAGGCGCACTAGTTTATTAAGAGCCTATTCACTCTAGTCTTGAAGATACCCAAATTATAATCGGACGGAAAGACCGCAGCAGGCAAATTGTTCCAATCCTCCGTTTCCTCGAACGAGGGCGCAAGGTGATAGGATTGTTTACCCATGTTCCAGTAACCGAAGGTGATGACGTGCTTCGAGTGCCCGGATTCGAGCAACGTTTTTCGTGCACCCAAATGAAGGCTAACGACCAAGTGTAATAATAACGCCATAAGCATAATCATAGTCAGTTTGACGACACGCTGGATTCCGAACGGTGTTCGTTTTGAAATGGATGCAAGAAGAAGATAAAGCATAAGCGCAGGTATAAACTGGGGCTACAGTAATAATTTGACTAATTTGATTATTAATATTAGTAACCTAGGGCTATAGGTGACAATTCAGCAACCGGGGACTACAGCTGACAACTTTAAAACCTGGAGCTACAGCTAACCAAACAGCAACCGGAGGTCACATTTCACAAGCCAGCAAGCTGGGGCTACAGCTGACAATTTGGCAACCTAGGGGCTACAGCTGGTTACCCAGTAACCTAACGTCCGTTTTCAATAAGCTATCTATCTAAAGTTGCAGCTACTAAAGATACACAAATCTATCCTTTTGCCCTTACTTGCTTTTCTATAACCTACCGACGGATAGCATTTCCTACCAAAGCTGTGGATTGCTAGATAGAATCTTACTGTTTATCGGAGATTGCAATCTATCTATGAACTGCGGTAGATCATTGAAAACGGGCGTAAGACGACAGTTGATCTGCAGCTACAGCTAAACAGCCAAGACCTAAAACTACTCATTGTACTGACCTCATCCACATCGGCGCTGTTCCAGTCGTTGGGGTCCACGACCTGCGACATGGCGAGCGCGGTGATGGCGACGGGCGTCGCCTGGCGGCCGCGATGCTCCTCCGGGAAGCGCGCGTCCCCCTCGTGGAAGCTCCCGCGGACTATCCAGCGGTTTGGTGCTATCGCTGTAGGGAAAGGAAAGGTTTACGTCAAATACTGTTTATAAAACTACGAAAATCTTCGGTTTTTTGTGGATACATGACTGACTAGCACTTTGCTAGCGGGTTTTCAGAAAATACCTGTACGCTGCCCATCCACGTTAGACTTTTTGTAGGAAAGATAATCGTAACAAATTATAATCCTATACTATATTCTGACCGACTTTTTGTAGCACATGTGCGTTGACTATTGCTATCAGTGTGTTCATTTTTTCTCCAATAAAAAATCGATCACCAACCCTAAAATAATTTTTTGAGGCTACTTTATTATTAATTTTAAAAACAATAAGAGCCAAGTTCCAAATTTATTAACCTAAGGATTTTTTTTTGCATACGACCTTTAACATCCCCTAAATCGTGTCATAGGGCTAGTTTTATAAAGTGGGCATTGATAAACGTCGTTTACACAGATTACAGTAAAGCCTTTGAAAGAATTGACTGTAATAATTCTGAAATCAAAGCTATTTAACAACGGTATTAGAGCCGATCTTCTTCACTGGTTTACTTCATACCTTGAAACCAGATCTGAAGCTGTCATTATAAGTAACTTCATGTTGAGCTCGGTCTTAGTTCCTTGTAGTGTCCCACAGGGTTCTTTATTGGGTCCCTAACTGTTTATTCCCAAGTTAAAAAAAAATCAGGCCCTATACTTACGTTTCATCTTGTTAACAGGCGGCGGCAGGTTGGCCCCGCGCTGGTAGACGTGCACGTCGCTGATGCTGAAGGGCTTCTTCTTCATGCTGGCGCACTGGTCCATGAAGTAGTCGCACAGCTTGCTGATGCGGGGGAAGCGCATCAGACAGCCCTTGCCGCCGTCTTGGAGACCCACCTGGGTGGGAGAGAGGATTTTAGGCCATGATGTGGTAAAAGATGTTTTTTAATTTTGTCTAAGAGCTTAAACACACGAGTGACATATTGCCAACGGCAGAAGAAACGACATCGACCTAGGGTGAAACCTGTATCGACGGCTGTAGTTATTTCTGCCGTTGTCTCAAGTCAAACAACTACTGGCCGGCCATACAATCGTTGACGCAGTTGGATGAATTGTGATGTAAATTATGAAGCCAGAAGTACGCACTGAGTTGCAAATCTTAGCGTTGTATAATCAGCCCTATAATCTTCCCACTGCTGAAACCCTGGCTCCTCTCCTCTGTAGCTAAGGGAACGGGCCGTAATGTAGCACGCAGGCTCAGTACATAATTTGTATTTTTTTTTTATATACCATAAACTAGTACTTGACTGCAATCCCACCTGATGGTAAGCAGTGATGCAATCGTTGATGGTGAGGCGCACTAGTTTATTAAGAGCCTATTCACTCTAGTCTTGAAGATACCCAAATTATAATCGGACGGAAAGACCGCAGCAGGCAAATTGTTCCAATCCTTCGATGTACGCGGTATAAACGACGAGGCAAACCGCTTTGTCCGGACCGTGCAGGTTTCGACAACGTAAGGATGGATACTCGCCGTACGACGGCTTGTCCGATGGTAGAATTGAGATGGCGGAATTAACTCATGTAATTCCTGCGCACACTCTCCGAAATGCATCCTGTAGAACACCGATAGGCTGGCTACCCTACGCCTGTGCTCGTGCTGTTGCTGGCTTTGCAGATTGGATTTAACCAAATCAGGGTCTCCAATTAGCCTCTTCGCACGCCTTTCCACCGAGTCCAAAGCTGTTAAATGGCATTTTGCAGCACCAGCCCATATGTGACTGCAGTACTCCACACACGAACACTCCACACATAGTTTGCTAAATAAATATAAATAGCATCTTTAGCGGCTTGCCCCACATATAAGCCGGTGAGGATCCCCTTATGTCACTTGGAGTGAGTTTTTGAAAACCTTATCTTAGTGCTCGCCTACTTCATAAAAGGAAACCTTGTACAAATTTTATACTCCTAGTCCCAATAGTTTCGTCAGTGCGTTGTTATGTCAGCCGGTAAGTCTCTCCTAATACAATAATAACATACAGGGTGTAAAAAGACCGATCACAAAGCCGATAACTACACATTCTGTACATGTAATTAAGTAACTTAGACCAAAAAATATTGCTGGGGAAAAAACTTTTTTTTTCATCTTTAAAAATTAATTAATTAATAATAATTTCGATCAGCTGAGCGTTCGGCCGCTCACACTTGGTCGTTGAACCGACCATACGCTTGTGTATGTGAGGCGCTCGTTGTGTTTAGTTTTCATAGCATTTTTGACACTTTAAATGCGTAATTTGTTATGAAAAATTGATAATTTTGATGTTTGTTCGAAAGAAAGTTTATTAATGATACTTGGAATACGATTTTGAAAAAAAAAACCAAAAAAAAAATTTTGACTTTGACCTTCAATATCTCCAGAACCAGTGAATTCCCAGGTATGGTCTTGAAGAAAAGAACTATCCCAGTGATGAGTAGAATATGGGGTTTTCGTTTTCGTTAAGGGTCTTTTTACACCCTTTATAAAGATAGCTTACCCTGTTTCCCTGTCTGTCTGCGGGCCAGGGATGGTACAGATAGTATTTGCCTCCTTCATGCCAGATAGCCGTCTCGTACTCTCCAGGCACCTGTGAAGTTTAAACACATGTGAATCTTAAACCAATGTGTAGTGGGTAGTTTGCCATCCGGCCATCCGATAAGAATCAAGCTTGAGTTACTAGTGCTTAAAGGCTCCCCCACACAGGCGCGTTATTATCGGTCGATAATATCGCATGCGTTACAGCGATATCTGTTTTAGTACATTAAAATGTACTAACACAGATATAGTGTGTAACTACATGACCATCCTAATACAAATATTAGGATGGTCATATAGTTACACACTGCTGCGATAATAACGCTGCAATGAAGTAGGACGTTGCGTTTCTCCGTCCTGCGATATTCCGATATAAGTTCTAGAATGTTTTGTATTAGGACGCAAACGATCGTACACACATCTGCGATAATAACGGCGCTTTCTCGTAAGAAATATCGGACGATAAAAACGCAGCTGTGTGCAAGGAATCGGGACGCATTAACGCAAAACCGCATGCGATATTACCGACCGATAATAACGCGTCTGTGTGGGGGAGCCTTAATATTTGACCAGCGTTACAAAAAGTTCATAATCGAGTAAGATTGAACCCCCAAAAAAATATAGTTACATAAAAGTTAAACCAAAATCTTTTATACTATACTGACGTGTATTTAACAAACGTTAAGTCATTGTAATTTCGGTAAATATTTTTAGTAAATATTCTAATAAAAATATATAATTATTCTTTTTTAACTGATTCATACAACAGCCACATGTTTTACGCATAATTCGTCGTCATCACAAAAAAAAATTATTTAAAAGTTTTATTTCATAAAATATTATTACTCATAAATTTATTTTTTACTCAAAACGTTGCTTTTGCAATATTTTTATATTATTTGGATATCAATCACCTTAATTTCATTAAGTCGTGATTTCATATTGATGACATGTGTCAATAATTTGAGTTATGCCGATGATATGGTGCTGCTGAGCCCCTCAATTGGTGGGCTTAGGCAGCTGTTGAAGGTGTGTGAGGCTTATGCTGTGGGACATGGCTTGAGGTACAACGAAAGTAAAAGTGAGTTCATTTTATTCAAATGTAAAAACAAAAATGTTATCTTTATACCACCTTTATTACTTAACGGTGTGCCTCTAAGTCGTGTTACACAGTTCAAGTATCTAGGACACATTGTAACTGAGAATTTGAGTGATGAATCAGACATAGAGAGGGAGCGCAGGGCATTGTCGGTGCGTGGTAATATGTTGGCACACAGGTTTGCTCGATGTACGGCTCCAGTAAAAATTACAATGTTCAAGGCATTCTGCCAAACATTCTACACGAGTGGCCTGTGGTCAAACTTTACACAAAAGACCTACAATGCCTTGCGCATCCAATACAATAACGTGTTCAGGGCTCTGTTTAGGCTCCCTCGATATTGCAGTGCATCCGGCATGTTCGCTGACGCCAACGTGGATGACTTTTATGCAATTATGCGCAAGAAAGTTGCGTCGGTAGTGCGACGAGTACGAGGGAGCCCGAACAGTGTTTTGAGGATGATGGATGAGAGAACCGATACTTTTCTGCTCGGTAGGTTCACTGATCTCCATGTGTTGCGGGACCGGTGAGCCTACTGCGCAGAGGTAGATGGTAAAAAACATTAACACTATTTGTGGCTTATTTATTACTAACATTAATTATAAGTTTAATTTCTTCGTACTAACAACTTTTATGGACTGTTTTGTCTGAAATAAAAGATTTTTATTTTATTTTTTTATTTTATTTATTTTTATTTATTTCATTTTGATAAAAACTAATTTGTTGATAGGTTTGATTTTTTTCTCTCATATTTATATAGCCTCTCTCTTAAAGTGTGAATGAGAGAACACTGTAGACTACGAATTTTAATTACTACTTAATTCAACCCAGTTTTTGATTGAATCTATTTTTATTTGGGTTACAATTTTGATTGGTCTACACTGTCCTCGCATATGTGTCTGTTTTGTAATATGCAAGTATTGTAGACCCAATCATTTTTTTGAAAAGAGTAACCATGGAGTTTCTTGCCGGTTCTTCTCCATAGGAAACGACCAATTTGGAACCGTGCACTTTTTTTTTCTGGTAGGGGAATCATCAGAATGACTTCCTCCGCTCTTGGGCGGAGCGGGAGGGTGTGTCAGACTCTTACTGACTAAACCCCTACCCCGTTCCTTCGTTGCCTTCGTTCTGGGGGGGACTCGGTGTCAACCTTTAGGAATACCACGTGTTCCCCCCAGAGGCTTCGACCCTGCCGGGCCCCCACAGTTTGCTGACATCTCCTTGAGGCGCGCGTGGAACAGAACGCGCCGTTGACGACTGGGCTCGGTCCAGATTATTTCCAGACTGCCGGACAGCGAGCTACCCAGTGCTCGCCGTCCACGAACCCGCGCCTACGGTGGTCGGAAATCGGGATCGGGATCTCGGCGGCGGCGGCGTGAGGACCGTTCCCTCACGCGCTCGCGGTCAGCAGCCTCCTTCACGAGCATTACTGCTTCGCAGAAGGAGGCGACCGCATGCCAACCCTCCTCGCTCCGGACCATGGCCTGAACCAGGGCCCGGCGCGAGAGGTCGCCGCTCCCGATAGTCTCCACGAGGACACGGCGGTGCTCCGCCCAAGCGGGGCACACTTCTACCGTGTGCTCCACCGTGTCCTCCGGGCGGTCCACACAGTGGCGACACCCGGGCGTCCTCTCCTGCTTGATTCGATGCAGGAACCTCCCGAACTTACCGTGTCCGGTGAGGACAACCGTGCACTAGCTTCGACTTTTTATAAGTGCCCATATAGGCCTATGTAAAATAAAAACATTTTTTATTTTATTTTATTTTATTTTAAATGCAGTCCATTTGAATAATCGTTAATTGGTTTAAATTTTTAATCGTTATTCTGGTTAACTTTTACTACGGCACACATAAATAACAAAGTCTGAGTGGTCTTCAAAGCTTTGGCAATCCTGTAGGGGAATACAGACATATGTATGGTAAATACTATAATACAAACTTACTTGCAATATCCCGGAGTCAGACTCCTTGAAGAAATGCTCGATACCGCGGCACAGGTCGAACACTTTCGGGTTGTTCGACACCAACTTGCCCCATACGGCGATACCGCGCACCTAGAAATGACATTGAAGCTTCAAATCTCAGTGATGGGAACAATTTTCATCATTATCATTATTTCAGCTGAAAGAGTTCCATTACACGCCTTCTCTAAGTGTCGCCACAACGAGTGCGGATTGGTGGATGTCACATGTCTTCGAATTATTGGTTCTAGGACATGCCGGTTTCCTCACAATGTTTACCATTACCGTTTTGAGAGCTGCGGTGATGAAATAAATTACACAAAGTATGTAAAGTATGATGCGTCAAGTTAAAGCGACCGGATTGTAGTTTTGCCATCGACATTCTAAGAAGAAAAAGTTACCTCTGGGCAACCACTGCTCTGATCTAAATCATATACACATGTATCTACTATGACTGTCCTACCTTGTGTTTATACTCGCGGTCGCGTATCATAAAGGTGTCCTTCAGTTCTCCGAGGACCAGAAGACGGATGGGGCCTCCCAGCTCCATCAGGGACTCCTGAGAACATAAACCACGTGATGAATGAGAGGGAATGACAGATACCAGTTTTGAAAGAATCTGTTTTTTTTTTGTTTTGATGGAATATCATGCAATGATTTCTCCCGCTTTAGGGTAGAGTGAAAGGGCGTGTCAGACTTTTACTGACTAAAACGCACTCCTTGTTCCTTCTTTGCCTCCGTTCTAGGGTCCCAGGTGTTCCTTTCAGAAACCAACCCGTGGCCCTAAAGGCTTCGACCCTGCTGGGCCTTACGGTTTTGTTAGAACCTGTGTTGGGAATCGAAGCCAAATAAGACTATTCTACTATTCAGAGTGAGGAGCTAACGCTGGGTTACGGTGTAAGTGAAGTACATAATTTATGTTAAAGGCAAAATTTCGGGTGTATGTTTGTTACATGTTCAAGATCGAAGGACGGATTTAGATGACCTTTTTGGCACTCGGTTAGACCATGTCCTGGAATAGCACATAGGATTATAGTAATAATTTATTAATTTAAAGAAAACTTTTGATCCAGGTTACACAAAATTTGGTATTCTTACAATAAAAATCATTTACAAATTTACGATTTTAATTTGATATACTAAATTTAAATAGTCACTAAGTTAAATAATAATAATAACGTTTATTTCGGACAGACGTCCATATTAAAAACTTAAAAATAAAATAATAAATGCCACGAAATTAAAAAAATAAGTACTAAATTAAATTTCACGGAATTAAAACTTAAAATATTAGCAAATTAAATTACAATACTCCATAATATTATAATATGAGATATTAGAGTGCAGCTCAATCCAGTTAGACTGAAAGCCAACTTCGACATAGCTGGATCAATGCAGAAATATTTATTTATTTATTTTGGGAAAACAAACAATTACACACAGTTTCTTAACTATAAAGCCTTAGTATCTAATGTTAGTAATTTATGTGTAACTCACAAATTTAATAAATATTGAGATGTGTATAGTTGATACTCACCCGGTACATGTTATAGCCAACATCGAAGGTCTCATCCAACATGTCTTCGTTCCAGGCTCTCGCCCGGTATCGCTGCAGCATGCCCAGCGCTGCCACGCAGCAGGGAATGGCCGTGTACGTCTTGAACTTTTGGTACCTGCAAGACGGTTGCTTTCTCTTCACTAGTCTCTTTTTTTAAATTATTGCAGTCTTAAACCCTTCCTAGTCGGTCGTAAAAGTTAACCCAGCCAGGCGTATAACTTAGTATAATTTATTTCATCACCACTGCTCTCAAAATTACATCCACCAACCCGCAATAGGCCCGTAACGAGCCCGCTTGGCCCATTCGCTTTCCTAGATATGAGGCCCGCCCATAAATGGCACATAATAATAATAATAATAATAATAATAATAATAATAATACGAATAATAAGACTCAACCTACATACTACTTCAAAAAGCTGCAATTTTGAACACCTGCAGAATAGTTCGAAAGTTCATGCAGATAGAGGAAAACGAAATTTCTCCTCATAATATCCACTCTGCACCTTAAACCCTATCACACACACGCTACATTGACTTGGCTTGGCCCGTTAATGTAGCTTAACACTAGCCCAGAGCTAAGAGAAACTTAACGGTTTTCCAAAATAATAATAAAAATATTTAAAAATGTAATTTATATGTTTATCAGTAAATAAATAAAGAGATAATAATAATAACTTTATTAGCAATTTAAATTACAGTTTACAAAAATAACAGTGAAGCCACACTAGGCAGAGCCTGAATCGTGGCTATCAAACAAAAACGATTGCACTAATAATAGAATAAAGATAAATCTGCATATCGTTCTCATGTAGTTGAAGTGCGAGTATGTTGTGTGTATGTGTGTGAAATGTGTAAATGAGTGTTTGGGAGAGTGTTATGTGTAATGGGTGTCTTGTATGATAGAATTTAGTGAGAGTCTTTAGCTTAGTCTTTAGGCAACTGTGCGTAGCAATTGTTCCATCTGATGGTAGTTCATGCCGGTGATTAATTTCCTAACTTTAACTTTAGCTTCACGAGTCGTATTATGCTGGAGCTGACATTTATTTGCAATTTTATTGTACAAGTATGGAAACATAAACTTCTGTGATCTTCTAGCAAATGAAGTTTTACATTTAGTACTAGAGATTTTAAAGACTCTAAGCTTTAGCATGTCATTGTAACTTGGCGAGCTTAGGACTAGCTTATGAGTGGAGATAATTGCATACATTGCATAGAGCCCTCGCACGCTAAGTAGATCAGCCTCTTTATAAAGATCTTTTGTTGGAAATCTAGTAGGCTTCTTTAACATTACTTTAAGAACTGATCTCTGCGCTCTTTCCAACAGCATGAGGTGTGATGTTGATGTGCCACCCCAAACGCTTATACAGTATGATAAGATAGATTGACACAAGGAGATATAAATAGCTTTAAGAAGTTTCATGCAAGCAACATCTCTAAGTTCCCTAATTACATAGATTAACTTTCTGGTTTTGGCTGAGAGTGCAGTGATATGCGCCTTGTATGAGAGTTTTTCGTCAATAATTATGCCAAGATATTTTATAGATTGCGATCTTTGTAAATTACAGCATTGACATTTGGTGTTGGAGAACTGCCTTTGGTCACATGTATGTATTTGGATATTTAGTAGAGAAGAAGGTGAAGAAGCTGCAGTTTTGTGAAAACATAGAAACTTGGTTTTGTTGGCATTTAATGTTAGTAGGTTATTGTTAAGCCATTTTGCGATTGTATTGATGCCTTGTTCTGCATTTCTAAAACAGTCTTTCCAGTTACTGTCGTGAAATATAACAGCGGTGTCATCTGCATAGCAAACTATTTTAGCATTTCTGAGAGGTAAATCAGTTAGGCAGTTAATATATATTAGAAACAGCGTTGGTCCCAAAACGCTGCCCTGGGGCACTCCAAAAGATACTTCTTGTTTGGTACTGATCCAGGAGTTCAGCTTAACGCATTGCTTTCTTTCAGTTAAGTAACTTTTGAACCATTCAAGTGCAATACCTCGTATTCCGATTCCGAACATTACAAGACCGATATTGCTAATGCTTATTCATACTGGGTTAGAGGCTCGGGACCTATAATTTGCAAGTCGAGGCAGTTTTCACTGGGCCACCACTGCTCAGCTCACGATGTCACTATTTCCTTAACGTGTATACACTATAGTAACTCTTACCGTGTATACACTATAGTAACTCTTACCGTGTATACACTATAGTAACTCTTACCTATAACTGGCTATGTGTCTCTACCCCAGTATTAATACATCTTTACATACAATGTCACTATTTCCTAAACGTGTATAGTATCAGGCTATAGTAACATTTTCTTAACGTGTATAGTCTAACAGTAACTCTTACCTATAACTGGCCATAATTATGTCTCGTGGCTCTCAGGATACTCTTGTCGGTGCCAGCAGACTTGAATTGTATGAATTGGCAAGAAGTGGCTCAAAACCCTGAACGATGGAAAGAATGGAGGAAGGCTACTGCTATACTAGTCCAGCAGTAGGACAGTAAAAGCTAGATATAATAAATAATAATATTTAAAAACACTTTATAAATATTTTACCCCAGCATGTGCATTCATTTACTTTTGCTTTGTAGTTACATTGACGACGTCACTATTACCTTAGCGTGTATACACTATAGTAACTCTTACCTATAACTGGCCATGTGTCTCTACTAAAGTATTATTACGCCTTTACTTACAACGTCACTATTTCCTTAACGTGTATACACTATAGTATGTTACCTATAACTGGCCATGTGTCTCGTGGCTCTCAGGATCATCTTGTCTGTGCCAGCAGACTTTTATTGCATAGAAACCCGAATGAATTAGCAGGAAGTGGCTCAAAACCGAGAACGATGGAAAGAATGGAGGAAGATCTTTGCCCAGCAGTGAGACAGTATAAGCTAGATACATCTATAACTGACCATGTGTCTCTACCCCAGTATGAATACGCCTTTGCATACGATGTCACTAATTCCATAACATGTATACATCACCTAGTCATAGACCATAATTATAGTAGCCAGTTATTGCTCTTACCTATAACTGGCTATACAATGTCACTATTTCCCTAACGTGTATAGACTATAGTACTGTAAAGAGTTATTGCTAAACCTCTTTAGTAATGTGCTGCTGGCTAGTGTGAAAGAAACATTATGGTTCCAATATTCTGAATAATATTGTTTTTTAGAAAGATGGGTCATCGTGGAAAGAAATCTTATAAAAATATAATTATTATTTCGACCGCGTCAATGTAGACACTTCGACTAATAAACGTATGATCCCGTACCAAATTCTATCACTGATGCTATCACCCGATATAGTAACTTACCTATAACTAGCCATGTGCCTCGTGGCTCTCAGGATACTCTTGTCGACGCCAGCAGACTTGAACTGCGAGTGGAAGTTCTTGTGAGCGATCGCCGGGAGACTGTGCAGGACCTTCTCTTCTCTCGGTAGCGGCACCATGTCGTCCCTGAGTAAATGATACGGAGTTAGAGGAGGAGACTGGTATGATTTTATGTTTAAGTGCCGATATTAATTACTAGCTTTTGCCCTCGGCTTCGCCCGCCCGCCCTTTACAAATATGGTAATTTTATGACGTAAACATACTTTTTTTAGATAAAATATAGCTATGGCACTCAGGAAGAAAGCAGCTTTCTATCAATATATATTTATGTAATCGAACCTGGATCTTCAAAGATTATCCCATACAAACAAAAAAACAAACTTTACCTCTTTATTATATTAGTATAGTATAGATTTGAATTAGTGTTTGTCAAAATCGACTTATGCCCGTTTTCAATAACCTACCGCAGTTCATAGATAGATAGCTATCCCCGATAAACAGTAAGATTCCATCTATCAATCCACAACTTTGGTAGGATATGCTATCCGTCGGTAGGTTATAGGAAAGCAACTTGTAAGGGCAAAAGGATAGATTTGTTTATCTGTAGTAGCTGCAACTGTAGATAGCTTATTGAAACCGGGCGTTAAGCCTCAGAACATATCAAACTTTTAGAAAAAGTAGAAAATTTTATATAACAAACTAATGCTTGACTGCAATCCCACCTGATGGTAAGCAGTGATGCAATCGTTGATGGTGAGGCGCACTAGTTTATTAAGAGCCTATTCACTCTAGTCTTGAAGATACCCAAATTATAATCGGACGGAAAGACCGCGGCAGGCAAATTGTTCCAATCCTTCGATGTACGCGGTATAAACGACGAGGCAAAGCGCTTTGTCCGGACCGTGCAGGTTTCGACAACGTAAGGATGGATACTCGCCGTACGACGGTTTGTCCGATGGTAAAAGGGAGATGGCGGAATTAACTCATGCAATTCCTGCGCACACTCTCCGAAATGCATCCTGTAGAACACCGCTGAGTTTTGAGTCACTCTACTAAAATGTGCATGCAGACGCGACGCTGCGGTCTCGGTGTGAGCTGACCCTGACAAGCTCAAGCACAATCGTTTTTAAGCTTTACCAGAAAATTGACCAATATAACTAGAACGAATGCACTACAGACTTACCTCCCAAACATATGTCCATCGAAGTTGGGCGAGTACAAGAAGAAGTTCTCTCCTCGCAGCGTCAGGAGCTGTTCCGCGGTGGGGTTCGCCGGCGGCTTGTCCGGGTGTACCGGCAGCTCTTGGGGAGGCTACAGGGGTGAAAGGAAAGTATGTTCAGGCTATAGTTTTGCCCACCGCTGTTTACATGTGGAGAGATGGAGAGGAAGAGGGAGACCAAAGAAAAGATGGATGGATTGTGTGAGGACTGATATGAAAGAAAATGGAGTTGATGTTAGCATGACGGGTGACAGGACAGAATGGAAGAAAACAATATATTGCGCCGACCCCAAATAATATGGGATGACGGCAGGAAGAAGAAGTAGTTTTACTGCTGGGATTCGTGCTCTGGGAGAGAGTGGACTAAGGCGATTGTTGGCGGTAACCTCCCACTTTTTTCTTAGGTGGGGAATCATCAGAATGACTTTAAAACTGGCAAAATGGGAGGGCCTGTCAGACTTTTACTGACCAAATTCTACCCCGTTCCTTCGTTGCCTTCGATCTGGGGGACACGTGCTCACCTTTCGGAATTTCCATGTCCCCAGAGGCTTCGGCCCTGCAGATGTCAGCAAACCGTAGGGACTTGGGTTTGCTGACATCTCCTTAAGGCGCGCGTGGAGCAAGCTCGATCCAGATTATTTACCGGACTGCCCGACGGCAAGCTACCCAGTGCTCGCCGTTCAACGGTGGCATATAAGATGTTATTCTCTATTCCGCGAGTCCCCAAACTAGTGATCCTCGACAAAAACCGTCAACGCAGTCTTCGTGCAGCAACGACATCATGTCATCTTCACTGACTCATCATCACTTTGACTGGCGCTTACTTTAAGTACAACCCGGTCTCATTAACTTAACGCATCTCTGAAATACTCACATCCCTCCGCTTCCCCTCCGCATTCCCTAAGCTCGCCCGGCAAGTGTCAGGTATGCTCACCATCTTTGTTATCGATACGCGCGTCGATAATTTGGCTAGTTCTCTGTTGTTGTTATGTTGTTATTGGACATTATACATCGACGCTAAGCGTCAAATTAATGTGCCCGAGCTGTAAAAAACTCGACTTACATCTGGAGGCAGCTTCTGGTAGAACTGGCGGACTTTCTTCCTGGAGTTAACTCGTGAGGTGGCCAGGCTGACCGCGCTGAGCGAACCCACGATGTGCTGGCCCTGGAAGTATCAAATTATGTTGTATACTAGTAGATTTAAAACAAACGGTGTTGTACAGATACGTATATGGATCTTGAACGCCGATTTCGATTTGCGCATTACTAAAATATGGAGTCTCTTTAGTGCTATGAAGTGAGATGTGTACGATGCGCAAAGTCATCCCCTCTCTTTCGCCGAGCGCTCAATATTCGTACCGGTATCTGTAGATTTTTTATCTAACTTTTGCACGAAGAAACAATTGAGTGAATGAACAGTTGAACGACGGAAAACTTGTGTGTCGACTAATGACACACAAGTTTCCCTTTGACGGCATGGTTGGTACAATAGTTGAGCGGTCGACTGCTATGCTACGTGTCGCGGGTTCGATTCTCGCACGAAACAAATATTTGTATGTCCTACAGAACCAACACAGAAGAAACACTGTCGGGAATGAACTGCGCGAAGAGAGAGACACTTCCGTATTTCATATGAACTTTTGCGGAAAGAGTCACTTGTCAGTATGAACTATTGTGCAGAGACACTTACAAAAAGTGTATATATTTTTTAAATGCCAATAACTCAGTTTTATAGTTTGCTTTCATTAGAAAATGATACTGACCGCTGCGGTCAATCCATGGGCCAATATTAACTGCGCTTGTTTTTCTTTCGGGCAACCCCAAAAGATGAAGTTGCCTGAAAAAAGTATTGTTCTTTTTAAGAACACAGTAGACCCAAGTTGGTAACATGAGTTTAAAAACTGAAACATTGAATAACACAATATTCTTGTAAGTTTACTAATCATAAACATATAAGAATGAATGGACGCCAAGGATCTTGTATACCCTGGATTAATAATAATTACAAAGCAATATCACACATTCTGAAGTGTACATTATTTTCATTGCCGTTAAGTTCATATTTTTTATACAGAAGCAAACGTAAAGAAAATGTTCTCAGCAACGCTACGAAAAATAGGTAGTGTTTCCCTTTCTTATATATATATGGATACACTGATAGAAAGAGATTACAGTAGTTTTGGGTACGTTTTTGAAATTGACGTAATCAATCCAGATAGTATAAAAAATTATCGATGCACGGTAAGGCCTCTTGTACACGAGACGGTTTTAGCATCTTACGGCATAAAAAACGTACCGTGTATAAGCGGCCATACATTGCGGAACAACACTGATGACACACGGCGGCGGCGCCATTCCGTAGCTCCACGGTTTGTTTCAACAAGCTCCCCTACTGATTCATACAACACTGCGCGCTGTGCTTACGGACGGAGAATTGACCGGACCTACGTTCGAAATGAAACCGTGTCGTGTACAAAAAGTCTTAGGGTCAGCTCAAACCGAGACGCGATGCGACGCTGCATGCATAGAGTGACTCAGAATAGAACTTTACTTACTACACGAAAAGATACTTACGCATTTCATTGAGAGAATTTAGGATACGTTGCTTCATGCAGCGCAGCGCCTCGTGACGCCGCGTAGCATCTCACTGCGCAGCGGAACGTTTTTACATTCGCGACGTCGTGTTGCCGACGATTTTACTATGTGCCTCGCAACGCTGCGATGCGTCTCGCGGCGGCGCGCGGCGCAGCGCGAAATCACTGTCCTCTTCCTGCATCGTCCACACACTCGTCGTGAACTGACCCTTATACGAACAACTTAATAAATAAAACTCACCTCATACTTCTTCTTATCAAGCAAGGCGTTGACGTTCAGGCTGTTCCATTCGCTCTGGCAGTGAATCTTCAGAGCTTTGAGGTCCAGTCCGTAGGTGGGGTCCCGGCGGAGAGGCTCCTTTTGTACCACCTGTAAGGAGCACCACAAATATAGGTGTAACAAGTGGCTGCTACTTCGGGAATCTTTTGGCCAGATAGTCAAGTATCTATGACGTCACATAAGAACTTATATATTTTATTGGAGTATTTAAATTCAATTGTTGATGAATTTTTTTTATTATTGCAATAAATATTTGGGAAAAGAAATCAGTGTCTTCGCCCAAATATCAGGAACTGTGATATTCATAATCATAATCGTTTATTTGGGGTAATTACATAAAGAAATTAAAAATATAGCACAGTCCAACCATATTACACCTTGAGGCATACAGGAATCAGTTATTTTTAATGTGTTTTTGGGTACAATATTGACTGGTCTACACTGGAATTATTATAAAATCAACCATTTTTTATGTAACCATGGAATTTCTTGCCAGTTCTTCCGAAACCTTGCGCTAGCTTCTAAAGTTTTACAAGTGCCCATTTAGACCTACGTAAAATAAAAAAATAAATACTTTGAGCTTCTTTCTAAAGTTTGAAAACCAAACTCTTGAGTCTACTTACATCAATCAGAGTCAGCGTGATGGGCGGCTTCGGCTTCAGTCTCCTCGCGGCTTCCATATCGCCATAGTTGGCGAGGAAGTCTACCACGAAAGACGTCACGCCAGCGTAGCGAATGAAAGCCCCGGCGCCGTTTCTGGAAGGTTTTTTTATATGATGAAACCAGTGCACTCTTTCAGTTCCAGTCCTTCGATGTACGCGGTATAAACTACGAGGCGAAACGCTTAGGCCGGACCGTAGAGACGTCAACGGAATACGTCGAGTCCACCTTACACCTTTAACCCACTGGTATCGAGAACAGGATACACTCACAAGCTACCGGCAGTCAGGGCTGAAGCTCTGGTCAAAGGAACCTGCTAACTATACTATACGAGCCGTGTCTAGAAAGGCTTTCTGAGTTAAGCCCTCGGTCCAGTCGCCAAACACAAGCCTTCTAAGGTGTTGGTCGAAGCACTAGGCTATTGTGGAGGCAACATCGCCGTAACCATATAGAAAACTAACTATTCGCATGCCCCAACTTTTTCCTTCTGATCAGTATATGATTGATCTGCTTCATGGCAGTTGGAAGAATGGGCTCGAATTTTGTTTTTTTTTTTCTTAATATTGTAGAACGAACTAAACACGAGTTGTGTATCCTGCCATATCTGCCTGATTCCGTCATCATCGGTTACAAAACCAATCAATAAAGAGTTGGGATATTATGAAAGGGCGTGTCAGACTTCTACTGACTAAAACCCACTCCTGTTCTTCACATCTCTTTGTGGCGTGGGTGGGACGTCCGGATTTGGACTCGGTCCGGACTGTTACCGGACATCTCGGTATTGCTGCTCGTTCGCAAGCCCACGCCTACGGTAATGATAGTATGATGGTACTCACATTTTATCAAACCCACCGATCTCATTTAGCATGTGGGGGTCAAAGATGTAGCATATCGTCTTGGATTGGGAGCCCCCCTCGGGGTCCGGCGGGTTGCCCCAGATTAGGAAGTGTTTCTCCCCGTCGATGGAAAGCAGAAACATGTAGGTTTGGCCGACTCGCTTCTCCATTAGCCTGTGGAAAGAATAATAGATAATTAAAAAATGTAAGTGTTATAAAAGAAATAAAGGGCGTGTGTGGTGTGTTTGTGATTGTGATTGTGGTGTGTTTGTCATTGTGATTGTGGTGTGTTTGTCATTGTGATTGTGGTGTGTTTGTGGTTGTCATTGTGATTGTGGTTGTTATTGTGATTGTGGTTGTTATTGTGGTTGTTATTGTGATTGTGGTTGTTATTGTGATTGTGGTTGTCATTGTGTGGTCGTGATTGTGATTGTGATTTTGATTGTAATTTGTTGTCGGAATAAACCCTAAAACACTGATATTTAAAACAAGGAGCCCTGAAAGATAGATGATGAGTTGGACTTACCCCATAAAGTCAATATCAGCACTAAGATTGTCCGGGTGCTTCGCCAGTATGCCCTTCTCAGCCTCCTGCATTTTGACGGTGTACTTGGTGTCATGCATGAAGAAAGAAGTCAGGATCTGGTTCAGTTGGAGGGCGGGCTTGCCTGGGTGGAAGGAGGAGGTAGGGTTAGGACAGAAAGGAAGGAATGTGGTGTATTTTGTAAAAGAGATAGGTCCTGGGTTAAAAAAAATCCGGACAGTCGCGAGTCTGAGGATTCCGTACCTATGAAAACTGTTATATTTCTGAATCGAGTCTTGGAAGATCTTTCAGAATCGCATTGTATTTTTTTCTCTTTTGACGTCACTTCAAATTTTCAGTTTTCAGATTTTTTTTAACATTTGGGCCTTGAGAACTTGTTTAATGCCAAATAGCAGGATTCTCGATCAACGGAAAGTACCCTATGAATTTTGATGCAACAAGAGTGTCGAAATGTACATTGTTTGGACGGAATCTTTTATTTTCGTTAACTTACAAGTTTGACTTTTGCACAGCTTAAAGGGACCGTAGACATGAGTACATAGTTTTAATTTCAATACCTCCACGTGCTCCCAAGATAAAGGGTCTTGACAGGCGAACGACAAAGTGATCCTATCATCATCATTTCAGCTGAAAAACGTCCACTGCTGGACATAGGCCTCCCCCAAGCGTCGCCACAACGACCGGTCCAATGCATCTTGCATCCATCGATTCTATAAAGGTTTAGTTGAGGTACAGAACCCTACAAAAGTATGTAGATAGCTTTAAATTACCCTTATAACACTTGAGCGCCACCATACACCTCTTATAGTATCTGTCTCCAGTCTCTATCAGGTCATCCACATCCCTCCTTTTGAACTGTGCAGGAGTCTTCTCCTCCAGGAGGGCGCGACAGGCTACCGCTATGCATGCGGTTTGGGCACCTGGATCATTGGAAAGAAGTTCAGTTCATGAACGAAATTATGGTCAATTCGGGGCAAAGAAGGAACAGGAATGGATTTTAGTCAGCAAGAGTCTGTCACATCTTCCCGTTCTCCCCAAAGCGCGAGAAGTCATTGGATGAATTCCCACTTTAAAAAAAGGATTCGTCCAAAAATGTCTAAACAACTGGTCGCGACCGCATCGCTTCGCTCATCGCTACACCGCACACACTTGCCGCGTGGTCACGTAGGCCACCGAAATAGAGTAATTGTTAGTTCCATGATACTGTTTATATATGTACATCTTTCCTTCTTTTTTTAAGTTGTGTGATCCTAGTGACTGTCACCAAATAAATATTTTTTCTTTCTTTCATTCACACCGCATAGCTTCGTGTTCACAATCACGTAAAACCGTCAAAGTCAAAGTCAAACTCAAATATTTTTATTTCACATAGGCCTACTTGGGCACTTATAAAACGTCGAAAACTAGAGCACGGTTCCAAATTGGTCGTTTCCTATGGAGAAGAACCGGCAAGAAACTCCATGGTTACTCTTTTCAAAAACTATTGGGTTTACAACATTTCCATATTACAACACAGACACTTATGCGAGGACAGTGTAGACCAGTCAATAATGCACCCAAAACCACAATAAAGATAAAATTAGTCAAAAACTGGGTTCAAAAAGGTAGTAATTAAAATCTGTAGTCTACAGTGCCCACACATTCATATTATACAATTATAAAACTTATCAACGAATGAGATATTAACACAAAAAAAAATCACGACTTAATGAATTTAAGGTGATTGGGATCAAAATAATATAAAAATATTGCAAAAGCAATGGCTTGAGTAAATAAATAAAATAAGACAAACATGGAGCAGTTAATAGACATGTTTACACAATAATGCAGTTAATGAGTTACCAGGGGGCCACATGTGCAGAAGCAGTTAATGCCAAACAAGCGTGTCTTCGACGTAGTCTCTAACCTTGTAATATGCTTTTTTGGTTAGGACACGCTTAATATGCTTTTTGAACTTTCCCTCGCTAAGTTCTATAACGGACTTGGGCAACTTATTATAAAAGCGTATACTATTGACAAGGAATGACTTGCTGGTCTTGGTCTTCGCTAGTCTCCATTTAGGTAACACGATTTCGTGTTTCCTACGCGTATTTTTGTCATGTAAATCACTTCTAATTTTAAAAAGTCCTAAGTTTTTACGTACATACAATATACTTTCTAAAATATAAAGAGAGGGCAGAGTTATTATATCAATTTCTCCAAATATATTTCTAAGGGACTCGCGAGGACCCATTTTATAGATAGCCCGGATTGCTCTCTTTTGCAATATAAAGATTGATTCCACATCAGCCGCAGACCCCCACAGTAAGATGCCATAGGACATAATACTGTGGAAATGAGCATAGTACACTAATCTGGCTGTGGCTACATCTGTCAATTGCCTAATTTTTCTTACTGCATATGCTGCCGACATATAGTGATACTTGACCGCTTCCGAGCTTCAACAGCTGCCGCTGACGTGTCGACGGCTACAGTTATCTCTGCCGTTGCCAACATTATTGTGTAAATTTATCTATTAACTGCTCCATGTTTGTTTTATTTCATAAAATATTATTACCTCATAAATTTATTTTTTACTCAAAACGTTGCTTTTGCAATATTTTTATATTATTTGGATATCAATCACCTTCATTTCATTAAGTCGTGATTTCATTTTGATAAAAACTAATTTGTTGATAGGTTTGATTTTTTTCTCTCATATTTATATAGCCTCTCTCTTAAAGTGTGAATGAGAGAACACTGTAGACTACGAATTTTAATTACAACTTAATTCAACCCAGTTTTTGATTGAATCTATTTTTATTTGGGTTACAATTTTGATTGGTCTACACTGTCCTCGCATATGTGTCTGTTTTGTAATGTGAAAATATTGTAAACCCAATCATTTTTTTGAAAAGAGTAACCATGGAGTTTCTTGCCGGTTCTTCTCCATAGGAAACGACCAATTTGGAACCGTGCACTAGCTTCGACTTTTTATAAGTGCCCATGTAGGCCTATGTAAAATAAAAACATTTTTTATTTTATTTTATTTATTTATATATGCGGCTCGTGTGTTTGAGCTCTTAAAGGGATGGTGGTGATGAACTGAAGATATTACAAAACTACGAACCGCAATGCGTAGCAGAGTATTTCTTGGAGTTGCACCCGATGCTGCCTTGACACATCATCTTGTTGGTGTCCACTTGGTTGAAGTTATGCCATATCTACAATAGAAAGGGGTTCTGTATCTACTTTCTGAATAGAAATTAAGATTCACACTTAGTTTTTTTGGCGGCATTATAGGTATATTGTAAGGAGCCAATTTTCTTGGATCTATTTGATGCTAAAATGTCCCCTCTGGTTGCGAACCACAGTTGCTAAGCCGTAACTGTGGACCCATGTAGGCCGCTGCAAAAACCATCTGGCCAAATGGGGTTTCCTCGACCAAATACAAACAGTGTGTTTGCGATTGGTCAGTATGGAGGCACTGCACAAGACATACGTCACCTGCTATGCTGCCCTGTACAACCACCTGCACAGTTCAAAATGTATATGGGGTCAAAAACAGAACTGTACAGGTTATCAAATACATTTTTTTTATTTTTTTATTTAGTCTATACTTTCACACGGCTGGGTAAAGGCCTTCCGCAACTTCTTCCAAGCCCCTTGAACTAGTCCTTGTATTAAGTATCTATAGCCTATTCGCTGAGGCTTGAGCCAAAAGGTAAACAACCATAAAAAGGGTTCTTTATATGTCACGATTGATGTAGTGAACATATTTTATAAAAATAACTACGGAATTAATACACTGAGAAATTATATTTTAGAATGATGTTTGTGGAACTTATGATATCCTTTCAGATTTATATGAAATCAAACATTATAAATGCCTTAAATTATTTTCTTATTTTTTATTAATTATGTATTAAATAGTTTACATGTAAAAGAACCTAAAAAGACGTAATTACTACTACTAAATTGTAGACCACAGATACTGCGAACATTTTACATTAACCTATCAATACCCGCGAAACGAGACACAATAGTAAAACAATAAAGTGGGTGATAGACGTACGAACTTAAAGTACGCGGTTTTTAAGATTGTGAACTTACTCGGCTCGACATCGGTGACACACGTGAAGCTTGCTCATACTATATCGCGATGTCGTCGAGAGAAGAAGCTTTGTGTTAGTTGGGAATTTTATATCAGACTAGCTGTCCCCTGCGGTTTCACCCGCATTTTTCGTTACTGCTCCGCTCCTGTGGGTCGTAGCATGATGGTATATAGCATTCCTCGATAAATGGGCTATCTAACACTGAAAGAATTTTAAATCGGACCAGTAGTTCCTGAGATTACCCCCTACATACAAACTTAAAAATTTTACCTCTTTATAATATTAGTATACCCAGGACCGGTCGCTGTGGCGACGCTTGGGGAAGGCCTATGTCCAGCAGTGAACGTCTTTCGGCTGAGATGATGATGATAATGATGAATATTAGTATAGACTACGTTTTAAAAACTAATAAAAAAAGGACGAAATTGACAAGTGTGGTAGAGTTACATGAAGAGAAGGCGGCTCCCGGCTCGCAGCGCTGCCACACGTACGAGCCGAGACGAGCTACGAGTAAGATTTCAAACAGGTTGGATCGCTGGCGAACATGCGCGGCAATTTTAAAGTACGCGTTTTTAAGGTGACACACAGGCGAAAAAGGTCGTCGAGCCACAAGTCCGCGTACTTACTCGCACGTCTATCACCCACTTAACAGCGCGATCCAATGAGACCGGTCGGGGATTCATGAATTAAAATGTGACGTTTTGTCATCGGTCGAGTTATACCCGCCATTTTGAAACATTGATCTTTTTGTTTACCTTTTGGCTCGCCTCGGCGAATAGGCTATAGGTGTTCCCACCACTTCTTCCTAGATTGATCTCGCCAGCGCCTTCCATCTTCTCTCCACTTTAAGGAGACCCTTGGTCACTTTGTGGCTGTGACTCGCTCAATCTCATTTTAGTCTAGCAGCCTTTTTCCTACGTCTTAAGTCTTAATAATGTCTTTAAGTATAAAATATAGTTTGATTCCTTCGACACGAAAAGAAGAAGAAGCCAAAGTAAAGAAAAAATAAAAAACCTTACCTTCTTCAACTTGGAAACCTCGGCTGGTGGCGGACGCGTCATCTCTTCGTACATGATCCTGGGTCGCTTGGCGCGAGGACGGTGCTTCCTCAGGTAGGGGGGCACCCAGCGGTGCAGCGTTAGCTCCGGCAGGTCTATCACCTGGCAGGTATATTAAGATCAGGTATGTAAGCTGGTTATGATGGATGAAGCGGCCCTGAGCATATACCAAGGCCTTAAGTGTCTAAACACACTATGCCGAACGTACGCGACCGAAGTTCCGCGGCTGATTTTACGTTCCAACGTATTCGGCTGATATGACACACCATAAGTGTCTAAACACATTATGCCGAAGATACGCGACCGAAGTTCGGGATTATTACGCCTGTAATGCTATTTGAATTACTGGCGACACATTATGCCGAAATTACGTTGCGTTATAACGTACAGCCGAACTTCGGTCGGGCGTAAGTTCAGCGGCAATTCGGCGGCAACGTATTCTGTAGAACACACATTATACGCGACCGAAATTTGGTTCGACTGCCGACGAAGATCTAGACAAGATCAAGACACGACGCCACGATAGCGCTCGAAACACTGAGTATACACACAAAATTGCGCAACTGAATTTCTGCCGCGTAAGTTCGGCACTTATGGTGTGTCATATTAGCCGAATACGTTGGAACGTAAAATCAGCCGCGGAACCTCGGTCGCGTACGTTCGGCATAGTGTGTTTAGACACTTAGTGCCGAACTTACTCGGCAGAAATTCAGTTGCGCAATTTTGTGTGTATATTCAGTGTTTCGAGCGCTGTCGTGGCGTCGTGTCTTGATCTTGTCTAGATCTTCGTCGGCGATCGAACCGAACTTCGGTCGCGTATAATGTGTGTTCTACAGAATACGTTACCGCCGAATTGCCGCTGAACTTACTTCCGAACGAAGTTCGGCTGTACGCTATAACGCAACGTAATTTCGGCATAATGTGTCGCCAGTAATTCAAATAGCTTTACAGGCGTAATCATGCCGAACTTCGGTCGCGAATCCTCGGCATAGTGTGTTTAGACACTAAGACTGAAATCGTCAAAGAAAGCTTAAAAATGGCGTAAGAAGACCTGAAGACGTATGGTCATCGCAGAGGCGAAGAACATAGGGAAGACCTGAAGCGAAATGAAATGAATAAATGAAGGTCAAAATCGAACGGGATGGTGCCGTACTGTGGACGCCTTCTGCCCCATCTGAGGAACGCAGGAACTTAAATATGGTTGACTATCGTTGTCGTCAGAGTGTCTTCACAAGGTTTTGCAATACTTCGGTCACATTGCAAGGAGAGACCGTAAGCAACCTTGAAAAGACTCATCATGACCTGTAAAGTGGATGGAAAAAGGCACGACCAGATCTTCTCCGCTCTTGACTGGGTGCGACGCGGTGATGAGCGAGTGAAAGCATTTAGATGATTTGATATTTTCACGGTACAGGGGCTTGTGTTAAATAAATTGCGGTTGAAGCGACAGCTTCGAATGCATGTAGAACATTGACACCGAGTCGCGCTGCATTCACGTAGGCCACTTTGGATAGCATTCGCATTGAATCATCATCTTCCTGCCCTTAACCCATATTATTTGGGTTCGGCGCAACATGTCTTTTTCTTCCATTCTGTCCTGTCACCGGTCATGCTATCATCAACTCCCTTTTCTTTCATATCAGTCCTCACACAATTCATCCATCTTTTCTTTGATCTCCCTCTTCCTCTCCATCCCTCCACATGCAAATTCATAATTGCTTTAGTAATATGCGTTTCATCCCTCCTCTTTACATGACCATACCAAGACAAACGATTTCCTTTCAGCTGAAAACAGTCACTGGTGCCACTTTCAAACTTCCTTTTATATACTCATTTCTCACTTTATTCATTCTCGTCACACCATACATCCATTGAATGGCCAACTTTAAGTAACATAACACGTCTATTACGCGATCTCTTTGAAAACCCCAGTACTTACCACAGGAGGCGGCCTCTGCGGCGGTGGTGGGGGATGCCATGGCTTCGTCCGGAACTTAGCCTTGGTGATCTCCGGCCAGCGGCGCTTGAAGCGGTTGCGTCTAGCCTCGGCCCTTAGCTCTGCTTCCCTGGTCACGAAGTCAAGCGTTACTTGAGAGTAAATATGCTAAGTAAAGATTTTTTAAGGTGGGGATTCATCTGGATGGCTTCCTATACGCTCTTGGGTGGGGCGGGAGGGCGTGTCAGACGTATACTGCGCTCCTCGTAAAATACTGGTATTCAAGCTAAATCCGGCTTGACTGGAAGCCGACCCCAAAATAGTTGGGAAAAGGCTAGGCAGATGATGATGATGGTACTAACTCTCTAGCAATTTGCGAAGGCGTCTTCTCCGGTAGAATAATGTCCATTTGTGAGTTCATCAGGATTTCCTCGGACTTCGGTATCTTGGATTCTTTCTTCTTCGGTTCCGATTTCTCCTTCGCATCTTTTTCTTTCGACTCTACTTTTTCTTTCGCATCTTTTTCTTTCACCACTACTTTTTCTTTCGCATCTTTTTCTTTCACCACTACTTTTTCTTTCGCATCTTTTTCTTTCGACACTATTTTTTCTTTTGATTCCCCTTTGTCTTTCGGAGGTTTGGCTTTGAAAAAGTAAAAGTTATCATTAATTATATCATATCTATTTATTTATTAGTAACATATGCAAAAAAAATTAAGAACTCAATTGCAGTGATACAGACCAACGAAATTATTTATTTATTTAGTTAAACATTAGGAAGCCAATTACAAGTCCTCACGTATAGGCCTTAAAATATGGTATTAATGGTGTGAGCACAAAAATACACAGCTTCGCATTTTATTTATAGTTTCTATCCATCCAGAAACCCACTTCAATATACACACAGAATTACATTCAAATCGGTCAAGCTGCTTGAAAGGATTAAGTGACAAAAATACGTACAAAAAATTGATATATTATACTATGGGTCAGTCCACACCGAGACGCGACACGACGATTCAGACCAGTGACTTCGCACATGGCCGCGCGCCGCCGCGAGACGCGTCGCAACGTTGCGTGAAGCATCGGTAACACGACATTGCCAATTAAAAAAAACGTTCCGCTGCGCAGCGAGAAACCGCGCGGCGTCACGAGCCGCAGAGGTACATGAAGCAACGTATTCTAAATTCTCACAATGAAATGACTGTATATCTTTTCGTGTAGTAAATAAAGTTCTATTTTGAGTCACTATTAAAATGTGCGTGCAGCGTCGCGTCGCGTCGTGTCTCGGTGTGAGCTCACCCTATCTGAACTAGTGAACTTCGTACCACCTAATAGAGTCGATGGTGGAGCACGCTTCATCAGATCAGCCGAAAGACGTCCACTGCTGGACATAGGCCTCCCCTAAGCGTCCACGAAGCACGCTTACCTAGAAGTAACCTCGCTAGTATTGCGACATCTTTTTGAGGTGCACGTGGAAAACTCGTCCACAACTCCTCGGTCCTTACCGGACAGCCGGACGGTGAGCGTCCCATTGCTCGTCATCCACAAGCCCGAGTTAGAATACTGCAAGCTTCCTCCAAGCCCGTTTCACCATCGAACCACTAGACGTACGGCAATGCGCCACCGGTACATGGTGAACATCCCACCCATACGCACAAAGCGGTTTGGAAACACATTTATTATGCGTACAGCTAAAGTGTGGAATTCCCTGCCGGGATCTGTATTTCCTGATAGCTACAACCTAGAGGTATTTAAGTCAAGAGTGAATAGGTTGCTTCTAGGCAAACGTGCTCCATCGTCAACCACATGATCGCTTACCATCAGGTGAGATATGGTCAAGCGCGAGCCTACAATTATAAAAAAAAAATAAGTCAGTGTTACTATAAAAATAAATGAATTACCTTTTTCCTTGGCATCCTTAGGTTTTTCTTGTTTCTCATCTTTCGGCTTAGGTTCGTGGTCTCCACTGCCTACTGCGGTACCAGAGACACTGGGAATGAAGTTGAAGAACATGAGGACCATTCTTTTTAGGTAGGGGAATTGAAGAACATCTCCCACCTGGGCGAGTTTTGTAGTGGTCATTAGCAGCCTTTTAATGTTCCCTTCTGCTGGGACTCAGGCCTCCTCTCTAGGAGAGGGAATGGGCCATAATCCACCACGCAGGCCCAGAGCGAATTGGTAGATGTCACATGTCTTCGAATTTTGGTTCTAGGACATGCCGGTTTCCTCACGATGTTTTTTGCAGTGCTGATGAAATAAATTACACAAAGCAATGCGCCTGGCTGGGTTAGAACTCGCGACCTACAACTTATAAGTTGGGGCAGTTACCACTCGATCACCACTGCTCTATACTACTACTGCATTGGTCTATATGGAAAGCACTAAATAGGTTGCGCACCCAGGTAGGCCGCTAACAAATACAATTTGGCGAGGTGGGGATTTGCAGACCCGTTGGAACCTCAATGTGAGCCACATGTTGGGATGGCCTAAGTGCCCCTACACTTGCACTTTGGAGGAACTAATGAGCGCCACTGATGCAGCTATTAACGTAGCCACTAACTGGGCCCAAAAAATTTTACGAGTTTACCGTCGAATTGAAAAGTAGAAGAAGGTAGGGGAATAACTTCTCCCACTCTGGGCGGAGCAAGAGGGCATGTCCGATTCTTACTGTCTAAACCCCACCCCGTTCCTTCGTTGCCTTCGATCTGGGGACACCGAGCTTTTTCGGAATACTGCACCAAGCCCCCAGAGGCTTCGGCCCTGCCGGTCCCCTACAGTTTGCTGACATCTCCTTGAGGCGCGTGTGGAATAGAACGCGCTGGTAACGATTAGGCTCGGTCCGGGCTATTACCGGAATGCCAGACGGCAAACTACCCAGTGCTCGCTGTCCGCAAGCCCGCGGACAGTGATCATGAGGACCTTGAGGTGCATTGTTTTTTTTACCTGTGTATTTTTTCCATTCATCTGAAAGACGCCCACTGCTAGACATAGGCCTCTCCCAAGCATCGCCACAACGACCAGTCCTCTGTGTCTCGCATCCATCGGTTTCTCGCGATTTTTTTAGGTGGTTAATTATGAGGGCGTGAACTTCCCAACTCCGGGCAGGTACAGAGGAATTCCTAATGGAAAAACCCAATAGCACTTTTTGCCCGACCCAGGACCCCAGGCTCAGCAGTCGCTTGCGACCACTAGACCAACGAGGCAATTGATAACATACTCACTTCTCAGCCCTGAGGAGCTCGTGGCTAGATAATAACAGCCGCACAGGTCGATCTTCAAGGTTAAGCAACGCTTGCCAAAGTCTGTGGATCCATCTTAACATACCGAGTTTCCTTCATGCCTCGGAAAGTACGTCAAGCCGTAGGTCCCGGCTGTCATTTGTAGATCTATGGCAGTCGTTACAGATAGTCAGAAGCCAGTAAATCTGACTCCAGCCTTGCCATGAAGTACCGTGTTACCCTAGTTAATGGCTTGTGGAGGTCTGGTAGGCAGCTGCTCCTCGTAAATTACTGGTATTCAGCTAAATCCGGCTTGACTGGAAGCCGACCCCAATATAGTTGGGAAAAGGCTAGGCAGATGATGACTGTTGACAACATACTTACTTTTTACCCTTATTAGGCATTTTTCACGGAGACTGAATCAACAGATTACTCTCTCGACAAAGTTAGTATTCTTATAACGACATCGATGTTTCTTATCAAAATTAATTTGTTTTTCACTGAAAAAATAAATAAAATACCTCATTATTCATGAATCCCCGACCGGTCTCATAGGACCGCGCTGTTATTGTCTTACTATTGTGTCTCGTTTCGCGGGTATTGATAGGCTAATAAAGAAAAGAAACCTTGTGCACAATTTCACACTCCTAGACCCAGTAGTTTCGGCTGTGCGTTGATATGTCAGGCCAAACTTATAGCCCAGAATCAAACATATGCGACATTATGGCAAGGCACACAACCACCACTGATGTACTAAAGAGTTAGGCGGGGCAGTACCTTGGGGCCCTCAATCTCAGGGGGGGGCCTCTAAACCTCATGAGCAAACCTTTAGTAGATCTACTAAGAAATTCTCCCACAATCGAAATCTAAATAAAATAGGTTGCAACACTACTTTAATCATTGCAACTCGTTTTAGTCAGTAAAAATCTACGACTTTTTCTCGCTTCACCTAGACCATGATTGATTTTTTCAAGGCTCACTTGTTTATGCCTCAAAACCGTTAGAGTAGTGGTAACAGCCGCGACTTACGAGTTATAGGTCGCGGGTTCAAACCCAGCCAGGCGCATTACTTCGTGTAATTTATTTCATCACTTCTGCTCTCAAAACGGTGAAGGAAAACATCGTGCATCGTGAGGAAACCGGCATTTGTCTTAGAACTAAAAATTCGAAGACATGTGACATCCACCAATCCGCACTGGGCACGCGTGGTGGATTACCGCCCATTCTCGCTCCTGGAGAGTCAGAGCCATTGACATAGCTACCGAAGGACTAAGTGAGGCAGCGCTCTAGGGCCATCAAGCTCTAGGGAGGTCCAAAACCTGATTATTAATTCATGAATCCCCGACCGGTCTCATTGGACCGCGCTGTTATTGTTTTACTATTGTGTCTCGTTTCGCGGGTATTGATAGGTTAAACCTCTTTTTAAAAATATATACTAATTTTTAAAAAGAGATTGTCTGCCATTCCCTCCCACTCCACTAAGAGCAGGAGAAGTAATTCTATGATTTCCTACATAAAAAGGGGGCCCCAGTTTTTTTTTTACCTAGGGCCGTTAGGCACCCAGCTACGCCCCTGGACAAAGTGGAGAACCTGCGCAGTCGGTGCCATTTTTGTGTTCAAGAAGCTTCCCAGTTATTTATACAAACTACAAAGTAGAAGAATTTTTTAGGTAGTCAATAATTATAATTTTCGTAAAAACAGTGTAAAAGTTCTTACCGTTTTGATTTTTTTGTAATTTTTTTATAATTTTGTGTATTTCTTATAAATAAAGTGAAACCTGCATTTCACCACATTTCAATATTTCAGTTCAGAGTCCATGGATTGACGGATTTATTTTTTTCGTATTTTGACTGTTCGATTTTTTGTTTTTAAATTTTCCGCCAATTACATTCCTATTATGTACTTGAAAATAAGGTTTGAAGTGCTTGCAATTTAACAATCATTATTTAATTTTGCTGAGCTGGAAAACGCACCGCTTAAAAGCCTTCCCACAAGGTAGGCCGATGACCTGGTGAGGATTACGGGACGGGAATCCGATGGATGCGATACCCACAAAACTGTTCGTTCTTTGTAGCGTGGGGGAGGCCCATGTCCAGCTATAGCTAGAAACGATGATGATGAAATCGAGTTATCTTGAACTAGTGTTGTACCTAATTAAAACTCAAGACTTTTTAATAGGTTAAAAATGGCATAGAACCTGTAAATAACCAGTAACGAATAGAGAGAGAGAATAGATAGAGCTCGCTGTCAGCGATAAGACCGCCATTGTATCCATACATTTAAGTTATTATATAAACTGTACTGTTAATTTTTGGTGTACAATAAAGTTTATTCTACCCTATTCTAGTCCGCCTTTGTACCTTTATGTGCAAAAAGTATTGAATAAATATACACCAGCTGAGAAGCATTCACGTGACGGACCAATAACAAAACGCGAAATCACCTGACTTTCATTCATCTCTTCTGTGTTGCCATTTAAATAGCTTTTCCTGCATAAATGGTATAATTTTATAATTTCGACGAGCAGGTTACAGTTTTCATCCCCTTTTTTTTAAATTAGATAGGATAATATTATACAAACATGGGTAAATTTGTGGTTTTTTAAAATCATTCATAAAAGATGAAGTTGGAATATTTTAAATGTTACAAAAGGGCAGTTGGAATGTTGCTGGCAGCTTTTTATGAGACATTGATAATTTTTGAAAATTGATTTTGTTATAGTCGATGTCACTTCATATATTGACATGTAAGAAAAGAAAATTGAATACAAAAGATTTCTAAGACAATTTCAGTGTTTTTATCTGAAACAACCCCAACTGCCCTTTTGTAACATTAAAATATTCCAACTTCATCTTTTATGAATGATTTTAAAAAACCACAAATATGTGAATCATATATACAAAGACAACACCCGATGTGCTAAAAAAATTGCATTGTGAAATTAAACTTGCGCAAAGAGAAAAAAAAAATAAAGGTAAAATATTTCTAGAACGGCAACATTCCAATCACCTGTAGTATTTCCTTTGCTTGCTCACTCATTCATTCGGAAAATCATAAAACTGACACCTGTCAAATCGATTTGTCAAATCGTCACAAAAATAAAATTCTTTAAATTCGTGATTTTTACGACTTATTTTTCTGATTTTATTCTAAAAAACTAATAAATTAGACATGGCAGAAAACAAGGAAGTGGACAAATCTAATATGGATCCTGAATTGGACGATTTGCTTGAAAGTAAGTGGGTCTAATTTTGTAACTTTTTGTCATGGTTACATTACACAACATCTAACCTATTTGCGTACTTCAAAATGTAAATATAATGGAATAATTAATTTGAAGGACTTTGAGACGTAAATTTTACTTGCAAGGTTAAAATAATAATGAAAGAGGACGATAACATTGCAATACCTAGTCAAGTTTCGTCATTTTATTTTGTATTTTTTTTTCTAAATTGTAACTTGAGACAAATGTAACCTATTTTAGTATGGATATATGTTAAAATTAAATACGTGTTTGACTTCCCATAAGGATTAAATACTTTAATAATTCTTGTGGTTGATCTAAAATACCAGAAACTCTATTTGAATCTAAAAAGCAATCTCTCTTGTCCTATATAAGTCCTTGAAGACTATTAAATCTTTAATGTTGTAATGACAAGCTATTAACCTATCACATATCGCGAAACGAGACACAATAGTAAAACATAACAGCACAGTCTCATGCGATCGGTCGGGGATTCATGAATTAACAATGCTTATTCCATGAGAACCATTTATTTTGTGGAATAAAAAATGTGACTCTGTGAACTATGTAATCACATCATTTGTGTTTTTAGTAAATCAAATTATTTATTTTAACCTGTTGGACCCTGTGGCACAAAAACGTGCCAGTAAACAAGTAATTACCTTTTAACTTTGAGAACCGCTGGAAAAAAATTGTGCCACCAAAACCTGACCGAATAAAAATTATATTCTAGTAGTATAATTACAGAAGCAACAGAAACAGAGCAATAACAGTTTATATTATTAATATTATTTATATTAATTTATTAATATTAAATAAATAAATAAATAATAAATAATGGCGGTCCCCACGGAGCGCCACAGGTTAAATATACCATTTAAATAAAGGCAATTTTAAATCACTACATAGTATAAAACACAGTCGCTTTCTCGGTCCCTATGCATGCTTAACCTATCACATACCCGCGAAACGAAACACAATTGTAAGACAATAACAGCATGGTCTCATGCGACTGGTTGGGGATTCATGAATTAAATCTTTAAAACTATGCAATGGATTTTGATTAATGTTTTTTTTAATAGATAGAGAGATTGAAGAGTAAGGAAGGTGTATATTATGTATAAAACATGCATAATAGTAGAGGAACACATAATTTTGCACCCATGTGAAGTTGGGAGGATTGCTAGTTGTCAATAGGTTATTCATAAAAATGACTCTTATTGCACATTCCAAAGTGTGAAAAGATTATGCGATAAACTCCGTGTCCGTGTCTATCTGTTTAAAATTAAATACACTGTTAATATGTTGTAAATTTGTTTGAAGCTATGTTATTGTGACTATGAAATGCTCAGAATACATAATTATTATGAACAACAATATATGATAATTTTTTTAAAGTCATAGAACAATAGTTGTTGTTTATGATGATAGTAACATAGTCCTGAAAGATTGCCAGTTGTACAAATAACACATAAACTTGAATACATCAACATTGTGTATCTAACAGCTGCGCCATATAGGTAGATAGGATTTTTTTTTTTTTCTGGTAGGGGAATCATCAGAATGACTTCCCCCGCTCTTGGGCGGAGCGGGAGGGTGTGTCAGATTCTTACTGACTAAACCCCTACCCCGTTCCTTCGTTGCCTTCGTTCTGGGGGGGACTCGGTGTCAACCTTTAGGAATACCACATGTTCCTTCGGCCCTACCGGGCCCCTACAGTTTGCTGACATCTCCTTGAGGCGCGCGTGGAACAGAACGCGCCGTTGACGACTGGGCTCGGTCCAGATTATTTCCAGAGTATAGGTAGATAGGTGGTTTTCTAATTTTAAAATACACTTGAGAGCAAAAAAATCGCACATGGCTTGTAATTTAGTTTAATGCTAATATCCCCTTAAATCTAAAGATATGGAGTATAAATAATTAAGAAAAATTAAAGCATACAAAGTTAACTTTATAAAAACAATAAATTAAGATCATTGACCTTCACGAAGTCACAAAAATCAACCATACATCCAATTCCCCAAATTCACTCATTCGCATTTCTCAACTTACACCTTTACCCAAAGCTACAAAAAGGGTATTTTTTTAATTTTTATTCTGTTTCCGTCAACGCGATAACGTCTCAATTGGAAACAGACGAATTTACTGGAAAAATATGGATACCACGCCCGCAGAAGCTGTTCAAGTTTGCACCTTGCCCAAAACAGGCCATAAAACAAATGAAGTTGCTCGAAAGCCAAAATTGGGCCGTTTCCCTGATCTTCGGGTATACCAAAGGTTTCAAGAGACCAGTGGGTACATTTGGCGACCAGGACCTGGCCGGTGGCGCATAGGATAAGGGCGTGATGATCGCTTTGTTTTAACAAGTACTTTGAGAAATTGGCTATCGAACGCGATTGAACTGAGACAAAAGCTTTTAGAAGTTTGCAATGTCAGTATAAATCCGCGGACAATTAGAAAAGGACTGGATGAAGCAGGTCTGACTGCATATCATCCAGCAATTTGTACCAAACTGGCCACAGCTCTCCGACAAGCTCGGCGACAATTTATCATGGATCACTTAAATTACGTGTTTGACTATTGGCTGGCTATGGTGTTTTCTGATAAATGCAGAATGACTTACATGATCATGATGGACGCCTTAGGATCTACAGAAAGTCATCAGGCTAATTTTATCAATGCTACATAAGAAATCATGTTGCTTTTCGAGGCGTTTAGGTTTGTCATAATGTTATACAATAAAACTAACTTGTATTCATACACTGGAGCTAATACCTGCCCGATATCGAGAGGGTTGATGGCTTCACGTTACGTCAAAAAAATGCTTGGAGAATCTGTGAAGCTGCTGGTGTAGCTTATTGGTAAAAACAAATTCTTAACGCACGACAATAACAGATCGCATGTCGCTAGAACAGTTTTTCACTACATGGAAAACTTTGAAATCATCGCGAAAGTCAGGTCTGTGCGTAGTTCTGATCTTAATCCAATTGAACACATCTGAAATGATCTTAAAAGAAGAGATATAGCCAAAAACTCATTTCTTCGCGACTCCAAGAGCGTCAATTTATCATTGACGAGGTGTGGAAGGCTATACCATACAACTTCATGGAAAAGTTAATACGGTCCATGAGACATCGATTAACAGCTGTAATTAAGGCTAAGAGAGGGAATACACTTTATTAATAAACTGGTTAACCAAGAATTTTAAGTTTAACTCTCATTCTCTCTTAAGCAAAATTTGGTAATTTTACCCTTATGTTGGATATTGTGCTCAAAAACTTTTCAAGGGTATCTTTTTACACTGTATTTCATATCATTAGAAAGATAATGAAATGGTCTTTAAACTTGTGTATGCATTTCTTTCAAAATCTTTTCATATTCATGACAAAATCTACCTTAACGTAACAAGTCATGATGTGCGATTTTATTGCTCTCGAGTGTATTAACTGAGGTTTCAGTTTAGAACTGAGGTAGAAACAAAAAAAAGGGATGAATGATGATGATGATTTTTTCACATTATAGACATTTAACTTAAAAAAAATCGGAATAATATTCCATTAAATAGCGAATTAAATATGCGAACTATAGGCGCCGCCATATTGGCCTCGGCTACTCTGATGTCACCGTCACGCGACATGCAACACACAGACGAAAAAGTTTGTAATAAAAGTGTCACCTTAAAAAAATGTAGATTAATGTTTGAAACCCCGACCGGTCCTATGAGACCGCCCTATTATTGTTTTACTATTGTGTCTCGTTTCGCGGGTATGTGATAGATAAATGTCAGAGGTAGATCTCCTGAAGAAATAACCTCACATTTAACTAAACAAATCACCGGTCCACTTTCCAGGCGCACTCCAGGACATGACGAAGAAGCAGTCCACAGCGGCCCCCACAGCGGAGGGCTCCAGCGAACTACCCTCCAACATGTGGAGTGAGGAGTTCATCAAGGAGGCCGCTGCACAGTTCGAGAGCAACATGTCTGCTATACTCAGCAGTTTTAGTGGAGTGCCTGGTAAGTAGCACACGTAATCAAAACCGTAACAATATCATCATCATCTGCCTAAGTATTTTAATACGCAAAATACGCGCTTTAGTCGTGGAGTTGCGGATACCAGCCCGTTTTACTATACTATCATCTGCCTAGCCTTTTTCCCAGTTATATTGGGGTCGGATATCGTCGTCGAAAAGATGGCGGGATATCTTGAATGTCTCCCTTAAGAATTGGCAAGAAGTGGCTCAAAGCCGGGAACGATGGAAGGAATGGAGGCCTTTGCCCAGCCGTGGGACAGTATAGGCTAGATTTAAAATATAGTTTCTTGACTGTGATCTGATTCATTATCATCTGCCTAGCCTTTTTCCCAACTATATTGGGGTCGGCTTCCAGTCAAGCCGGATTTAGCTGAATACCAGTATTTTACGAGGAGCGGCTGCCTACCAGACCTCCACAACCCATTAACTGGGGTAACACGGTACTTCATGGCAAGCCTGGAGTCATATTTACTGGCTTCTGACTATCCGTAACGACTGCCAAAGATCTACAAATGACAGCCATATTGTCTCTGCACTACCCTAGGTTTCTTGTAGAGAGAATACCCAAGGTATTAAGTCCGCCTTTTTACTTTGTATAGATTTGGCTTGGCGATTAAAGAAATAATAATAATTTATGTTTTTTTTGTTTTCAGAGGACCAGATAACACAGGAACAGATTGCACAGACATTCAGCAAAATGGCAGGTAGTTATAGTTATCTTTTACTGTAATCAGCCAACTGGCAGAGGTTTTTTAGCCCCTTTTCATGAAACATTCAATGGGACTGGAACAATTTGCCTGCTGTGGTTTTTCCATCCGATTATAAGTTGGGTGTCTTCAAGGCTAGAATGAATAGGCTCTTAATAAACTAGTGCGCCTCACCATCGACGATTGCATCACTGCTTACCATCAGGTGGGATCGTAGTGAAACACTAGTTTATAACCATAAAAAAAAAACTTTGTTCCAACCGTTTTTTTTTTCCAAGTCGGTAATTTATCAAAATGACTTCTCCCGCTCTTGGGTGGTGCGGGAGGCCGTCTCAGACATTTACTGACTAAACCCCACCCCATTCCTTCATAGCCTTCGTTCTGGGGTCATCGAACTTCCCCTTCGGAATCCAATCCATGGCTCCACAGTTCCAACCGTGGTAATAAACGGTCGATTATACCTGACCATCTACCTTCACAGAGGCAGCGGCGCATGTCCTGAAACCGGATGGTTCACCAGCAGACGCACCGGCAGCATTGTCGGCCGCAGACGCCGACCCTGAAGTGGTACTGGATAATGTGGATGAGGTGAGACTTAGTTCTACAACTGACTTCATCTTCGTTGTATATCATACTAGCGACCCGCTAAATAAGATTACGTTTCATTTTTTTTCCTGTTTACCGGGATAAAAAGTAGCCTATATGTTACCAAATTTCGACCAAATCGGTCCAGCCGTTTTTGCATGAAAGAGTAAAAAACATCCACACATCCATTCTCACAAACTTTCACATTTAGAATATTAGTAGGATGTATTATACATATAAACCTTCCTCTTGAATCACTTTGTCTATTAAAAAAACCGCATCAAAATCCGTTGCGTAGTTTTAAAGATTTAAGCATACATAGGGATATAGGGACAGAGAAAGCGACTTTGTTTTATACTATGTAGTGATAAGCATTAGTATATCTTTGTGTTCCTATGTGATAGCTACAACCCTTCAATAGGCGGGTGTAACTTTTTACTGAACAGCATATTATCATCTACCTAGCCTTTTCTCAACTATATTGGGGTCGGCTTCCAGTCAAGCCGGATTTAGCTGAATACCAGTATTTTACGAGGAGCGGCTGCCTACCAGACCTAACGACTGCCAAAGTTCTACAAATGACAGCCCGGACCTACGGCTTAACGTGCTTTCCGAGGCACGGAGGAAACTCGGTATCTTAAGATGGTCACCCATCCACAAAAAACCTTGGCAAGCGTTGCTTAACCTTGAAGATCGACCCGTGCGGCTGTTATTATCTAGCCTCGAGCTCCTTAACAGACTAACTCATCAGTGATATTTTAAATGGATCATTTGGAACACTCTTTACATTAAGTTAACGCGAGACTATTCATCCAAGCCAAATGCGAGTTAGAATCACGCACGAAGGGTTCCGCACCGTCTATAAAAAAAAACGGCAAAAAAATATCTATTTTATTTTTTACTTGTTATAGCGGCAACAGAACGCCTGTCATGTGTAGATCTTTGTCAATTGTCAGTCGTTACGGATAGTCAGAAGCCAGTAAATCTGACTCCAGTCTTGCCGTGAAGCACCGTGTTACCCCAGTTAATGGGTTGTGGAGGTCTGGTAGGCAGCCGCTCCTCGTAAAATACTGGTATTCAGCTAAATCCGGCTTGACTGGAAACCGACCTCAATATAGTTGGGAAAGGCTAGGTAGATGATAGCGGCAACAGAAATACGTCATAATTATGTGAAAATTTCAACTGACTAACTAACACGGTGCATGAGACACGGCCTGGTAACAGACGGACGGACAGTCTTAGTAATAGAGTTTCGCTTCACCCTTTGAATACTATGGAACCCAAAACATCCCGTATTTACTCGTTTTTCCCTTTCTAGGTGTCAGCAGCCATCTCCCAAACCCTGAAGAACCTGAACAGCAACACAGAGACTCTTCAGAACCCGTTCTCCGACACAGACCTGGCCAGCATGTTCACTAACATTAACCTAGGGGCTGAAGGACAGGTGAGCATCATCATTTACCAGTCACGGTAGACGCTGGCATCCGGACGGCGAGCAATGAGTAGCTCGCCGTCCTGCCGTCTGGTAACGGTCCAGACCGAGCCCGAGTTGTCGACAACACGTACAATACGTCTGTTATAAGTTGGCGAGTGTGAAGTTAGGCTCTGCGAATTTTGGCGCTTGAAATATCGTACAAAAATAAAGGTTTAAAAAAAATAAATGCCAATAACTGTTTTTAACAGCAATAAGAACTGCAAATAATTGCCAAAATTCGCAGAGCCTAACTTCACACTCGCCAACTTATAACGGACGTACTGTAGTGTTCAGATCAAAAAGCAAATCATTTCGGTTGATGCGTACTAGGGCCGCGGGGATTTGCTGAAAAGGACATATCATCAAGGCCTTTGAACGCCAAGGACAATTGAAGGACATAGATGTGATTTTTGTCAGTAAAAGTATGCGGTGTACTCCCGTTCCACTAATAGCGTGAATCGAAATCACGCTATTAATGGAACGGGAGCCTTCAAAGTTCAAAAAAAAATCAAAATCATTTTATTTTACATAGGCCTACATGGGTACTTATAAAACGTTAGAAGCTAGTGCACGGGTCCAATTGGTCGTGCTCCTCCATGATTACTCTTTTCAAAAAACTATTGGGTCTGCAATACTTTCATATTACAACACAGGCACATATGCGAGGACAGTGTAGACCAGTCAATATTGTACCCGTGCAGCTGTTATTATCTAGCCACGAGCTCGTCACCTCTACTGTACATGAAATTTAAATAAAAAAATGCGTTTTTCTTCCATTCCAGCAAGAAACAAACATGTTCGTCCCCTTCATGCAGGGTATGATGCAGTCCCTCCTGTCCAAAGAGGTCCTGTACCCCTCCCTCAAGGAGTTAGTGGACAAGTACCCCAAGTGGCTGGAGGACAACAAGGGGAAGATCGAACAGACTGAGTATGACAGGTAAGATTGTGGTCAAACTTACCTATAGCATCATGTAACCTGGACCGAGCCTAGTCGTCTACGGCGCGTTCTGTTCCACGCGCGCCTCAAGGAGATGTCAGCAAACTGTGGGGGCCCGGCAGGGTCGAAGCCTCTGAAGAACATGGGAAATCCGAAAGGTAAGCCCATGTCCCCCAGGATCGAAGGCAGCGAAGGAACGGGGTGGGGTTTAGTCAGTAAGAGTCTGACACGCCCTCCCGCTCTGCCCAAGAGCGGGAGAAGTCATTCTGATGATTCCCCTACCATTAAAAAATCTATAGCCTTATCATCATCATCTCAGCCGAAAGAAGTCCACTGCTGGACTTAGGCTTCCCCAAGCGTCGCTAAAACGACCGGTCCTGTGCGTCTCGTATGCATCGGAGTCCCGCGACCCTCGCCAGGTCATCGGTCCATCGTACAGGAGGCCTTCCAACGCTGCGTCTTCCATCCTCTAGCTTAGCAATAGAATGATACCGATATGTTTTACCAATCGATAAATCCGAGTCGTTAAAATAAACTATCGAGTCAACCATCGATTCACCGTTCTACAAATAATCGAGATGTATTTCGATTGTAAGAGTTAACGGAATTGATTGCTAGTTTGATTGTATGAATCAGTCACTCTCACTCAACGAGTGTCGTTCAGTCACCCGGGTGAGGCTCTCAATTACAGACCGAGTCGGAGTATACATTGTTTATACCTTTCATTATAGAAAAGCGATCTGTATTTTCAGTCATTTTAATTCTCTTCCCCAGGTTCTCAAAGCAGCAGAAGCTCATGGAACAGGTGTGCAGCGAGCTGGAGCCGGAACAGGAGTCAGATCCTGATGATGTGAAGAGGAAGCGCTTCGAAGTCGTGCTAGATCTTATGCAGAAGGTAAGAACTTTACTACAGTCCGTCTAATAAAAGCGCGACCTGAGAAAAAGAGGTTAAATCCAAAAAATTTGTATGTGGTATTACTAACTATACTCCGTCGGTTTAGGTAGTTAACTAAATGTAAAATAATATACTGTGTGTTACAGATGCAGGACCTTGGACAGCCCCCCAGTGAACTCGTGGGGGACATGGGAGCCCCTCCCTCCATGCCGCTCGCGGCCGACGCGGCGCAGTGCAGCGTCATGTAGTGCCAGCGGACAGGACTTGACACCAAGCCGATCCTCTAGTTCACCGACTCGACTGACTTACACTATTAAGGTGAATGCATCAGGTAGTCCACGAAATTCTAATTTTTCTTACGTTTTTTGCAATTTGCAAGCCAGTGGTAGGTTGTATGAAGTTAAAAATACTTTCGCTGTGAAAATGTGCAAATTTAAATTCGCTTAAACTTCGTTTGGGGTAAGTTTTTCAAAAAAAAAGACGACGTAGAAACCTAGATAAATATTGGCTGAATAACATCATATTATGGTGTAAATATGCTTAACGTTTGAATCCCCGACCGGTACTATGAGACCGCGCTGTTATTGTTTTACTATTGTGTCTCGTTTCGCGGGTATCTGAGTAATTAAACTGTAAATGATTTTGGTATTACGTTTGTATGGATAATTCTAATGTTGCGGTCGCCTTAAGCGACTGTAAAAAAAAACTTGGTTGCAGGAAACGCTTTTGACGTCGAAAAAATCGTTCCTACACTTAGGTGAGCTTGGAGGCTTGTATTGATGATTTTTATGGTTATAATTATGTAACTAGTTACGTTTTATAGTCGCTTAAGTATTTTTAACTTCATACAACCTACCACTGGCTTGCAAATTGCAAAAAACGTAAGAAAATTTGAATTTCACGAGCTACCCTGAAGTTTCCCCCTTAAACGAATGGTTGATGGTTTTACAACTGTATTTGAATTTAGATTTACGTGGGTATGTAAGCGATTTAACGTGGAAGCGATTTCGAAGCGATGCGGCGCGATTAGAATCAACAATTGATACTCTTGCAGTGGCCTACGTGAATAACCGTAAATAAGCGAAGCGAATCGCCGACTTAAATCTTCACGTTAAAAGTAATTGCCAAGTTTTTAAACGACGTACTATATTTCATGTTTTTTTTGGCGCTTGCCGAGAAGGCTGACTTAATACAAATGCTGTCAAATACTGGAATTTTGTTAGAACATGTTACATCCGTATTCTAAAGAAAACTGAAGTGACTGTATTCTATATTAAAAACTAAACCATTCGATGCCAAGAAAATATTACATTTCATCACAAATGTACGATTGTCATTTAAAAATGAACCTAAATTTGTCATTATTAAAGTCCATTTTAGAATGCAGTCGTGGATTGATGTAATGTCGACGTAAAAATTTGTATGAATGAGTGTATTTCTATGTTTTACTAACACAGTGTAAGAAAGAGTTGAAAACTTCTCATATATTAATGAAATATTATGATCAGTTAGTAAGCTAACAAAAATGTACTGAAAAACAGTTTGTTTCGCGATTTCATGTTGGATCCCATAGTAAAAGCAGTTTATTATCATGAGTACAATCACTAAAGTATCGGTCACTAATTTACCAGTCGCCCTATGTATAGGGCAGTTATTTTGACATGATTTATAGTGCAATGTTATTTAACTACTAACACACATTATTTATAAACTAAAAGTGTCTATAGATTTGCTAGATTTTGTCTATATACAAAACCAGTCATCATCTACCTAGCCTTTTCCCAACTATATTGGGGTCGGCTTCCAGTCAAACTGGATTTAGCTGAATACCAGTATTTTACGAGGAGCGGCTGCCTACCAGACCTCCACAACCCATTAACTGGGGTAACACGGTACTTCATGGCAAGACTGGTGGAATTTAATATAAGATACTTTTTTGCCAAAGTGTTATCCCTTGGGGAAAATAATTTTCTACTATTACGCAGGCACAACCGTTAGCACTAACTAGTGTTTTAAAAGGCCTTATCTAGCAAATCCATAGACACCGTCGTCTCGATTTTTTAGTTTTTAGAGCACAGATAATCTATGAAAAGTAGAAATGAAGATATGTATGAAATGTTTGACTCGACGTAACTAGAAATATAATTAATATTTATATTATATGCATTTTTATACTGTAGCATATTATATTATTATTATTATAATAATTGGGAAATAACTTTGTATTAGGATTTTAAATGCTGATAGATTTTATCGGAATTGTAAAATTACTCCTTCGAGTGATAAAAGTTTTAATTTTTATTTTAACACATAAAAAAATTGTTAACACTGCCATTTTAATGCATAAAAGCCTCCTTTTCTTCTTTTTTCCGCCCGAGCACAGCGTGAGGGTGGGTGAGATATTTTACTGACTGAAAAACACCGGTGTTCCTTTACTTACCCTTGCATTCTAAGGCCTTGGTAACGTTATCTGTAAATCCTACAGACCTAGCAGTGGTGGCCGAGTGGTAACTGCCCCGACTTACAAGTTGTAAGTCGCAGGTTCAAACCCAGTCAGGCGCATTACTTTGTGCTCTCAAAAACGGTGAAGGAAAACATCGTGAGGAAACCGGCATGTCCTAGAACCAAAAATTCGAAGACATGTGACATCCACCAATCCGCACTGGGCCCGCGCGGTGGATTACGGCCCATCCCCTCTCCTAGAGAGGAGGCCTGAGTCCCAGCAGTGGGAACATTATAAGGCCGCTAATGCCAATGCCTACAGCCCTAGCAGGCATCTGCCCTAGTAGGTCCTGTTAATTTAGCTGTCGTCTCTAAAGAACACAACGTGCGTCAATATTCCACCGGACGGTGATCTACCTATTGCTCGCCGTCAAATTCCATCACCATTATACTCAAAATGATGAAGAGAAGCGGCATGTATTAGAACCAGAAATTCAAAGATATGTAACATCTACAAACCCACAATGAGAACGACTGGTGGGTTACTACCCACTACCTATCTTAGGGAGGGAGTGTAACCCAGCAGAGAATATTACCGGTTGATAATGATAACATTATCATTATCGGCCTTGTAATCCCACTGTTGGGACTTGCCTCCTCTCTAGGAGAGGGAATGGGCCGTAATCCACCACGCGGGCCCAGTGCGGATTGGTGCATGTCACTTGTCTTCGAATTTTTGGTTCTAAGACAAGCCTGTTCTCTTCATCTTTTTGAGAAGAATGGTGATGAAATAAATTAATTAGTCCGATTACAATTTGAGTATCTTGAAGGCTAGAGTGCATAGGCTCTTAATAAACTAGTGTGCCTCACCATCAACGATTGCATCACTGCTTACCGTCAGGTGGGATCGCAGTCAAGCACTAGTTTATATATACTTAAAAAAAAATACACAAAGTAATGCAAAGCAACGGACGGCGAGCAATGGGTAGCTCCCCGTCGGACGGTCGGTAACAGTTCGGACCAAGCCCATGTCGTCGACGGCGCGTATTGTTCCACGCGCGCCTCAAAGAGATGTCAGCAAACTGTAGGGGGCCGACAGGGCCGAAGCCTACTGGGGCCCTGGGTTGACGAAAAAGAACACGGAACCCTGGAATTAAGGCAAAGAAGGAACAGGAGTAGGTTTTAGTCAGTAGAAGTCTGACACGCCCTCCCGCTCCGCCCAGTGCGGGTGAAGTCATTTTGATGATCTCTCCACCTTAAAAAAAAGACAGGTAACTCGGTTTGAACCCGCGACCTACAATGTCGCGGTAGATCGAACAGCGGGTATCCACCCTTACGTTGTTAAAACCTCTACGGTCCGGACTAAACGTTTCGCCTCGTCGTTTATACCGCGTACATCCTGGGACTGCAACAATTTGCCTGCTGCGGTCTTTCCCGTCCGATTATAATTTGGGTGTTTTCAAGGCTAGAGTGAATAGGCTTTTAATAAACTAGTGCGTCTCACCATCAACGATTGCATCACTGCTTACCATCAGGTGGGACCGCAAAAAGAAAGTTACCACTGGGCCACCACTATTCTATAGAACAGTGGGTTATGATACTAACCACGGTCATCGGTTTTCTACACTAGTGTGCCTAAATTTTTGTCTAAATTACTAATTTACAAAACCATATTTATAAGAAATGCCTGATTGTTGCATTTAAAATAGTTTCATCATCATCTGCCTAGCCTTTTCCCAAATATATTGGGGTCGGCTTCCAGTCAAGCTGAATACCAGTATTTTACGAGGAGCGGCTGCCTACCAGACCTCCACAACCCATTAACTGGGGTAACACGGTACTTCATGGCAAGACTGCATTTAAAATCGTTTCTCACAAATATATTAAAGTTTTTATGTGTTAAATTAAATAGTTATATTATTTTGGTGGCTTGTTCAATATAGTTTTAATTCCTTCGATTTTATATAGAATCAGTAACTAATAATAATAATAATACAAGGCTCCCAGGCTTTAGAAGCCCCCGTTTATCATCGTCATCATCTCAGCCGAAAGACGTCCACTGCTGGATATAGGTCTCCCCCAAGCGTCGCCACAACGACCGGTCCTGTGCGTCTCGCATCCATTGGATTCCCGCGACCCTCGCCAGGTCATCGGACCATGAAATTACGGTCCAAAAACTTAAATTCTTATTAATGAGTGGCTCTCAAGCTAGGCCTGCCAAATTGCCGAATTGTCAGGTGCTATTTGGGTTTATTTCATATTCATCATCTGCCTAGCCTTTTCCCAACTATATTGGGGTCGGCTTCCAGTCAAGCCGGATTTAGCTGAATACCAGTATTTTACGAGGAGCGGCTGCCTACCAGACCTCCACAACCCATTAACTGGGTTTATTTCATATTACGAAATAAAAAATTGAGCGATTGGCTGCTGCGCCGCGGGTCGCAGGTTCGATTCCCGCACAGAACAAATATTCCATCTGTGAAAATTTCAACTAAAACAAACAGACAGCAGAGACTAAATAAAAAAAAATTGGGTCCGTTTTACCTCTTGGGTACGAAACCTTAAAAAAAACACTGCCGAAGTGCATTTAAGCAGAATTATGATTGTAACATATTTCTCTAAGGGCCTGTTTCACTATGTCCGAGTAGGCACTACTCGCTGAATAAATTAAAAAATGTGACAGAATTTGTATGAAATTATCTGTCAAGTAAGATACTCAAAACTTAATCATAGGTGGTGAAATAGGCCCTAATTCGGCTGTATAAGTATATGCACTATTTTAGTTACATGTTGTATAGGAATCTTTCAATGAACGACTATTCCTAACTATTCTTGGGCAAAATGTGAAGGACCGGTCTAGGTGTTAGTTAATAGTAGCACCTTACTACATCGTGTAATAGTTCACTTCATACTAAACCCTCAATCTCATTGAGGGACAAAATGACCCGCTACTTGACAAGCAATTGCAAACTTGCTGCCCAATATATTACGCGGTAACAATGTTGGACAATTTGAGTTTGACAGTATTGGGCGTCAAGTAGGGAGACATTTCGTCCTCAAATATATCTGAGGTAGAATACTAACATGCTCTAAGAATGTACGGCCAACCGAGGCATAAAATTAGATGTCAAAATGTGTATAAAATATTTAGCACAAAATGTAAGACATTTGTATGAAACTGTGAAGCTAAGAGGTCGGAATCGACAGGTAGTATACTGTTAATCAGGGTGAATAAGCACGCAAGGGTGAGTTCAAACAGAAGTTTGAAGGGGATTTTCATGATAAAGCCTCAGATTTAGGGACAAATTGTCCCCTAACTTGCCGCGCGGCGCTCAATCTATGTGACACTGCAACGTTGCCCAGTGTCTCGCAACTTGGCCCCAATTGGAGTTGCGCGTCATGTTTCGGGACATTTTGACCCCTTAAATGTCGGAGGCTTTATTTAACAATTAATTGTTCGCAGCATTTAAGTAATTTATATTATAAACAAATATATAGGTACCAAAGTAAAAATCCTAACCAAAATTTTGTTTCTATTCACCCAGCGTTCTTACCTACCCCGTGTACAGGTACATAAGGATTTGTGTATTAAAATTATTGTTTGAATATTAATTATTTATTAGTTGTTTCTTATTAATAAACGTTTAGTTATCTTTTTGGGTTTTATTATTATGTTACTCATCGTCATCTCAATCGAAAGACGTCCACTGCTGGACATAGGTCTCCCCCAAGCGTCGCCACAACGACAGGTCCTGTGCGTCTCACATCCATCGGATTCGCGCGACCTCACCAGATCATTGGTCTACTTTGTGGAAGGTTTTCTAACGCTGCGTCTTCATATGCGCGGTCGCCACTTCAGAACCTTTCTTCCCCATCGACTATCTGTTCTACGAGCAATGTGCCCTGCCCGCTCGCACTTAAGTTTAGCGATTCTTCAGGCTATGTTGGTAACCTCGGTTCTCCTGCAGATATCTTCATTAATGAGAAAACACGTAAGGAAACTTCAAACATAGGTACAGGATTCTGAAATTAATAATTATAAAAGTTTTAGTTTACGTTTTAGAAATTTATGGATCATTGCTCTAAGTTTTACTAATTTTTTACTAAATTTCCTGTAAATCTGGTTTTGTTTCGTAAGGTTTTAAAAAATGGGCCCTCAATCCAGATGCACACCAAAATTATGCATGAATAAAATGTACTTAACCACTATATTTATATATCGTCTTCCGAAGCTCGGGGAATACGACCGTTGCTGAACAGTGACGAAGATTTCTATGCGCATTATCACACTGGGAGACCTTACTGTCGTCTGTCTGCAAACACTGGTTACAACGCAGCCACTTCTACATTTGTAGTTACTACAACGCAACTACAAGAAGCTGTAGCAACACTATTCACACGTACCTAACCACTTTTTGTCGCTGCGATGCGGTGTGGTATTGATCGTGTGTAGGTAAGTATAAAGCCTAATGCTTGGCTCCCGAGCAAAACATATTACGAACAATCAAAAACCAAATGTGCACGTAAACTATTTATTAACAGAAACATTTACATGAGGACACAGACACGACAAGGTGTACGTGTACGAAAAACTTGTAATTTTTACCCGTTTACAAAAAAAGGACAACAAAAATATTGCAAGTATGTGTTAACTCAAGAAGTAGCTCAAAGCCAGGAACGATGGAAGGAATAGAGGGAGGCCTTTGCCCAGCAGTGGGACAACATAGGCTAGGTATAATAATAATGTTTTAAGGTGAAAGCGTCAGGATAACCCGCGAAATTCAAATTTCCTTACGTTTTTGCAATTTGCAGGTCAATGCGCGACTGTAAAACGTAACTATGGTCTATCGGTTTAGGTAGTTAACTAAAGGTAAACAATCTTGGTATGTCTTTTTATATTAAAGAGGTCGTATATAATATACACAGAAATAATTTAAATTTAGTTTATTAGCTAACATCGATTTAGGTAAATACCTAGTTGCAAAGATTTTTATATACAATTTATAGACAACTTTTAAGTAAAAAGACACGCCAAGATTGTTTACATTTAGTTAACTACCTAAACCGACGGAGTATAGTTACATAGGTAATTATAACCATAAAAATCGTCAATACATCCCTCTTAGTTCATATAAGTCGAGGAACGATTTTTTCAAGGTCAAAAACGTTCCTAGAACTAAATGAGCTTGGAGGCTTTCGCGGGCTACCCTGACGCTTTCCTCTGAATGTGGCTAGTCGGTAAGGACCAAGGCTGAGTTGACGACGCTTTGTGATCCACTCCTCAAAGAGATCATCATCTGCCTAGCCTTTTCCCAACTATATTGAGGTCGGCTTCCAGTCAAGCCGGATTCAGCTGAATACCAGTATTTTACGAGGAGCGGCTGCCTGCCAGACCTCCACAACCCATTAACTGGGGTGACACGGTACTTCATGGCAAGACTGGAATCAGATTTACTGGCTTCTAATTATCCGTAACGACTGCCAAAGATCTTCAAATGACAGCCGGGACCAACGGCTTAACGTGCTTTCCGAGGCACGGAGGAAACTCGTTATGTTAAGATGGTCACCCATCCACAGACCAACCTAGGCAAGCGTTGCTTAACCTTGAGGGTCGACCCGTACGGCTGTTATTATCTAGCCACGAGCTCCTCAAAGAGATATCAGCAAAAATTATGGAGCTAATTAGGGCCGAAGTCTGCTGGGTTGGGGATTGTTCGAAGCACCGTAGCCTTCGCAAAAAGGGCAAGTAAAGGAACCATGAGTTTTAGTTTTAGGCAGGAAGATGATGATGATTTACGGCATGCGGTCTTTTACCAGGGCCTCATATCTGCTATTATGTAGAACTGTATCAGAATTGTCGATCATTGGCTTTAGAATTGAGTCTCACTCAATTGTTGATTTTGACAAGTTTTGTAGATACTACCAAACTGTTAAAATCAAAAATTATCAACAATGATCGACAATTCTTTACCGTGTTACCCCAGTTAATGGGTTGTGGAGGTCTGGTAGGCAGCCGCTCCTCGTAAAATACTGGTATTCAGCTAAATTCGGTTTGACTGGAAGCCGACCACAATATAGTTGAGAAAAGGCTAGGCTGAGTCAGATCGACAATTCTTTGCCTGGCCTGTTGGTCTAGTCGTTAGTGGCCCTGACTGCTATGCCAGAGGTCATGGGTTCGATTCCCACCCAGGACAATTGTTTATATCATTTGTTCTGTGTCTGGGTGTAAATTATCTATAATATGCATGTATTTAGAAATATATAAGTATGTTTATCAGTTGACTAGTACCCATACCACAAGCTCTGCTTAGCTTGATACTAGATGGCGTTGTGTGGAAGTTGTGGAAAAAATAGCAGACTAGAGGCCCTGCGGTGCTATTCTCTAAAAGTCATTTTCATGGCTGTAAGCTGCGACGAGCTCGATGTCGAGACAACCTTCAAACAGCGAACGCAAATGTATGAAGAACTGTCATTGTCAATTGCTGCTGTCAGTTGACAATGACAGTTCTTCATACACTTGCGTTCGCAGTTTGACGGCTGTCTCGACGTCGAGCTCGTCGCCATGAAAATGACTTTTACTTCCGTTTTCAATAACCTACCGCAGTTCATAAATAGATAGCTATCTCCGATAAACAGTAAGATTCTAGTTGTCAATGTCACAATTTTGGTAGGAAATGCTAACCGTCGGTAGATTATAGGAAAGCAAGTAGGGGCAAAAGGATAGATTTGTTTATCTTTAGTAGCTGCAACTTTAGATAGGTAGCTTATTGAAAATGGGCGTTAGAGAATAGCATAGCTGGTAGATAGAACCAGGTCCAACTTATTCTTTAAAAGGTGGTAATCCAAATAGTTCTGGTTTGAAATCCTGCAGCGATTTGAGGACTAGGGTCGCGTCTGAACAGAGGTGATGAGACAGACTCCTGGGCGGCGTCATCACGACCTGGTGATCAAAATAAATCACTGGTTAAAAACCTTAAATTCATTACATTCATTAAAATTTACCTGGTGAGGGTCGCGGGAATCCGATGGATGCGAGACGCACAGGACCGGTCACTGTGGCGACGCTTGGGGGAGGCCTATGTCCAGCAGTGGACGTCTTTCGCCTGAGATGATGATGATTAAAATTTGCCTGCTGCGGTCTTCCCGTCCTCCTTCCTCCCCACTCCAGCCTTGAAGATACCCAAATTATTATCAATTTGGGTATCTTCAAGGCTAGAGTGAATAGGCTCTTAATAAACTAGTACGCCTCACCATCAACGATTGCATCACTGCTTACCATCAGGTGGGATTGCAGTCAAGCACTAGTTTAGTTAGTTAGTTAGCCTGTTGTGTCCCACTGCTGGACGAAGGCCTCCCTCTCCTTTTTCCACACACGCTTATGAAGATAAGCGTTTGTGGATAAGATAAGCCATTGCAGGCCAGGCTCTCCGGTAGTTATCCAACTCATCTCTCCACCTTCGCCTCGGTCTGCCACGATGTCGTCTTGCGTTTAATGGGGTCCAATGAGTAGTTCTTTTAGCCCACAGCTCGTCTGACATGCGGCAGACATGTCCGGCCCAATCCCACTTTAGAGTAGCAGCTTTTCGGGTGACATCATGAATCTTAGTTTTAGCACTAGTTTATGTTATACTAGCTGACTCGGCAAACGTTGTTCTGCCATATAAATTAATATGTACTTAACATGATTTTTTACACTTTGTGTCGGAAAAACCCAAATATCTTAAGGAACCCTATTTTTTTCCAAAATAAAATTTAGCCTATGTTACTCGTGGATAAAAAAGCTTTCAAATGGTGAAAGAATCTTTAAAAACGGTCCAGTAGTTTTTAATCCTATTCATTACAACCAAACAAACAAAGTTTTCCTCTTTATAATATTTGTATAGATGTAACATGATTTTTTACAATTGTGTCCGAAAAACCCAAATATCTTACGGAACCCTATTTTTTTCCAAAATAAAATTTAGCCTATGTTACTCGTGGATAAAAAAGCTTTCAAATGGTGAAAGAATCTTTAAAAACGGTCCAGTAGTTTTTAATCCTATTCATTACAACCAAACAAACAAAGTTTTCCTCTTTATAATATTTGTATAGATAAAAAAAAAATCTGTCGAAGTCTTTCAAGACAAGAGTGAATAGGTTACTTCTTTTCTTCTTTTTTTAATGTGGTAAATCAGTGGATAATAATGACCTCTCCTGCTCTGGGCGGACCGGTAGAGCGTGTCAGACTTTTGCTGACTAAAACTCACTCCTTAATTCTTTCTTTGCCTTTCGTTTCAGGGCCCCGGCTTTTCCTTTTAGAACCGAACCCATGGCTCTAGAGGCTTCGACCCTGCTGAGCCCCTACGGATTTACTGATTCAATATCCACTAGAGACGCGCATTGAACACTACGCGGGGTTGACGTTTTCGACTCGGTTTGGACGGCTGCCTACGCAGGCCTCCACTTACGGTGGAGTGTGAGGGCATTCCCTCGCCCGTAAGGACCTTGCCCTCTCGCGTGCGGCCGCCTCCTTTGCTAGCATTACAGCTTCGTAGAAGGAGGCGACTGGTTGCCATTCCTCCTCGCTCCGAACCATGGCCTGTACCAGGGTCCAGATCATCAGCGTGCGTGCCACCTCTATCAAAATTAGTTTACGAGTATTATACTTAGAATTATTACTCAAAACGGTGAAGGAAAACATCGTGAGGAATCCGGCATGTCCTAGAACCAAAAATTCGAAGACATGTGACATTCACCAACCCGCATAGGGGCCGCGTGGTGGATTATGGCCCATTCCCTCTCCTAGAGAGGAGACCTGAGTCCCAGCAGTGGGAACATTATAAGGCTTATGCTATGCTATGGATTACAGAATATGTTTCACCTGCATTCCTGCTGCAAGTCCTGCTTCTAAACCAGTCAAGGAATCTTCAAAGACGAGGCACTGAAAGAAATAAAAAGGATTAGCGTCGCGCGTCGTTACGGATAGTCAGAAGCCAGTACAATCTGACTCCAGTCTTGCCATGAATTACCGTGTTACCCCAGTTAATGGGTTGTGGAGGTCTGGTAGGCTGCCGCTCTTCGTAAAGTACTGATATTCAGCTAAATCCGGCTTGACTGGAAGCCGACCCTAATATAGTTGGGAAAAGGCTAGGCAGATGATGATGAATCACGTTTGTAGTACCTTAACGGGCAGAGGATTATCAGGGAACCGCGAGGCAGCCATCAGATAGACGTCTGGGAATGGCTTGCCCCGGTCCACGTCAGGATCCGTTGCACAGACCTGGAAGCAAACAAAATGCTTTCAAACTTGTAATGCGTAAGTAACCACTTATATTTAAGACTGGCAAGGGCTGCTGGATCATCGGAGAGACACCGTTCCTCCAAGCCCGTTTCGTCATCGGACCACTAGACGTACGGCATTCCGCCACGGGTACATTGTGAACATCCCACCCATACGTAGGTACCTACATTTATTATGCGTACAGCTAAAGAGTGGAATTCCCTGCCGGGGTCTGTGTTTCCTGATAGCTACAACCTAGGGGTTTTTACGTCAAGAGTGAATAGGTTACTTCTAGGCAAGCGTGCGTAATGGTCAACCACATCACCGCTTACCAACAGGTGAGATAGTGGTCAAGCGCGAGCCTATCAATAATAAAAAAAACGTTATTGCGTGAGTTAAGCCTAGTAGCATATGCATGCATGCATGATTATAGTGCACAAGTGTGTGCGCAAACACAGGTGTACTCTTTGTTCCTTTACTCTCATAGTCCGATGGCAATCCGACACGACCGGAGAGAGATTAGGCGCAGGACCAACGTGTTAGGAGTATGGACGCCTTAGCTAAATGATATAGAAACTCATTAATCTACCGATATACTGGCAACTAGCAAATGACTCACTCTCGTCTACATACTTGTACGTTGTGCGCTGTCACTATAATAATTTACTTATTTTTTAATACATAGTTTAAAGTTAATTAGTCTTCTTATTTCATTAGGTTATGGGCCCAGTCAAGCCTACCATTTAGTGTTATTTCCAAATTTTTTTTCAGTACTTTCAAAGTTATAGGAAAAGTAAAATCTGACGGGTATAACCTCACTTTTAGTTAGGTACCGGCTCGTGATTTTTTCTCTTCAGCTACTTTCAGATAAAGTATGATAATATGACTGGAACTAATACTATGATGTCGATTGACAAATTAACGGGTCGTGACAATTGGGGAAATTGGAGTTTTGCAGTCAAAGCATACTTACAACATGAGGATTTATATAGTTGCATTTTGACAGCACCGAATGTTTCCGACCCCAAAGCAGTTAAACAAGACACCAAAGCAAAATCAAAGTTAATATTGTTGGTCGACCCAATATTATATGTGCACATACAGGATGCACAGAATGCAAAACAGGTGTGGGACAATTTGACAAAGGCATTTGAAGACCAAGGACTGACACGGAAAGTTGGCTTATTAAAAGAATTAATTAACACTAATTTAGAAAGCAGCTTGTCAGTGGAAGACTATGTAAATAAAATTATGACAGCCGCGCACAAGTTAAGAAATAAAAATTTTCATGTGGACGATGAGTGGTTGGGCACATTAATGCTGGCAGGGTTACCAGAAATGTATAAACCCATGATTATGGGCTTGGAAAGTTCCGGTATGAAGATTAGTGCTGACTTAGTAAAAAATAAATTACTACAGGAAGTTAAAATGTCAGACACTACCGCACTTTATACAAACACAAGGAAAAATGTGCCCAAAAGTGTCAAAAAAGGTCCAAGATGTTTTAATTGTAATAAGTACGGACATCTCAGCGAAAATTGTTGGTATAAGAAAACAAACAATAATAAAAAGACGGATAAGGATACAGGTTATGTTGCAGCTTTTTCAGCATTCACAGAAAATGACTCCAATTCTTGGTATGTCGACACAGGAGCATCCATGCACATGACGATGCACCGGGACTGGCTCACTGATATCACCGATTCACCTGTACCGAGCATAAGGATTGCTAACAACAAAGTTTTAAAAGTGGAAGGCTGCGGGAATGTATGCATTAAGGTAAAGGCACATGATGGCAGCACTGATTCAATACAGGTGAGGAATGTTTTATTTGTACCAGGATTAAAAACTAATTTGTTATCAGTCAGCAAAATAATTCAAAGTAATATTTAATGAATCTGGCTGTCAAATTTACAATCCTAGTAACAAATTAGTAGCTCAGGCTAGATTAAAGAATGCAACATACCTATTAAATACTTACCAAGAAATGCAAGGCATGATGGCCAAGGCTGATGATGATACTTATCTGTGGCACCAGAGAATGGGCCATTTAAATTTTACAAGTCTTCACAAAATACCTTACTGTGCAGAAGGAGTAAAGTTGTCAACAGGAATGGAAAACTCCATCTGTGTTACCTGTCTGGACGGCAAGCAAATGAGAAAACCGTTCCCTGCTGAAGGTTCCCGAGCAAGCAGCTTGCTAGAACTTATCCACAGTGATGTGTGTGGACCAATGCAGCAGATATCAATAGGAGGAGCAAGATATTTTGTAACTTTTATTGATGACTTTTCTCGCCGAGTACACATATACACTATGAAAAACAAAAGTGAAGTCTTTAAAAAGTTTATTGAATATAAGAATAGAGTGGAAAATGAATTAAATAAAAAAATAAAAATTCTTAGATCTGACAACGGAACTGAATATAAAAATAAGAATTTTGAGACTTATCTAAAAAAGCATGGAATTTTGCACCAGACATCGAATCCGTACACGCCTGAACAAAACGGTTTGAGCGAACGAATGAACCGTACCCTTATTGAGCGTGCTAAATGTATGTTGTTAAACTGTGGTTTACAGAAAGATTATTGGGCTGAAGCCGTTACTACAGCAGCTTACATACTGAACCGTTCTCCCACCCGCAGCTTATCAGATGCAACGCCGTATGAGGTATGGACTAAAAGAAAACCTGATTTGAGTCATATGAGAATATTTGGATGTCCTGCGATGGTGCATATTCCTAAAGAAAAGAGAAGTAAGTTGGATGTAAAGTCGCGAAAATTAATATTTGTTGGCTACAGCGATGGTACAAAAGGCTACAAATTTATTGATCCTGAAACAAAGAAAGGAATTGTTAGTAGAGATGTAGTGTTTCTCGAAGCTGCAATTAAAAAAAATAAAGTAGATGAAGTACCTGAAAAAGAAGAAGAAGTTATTAAAAATAACATTGATTTAGAGAAAAATAAAGCTAAAAATACACATGAGGATAGTAAAATGAATAATGAACACACAGAAAAGAAAACTGTATACTTACCTTTATGTAGTGAACCCGAAGAACCTGTGGATAGAAACATTAATTATGAGAGAAACGAAATACAGGATGTATCTCAAAGTATTTCAGATGAATCTGATCAATTTGAGGATGTTAATGATGAAACATACATACCTGATATTACGATAGACTCTCCACCGGTATCCAATATAATTTTGAGGCCGCGGCAACGTAGGATGAGGTCGGAAAACAATGACAAGTAATACAGATGCACTGGAGAGATGGTTGCTGACATATAATATTGACGAAAGGACTCCCTCGACCGAAGCATGAAGACTTCACCGCATCTATGGGTCTACATTTAAAGCTTCTGCGTCCAGGAGAGGATGTTAGGAGTATGGACGCCTTAGCTAAATGATATAGAAACTCATTAATCTACCGATATACTGGCAACTAGCAAATGACTCACTCTCGTCTACATACTCGTACGTTGTGCGCTGTCACTATAATAATTTACTTATTTTAAATACATAGTTTAAAGTTAATTAGTCTTCTTATTTCATTACAACGGCGCCACGTGCTTTCCGAGGCACAACCAACTTCCAAACTCCGAGTAGCTACAGACTTAATGGAAAAACCCAATAGCACTTTTTGCCCGACCCGTGAATCGAACCCAGGACCTCACGTTCAGCAATCGCGCTTGCGAGCATGAGATCAACGAGGCAGTAGCAACAACTTTTTTTATATTGTTACGAACGTGAGTAATTAAATGCCGGTTTACTAGCAGATAACTTTATTCACCACAAAACAATGACAAGTTAGTCCAATCAACAAATAACCAATCACTATAAACACTCAGAGTTCCGTTTAGTATCGCTTAGGTCGCTAGGTATCACTTCAAGCACTTAGGTAGTTCGCTCTGTATCGCTGACGAAATCAAACTGAAAAGCTTCTAGCCGGGGGCCCGTATTTATATTCGAAGTCATCGAAATTTCTCGATACCGACGTTTCAAGGACATTCTAGCACAAAATAGTCGCATCGGGAGGCCATAAATCATTATTATTACTCTCGTAAGTAGGTACTTATCTACCACCTTACATGCGAATTTCGACTCTATTGCTAATACCGGAAGGTACAAATTCCCTTATCCACCCACATAACTACCTACTGAATCTTATGTAATAATAATAGTGTATGTCGGACTTTTCTGGAATTTGCCAGGCCTGAGTATGTACTCCTATTCTCGAAGCTTCGCACAGCAATGCGTTTTAATTATTTGATGCTACCCTTGGTTCCGTCGAAGATATAGCGTACTCAAGTTTCACGGCGTAACAGTGCCCCCCTCTTAGTCATGCTCGTCCCGAGCATTATTAGATCCGTGATATGGCGCCAATCTATCCACGTGGACTACCTTAGGTTTCCCTCGTAACCCTTTCTTGATGCGGTAGGTAACGTCGTTGATCCTTTTTATCACGGTGTAGGGTCCCTCCCATCGAGCTTGAAGTTTCGGCGACTTCCCTTTTCGTCGAAGTGGGTTGTGGAGCCAAACCAATGCACCTTCCTCAAATCCCTTGGCGTTGGCATTGCGGTCGTATCTAGTTTTCATTTTAACGCTGGTGTGCAGGCTATTCTCACGCACTCGTTTATGCACTTCATCCAATTGATCTTGGAGGTCACTTACGAAGTCCGTAACTGGCTTAGTCTTGTCAGGTGGCACGCCGGTTATGGTATCGACTGGAAGTCTCATCTCCCTGCCGAAATTCACTCTTGCTGGGGTATGGCCCGTGCTATCATGCACTGCTGATCGATAAGACATCAGAAATAGTGGAATATACCGGTCCCAATCTTTCTGATGGTCATCGACAACCTTAGCCAGGTGATTCTCCAGGGTCTGGTTAAACCTCTCCACCATTCCGTCCGACTGTGGGTGCGCAGGTGTTGTGCGTGTCTTGTAAATCCCCAGAAGAGTGCACATTTCCTGGAACAGCGCAGATTCGAAGTTGCGGCCTTGATCGGAATGGATCTCCAAAGGTGCGCCATACCGACATACTACTTCTTCGACCACCTTTTTCGCCACTGTCGTCGCTTCCTGATTGGGTATGGCGAAAACTTCAGGCCACTTTGTGAAATAGTCCTGTATCACCACTATGTATTTGTTTCCGTCATCTGTCACTGGGAAAGGTCCAGCAACGTCGATGGCAATGCGTTCCCATGGGGCTCCTACATTGTACAACTGAAGCTTGCCCCTGCTCCTAGTCTGTGGTCCTTTCACGGATGCGCACGCTGTACATTTCCGACACCATTGCTCTATGTCTTCTCTACAATTGAGCCAGTAATACCGCTGTCTCACTTTCAGTAGAGTTTTCTTGATTCCCAGGTGTCCACCAGAAGCGCCATCGTGTATCTCCTGAAGCAGGGGGAACACTTCACGTCGTGGTACTATCACTTGTGTGGTCACCTCCTTCCCATCGTTCGATTCCCATTTCCTACAAAGCACATCATTTTCTAGGACTAAACTGTCCCACTGCGCCCAGTAGCTCTTTGTGACAGGACTATGTGACGATACTTCATTCCACTGAGGCCTAGTTCCACTACGCTTCCAGTCCAGTATAGGTCGAATATCGTCATCTTCTTCTTGGGACTTCTTAAAGTTGCCTTCAGCCCTAATTAAGTTCACGTGTTCCCGGGCTTCATTTTGCTGGCAATGTCTACAGTCCTCATCACATGGACGTCGCGACAGGGCGTCAGCATTGTTATGCCCTTTTCCGCTACGATGTTCTGTCACAAAGTTGAACTCCTGCAGCTGCTCTAGCCATCTTGCAACTTGACCCTCAGGGTTTTTGAATTGTAGAAGCCATTTCAATGCAGCGTGGTCCGTCCTCAACGTAAACTGTCTCCCTATGAGGTACTTGTGGAAATGTTGCAAAGTTTTTACAACAGCCAGTAGTTCTCGTCGAGTCACGCAGTAGTTCCTTTCTGGTTTTGAAAGTGCCTTACTGAAGTAAGCGATCACGACTTGCCTATCTTCTTGCACCTGCGACAGCACTCCACCAATTCCTGTGTTGCTGGCGTCGGTATCGACGACAAATCTTCCATCTCTGCTCGGATACCCCAGTATAGGCGCTTCACATAGCCGTTGCTTTAGTTCGTTGAATGCTGACTCACAGTTCTTGTCCCAGATAAAATCTCGTTTATCCTCAGTCAGCTGATGTAAAGGTTTTGCAATGTCCGAAAAACTCATAACAAACCGTCTGTAGTATGTGCACAACCCTAGAAATGCACGTACTTCTGTTTTGTTCTTTGGAGCCGGCCACTGTTGGACAGCCTTTATCTTCTCAGGATCGGTTCTCACTCCATCGGCGCAGATGACATGTCCTAGGTAGCTGACCTCCTTCTTGAACAGGGCACACTTCTTTGGGCTTAGTTTTAGGTTAGCCCCCCGTATCCTGGTGAATACTTTCTCCATATTTCTCAGGTGTTCCTTAAAAGTGCGGCCCATTATAATGACGTCATCCAAATATACCAGACAGACGTCACCAAGAAGGCCCACCATGACTCTATCCATGAGGCGTTCAAACGTCGCTGGAGCGTTGCACAACCCAAAAGGCATGACGTTAAATTGCCACAGGCCGTTGCCAATTCCTGTACTGAACGCTGTCTTTTCCTTATCTTTCTCGCTAATTTCCACTTGCCAGTAGCCACTTTTCAGGTCAATGGTTGAAAACCACTTCATACCACTGAGCATATCCAGTGTGTCGTCTATCCTAGGCAAGGGATAACTGTCCTTCTTCGTTACATCATTCAGCATTCTGTAGTCTACACAGAATCTGGTACTGCCGTCCTTCTTCTTCACCAGAACGACAGGAGAAGACCATGGGCTCGTAGATGGTTCAATTATTCCGCTATCAGCCATATCCTTTACCATTTCTGCTACCTCAGTTTCTTTAGCCCAGGGTATGCGGCGCGGTCTCTGTTTAATTGGTCTAGCATCACCTGTATCTATCTCATGCTTGACGAGACCTGTTCTTCCGCAATCTTTTCCCGTTGCAAAGATATCCCGGAACCGTAGCAGAAATTCCTTGGCTTGCTGTAGTTCCGAAACTGATAAATTGCTCTTAGAATTTTCCAGAAGTTGCTGGATGTGATCAGGTTCACCTTTTATTGCGTCTTGTTTTACTGAAGATGTGTTGATTTGGCGGAGATACTTCACTTCTTCACATCTTCCAACAACACTGTTTTTCTTTAACTGGATCTCCTTTTTCCCAAGATTTACAATCCTGACCTTGGATCTTCCTTTCGTCATAACTAATGTCCTCGCGGTGATAAGTTCCGGGTGCCGGCCAATGTCTTCAACCATAACACATCTGCGTTGCCTAATTTTCTTAGGAAATTTAACTTCGACTAAGGTTTCCGTTCTTGGAGCCAATGTGGTATCCTTTAAGCAATAGAGGTTGCATGTGTTAATTCCTTGCAGGAAGACTTCTTGGTCTGGGAATTTCAATACTCCTCTATCGATATCTAAAACACATCGGTAATTCCGCAGGAAGTCGAGACCCAGTATGCAATCGTTGGTAATATTCGCAATTAACGCTGAATGGGTGTACACTTGATCACCGATTTTAAACTCGATTTCTGTATCACCGAGGACGGAGACTTGCTGGCCAGTGGCTGTCTGAAGTCGGTAGGCTGGGGTTTCTGTTTGCCACAAGATGGTGCGTTTCAGCAACTCAGGTCTTATAATAGTCCGTGACGCCCCGGTGTCAACGGTGAAATTGCAAGCACGTTGATTCAGCGTTCCCTCGATGATCAAACTATTTCCATTGTGGACTTGATTGATGGTGATGGTTGGGGCCTTCAGTTGACCAGCCAGTACCCGCCCCGCGGCCCTGGCGACATTTAGTTTAACGACTCCTCGTTAACTTGAGTTCCGGAGTCCACACTTCCCCTCTTCCTCTTGGGGCAATCGGTACGAATGTGCCCTTTTTCTCCACATCCATAACACGTCGGAATATAGCGTGACTTTGCCGACGGAGCCACTTCTCGGTGACGTGGTTGCACTGAAGGTGAGACCACCACTTCCCGAACTCTGTGCGTACGTGAGTCTTGTCGTACGGCTTCCACTTCCAAAGCGTGGGCCATCGCACTCTTCAGAGTTTGGTGGTGTCCGAGTCGCACCGTAGCCCTGACTTCAGTATCCCGTAGACCGTCGATGAATGCTTGCACCAGATTTACTTCCACCGTCTCCGGTGTCATCGACATGTATGCCCGCCGGACCAGCCGTTCAACCTCTACTCCCCACTGCTGCAGGCTCTCGTTCGACCTCTGCGTTCTCTCGCGAAGTTGCGCGCGGAAAACATGTTCGAGGTGCTTGTCACCATAGCGAGTGTCTAGTCCCTCCATTAGACGCTCCAACGTCCTGCCGTCTGGAGGAAGGTTCTCTAGGACCAGCAGAGCGTCCCCTCGTAGGGCCAAAGTTAACGCCGCGAAAGACTGGTCATCATCCCAGCGGTTCGTCTTGACCAGTGTTTGGAATTGGTACTTAAAAGCCGTCCAGGACGACGTGCCATCAAAACGCGGCATATCAAATTTTGCGGCTGATGGTGCGCTAACAGCAACGGGTTCGCGTGCTTCGAGCTTGACAATCTTTTTGTTGATGTCCAGCAGGCGATCTTCGTGGCCATCAATTCTGGTTTCGAGGCTATCAGCTCGGGCGGAAACCTCCTTGACCTCTAAGGTGAGATTTTTCACTTTCTCGCCCAACGTGACGAGGCCGTGATCGATTTTTTCGAGGATCAGGTTCTGCTTAGCCTCTTGATCCCGGCGGGCTTCCTCCTGTTCGCGGCGGGCAGCTTCCTGTTCGCGGCGGGCTTCTTCCTGGTTAGCCGCGATTAGATCCTGGAGCTTACGCTGGTTAGCCTCTTGTTCGCGGCGGGCAGCTTCCTGTTCGCGGCGGGCTTCTTCCTGGTTAGCCGCGATTAGATCCTGGAGCTTACGTTGGTTAGCCTCTTGTTCGCGGCGGGCAGCTTCCTGTTCGCGGCGGGCTTGTTCCATACTAGCTTGCATGGCGGCCAACACTGCGGCGAGGTTCATTTCCGAGGATGGCCCTGTTGGCGCCTCAGCAGCTGCCGTTGCTCCCATACCAGCCCGATCTTCCGCTTCCAGACGTTGACGTGCAGCATCCATCTCCACTTGCCTCCTTGTTCGTGGTCCCTGTTCGTCGTCCCTCTGTAGTAATGGCATCTCACTTCTGACACCAGTTGTTACGAACGTGAGTAATTAAATGCCGGTTTACTAGCAGATAACTTTATTCACCACAAAACAATGACAAGTTAGTCCAATCAACAAATAACCAATCACTATAAACACTCAGAGTTCCGTTTAGTATCGCTTAGGTCGCTAGGTATCACTTCAAGCACTTAGGTAGTTCGCTCTGTATCGCTGACGAAATCAAACTGAAAAGCTTCTAGCCGGGGGCCCGTATTTATATTCGAAGTCATCGAAATTTCTCGATACCGACGTTTCAAGGACATTCTAGCACAAAATAGTCGCATCGGGAGGCCATAAATCATTATTATTACTCTCGTAAGTAGGTACTTATCTACCACCTTACATGCGAATTTCGACTCTATTGCTAATACCGGAAGGTACAAATTCCCTTATCCACCCACATAACTACCTACTGAATCTTATGTAATAATAATAGTGTATGTCGGACTTTTCTGGAATTTGCCAGGCCTGAGTATGTACTCCTATTCTCGAAGCTTCGCACAGCAATGCGTTTTAATTATTTGATGCTACCCTTGGTTCCGTCGAAGATATAGCGTACTCAAGTTTCACGGCGTAACAATATATAACACTAGCTGTCCCCTGCGGTTTCACCCGCATTTTTCGTTACTACTCCGCTCCCGTGGGTCATAGCGTGATGGTATATAGCCTATAGCATTCCTCGATAAATGGGCTATCTAACACTGAAAGAATTTTTCAAATCGGACCAGTAGTTCCTGAGATTACCCCCTACATACAAACTTACAAACATACAAACTTACAAATTTTACGTCTTTATAATATTATAGTATAGATAAACTACTGCTTGACTGCAATCCTGCCTGATGCTAAGCAGTGATGTAATCGTTGATGGTGAGGCGCACTAGTTCATTAAGACCTTATTCACTCTAGCCTTAAACGCACCCAAATTAAAATGACTCTGAAAGGCCGCAGCAGCCAAATTATTACAGTCCTTCGATATTCGTGGTGAGTAAACGACGCGCGACGAGGTGAAACGCTTAGTCTGGACCGTAGAGGTTTCAACAACGTAAGAGCGTTTCCACATTATCCGATCCGATATCGGACGCCGATACGATATCGGGGTAAGTAAAATGTATGAAATATGTACCTGTCTTTCATATTGTCCGGCCCGATATCGGATATCGGAGCACGGAATTTCATACATTTTACTTACCCCGATATCGTATCGGCGTCCGATACCGATATCGGATCGGATAATGCGGAAACGGTCTTAGGGTGGATACCCGCCGTACGTCGGGATGTCCGTGGTTGAAAGATGACATCTACTTAACCGATTCATGACCAATTTTACTAAAATAAATAAATCCTACCTTGGGATGCGATTTTTCCTTTGAATACCAATGAATAAGAATTGAAGCACACAGAAAACTTTTTCTCTTAGCAGATCGACGCAAGATAACGGCGAAATACGTATAAATCATCATAGGGTGCCAATGACGCTCAAGGTACGTCATCTTGTATGTAGGCTTATGACGCACCTGGCGCGTCATCGTCCAATGTTCAGGGCCTGGCTAAAGTATGCATGAAAATGATGGTGGCAATGAGTCGGTTAAGACTGGTAAAGAGAAGGCTAGGCTAGATGGATGTGGCTCACCATATGATGGAACATCTCGAAGATATGAGGCTTGGTAGCCATCTGCAGCCGCACGTCCCGTCTTGTGGCGTTTGTGGCCAGAGCGAACAGCACTTTGGAGTCCACCAGGTGGTTCAGAAGCCTCTCCACTCCTGGAAATAAGTTATTTACTAAAACTCATTCATCCGAGGTAGTCTCGGTGTACGTGACGTGGGGAAACTGCAAGAGTGTCGTCTGCTGGTATAGCCACGTCATGCGCCATCCTATGGAGTACGTTGGTCGGAGATCCATGAATATGGCTGTCTCTCGCAAGCGTTGGCTGGACGTCGCGTCGTCAAGTCCGACATGAGAGCCAATGGCCTTACTGGAAAGGATGTCGAAGATCGAGCAAAGTGGAGAAGGCTCAGTCGGAAGGCGGACCCTGGCAAAGTGGTAATAGCCGGGATTAACGCCAGACAGAAGAAGAAGACTAAAACAGACTTATTTCTTTGTTTGTTTTATTTTCGTTATGTTTTTTATGTACCGTGTCCAAGAGCACTGCTTTCTAAATCAAGCCCCTGAACCAGCTGCCTAACGAGAACCTCCTAAGACGTTGGTCGAGGCTCTTGGCTATTAAACCATTAACGGACACGACTATCGGCACTATGACTGCTGTGTCCACTTCCCACATGTCGACAACCTCGCGAGCTAAGTCAAGATACTTAGTTTGCTTATCCTTCTCAGCTTTCACGAGATTCTCGTCATGAGGGACCGCTATATCAACAATATATATTATAATAATTATTATAGTTACCTTCCTTCAACGGCGCCTTCGGCAGTCTAGTTTTAGTCAAGGCGGCCATCTCGTTCTCCAGCTTCTCGACACTCATGTTCAGCTGCAGTTCCTCCACGACATTCGTACAGATTTGTCTGTCGGTACATCCGTAATTCTACAAAACAAAACCAGTCATCATCTGCCTAGCCTTTTCCCAACTATATTGGGGTCGGCTTCCAGTCAAGCCGGATTTAGCTGAATAGCAGAATTTTACGAGGAGCGGCTGCCTACCAGACCTCCAAAATCCATTAACTGGGGTAACTAGGTACCTCATGGCAAGACTGGAGTCAGATTTACTGGATTCTGACTAATCCGTAACGACTGCCAAAGATCTACAAATGACAGTCGGGACCTACGGCTTAACGTGCTTTCCGAGGCACGGAGGAAACTCGTTATGTTAAGATGGTCACCCATCCACCGACCAACCTTGGCAAGCGTTGCTTAACCTTGAAGATCGACCTGTGCGGCTGTTATTATCTAGCCACGAGCTCCTCATTAGAGCCACTTTCTATACTTAAATAATAATAAAAAAGGTTAAGTTCGATTATGGCCATTAGGTAGGTGGTACCCCTTTAAAAAATTTCTTGAATAGGAAATTGAACAATAATGTTTGTTTGCAACTTACTTTATGTTGCAACTCCTTGCTGTATTTCTTTCCGTGTTTTGCGCAGAGCTCTCTTAAAATCCTGTGGTATTGTATTTCGGAGTCTGCAACAACCAAAAATAGATTAATTTTTTCTTTAAGGTTTCAACAACGTAAGGGTTGCCCTCTGTACGTCAGGAAGTCCAATGGTACAAAGGTGATGGCGGAATCAAATCATGTAATTTCACACTTTTCAAAATCATCATTATCATCATCTCAGCCGAAAGACGTCCAATGCTGGACATAGGCCTCCCCCAAGCGTCGCCACAGCGACCGGTCATTGGATTCCCGCGACCCTCACCAGGTCGTCGGTCCAAAATGTATCCTGTATAATAACACTGATAGGCTGGGTACCCTACGCCTGGGCGTTGCAGATTAGACTTAACCAAATCGGAATCACTAATTAGCCTCTCGAACGCCTTTCCACCGAGTCCAAAGCTACTAGATGACATTTTGGAGCATCAGCCCATTTGTGGCTGCAGTCATCATCATTATCATCACCTTCCTGACCTTGTCCCGTTTTATTTGGGGTCAGCGCAACATGTTTTTTTCTTTCATTTTATCCTGTCACTCGTCGCGCTATCACTAACTCCCTTTACTTTCATATCACTTCTCACACAATCCATCCATCTTTTCTTTGGCCTCCCTCTCCCTCTTCATCCATCCACATGGAAACTCATAACTCTTTTAGTAGCATGCGTTTCATCCCTCCTCTTCACATGACCATACCAAGACAAACGATTCCCTTTCAACTTTTCAGTCTCTGGCGCCACTTTCAAACTTCCCCTAATATACTCATTTCTCACTTTGTCTATTCTCGTCACACCACACATCTATCTTAACATTCTCATCATTCCATTAATTGTGCTGCAGTATTTAACACACAATCGGACCTGTGCTCTTGTAGAACATTAGAAGCTACTTCTTTCCTTGCTTACCAATGATAGTCCCGTCCATATCAAACAGGCAATGTGTGACCTTCTTATATGTCTTTACCGCCCTATAAGATGAACCGAATAGAGTTGATATCGGAAAAAATTCCGAGGGAGTAAACTTTGGCGGAAGAAGAGGAGCATTGCGATCCCTACAACTTGAAATTTTCGTGATAAAAAATAAAACTTTTGATATAAAAGATGGTTGTGTAAACTCACTGTTTGTTTTACTTAAAATTTTTGACAGGAATAAAGTTTTGACGCGAGATTGTGACTGTCAGTGAGACATCGGTGAAAAAGGTTACGTTACAAAAGAGATACAATAGTGTGCTAAACTTTTTGTAGATACAAACATAGGGGATAAACCATATCGTCTGTTCATTAAACCCGGAGACTAAATTGACATAAGTAATGTCAAAATTTCTATAGGAATGATGCCAGTTCTTTGGTGTTGAAATGTCATTTTAGTCTCCGGAATTATTGAACAGACTGTAGGTGCCTCTGGGACCATGGGTTGGCTTCTGAAAGTAAAACACGGGGCCCTAGAACGAAGGCAAAAAAGGATCAAAGGAGTGGATTTTAGTTAGTAAACGTCTGACATCCACTCCAGCTTCGCCCAAGAGCGGGAGAAGAGATTCTGATGATATACCATCTAAAAAAAACTGGCCAAGAACGTGTCGGACCACGCTCAGTGTAGGATTCCGTAGTTTCCCGTCTAAGTCTTCCGTAAGTTCTACTTTCCAGATTTTTTCATATTTTCTAAACTTATAGTTCAAAAGTTAGAGGGGGTCAAAACACGTAGTTTTTTACTTTTGGAGCGATTATTTCCGAAATTATTGATATTATCAAAAAATTTTTTTAGTAAACCCCTATTCATTTTTGAATACCTATATCTAACAATATATCACAAGTTAAGGTAGAAATAAAAAAAAATCACTTTCCACTTTACATATAGGGGGGCTACCCTAATTAAATATTTTTTTCGAATTTTTGTTTTACTACTTTGTCGGCGTGATTGATATACACATTTGTACCAAATTTCAACTTTCTAGTGCTAACTGGTCACAGAGATTAAGCGAGGACGGACGGACGGGCGGACTGACATGGCGAAACTATAAGGGTTCCGTTTTTGCCATTTGGCTACGGAACCCTAAAGACGCAGCGTTGAAAGACCTCTCACAAGGTGGATCTTTAGTGAAGATATCTAATATAATATAATAGGTAATATGTGAAAATACACCCAGAAACAGAATCTTCTTCACACAAGCGGCTCGACGACTTGCCACATGGGTAGACCATGTCTCGTATTTTTTTTTATCACGGGAGTGTGAGTTGTTCCCTTGGGATAACTTTCTACTATCACACAGGCCTCATCAGAAGGCTTAAAGTCACCCAAAGAGCAATGGAAAGGGAGTTTCCCTTCGCGATCATATCAGAAATGAAGATATCCGCAAGAGAACTAAGGTTACCGACATAGCCCGAAGAATCGCCAAACTTAAGTGGCAGTGGGCAGGGCATATTGCTCGTAGAACAGATGGTCGATGGGGACGGAAGGTTCTGGAGCGGCGGCCACGTACCGGATGACGCAGCATTGGAAGTCCTGCCACAAGGTGGACCGAAGAGGGTCGCGGGAATCCGATGGATGCACAGGACCGGTCGTTGTCGCGACGCTTGGGGGGGAGGATCTATGTCCAGCAGTAGATGTCTTTCGGCTTTCGGTTGATATTTTTTTTAAAATTGTTATAAACTAGTGATTGACTGCCATCCCACCAGATGGTAAGCAGTGATGCAATCGTTGATGGTGAGGCGCACTAGCTTATTAAGAGCCTATTCACTCTAGTCTTGAAGACACTCAAATTGTAATCGGACGGAAAGACCGCAGCAGACAACTTGTTCCAGTCCCTCGATGTACGCGGTATAAACGACGAGGCAAAGCGCTTAGTCCGGGCCGAAGACCTTAGTCTTTTGTTAAAACATCTTGGAACTGCCTGTCGCTACTGTTACTGACGGACAGTTTGACCTGCGTGTACGTCCGGCACATCACGTGCATAAGAATTAATAAAATGCTAAGTCTTGAGGGGCCGGCCTTAAATCATGCGATGTTAATTAACAGTTATAATAACCTAGTTGCTAGGAGAAATAAGATTACTACCGTCTGTTTTTTAAACCCTGAGACTAAAATGACATTTCAACACAAAAGAACTGGCGTCATTCCTATAGTAAATTTGACATTACTGGTGTCAATTTAGTCTCTCTTCATAAATAACACACGATAGCTTACTCGTAGGGCTGAAATGTTCGAGAGGGGGGACCGCGCATTGGAAGATGCAGCGTTGTAATGGTCTCTCACAAGGTGGACCGATGACCTGGTGAGACCCGCAGGAATGCGATGGATGCGAGACACACAGGACCGTTCGTTGTAACTACACTCAGGGGCAATACTCAATACGTTTGTTGCATTCCACAATGTGAACTTAGGTGGTACAGTACCCGGCGATAAAAAATGCACATCGACGAAAGAGACAATCTGCTAATTTCGGCTTCGTAGAGCGTTATCTCTGTCGCACGAAATACGAATAGTCTGATATCTATTAGGAGCTGTTAAAACAATTAGCATTTGCTTCTTTCGATTATTCTTTTTATTCTTTGTATAAAATACGGCAATTTTTCTATAAGGTTGACGTGCAAAATTTATCGCATTGTGGAGCAATGTGGGCCCTGTCGGGCATAACAATATAACAAGTAGCTTACGCAACAATTACTTGGTTCACACGTCACCACTAACAAACTTCGAACACTCTTTTCATGGAATGACTGCGAAGAACCTTTGTGCGAAGACCAAAAACGTTTCAACTACTTCACAATTAATCACTTCCAATACATACAGCTATCATAGATATTGTTTTTTATATAACATAAACTAGTGCTTGACTGCGATCCTACCTGATGGTAAGCAATGATGCAATCGTTGATGGTGAGGCGCACTAGTTTATTAAGAGCCTATTCACTCTAGTCTTGAAGATAGATATTAAGATAGAGTTCACGATTGTTCGCGAACTCAGTTAGAGCTATGTTCGCATTTATGTTCAAATATGCCGTCCATACGACCGAAACATATGTTCAATTTTGATGTTCGTGTTCACTATGTTCGTGCACGTGCCTAGGATTTATTCTAATGCCGTACTTAAATTAAAATTGTTATTGCCATGCAACGAAAATCTCCGAATCAAAAATTAATACAATGACATGTCGTGACATAACACTACATTCCCCTCTTTTCGAACTTCACGTTATTAATGAACGATCCCCGTCAGAATAGTAAAAAAAGGTTAATTTCAATAAAATATACGAACTGAATTAAAAATAGATAGACGTAATTGAATTAAAAATAACCCCCCACAGTTTATAGACACGTTTCCGGGTCAAAGACTAGTTTAACCTATTATTTTGTGGTGCATCACATGAATAATTAAAATAGTACACTTTTTTAATTCCAATTAATTATCTTGATGTTGAGGGTTATTCTGAAGTTATGACTTTGAAAATGGAAAGTAGAGGGGTGAAAAATATATATTTTTTTAAATTATTAATGTCGGTCGAGCCGTTTCGGAGGATTGCGACTACAAAGAGACTACAAAGAGGAAAGATTTCTAATCTTTTTGTTTTTGTAATGAGTACCTAAACTCACTACAAAAACGATAGTTACGAATAGTCAGAAGCCAGTAAATCTGACTCGTCTTGCAGTGAAGTACCGTGTTACCCCAGTTAATGGGTTGTGGAGGTCTAGTAGGCAGCCGCTCCTCGTAAAACTACTGATGAAAGCCGACCCCAATATAGTAGGGAAAAAGGCGAGGTAGATGATGATGAAAGAGTAAACTCACTGTAAGCAGTGGTGGCCCAGAGGTAACAGCTCCAACTTACAAGTTGTAGATTGCGGGTTTAAACTCAGCTAGGCGCATTACTTTTTTAAATTACATTACATCATCATCTGCCTAGCCTTTTCCCAACTATATTGGGGTCGGCTACTATTACATTACATATTATTATTTCATCACCGCTGCTCTCAAAACGGTGAAGGGAAACATCGTGAGGAAACTGACATGTCCTAGAACGGTAATTTCGAAGACATGTTACTTCCACCAATCCGCACTAGGGCCGCGTGGTAGATTACGGCCCATTCCCTCTCCTAGAGAGGAGGCCTGTTGGCCTGAGGAGGCCTGGGGGAGTGAAGCTTCACTCCCCCATTCCTTCTCCTAGCCTCTTCTCTAGTAGTGGGAATGGGTCCTCTGCTAAAGAAGACACCTGAGTCCCAGGTACTGTTTTTTTAACATATATGAACAGCTAATCTGGTCTGGTAGGCCACCGCTCCTCGTAAAATACTGGTATTCAACTAAATCCGGCTTGACTGGAAGCCGACCCCAATATAGTTGGGAAAAGGCTAGGCAGATGATGGTAGATGATGAAATGAACAGCTAATGACTTAAAGGCTGTACTCACATTGATGCAGGTCGGTGATTCTCGTGGCGTCCAGTTTTTTGAATAAAGATATCCGCAAGAGAACCAAGGTTACCGACATAGTCCGAAGAATCGCCAAACTTAAGTGCCAGTGGGCAGGGCACATTGCTCGCAGAACAGATGGTCGATGGGGACGGAAGGTTCTAGAGTGGCGGCCACGTACCGGAAGACGCAGCGTTGGAAGGCCTCCCACTAGGTGGACTGAAGACCTGGTGAGGCTTGCAGAAATCCGATGGATGCGTGACGTGCAGGCCCGTTCATTGTGGTGACACTTCGAGAGGCCTCGCCACTCCAGAACCTTTCTTTGATGAATGGAACTGATTTTTCTGGTTGGCTTGTTTTCTCCCACTCCTGGGCAAAGGATTCCTTCCACTCCTTCCATCTATATCGGGCCCACGCTTCCTCTTGCCAGTTCTGCCGAAATCTGTCTAGTTCATCGCGCCATCTCATTCGTGGTCTGCCGCGACCCCGTCGCACTGTTTCAGGGCACCAACTTTGACCTTTTTTGGCCCACAATTTTTCGGACAAGCGGCAGACATGTCCTGTCCAGTCCCATTTCAAGTTGGGCAGCCTTTTGAGCCACATCAACTATTTTTGTTTTCATAATTTAACTCGGTGCTTAACTGCAGTCCCACCTGATGGTAAGCAGTGATGCAATCGTTGATGGTGAGGCGCACTATTTTATTTAAGAGCCTATTCACTCTTGCTTTGAAGACACCCAAATTTATCTGGTTTTCGAGAGCCATTTAGTGTTTGGAACACGATCCGTTTCCCTTAATTTACCACCTAGTAGGTATATTGCTGTTTGTCGAGGAGCTCGTGGCTAGATAATAACAGCCGCACAGGTCGATCTTCAAGGTTAAGCAACGCTTGCCTAGGTTGGTCTGTGGATGGGTTGACCATCTTATCATAACGAGTTTCCTCCGTGCCTCGGAAAGCACGTTAAGCCGTTGGTCCCGGCTGTCATTTGGAGATCTTTGGCAGTCGTTACGGATAGTCAGAAGCCAGTAAATCTGACTCCAGTCTTGCCATGAAGTACCGTATTACCCCAGTTAATGGGTTGTGGAGGTCTGGTAGGCAGCCGCTCCTCGTAAAATACTGGTATTCAGCTAAATCCGGCTTGACTGGAAGCCGACCCCAATATAGTTGGGAAAAGGCTAGGCAGATGATTTATATTGCTGTTTGGCACACCTTGATTTCTTTTTGTAATAAATAGTTTTAGTAAGTACATATTATCGATGTATAATTATACTAAACACTCCTAGCCTTACATAAATTCATTATATGCAAAACTAATTGTTTATTAAACCTACAGGGTTCGGGTATTAGATTCATTTGAAAAACAAATTGAAAATTACAATTTATGTTGTCCGCCACAGCCGTCTGTATATTTCTAATGGTCATTGTGTATGAAAGGTTAAGCAATGCTTGCCAAAGTTGGTCTGTGAATGGATGATCATCTTAACATAACGAGTTTCCTCCGTGCCTCGGAAAGCACGTTAAGCCGTAGGTCCTGGCTTTTGCCTTCGATCTGGGGGACACGGTGACAACCTTTCGGATTTTCCGTGTTCCTCAGAGGTTTCGGCCCTACCGTGCCCGGGACCGGGTCAACGCCCCGTTGACGACTGGGATCGGTCCAGATTATTACCAGACTGCCGGACGGCGCGAACACTGTGTAGCTACACAGTGTTCGCCGTCCGCGAGCCCGCGCCTACGATGGTCGGAAATCGGGATCGGGATCTCGGCGGCGGCGGTGTACGGTTTGCTGACATTTTTTTTTTTTTATTATTATTGATAGGCTTGCGCTTGACCACATTTCACCTGATGGTAAGCGATCATGTGGTCGACGATGGAACATCTTTTTGAGGCGTGGTTGGAACACTACGCGCTGTCGACGACTTGGACTCGGTCCAGGTCACTACCAGACTGCCGGACGGCAAGGTACCTATTGCTCACCGTCTGCAAACTCACAGCTAACGGTGGCTGGAAATCGGGGTCGGGATTTCGGCGGCTGAGACATGAGGGCCATTCCTTCTCAAATCTAGCCGCGCCTCCTTAGCCAATAATTTACTACCGAAAAATAAAGGAATAAACCGCTTTTCTCTATAAGTAAGTGATGAATATGTATTATTTGTCGACTGTAATTATTTACATATTTACATACGTAACCATTACATGTATACTTCAAATGACGTCTGTTACTAATGTTTCAATTTACCTATAATATGTTATTTGGTGGACAGTGATCGGGTAGGTTCGTTGTAAACTATTATTGGCGTCCTGACTTCGTTCGTAGCTAGTTTTCGAATAATAAGGTAAGTTCAGTGTCACCATGATTATACAACTTTATTTGTAACGGTATAAACGCACGTCTTGAAAATAATAGGTATGTCTAGATTAGGGTACCTAGGTACTGAATTGATTACCACTTCCAACCACTAATTTTTTAATTAGTATAAATATGTAGGTACTAAAAGGGCTTAGGTATTAGAAAAGGTCTTGTTATTATATATTGCAAAGTTTGTTTAAATATCAAAAAAATTTACTCAATTTAAGGAAATGAATAGGGACCAAAATGTAAAAGCACAGCGCATAGTATTTTTAAGTAGCAATTGTTAAAAATGATTCATTAAATTATGAATTTACCAATTATGACAAAATTTCATAAACAATTTTGGAATTTCTTTTTTTTACTATTAACCACACAAATATCCACCCCATTTTTTAAAGCGGTATATAAAGTAAGTATTTTTTTCTATTTAACGTTTTAGCTTTCGTCGATTCCTATATGGTTTGTCTATAACTAGAATAACTACTCATCATTAACTTGTACGCGTATAATATTCCTCCATCTGTTTCTGTCTCAAAGGCATCGATGCGATTGCGTTCTGCAGTTTTCAGCGCCATACAAGAAGATCGTGAAGACTAGAGTCCATACCAGTTTGGTTGTGGTCCTTTTGGAAAATGTTGTGATGCATCCAGACTGTATCAAGCTAAGACATGGCGTGCGCACGGTTATGCTTATCCTCGCAACTTAGCTTGTGTTAAAGGCATGAATTGCACAAATAAATTGACGTAGTCTAATACACAAAATTCTCTTGTATATCTTGTATATGTATGTATTTCTAAATACATACATTTTATACCCAGACACAGAACAAATGATCGTGCTCATCACACCAAACATTTGTCTTGGGTGGGCATTGAACCCTTAAACCTAATAATACTAGACCAACTGTGGCCTTCACTTTTCTCAGGTTTCCTTCAACAATGGTGGAAACAGAGCCTATGGATCCTGCCCAGGAGTTCGAAGCCAAGCTTCTTCTTCGGCACAAACCGATGAACGAAGCCACGGAGCGAGGAGACTCCTCAGTCCAGCAGTTCTACCGCGACGCCGCCGTGCTGGTGACGGGCGGCTCCGGCTTCCTCGGCAAGCAGCTCGTCGAGAAGCTCTTCAGGTGAGACAGAGCATGCTTCTACTGCGACAGAGAGGGACAGCAGATGTGCTGGAGTCCTACTGGGACAGCGCCGTGCTGCTGACTGGCGGCTCCGGCTTCCTCGGCAAGCAGCTCGTCGAGAAGCTCTTCAGGTGAGACAGAGCATGCTTCTACTGCGACAAAGAGGGACAGCAGATGTGCTGAAGTCCTACTCCTCAAGGCATTCGACTGTGGCAACCTGAGCGTCCAGTCCTGGTTCAGGTCATGATACGGAGTGAGGGGGAATGAGAAACAGTCACTTCTTCTGATGAAATGAATAACATAAATCTTATCTTTGGTTTAATAATTTCTGCACTCCATCTGGGTCTGCTTGGGCACCACTGGCACCACTCCAGGTTACGGCACTGGCCGAATGACAGGTCTTCCCGAAGTGTTACCACAACAGCCAGTCATATTCGCCTTGCATCCATCAAATTCACGTGATCGTCACCAGACCGTCAATCTACATTGTGGGAGGCCATTGCCACTACATTACAGGTTAGGATTCAATTCAGTGAACGGCATATTCTTCTTCTTCTTAGCGTATCGATGACAAAACCCACAGAACATATAAAGGAAGTTTCAACTGTTCTATGACAAAACCTATTAAATACCCTGCCTGGCTATCAGCTATAGCAATGCCTTCCACTGATGCTGACATTAATTCCCTACGCAAACAAGTAATAGGGCACGTGATGCAAGATGGAAGGTGGGACATACATAGTTTGTGGAGAGATTGTCTTTGCTGCGCCCAACCAGGGTGCAGAGTCTGTTTAGAGATTTGCAGATGGCTATGGCAACTCGTATCCGGGCAAGAGGTTCTTCGACGGTTTGATATCAAAAATCATCAGAAGGATTAAGTTTCTTCCACCAAAGGTCGCCTCTCTTCAAGATGGTATCATCATCATTATCTTAGCCGAAAGACGTCCATTGCTGGACATAGGCCTCCCCCAAGCGTCGCCACAACGACCGGTCCTGTGCATCTCGCATCCATCGGATTCCTGCGACCCTAGCCAAGATGGCATATTCTAATTCAATATTATTTACTTCTAGAGCGACGCAGGTGTCAAAAGTATTCTTTCTGCTGAGGCCAAAGAAAGGGAAACCCATAAAACAGAGGCTGGATGAGATACTACAGGATCCCGTGAGTATATTTATTTATTTATTGATGTTTTTATTTCTGTTATTTTTCTCGTCTGGGATAGTTTCCCCTACCACTAGATTTGAAAGGCTGTTAAGTTATTTAAAACAATCAATCAATCTTTCTATTTGCGATTTTGCGTTTATGGACTCCGAGAAAGCCTTTGATTTAAGACTTGGGTAATGCTGACTGCAACCGATAGTTAACCTAGTAACTCAAACTGTAGAGGCTCGGCAGGGTCGAAGCCATGGGTTGTGCGAAAGAGAACCCCAGGACCCTGGAATGAAGGCAAAGAAAGAACAGGGGTGGGTTTTAATCAGAAAAGGCTGACACCCCTCCCGCTCTGACCAGAACCGGGAGAAGTCATAGGATGATTTCCCACCACGAAAAAAAAAACAAATTAATTCCATGTTATTCATATAGTGTTTTCTGTGCATAAACATTTGCCATCAAGCTTTTTATTGGTGGTTACTGGGGCTTTACACCCTGTTCCACATACCTTTATAAGGCTATAACTCAACAATTACTTCCAGGTATACGACTTGGTAAAGGAACGGAATCCCAAGTTCGCAGAGAGGATCATACCGGTGGCTGGCGACGTGGCAGCGCTCAGACTAGGCTTGAGCGACAAGGACTGGAACATGATCACCGAGGAGGTCAGTGACTTATAGTGTTCCTTTTGAAATTCTAAATCTTTGTCGACCGCATTCTTCTTCTTCTTCTACCTGGCGTTAATCCCGGCTATTGCCAGGGTCCGCCTTCCGACTGAGCTTCCTCCACTTTGCCCGATCTTTAACATCCATATCAGTCATTCCATTAGCTCTCATTATCTGGTTTTTTCTATATTTGAAATTTTTTTTTATAACAAACTAGTGCTTGACTGCGATCCTACCTGATGGTAAGCAGTGATGCAATCGTCGATGGAGAGGCGCACTAGTTTATTAAGAGCCTATTCACTCTAGCTTTGAAGACACCTAAATTATAATCTGGCGGTTTGACTTATAATTTCTTATTTCCTTTTCTTCCTCCCTCCTTGCGTCATATTCCTGAATGCTCAGAGTCGTGACCTCCCTGCTTTATCACTTTAACCCTTATGATGTTCCTCCATCTGTACTTGTCCTTGGCGTTGTAAAGGGCGTACATCGTGGAATTAAGAGCGACGCGGATCTGGTCGGACCAACGTATTGGGCTGCGCCCGCGAGGCCTTTTTCCATCTACTTTACCGTTCACAATGAGCCATTCGAGGTTGCCACCGTCTTTCCTTGCAATGTGACCGAAGTATTGCAGTATTTCCTTTTACGTGTGCATAAATAGTTGTTCTATGGTACCCCAGGTAAACATAATCTACCACATGGCAGCGACGACCAGGTTCGACGAGTGTCTCCGTGTAGCCACCCTGATCAACGTGCGAGGAGCCAGAGAAGCTCTCATCCTCGGCAAAGCGTGTAAGAAACTCAAGTAAGTTGGAGAAAGAGGTTTCTTTTATTCATCACCATCTAGGTAGATGCACGCACGCGAGAGGACATGGCCCTCACGCCTCAGCCGCCGGGATTTTGATCCCGACTTCTAGCTGCTGTAGCCGCATACTTCAGACGTCCGGACGGCGAGCAATGAGTAGGTATCTCGCTGTCTGGCAGAAGCGTGACACGCCCTCCGCCCAGAGTGTGAGAAGTAATTTTGATAATTTCCCACCTTAATAAAAGAAATCTATTAAAGTGTGTGAGGAGGTCGTGGCTACATAATAACAGCCGCATGGGTCAATCTTCAAGGTTAAGCTATGCTTGCCAAGGTTAGTCTGTGGATGCGTGATCATCTTAACATACCGAGTTTCCTCCTTGCCTCGGAAAGCATGTTAAGCTGTAGGTCCCGGCTGTCGTTTGAAGATCTTTGGCAATCGTTACAGATAGTCAGAAGCCAGTAAATCTGACTCCAGTCTTGCCATTAAGTACCGTGTTACCCCAGTTAATGGGTTGTGGAGGTCTGGTAGGCAGCTGCTCCTCGTAAAATTCTGGTAGGTATTCAGCTAAATCCGGCTTGACTGGAAGCCGACCCCAATATACCCCTTGGACCCAATGTACCCTTGGTTGGCTGGTAGAGAATGCCCAAGGCATTAAGTCTGCTTTTGTACCATTATGTGCAAGATGTTTAAATAAATAAATAATATAGTTGGGAAAGGCTAGGTAGATGATGATGTAAGGCTCCTAGTCTCCTTGATTTGCTTCTATTATTATTATAAAACTTCCTTCTTTTTGTAATCGGTTAAGTACGTAAGTATATTTAATATTGATGGCATAAACTAATCTAACGCACGTCATAGGCTGCCTTTAGTAAATGTAAATTAAAAATATGTATGTAAGTAAATGGAGAGGTCTTTCACCCCTAGTGTGGTTTGTAATGATTTTTGTCGGTTTAATTAGGGACTTCGATTAACCTTCCACTTGTGAAGGTCCATAGTAGACGAAAATATTTGTTGTTTGTTTATGGCAGGGGTTTTTTTGTCCTTCGTATATTCTGTTTTTTTTTATTCTTGAATCCCCGACCGGTCTTATGAGACCGCGGTGTTATTGTGTCTCGTTTTGTGGGTATGTGATAGGTTAAATCAGTCTTGATTTGAATTTTGACAGATTGTAGTAGTTTGTTGTACTGGCGTCTGTACCTACTGTTTCCGATGAAAACAACAATAAAGATCCTATAATAATAGATGGCGGCACGTGTCTTTCAAATCTTCAACGAGTTTGAAATAAATACGGCCCGGTCATGTTTTTATTATTTTTAATTCGACAAAAATATTCGACTTGAAATTTTATATGCTAACTGTACTATCTGTCAACGCAAGTACAAGCCATTTAAGATTTCTTTCTTTAATGCATCGGCTTATAACTACTCTTGCAAACCAGAAAACATATTTCTGATAGGAACTGTATTGAGTCTACGGCGAGTATCCATCCTTACGTTGTCGAAACCTGCACGGTCCGGACAAAGCGGTTTGCCTCGTCGTTTATACCGCGTACATCGAAGGATTGGAACAATTTGCCTGCTGCGGTCTTTCCGTCCGATTATAATTTGGGTATCTTCAAGACTAGAGTGAATAGGCTCTTAACCTATCACATACCCACAAAACGAGACACAATAGTAAAACAATAACACCGCGGTCTCATAGGACCGGTCGGGGATTCATGAATTAATAAACTAGTGCGCCTCACCATCAACGATTGCATCACTGCTTACCATCAGGTGGGATTGCAGTCAAGCACTAGTTTATGGTATATTAAAAAAAAAAGAGTCCAAAGCCAAGGTAACTGCTAGGAAACAGCGTTCTTGGAAAGGTCCGGCGGTACTTCACACCGGGACAGCTTCTGATGTCATATACAAAGCACAGGTCCGATCGTGTGTGGAGTACTACTGCAGCCACATATTGCTGGCTTGCTTGCGGACGGCGAGCACTGGGTAGCTTACCTTCCGGCAGTCCGATAATAACCCGGACCGAGCCTAGTCGTTAACGGCACGTTCTGTTCCACGCGCGCCTCAAGGAGATGTCAGCAAACTGTAGGGGCCCGGAGGGCCGAAGCCTCTGGGGAACAAGGAAATTCCGAAATTTAAGCCCGTGTCCCCCAGATCGAAGTTAACGAAAGAACGGGGTGGGGTTTAGTCAGTAAGAGTCTGACACGCCCTCCCGCTCCGCCCAAGAGGGGAAGAAGTCATTTTGATAATTCTCCTTCCAAAAATAGCCACATATGGGCTGGAGCTGGGAAATACTATCTACCAGAGTTTGGATTCAGTGGAAAGGCGTAGTGGTGGTAAGTGGTGTTTAAAATTTTCTTAATTTCAATCTAGAGCATAGACGTAGTGTAGCCGTTCTTGGCTCTCTTAAGAACCTCGCCAAGGCTGTGGTCTTAATACCGCCTCGACGGTAATCACCCACATTACACACTTGTATCATAATCTACTATTTCGAAGTACCTAATATTATTATTTTTATTCATAAAGAAAATATTTCTCTATAATTTAAGTAATACGATACCTACCAAAAAGTTTGAAAAAAATGTATAAGTCCTGCCCAATTGTGTGGTAATTATAACAATATATTGTTAATAGTTCACAAATTAATTGACATTGACGACAAAAAATTGTTGACGTACATACGAGTACATGAAAACTATTGTAATTACCTAATGTGTAAATGATTTGAGGACTTATTTGCTTACAGCAATTTTGTTTTTGTTTCTATAATGTCATACACAAAATGGCAAATCATTTGTTTAAATACAAACGATTTGTAATAATAATATTTAGCTTACCATTCTTTTTCTCCAGTCTTGCCATGAAGTACCGTGTTACCCCAGTTAATGGGTTGTGGAGGTCTGGTAGGCAGCCGCTCCTAGTAAAATACTGGTATGCAGCTAAATCCGGCTTGACTGGAAGTTGACCCCAATATAGTGGGCTAGGCAGAGAGAAATTACATTGAGCCCACTTTTCTTTTTTAACTATTGCGAGTGATACCTGCTATTTCCGGAATCCAATCCCCCAAAGGCTTCGACCCTGCTAGGCCCCTACTGTTGGCTGACATCTTGAGGCGCGCGTGGAACAATACCTACGCGCCGTTAACGATTTGGCTCGGTCCGGATTATTACCAGACTGCCGGACGGCAAGCTAACTGGATGTGGACCGGATCCTTTTCACTTCATCATCATCACCATTTCAATCGAAAGACGTCCTCTGCTGGTCTCTCAACAACCGCTCCCTTGCGCCTCGCATCCATCAGATACCCGCGACCCTTGCCATGCCGTCAGTCCACCTTGTGTGGTTCTCTTGCGGATATCGTCATTTTCTTTTCCTTTTCGCTTAACTACGTCCAAATATCTACACTAATATAATAAAGAGGTAAAGTTTGTTTTTTTGTTTGTATGAGATAATCTGTGGAAGTACTGGTCCGATTGCTAAAATTTTTTCACTAATAGAAAGCTGCTGCTGCTGAGTGACATAGGCTATATTTTATGTACGCGGGCGAAGCTGCGGGCTAAAGCTAGTCACTAATACCCTCCCGTTCCTCTCCTCCTCAGGGCGTACGTGCACGTCTCCACAGCGTACTCCCACGCCTGCGTGAACCTCATCAACACTGAAGTGTTGGAAGACTTCTACAGCAGTCCGGTGGACCCGGAGACGCTCATCCGACTGGCGGAGACTGCTGACGAGGAGAGGCTCAATGATATCACTCCTGGGTGAGTAACCCTGACCATATAATACTTAATAAGCAGTGGTGTAGCCACAAAAGAGATAGAAACAGAAGGCTATCTACCTACAAAGTGCGCTCGAGCAACGCACACATAGACACCGCTCACAGACACGATGTCTGGGACCATGCGCGCTTGGGCTGTGCTTGGACTGAGCGGCCGGCGCCTATCCTAGCGCGATCTCCGAGCGAAGTTATAAAAAGTAAAGTATATGCATGAAATTGCCTTCTGATCTGAACTTATCCATTTTGTGATATGTGACCAGTGACCAACTGCCTTAAGTAAAAAAAATCTAGAGCCTTTTATACGGTTCCGTACATCAAAAGGGAAAAAACGGAACCCTTATAGGATCACATTTTGTTGTCCATCTGTCTGTCAAGACCCTTTATGTTAAGAACGCGTAGAGGTAGCAAGTTGAAATTAAAACTTAACTCCTTAGTTTTTTGTTGCATTCGCGCCGCATTGCTTCGCGTTGATTCGTCTGCTTAGGACATCGCTTAAGACCACCATTGTGTCTTTTGGTCTACAATAAAGTTTCATCATCATCTTAGCCCAAACACGTCCACAGCTGGACATAGGCCACCCCAAGCGTCGCCACAACGACCGGTCCTGTGCGTCTCTCTCGCATCCTTTGGATTTTCGCGACCCTCGCCACCGGTGGGTCCATCTTGTGGAAGCCTTCCGACGCTGCGACGTCCGATACGCGGCTACCACTCCAGAACCTTCTATCCCAACAAGGTTTATTCTATTTTAACCAGTGCCTTCTCAATTTCAGCTTGATAAAGAACTGGCCGAACACCTACTCATTCGCTAAGGCGGTGGCTGAGGAGACGGTCAGGTCCATGTGTGATGATCTGCCTCTGTGCATTGTTAGACCTGCTATTGGTAAGTTTAGTAAAAACAACATTAAAAAGAAATTGTGCCTGACTAACATATCAACGCACAGCTATCAAAAATAGAATAAAGTAGATATTATGTAAAGCTTATTTGAACTTACTATTCCAACTTTCCAAGTCAATCCAAAGATATCAGAATTCAAAAATCGTCAATTTCATAGGTTTCCCTATCAAAAATGTATCTATAATTTCCTGTTTCAGTGATCTGCGCTGCTCGGGAGCCCAATCCTGGGTGGCTGGACATGTCTAATGTGTATGGAGCTAGTGGTGTGAGTATCAATCATAAACCTTTACCAGCGTAGACAACGGCGAGCAATGGGTAGCTTGCCGTTGGTACGAGATCGAGCCCGAGTCGGCAAAGGCACGTAGTATTCCACGTGCGCCTCGAGGAGAGGTCAGGGTTGAATCCTACTGGAGCCGTGGGTAGTGTGAGAGAGAACCCCGGGGCGCTGGAACGAATGCAAAGAAGGCCCGGGGCGCTGGAACGAATGCAGAGAAGGAACTGGAATGAGTTTTAGGCAGTAAAGGTCTGAGACTCCCCTCCCAGCAGACAATGTTTATGGATTAAAGCCCGAACTAGTCCTCTTCCAAGTGTCGCCATAAAGACCAACAGGGTACATTGCTCGCAGAACAGATGACCGTTGGGACAGAAAGGTTTCGGAGGGGTGGTGCAAAAGACGCAGCGTTGGGAGGCCTCTTACAAGGTGGACCGATGATTTAGTGAGGGTCGCGAGAATCCGATGGATTCGAGATGCACAGGACCGGTCGTTGTGATGACGTTTGGGGAGGCCTATGTCCAGCAGTGGACGTCTTTCGACTAAGATGATGATGATGAAGTCACCACATGCTGTATATTTATTTATCTGTTCCTTACTATTCCAGATAATTCTAGGCCCTGGTTTAGGCTTAATGCACACGATCCTGGCCAACAAAGACGTCCGTATAGGCCTGGTTCCAGTAGACTATGTGAACAACGCCATCATCGCCGCTGCATACGAGACAGCGAGGAAAGCGACAGCCGGGCCAAAGACACCCAAGATATATACGCTTTGTACTAGGAGGAATCCTGCGTATTGGTGTAAGTTGACTTTATAATTATTTTTTTTAATTTGTTATAATCTAGTGCTTGACTGCGATCCCTCCTGATGGTAAGCAGTGATGCAATCTTTGGTGGTGAGGCGCACTAGTTTATTAAGAGCCTATTCACTCTAGCCTTGAAGACACCTAAATTGTAGTCGGACGGGAAAACCGCAGCAGGCAAATTGTTCCAGTCCCTCGATACGCGGTATAAACGACGAAGCAAAACGCTTAGTCCGGACCGTAGCGGTTTCAACAACGAAAGGGTGGATACTCGCCGTACGACGACGGCTTGTCTGATGGTAAAATGGTGAAATAATAATAGTTTTTTGCATAGATACATTAGATACAACCTTAAAGCCAGAAATTATCCATCAGCAACTTAATCTACAATTCTCTCTTGTGGCGTAGGAAGTTGGTGTTACTACAGATATGTGCCCGACCCAGTTCTTGATAATGGTCATATCACATTTTACTGGGACCGGCCCATCATCACTGATAGGACTGTTGTGGAAAACAAACCTGATATATTAGAAATAAATCGAATACAGCTTCGTACAATGATTGCTGATATAGCGGTCCCTCATAACGAGAACCTCGTGAAAGCTGAGAAGGATAAGCAAACTAAGTATATTGACTTAGCTCGCGAGGATGTCGACATGTGGGAAGTGGACACAGCAGTCATTGTCGTGATGGCCAATGGCTTAATAGCCAAGAGCCTCGACCAACACATATGTAGGAGGCACGCGTTAGGCAGCTGGATCAAGGGCTTGATTCAGAAAGCAGTACTCCTGAACATAGCGCGTATTTTTCGGAGATTCCTCTCTCAGGAACCCTAACAATACATCCTGAAATACAGATTCTTTGGAAATTTTAACTTTACTTGTTATGTATTATGATATACCTATACCTACAGCTCACTGACATACTATATTACATAATATTCTACAACTTTCACACAACGCCATCTAGTCCCAAGCTAAGCAGAGCTTGTGTTATGGGTACTAGACGACTGATAAACATACTTATACATTTCTAAATACATACACATACATAAATTACACTCAGACACAGAACAAAATGATCGTGCTCATCACATAAACATTTGTCCTGGGTGGGAATCGAACCCTCGACCTCAGGCATAGCAGTCAGGGCTATTAACCACTAGAGCAACAGGCCAGTCAATAATATGACACGACCCGTTTACACTTAGGGGAGTGTCAACGGGAGCCTAAAAAAAGTGTCCCTAACCCTATTATAATTTTTACAGGGCAACATACAGAAACGGTGGAAACTATAGTAAAACCGAACTACCCTACGCCAGCAGCTGTAGGACCAAGCTTCGCGTGGCAGACGAAGAACGCCACCCTCTTCTGGATTTACTCGTGGCTGCTACAACTGATTCCAGGGTATATCGTTGATGGAGTTTGCTTGGTTCTGGGCAAGGAGAGAAGGTAATATCATCTTTTTATTCCACGATATTTATTTAAACTTTATGCAAGATAATGGTAAACACCGAGAGGCGACGCGACGCGACGCTGCGTGCACATTTTAATAAAGTGACTCAAAATAGAACTTCATTTACGAAACGAAAAGATACACATTTCATTGTGAAGCCTGCTCTACACTACTCGCGATGTTGCCTCGACGAAGTACCTACTCGTCGAAGTTGATCGAAGTCCGAAGTACCTAAGTATGTGACTACACACTCGTGCAACCTCGCGAGGAGCTCAGTGACGCCTGGTGTTTGCAACTTCGGGACACTTCGAGTCCTTCGTCTCGGGCGCAAAAACCGACAACGACTGGAAGTCGCCCAATGCGAGCCCAGGTTGCACGAAGCGAAGCGAAGTGCCCCTCTACACTATCGTATTCGCTTAACTTCGACCAACTTCGCGAGTAGTGTAGAGCAGGCTTGAGAAATTAGAATACTGTACGTTGCTTCATGCATCGCTGCGTCTCGTGACACCACGCGGCGTCTCGCTGCGTAGCGGAAATGTTTTTACATTCGCGACGTTCGTGTTGCCGGCGATTTTACTATGCGCCTCGCAACGTTGCGATGCGTCTCGCGGCGGCACGCGGCCCAGCGTGAAATCACTGGCCTCTTCCTGCATCGTCACGTCGCGTCGCGTCTCGGTGTGAACTGAACCTAAGGCTTTCGTTTCTGGCGACTGCGGAACAAACAAAAGCCCGAAAAAAGGCTGACAGTCTCATATTTCTATTTTCTACTTTCAGATTCGCAAAACTATACACAAAAATGTACAAGATGTCGACTGCTTTATCGTATTTCACCGTCAACGACTGGAATTTTGTCGACGAGAATACTGCAAACCTATACAATAGCCTGTCAAGTATTGATAAAGAAATATTTGATTTCGATGTGACCAAAATAGACTGGCAGGAGTATGTTACAGTTTGGTGTTTAGGACTAAGGAAATATATAATCAAAGATGGCTTAAAAGGCTCGGTGTACGCCAGAAAAAAACAAAACGTTTTTAAAATTTTGTTTATTGTCATCTTGATTGTATATTTATTTTTGTTGTATAAAGTATTAAGTTTTGCTGTTGCTAGTTTATTGTTATTATTAAGGATTTTTGTTTAATTATATTATGTGTTTTGTTATTTTTAGTCGTGTTTTTTTTGCTATGTATACTTGTTATTTTTCTTTTCCCGCTCTTTGGCGGAGCGGGAGAGCGTGTTAGACTTTCACAGACTAACCCAGCCCCGTTCCTTGCCCCTGGTCCAACTTCCATACAAAGATTGGCAATGTCCTTTGGCAGAAGGTTCGTTAGGTGCCCTAGTTGTCCTACTAATATTATAAATGTGTAAGTTTGTGAGAATGGATGTGTGGATGTTCGTTAGGTACTCTTTCACACAAAACGGCTAGACCGATTTGGTTGAAATTTGGCAATCTACATACCAAATTTCGGTCTAGCCGTTTTGTTTTTAGGTTATACCCTGGATTAACATAGACTACTTTTTATCCCGGTCAATAGGAAAAAAAATGAAACGTAATCTTATTTATTCTTCGATTTTGTTATTTTTGCTATAGGCTGCTTTTTATCAACACACCACGCGGGCAAAGCCGCGGGCGAAAGCTAGTTGAGATTTAAACGTGGGCAAACCAGGTTGACTCCAGGTCAGCTACTTAAAATCTAGTAATTTTTGTATCAGTGTTGTTGATACAGACATTTAGCGACTGACTTCGGCTAAAATTGGGAATAAGCAGTGCTTCGCTAGATTCCCTAGTCTTTGAGATCCTAATGCAGGCAAGCCACCTACTCTTACATCATCATCATTTCAGTGAAAGACGTCCACAGCTGGACATAGGCCTCCCCCAAGTGACGCTACAACAACGGGTTCTGTGGGATTTCATCCGATTCCCGCGACCCTCACTAAGTCAGTGTGCGTGTGGTGTGAGGGCCCGTTTTTCAAAACTCTTTAAAACTATGCTAAAGATTTAGTGTGTGTTTCAAAAGAAATGTGCGAGTTGGAATCAGAATTTGTGACGGTCAAATAAGCGAGTTATGGACTGTTTAGTTGGGCCCTCAATCCACACATAGAGGATTGAGGGTCCAGCTGTACCGGCTAAACTATGAACACTAGAGAAAAACTTTTTATGCCAAAATCTAAGGTAACGCCAAACAAAATTTGTGAAAACGAGATATTATCGCAAAAACCTCTCCTACTTGAGATATCCTTGTTCAAAATGGGCCCTCAAATGTCATTGACGTAAATGTTTACTACGCAAATAAAATGCAAGTCATCAACTTACAGCTGCTATTTGAAATCCTATACGCTTCTAGATAATTTGTGAGAATTTGTGAAAGCAAGAACAGGTCATATTTTCTTGTTGTTTAAAAGTTATGACCTAAACCAAAATTCGGACCCTCAATCCTCCACTTTTTCACGTTTTCGTTATATTACGCTTCACATATGAGAGATAGACAAACACAAAAAGGTCACTTTTTGTGTAAAAATTTGTGAAACAAACTGGGCACCAGAACGAAATAAAAAGACACTTCTTTATTATACAAAAAAAACAACTTTTAATAATATTCCTCAAAATTCGGGAATAGGGTGACCACAATTTCTTTGACATGGTGTCATTTTACATACAAGATGGCGCCGACAATACGACAATAATATAAACTTCGTATTCCTCATAATGTGTATTTATTTATTTTATAATTTATGTACACACAAAAATTAATAAGGAAACATTATAATATAAAAATATGTACAAAGGTACTGCTTATTTCTAAAAGAAATTTCTGCCAGCAGACCTGTGAAAGAGAGATTATGTGAGATGTAGACAAGATAGTGTGCAAGAAAAAGAAAAGGAAAGTTTATGGAAAGTTAAATTAATAAATACATACACAGGGTGTCCCAAAACTCAACGATAATCAGGGACCGGATGAAAGGCCAAGCTATACCAGTTCTGGGAAAAATAAAAAATAAAATCCATATCACTCAGTTCAGCGATAATAGACATTTTAAAAAAAAAAGTTGAAATTCGACACCCTTGGTCGCATTTTCAAGGATTGTGATCACCAATGTCACAATTTCGCTGTGTTTTTTTTAATTTCGTAATCTTCATTAACGATGCTATTAATCGCAAGTACAAACTATTGCAAAAAACGTTGTTAATTTAATAAAATAAGTTAAGTTTTAGTGAGTCATGGTTCACAAAAATATTATTCGTTAACTTTAACACTTCATATTGAAAAAAAATTGTACTACACTACCCTTGGCAAGTCATTTCAAAAGATGGCGCATTTAATCAAGATTTCAAAATGGTGCAACACTTGCCACTTTTCTTGCCATTAAAAAGATTATTTCTATTATTTTTTTCAAATTGAGCTCAATTTTGATCAACTCAACATTAGGAATTTTTGTTTCTAAAAGGAGATTGACAGGTTGTAGACCAAGTGCATTTTGTTCCTCAGCCCAATACTAACTAACTCTGCAAAATCTGCTCCAGGAGTCAAGAGAAAAAAAGAGTTTTTCCAACCTAACCTAACCTAAGTTAGAAATCTTTTTAAAGAATTTTGACCAAGTGCTGCTCAGAATGAACACATTAGTGCATTTTATTTCTCAGGCCAATACTAATCAGCAAACCGATGGCGCTTTAAAATCTGCTCTAGGAGTAAAAAGAAAAAAAGAGTTTTTCCAACCTAACCTAACCTAAGTTAGAAATTGTTTTAAGGAATTTTAACCAAATGCTGCCCAGAATGAACACCAAGTGCATTTTGTTCTTCAGGCCAATACTAATAAGCACCCGAAGCGCTTTGAAATCTGCTCCAAGAGTCAAGAAAAAAAAAGTCTTTTTCCAACCTAACGTAACCTAAGTTAGAAATCTTTTTGAAGAAGTTTGACCAAGTGCTGCCCCAGAATGAACACCTAGTGCATTTTGTTCCTCAGGTCAATACTAAGAAGCAAACCGAAGCGCTTTGAAATCTGCTCCAGGAATCAAGAAAAAAAAACTTTTTCCAACCTAACCTAACCTAAGTTAGAAATCTTTTTGAAGAAGTTTCACCAAGTGCTGCCCAGAATGAACACCTAGTGCATTTTGTTCCTCAGGTCAATACTAAGAAGTAAACCGAAGCGCTTTGAAATCTGCTCCAGGAATCAAGAAAAAAAAACTTTTTCCAACCTAACCTAACCTAAGTTAGAAATCTTTTTGAAGAAGTTTCACCAAGTGCTGCCCAGAATGAACACCTAGTGCATTTTGTTCCTCAGGTCAATACTAAGAAGTAAACCGAAGCGCTTTGAAATCTGCTCCAGGAATCAAGAAAAAAAATACTTTTTCCAACCTAACCTAACCTAAGTTAGAAATCTTTTTAAGGAATTTTGACAATGTGCTGCCTAGAATGAACACCAAGTGCATTTTGTTCTTCAGGCCAATACTAATAAGCACCCGAAGCTACAAAATGCTTTAGGTGTTCATTCTGGGTAGCACTTGGTCAAACTTCCTAAAAAAGGATTTCTAATTGGCATCAGGAACCAAATACACTAGATATTCATTCTGGGCAGCACTTGATCTAACTTCTTCAAAAAGATTTCTAACTTAGGTTAGGTTAGGTTAGGTTGGAAAAACTCTTTTTCTCTTGACTCCTGGAGCAGATTTTGAAGCGCTTTGGTTTGCTGTTTAGTATTGGTCTGAGGTATGAAATGCAATAGATCTTCATTTTAGGCAGCACTTGGTCAAAATTCCTTAAAACAATTTCTAACTTAGGTTAGGTTAGGTTAGGTTAGGTTGGAAAAAGTCTTTTTTTTCTTGACTCCTTGAGCAGATTTCAAAGCGCTTCGGTTTGCTTCTTAGTATTGACCTGAGGAACAAAATGCACTAGGTGTTCATTCTGGGCAGCACTTGGTCAAAGTTCTTCAAAAAGATTTCTAACTTAGGCTAGGTTGGAAAAAGTCTTTTTTTTCTTGACTCTTGGAGTAGATTTCAAAGCGCTTCGGGTGCTTATTAGTATTGGCCTGAAGAACAAAATGCACTTGGTGTTCATTCTGGGCAGAAACAATTTCTAACTTAGGTTAGGTTAGGTTGGAAAAACTCTTTTTTTTTCTTTTTACTCCTGGAGCAGATTTTAAAGCGCCTTCGGTTTGCTGATTAGTATTGGCCTGAGAAATAAAATGCGCTAATGTGTTCATTCTATCCTAACCTAAGTTAGAAATCAAAGCATTTGGTCAAAATTCCTTAAAAAGATTTCTAACTAAGGTTAGGTTAGGTTGGAAAAAGTCTTTTTTTCTCTTGACTCCTGGAGCAGATTTCGTAGCGCTACGGTTTACTGATTAGTATTGGTCTGAGGTATGAAATGTACTAGATGTAGTATCTCATTCTGGGCAGCACTTGGTCAAACTTCCTTAAAACGATTTCTAACTTAGGTTAGGTTAGGTTGGAAAAACTCTTTTTTTCTCTTGACTCCTGGAGCAGATTTTGCAGAGTTAGTTAGTATTGGGCTGAGGAACAAAATGCACTTGGTCTACAACCTGTCAATCTCCTTTTAGAAACAAAAATTCCTAATGTTGAGTTGATCAAAATTGAGCTCAATTTGAAAAAAAATAAGAAATAATCTTTTTAATGGCAAGAAAAGTGGCAAGTGTTGCACCATTTTGAAATCTTGATTAAATGCGCCATCTTTTGAAATGACTTGCCAAGGGTAGTGTAGTACAATTTTTTTTCAATATGAAGTGTTAAAGTTAACGAATAATATTTTTGTGAACCATGACTCACTAAAACTTAACTTATTTTATTAAATTAACAACGTTTTTTGCAATATTTTGTACTTGCGATTAATAGCATCGTTAATGAAGATTACGAAATTAAAAAAAACACAGCGAAATTGTGACATTGGTGATCACAATCCTTGAAAATGCGACCAAGGGTGTCGAATTTCAACTTTTTTTTTTTAAATGTCTATTATCGCTGAACTGAGTGATATGGATTTTATTTTTTATTTTTCCCAGAACTGGTATAGCTTGGCCTTTCATCCGGTCCCTGATTATCGTTGAGTTTTGGGACACCCTGTATATGTATTTATTAATTTAACTTTCCATAAACTTTCCTTTTCTTTTTCTTGCACACTATCTTGTCTACATCTCACATAATCTCTCTTTCACAGGTCTGCTGGCAGAAATTTCTTTTAGAAATAAGCAGTACCTTTGTACATATTTTTATATTATAATGTTTCCTTATTAATTTTTGTGTGTACATAAATTATAAAATAAATAAATACACATTATGAGGAATACGAAGTTTATATTATTGTCGTATTGTCGGCGCCATCTTGTATGTAAAATGACACCATGTCAAAGAAATTGTGGTCACCCTATTCCCGAATTTTGAGGAATATTATTAAAAGTTGTTTTTTTTGTATAATAAAGTGTCTTTTTATTTCGTTCTGGTGCCCAGTTTGTTTCACAAATTTTTACACAAAAAGTGACCTTTTTGTGTTTGTCTATCTCTCATATGTGAAGCGTAATATAACGAAAACGTGAAAAAGTGGAGGATTGAGGGTCCGAATTTTGGTTTAGGTCATAACTTTTAAACAACAAGAAAATATGACCTGTTCTTGCTTTCACAAATTCTCACAAATTATCTAGAAGCGTATAGGATTTCAAATAGCAGCTGTAAGTTGATGACTTGCATTTTATTTGCGTAGTAAACATTTACGTCAATGACATTTGAGGGCCCATTTTGAACAAGGATATCTCAAGTAGGAGAGGTTTTTGCGATAATATCTCGTTTTCACAAATTTTGTTTGGCGTTACCTTAGATTTTGGCATAAAAAGTTTTTCTCTAGTGTTCATAGTTTAGCCGGTACAGCTGGACCCTCAATCCTCTATGTGTGGATTGAGGGCCCAACTAAACAGTCCATAACTCGCTTATTTGACCGTCACAAATTCTGATTCCAACTCGCACATTTCTTTTGAAACACACACTAAATCTTTAGCATAGTTTTAAAGAGTTTTGAAAAACGGGCCCTCACACCACACGCACACACTAAGTCATCAGTCCACCTTGTGCGAAACCATTCCTCCGTTTCCTTCCTTTTGAATCATTAACAAACTGCCGTCTTGTCAAAATTAAAATCCATGATCGTGGCTACGCCTACGAGGAGCCCGTGGCTAGATAATAACAGCCGCATAGGTCGATCTTCAAGGTTAATCAACGCTTGCCAAGGTTGGTCTGTGGATGGGTGACCATCTTACATAACGAGTTTCCTCCGTGCCTCGGAAAGCACGTAGATCCCGGCTGTAAATCTGACTCCAGTCTTGCCATGAAGTACCGTGTTACCCCAGTTAATGGGTTGTGGAGGTCTGGTAGGCAGCCGCTCCTCGTAAAATACTGGTTCAGCTAAATCCGGCTTGACTGGAAGCCGACCCCAATATAGTTGGGAAAAAGGCTAGGTAGATGATGATGAAAGTTATTTTGAATCTTATTTCAATGACTTTAGAGTTCATGTTACTTTATTTTGATACCACGATGCTGCGACGTGCCGCGGGATGCTATAGCATGACGCGGCATGCTGTGGCATGACACAGCATGCTAAACCACAACCTGCCATGCCACGGCATGCAGCGGGATACCGCAGCACAATCTGCTGTGCTATGCTATGCCATGCCGGCAGTGGGCCCCGGCCTTTATATCGCGTTCAGCGGACGTTAATCATGTGCAGACGCGACGTCAACGTCGCGTTTGCGCAACGTTGACGCTGCGCAGACGTTCGAGTGACGCCGCCGTTCGTAAAACGCCAGTGGGATAGCGGCCTAAGTCCGCCTCTGTACTTTTGTGTACATAAAGTATAAATAAATGAATGAATAAGTAAAATAAAACAAAAAAAATACGTTACATACTTTATATTTATACGAACACCAAAACCTTTTTACAACTATCGCAATTTTAACTTAACATAAATCAGAAAATATACAAAATGCCAACTTTCGAGTGGCAACACGGACATCAAACAATTTTTTAAATGGCAACATTTTAGATGTTCTAAATAGGAACCCAGTACATTTATGGCAAGCCCCTATGCCGTTTAATAAATGTACTGGGTAAATTGGTTTAACAGTAACCCTGAGGTATTTTGTCCTCAAATACATAAGGGGGCAAAATGTCCCCTAATATGTCGAGTTCGGGGTCTCACATACGGCCACTTTATGAAGCGATGCAGTAGCGCGACTGACGCACGTTCGCATCGATACAGTCGCGATGCAAACGCGATACAGTAGCACAAAAAGATTTTGTATGTAGATTATTTTTGTTTTTCATACATGCGCCACCCTCCCTTCGTCCTCTCCCCGCTGTCGTCTGACACGGTCGCGCGTTTGCTGCGCTACAGTCGCGATGCAGTAGCGCGTTTCAAAGTCGCCATAGACGAGACCCCTAACACTCAAGCTACATTTGCCAAGTGTCCCCCAAATATTTTACAACGCAATCACGTGACGCGAGACGTGTCCGACAATGTGGGCGACAAGTTGTCGGACACTTTGGGGGACATTTTGTACCCAAGTGCAAGTATTCAACTAATTTTCAAATTGAAAAATACTTTCTTAAATTTCAATTTCAGGATCATTTACGTCAATACAATTACACATCAAGAATTTTTGACATTTTCGTAAAATAAAATCTAAATTTTTAAAGGTAAATTGCGAGTAAACATACATATCCTTATATTATACTTGACTAACAATAATTTGATGTGAAAACAAACATATAATCAACAACAGACCTATCTGGTTGTTATTAAATTTAATAGTAAATAGTACAAAATATACAATATGTTTAAATTTTTTGTTGAAAATTATGACAATTTTTTTTCCAACAAAGTTATACACTGTGTGTCCGACAATGACGCACAAACGAATACCTAAATCCACTACATGATTCTGGACACTGCAATGGAGGAATTTTTCATCAGCTTCTTCCCCTTTTTAAATACAACATGTAACATGATTAACGCACATCCTCTTGGAGGGTCATTGTACTCATCATTATCAACAACTTTTAGTATGTAAATAATCAGCTGTTCCCTACATTTATGTTCGATGTGAACTGTATGGAACAGCTGATTAATTTTTTCTCGATTTCAGGTTTGGTCCCATACTAAAAGTTAACCCCCCAAGAGGATGTGCGTTAATTATGTTACATGTTGTATAAATTATATAAAATCATTATTCTAACTTTAATTAATTACTTTTAAAATTAAAAATGTCATTTGGATTGATTAGAATAACGATTTTATAAAAAGCCGACGAAACTCCGTGTCAGACACCGTTTGTGCGTCGATATCTAACACTAACAAAATTATATAGGTAAAATTTATTCCCCATTTGTTTATTTTTTTCTCGAATGTTAGCCTCGTGGTGGATTATGGCCCATTCCCTCTCCTAGAGAGGAGGCCTGAGTCCCGACTGTGAGAACATTTTAAGGCTGATTGTAAACCCAATAGTCTTTTAAAAAAGTAACCGCCGGTTCTTCTCAATAGGAAACGACCAATTTGGAACCGTGCACTAGTTTTTAACGTTTTATAAGTGCCCATGTAGGCCTATGTAAAATAAAATAATTTTGAATTTTGATTATGCTAAATTTATGAGCAGTATACTTGCAACTAGTGTGGCGATACTTGTTGCTAAGGTCCACTGTCTAAGGATGCATAGCTTCATAGTACAGTACGGCCGTTATAAGTTGGCGAGTCTGAAGTTAGGCTCTGCGAATTTTGGCGCTTGAAAACTCGTACAAAAATAAAGGATTTAAAAAAAAAATGCCAAAAACAGTTTTGAATAGTAATAACAACTGCAAATTGCATTTATTTATTTTTTACTTTTATTTTTGTACGAGTTTTCAAGCGCAACTTCAGGCTCGCCAACTTATAACGACCGTACTGTATTTGTGTACGTTACGTGAAGCGCGCATACAAAACTATGAAACTGTGTAGACGAAGCGGCAACGTTGTGCCGTCGTGTCGTTACAACTCAACATACAATTTTAGAAGGACGTGTCCGACACACAGTTACGAGTGTCGGACACGAATGTTTTGTGAAATACGGACAGAAAAACTGTACTTGTACTATATATTGAGTATTCAGTGATGTATATAGCGGGAACTACATTAGTCTGACACACACGTGGGCCACGCCTGATTTGTTTGTAGAACGACGTCACGTGGCGTGGCTCTAAAGGTATGATTCCGAACTCGGCAACAAGCAGCAGTGCTGTTGCCGCAGTGCTGCCACTAAGGTGCTGCCTGCCGCGCTGATTCCGAGCAAGGCGGCAGTGTCGCTCTGATTCTCTTCTGAATCTGAGAAATTCATCCTTTTCTACTCTTGTTGCGGCGGCAGACGCATCACTACTGGTCTATCGCGGCGGTAGGGCGACACTAACGTGCAGCAGTGCTGCCGCTACATTGCTGCCTAGCTCGCAATGCAATCTATATATTATAGAGAGGTAAGTTTGTATGTAGGGGGTAATGTCTGGAACTACTAGTCCGATTTGAAAAATTCTTTCAGTGTTAGATAGCCCATTTATCGAGGAATGCTATAGGCTATATACCATCACGCTACGACCCACGGGAGCGGAGCAGTAACGAAAAATACGGGTGAAACCGCAGGGGACAGCTAGTCTCATATAAGCTTATAGAGATTGTATGGGGAGCAGTAGTGCCGCGACAACACTGCTGTTTGTTGCCGAGTTCGGAATCATACCTTTATGTAGCTCTACGCGTCTAGTTGCCATATACAATGTATGGAGACCGACGCGTCCAGATCGGCGTACGTGGCCCACGAGTGCGCTATGTAGTCCTACCTTAACTTTTCAGCCATTTAAGAGTTTAAATAAATTGATTTCGAAAACGCCTTGAAATTTGATATAAAAATAATAATTATCTATACATATTTGTCATTTTATTTTATGTATGTATAATATAAATGCTTTTATAGCAAATAAAAGTTACAATTCGATATTATCAGGCCACAAGTTGGTCTTATAAAAAAAGGCAAGATTTAAATAAATAAAGCTCTAAATGAAATCTTTTTACATAATTATACAAAGTCTTTTTGTATAATAATATATGCTATAATCTTATATACATTTTAGGAAGTTATATGAACGAAATAATTACGGACTAACAGTGCGAAAAATTAGTATTTATTGGTATTTTATTTTATTGAATTTTTCAATGTTTTATTAATATTATAATGAAAGTTTTAATTTTTTCTTGTTTGTATGTTACGATTAAACTCAAAAACGACTTCAAAATTCTTTCACCATTAGAAAGCTACATCTTTATAGTAAACATAGGCTATTTATTTTCTACTTTCATGCGAGCGAAGCCGCTGGGAACAGCTAGTCACATTATAATGTTTAGTCTGTATGTTTGTTAATAAACTAAGATCCAATGGCTGAACAGATTTGGATAAAATTTTGAATAAAGGTAAACTATGACCTGAATTACTGACTTCAATATTTAGAAATAGGGTATAAAGTCCCGGAAAAATTCGTTGAGAAGGGAGGAGTCTGGTCCAGGCAACTGCCCGACAGACGTAATAGAAACTTTTTATCTTTAGGGACATTTATGGTAGTAATATATAGTATTGTAAATAACCCTTTTCTATGAGTAACCATGGAATTTCTTGCCAGTTCTTCTCCATAGGAAACAACCAGTTGGAACCTTACACTAGCTTCTGACATTTTTGATTTTGAATATCCTAGAAGTAGCTTACTCATGAAAAAATTTCAGGAAAAATTCTGTTGAAAAATTCAATAAAAATAAAATTAAACAGTGAATCTAAGAGTAAGGGGAAAGTACTTAAATATAATGTCTTGGTAAGTCTAGAGTTAGTACCATAGAGTTACATTTCGGTACTTTTAGCTATGTACAGATATTATTCAGTCTCTTTTTTCATGATTTAAATAGGCACATTGACAGTTTTCTGAGTAAAGATATTGGGTAATATAATAGGGTACCTGTTACGTGAGAATTAGCTGTGGGTAGTCATGCGATGAGCAATTTGCCGCAGTTTCAAACTTTGAATAAGATTTAATGTAAGTATATTTTATGTATTTATATTCTAACGTTAAGCCGTAGGTCCCGGCTGTCATTTGTAGATCTTTGGCAGTCGTTACGGATAGTCAGAAACCAGTAAATCTGACTCCAGTCTTGCCATGAAGTACCGTGTTACCCCAGTTAATGGGTTGTGGAGGTCTGGTAGGCAGCCGCTCCTCGTAAAATACAGGTATTCAACTAAATCCGGCTTAACTGGAAGCCGACTCCAATATAGTTGGGAAAAGGCTTGGCAGATGAGATGATGATGATGATTTGAACCCTTGTTTTCTTACAAATCTCTATAGGACACGACCTATTGGAACAGTGCGTTAGCTTCTGACGTTTTAAAGTGCCCACGTAGGCATATTTGAAATATTTCCGAGTTTTGACTCTCATGTGAGACATATACAGGCTATAATATATATTATGTATATTATGTTTTTATCCTGGCTTTACCCCAGTTGTCGATAAAACATAATTTAAGCAGGTGAAGCCCGCCATAGCCAGACACGCTCCGAAATACTTAAACTATAGATTTATTACTCTGTTAATTTAGGCCAAGACTTAGAACCAGTCTTACCTAGGTTAGACCGCAAAATGCTAGATTTTGGAATGTTTTTTTAAAATTATTTAAACTAGTGCTTGACTGCGATCCCACCTGATGGTAAGCAGTGATGCAATCGTAGATGGTGAGACGCACTAGTTTATTAAGAGCCTATTCACTCTAGCCTTGAAGAATTTGGCTTCAGACTGGCATATTTTATACTAGCCGTACTTAATTTTGCGCGGGTGTTACAAATAATTGAAATTGTCGGTATTTATCTACTACAAAATCCATTTATATTAATTGAAATCAGTTTACTAAGCGTGTCCTGGTATTAAATAGTTTATTTTTGTGAATTTACTTTATTTTCTTTGCAATTTCACCCTTAAGGTGAAAGCGTCAGGGTACAAATACAAATTTTCTTACGTTTCACTGTTACCGTAGTTTCATAAAAACCACACAACCCATTTTTTTTCAGGTACTTAAAAAAAAAATATTACCCAACATCATACTCCTTACAGACGGAAGAAACAAAATTCAGCCCTGTCAAGTATCCAAAACGACTTGCTTAAAGTCCGACTTCAAAACGACTTTATCACTGCTAGGAATAATATCAGCGACTTTATCGTTACTAGAACTTTTCTTTGACTCTGTATCGACATTATTTTCAAATACATCACCATTTACTAAACCTTTCGATTCACCGTTCACATCTTCTTTACCAACTTGGTCTTCAGAAGACACTAAGACATCTTCTTTCTCCTTCTGTGCAGTTCTTGCATCCTCTTCCTCCTTCTGTGCAGTTCTTGCATCCTCTTCTTCCCTTCTGAGCTGGTCCTGTGCCGCCCGTTCCTTCTTCTCGGCTAGTTCTTGTCTCTTCTGCGCGTTCCACCAAGGCATGAACCGCTGGAACATGACCCTGGATCTGTGTTGGGGTTTGAGGACCCAGGAGACGGCTACGTCCACGTCTGCAATTCTGGAAAGTGAGGAGTTATAGTGAGTATGGTTGAGTTGGGAATTGAGAGCAGTGGGTAGGTCACGGGTTCAGAGTGTTCAAACCCAGTCAGACGCATTACTTAGTGTTGTTTTTTTTTAACATTGATAGGCTCGCGCTTGACCACCTCTTACCTGATGGTAAGCGATCATGTGGTCGACGATGGAGCACGCTTGCCTAGAAGTAACCTATTCACTCTTCGACTTAAAGACCCCTAGGTTGTAGCTATCAGGAAACACAGACCCCGGCAGGGAATTCCACTCTTTAGCTGTGCGCATAATAAATGTACTCCCAAAACGCTTTGTACGTATGGGTGGGATGTTCATCATGTACCTGTGGCGCATTGACGTACGTCTAATGGTCGTCTTGTAGGACATAAAAAAAATTGTGAAGTGTCAAGACATGATTCTCCTACTAGTTAGTAATACCACATACAAATTTTTTAGATTTAACCTCTTTTTCTCAGGTCGCGCTTTTATTAGACGGACTAAAGTAGTCAAGCGCAAGCTTATCAATGGTAAAATAGCCACATACCTTCTCTTGAACCTGTCCCGATCGATGGCATATCTCTCCCAGTGTCCGGCCCTCGCCTGCCTGGCTGCGAAGGACCAGACCCGCATCACGTGCACCTTGGGAGGCTGCTCCGAGAAGTGGACCTGGAAACCAGATGGTGTACACGTTAGATCTAGGTGGATTTGAACATGAACTTAGCCTAATCAAACGGTCTTTATCTATGCGTAGGACAGGCCTTATAGCATTCCCACAGCTTCCTCTCCTGAGGAACCCCAGCTGTGGGAACATTAAATATAGATGTATTTATAAACATAAAATGTAGCGGAGACGAGAATGTTGTGATGGATGTGTGGTGTGACGAGAATAATGAGTATATTAGAGGAAGTTTGAAAGTGGCGAAAGTGACAGAAAAGTTGAAAGGAAATCGTTTGTCTTGGTATGGTCATGTGAAGAAGAGGGATGAAACGCATGTTACTAAAACAGTTCTGAATTTACATGTAGAGGGATGGAGAGGGAGAGGGAGGCCAAAGAAAAGATGGATAGATTGTGTAAGGACCGCTATGAAAGAAAAGGAAGTTAGTGTGACGGACGACAGGACAGAATGGAAGAACACATGTGCGCCGACCCCAAGTAATATGGGATAAGGGCAGGAAGAAGAAGTATTTATAAATATAAAATGTAGTAAAAAGTGTTCTTTTCATAAAAGAAGTTCCAACGTTTTAAAGGACAAGCAATAACAATCAATCAGAATGACTTCTCCCTCTCTTGGGGGGAGTGGGAGGTCGTTTCAGACTTTTACTGACTGAAACTCAATCCTTTGTTCCTTATAGTCTGTTTTCAAGACTTATTATAAGAACTAACAAAATAGTTTGGTACATTGTATTTAAAACTTCATGAATCAGTCGAAAGACCTCCAATGCTAACCGTAGGCGGATTTCAGCGATTTCCGACATCTTTTTCTGGTCTCACACAGGTTAAGTTTCATATGAATCTAATAATATTATCTATATAATATTTCATTTAGGTATACTGTATCACTACGTACTATATAACAAAGTCGCGCTTTCTCTGTCCCTATATCCTTATGTATGCTCAAATCTTTAAAACTACGCAACGGATTTTGATGCGGTTTTTTTAATAGATAAAGTGATTCAAGAGGAAGGTTTGTATGTAGGTATGTATAATACATGCATAATATAGTAGAGTATCACTGATAAATTTTCTCCCGTGCGAAGCCGGGGCGGGTCGCTAGTCTATACTAATATAATAAAGAGGCAAAGTTTGTTTTTTTGTTTGTATGAGGTAATCTGCGGAAGTACTGGTCCGATTACTAAAATTTTTTCACCAATAGAAAGCTGCTGTATTCCTGAGTGACATAGGCTATATTTTATGTACGCGGGCGAAGCTGCAGGCTAAAGCTAGTGTATTATAAATTTGAAGTGGATGGTCTATGATCCAGGGGAACTATATAGATAGATAGATAGAACAGAGGATTTTTCAAAATTCAGCCCTTAAAGAGATGACCCAAAGAATGTACAGAGAAGCCCATATTCACGCGGGCAACGCTGCTGGCACAAGCTAATTAGAAATAAACGCTTCGACGAGAACTCCCTACCACTTGTTTTCAATGACGATATTTGACCAATTTAAAACATGTGTCTCACGCAAATCCATTAAGAACACTATATCTACCTCGCGTAGAATAATTGGCCACCATTCAAAAACATTTAGGAGTCATGAAAACGTTTCACAGTCCGTTAGGAACGAGAGCACGGACATTCATGTCTTGACATACTAACCGACATAGAATGTCAGTACTCCTGTGAGGTCGCTGGCATTATCACCTAAAAGATATTTAGGGTCAGCTCACACCGAGACGCGACGCTGCATGCACATTTTAATAGACCGACTCAAATTAGAACTTTTTTTACTACAAGAAAAGATACACATTTCATTGTGAGAATTTAGAATACGTTGCTTCATGCGTCTCGTGATGCCGCGCGGCGTCTCGCTGCGCAGCGGAACGCTTTTACATTCGCGACTGTCGTGTTGCCAACGATTTTACTATGCGCCGCAGTGTTGCGATGCGTCTCGCGGCGGCGCGCGGCGCAGCGCGAAATCACTGGCCAATCCTGCATCATTTCGTCGCGTCGCGTCTCGGTGTGAACTGACCCTTATTGTCTGCATGTAGGCCTTGTAGTATACACAAGACATTTGTCTAGCAGGCAAGCGACGGAAATGTGACAGCAATTTGTCAGTCACAAAACTTGAATGACTGGGCAAAAACTATGTCACGTCACGTCAGTTTTGTGATGAAAGAAATGGTTTAGTTAACAAATATTTTGGACAATAGACTTCATTGATATTTTATACACATGACATGTCTGCCGCATGCCGATCGAGCGGTGGGCCGGTAAAACACAAGGTTGGTGCCCTGAAATCGGACGACGGGATCGCGGCAGACCAAGAAGGAGATGGCGGGACGACTTGGATATCTTGCTTAACAATTGGCAAGAAGTAGCTCAAAGCCGGGAACGATGGAAGAAACGGAGAGAAGCCGTTGCCCTATAAATGACTTCTCCCGCTCTGGGACGGAGCCCCAGGCGTATCAGACTTTTTCTGACTAAAACCCATTGCTTTGCCTTGCGGTTTTTCCTTTCAGCCCCAGCAGGCTACCCTGCTGGGCCCCTACAGTTTTGCTGACATCTCCTTGAGGCGCGTGGAACACTACGCGCTGTCAACGACTCAGAATCCGCCAGCCCACGCTTACATTGGAAATCGGGGGGTCAGAATCCCAGTAATGACAATGACGCTAAAAAAATACAAGTTACTAACACTCGTTGAGTCATTATCCACGGTCAGTTTAGTCACAAAAGAGATATTCTCAGAAGGTAATCTCATGTATGTACTTCACTTTTCACACCTACGCTCGCGCTGGGTAGGGCACAGCCCAAGCGCGCATGGTCCGAGACATCGTGTCTGTGAGCAGTGTCTATGTGTGCGTAGAGTAGGCGCCGGTCGCTCAGCCCGAGCACAGCCCAAGCGCGCATGGTCCGAGACATCGTGTCTGTGAGCGATGTCTATATGTGCGTAGAGTAAACGCCGGCAGCTCAGGCGGAGCACAGCCCAAGCGCGCATGGTCCGAGACGTGGTGTCTGTGTGCGTTGCTAGAGCGCGCGCAGTATGTAGATTACCTTCTGTACCTATCTCTATTGCGGTTCGGTGCCGGGTCTAACTCGTAAATAAACGTATGACGTCACATCCAAGCCTACGTCATCGAGTACCGTGAAATCTCCGCTAAGAATACACCGCCATGATCGTTCTAGCGTCATTGGCTCGGACATTCGTGGGATATCCCTATTAGGGCAGGTATGTGTCGAGTTTCACGTATCGGGAATACTCTGGGAAAGTCGGTATCTCCTTCCTTTTTATAGCAAATTACAGCATTTAACCTATCAATACCCGCAAACGAGACACAATAGTAAAACAATAACAGCGCAGTCTCATAGGACCGGTCGGGGATTCATGAATTAAAAAGAAAGAAGAGCTCGTGGCTAAACAATAACAGCCGCACGGGTCGATCTTCAAGGTTAAGCAACGCTTGCCAAGGTTGGTATAGGATGAGTGACCATCTTAACATACTGAGTTTCCTCCGTGCCTCGGAAAGCACGTAAAGCTGTTATTTGTAGATCTTTGGCAGTCGTTACGGATAGTCAGAAGACAGTAAATCTGAGTCCAGTCTTGCCATGAAGTACCGTGTTACCCCAGTTAATGGGTTGTGGAGGTCTGGTAGGCAGCCGCTTCTCGTAAAATACTGGTGTTCAGCTAAATCCGGCTTGACTGGAAGTCGACCCCAATATAGTTGGGAAAAGGCTAGGTAAATGATGATTAAAGTACGAGTAGGTTTTAGTCTCAAAGTGTCAAACTTTCAGACTAAAACCCACTTGTGTTCCTTCAGTTACGCTTTGTATTTCAAGGCCAGGGACATACGTAAACTTGTGTATTAAACATTGCAACATTTCACCCGCGTTCCGCCACGCTATTTTAATATAGAGGTCGACGGGCCTCCTAAAATAAAATACTGACAGAACTGTACTATAACAGTTAACCCATTCATTGAAATCTGTTTGTAACAACAATAACAAATGACGAAATGATGCGTCACAGCGTCATCACTTTAAATTGTGAGTCATCATTATTACGTACAGTCGGTGTTTCCAAAATGTATGCGCAATGTGATCTAACATCTATATTTGTAAATAAACACTCCAGCTTGTACTTAAGTCCTAGGGTTTGGCCTAAATGAGTCAGGACTAGGAAAGGCCAGGTCAACAGTTTTACCGCACATCATCATCATCATCATCATCATCGGACCACTAGATGTACGGCAATGCGCCCAGTGAACATCCCACCCATACGCACAAAGTGTTTTGGGAGTACATTTATTATGCGCACAGCTAAAGAGTGGAATTCCCTGCCGGGGTCTGTGTTTCCTGATAGCTACAACCTAGGGGTCTTTAAGTCAAGAGTGAATAGGTTGCTTCTAGGCAAGCGTGCTCCATCGTCGACCACATGATCGCTTACCATCAGGTGAGATGTGGTCAAGCGCGAGCCTATCAATAATAATAATAATAAAAAACATCTTTATCATCATTTCAGCCGAAGGACGTCTATTGTTGGCCCACCAGGGTCGAAGCCTTCTAACGCCCGTTTTCAATAAGCTATCTATCTACAGTTGCAGCTACTAAAGATAAACAAATCTATTCTTTTGCCCTTACTTGCTTTCCTACAACCTACCGACGGATAGCATTTCCTACCAAAAGTTGTAGATTGATGAGATAGAGTCTTACTGTTTATCAGGGATAGCTATCTATCTATGAACTGCGGTAGGTTATTGAGAACGGGCGTAAGGCTATGGGTTCTTTCTTTTCTTCTTATCTTTCAGTGCGTTGTGGCCACTCTAGAAGCTTTTTGGCCTCATCGTCCCACCAATCCCAGTCCCACAAGTCCCCCTCTCTGTTTTTAACGCCCGACGCAAAAACGACGGGGTGTTATAAGTTTGACGTGTCTGTGTGTGTAGATGTATATGTGTCTGTCTGTGGCATCGTAGCTCCCAGACGGATTTAATCGGATTTTAATGAGTTTTTTTTTGTTTGAATGGTATATCAGTCGAGAGTGTTCTTAGCTATGTTTGGTGGAAATCGGTTCAGGTTTTTAAGGTCATCAGGACCTGAGAGGTCGAGTAGTCGGGGGATTTTTAAATTTTGAATTTTTTGTATGGTGCTTTTTTCTCACCGATCGTCCCGAGTGCAGAGATAGTGTACCTGTACTTACGCACACACTTGTGCACTATCTCTTACGCAACTCGCTTTTATATTATCAATCGAGATTGGTTGGTGAAACCGATTTACTTCACCACTTTGAAAACCAGTCGTTGCTAGTCAGAGTCGGAAACTAGTTTTAAATCAATAATAATTTAATAGAGAAATAACTTGTTTTAATATCGAGACCTTGGCACTATCTGATATAAAGAGTTTTTGATATAGCGTGGTCAGGTTCATTTTCAGAGCTCGTGGCTAGATAATAACAGCCGCACGGGTCGATCTTCAAGATTAAGCAACGCTTGCAAAGGTTGGTCCGTGGATGGGTGACCATTTTAACATACTGAGTTTCCCTCGTGCCTCGGATAGCACGTTAAGCCGTAGGTCCCGGCTGTCATTTGTAGATCTTTGGCAGTCGTTACGGATAGTCAGAAGCCAGTAAATCTAACTCCAGTCTTGCCATGAAGTACCGGGTTACCCCAGTACTAGTTGGGAAAAAAGGCTAGGCAGATGATGACTGCAATTCAACGTGGTAATTCTGTCAGTCTTCTGGGGACATTTCCGGATGACGGGGATGAGAGGAGTACTTTTACGCCGGAACAGATTTCTTTTATCATCATCATCTGCCTAGCTTTTTCCCAACTGTATTGAGGTTGGCTTCCAGTCAAGCCGGATTTAGCTGAATACCAGTATTTTACGAGGAGCGGCTGCCTACCCGACCTCCACAACACATTAACTGGGGTAACACGGTACTTCATGGCAAGACCGGAGTCAGATTTATTGGCTTCTGACTATCCGTAACGACTGCCAAAGATCTACAAATGACAACCGGGACCCACGGCTTAACGTGCTTTCCGAGGCACGGAGGAAACTCGTTATGTTAAGATATTAACATATTTCTTTTATATTTATGTAAATATTGTACGATGTAAGCAGGATTTTAAACACAAAAGTTCATTAAAAAACGAAGTATTAACGTTCTGAAGGCTAGTGTCAGATTTGGACTATCACAGAGCATAAAACATGATTTTGGTTTCCGACCGTCCGCTGTAACCCATCCACGGACCGACCTCGGCAACCGTCGCTTAACTTCGACGAACGACACGTGCGCCAGTTATACCACGTTTTTAATCACGTGTAACTAAACATTGTAGTAGTCTACAAAAAGCCGAATTGTTGTGCTAAGACAAACCGCCAAAAGATTTAATTTAAACGATGATCGCGAGGCAAAAATAGCACCAGCTGTTCTATCATTCCGCACGATTTATCACGGTCAGCTATTACGAGAAGCGGACGTTTGGTATGGCGATAGTTACTTTCATCTCATAGGATGTAGACGGAATGAAAAGACCGGAGCTGTACCGGAAGACGAAGCATTGGAAGGCAATGAATTGATGACTTCGTAAAGGTAACTGGAATCCGATGTATGCCAGAAGCACAGGACACCTGAGGGAGTCCTCTGTCCAGAAGTGGACGTCTTTAGGAAGAAATGATGATGGTCAATAATAATGTGGAATCAATGAAACAGTCACGATGCAAGAGTGTCGTCTGCGATGGGGTGGCCACATCATGCGCCGCCCTAGGGAGTATGTTGGTCGGAGATGCATGGATATGGCTGTCCTTGGGGCTAGGTCCCGTGGTCGCCCTCGCAAGCGTTGGCTGGACGTCGTCAAGTCCGACATGAGAGCCAATGGCATTACTGGGAAGGATGTTGAAGATCGGGCCAAGTGGAGAAAGTTTAGTAGGAAGGCGGACCCTGGCCAGGATTAACGCCAGGTAGAAGAAGAAGAAGAATTAAACAGTCGTGATCTAGACAAAATGAAGTTTAGTTCTATTGTAGTATTGACTATCCCAGCGACGTTTACCGAGAAGGCTGACTCGATACATTTGCTGGACAAATAATACAAAAACATTAGAACGCATTATATCCGCATTTCAAAAGGACACAAAGCACAAACCTTACAAAAAAAAAACCATTGCAACCCGAACTTTTTCGGGCCTTAACGTTTGAATCCCCAACCGGTCCTATGAGACCGCGCTGTTATTATTTTACTATTGTGTCTCGTTTCGCGGGTATCTGAGTAACTACCAATATAAAAAATGTTTGCTTAAAAATCAACTTTAAAAACTCAACATTAAAGTCGAAACTTGAGTTGCAAGCAATACATCCACAATACATTTTCGACTACCTACATTTTTCATCCCTGCAATTTCGGGCGATCCCGTGAGCATTCGGTTATCTCCGCTTGACAATCAAAAGAAGAAAGTATTTAAAAAAAAAATGTTTACTAAGAATTCAACTTTAAATACACGACACGTTTGAATCCCCAACCGGTCCTATGAGACCGCGCTGTTATTGTTTTACTATTGTGTCTCGTTTCGCGGGTATCTGAGTAATTAAAGTCAAAACTTGAGTAGACAGCGACAGATATGGATCTACAATAAATTTTCAACTACCTACATTTTGTTTCGGGCGTTCCCGTGAGCATTCGGCTATCTCCGCTTGACAATCAAAATGGCGGATTGTAGAATGTATTACTATGTACACAATGTATTGGAGTGACTCCAAGTTTCATGGCAAGGTTACGATCATTGTATTCTAGTTATGGATAGAAATACATTGGCACTTTCGATTGGGGCGCCGACATTTTTTTTATTGTTCTGTAGTCACGTTTTGTCGTCGGTCGTTTGAAAAATGATTTGGGTATCCTGCTGTGTTGATGACTTTGTATGGCAGTTGACAATTGTAGATCTTTGACAGGCGTTATGGATAGTCTGAAGCTAGTGAGGTAATATTTTTACGCCTAACGCGGAATCTATGATAGGCTTACGTTTGACCACAATCTCATCTGATGGTAAGCGATGATGTGGTCCTATTCACCCTTGTCTTAAAAACCCTAAGGTTGTAGCTGACGCAGCGTTGGCAGGTCTCCCACAAGGTGGACCGATGACCTGGTGAGGATCGCGAGAATCTGATGGATGCGAGGCAAACAAGACCGGTCATTGTTCCGACGCTTGGGGGAGACCTATTATGTCTAGCAGTGAACCTCTTTGAACTAAAATTATGCGTGTGTGAGGAATAGAGTGAAAGAAGATAGTAAATATGTTATCTTGAAACTTTCAATATACCTATCAAAAGTGAATGTTCTACCAACATTACAGATAACATTCAACGTTTTAAACAAAGGTAGTTCCCCATTCACACTGATTGACGACACAGTAAACAATACCGCTGGAACTTTAATGTATGATCTCATTAAAACAAACGAAGTGTCATTAGAGACTTGCCACAATGCACGTAGACGTTCCAAGGTATGCAGTTAAACCATTAAAAGTACGTTTCTTTAAGCGGTTTTTAATTAGGGCCTTAATGTTTATGACTGATATGGTCAGAAACATTAACCTCTAAGTTCTACTGTTTAAGACGCATAATTTTGATGGAGTCAAATGGTTGAAAAAACATAATTTCGTATTGAGTAACATTGATTCATAATACTAATTTAAATAAGAAAACTTCCATTTAATGTGGGATCCATTAAAATTAACCAATTTACCAAATTGTGATTAAAAACTTTTAAAAATCCTGTTTTTTATTTAAATCTGCCTAGGGTCGGGTAGTCGATGAAGCGTACTATCAATTTGGTTTACTGTCGATGTAGCATACTGTCGTTTTAGTGTACTTACAATGTAGCGCACCAGCGATTTAGGGTACTGTCGATGTGGCGTACCATCGATTTGGGGTACTGTATATACCCCATTAGCCCGTCGATGGAACGTTTTCGATACAGCGACCATCGATGTAGTGAGACCCGTACGTTGCTGCCACTTCATCGACAGTTTCAAAGTTTTGTTGTATGTAAGCTTTTAGCCAGTAAAAGTCTGTTACGGGGTCGCTCTACTATAAAGCAGGAGAAGCCCACCATTTTCCACCGCAAAAAAATGAGTAATTGCTCTTCAATCTAAACTCAAACAAAATTCCCAGTACAGTAAATTGCATCCTGAGAAATTTACAAAGAAATGATGCAACCGCAGGGCATTGAGCTATCCATTATGACTAACGATTCATCATCCACTGGAAGTGTAGCATCAGATATTACTCTTCAAGCTGCAGGTTTGCATCATATTGCCAGTCATTGCCGAGGTTGATCATAAGGCCGAAATGGGATAGTGGAGAGGCCATCATTCTTAAATAAATGTGCAGAACGGGCCAAGGTAACAGCTAACAACTGCTTATATGGTACTGCTTTACTAAATGCTTTTTTGTTTCATATGGCCTCTGCCTTTGGTTGTCATTCGCATATCTTAAACAGCTTTTCTTTTATAATGCAGGGCTCGCGTTAGACCACTATCTCACCTGATGGTAAGCGGTGATGTGATCGACGATGGAGCACGCTTGCCTAGAAGTAACCTATTCACTCTTGACTTAACGACCCTAATTTGCAGCTATCAGGAAACACAGACTCCGGCAGGGAATTCCACTCCTTAGACGTACGCACAATAAATATGTTCCCATAACGCTTTGTCGTATGGGTGGAATGTTCACTAGTAAACGATAGATAACCGACAGGATAGCAACTCGTTGGCAATGTTCAAGACTTACAAGCTGTTACAGGTAGTCAGACGCCTGAAAGTTTGTCAATCCAAGGAGTTGTGGCCATTATGACTAACGACTCATCGTCCACCGACAGACTAGATATTACTCTTCGCGTTGCAGTTTTACATCATTTCGCCAGTCATTGCCGAGGTTGATCAAAAGGCCGAAATGAGAATGTGGAAAGGCCATCATTATTGAACAGATGTGCAGAACAGGCTAAGGTGACAACTAACAACTTTTCTATGACGTAAAGTCATTGGTTGTCATTTAGCTTTGCTGTTTCGCCAAAAATCTACGAATAGCAATCTTGTAAAGAATGTTTTTTTTTTCAATCCGACCCAAGACACAAGGGATAGCTACCTGCAGGCCATAAAGGTATTTTTGTTCCGTGCCAACAAACAAATCGATGCTGCGGCCACCACGCCTCGTCTAAACAAAAAATAACAGTTCCCATCTGTTACCTGGCAATTGGCAGAACACAACAGTCCCTAGTCCCGAAGGGACGCCATATTTTTTGTACACCATTCTGGGGGCACAGTCGAGCAAAAAACCGGCACGGCCGTACCGTCCATTTACCGAAATATCATTTACCTAGCCCTTTCCCAACTATATTTGCGTCGGCTGCCAGTCAAGCCGGATTTAGCTGAATACCAGTATATTACGAGGAGCGGCTGCCTACCAGACCTCCACAACCCATTAACTGGGGTAACACGGAACTTCATGGCGAGACTGGAGTCAGATTTACTGGCTTCTGACTATCCGTAACGACTGCCAAAGATCTACAAATGACAGCCAGGACCTACGGCTTAACGTGCTTTCCAAGGCACGGAGGAAACTCGGTATGTTAAGATGGTCACCCATCCACAGACATGCGACATCCACCAATCCGCACTGGGCCCGCGTGGTGGAATACGGCCCATTCCCTCTCCTAGAGAGGTGGCCTGAATCCCAGCAGTGGGATCATTACAAGACATACTAATGTTTCTAACGTTGTCATTCAATAATTCTTTGTTCGACTAGTATGCATTTAACCATTGTTATCATCACTGTGTCGGAGTAGCTATTTCAAAACAATGAATGTTTTTTTTCTTTCTCTCTGCTTTGTAGATCTGGCCATTGTATCAATGTCGATAGGAACAGAAGAATAATAAAAAATTTGTGTTTATAAACGTTTAAGAGGCCTGCGGAGACCGCGCGCTATCTCGAGTTGAGACGAAATAAAACACGTTTTTGAGGTTGATGGAAGCAATCCAGATAGTTTAAACAATTCTTGGACACACCGACTGGAGTAAAGTCATCATCCGCACACTGACAGCTGCTTGCTGTGATAGCAATACAAACTATTGGAAATTTGGGAGAGGTTCCGTAATACCAAAAATGATGAATGAAAAATTAATGTATTTCCATTATTGTTTCGAGTATTTATAACTTGATAATAATATCTGTGTTCTTACGAAAAGATATTTTGATATATTGTTGTTTATAATATAGAAAAAACAAAATAAAAACATGACATTTTCGCTGTGAAAATGTGCAAATTTAAATTCGCTTAAATTTCGTTTGGGGTAAGTTTTTCAACAAAAAGACGATGTAGGAACCTAGATAATTATTGTCTGAATCCGAATAACATCATATTATGGTGTAAATATGCTTAAATTGCAAATGATTTTGGTATTACGTTTGTATGGATAATTCTAACGTCGCGCCCGCCTTAATGCCTGATTGATCATTGAAAATTCTGGTTTCCAGTTTTATACAAAACGAAGTTATCATCATCTACCTTGCGGCTTGGCAGGACATCCTGGTTTCCTCACGCTTGTAAGTTGGGGCAGTTACCACTGGGCCACAACTACAAGGATGACTTAATTTAGATGATATTTTACACACATTTATGGTTTTAGAACCAAAAACAACTGTCACTCGAAATAAGGTTCAGTTGAAAAGCAGCGTCAGGCAACTGCCATGTAGTTGTCTGGCATTTTTTGCTGAACTGGGCCTATTTGGCGCAGCCACAACACACACACTGTGCTAGTTATTCTTCTTTGTTTTATTGTTACTTTATTTTTTGATTCTGCATCGAGTGTGTCTATGTGTATGTGTCAAATAAATATTTTTCTTTCTTTCTTTCAATAGAGCATGACTGACTAACAAACATACAAACAAACAAACTTTCGCTTTTATCTAAAACACACACACACACATATGTATTTATCGGAGACGAGGATGCTACTACTCATGACGTTATCAGTGTTTTTTATCACTTGGAACCTCAAACCGCTGTCAGTTAAGTGTTTATTGAATTGAGGGTAGATAAGGACTGTCCCTTACACATAACAAAAAAAGTTCCCCCACTACCATTGTCTGTTAGAGATATAACTCGAAAAATCATCATCATCTACCTAGTCTTTTCCCCACTATATTGGGGTCGGCTTCCAGTCAAGCCGGATTTAGATGAATACCAGTATTTTACGAGGAGCGGCTGCCTACCAGACCTACACAACCCATTAACTGGGGTAACACGGTACTTCATGGCAAGACTGGAGTCAGATTTACTGGCTTCTGACGACTGCCAAAGATCTACAAATGACAGCCGGGACCTACGGCTTAACGTGCTTTCCGAAGCACGAAGGAAACTCGGTATGTTAAGATGGTCACCCATCCACAGACCACCTGCATATAACTCGAAAAATACAGAACGGATTTTCATCAATAGACAGAGTGATTAATGAGGAAGATTTTTTTTAGGTGAGAAATCGTCATAATGACTTCTCCCGCTCTTCGCGGAGCATGAGGGCATGTCAGATTTTTTCTGACTTAAAACTACTCCTCTGTTCCTTTTTTGCCTTTCGTTCCAGGAAAGAAAGACGAAAGAAAGAAGCCCGGGCCGTCCCTAGATGTTTATTTTTTAATATTAATGATAGACACGCGTTTGACCACTATCTCACCTGATGGTAAGCGATAATGTGGTCGACGATGGAGCACGCTTGCCTAGAAGTAACCTATTCACTCTTGACTTAAGATCCCTAAGTTATAGCTATCAGGAAACAGACTTCCACTCCTTGACTTTACGTATAACTTAAGTGATCCCAAAACGCTTTTAACGTATGAGTGGGATGATAAATGTACCATGTAAGCATATATTCGATAAATAGTAATGAAAAATAAATTATACAATGTGCCCGCCTGGGTTTGAACCCACGACCTACCCGTCAATCGAGGCCATTACCACCAATTTACTCAAAACCGCATCATAAAACCTAATTGCACATAACTTAGAACAAATAAGATTGCATGCATTAGATATCGGCTTACGTAAAAACTACTTCACGTTGCTCAGCCGTTTCCGAGTAATTGAGCAACAGACAGACAGAATTATAGTAAACATTGGGTATGATTACGTGGTCAATCGCCATATTGATAGTTAGTTAAGTAAAGAAATAATTCATTTAAATTGTGTAATATTATGAGTAAATAATTCTTTTGTTTAGTTATGAATATGATTGAGGAGGTTTTGTGTTCCAACTTTATTGTTGCATCGAGGTAAGTATCTCAGTTTTTCGCGCGATTTGAACATATCAACAGTCCGAAATCAACAATTGGACAGTTGCCGGGACCAGACCAAACATGTGTCTAGTCGGAGCATCCTCCCTTCTCAATGGAGATTTGAGAGACTACACTCAGAGGCGTTACAATGAATTTGCCTGCTGCGGTCTTCGCGTCCGTATATAATTTACAGTATATTCACCGGAGCATGAGCCACAAGGTAAACAAAGAAATAATTTTTCAACATGGCGGGTATAACCCGACCGATGACAAAACGTCACATTTTAATGTAAAATGTTCACAGTATCTGTGGTCTACAACTTAGTAGTATTAAAATGTCATTTTAGGTTCTTTTACATGTGAACTATATAATTAATAAAAATTAAGAAAATAATTTAAGGCATTTATAATGTTTGATTTCAAATAAATCTGAAAGGATAACATAAGTTCCACAGAATTCATTCTAAAATATAATTTCTAATGTTGTCAGTGTATTTTTATATGTTCATTACATCAATCGTGACATATAAAGAACCCTTTTTATGGTTTGTTTACCTTTTGGCTCAACCCTCGGCGAATAGCCTATAGGTGTCTCCAAGGCTAGAGTGAATAGGCTTTTAATAAACTAGTGCGCCTCACCATCGACGATTGCATTAAAGCTTACCATCAGGCGAGATCGCGGTCAAGCACTGGTTTATACAAATTTAAAAAAAAACTGCAAGGACCTACTGGCCCGATAGCATTTTTTTTTCACATAGGTTATACATTTTATGTATGCGGGCGAAACCGCGGACAAGAGCTATTATTATATAAAAAAAAAACGAGATAAAATTTAAATAATACCGAACAAACGTTGACCTCAAATCAATGACATTTACTTAATTTTAGCGCATATAATTTCTTCATAGTATTAGCATTAGCATTATCGGCCTTGTAATATTCTCACTGTTGGGACTCAGGCCTCCTCTCTAGGAGAGGGAATGGGCTGTAATCCACCACGCAGGCCCAATACGGATTGGTGGATGTCACTTCGAATATTTGGTTCTAGGACATGCCGGTTTCCTAACGATGTTTTCCTTCACCGTTTTGAGAGCAGTGGTGATGAAATAAATTACACAAAGTAATGCGCCTGGTTAGGTTTTAACCCGCAACCTACAACTTGTAAGTCGGGGCAGTTACCAAAGGGCCACCTCTTTGAGCGGAGCGAGAGGGCCTGTCAAACTTCTACTGACTAAAACCCACTTCTATTCCTTCTTTGCCTTAAATCTAGGGTCCTGGGGTTCTCGTTCGTTTAACCAAAACTGGCAGGTTTGATGACTACACTGGATCTCTCCTGATGGTAAGCAGTGATGCAATCGTTGATGGTGAGGCGCACTAGTTTATGAAGAGCCTATTCACTCTAGCCTTGAACACACCTTAATTATAATCGGACGGGAAATCCGCAGAAGGCAAATTGTTTCAGCCTTTTGTTAGCTGCACTGTCGTATTAGGTGAAAACTTTAAAGATAGCCGTTTAGAGGATAAATAACAGTCAGTTTGGGTCGTCAAATAGATCGCGCTAAGAGCCGTTAGGGCCGGTACTACTACACGTGTAAATGCGATCCCACCTGATGGTAAGCAGTGATGCAATCGTTGATGGTGAGGCGCACTAGTTTATGAAGAGCCTATTCACCCTAGCCTTGAAGACACCCATATCATAATCGGGTGACGTTGATAATATTCGTAGAAAGCTGTATCATCGAATTTTCACCACTGTTTACAATTTTACGTTAGACAACACAAATCAGCATTATTTTTTTACTGACTCATCGCTGACTAGACTTTGTATAGGTCGTTGTACGAGTGAATAAGTAATTATGTTTTTATTTGTAAACTAATGGGGTCCAAAGTCTGTATGGGAGAAATTTCCATACAAACTTTGGAAGCCTATTTCACCTTAGGGGGTCAATTGTCGAAAATTATTTCTTATCTATATATATAAAAATGAAACCCGTTTTTCGTTGTCACGACATCACATGAAAACGGCTTGACCGATTTGGCTGATTCTTTTTTTAAAATGTTCCTTGAAGTTCAATGATGGTTCTTACGAGGAAAAAAATTCTAAAAAAAAAAAGTTAGGTAAAGTAGGGTAGGTAAGGTAGTGTAGGGTAGCGTAGGGTAGTGTAGGGTAGTGTAGGGTAGTGTAGGGTAGGGTAGTGTAGGGTAGGGTAGTGTAGTGTAGGGTAGGTAGGGAAGGTAGGGTAGGGTAGCGTAGGATATGTAGGGTAGTCATTTGACGGGAGCGAAGCCGCGGGTAAAAGCTAGTTCTTTATAAATCTATAAAAGGAACAGTAGAATAGGTTAGAGGAGCTCGTGGCTAGATAATAACAGCCGCACGGGTCGATCTTTAAGGTTAAGCAACGCTTGCCAAGGCTGGTCTGTGCATGGGTGACCATCTTAATATACAGGGTTTCCTCCGTGCATCGGAAAGCACGTTAAGCCGTAGGTCCCGGCTGTCATTTGTAGATCTTTGGCAGTCGTTACACATAGTCAAAAGCCAGAAAATCTGACTTCAGTCTTGCCATGAAGTACCGTGTTACCACAGTTAATGGGTTGTGGAGGTCTGGTAGGCAGCCGCTCCTCGTATTACTGGTATTTAGCTAAATCCGGCTTGACGTGAAGCCGACCCCAATATAGTTGGGAAAAGGCTAGGCAGATGATGATGACGTATGAAGCACCGATTTTTTACACAGTACAACAACCCTATTTAGGGAAAGCTCAACCCCCCTCTTTCGTATCAACGTTGTCTAAACCGGACACGCAATTCTCCACCTAATTCGGCTAGACATACAACCAAAAAACCTGATTGTGTCCGGCTTTATGTAGTCCTAAATAAACTTTAAAAAGTACAAATGAATTGACTAGTTCTTACCAGCGTCTTCGCCCGGCAAGTGTCAGGTATGGTCAGCATCTTTGTTACCGATACGCGCGTCGATAATTTGGCTAGTTCTCTGTTGTTGTTATATTGTTTTTGGACATTATTTCATCGACGCCGAGCGTCAAGTTAATGTGACCGAGTTGTATATGTTTAAGGATTGCTATGAAGTTTTGACTATTGTGTTGTAATAGTACATAAAGATAAATTCACATAAGAACTTGCCCTAAAACATCTATTGCGCAGTACCGTTGCAACAGACAGATACAACGTAGAAATAAAATTTATCATAACTCATCAGACAAACGTACGCCGTTTTCGACTTTAATGCGACCGCACAAGGTTGGTTATCAGTAACTCGTTCACGTGATAGCCTTGAGTACCTTGTTATGAGGAAACGTTCTACATATATTATTAAACAAAGTCGTTCTGTTTGATTTAGATATCTTGTGTTAAGGCGATCAGCCGTTTGAACCTTGCATTAGTCAATATTGAATATATTGTAGCGACATCTATGACAAACTATGCATCATCATCTACCTAGCCTTTTCCCAACTATATTGGGGTCGGCTTCCACAGTCAAGCCAGATTTAGCTGAATACCAGTATTTTACGAGGAGCGGCTGCCTACCAGACCTCCACAACCCATTAACTGGGGTGACACGGTACTTCATGGTATCTTCCTGTAGTCAGTCAGATTTACTGGCTTCTGACTATCCGTAACGACTGCCAAAGATCTACAAATGGCAGCCGGGACTACGGCTTATCTACACACTGATTAAACAATAATATCACCAACGACTTTCAAGTTTTATCAAAAATGCAATTAAAAATTATCTTTTTACAGTAAAGAAATCTAATCTATCGAAAAAATGTAGGACCAATTTCTAATACAATATCTTTGTGACGTCAAATGAGTCTGCAAAATATGTAGCCTATTCCCAACTATGTTGGGGCAGGCTTTTGTTAAAACTAGTGCTTGACTGCGATCCCACCTGATGGTAAGCAGTGATGAAATCGTGCTTCCAGTCTATGCATGGGAGGAACCGCGTCGTGCCCTCATTTCGGAAGTCGGAAGTGACCTATGACTGCCCGCTGTGGTTCAGTCCAAGATCGGCAGTAGTCTTGCGAGAATGTCGTCTCGTAGGGGACTGCAGAAAGGGAAAGGGAGAAGAGTTCTCTCCTGTCCTGTACCAGGCGCACAGGGCATCGAGGAAGGGTAGACAACGTCCTCTTCAAACCCCAGTAAAAAGATCCAGGGTCGACGGATTAGGGGACATCCTTTGGCCCATTAGTTTAGACTTGAGAAGGAGGCGCGCAGTGCTCCAGCCTCTCTTAAGCGTTTTGGAGAGCCACTCATCATCATCATCTACCTAGCCTTTTCCTAACTATCCGTAACGATTACGACTGCCAAAGATCTACAAATGACAGCCGGGACCTACGGCTGAACGTGCTTTCCGAGGCTGCACGGAGGAAACTCGATATGTTAAGATGGTCGCCCATCCACAGACCAACCTTGGCAAGCGTTGCTTAACCTTGAAGATTGACCCGTGCAGCTGTTTTTATCTAGCCACTACAAGCAACCAAACATAACACTAGAAGCCTAATTCTAGTGTAAAGTCCAGGGTCGATGGATTAGGAGACACCAGTCCATTAATCTGGCCCCGAGATTGTGTCGCGTAGAGTTCCACGCGCACCTCTCTTGGACGTATAGGAGATCCACTCCACATGGGATAAGACCCAAGTATTTTCTCAGACTTCAAGCCTGGAAAAAAGTCGTTCAGACTAACCAGATGCATTTTACATATGGGAACCACTGTCCTATCAATGCATTCATTGTGCGTACGGCTAAGGAGTGGAATTCCCTGCCACAGTCTGTGTTTCCTGATAGTTACAACCGAGAGGTCTTTATGTAAAGAGTGACTGTGACGTTCTAAACAAGCGTGAAAAAATGACAAATGCTTTGGGTTTAAAACCGACTTCTATTTTTAGTTGTCGCCACATTTACTACCAGGCAACACATTGCCTTATCAGTAAGTAAATTGGTATACTTATCTATGCAATAGGTATGACCGTATGACGTATTTTCGACCGCACGTCAACAACCAACTTGAACTAGGAAAACCGACCTTATGACGTCGGAATAAAAGAGTACTTTGAATCAAATGGTTGCCTACGATTGACCACAGGGTTTTCAAGGAAAACTGGCCCAAATACTGTTTATAGGCAACTAAATTGTTACGTATTTAAGGAATTACGACAAACTAATGTAAAACAATTACGCACAGTACCGGTCGCTGTGGCGACGCTTGGGGGAGGCCTATGTCCAGCAGTGGATGTCTTTCGGCTCAGATGATGATGATGTATGAAAATTGAGTGTATTAAAGTCTGTTTTTTAATCCCTGAGACTAAATTGACACAGGCAAATGTCAAACTTACAATAAAGTAATGATGCCAGTTCTTTTGTATTTTGACCCACGTAATCTAATTTTTGTAACAAACTTAACATCGCTCGCAGAACAGATGGCTGACGAAAGGTTCTGGATGGGCGACCACGTACCGGAAGACACGTTGGAAAGCTTCCTACAAGGTGTGCCAATGACCTGGTGAAGGTCGAGGGAATCCGATGGATGCGAGACGCACAGGACTGAATTATCGTTATGTGAATCACTAGGGGGAGGCCTATATCCAACAGTGAAAATCTTTCGGCTGAAATGATGATGATGGGATATCATATACTGATTGAAATTGAAACAAATAAAAGATACGGTAAATACATTTTGTTCGTAGCATTCTTTCAAGGGAACTGGGTAGGTTATTTTTATTTTGGCAAGGTTTTCCTTAAAATTTATTGGTGTTTTTACCTGCTACCAACAATATAATCATCATCTACCTAAACTTTCGCAACTATATTGGGGTCGGCTTCCAGTCAAGCCGGATGTAGCTGAATACCAGTATTTTACGAGGAGCGGCTGCCTACCAGACCTCTACAACCCATTAAATGGGGTAACACGGTACTTCATGGCTTCTGACTATCCGTAACAACTCCCAAAGATCTACAAACGACAGCCGTGACCTACGGCTTAACGTGCTTTCCGAGGCACGGAGGAAACGTTAAGATGAAGGGCCCCAGTAACTGGGGCCCTGGAACAAAGGTAAAGAAGGAACAAGAGTGGGTTTTAGTCAATATAAGTCTGACACAAAAGGCCGGGAGAAGGCATTAGATGATTCCCCGCCAAAAATACATATTACACACATAGACAAATATATAATATGTATAGGTAGGAACTTTTAGCAAAATCATAGTTATTTGCTATAAGGAAAAGTTGATCTCAGCACTGGCAATCCACATGTTTTAGCCTACTGTAGCTTTACAGCAAAAAATAAATATTACATGCACAGATTTGTAACAAATATGTATACTTATGTAGGTACATGAATATTTACAAAAATACTGTCTACACAACTTCTATTTTGTATTACAGCATAGGCTCACGTTTGACCACTATCTCACCTGATAGTAAGCGACGATGTGGCCGACAATGGAGCATGCTTGCCTAGAAGTAACCTATTCACTCTAGACTTAAAGACTACATTGTACCCATCAGGAAATATACACTGGCAGGAAATTCCACTCCTTAGCTGAACACACAATAAATGTAATCATAAAAACGCTCTGTGCGTATGGGTGGAATGTTTACTATCATCATCTACCTAGCCTTTTTCCCAACTATATTGTGGTCGGCTTCCAGCCGGATTTAGCTGAATACCAGTATTTTACAAGGAGCGGCTGCCTACCAGACCTCCACAACCCATTAACTGGGGTAACACGGTACTTCATGGCAAGACTGGAGTCAGATTTACTGGCTTCTGAATGTTCACTATGAACATACGAATATATCAATGGACCACATACCGTAGATTATGCCCACACAACTGATTGTAGATAACAGAATTGAAAAAAAAATCATTGTCCGAGTATAATTGAAATATTTGAGAGTGTACTTCTTATCTATCGCCAGTCACCATAGATTGGGACAATACTGTTAGTAAAAGATAACTTGTTGTTTGGTGATGCAATTTCATCTACTTTTACTAAATGTTTCTTGAGAAATGATTGTTTGTTTTTGTTAGACAATGTTTTGCTGATGACTCATGTTTATTTTCTTTATATTAGTGAAAATTGTATCATCATCATCTACCTAGCCTTTTCCCAACTGTATTGGGGTTGTCTTCCAGTCAAGCCGGATTTAGCTGAATACCAGTATTTTGTGCATCGGCCTATTTTTTTAATATAATTATCAAAGAAACACAGGAATTTGATAAACACTGACAGTAGAGATTTTTATATATTAGAAGATCTTTTCCAATTATCTTTTTAGCCACAAAATCAGTATTGGCAGTGATCATTATTTTTATAGCACTTCTAATTTCAGAGTTGTATTATAACATTTTCTAACAGCTGTGTATTCTGTAGTAAGAACAGGTGTTTGTTTATTTATTTCTGAGACAGGGTCACATCTATCTTAGTTTGCAGCTATTATACAGTACAAAACCAGCAAAACATTGCTATTTAGTAAGGAATTAGAAACCTAGACAGAATATTTGTCATTTATTTCCAGAACTTCAGTTACAACCAAAGAACTTTACTTTATAAAGTTTCTTGCCGGTTCTTCTCCAAAAGAAACAACCAATTGCAACCATGAACTAGCTTCTGGCGTTTTATAAGTGCCCATGTAGGCCTATCTATACTAATATTATAAAGAGGTAAAATTTGTAAGTTTGTATGTGGGGGGTAATCTCTGGTACTACTGGTCCGATTTCAAAAATTCTTTCAGTGTTAGATAGCCCATTTATCGAGGAATGCTATAGGCTATACACTACGCTACGGCCCACGGGAACGGAGCAGTAACGAAAAATGCCGGTGAAACCGAAGGGGAGAGCTAGTTTAAAATAAAAAAAATGTAAAACTCACCTTTTTAGATGGCAAAGCCTTCCTCAGCAGTTTCTTCCTATCATCAATAAGTAGTCCAGTCTTCTCGCCCGCAGGTTCCACTGCATCAACGTCCACACTTTCACAGGCACGTGTCATGTTGGCACAATCCACTTCATCCTCACTCTGTTCCACATACAAGCTGTCATCAGCTAAGTTACACACACTTTTAGACAATGAAGCGGCTAAATTAAACGAGGAATAACCGCATCCTGAATCACTCATGTCTGAATCACTATCATAGTCCTCCGAGTCACTAGTCTCTCCAAAAACGTCATTAGATGTGTAGCAGCTGTCTGGAGAATCTTCGAAGACAATGAAAGAGTCTTCGGACTCGCAGTCGGACGTTCTTCGCAGTTTTGGACAGTCATTGAAGACGATTTGGAAGGAGTCTTCACTTTCTGTGACAGATCCCGGGAGGAAACGACCGGAGACTTCGTCAAAGTATTCTTTCTCAGGTTTTGTTGCAGCAATGAATTTGTCTAGACAGCCGAGCGATGGGGAGTTCTCGACGCTGGACGTTTCATCAATAATGATCTCGTTTGCAAACTGTAGGTCGTCTTGAATACTCTGTTTCATTTTGGACTTCATTCTTTTGCCGCACGTACGGTTAGGGTTCTTAAATTTCTTGTCTTTCACTTTTGTTTTGGGTTTCGGTAACTCTGGTACGACTACAGGTTTAGGTACAACCACAGGTTCGGGAACAACCACAGGTTCGGGAACAACCACAGGTTCAGGAACAACAACAGGTTCAGGCTCAACAATAGGTTTAGACTTCTTTTTTCTATCTTGCAGTAGCGCCTTTAACTTACTAAGTTTATCTTCACACGTAGCAACCACCTCAGGCTTCATATCACTAACTAAATTATTTTCATTGGTAGTTTCAATCTCAGGTACATTTTTAACAATTTCTGTAGTCTCATAGACAGGAGGATTCTCAGGGATATTCTGAACAGTCTTTGCAGTCTCGGTTTTGGTTTTTGGGCCATCAATCTCTTGGAAGAAATGGTCATGATAGCACACAGGGCTGGAAAACTCAAGAAAGGAGTCACTAGCAATGTTTTCAAAGTCTTCTGGAGAAAAAGCATCTTCGAAACTGTCTTCAACGGAGCTGGCTTCAACAAAAACCCTCTTTGGACGTCTCCGGGCCCTGAAGTTACATGGCACCGGCTTGCTGCTGAGCAGTAGACGGACCTGCTCGATTTTATTTTGACAATGAGCCGCCGCTTTCTTGACGTCGGCCATTTCTGACGGCTCAAGCTCACTAGACTTTTCATTTTCATCCTGTACAATTTTATTTTCATCCAAAATTTTGGCGGCATGCCACATCGGCGGCAGCGCCATCTCTCCGTCAACCTGCGCAACTGAATCACTTTGCTTCCTTCGACTAAACATTGCGCTTGTAATGACATTCATTACGCCAGAAAAAAAACTTGTAATACCCGATAATGGGGAATAATCAGGTTCCATATTCATTGTATTTTCGTTTGTTTTCACATCAATATTATTACTATTTAATTTAGATTTAGGCGCCATTTTTTCCTCCGTAATGATCGTGTCCGCCAAATTTTTCATCAGAGGATCCGGAATGAAGTGAAGGTTGTTACTCAGAAAGAGTTCTTCGCCAAACGTGGGTCTCATCTCTTTTTTGGTATCTGTACTGTAGTTGGCGATTGAATAAAGAGGAGGGCTAAAAACAGCGCGCCTATCAGGCCGATTCATAGCAAAATTCATTTTTTTTGTATTTTTTTTTACACTATCTTCTAGAGGTACACTTGTAAACTAGATCACAGTTAGGGCATTTTCACTCACGCACACATTGTAGGGACTCGAAAATCTTTAACAATGTCTGGAGAAGGCCTATGAACGAATCTGCAGCACTTTATAAACTTCTGAAAAGACTGCAAAGGAAAATCTCTCGGGGAAATCCACACACGGTCTCCGAAGGAAATCACTGTTTTGTTACACACTGCTGAAGATTTGTCGCAAATCAACACGTCTGTGTTCGGAAAAGTTGTGCACTCGATTTTTTTGGAATAATCAACGTTTTTAAGCTCCATTATGACGAATATAACTTGTGATACACGTCTCTATAGTTCAGCCATTTTGTGAAAAATATGGGAATGACAGATAAAATATTAGTTTTGTTATCCTTGCGTCGATAGTGATGGGCAACATGAACAGTACCAAAGTAAAATCGATTTTATAATAATCGATTTCACTTTATTACTAAGAGTTAGAAAACATTTATTGCACTAAAAAATTAGATTGTAAGTTACATTGAAACTTAAAATTATCGTGATTTCAAAGATCACAATAATTTGGAGACGTGAAAATTGAGAGTTTAAGAAAAAAAAATCATAATAAAATATCCTAGTTGAAATTTCAGTTTTTATATTGTCATTTTTAAATAAGGACACGTCTTTAACCCGACTCAGTCATAAATAGAAACGCCACATGTTATTGAGTTACTTTTTAAAACTAAGAACTAATTTTTTTTTTATCGAGTAGGTAATTTGTTTTCTTTTTCCAGCCATCAGCCTGTCTCACCACAGCTGGGCAAATACCTCCACCAAGCCCTTCAGAAATTCTATTCCCACACCGTTTTGAACCGGACGAAGTGGTACGCGTCTAAATAGCAAAGCCGGACTCAACATCGAATGATAATCAACGAATCGAGTAATTTTGTTATCGATTTGGAAAGAAACAAAGACAATGTCACTGCCCTTGTAGATTTTCTGATGCAATAGTATGTTTTCGATGACGCATGTTCTGTTCTCGTTGGTTCGAAAAGTTTTTTACGATTGGCTAGACATAAGGAAAACAAAAGGTCTCATTGGACGAAAATAGAAACTGTTTTGTGATTGGTTATTACCTCATGCATTTCTAACGAATAGTGACGTACTAAGCGCGGAATGATCGTCGATAAAATTCTCGAAGTTACCAGAACAAAATAATACCTATAGCAACGAAATATTCCATTATTTCCGTCTCGAGTTTGGCGTTGGAAGGAAAGAAATATACTAGGCACACTGTCATTTGGGTCATCGTACCCAAAGGTCAGTGAGGTCACATTTTTATTGCAAAATGTAAGTGTACGACTGGTACAGCTAGTAAGTGAATGAATGCTGTTCAGTATTATGTACCTATTGATAAAGAAGAATAGTACATTTTAACGAAAGTGGGCCAAGATTGTGACTGTAGCCGAGACAGATAATTATAACCAAAGGTGAAGTCGTTCGGAAGTCAAAAAAGCACAATTAATAATTAAACAATTGTTCACGTAAATCAAAAGATCTTTTTAACACATTTTAGCTCGAAAATATTATGTAAAATTTCATGAACCAAATAAGATTATTTTGAGAAATAATTTACAATAAATATTTGAAGATAAGTTTCTAACTCAATATCCAATTAAAAATGGCAAAAAGAAAACACATTCAAATAAAATCATGTATATATTTCTCTCTTACAAAAAAACTATCAAATCACAATTATACCTACTATACTAAACGAGTAATTAAACAAACAAATTTTAATTAAAACTTGAAACCCCTGTAAAATACTTAATAGCAATGGACTAAAATACTACGTTTTGATATTTGTTGCTCTTTCACTATTATCAGGCGTAATTCGATGGTTTTATTAAAAATAGACAAAATATTAAAAATATCAGATTTTCAAGGTTAAACAACACTTGCCAAGATTGGGTCTGTGGATGGGTGACCATCTTAACATACCGAGTTTTCTTCGTGCCTCGGAAAGCACGTTAGGTAAGGCTTAACGAGCTTTCGAGGTCCCGGCTGTCATTTGTAGATCTTTGGCAGTCGTTGCGGATAGTCAGAAGCCAGTAAACCTGACTACAGTCTTGCCATGAAGTACTGTGTTACCCCAGTTAATGGGTTGTGGAGGTCTGGTAGGCAGCCGCTCCTCGTAAAATACTGGCATTCATCTAAATCCGGCTTGACTGGAAGCCGACCCCAATATAGTTGGGAAAGGTTAAGTAGATGGTTTTATTAAAAATAGTATAGTTTTGCCCAAGATTATAACACTTATACAATAAAAAACTGTTTAAATCCTATGTAATTATGACAGTATAATTGTTACCTAAAGTAACCGTCATGAGAAGCTAGAAATTTTGTAAATAAGTGTTCAGGAGTTCACAACATTTGGACTAACAAAAAAAATGAATTTGTTTAAGATTTAATAAATTATTAAGTAACAATATTAATTAACATATATTATTTAGGAATAATTATTCGTCAGATTCAGATGTTTCCATTTCTGTGTCAGAATCAGTGACATGTATCACGAAGCTGTCTACAGTTTTATCAATCATCTCATCGATTTATAACAATAACAACCAGATCCGCGATATATGCAAAGCAATGAAACAAACCCGTACGCATTCGAAACTCGAATGACGCGTTTATTTCAAAATGGTGTCCCGATAGTTTACAATCCCTGCGACGGACCAAGAAACAAAATACGATAGCGCTTTGAGTCGTTAAAATATGATCCGACTAAATTAAATAGGTTGTTACTTTTCATATAACCCGTCTACATTTCATGTCGATTGAATATGGTTACTTAGTAAAAGATGTTTGTTTACATAATTTATAGCTTCTCGTGACGGGTACTTTAGTCTTCAGAGATCAAAGGCAAACACTCCGTATATGTAATACGAGCTTCTATCTTAGTTAGTTTGGTCTTAGCGTGATAATATATAGCCTATATAGCCTTCCTCGATAAATGGGCTATCTAACGCTGAAAGAATTTTTCAAATCGGACCAGTATTTCCTGAGATTAGCGCATTCAAACAAATAAACTCTTCAGCTTTGTAATATGGTGGATAGGCTATAATATATCATTAAAGCTAAGACTAAATTTAACTACACGCAGCCTAAGCCGCTGGCAGAAGTTAGTATAATAATTATAATATTCCACAATTTTTCACACATCGCCATCTAGTCCTTGCGTGGGTACTAGACAACTGATAAACATACTTATATATTTCTAAATACATACATATTATGGATAATTACACCCAGTCTCAGAACAAATGATCGTGCTCATTAGATATACATTTGTTCTGAGCGGGAATCGAACCCACGACCTCCGGCATAGCAGCCAGAGCCACTAACCACTAGACCAACAGGCCAGTACAGAATCTACTGATTACCTAAGTACTTATTAATATTAACTTAATAATATTCGATATATATGTCATGGCTAGACCCTTTGCTAGACCTTAGAATTGACTATTTCATGACGTATCCAACCATTTCATGAAATGGTCGCATTTCATTAGTACCTTGACCACTGGACACTGTGTTTAGCGTTATGGACAGCTGATTATTTCATCATACGGTCGAAAATGGATGACCTTACCGTAAAATAAAGGTTCACCCTTATTTGAGTGGTTTGGTCGAACAACGTTTCGTAAAAATAGAATAAGATAAATATTTAAGTGGGGCTGCCATACAAACGTATTTTTTTGCCGGGTTTTCAAAGGTACGGAACCCTTAATGCACGAGTCCTACTCGCACTTGTTTAATATTTTTATCTTTATAACAGTTCTACAGGATCAAAAGACTCCTTACATCAAATTACACAACAAAAAAAAAAACTAAACGTTCGCTAGCTAAAGGCCCACATCGCCTATTTCATCAGCCTTTGCCTGGATGGGCGGTAGACTCTTCAGTGTGCTGTCCAGGAGTTCCACCGAGGATGTGAAGACGTGTATGTTGCTGTACAGGGTCCAGAGCAGCAGCGTGAAGAATATCAGCTTGATGAATCGGTCTGCGAAGTAACGGCTGGAAGAAAAATGGTATTGTAATGAAAAGGCGCGTTCACTTAGCAATGGTGTCTTCGTTATAATTATAATCCTCGGTAAATAAGTTGGCAAGTAATTTACGTAGTGAGGGTAATTTCGCGTAATGTGCACAAAAAAGCGATTGAGCGAACGGGACGTGCGGGGGTAAAAGTCGACTAACGCACCAATCATAGACTACTATTATAATACTGCACCAATCGCGCGCCAGATCGGAGCTAGCTCATACCCCGCGTCCCGCTTGATCACCAAATAGATCTAACAAACGATTTCTGCGCGACTAACGATTCTTGCCAAGTTACGTGCCGCCGGATATTACATTTTCACTTTAAAAAAAATTATGTTTGGTATTAATTAGATTAAAAAACTCAAGTGTCCCCACACTAATTTTGTATCGACTATCGAATTCCACTCCTTAGCTTTACTGTAGGCTAGGGAATGCAATCCGGACTATCCGTAATCCGAAAAATCCGGATATCCGCACATTTTTACTCGACTTGTAAATCCGGATTTGAAAATCAAATCCGCGGATTTTCTGAATAATAAGAAATTTTAATTCGCGATGACATTATCTACTTTTATTATTAGTTTAGGACTAGCTTTTGCCCGTGGCTTCACCCGCATGGAAGACGGATAACCAAGTAAATTCAGAAAAAAGATATCGTAACGTGGGTCCAATATAATTCGTGGTCTACCCGTATGACAAGTTGCAATACAGGCGTGCCCAAAAAAGACTGAATGTCTTTTAAGGCGCCAAGCGTCATCATGCTGACAGAAAAAAGTATGAACTAATTACCAACACATTCTTTGGGCACGCCATAATTATGGCTATAAGTCCCCACTTTGAGAAGTGGTTGGAAAGACGTCACTGCATCATCGGACGTGGTAAGTTCGAGAGGTTTGACACGGTGGAGCTTATGGTTAAGGTGTGACGTTTGACTGTCTTGTCGGACGAACACTAGGTTCGTAAGGGCGAATGCTGAGCGTGGGTACTGGGTTCGAACTTGAGGTCAAGCAAATAGTGCTATTGGGTTTTTTCCATTAAGAATTACTCTATAGCTGCCCGGAGTTTGGAAGTTGGTGGTATGATACCCCCATGCCTCTGAAAACAAGTCAAGCTTAGGGTCCTGAACCTGATTTCTCTCCGGTCGTGTTGAATTGCCTTCCCATCTGACTATAAGATTAAAAGAACAGAGAGTGCACCAGTGTCTGCGTACACACTTGTGCACTATAATATCTGCAGTATACATCAGGCTTCCAGGTTTCAGTAGGCATCAGGCCACCGTGATCAAAATTCGGTCTGGAGGACTATTATTAAAGGTATGCTCCGTTTGGGCAATGACCACTCACGCCCGGTCCTGGTATGGCCCATGGACCGGAGCGTAAAGGAATGTGACAGTCGGTCGCCTGCTTCTGCGAAGCAGTAATGCTAGCAAAGGAGGCGGCTGCACGTGCGAGGGAATGATCCTCACGCTCCAACTCCCGGATCCAGACCCCGATTTCCAGCTACCGTAGGCGCAGGCTTGCGGATGGCGAGCAATGGGTAGCTCATAGACCCCGCCACGGCGCGTAGTGTGTCTCAAGGTGATACAAATCGTAGTGGCCCAGCTGGGTCGAAGCCTAATGTTGCCATGGGTTATATAAAAGTGAACCCGGGGCCCTAGAACGCAGACAAAGAAAAAGAAGAAGGAAGAGGAGTGGATTTTAGTCACTAAAATCTGATATCCCACTCTGCCCAGAACGGGAGAAATCATTGGATAATTTCCAACACAAGAATGGAAAAAATATACATTCTTTGTCTTTACATGTTGGAAAAACGGCATTTTGGAGAGGCCGTAATCCACCGGGCTGGCCTAGTGTGGGTTTGTGGATGCTAAATATCCTAAAATTGTTGGTTCTAGGACTTGCCGGTTTCCACACGATGTTTCCCCTCGCCGTTTTGAGAGCTACTGCTCTCAAAACGGCGAAGGGAAATCGTGTGCGAAGGGAATTCGTGAATCGTAAAGTAATATAAGTAGGTTTGTTTAATTTTCATGAAAAATCCGTAAAATCCGGATAATCCGGATTGGACCCAAAATCCGTTTTAAAAAATCCGGATTTTTAAAACACGACGGATTTGCATTCCCTACTGTAGGCCTCATCAGAAAGATAAAGTCACCCAATAGCCAATGGAAAGGGCTATGCTTAGTTTCCTTGCGTGATCACATCAGAAATGATCATGGTCTGAAGAATCGCCATACTTAGTGGCAGTGGGCTGGGCACATTGCTCGTAGAATGGGTGGTCGATGGGGACGGAAGGTTGAAAGGCGTTGGAAGGCCTCCCATAAGGTTGACCGACGACGGGAATCCCATAGATGTGAGTCTTTGTTTCAACGTAACTCTGTTTTCAACGTGATAAAGATCTGCTCTCTTCTCCGAACCGGTGTGTGTAACGGACCCTAAGCCGCAGGTCCCGGCTGTTATATTTAGATCTTTGGCGGTCGTTACGGATAGTCAGAAACCAGTAAAGACTCCAGTCTTTCCATGAAGTACCGTGTTACCCCAGTTAATGGGTTGTGGAGGTCTGGTAGGCAGCCGCTCCTCGTAAAAATACTTACATCTTATGAAGTTTCCTAGCCCTCGGCAAGTTCCCAGGATCCTCCTTACACACGAACTCCCTGGTCCCCAGCACATAGTTCTTCAGGTACTCCTCAGGCACAATCTGCGTCTGGTCCGTGAAGAACACCTCGTCTTCCGCAGCCGAGATCCTGGACCGAAGACTCTTGTAGTTGTTATTCCTGAAGTGCCATTCCTTGGTGGTGTAGTATTGGATGATGGAGAGGCCATGGCTGATGCGTTTCTGGAGGTTTATCATGCTGGAAAAGGAGGGTAGATTGGTAAAAAAGATTTTAGAAGAACTAGCGATGCGTGATGATTTTATTCAATTGTTTGGCAATGACTCCAACTCGGTCACATTAACTTGACGCTTGGCGTCGATAAATTAATGTTCAAAAACAATATAACAACCCGGGACTCTGGTAAAGGCAAAAAAGGAACAAAGGAGTGCGTTTTAGTCAGTAAAAGTCTGACACGCCCTCCCGCTCCGCCGAGAGTCATTTTATGATCATTTCATTTGCCTAGCCTTTTCCCCCGTAGGCCCCGGCTGTCATTTGTAGATATTTGGCAGTCGTGACGGATAGTCAGAAGCCAGTAAATCTGACTCCAGTCTTGAAATGAAGTACCGTGTTACCCCATTCAATGGGTTGTGGAGGTCTGGTAGGCAGCCGCTCCGCGTAAAATACTGGTATTCAGCTAAATCCGGCTTGACTGGAAGCCGATCCCAATATTGTTGGAAAAAGCCTAGATAGATGATGAGAAAAAGAAGAAGCAGCAGAATTTCATCCACCAGCGTCCAAAGAACCTCAAAACCACTTACAAGGTCTTCTTCCCCAGCAGGAACAGCAGTGCATCCACCAAGTAAGCGGGCACGATGTGACTAAAGAACATGTCTAGTTGGTGCATGATCTTGTACGACTTGATGGAACCACCAGGATACCACAGCGCCACGGAGTAGGGGTACTCGTTCACGTACTTCTCTCCTGGAAATAAGGATGGAGCATGTGGTTAATGAAAGTAGAAAGAAAGGAAGGAAGGAAGGAAGGAAAGAAGGAAAGAAGGAAAGAAGGAAAGAAGGAAAGAAGGAAAGAAGGAAAGAAGGAAAGAAGAAAAGTAGGAAAGAAAAAAAAGAAGCTGGGCACGTGGCTGGATGGCTCTTTGCTCGAAAGCTTGAGGAAGTGATGATGACGTCACGATGTGGTTGCTGCACGAAGGCTGCGCTGACGTTCGTTGTCGAGGGTCACCAATTTAGAGGTATGTGGAACAGAGAGTAAAGTCAGGTGGCTTGATAGAGAATAAAAAGAAGACAGGAAGACAGAAAAAAAAAAGAATGGAAGAAAGAAGAAAGAAAGAAAGAAACAAGTTTTTTTTTATTTGCTAGAAATGACTCTGTCTTAAGACTAGTTGACCAGTTCCACCCCTTTAACAGTTCAGTTTAGGTCAGTAGCTTGTGGTAGGACCTTTCGTTCTCATGTTTTACTTACCCAACCGAATAATTTCTTCCCATGTCATGGCTATGGCACCAGACAACGTCAGGTTGTATAGCTGCGTCTCTTTAGGCCTGCAAATAAAATGGATATTATCATATTTAAACCACTTAAGCAAAGGTCTGATCGTGTGTGGAGTACTGCAGCCACATATAGGCTGGTGCTGCAAAATGTCGTCTAGCTGCTTTGAACTCAGTGGAAAGGCGCCATCATCATCATCATCTCAGCCGAAAGACGTCCACTGCTGGACATAGGCCCCTCAAGCGTCGCCCTAGCGACCGCTCCTGTGCGTCTCGCCTCCATCGGATTCCCGCGACCCTCGTCAGGTCATCGGTCCACCTTGTGGAAGGCCTTCCAACGCTGCGTCTTCCGGTACGTGGCCGCCACTCTAGAACCTTCTGTCTCTATCGACCACCGGAAAGGCGTGTGAAGAGCTTTTGGAGATCCAGATTTGATTAATTCCAATCTGCAAAGCCTGGAGCACAGGCGTAGAGTTCCGCCATCATTTTCTACCATCAGATAAGCCGACGCACGGCAATATCCCTTGACGTTGTTGAAACCTCTACGCTCCGGATTAAGCATTTCCCCTCATCGTTTATACCGCGTACATCGAAGGACTGGAATAATTTAGCTGCTTCGGTCTTCCCGTCCGATTATAATGTAGGTTGAGAACAGGCTCTCACTTGCATTAATACTGCTAACCATCAAGTTTTTTTTAGGTAGGAAATCATCCAATGACTTACTTCGCACCAGGGTGGAGCGGAGGGCGTATTAGACTTTTACTCCTATGTTCCATCTGTGCCTTGCGTTCCAGGACCCTGGGTTTTCATTTCAGAATCGTGGCTCCAATAGGCAACCCTGCTAAGCGCTTACAGTTTTGCTGACATCTCCCTGAGGCACGCGTGGAACACTACGCGTCTTCCACTACCCTATCTAGGTCTGGACGGTTACCGAATGGTTGGACGGCGAGTTGCCCATTGCTCACCTTACTTACTTGTGTTTCCTCCATGCCTCGGAAAGCACGTTAAGCCGTAGGTCCCGGCTGTCATTTGTAGATCTTTGGCAGTCGTTACAGATAGTCAGAAGCCAGTAAATCTGACACCAGTCTTGCCATGAAGTACCGTGTGTGAGACCTCCACAACCCATTAACTGGGGTAAGTTAATGGGTTGTGGAGGTCTGGTAGACAGCCGCTAGTCGTAAAATACTGGTATTCAGCTAAATCCGGCTTGACTGGAAGCCGACCCCAATATATAGTTGGGAAAAGGCTAGGAAGATGAGATGATGACTTACTTGTCTTGAGCCGTGACGTAAGCGATCAGGATGCAGGCATTGGCGACCACGTCCACAGAGATGGCATCTGCTCTGTAAGACGGCTCGCAGTGCATGGTCCGGATCACTCCTGAAAACATACATCATTGTTAGGGACTTGTTACTTCCAAAATATAATGAGTTCCATATTGACTGGCCTGTTGGTCTAGTGGCTATATATATCCATATATAGCCAAATATTTTTAACTAAATTTTATTTCATTGCATTGTTATCTTCCAATTGAAAAATGATTCGCTTTTATTAAAGAACAATCGTCTTGGTCTACCACCTCTACTGGTGGTCAGCATAACTAGGTATTTATTTAACTGTTGGTATGGTCACCCATTTTTGACCGTATGATGAAATAATCACGGTAAACGCAGAGTCATTGATTTGACTAGCCTATATCATGTGATGTGGCCAGTGCTCAAAGTACTAATGAAATGCGACCATTTCATGAAATGGTTGGATATGTCATGAAATAGTCAATTCTAAGGTCTAGCCATGACATATACAGGGTGTCCCAAAACTCAACGATAATCAGGGACCGGAAGAAAGGCCAAGCTATACCAGTTCTGGGAAAAATAAAAAATAAAATCCATATCACTCAGTTCAGCGATAATAGACATTTTTTAAAAAAAGTTGAAATTCGACACCCTTGGTCGCATTTTCAAGGTTTGTGATCACCAATGTCACAATTTCGCTGTGATTTTTTTAATTTCGTGATCTTCATTAACGATGCTATTAATCGCAACTACAAATTATTGCAAAAAACATTGTTAATTTAATAAAATAAGTTAAGTTTTAGTCAGTCATGGTTCACAAAAATATTGTTCGTTAACTTTGACACTTCATTTTGAAAAAAAATTGTACTACACTACCCTTGGCAAGTCATTTCAAAAGTTGGCGCATTTAATCAAGATTTCAAAATGGTGCAACACTTCCCACTTTTCTTGCCCTTAAAACAAAATTTTTCTTATTTTTTTCAAATTGAGCTCATTTTGAACAACTCAACATTAGAAATTTTTGTTACTAAAAGGAGATTGACAGGGTTTGGACCAAGTGCATTTTGTTCCTTAGCCCAATACTAATCAGTAAACCGAAGCTCTTCAAAATCTGCTCCAGGAGTCAAGAGAAAAAAAGAGTTTTTCCAACCTAACCTAAGTTAGAAATCGTTTTAAGGAAGTTTGACCAAGTGCTGCCCAGAATGAACATCTAGTGCATTTCATACCTCAGAGCAATACTAATCAGCAAACCAAAGCGCTTCTAAATCTGCTCCAGGAGTCAAGAGAAAAAAAAGAGTTTTTCCAACCTAACCTAACCTAAGTTAGAAATCGTTTTTAGGAAGTTTGGCCAAGTGTTGCCCAGAATGACGACCTAGTGCATTTTGTTCCTCAGGCCAATACTAAGAAGTGCTTTCAAATCTGCTCCAGGAGTCAAGAAAAAAAGAAGACTTTTTCCAACCTAACCTAACCTAAGTTAGAAATCTTTTTAAGGAATTTTGACCAAATGCTGCCCAGATTGAACACCTAGTGCATTTTGTTCCTCAGGTCAATACTAATAAGCAAACCGAAGCGCTTTGAAAACTGCTCCAGGATTCAAGAAAAAAATACTTTTTCCAACCTAACCTAACCTAAGTAAGAAATCGTTTTAAGGAAGTTGCACCAAGTGCTGCCCAGATTGAACACCTAGTGCATTTGGTTCCTCAGGCTAATACTAATAAGCAAACCGAAGCGCTTTGAAATCTGCTCCAGGAGTCATATTTATCGAATATTATTAATAAGTACTTAGGCAATCAGTAGATTCTATACTGGCCTGTTGGTCTAGTGGTTAGTGACCCTGACTGCTATGCCGGAGGTCATGGGTTCGATTCCCACCCAGGAAAAATGTTTGTGTGATGAGCACGATCATTTGTTCTGTTTCTGGGTGTAATTTATCTATGTAACGTGTATTTAGAAATATATGTATAACGCTGCCCGCCCACGACCGACAATCGGTGACCTATTTTTTGAAGGTGACAAATAGAACACACTGATAGCAATACCGCAACGCACACGTACTACAAAAAGTCGGTCAGAATATCCCATAGGATTATAATTTGTTATAATCTATTCTATTATTATCGGTCCTACAAAAAGTCTGACGTGAGCGGGCAGCGTTAGTATGTTTATCAGTTGTCTAGTACCCATAACACAAGTTCTGCTTAGCATGGGACTAGATGGCATTGTGTGAAGGTTCTGGAATGTTATTATTATATTTTTAGTCACTTTGCAGAAAAGTACAGATAATTTGATCTTAGCCTAAAGAACTTGACGCTTGGCGTCTATTAAAAATGTCGAAAAACAATATAACAACAACAGAGAACTAGCCAAATGATTGACGTGCGTATCGATAACAAAGTTGCTGACCATACCTGACACTTGCCGGGTGAGCTAAGGGATTGTGGGGGGAAGCGCATTTTATTTTCTAACCGGATTCTAGGTGGATAGGACCTTCACAGAAAGTAACTCACCTTTTCCACTCCCAATAATTAGTCCAGTTGGTCCGTTGAGATTGTCCACCCAACCGGGAATGGGCTCCTTCCAGGCTGCCGTCACTACAAATATATTAAGGATTCTTAGTCAGGCCTGTAGAAGCCAAAAATTCAGTCTCATGACACCAGTCTTTAATTACTGGGTCGTGGAGGTCTGGTAGGCAGTTGCTCCTGGAGTATTGGAAGCTGAACCACTGATAGTTGGGACAAGTCTGTGTGTTTTATTTACGTTCATCAAATAAGATCTCCCACTGTGAAACGGGAAGGAATGACTAAAAACTCACTCAATGTTTCTTTAGTTGCTTTTTTGCGTGGGCTACGGTATAACTTGTTCGAATAAACAAATGAAAGTGCGACCTGGATTTTGTTTTTTAAATTTAATTGGCAACATTATTCAGCCGCAATTGTAGGAAATAAAAAAAATTGTGAAGTGTCAAGTCATGATTCTCTTACTAGTTAGTAATACCACATACAAAATTTTTGGATTCAACTTCTTTTTCTCAGGTCACGCTTTCATTAGACGGACTATATGGAATTTTGCTGACATCTCCTCTAAAGTGTACGCAGAACACCCGGGCTTGGTCTTTACCGGAAGGCTGGATGGTATAAGCTGTTCATTGCTTAATAGTCTTCTGCTGCAGCGGCCGAGATATGAGGATGTCAGATCCCTTACAGTTTTGGTCAACTCCCTCGCTCGCAATACTGCTTCGGAGAAAGAGTCCTATTCCCTCTCGTTCCAGACCATGGCCTGATCAAGGATCCAGCGTGAAAGGTCGCCAGTGACCGCCGAGAAGGTTGTCATAGACTAATCGTCTATAGAAATAGTAGAACTAGTACTAACCTATTGAAGGCCTGGCGATTGCCACAGGGAATTTGCCAGCATACTCCGCAACCAGGTCTTCAGTAATGGCTTTCGTGTAGGAGTAGGTATTGGGTTCTGATGAAATTAACCTGGAAAGCAGAACAGAAGTGAGAACTTCTAGGTAAGCGCGCTCTATCGTCGACCACATTTTCGCTTTCCATCAGGTGAGATGGCGGTCAAGCGCGAGCCTAAGATAAAAAAAGGTGAAAGTGAGACCCAAGGATGAGGGACCTTCTCTTTAGGGTCCTAGGTCTTATTCTCTGGAAGATTCAAGCTTCTTCAAGCAATAAACACCATCATACACACTTGAAACTTCTAAGGCGTTTCGCCTTGTCGTTTATACTGCATTCATAGGACTGGAACAATTTGCCTGCTGTGGTCTTCCCGTCCAATTATACTTTAGGTGTCTTCAAGGCTAGAGGGAATAGGCTCTTAACAATCTAGTTCGCCTCATCATAAACGATTGCATCACTACTTACCATCAGGTGGGTTCGCAATTAAGAACTAGTTTTTTTATGTAACATATACGTAGATTTGTAGATCTTTGGAAGTCGTTACGGATAGTCAGAATCCAGTAAATCTGGCTCCAGTCTTGCCATGAAGTATCGTGTTACCCCAGTTAATGGGTTGTGGAGGTCTGGTAGGCAGCCGCTCCTCGTAAAATACTGGTATTCAGCTAAATCCGGCTTGACTGGAAGCCAACCCCAATATAGTTGGGAAAAGGCTAGGTAGATGATGATATATAAAAGAGCTCTAAGAGCCTATTCGCTCTAGCCTTGAAGACACTCAAATTATAATCAGACGGTCTTCCCGTCTTCCGTTCTTCCACAGCAGGCAAATTTCCATCCTTTCGATGTACGCGGTATTAACACAAGCGCAACGGTTTAAAAGATGAACTCTCACTTAGGTTCCAAGTAAGCCAGGGTATCATCGTCCATCCACTGGACGATGTCCATGATCTTCCGGGGCTGGTGCACGGCGCGGTACACCTTCTCATCCAGCACATCTAGGTCACAGCGGCAGTACGCTGTGGATAGATGTACGAACACCTGGAATGTTGGGAAGAAAACGTGGGGTTGAGATCTGAGGTCTACCTTATCAAGAGTGTTTTTTTTTTGAGGAGGGAAATTATTCAATGGCCCGCTCTTTTTTCCAGTGGGGAATCATCAGAATGACTTCTCCCGCTTTTGGGCGGAGCGGGAGGGCGTGTCAGACTTTTATTGACTAAATCACACCCCGTTCCTTCGTTGCCTTCGTTCTGGGGTCACGAGCTTCTCTTTCGGAATCTAATCTATCTCCCGCTTCACGGTGGAGTGAGAGAGCGTGTCAGACTTTTAGTGACTAAAACCCCCAGTGACTTTCTAGGACCACGTTTCCCTTTCCGAAATTCCCAGCAGGGCCGAAGCCTCTTGGGCCCCTTCGTTTAACTGACATCTCTTTGAAGTGCATGTAGAATATTACTAGCAGTTGACGACTCGGTCTCAGTCTGGATGGCCGGACAGCGAACTACCCATTGACCGTCGTCCGTAAGCCTACGCCGACGGTGGTTGGAAATCCACCATTGGCACCACAAGCCATTGGGCGAGAGAACGTCCGTTCCCTCGCGCGTGGAACCACCTTCTTCGCTAACTTAACTGCATCGCACGCGGAGGCGACCGCCCGCCATTCCTCCTGGCTCCGGACCATGGCTTGTACCAGGGCACGGTGCGAAAGAGGTCACTGCCGCCAATCGCACCCACGAGGTTACAACAGCGTCCGTTTTAACCGACTGAAGTAACTAACCTTAAAAGTCAATAAAATGATGATGTGACTGCTTACCTCCAAATTCTCCATGGTTTCGGCTAGACTCAACATTCTCCACGTGCCTGTTGTGTTCATATTCACAGCATCCTTCAGCTTTTGATCGAATCTATAAACAGAGCAATTAAGAATTAAATTTATTACTGTTCTTCATCATTCATCATCATTTATGGCGAAAGTCGTCCACAGTTGGACATATCCCCCAAGAATCGCCACAACGACCGGTTCTGTTGGTCTCGCATCCATTGAATTCTTGCGACCCTCACCAGATCATCTGTCTACCTTGTCGGAAGTTTTCCAACGTTGCGTCTTACGGTGCGCTGTTGCCAATCTATCGTCTGTTTTTACCCTGAAACTAAAATGACATTTTATAGCGTGCCTACAGCGCTCCACTGTGCGCGTTATCACTCCTTCCCCAGTATAAGTGTATAATCTATGCTCCTTCCCCTCACACATCCACACCGAGGCGGCGAGTGGCTTGCATACACGAAGCGCGGGCCCCGCGCCCGCGCCGCGCTGCCATATAGTTGTGTCTCGCTCAACGACAGTCCGCGACGAGAGCCCGACTGGCACAGACGTGCGCACGCGTGACCGCGTGCCGCCTCGACCGCGATCGATAAAGTCGTTCGATATTGTAACTTTTTATGTTTTCGATTACCGGTGTTTGTATGTTGATTATACGTCTGTTCAAGTGCAACCTGTGACTTTCATTCCGCTTACACACCACCCCTATAACTGGCGCCTAACATGTAGCAGCCTATAATTTCAATACAAAAGAACTGGCGTCATTCCTATAGTAAATTTGACATTACTTGTTCTTAATTCTTAATTCTTTATTGTACACAAAACATATAATCTGAATACAGTAATTGGATAATTCATGTACAAAGGCGAGCTTAACTCAACAATGAGTTTTCTCCCAGCAAACCTTTGAGTGACAGAGAGAGATCACATTTGAGGGTAGGATCCAGTGTACAACATAAAAAATACATAAATAATAAATAAATATATATATACATATATATAGGTATTAGGTATAATACATAGACTAATAAATATCAATATATATACTAATATTATGTCAATTGAGAAAGGAAGTGCTCTTTAATTTTCCTCTTAAAGATATTCAGAGAAGGGCTGTCACGAATAGAATGTGGGAGAGAGTTCCAGAGACGCACTGCAGTAACCGAAAATGAACCATCATAGCGGCTGGAAGTGTGACGCGGAGTACGAAGGAGAAGAGAATTAGAAGTGCGGCAGGGTTTGCCTCTAGGGACGAAGTATTCAAAGCGTTCACGAAGGTATTGAGGAGCATTGGGATTGTGCAGGATAGTATAGAGAAGAGATAGAATGTGGGTATCTCGCCGACGCCGAATTGGCAGCCACCCTAATCTGGTCCGAAACTCCGACACGTGGTCGTATTTACGGAGGCCAAAAATAAAGCGGATGCACAAATTCTGCAGTCGCTCGAGTTTGTTAAGGAGTACCTCCGTAGCATCTAGAAAACAGACATCCGCATAGTCTATCAGCGGTAGAAGCAGAGATTGAGCAAGAGTCACTTTTGTATGAAACGGCAAGAATTTTTGGAGACGTTTAAGAGACTGAAACGAATAAAATACCCTCTTGCTCACATCAGCAATATGAGCCTCCCATGAGAGGTTAATATCCATATGGACGCCAAGGTTTTTGGCACTTTTGGAGTATAAAATTGGTTCAGAATCATACACTACCGGTGGGAGCGACTGGCCATCCAATAGATTGAGCATGTATCTGCCACCAATAATGAGCGCTTGAGACTTTTTTGGGTTCAGCAACAGTCCATAACATTTAGCCCACTTCTTGATACTTTCAAGATCCTCATTGATGGCAGCCACAGCCTCAGCAAGTTCACCTACTTTAAAATGACGATATAGCTGCAAATCGTCTGCATAGAGATGATAGTTAGAAGTTAGGACCTTAGTGATAGCGTTTATAAAAACTGAGAAGAGTAGAGGAGAAAGAACGCCACCTTGAGGAACACCCGCAGCCAGATCACACCATTCAGAGGAGTCCTCATCTGATCGAACGGACTGCGACCGACCCCGAAGATAAGATTTACACCACTCAATTACTGGTTGGGAGATATTAAGAGAGGCAAGGATTCCCAAGAGGATGTCAAAGTCAACTGAGTTAAAGGCACTGCTGAAGTCCAGTAAAACCAATACAGTTAGACACCTATTGTCCATGGCCAGTCTTATGTCATCGGTTATTTTAACGAGCGTTGTTACAGTGCTGTGGCCAGGTCTAAAACCAGACTGGTAAGGACTCAGCAGACCGTTAGAGGACAAATAGAAAGACAGTTGTTTTTGCACAACACTCTCGAGGACTTTGGAAAGGATTGGGAGGATAGATATTGGACGAAACTCGGATGGTGAGGAGGGATTTGAAACTTTAGGGAGTGGTAGGACGTGGGCCTTCTTCCAAGCAGATGGAAAGGAGTTACTGAACAGGGAAAAATTTACTATGTGAGTTATGACAGGGACTATTTCACTTATAATAGGTAGGAACATTTGGAGTTGAAGGCCGTCGTCGCCTACCGCTTTAGTGGATATGGATAGGATACATTTCTTAATATCTGACTCAGCAACTGGGTGAAAGGAGAAAGAAGTATTTTCTGGCAATGGAAGTTTAGAGAGATCATTGAGAGTGGAAGATTTAACATCGTCATCAAGTGTAATTGGTGACTTAGAAAAGTGCGCATTAAGTGCATTAAGGTCCAACTTATCAGGAGAACTCTTACTAGTGGCTTTGCCAATACCAAGAGTTTTTAAAAATTGCCATACTTGTGTTGTTCCGTATGGTGTCTGGAACCGAAGAATTTACACCATCCCATCTCTTCCCGTGGGTGTCGTAAGAGGCGACTAAGGGACACACCAGAAAATGGGCAGCAGCATTTTCTGTGCATTTCAACATCTACACTGCGATCGCCAACCCGCATGCCAAGCGTGGCGATTATGGCAAAAACCCCCCAACAATGCAGACACGCAAAACAAAACGGCCCCTAGTACCCGGCAGCCCGTCTAACCTTGACTACGGTAGCGGTCAAGGCTACGGCGAGGCAAGGGGTGCGAAGAATCTCCGGAGGAGGCTAGGCTACCCCTTCCAACGACTCGACCTGGCAACATACAACACGCGTACACTGCGGACCGACGAGAAGATCACCGAACTTGAGGAAGAGTTGAGCGGGGTACGATGGAGTATTGTGGGATTATCCGAAGTCCGAAGACAGGGGGAGGACACGATAATTCTCAAATCCGGTAACCTGCTCTATTTCCGGGAGGGCGACCAGCAGTCCCAGGGTGGTGTCGGGCTTTTCGTCCACAGGTCCCTTGTGAACAATGTGGTGAGGATCGAGAGTGTGTCGACCAGGGTGGCTTACCTTATACTCAGAATATCGGCAAGATATTCGCTGAAGGTCATACAGGTATATGCCCCAACCTCGACACACTCCGACGACGAAGTAGAGACCATGTATGAGGATATATCCAGAGCCATACATGGTTATAAGACTCACTTCACCGTGGTCATGGGGGACTTCAACGCTAAACTGGGCAAACGAGACGGTGATGAGCTGCGAGTGGGGCAATTTGGATTTGGACGGCGGAACCACCGGGGACACCTACTGGCTAGCTTTATGGAGAAGGAGGGCCTCTACATGATGAACTCTTTCTTCAAAAAGCGTGAGCATAGGAGGTGGACCTGGCAAAGCCCCGATGGTGCAACTAAAAATGAGATTGACTTCATCTTGTCGACGAAGAAGCAAATATTCAATGATGTCTCTGTGATCAATGCAGTGAAAACTGGTAGTGATCACCGCATGGTGAGAGGCACATTGAATATCAACATCAAGCTTGAAAGGTCTCGACTGGTGAAGTCTACGCTCCGTCCAGCACAAATCCAGCTCCAAAACCCCGAGAGCTTTCAGCTCGAACTCCACAATCGTTTCGAGTGCCTAGGTAGCTCCGTGGACGAATGTAACGATGGGTTCGTGGAAACTGTCCATACGGTCGGGTCTAAGTTTTTTCAAGACCCACCGTACAAATAAGAACAAGAAGCTCTCGGATCCGACTCTCGAGCTCATGAAGAAGAGGCGTGAGATGATTCTGCAGTCTTCAGACGATTTGTGCAGATACCGTCAGCTCAATAGACAGATTTCGAAGTCCTTAAAACGCGATCTTCGCCACTTTAATTCCGAAAGGGTTAAGGACGCGATAGAGCGGAATAAGGGCTCCAAAGTTTTTTCGAGGGATCTGTCTATTGGGCAGAGCCAACTCACGAAACTGAAGACTGACGATGGCAGAGTCATATCCGCTAAATCGGAGCTCCTGGGAGAGATCGAGGCATTCTATGGACAGTTATACACGTCTATCTCTAAACCCACGACAAATCTAGCGAATGATCCAAGAGCTAGATTGACCCGACACTATACCGAAGATATCCCGGACGTCAGCCTGTACGAGATTAGGATGGCTCTGAAACAACTTAAACACAATAAAGCGCCGGGTGAGGACGGAATTACGGCCGAACTTCTGAAGGCGGGTGGAAAACCGGTCCTTAAGGCCCTTCAGAGGCTATTTAATTCCGTCATACTCGAGGGCAAAACGCCACAGGCATGGGGCAGAGGTGTGGTGGTACTTTTCTTTAAGAAGGGCGACAATGCCCTCCTTAAGAACTACAGGCCCATCTCACTTCTGAGCCATGTCTACAAGTTGTTTTCCAGAGTCATCACGAATCGTCTCGCACGCAGGTTCGACGACTTCCAGCCTCCTGAACAAGCCGGATTCCGAAAAGGCTTTAGCACCGTAGACCACATACATACGCTACGGCAGGTTATACAGAAGACTGAGGAGTATAACCTGCCTCTCTGCTTAGCGTTTGTGGATTACGAGAAAGCCTTCGATTCGATCGAGACTTGGGCTGTACTGCAGTCTCTCCAACGGTGCCAGATTGACTATCGGTACATCGAAGTGCTGAAATGTTTGTACAAAAACGCCACCATGTCAGTCCGACTCCAGGATCAGACCTCGAAACCTATCCTTTTACAGCGGGGTGTGAGGCAGGGAGACGTTATCTCTCCGAAACTGTTCACGGCCGCATTGGAGGATGTCTTCAAGGTTCTGGAATGGAGAGGGCGAGGCATCAATATCAACGGCGAGTACATCACTCACCTTCGGTTTGCCGACGACATAGTAGTCATGGCTGAGACTACGGAGGAGCTCAGTACAACGCTCGGTGATCTCAGTAGGGCTTCCGAAAGAGTGGGACTCAAAATGAACATGGACAAAACCAAAGTCATGGTAAACATCCATGTAGCTCCCACTCCTATCAAGATCGGAGACTCTACACTCGAAGTTGTGGACGACTACGTCTACCTGGGACAGACGGTCCAGTTGGGTAGATCTAACTTCGAGAAAGAGATCAATCGTCGAATCCGACTCGGCTGGGCAGCGTTCAGGAGGCTGCACGGTATCTTCTCGTACAACCTACCGCAGTGTCTCAAGACAAAAGTCTATGACCAGTGTGTGTTGCCAGTGATGACATATGGCTCGGAAACGTGGTCGCTCACAATGGGCCTCATCAGAAGGCTTAAAGTCACCCAAAGAGCAATGGAAAGGGCTATGCTCGGAGTTTCCTTGCGCGATCACATCAGGAATGAAGTGATCCGCAAGAGAACTAAGGTTACCGACATAGCCCGAAGAATCGCCAAACTTAAGTGGCAGTGGGCAGGGCACATTGCTCGTAGAACAGATGGTCGATGGGGACGGAAGGTTCTAGAGTGGCGGCCACGTACCGGAAGACGCAGCGTCGGAAGGCCTCCCACAAGGTGGACCGACGACCTGGCGAGGGTCGCGGGAATCCGATGGATGCGAGACGCGCAGGACCGGTCGCTGTGGCGACGCTTGGGGGAGGCCTATGTCCAGCAGTGGACGTCTTTCGGCTGAGATGATGATGATGATGATGATACTTGTGTTGGGATGAACTTGTATCAATTTAGTCTCCGGGTATAAAAAACAGACCATAGAACCTTTCGTCTCCATCGACCATCAGTTCTGCAAGCAATGTGCCTTACCCACTGGCACTTAAGTTTGGCGATTCTTCGGGCTTCATAGCCTTGGTTCTCTTGCGGATATATTCATTTCTGATGTGATCACGCAAGGAAACTCCGAGCATAGCCTTTTCCATTACCCTTTGCACCCAAAAGTTATAGTGGAAGTCACCACTTTAAGCCTTCTGATGAGGCCCTTTGTAATAACATCACACGAATTTCAGCAATTACTTAAAATAATAGCTGTCACACACGGTAAGATCAATTGAGAACCTATATATTTTCACGAGTAAGTATCTTACCTAACGAGGAGCCCGTGGCTAGATAATAACAGCCGCACGGGTCGATCTTCAATGTTCAGCAACGCTTGCCAAGGTTGGTTTGTGGATGGGTGATCATCGTAACAAACTGAGTTTCCTCCGTGCCTCGGAAAGCACGTTAAGCCGTTGGTCCCGGCTGTCATTTGTAGATCTTTGGCAGTCGTTGCGGATAGTCAGAAGCCAGTAAATCTGACTCCAGTCTTGCCATGAAGTACCGTGTTACCCCAGTTAATGGGTTGTGGAGGTCTGGTAAGCAGCCGCTCCTCTTAAAATACTGGTATTCAGCTAAATCCGGCTTGACTGGAAGCCGACCCCGATATATGTAGTTGGAAAAAGGCTAGGCAGATGATGAAGTATCTTACCTAACACAAGCGGCACTATGGAAGATGACCTGACATTCCTTCTGCAGCAGCTTCTTATCATCTTCTGAGATGCCCAGCCCGTCTTCTGTGATGTCACCGTTGATGATCTTGAGCTTCTTGAAGCTGTCAGGGTTCTTCTCTCGAAGGAGACAGAAGACCTGGAGAGGTGGGAATCATTTTATTTTAATGTGAAACTTTTATTACATCGTCTGAAACTTTTTAGTCTGTGTGTTACATGTCGCGTGACGGTGACGTCAGAGCAGCCGAGGCCAATATGGCGGCGCCTATAGTTCGCATCAGCTGACCGTGTAGTGTATAGACCACGTATAGACTATTACTCATTTGTGCCAGTGCTCCACGCTATTTTGTTTGTTTTTGTCAGTGTTTAATATACCTTTAAATGAATATTATTTTTTAATTAAATGTGTATAATAAACTTAATAATAAACTAAGCGTTTTGCCTCGTCGTTTACACCGCGTACATCGAAGGACTGGAACAATTTGCCTGCTGTGGTCTTTCCGTTCGATTACAATATGGGTGTCTTCAGGACTAGAGTGAATAGGCTCTTAATAAACTTGTGCGCCTCACCATCAACGACTGCACCACTGCTTACCATCAGGTGTGATTGCAGTCAAGCATTGGTTCATGTGATATAAAAAAAATGTGAAAAAAGGTTCACTTTTACCGTGGTTTTATAAAAAATTAATTGCAGACCCGACAGAAGAGATGGCGGGATGAACAAGATGTCTACCACACGAGCTGGTTCAAGGTGGTTCAAGAAAAGAATACTTGGAGTTGGGGGAGGCCTTTGTCTAGCAGTGGGATAGTACAGGACAAAAAAAAATGGCGAGGAACCCACCTGCTTGCTGCAAAGGTCCTTGAGTCTCTCCTCACAGTTCATACCCCTCTTCTGTCGCATCAGAAGATAGATGGTGCCGACTTCTGGACAGCTTCGCAGAAGCTTCTCGATCAGAGCCTGGAACATTAAGAAGAGATGATGAGATGAAATGAGGGAAAGGAGGAGTTATGTATTTACTTATTTTCTGGCTGGTGCATGTCATTTTCTCGGCGTTAAATAGCACAATGTCACTTGGTTACAACTTCAGGAAGTTTTTTTTGTGAGGGACTTTAACTTACCAGTTAGAGAGATATATGGGTCAGGTAACTTAGGGCAGGACAGTGTGCTACCCTTACCGCCAAAAAATATGTGACTAATAGCTATTAGGAAGGTTCAAAACTCCTGAAATTTATGGGTTTAGGTACGAAAATGAGTTCTTTTTTTGCTTAGGGATATCGCCAGATGACTCCTGCTCTAGGATGGAGTAAAAGGGCGTATCAAACATATTATTATTATACCGATTAAAACCCACATAATAATGTTCTTTCATTTACCCTCTATGGTCTAAAGCCACAGTACTTTTTGAAACGTCCCCACAAATCTAGGTAATTACATAAATATTTTTGGCGTCGATAAAATTAAGCATAGATTCCCTCATATCGATATGTGCACATTATAAAGACTCACACTGTATATGAGGTTTTTTCAAACGTTCTCGTAGCTCCAATACCATATAAATGGAACTTCTGCAGCATACCTGTTTTACGGCCTAAACGCGTAAAGATGAAAAAATCCTCGTGAGCCCAGTGAACCGCGTCAACACAATGTAACGTATACAAACAGTAATCTAACCGATCGCCGCGTGTTTGAACTTTCTCCGTGGTGACGTCACTAATTGGTTTATTTGATGACCAGGTTACCGTAAGTGCTAACATAACTAGTAGTTATCCAAACGGTTTGCTGCCGAAACTGTAATTGAATATTAGTCTTCAAAGAATGAAAGGAAGAAAGAAAAAACCGGACATGTGTGAATCGGACTCGCGCACAAAGGGTTGTTTAGGGTTCCGTATCTCAAAAGGAAAAAACGGCATCCTTATAGGAACACTTTGTTTTCCGTCTGTCTGTCTGTCTGTCTGTCAAGACCCTTTATCTCGGGAACGCGTGAAGATATCAAGTTGAAATTAAAACTTTAACAAAACAAAAACAAAATTACTTAAGTTTGCGGTCTCTTGAAACCGTGCAAAAATCAAACTTGTAAGTTGACGGGAAAAAAAGATACGCCCGTTTATGTTGCAAAAAAGTACATTTCGACACTGTCAAAGGAATCAAAATTCATAGGGTAGGTACTTCCCGTTGACCTAGAATCTTGAAGTTTGGCACGAAGGAAGGTATTATAGCATAAATAAAAGAAAAAGTTTGAAAACTGAAAATTTTTAGTTACTGCACAAGATTTTTTTTTGTGAAAATTCTTTAAGACTTGTTTCGAGAATTGAATTGTTTTCATAGGTAAGTTGGTACAGAACCCTCAGTGTGCGAGTCCGACTCACACTTGCCCGGTATTTTTATGCCGTCCGGCGCATAAATCGTCTGAATAAATCTCTGTACAAGTGGCCTTAGATTCTCAGAGTCTTCTTGGTTCTTAATATTTAATACTCTTTTTAATTGAAATTATACTTACAGTATAATAAAAAAAACACTTATCTAATTACAATTAACTAAAAACGAACTAAAGTATGGCGTCATAGAATTCTTCCACATTCGCTGTCGACTGGTAATATGCCGAAAAAAAAGATTTTTTATTTTGAATACGCTCCCCGTAAAATACTGGTATTCAGCTAAATCCGGCTTGACTGGAAAGCCGACCCCAATATAGTTGAGAAAAGGCTAGGTAGATGATGATGATGAATCAAAGAATACTTTAATGAAATAAGAAGACTAATTAACTTAAAACTATGTATTTAAATAAGTAAATTATTATAGTGACAGCGCACAACGTACGAGTATGTAGACGAGAGTGAGTCATTTGCTAGTTGCCAGTATATCGGTAGATTAATGAGTTTCTATATCATTTAGCTAAGGCGTCCATACTCCTAACATCCTCTCCTGGACGCAGAAGCTTTAAATGTAGACCCACAGATGCGGTGAAGTCTTCATGCTTCGGTCGAGGGAGTCCTTTCGTCAATATGTCAGCGACCATCTCTCCAGTGCATCTGTATTACTTGTCATTGTTTTCCGACCTCATCCTACGTTGCCGCGGCCTCAAAATTATATTGGATACCGGTGGAGAGTCTATCGTAATATCAGGTATGTATGTTTCATCATTAACATCCTCAAATTGATCAGATTCATCTGAAATACTTTGAGATACATCCTGTATTTTGACTCTCTCATAATTAATGTTTCTATCCACAGGTTCTTCGGGTTCACTACATAAAGGTAAGTATACAGTTTTCTTTTCTGTGTGTTCATTATTCATTTTACTATCCTCATGTGTATTTTTAGCTTTATTTTTCTCTAAATCAATGTTATTTTTAATAACTTCTTCTTCTTCTTTAGGTACTTCATCTACTTTATTTCTTTTAATTGCAGTTTCGAGGAACACTACATCTCTACTAACAATTCCTTTCTTTGTTTCAGGATCAATAAATTTGTAGCCTTTTGTACCATCGCTGTAGCCAACAAATATAAATTTTCGCGACTTTACATCCAACTTACTTCTCTTTTCTTTAGGAATATGCACCATCGCAGGACATCCAAATATTCTTATATGACTCAAATCAGGTTTTCTTTTAGTCCATACCTCATATGGCGTTGCATCTGATAAGTTGCGGGTGGGAGAACGGTTCAGTATGTAAGCTGCTGTAGTAACGGCTTCAGCCCAATAATCTTTCTGTAAACCAGAGTTTAACAACATACATTTAGCACGCTCAATAAGGGTACGGTTCATTCGTTCGCTCAAACCGTTTTGTTCAGGCGTGTACGGATTCGATGTCTGGTGCAAAATTCCATGCTTTTTTAGATAAGTCTCAAAATTCTTATTTTTATATTCAGTTCCGTTGTCAGATCTAAGAATTTTTATTTTTTTATTTAATTCATTTTCCACTCTATTCTTATATTCAGTAAACTTTTCAAAGACTTCACTTTTGTTTTTCATAGTGTATATGTGTACTCGGCGAGAAAAGTCATCAATAAAAGTTACAAAATATCTTGCTCCTCCTATTGATATCTGCTGCATTGGTCCACACACATCACTGTGGATAAGTTCTAGCAAGCTGCTTGCTCGGGAACCTTCAGCAGGGAACGGTTTTCTCGTTTGCTTGCCTTCCAGACAGGTAACACAGATGGAGTTTTCCATTCCTGTTGACAACTTTACTCCTTCTGCACAGTAAGGTATTTTGTGAAGGCTTGTAAAATTTAAATGGCCCATTCTCTGGTGCCACAGATAAGTATCATCATCAGCCTTGGCCATCATGCCTTGCATTTCTTGGTAAGTATTTAATAGGTATGTTGCATTCTTTAATCTAGCCTGAGCTACTAATTTGTTACTAGGATTGTAAATTTGACAGCCATATTCATTAAATATTACTTTGCATCCATTTTGAATTATTTTGCTGACTGATAACAAATTTGTTTTTAATCCTGGTACAAATAAAACATTCCTCACCTGTATTGAATCAGTGCTGCCATCATGTGCCTTTACTTTAATGCATACATTCCCGCAGCCTTCCACTTTTAAAACTTTGTTGTTAGCAATCCTTATGCTCGGTACAGGTGAATCGGTGATATCAGTGAGCCAGTCCCGGTGCATCGTCATGTGCATGGATGCTCCTGTGTCGACATACCAAGAATTGGAGTCATTTTCTGTGAATGCTGAAAAAGCTGCAACATAACCTGTATCCTTATCCGTCTTTTTATTATTGTTTGTTTTCTTATACCAACAATTTTCGCTGAGATGTCCGTACTTATTACAATTAAAACATCTTGGACCTTTTTTGTCACTTTTGGGCACATTTTTCCTTGTGTTTGTATAAAGTGCGGTAGTGTCTGACATTTTAACTTCCTGTAGTAATTTATTTTTTACTAAGTCAGCACTAATCTTCATACCGGAACTTTCCAAGCCCATAATCATGGGTTTATACATTTCTGGTAACCCTGCCAGCATTAATGTGCCCAACCACTCATCGTCCACATGAAAATTTATATTTCTTAACTTGTGCGCGGCTGTCATAATTTTATTTACATAGTCTTCCACTGACAAGCTGCTTTCTAAATTAGTGTTAATTAAATTCTTTTAATAAGCCAACTTTCCGTGTCAGTCCTTGGTCTTCAAATGCCTTTGTCAAATTGTCCCACACCTGTTTTGCATTCTGTGCATCCTGTATGTGCACATATAATATTGGGTCGACCAACAATATTAACTTTGATTTTGCTTTGGTGTCTTGTTTAACTGCTTTGGGATCGGAAGCATTCGGTGCTGTCAAAATGCAACTATATAAATCCTCATGTTGTAGGTATGCTTTGACTGCAAAACTCCAATTTCCCCAATTGTCGCGACCCGTTAACTTGTCAATAGACATCATAGTATTAGTTCCAGTCATATTATCATACTTTATCTGAAAGCTGCTGGAAAGAAAAAATCACGAGCCGGTACCTAACTAAAAGTGAGGTTATACCCGTCAGATTTTACTTTTCCTATAACTTTGAAAGTACTGAATAAAATTTGGAAATAACACTAAATGGTAGGCTTGACTGGGCCCATAACCTAATGAAATAAGAAGACTAATTAACTTTAAACTATGTAGTTGCTAGTTGCCAGTATATCGGTAGATTAATGAGTTTCTATATCATTTAGCTAAGGCGTCCATACTCCTAACATACTTTTTATTCCTGAAGTTCTTCCCCATGAGGTAACTTCAGAAGCTAATCATCAATGGCAGAACTCACCTTCCCAACGAAGCCAGTTCCTCCCGTAAGGAAGATCGTCTTCCCTCGGTAGAACTCTTGAACTGTGGGCGCCATTTTGTTTGCCTGAAATAGACAGATTACATATTTGGATGAATTAGTAACATGGATTTAAGTTTCCATACACTTTCCTTCTCTTTTTCTTGCACACTAACTTGTCTACATCTCATATTATATCTCTCTTTCGCAGGTCTGCTTGGAGAAATTTCTTTTTTGAAATAAGCAGTACCTTTGTACATATTTCTAAAATATTAATAATATTGTAATCTTTTCTTCTGTGTATATCTGTGTGTGCATAAATTGTAAAATAAATGAATAAATGCCTTAAGGAGATGTCAGCAAACCGAAGGTACCCAGCAGGGTCTAAGTCTACTGGAGCCATAGGTGAGCTTCAGGAAGGAAATCCTCCCGGACCCCCTGGAACGCATTTCAACGCCTTTTTTCAGGTCGCGCTTTCATTAGACGGACTATAATTCATTTATTGGATCAACGGAGGATCAACGTTCCGTTACATATAATATCAAAAGTTGATATGGTAGTAGTAAGTACCTAGGGTTGGACAGTATTTGAATTAGTTGCAATTAATATACGTAATTGAAATACAAATACATATTTAGTATTTGTATTTCGATTACTTTCTTAAAAAGTGATTTGTAATTCGTATTTCACATACCTGACGCCGAAAATACTTTTTAAAATTAAAATACTTTGACTATCTTAAGAGGCCTGCGGAGACCGCGCGCTATCTCGAGTTGAGACGCAATAAAATACGTTTTTGAGGTTGATGGGAGCAATCCAGATAGTATAAACAATTCTTGGACACACCGACTGGAGTACAGTCATCATCCGCACACTGACAGTTGCTTGCTGTGATAGTAATACAAACTATTGGAAATTTGGGAGAGGTTCCGTAATACCAAAAATTATGAATGAAAAATTAATGTATTTCCAATATTGTTTCGAGTATTTATAACTCGATAATAATATCTGTGTTCCTACGTAAAGATATTTTGAAATATTGTTGTTTATAATATAGAAAAAACAAAATAAAAACATGACATTTTTGCTGTGAAAATGTGCAAATTTAAATTCGCTTAAATTTCGTTTGGGGTAAGTTTTTCAACAAAAAGACGATGTAGGAACCTAGATAATTATTGTCTGAATCCGAATAACATCATATTATGGTGTAAATATGCTTAAATTGCAAATGATTTTGGTATTACGTTTGTATGGATAATTCTAACGTCGCGCCCACCTTAACAGAACGAGTTTCCTCCGTGCCTCGGAAAGCACGTTAAGCCGTTGGTCCCGGCTGTCATTTGTAGATCTTTGGCAGTCGTTACGGACAGTCAGAAGTCAGTAAACTTGATTCCAGTCTTGCCATACCCAATGGGTTCCCAATGGGTTGTGGAGGTCTGGTAGGCAGCCGCTCCTCGTAAAATACTGGTATTCAGCTAAATCCGGCTTGACTGGAAGCCGACCCCAATATAGTTGGGAAAAGGCTAGGCAGATGATGAACCTTTATTTAGTGATCGTGAGTGTGAATGCGAGGCGAGAAAACAGCTATTAGAGTTGGCATCACTGCGTCTGTTATGTTTACTGTAAGCTAAGACTGTGCGAAAAAATCGGCTAAAAAAAAATAGTTTATGCTGGTCACTTCTTTGGTTACTTTTTTGTATTTTGTAATTTGTATTTCGTATTTCAATTAAATATAGCTAATACTGTATTTTATCATTTAAATACTTTACTAAGGGCCATGTGCACCGACATAAGTTTAAACATTGATTTTGCAATCCACCCATTATAATTTAATCAATGTTTAAACAAGGAGCGTTTTTTTTGTTTTCACCATCATCTTTCGGCGTTCGGTTTCCTAATCGAAACATAACTGAGCGTTTTTGAACGAATGAGTGAGCAATTGCAATACTACTAAATAAAATGTAAGACTACATCTTGAAATTTCGTTCACGCTTACAACTTTTTAACATGGCCAGATAATAGTTTATGCCATAAAATGTGAAAGTTGCTGTTCATTGTTTCTTAGGCTTTACGGGAAACACATTTTATGTTGGAAGGTTTATCAACGCGCTCTTTCTTATCTGTGGCTGTCATTTTTTAAAATTCTCTGGCAAAGTTTCGTGGTATTTTTGTTGTAAGAGTCGTATATGAAAAATTAACAATTAAGAGTAAATGTGTGTGTATTTGCAGCGTATGAGGTTTTGAAGTTCTGTGTAAATAATAAGATAGTGTTCGATTGCTTATTTCAACAAGTAAAAGGATGTTGAAAGATACTAGGTCTTCTCGTCATCGTTTCTACTCATTAAAATAATCTAACATACATTATAAAATTAAAAGCCATTATTTCTCAAACATAAATAAGTACATCGTCTGTAAATCAAACAAAATAACCTACAAAAGTTCTGTCAAATGACAGTAACCGACGTCTAAACAACGTCTTGTAGCTCGATTAAGATAACCATCTGATTAACGTCAATAACCGACGAAAAGGCGGTGGTGAACAGGAAATATTGCTAAAACAGCCGTTTTAATATTAAAACAGTCGATTTGGTGTCGGTGAACATCGCCCTAAAAGATATTTTGTATTTCATATTTTAATTTCTTGCGACACAGTATTTTTTAATTCGTATTTCAATGAAAGCAAATCATTTATTTAGCCCAGCCCTGTACCTAACTGTCGATATAACGTAATAGTGATACGCCTATTTCCCTCTAATTGTAGTTACGATATAGTTCGGTAACTAACTATTAGCCAACTATTTTTATACACTTAGCACTGTGTTAAACAACTAGAATAAATATTTGGTACGGACCGAGATATTTATAACATTAATAATCTTTATTATTTTATTCGAGAGCAGTGGTGGCCGAGTGGTAACTGCCTCGTCTTACAAGTTGTAGGTTCAAACTCAGCCGGGTGCATTACTTTGTGTAATTTATTATTCAACGACGAATTGAAAAAAAGAAAATTATTTTATTTGGCACCATGCGTGTAGGACTATGTCTTTTTCTACCTGCCCTTATCCCATATTACTTGGGGTCGGCGCAACACGTTTTTTTCTTCCATTCTGTCCTGTCATCCGTCACACTATCACTAACTCTCTTTTCTTTCATATCACCCCCTCACACAATCCATCCATCTTTTCTTTGGCATCCCTCTCCTTCTCCATCCATCTACATGTACACTCAGAACTCTTTTAGTGAAGCATAATTATAATAGTAGCCTAACATGTAGACCTATCATCATCTGCCTAGACTTTTCCCAACTATATTGGGGTCGGCTTCCAGTCAAGCCGGATTTAGCTGATTACCAGTATTTACGAGGAGCGGCTGCCTACCAGACCTGCACAACTCATTAACTGTGGTAACACGGTACTTCATGGCAAGACTGGAGTCAGATTTAGGTACTGGCTTCTGACTATCCGTAACGACTGCCAAAGATCTACAAATGACAGGCGGGACCTATGGCTCAACGTGCTATCCGAGGCACGGAGGAAACTCGTTAAGTTAAGATGGTCACCCATCCACTGACTAACCTTGGCAAGCGTTGCTTAACCTTGAAGATCGACCTGTGCGGCTGTTATTATCTAGCCACGAGCTCCTCTAGCATGTAGTCCTATGTGAAATAAAATCATTTTGAATTGAGTCAAGGTCAAATACTTGGCCCCATCAAAATGATTATGACATGTGTTGTCACATCTCAAAGTGAAAATGATTACGAGGTTTCTTGACTGTTTATTCAAAACATTTGCAAGTGGCAACATTGCATTGTAGGCACAGTTTTTAAATAGACGGTTGTTTACTAAGATTTACAGGTTTTGCGGTCAATGGTATAAACTTCTACACACTTAACTGCCTCGTTGGCTTAGTGGTCGCAAGAGCGACTGCTGAGCAAGGGGTACTGGGTTCGATTCCCGGGTCGTGCATAGAGTGCTATTGGGAATTACTCTGCAGCTGCCCGGAGTTTCGAAGTTGGTGGTGTGATTTCCCGTACCTCGGAAAGCACGTAAAGCCGTTGGTCCTGCGCCTGATTTCTCTCGGGTCGTGTCAGATTGCCGTCCCATCGGGCTATGAGAGTAAAGGAACAGAGAGTGCACCTGTATTTGCGCACACACTTGTGCACTATAATATCTCCTGCGTACTTGACTGATCTCTGTTGTGATTGGCCACCGTGACCGAAATTCGGTCGGAGGAGAGTAGTATTAGTATAAACCATTGGTTACCGACATAGCCCGACCAATTCGCCAAACTTAATTGGTAGTGGGCAGGGCGCGGGCTGGTTACAATTATAGCGGTCATAACACTCTTTAAAGAGCCTATTAAACTACTCGATACGTCGACTCGATACGTCGACTCGTTACGTCGACTCGATACGTCTACTCGATACGTCGACTCGATACGTCTACTCGATACGTCGACTCGATACGTCATCTCGATACATCGAGCCCCGTCGAAGACCGTCTTATCCTTATATGCGACGTAGACTAATACCGTTCGTAATTTTAAACGAGTGGCGTAATAGGCCTTTAGGCCTGAAACTGCGTTAAGCGGGCACCCGCGCGGTTTCATACAAAAGTGCTCCGTCGCGGGGACCAGCGCGGGTGTCCGTCACGGGGAGGCGCACCCCGCACCCACGCGACGGGGCCCGCCTCCGTGCGACGGAACCCGTCGCGGGGGCACGCGCGGTCCCCGCCAGGGAACACGCACGGGCTTGTTCAGGGTTGTCATTTCATCATTTGACAAAAATGACATAACGAATGTTGCCACTTTTTTGCAATTCTTAAATAGTGATGTACCTCAACCGTAAATTGCCGTTAATAAAATCAAGTAGTATCGTTTTTTATAATAATTTTTCCTGAATAGTAGATAGCTATTTAAAATGAAAAAATACAGAAGTAATAACGTATATTTTTATGTTAAACATTTAAAAAATATTTAATGAATGATAAATGATATTTATTTTGCAAATAGGTTTTCACAAACACTTTTACACGTCAATTTTTTTGTTGGACTTTTTTTTACTAGATGAGGCCGGTGTTTACTAACTGACTACCCTGAGAAGAAACACCGAAACAAACTCAGAATTCTAATCGATATGAAGACTGGTTAAAAAATATTCTCCCAAAATTGAAACAGAATGTAGTTATACTGATACTGTATACTGCAATCGGTTTTAATTTTGGAAGAATATTTTTTAACCAATCTTCATATCGATTAGAATTCATTTCCTTGTGATGGTCATCTAGCCCCTTTTTTGCATCGAAAACTAGTGCACCGCCATCCACGAAACTGTCTTCGCTTCCAAAGTGGGACAGTTTTTTTTTTGGTAGTCGTCGTTTTGCTATGTAATAATATATTAAGTTCTCCATCGACACGACTATACAAGCACACCGTTAAAATTGAACTAGCGACACTGCGTAAATCGGTCTCCGCGACGGGTCCCCGCGACGGGGACCGTCGCGTAGCCACGGAGCCCACGCGCGTGTCCACGCGCGTAGACACGCGACGGTTGCCCGTCGCGGGCTCCCGCTTAACGCAGTTTCAGGCCTTAAGGAGTGGTTGGAAAGACTGCACAGAGTCCTCATCTTCTGCATGACGCAGGTACTCAGCGGACCTGACTAGTTCGGGAGGTTTCTACCCCTGATTCGTGCGGAAGAAACGCCAGGGTGTCGCCTCTGGGGAACAAGGAAAATCCGAAAGCTGCTCACCATGTCTCCCAGATCGAAGGCAACGAAGGAACGGGGTGGGGTTTAGTCAGTAAGAGTCTGACACGCCCTCCCGCTCAACCCAAGAGCGGGAGAAGTCATTCTGATGATTCCCCTTCCTAAAAAAAAAAACCTATGTGTGAATCGCCTGGAGGATACGGTGGACCATACTGTAGAGATGTGCCCCGCTTGGGTGGAGCACCACCGTGTCCTCGTGGAGGCAATCAGCGGCGGCGACCTCTCACAGCCCTGGTACAGGCCATGGTCCGGAATGAAGAGGAAAGGCAGGCAGCCGTCTCCGCGTACGAAGCAGTAAAGCTAGTGAAGGAGGCAGCCTCATGCGGAACGGATCCCGACCCTGATTTCTAGTCACGGTAGGCATGTGTTTGTGGATGACGAGCAATGGGTAGCTCACCGTCCGGCGATCCGGTACCGTCCGGACCGAATCGTCATTCAATGTGGCAATGCTGTCATCCTTGAATCCATGTTTTTTTTTATGTAACATAAACTAGTGCTTGACTACTAACCCAGTTGAATTTAAATTCGTAGTTTTAACACAAATAAAAATTATTTGCGTTCCAGAAAAATCTAAGAGACTCGATTCGGGAATTAAACTGTTTTCATAGATAAGTTGATAACACTTGGCCGGTTTTTTAGTAGTTAGACTTTAAACAATAAAACATTTTAGGGAGTGCAGTGTGTCAGAAATTAATATTCGATACCTAGAATTAAAATGCTATATATTTAAATTTTTGTCTGGGCGTCTGTCTGTACCCAATTTAAAGTAATTTATACATGAATACACTCAAGCAATTGATATAAATATGCACTAGAATAGTACTCCATCAATAAAATTATACTATTGCTAAATCTACACTAATATAATAAATAGGTAAAGTTTGTTTTTCTGTTTGTATGAGGTAATCTGTGGAAGTACTGGTTCGATTACTAAAATTTTTTCACCAATAGAAAGCTGCTATATTCCTGAGTGACATAGGCTATGTTTTATGTACGCGGGTGAAGCTGCGGGATAAAGCTAGTTCTTAATAAACAAGTGCGCCTCACCATCAACGATTGCATCACTGCTTACCATCAGGTGGGATCGCAGTGCTTGACCGCCACCATAAAAAAAATCTTAGAATTCGTTTTGAATGTTATTTTTGGGTTATAAATCATCATAATGACTTCACTTTGAAGGTTCTAGAGTGGCGGCCACGTACCGGAAGACGCAGCGTTGGAAGGCCTCCCACAAGGTGGACCGACGACCTGGCGAGGGTCGTGGGAATCCGATGGATGCGAGACGCACAGGACCGGTCGCTGTGGCGACGCTTGGGGGAGGCCTATGTCCAGCTGTGGACGTCTTTCGGCTGAGATGATGATGATGAAAAGGATTGATTCTTTTTCTTCCTGCCCTTATCCCATATTACTTGTGGTCGGCGCAACACGTTTTCTTCTTCTATTCTGTCCTGTCATCCGTCACACTATCACTAACTCACTTTTCTTTCATATCAGTCCTTACAAAATCCTTCCATCTTTTCTTGGCCTCCCTCTCCCTCTCCATTGATTAAAACAAGAAAAAATTAGGTCTTATTTTTTAAAACTAACTAAATAATACCATTGCAATCGCATGAAATAATTTTAAATACATTTTCATCAACATTTTGCATTAACAAAGTAATTTAAATATATAAATAATGCAATTTTCGTAAAACAATGCCTGAATTTGAATCATAAAATATCGGTGGTAGTCAGTCAAATGATATGACCTTAGAAAGGGTCAGTTAGGTCAATACAGGTAGAGAATAAGTCAGTTTTTAGGGTTCCGTACCTCAAAAGGAAAAAAAGGAATCCTTATAGGATCACTTTGATGTTCCTCTGTCTGTCTGTCTATCTGTCTTTTTGTCTGTCTGTAAAGATCCTTTATCTCGGGAACGCGTGAAGGTATCATGTTGAAATTAAAACTATATACTCAAGTTCGTAGTCCCATGAAACTGTGCAAAAATCAAACTTGTAAGTTGACGGGAAAAAAAGATACGCCCGTTTATGTTGCAAAAAACGTACATTTCGACATTGTCAAAGGAATCAAAATTCATAGGGTACTTCCAGTTGACCTAGAATCTTGAATTTTGGGACGAAGCAAAGTATTATAGCATTTATAATATAGGGAAAAGTCTGAAAACTGAAAATTTTTAGTTACGTTACAAGAAAAAAACGTTGGTACGGAACCTTCAGTGCGCGAGTCCGACTCGCACTTGCCCGGTTTTTTTTTATTTATCTATTCATAATTATAACAAGTTGACTAGAAGCTAGAGGTAACCTATTCAATTTTAACTTAAAGACCCCTAGGTTGTAGCTATCTGCAAACACAGACTCCGGCTGATGTTCAACAGTATGATTTATAACCACCAAGGACTCAAGTCTGCTATTAGAATTGTATAGGGATTGTCTAGCATTGGTTTCATAATTGTTGATTTTGACAAGTTTTGTACTACCAAACTGTCAAAATCAACAATTATGAAGACAATGATCGACAATTATGATACAATTCTAATAGCAGACGAGGCCCAGACCATTCTGCACAGGACATGTCAAAACACCCACCGTATTTCCTTACTCCTACAATTTCATGCTTCCACAAAAACTGTTCGTACATAATTTAGCATTATTTTTATTTGTTGGTTTAACGCACTTTCTTAACGTCCGCTGCAATAAATAATTGGATAGACATTGCTAGAATATCCTGTGAATTTCATCAATCAACCGACAGCCGATACGAACTGATACCACTTACGTGATCACCTACAATGATAGCTACTGCCCCGGTAATCTAGTTTTTGTTTAACGCCCGTTTTTATTACCAACGCAGTTCATAGACAGATAGCTATCCCCGATAAACAGTAAGATTCTATCTATACATCTACAACTTTGGTAGGAAATTCTATCCGTCGGTAGGTTATAGGAAAGCAAGTAAGGGCAAAAGCTTAGATTTGTTTATCATTAGTAGCTGCACCTGTAGATAGATAGCTTATTGAAAACAGGCGTTAATAGACATTTATAAACTAGAGTATTGATGGCCCAGTGGTAACTTGCAAGTTGTAGGTCGCAGGATCAAACCCAGCCAGGTGCATTACTCTGCGTTGCTCTCAAAATGGTGAAGAAAAACATCGTGAGGAAACCGGCACGTCCTCGAAACAAAAATTCGAAGACGAAACGTCTACCAACCCGCACTGGGCCCGCGTGGTGGATTACGGCCCATTCCCTCTCCTAGAGAGGAGGCCTGAGTCCCAGCAGTGCGAACATCATAAGACTGATGCTGTGCTATGCTATAAACTAGTGGTAAGCAGTGATGCAATCGTTAATGGTGAGGCGCACTAATTTATTAAGAGCCTGTTTACTCTAACCTTGAAAACACCAAAAATGACTGAATCTGAACATACTCCATTCAGGATAATATACGTTTATTTTACTACATGTTGTATTGTATATTATAAGTAATAAAATCCCCCAAAAATTCCTGATGCCTTTTCTTCTTCCTGCCCTTGTCCCATATTACTTGGGGTTGGCGCAACGAAATATGAATTATTGTAAGGGACATTTTTACGTTATGGGTAAAACCTTACGTCCATATTCGTAAGGGACACTTTTACAGTTATAGTAAATGTTCCTTACGTTAATTCATATGTCTGGTATCGACGTATTTTCTTCCATTCTGTCCTGTCGCCTGTTATACTATCATTAATTCCCTTTTCTTTCATATAATTCCTCACACAATCCATTCATTCCATTCTTTGACCTCTCTCTTCCTATCCACATTTGTATACTTATAACTCTTTTAGTTAAAATATATCTAACTACCTCGTTGGTCTAGTGGTTGCAAAACCGACTGGTGAGCAGGGAGTCCTGGGTACGATTCCCGGGTCGGGCAAAAAGTGATATTGGGTTTTTCCGAAGCACTTAAAGCCGTTGGTCCTGCGCCTGATCTCTCTCCAGTCTTGTCGGATTGCCGTCCCATCGGACTATGAGACTAAAGGAACTGAGAGTGCATCTGTGTTTGCGCACACACTTGTGCACTATAATATCTCCTGCGTACTTGGCTGATTTCTGTTGAGATTTTCCACCGTGATCGAAATTCGGTCGGGGAGGATTATTGTTATTATTAAAATATAATGAGTATTCATAAAAATGTTCCGTAATCATCTGTTTAATTAGATGCAACTGAATAATTTATTTATTATCAGTAACTATTTTATATTCCAAAGTTATGATAATTATACTTTTGCATTCAATTAATGCAAACAATTCTTGCGTCAATAGACAATTATAATAATATTATTATTAATGAGCAATTAACACTTGGAGGACAATGCTCTCTTGATGAAAGTAATATATATTTTTTAATTGATACCAGCTAAAAAGCACGTTAAGCCGTAGGTCCCGGCTGTCATTTGTAGATCTTTGGCAGTCGTTACGGATAGTCAGAAGCCAGTAAATCTGATTCTAGTCTTGCCATGAAGTACCGTGTTACCTCAGTTAATGGGTTGTGGAGGTCTGGTAGGCAGCCGCTCCTTGTAAAATACTGGTATTTAGCTAAATCCGGCTTGACTGGAAGCCGACCCCAATATGGAAAAACCCTAAAAAGGCTTGGCAGAAGATGGCGAATTGATGTCAACTAGTGCTTGACTGCGATCCCACCTGATGGTAAGCAGTGATACAATCGTTGACGGTAAGGAGCACTAGTTTATTAAGAACCTATTCAATCTAGCCTTGAAGACTCCCAAATTATAATCGGACGGTAGGACCGCAGCAGGCAAATTGTTCTAGTCCTTCGATGTACGCGTTGTAAACGACGAGGCAAAGCGCGGGTCCCACCAGATCCTCCCTTTTCAACGCAGGTTTACGGGACTTACACCTTCTATACCGCATAATGAGAGGATATAAAGGGTGTAAAAAGACCCTTAACGAAAATGAAAACCCCATATTCTACTCATCACTAGGATACTTTTTTTCTTTTAGACCATACCTGGGAAATTGGCACTGGTTCTGGAGATATTGAAGGTCAAAGTCAACATTTTTTTTTCTTTTTTTTTTCAAAATCGTATTCCAAGTATCATTAGTAAACTTTCTTCCGAACAAACGTTGTCAAAATTATCAATTTTTCATAGTCAATTACGCATTTGAAGTTACTAAAATGCATTGAAAACTAAACACAACGAGCGCCTCACACACACAAGCGTGCAGTCGGTTCAACGACCAAGCGCGAGCGGCCGAACGCGCAGCTGACCGGAATTATTATTAATTAATTATTTTTTAAAGATGAAAATAAAAAGTTTTTTCCCAGCAATATTTTTTGGTCCAAGTTACTTAATTACACGTACAGAATGTGTAGTTATCGGCTTTGTGATCGGTCTTTTTACACCCTGTATATTAATACTTATTCAATTCTGGCAAGGGAACGCACGATATAATCTGTATTATTTATATATTTATGAAAGGCCTAGACTAACATAGCAGGAGCAGTGGTGGCCCAGTGGTAACTGCTCCGATTTGCAAGTTGTAGGTCGCGGGTTCAAACCTGGTCAGGCGTATTACTTTGTGTAATTTATTTCATCACTACTGCTCTTAAAACAAAACGCTGAAGGAAAAAATCGTGAGGAAACCGGCATGTCCTAGAACCAAAAATTCGAAGGCATCCGCCAATCCGCACTGGGCCCGCGCGGCGGATTATGGCCCATTCTCTCTCCAAGAGAGGAGGCCCGAGTCCCAGCTAGACTAACACACTGACTCATCAACGCCCAGCCCTTCAACCTAGAGGTCACTTTTATAATACACACAAAGAATACGAATGAGGTTTCTTTAATTCACCCCCTAAGAGGAAGGTATAGGGGTCCAAAGATGATGAGAAATTGATGTATTCTTAGGACTTTCTTTCCCTTCGGTGTATTTTTACAATAAAGATTATAATAATAATAATATATTTGACTGGCTGGAATGATAATTAAATATCTATATGTGATATCATCTACCTAGCCTTTTCCCAACTATATTGGGGTCGGCTCCAGTTAAGCCGGATTTAGCTGAATACCAGTATTTTACGAGGAGCGGCTGCCTACCAGACCTCCTCAACCAACCGGTAACAAACACTATTTTAACAAAACTGCAAATATGAATATTCACTAAAAGTAACAATGGGTCAGTAATCAAGGTACTGGACTTGCAACCCATGGAGGTCGCGGGTTCAAACTCCGTACATTGCACTTTTCAGGTGGATCCTTCGCTTTTTAAGTGGACACTGAGCATTATAGGCTAGATTAAATAGGCTCTTAAAAAACTAGTGCGCCTCACCATCTACGATTGCATCACTGCTTACCATCAGGTGGGATTGCGGTCAAGCACAAGTTTATAACATTAAAAAAAAAAAAAAATTATGCAATTATAAACTTGAAAGGGATGAGGAGGGAAGGCCGACAATTGATTGATACTTTTTACATTCTAATGAATTAACAAGTCATTTCTGGTCTGAAAACGCTTGCAACTGCAAGAACACATGAAAAATCAAAAAAAATTATCAAAATTAAAAAGCCTTAAAAAAAGCCTGACAGACAGTACTCCGCCTAATTTGGCCGGACACACAACCAAAAAGCCTGACCTGTCCGGCTTTATCCGGACGCCTGGCAACGCTAGTCAAACTGAGAAGTGTTAGATGATACTTATACTCGTACTTACATGTCATCTGCCTAGCCTTTTCCCAACTATATTGGGGTCGGCTTCCAGTCAAGCCGGATTTAGCTGAATACCAGTATTTTAAGAGGAGCGGCTGCTTACCAGACCTCCACAACCCATTAACTGGGGTAGCACGGTACTTCATGGTAAGACTGGAGTCAGATTTACTGGCTTCTGACTATCCGTAACGACTGCCAAAGATATACAAATGACAGCCGGGATCTACGGCTTAACGTGCTTTCCGAAGCACGGAGGAAACTCGTTACGTTAAGATGGTCACCCATCCACAGAGCAACCTTGGCAAGCGTTGCTTAACCTTGAAGATCGACCCGTGCGGCTGTTATTATCTAGCCACGAGTTCCTCAATACTCGTACTTGCATATATAATTTAGAACATTTTGGAACATTGGCTCAAAACTACGAACACAGATACTAACAGACTGTTATGAATCATGATTTGATACGTCGCGTCATAAACACTAACAGTTTTGTTTCATTGAATTTTGATTTGAGAATAATTTTAAGTAGTTAGATATTTTTTAAGTTCAAGTCATGAATTATAAATTTGCATCATTTACGTTTTAATTTGAATTTTGAAAATACTGTTTTGTTTGTTTGTTAATACTGTTTGTTTTCCGTTTGAAATAAAATAAATAAATATAATAAGGTAAAGAGTGTTCCAAAGTTCCAATAGTTCCTAATGATGCATTTAAAAACATTACTTATGTCCCAATCGTTTGGAACATTAAAATGTTTCGGAACAGTGAAGTCGGTTCAATAAAGAGTTTAATTGTAAAGCATTAGACTTATAATGTTCCCACTCTTGGGAATCAGGCCTCCTCTCTAGGAGAGGGAATGGGCAGTAATCCAGCACGCGGGCCCAATGCGGATTCGCATGTCTTCGAATTTTTGGTTCTAGGACATGCCGGTTTCCTCACGATATTTTCCTTCATCGTTTTGAGAGCAGTTGGTAGTTGTAAAGAGTAATAATAAAACCAGATGACATTTTTAGTGACAAACTGAAACATTACTTTTAACCGAAACTGAAACTTTAACTAAAAAGAAAAACTGAAAAATACAAGCTAAGATACAGATCAATTCGTAACTATTTGTAATATAGTTATGCTTAATAAGGGTGTAATAACAGCCGCACGGGTCGATCTTCAAGGTTAAGCAACGCATCATCATCATTCATCTTAACGTACCGAGTTTCCTCCGTGCCTCGGAAATCACGTTAAGCCGTAGGTCCCGGCTGTCATTTGTAGATCTTTGGCAGTCGTTACGGATAGTCATAAGCCAGTAAATCCGACTCCAGTCTTGCCATGAAGTACCGTGTTACCCCAGTTAATGGGTTGTGGAGGTCTGGTAGGCAGCCGCTCCTCGTAAAATACTGGTATTCAGCTAAATTCGGCTTGACTTGAAGCTGACCCCAATATAGTTGGGAAAAGGCTTAGGCAGATTTACCGGCTTCTGACTATCCGTAACGACTGCCAAAGATCTACAAATGACAGCCGGGACCTACGGCATAACGAGTAAACGTGCTTTCTTTAATTAAAATAAACACTGTACAGTTATTACTGTTGGAAATAAAGACGCGGGCAAAGTGCTAGTCTCAGATAAAATTGCCAATCTGCAAGCAATTAAATCAGATGTTACTAATTATTAGCGCACATCCTGTGCTCAGAACGGTACAATTATTTTACCTACTGCTACCAAGGGCAGAAGTATGCACGCATTTTGTGAAATTTAACTACTACATTTAATTAATAAGTTATGATTATTTAAAATACTATAATTATAGAGTATTGGCGGCCCAGGAATACGAAGGATGCGAGACGCACAGGACCGGTCGCTGTGGCGACGCTTGGGGGAGGCCTATGTCCAGCTGTGGACGTCTTTCGGCTGAAATGATGATGATGATGATGATGATTGGCGGCCTAATGGTAAGCGCCCCGACTTGCAAGTTGTAGGTGACGAGTTCAAAACCGGCCAGGCGCATTCATCATCATCTTCCTGCCCTTATCCCGTTTTATTTAGAGTCAGCGCAACACGTTTTTTCTTGCAGTCTGTCCTGTCACTCTTCACGCTGTCACTAAGTCCCTGTTCTTCCATAAATCACTTCTCACACAATCCATCCATCTTTTCTTTGGCCTCCTTCTCGTTCTCCATCCATCCACATGTAAACTCAGAACTCTAATTATTAACGTTTGAATCCGCAACCGGTCCTATGAGACCGCGCTGTTATTGTTTTACTATTGTGTCTCGTTTCGCGGGTATCTGAGTAATTAAGTACCTAATTTGTTTCAACCAATCAATCATTTATTTGCTATAAATTGGTACAGAAGTTGTTGAAGTGACAGTTATAGGCCGATATTTCACTAAGTTACAGGTATGCAAATATTAAAAACAAAATTTATAAATACACGAACTAATAAACATTGATTACATTTAAATACTATGAACAAATAGATAAAAAAATAATATGAAACAAAGAATCATGTTCAGTATTGACCTGAAAATTTTCTAGCTCGTCTATTATGTAAAATATCTCAAAAAATGTTTTCCTTATTACATATCGCTTAACTGAATTTTCAAATAACTTAAGAAAAAAATAATGTTTATAATTTTATCATTCTCAATAGATTTTTGGAAGAAAAAACGTGTTCAACAGATTACCAAAGATTTGTCATGTGGTTAATATGCAAAAAATGAAACAAAAAGTAAAAACCAAAATATCGTGATTCTTCGCGCGGGGGTTAAGTGAATGACAACAACATTCTAATGAAACTAAAACCAGATATTAACGTTTGAATCCCCAACCGGTCCTATGAGACCGCGCTGTTATTGTTTTACTATTGTGTCTCGTGTCGCGGGTATCTGAGTAACTACATACGTAAAACTTGGCAATGTGGTCGAAAGACCTTAGCTTGCCCTTAGGGAAAATATCTGGCAGCTGCTTAACCTCAACAACTTATTTACACAATAGCATTTTACAATTTAAATTGTCACTTACGGGATATCTTCCGTGATTTTTTATTATTTTGAGTTCCCGATATTGCGACGCTGTTGCAAGCGCCATGATCGCGGGATGACAGTCAGGGAACTCAAAATTATAAAAAATCACGGAAGATACAATAAGACAAGTAAGTGACAATTTAAATTGTGAAACAAACCGTGATAGCCTATAACAATAGCATTTTACCCTGAAGTCTAAATAAAAAAATGATAAGTTATTTTTTGTTATTATAAATACTAATTGTTTTTATGCAACACTGGTTTTACGAAGATGTGACCTGTAAAGCAAATCAAGTGACAGGTCAATCAATGTATGGAAAGTGGTCATGATTCTTTATTCATCCTTAAAATATTGTAACAACATAAACTTTTCTTCAAATAATCTTTTACTGAATAAAAGTTTTCCTCTATCATCCAGTCCCGTAAAACACGGCAGAATTTGTTATGTTATATGCTAATTCGGAAATATGTTTGGGTAAGGCATTGTAGCAGTGGTAGGCCAGTGGTAACGGCCCCGACTTACAAGTTGTAGATCGCGGGTTCAAACCCAGCCAGGCACATTACTTTGTGTAAATTATTTCATCACCGCTGCTCTCAAATACGGTAAAGGAAAACATCGTGACGAAACCGGCATGTCCTAGAATCAACAATTCGAAGATATATGACATCCACCAATACGCACTAGGCCCGCGAGGTGAATTCCGACCCATTCGCTCTCCTGGAGAAGAGGCCTGAGTCCCAACTGTGGGAACATTACGAGTATAAGGTCGATAACGCTGATGCTATTAAAGAGTTGTAAATAAGTGGAGCCATATATGCATAGTTGCGTCTACACAGTTCAAGTTTAGGGACTGGCATTTTGAGAGGTTACCGCTTACTTTTATTATCATTACCTTCGAAAAGGAATGGATGACACTTAACAAATTTTGCAACTTTGTAGATATAAATACTAGGGAGCTATACAAAATGTAAAGTAGTAACCTATACAAAATCCCAATCCAAAATACCGCAAAATACCACATTGGTGCAGAAACAGGAATAGCTTGGGTGCCGAAAATTTTGGTGCCGAAACAGGCAGTATGCCAAATTAACATTAATTTGTCATTTTTTTTATTGTAATTTATTTAAATGCAGACCCAGTACAGATTATTTTTGTTTCTAGTACCTCAAACCGGCATGTCCTACAAGAGTAAACTAAAAACTACCAGACCGATTTCAAAAGTAAAAGGGTTCTCGTAATTTATCACCGAGTGTTTTAGGCACTTTCACGCAAGTAAAGCCGCTGGCAGAAGCTAATCTATACTAATATTATAAAGAGGTAAAATTTGTAAGTTTGTAAGTTTGTATGTAGGGGGTAATCTCTGGAACTACTGGTCCGATTTGAAAAATTCTTTCAGTGTTAGATAGCCCATTTATCGAGGAATGCTATAGGCTATATACCATCACGCTACGACCCACGGGAGCGGAGCAGTAACGAAAAATGCGGGTGAAACCGCAGGGGACAGCTAGTTTTATATAAGTAACAGAAGTCTTTTCAGATCTTTATTATATTTACTTTAACTTTATGTACAGTAGTGGTACATAGGCGGACTTAATGCATCAAGGCATTCTCTACCAGTTAACCTTTGGGTTAAAAAAACAATTTTAACAAAAAAAAACACCGACTTCAAAAAATAAATATTCCAAAACAAATTAATATGCACTAAAAAGTAAAAAAATAATTGCGTATTTTTGTAAGCAGGTACAATTATTTTTATTTTTGGAGTCGGTGTCAGCCAAGGAAACGCCAACAACCTAGCAATAATAATATGAACTTACTAACATTTAAGTACAGCTACTTACACAACTGGTGTAAAACTGTGATGTTTTGTAGTGATAATAAATAACAAACCTATCAAGTTGGCTGACACCGACTCCAAAAATAAAAATAATTGTACCTGCTTACAAAAATACGCAATTATTTTTTTACTTTTTAGTGCATATTAATTTGTTTTGGAATATTTATTTTTTGAAGTCGGTGTTTTTTTTTGTTAAAATTGTTTTTTATTTCTTGATTTTTAGTGAATCTGAAAGACACTAATTACTTATTTGAGTATGGGTAGACCTACTAAACGCGCTGCTCATAGAGTCCGCGCCGTTTAAATGAAACAAAGGAAGACAGGGAGAATCGCCTATTTGAAAAAAGGAAACTTAACTCAAGGACAATTTCAGTCGCGTGAAGTAGCAACATAATTATGGTAGAACACTACCAGAGAACGTGATTCCCAAGGACGTCAACAGCTGTGGTGTGGTTTTCTCTCATCAATAAAAATTGGCCTCGAATACCGAGTGATGTTGAGACGCAACATCGCCGTATCAGAAGGACTAGTGAATGGAGCTATGGATATTATAAAAAAAATCAAATGGCCAGCCTTGTGGAGAGACCAACTGGAGGATGGCGAGCTACCAGATGCCGTATATATTAAATTTGATGACGAGTCTATTGGGCTTAGACTTAATTAACAATAATGGTTGGATACCCATACCTCCATCTAGTACTACGTTTCAGGCATTGAGAGGTTACGGAGATGTGGAGCGCCGTATGTTACCTCTAATATTAAACAGGGCGGTTACAGTTCACAAACTCCAGGGTACCACCCTTGAAAGAGCTGTAATTGACCTTGGCAAAAAAATTGCTAAAGGGCAAATATATATTGCACTAAGTCGTGTCAAAAGTTTGGCAAGCATAGTTTTATCGGATTTGGACGCCAACAAATTGTTAAATAAACCACACGACGATAGATCATTGCAGGAAATGACAAAAAAAAAGACTACGAAATCTGTCTTCCGATAATGAAGGTCACACATAAGTACCTAAGTCATAATACACCTTTTTTTTACGAGGCAAAATCTTCCAATAAGTCCCACCCTGAGTGGAGCGGGAGGGACTGTCAAACTTGTACTGACAGTCATACTACTGTCATACTCACCCACAGTGTTCCTTCAATAGCCCTTTAAGTTCCAGGGTCACGGTTACCCAGGGACAGTAGTGCGACCAAGGACCAGCTAACGTAATTAGGACGCATGAAATTTGAAGAATAATATCTCATCAGAACAAACATCTAATTATGTTTATTTTAGTTTCAGTATTGCGTTTTTCGTAAAACGTTGAAGTGCCCTTAAACATTTTTTTTTTGAAATAGTTTTTATAACCTTTGTAGTGAGTACAGACGTGATATTATGTTGTGTGATGGCGTAAACAATGCTTAGATATGCTATAGCAACAATCGCGGTTAATCTGCTGTTATTTATTGAAGAGTTCCCTCGATTTCTACAAGATCCCATCATCAGATATTAAAATGGTGACAATGGGACCACACGGGAAGCACCAGCTTTCAAATAAAAAAAGAATCATGAAAATCGGTTCACCCAGTCGCAAGTTATGAGGTAACAAACATAAAAAAAAAAAATACAGTCGAATTGAGAACCTCCTCCTTTTTTTGAAGTCGGTTAAAAAGACAACATTATGGTAGGTCTGCACAATAAATAAATAACAGATACCTATTCCATAAAGACTTTGCTATCCCCTGTATTATTTATAGTTCTTACGATCCATCCTATGGTTGTCTGGTAGATATCGCTGTCAGCGATAAGACCGCCATTGTACCCATAGTTTAAGCTTCTGCATAATTTGTTACTTCTTTTGGTGTACAATAAAGTTTATTCTATTCTGTTCTATCGCTAAATTAAGATGTTTATAATAATAAAATACGTGTATATGTTAATATTATAAAATACTAACTAACTAGACACTAACTAAACGTAACTTGTACTTGACATTGATGTTATACTAGGGGTTAATGTAGCCTGGTGGACAAAAACCCCCAAACTAATAATAAAGAAAAATAAAAAAGGTCCATAATTTTGACATTGTTTTGACATTTGTCATCACGCATCTTGCTAACTATAAAGTAAGCGCAAAAAGAATACTCGCCATACATTCATATTATTTAACTGTAAAATTTGTCTATGTATTTTTTTCTTCACTTCATGTACTTAATTAATTATTATATTATTGTTTCTTTCAGTTTTCTTACAAGTTACAAGGGTCTATCTCCAATGTCAAAATAGGCTTTTTATTTTTTCACAACTTTATTTTTTTAAACATACAGCCAAACACAGAATCTTCCTTTCTGAAGTCGGTTTTAATTCATGAATCCCCGACCGGTCGCATGAGACCGCGCTGTTATTGTTTTACTATTATGTCTCGTTTCGCAGGTATGAACTAGATTCAATTCTAAAAATTCTTTTTTTTTTATGTATCATAAACTAGCGCTCGACTGCGATCCCACCTGATGAAACTTGGTAAGTAAATATATTCTCCAGTTTAAGATCACGAAAATATAAAAAAAAAACAATAAATTTTAGGGTTTGCCCATACTTAGAACTGAAATTAAATTTTATTTTTCATTAAACTTGTACGTACGGTATCTATGGATAGGTCTTCAAAAATGATACTGAGGAGCGCGAGAGACACTTCCAAAATGATAAAATATGATCCCCCCTGTAACTTTTAAAATAAGAGAATGAAAAATAAAAAAATATATACACACATCAAAAGTGTCTAGGGATCAAGCATTTTTATGCGGATTTCTTGAGATTGAGATGTGGCTTTGTAATAAATTTATGATTTTATAAATTTATATGGATCCTTTTTGGTGCATTTCATAATTTGAATCAGGAACTGTGAATCAAATTCGAGTAAAAGATGAAAATCAGCTGTCAATATTTTCTCTATAAAAACATACAACGCATTGAAGACATTATTAGTGCTACTGTTTCCCTACTACTGATTAAAACCAACGTTATTATGGAGCGGCGACGTCATTTAAGCAGGGAAGAAATGCTCAGAGCCGTGGGAATGATAGAAGCTGGTTCCCGGCAACGTACTGTGGCTTTAGCTCTGAATACAAGTCAGAGTGTTATCAGTCGACTTTGGACACGTTACCGAAGCACTGGTATCGTGGCTGAGCGCCATGGAGGACGGTATCGCTGCACCACACGGAGACAAGACCGATACATTCAAATCTTAACTCGAAGAGCTCCAACAATAACCGCCATGATGTTAGCCGTGAGGCTTCATCACTCTTCAGGGAACTTAATTAGCGACCAAACAGTCAGAAACCGCTTGCATGAAGTGAACCTTCATTCCCGAAGACCGCTACGGGTACCACCTATAGCAATGCACAATCGTAGGATTCGATATCAATGGGCTCTTGAACACAGAAATTGGACAGAAGAACAATGGCGTTTCGTGTGCTTTTCTGATGAGTCTCGTTTTGGTATGAGACCGGATACAAGACGTATACGACACTGGAGAATCCCTGGACGCCAACAGCGATTAAAATCCTGCCAGGAAGTCCATCCTTATAGTGGTGGAACCATCATGGTATGGGCGGGTATTTGGATCGGCGGAAAAACTGAGTTGATTTGGATCAGAGGCAACCTCAACGCTCAAATTTATGCTGAGACGATTGTATCAGACGTCATCGTTCCTCTACAAGTGCAAATCGGTCCCTTATTTCAGTTAATGCACGACCGCACACCGCAAGAGTTGTAAGACAGACTCTCGCCGCAGCTAACATCAATGTCCTGCCCTGGCCTGCTCAGTCGCCAGACTTGAACCCGATTGAGCATGCATGGGATATGCTACAGAGAAGAGCTCTGCCGAATATGGAGGGTATCCAGTCGCAAGAAGACCTTTTTTTGTTGTTGCAACGAACATGGGCGGCCATTCCACAGCGTGATTTGGATGAACTCATTTTGAGTATGCCAAACCGATGTTCTTGTGTTGTTAGTGTTCGCGGTAGAAACACGGATTATTAATTGTTTAAGTTACCCAATAAAATTTTATAGCAAAACTGTTTTTTCAGTCTTTTTTTCGAACTTTAATGTTAGTGGTTCAAATGTCAAAAATCCCTTTATTAGGAAAATGGCAAATTTCTTTATTAATGCAAAGGTGACTTGGTTTATCGTTACTGTGACAAACGAAAACACTTTATTTGATGAATCCTTAAAGAAAATTTTAATTAATATCAATCAGGAGAAAAATTATTGCAAAAATATATGTTGATCCCTAGATACTTTTGATGTGTGTAATTAACATATTTGTAAAATTGCCACAGTTTCATGCAAACATGAGGTTTTCTTTTTTCTTCTTTCTTTCATATAATTATGATGTGCATTACTATGCTAACTTCCACCGTAAATTGGTTTGAACGAGATGGTCTATCGGTTTAGCTAATTAACTAAATGTAAACAATCTTGGCATGTCTTTTTATCTAAAAATTGTATGTAAAGATCTTTACTATTAGGTATGGTCAGTGGGTCGTCTTAGGGGCGGATGTATTTACCTAAATCGATATTAGATTATAAACAAAATTTACCTATATTATACATCATAGGACCTCTTTAATATAAAAATACATGCCAAGATTGTTTACATTTAGTTAACTACCTAAACCGACGGAGTATATAGTCAGTTGATTTTTTTTAACACGTCATAATTAAAGAGAAGATAGACGATAAAGACTCACCGGTACAGCACTGTCCCTCACTCAGGCCTCGCCGAGCACTTTAGTTCGACTGCGCGTAAAGGAGCAATAATTCATGCGCGTGAGTTGATTGTATTGTTGCGAGCGCGCACGCCATGTGAAGCGTGGCTGTTTGTCTGTGCGTTTGTAGGTTTTAGTATTTTTTTTTTGGTTGGTGTTGAAAGAAGAGGTGTTGTTTTGGGTGTAAATACTGCATTTAATTCATGAATCCCCGACTGGTCTCATAGGACCGCGCTGTTATTGTCTTACTATTGTGTCTCGTTTCGCGGGTATTGATAGGTTAAGTTAAAATGTGTGATATAATAATTATACACAGTATCGTATCCAAAACTACCTTCTCTTTTTGAACTCTCTCACACACACCACTATCTCACACACCCATCCAGGCACTTTAAGAGGCCTGCGGAGACCGCGCGCTATCTCGAGTTGAGACTAAATAAAACACGTTTTTGAGGTTGATGGAAGCAATCCAGATAGTTTAAACAATTCTTGGACACACCGACTGGAGTAAAGTCATCATCCGCATACTGAAAGTTGCTTGCTGTGATAGCAATACAAACTATTGGAAATTTGGGAGAGGTTCCGTAATACCAAAAATGATGAATGAAAAATTAATGTATTTCCATTATTGTTTCGAGTATTTATAACTTGATAATAATATCTGTGTTCCTACGAAAAGATATTTTGAAATATTGTTGTTTATAATATAGAAAAAACAAAATAAAAACATGACATTTTCGCTGTGAAAATGTGCAAATTTAAATTCGCTTAAATTTCGTTTGGGGTAAGTTTTTCAACAAAAAGACGATGTAGGAACGTAGATAATTATTGTCTGAATCCGAATAACCTCATATTATGGTGTAAATATGCTTAAATTGCAAATGATTTTGGTATTACGTTTGTATGGATAATTTTAACGTCGCGCCCGCCTTGACGCACTTATACAATTTACCGTACCTATTTTCTTTCTTACTTTTTTATGTTTTATTTATTTTTTCTAGTTATTACTGGAATTCTCTGCCGGTATTTGTGTTTCCTGATAGGTATAACTCGGGAATTTCAATAGTGAATAGGTTAACTACAACGTAAGTGCGTTCCATAGTGGAACACTAAAAAGTTATATTTTTATAATATGTAGGGAAGAGCGGGGGGAGAAGCCAGTAAATCTGACTCCAGTCTTGCCATGAAGTACCATGTAACCCCAGTTAATGGGTTGTGGAGGTCTGGTAGGCAGCCGATCCTCGTAAAATACTGGTATTCAGCTAAATCCGGCTTGACTGCAAGCCGATCCTAATATAAATGGAAAAGGCTAGGAAGAGTGCGGCTTTCAGCGGCAGATATTTCTATGCCTAAAATGACTCCTCGACAAATTTGATTACGTATCATTTTTATTTTTGAAGTTTTTTTGAAACTCTGTTGGCATTTCTGGATCACAGTGATGTATTTAGATGCCTGCATGTAGATACATTTTGCTTGTGTTGGTAAATATGTACGTGGTTTGGTAATATAAATAATACGTTAATATTTTGCCTCGTATGTATTTCCTTTTATTACTACTAAACTAAAAGTAATCTAAAGAATATGGCGTTGAAAAATTTCACATTGCAGTCGACTGAGCAAATTAACTTTGACAAACGCGTTTTATTGCGTAAAACATAAATAATTATTATAAAAACAACTACAAGATAGTATAATATCATAAGTAATGTGCGCGATTGGATTTGTAAATAGCAAATAATATGGAAGATTAATCGATTAAAATACAAGACACTGTAACTTACTTTTAGCTCGGTAAGAGAATTAAAGTGAGTTCGGGATGCCACAAGGATGCGTTTTGGGACCGCTTTTATAGCAATAATAATGTAAAAGTTATGAAGTTGAGGACTTCTGCATAATTATAATATTACGATTTACAATATATTGCGACTGCAAGAATGAAAATGTTTTAAAGAGTATTTTACTAAAAACCAAAATGTACCTACTCGTATGCCACAGGTAATTACGGAGATAGATTCCTGATTAAAGAGAAGCACACATGTTTAATAACGGCATATTAACTCTAGCCTTGAAGACACCTATATTATAGTCGGATGGAAAAACCGCAACAGACAAATTGTTAGTTCTGAAGTTTGTACAGAGAAATTTAATTTCACGCAGGCATAGCCGCTGGCAGCAGCTAGTGTATAATTATATAAAAGACAAAGTCCTGTCTATTAGAATTGCTTTATTAGCGGAAAAATGGCGAATACATGATATAGGCTTATTACTATATCTTTTCTTGTATCCGTCAATTATTTTTCTCTTTTAGGCAAGGTTAAGCAACGCTTGCCAAGGTTGGATGGGTGACCATCTTATCATACCGAGTTTCCTCAGTGCCTCGGAAAGCACGTCAAGCCGTTGGTCCCGGCTGTCATTTGTAGATCTTTGGCAGTCGTTATGGATAGTCAGAAGCCGTAGGTACCGTGTTCCCACAGTTAATAGGTTGTGGAGTTCTGGTAGGCTCCTCGTAAAATACTGGCATTCAGCTAAATCCAGCTTGACTGGAATGCCGACCCCAATATAATTGGGAAAAGGCTAGATGATGATGATTGTACCTGCTACTATTTTTTTTCACCTTGGATGATGTCTAAAGATAGAACAACATGTAGGCCATGTACGCCGATCTGGGCGCGTCGGTCTCCATACATTGTATACGGCAACTAGACGCGTAGAGCTACATTAGATCCACGCCACGTGGCGTGATTCTACGTACAAATCAGGCGTGGACCACGTGTGCGTCGGTTTAATGTAGTTCCCGCTTAATTCATGAATCCCCGAGCGGTCCTATGAGACCGCGCTGTTATTGTTTTAATATTGTGTCTCGTTTCGCGGGTATGTGATAGATTAATTCATGAATCCCCGACCGGTCTCATTGGACCGCGCTGTTATTGTTTTACTATTGTGTCTCGTTTTGTGGGTATGTGATAGATTAAGGCATAAAGTCCATCTTTATACTTTCGAGTGCATAAAGCATTTAATAATATTATCTGTGTCAAGGTGCATGACTTTAGATTAGTTTATTTATAAAAATATTTTTTTTGGTACCATTATCTTCTGTAATTAAAAATAAGTAGGTCTTTGACTCATCTGTGAATTGCGGGTCGTTGGTTTATATTTTTTCATACCTAAAAAAAAACAGATAGATATCTTTGGCAGTCGTTACGGATAGTCAGAAGCCAGTAAATCTGACACCAGTCTTGCCATGAAGTACCGTGTTACCCCAGTTAATGGGTTGTGGAGGTCTGGTAGGCAGCCGTTCCTTGTAAAATACTGGTATTCAGCTAAATCCGGCTTGACTGGAAGCCGACCCCGATATAGTTGGGAAAAAGGCTAGGCAAATGATGATGACCTAAAACAAAACAAAGTGCTTCTTTTCTCCTAACTCACTTATTTCGCTGTGCCCGACAGGGTCCATGTGATTTAATTAAAAATTTAACCACCTAAGTTTACATGTGGAATGCAATAAAGTATGAGTCTTGAAATCGTTACTTGTGCGTATCGCTCGAAGGACACGGCGGAGCATTATTTTTCAAGTGGGGGAGTCATCAGCATGACTTCTCTCGTTCTCGAGTTCGAGCGGGAGGGCGTGTCAGACTTTTACTGACTAAATCCTACCCTGTTCCTTCTTTGCCTTCGATCTGGGGACACCGAGCTTTACTTTAGGAATCCCATCCATGGCCCCAAAGGCTTCGACCCTGTTGGCCCCTACAGTTTACTGACATCTCCTTGAGGCGCGCGTGGAACAGTGCGCACAGTTGACGACTTGGGCTCAGTCCGAGTTCCGGAGGAGCATACGGTGGAAGTCTTCTCCGCTTGGGCGGAGCATCACCGTATCCTCGATCGTAGAGGTGATCGGCGGCTGTGATCTCTTGCCAGCCCTAGTTCAGGTCATGGAGTGAGAGAGAATGAAAAGCAGTAGTAAAGAACGTGGCGGATGGCGTGAGGAAGAGAAAGTAAGATACAACGATAGAAAGATAAAAGAAAACAAAAAAGAAAGAAAAAAGAAAGAATTTATTTTTGAGAGGATATTTATGCTACAGCCGGCGTGCCGTGCGGCTGTTATTATCTAGCTACGAGGAGCTCGTGGCTAGATAATAACAGCCGCACAGGTCGATCTTCAAGGTTAAGCAACGCTTGCCAAGGTTGGTCTGTGGATGGGTGACCATCTTAACATAACGAGTTTCCTCCGTGCCTCGGAAAGCATGTTAAGCCGTTGGTCCCGGCTGTCATTTGTAGATCTTTGGCAGTCGTTACGGATAGTCAGAAGCCAGTAAATCTGACTCCAGTCTCGCCATGAAATACCGTGTTACCCCAGTTAATGGGTTGTGGAGGTCTGGTAGGCAGCCGCTCCTTGTAAAATACTGGTATTCAGCTAAATCCGGCTTGACTGGAAGCCGGATGATGATGATTTATGCTACAGCCACCGTAGGAGAATTCTAGTGATTCGAGTATAGCAGGGAGATTCTTGGTCATGTTAAGCGTGGGCTTGCGGTAGGTGAGCAATGGGCCGTCCTATAAGAACTGGGCCGGGATCGCGAGTGTGTTGTATTCCAAACGCACTTTACAGAACTCCATCTTTCTACCGCATAAACGCTATTAACTGGACGTCTTTGGTGCAGCCGCGACACAGTACTAGTTTTTCTTCTATTTTTTTTTTAATATTTGTTGTTTCTACATTGCCAAGTGTCAAATGAATAGTTTTCTTTCTTTCTTTAATTCATTTTTTACTTTGACATTTAATTTCATTTAGTGACATTTAATGTAACTTAGTGACATTAAAATTTTTGTGATTTTATATTTGTGACACTTTAATTTAATAACAATTATGATTTAAATTTGTTATTGATTGTAGGTATATAAAATGTTAATTTATTAATGTAAAATATTATTGAGCTCCTTTACTAACATAGATATAAGTGATACTAACATCTAATGTGGACCAAAAGTTGTCTTATTAATAAATAAATTATTATTATTATTATTAGCGTCTGACGCTAGTTTTCAACATGAAATAGTTTGTCAGATTGATTACAATTATCATTCAGTTTGGCTTGTCTAAGCCTATTGTATTCGTATCACGTTCCATAGACGACCGAATCGTCTAGCAGACGTAGGTTAGTATTTATGGGACAACTCAAGGTGACATCAGATTCTAATTCACTAATGGTAGCATTTGAGTCATTTTTTGCGTTACAGTTTTTCCTTAATTGACTTCAAAGGTCCTTGACAACAGATTTGTTTTGTTATTTAATTCTTTATGCACACAAAAGTTCAAAGATAGACTTAATGCCTCCTCAACGAGATAACAGTAAACTGTAGGGGCCCGGTAGGGCCGAAGCCTCTGGGGAACACTGAAATTCCGAAAGGTAAGCCGTGTCCTTCAGATCGAAGGCAACGAAGGAACGGAGAGGGGTTTAGTCAGTAAGAGTCTGACACGCCCTCCCGCTCCGAACAAGAGCGGGAGAAGTCATTCTGATGATTCCGCTTCCAAAAAAAAATGCCTTGAAGCATTCTCTACCAGTCAACCTTTGGGTGATGTAGCTATGTGTACATACATAAGATTGTAATATATCTTTATGCACTCAAAGATAAAGTAAAAAAAAACTAACTAATTAATTAAAAGTAATAATGTAGTGATATCTACGCCGTCATATAAAAACTAAAAAAAAAAACAAAATCCTGCATCGTGGTTACAACGAGGAAAAATATCGAAATTCCAATATTCATAATTTTGAATACTTTGATTTTTATTTTTTCTAGCGCAAACAGTTTTTTTTTTCATATGGGGAATCATATGAAAAAAAAAACGGATTTCTAACATGTGGGTAACGTCGTGTGTTACACATAAATTACTAACATTACCTACTAAGGCTTTACTAATTAAGAAACTGTGTGTAATTGTTTGTTTTCCCAAAATAAATAAATAAATCAGAATAACTTCTCCCGCTCTTGGGCAGAGCAGAGCGTGTCAGACTTTTACTGACTAAACTCCACCATTCCCTCGTTGCCTTTGATCGAGGGTCACGAGCTTCCTTTCGGAATCCGATTCATGTCTCCAGAGGCTTCGGCCCTGCCGGGCCCCTACAGTTTGCTGACATCTCCTTGAGGCGCGCGTGGAACAGAACGCGCCGTTGTTGACTTAGAATGTTGAACTAGATAAATGCTTATTAATTCATGAATCCCCGACAAGCTCGTGGCTAGATAATAACAGCCGCACAGGTCGATCTTCAAGGTTAAGCAACACTTGCCTAGGTTGGTCTGTGGATGGGTGACCATCTTAACATAACGAGATTCCTCCGTGCCTCGGAAAGCACGTTAAGCCGTAGGTCCCAGCTGTCATTTGTAGATCTTTGGCAGTCGTTACAGATAGTCAGAAGCCAGTAAATCTGACTCCAGTCTTGCCATGAAGTACCGTGTTACCCCAGTTAATGGGTTGTGGAGGTCTGGTAGGCAGCCGCTCCTCGTAAAATACTGGTATTCAGCTAAATCCGGCTTGACTGGAAGCCGAACCCAATACAGCTGGGAAAAGGCTAGGCAGATGATGATGAATTCATGAATCCCCGACCGGTCCTATGAGACCGCCTTCGATCTGGGCGAAGGCAACGAAGAAACGGGGTGGGGTTTAGTCAGTAAGAGTCTGACACGCTCTCCCGCTCCGCCCAAGAGTGGGAGAAGTCAGTTCTTATGATTCCACTTCTTAAAAAAAATGCCTTGAAGTATTCTCTACCAGTCAACCTTTGGGTGATGTATACATACATAAGATATAAATACAATATAAGTAATATAATCTTTATGCACTCAAAGATAAAGTAAAAAAAAACCAAATTAATTAAAAGTAATAATGTAGTGACATCTACGCCGCCATATAAAAACTGAAAAAAAAACCAAATCCTGCATCGTGGTTACAAAGGAGGAAAAATATCGAAATTCCAATATTCATAATTTTGAATACTTTGATTTTTATTTTTTCTAGCGCAACCCGGTTTTTTTTCATATGGGGAATCATATTGAAAAAAAAAACGGATTTCTAACATGTGGGTAACGTCGTGTGTTACACATAAATTACTAACATTACCTACTAATTAAGAAACTGTGTGTAATTGTTTGTTTTCCCAAAATAAATAAATAAATCAGAATAACTTCTCCCGCTCTTGGGCAGAGCAGAGCGTGTCAGACTTTTACTGACTAAACTCCACCATTCCCTCGTTGCCTTTGATCGAGGGTCACGAGCTTCCTTTCGGAATCCGATTCATGTCTCCAGAGGCTTCGGCCCTGCCGGGCCCCTACAGTTTGCTGACATCTCCTTGAGGCGCGCGTGGAACAGAACGCGCCGTTGTTGACTTAGAATGTTGAACTAGATAAATGCTTATTAATTCATGAATCCCCGACAAGCTCGTGGCTAGATAATAACAGCCGCACAGGTCGATCTTCAAGGTTAAGCAACACTTGCCTAGGTTGGTCTGTGGATGGGTGACCATCTTAACATAACGAGATTCCTCCGTGCCTCGGAAAGCACGTTAAGCCGTAGGTCCCAGCTGTCATTTGTAGATCTTTGGCAGTCGTTACAGATAGTCAGAAGCCAGTAAATCTGACTCCAGTCTTGCCATGAAGTACCGTGTTACCCCAGTTAATGGGTTGTGGAGGTCTGGTAGGCAGCCGCTCCTCGTAAAATACTGGTATTCAGCTAAATCCGGCTTGACTGGAAGCCGACCCCAATACAGTTGGGAAAAGGCTAGGCAGATGATGATGAATTCATGAATCCCCGACCGGTCCTATGAGACCGCGCTGTTGTTGTTTTACTACTGTGTCTCGTTTTGTGGGTATGTGATAGGTTAAGACAAGTCTCACAGGCGTAGGGTAGCCAGCTTATCGGTGTTCTACAGGATGCATTTCGGAGAGTGTGCGTGTAGCGACTACGATCATCGACATCTACACATGACGTCACAGAATCCTGCATCGCGCAAGCAAAGTTCTCCGCGCGATTTGAATAGATACAACAGCCCGAAATCATCTATCGGGCAGTAGCCCACCGGACATAACACCCGTCCGGTCGGAGGATCCTCCCTTTTCAATGGAGGTATGTGGGACTTTACTCTCTGTCCACCTACCTCCAAACTGGTGACCCTCGAGCATGAACGTCAGCGCAGCCTTCGTGCAGCAACCACGTCGTGACGTCATCATCACTTCCTCAAGCTTTCGAGCAGCGAGCCACGCAGCCAGCACGGCACTGAGGGTATCACGACCACCAGCATGCCCATCTGGTCATACCTGGTCATCACCTTCAGCCTCATCATCGACCTTGGCACACTGCACCTTCGGCCAGTCACATGAAGAGCTATGAAGTACCTCTCCTGGTCGACGCCAGCAATCAAGCCCTACGTCGCACAGTCCGGCCCCGACTCACTGGAGCCAGCTGCATAACTCCGACCCACTGGAGCCTGCAGCATCATCCCGACTCACTGGGACATCATCATCCCGACTCACTGGGACATCATCACCCCGACTCACTGGGGCATCATCATCCCGACTCACTGGGACATCATCACCCCGACTCACTGGGGCATCATCATCCCGACTCACTGGGACATCATCACCCCGACTCACTGGGGCATCATTGCAGACAGTTCCGACTCACCGAGAACTATGCGATATCCGGTTCCGACTCACTGGAACCAGCAGCAATCACTCCGACTCACTGGAGCTTGCAACACCGTCCCGACTTACTGGGACGACAACACCCCGATTCACTGGGGCATTACCGCAGCACAAAGTTCAGACAGCACCTCACTGTGAACTATGCGGTATTGGGTTCAAACCCACACAAAGCAACCTACCGCTGGCCTGGCACGCATCATAAGAAGCCTCAAGGATTACTATCGATCTCCGATCTCCGGAGGGGAGTGATGTAGCGACTACGATCATCGACATCTACACATGACGTCACAGAATCCTGCATCGCGCAAGCAAAGTTCTCCGCGCGATTTGAATAGATACAACAGCCCGAAATCATCTATCGGGCAGTAGCCCACCGGACATAACACCCGTCCGGTCGGAGGATCCTCCCTTTTCAATGGAGGTATGTGGGACTTTACTCTCTGTCCACCTACCTCCAAATGCGCAGGAATTGCATGAGCTAATTCCGCCATAGAAGGGAGCTACCATCGGACAAACCGTCGTACGGCGAGTATCCATCCTTACGTTGTCGAAACCTGCACGGTCCGGACAAAGCGCTTTGCCTCGTCGTTTATACCGAGTACATCGAAGGACTGGAACAATTTGCCTGTTGCGGTCTTTCTGTCCGATTATAATTTGGGTATTTTCGAGACTAGAGTGAATAGGCTCTTAATAAATTAGTGCGCCTCACCATCAACGATTGCATCACTGCTTACCATCAGGTGGGATTGCAGTCTCACTAGTTTATGTTATATAAAAAAAGTCTAAGAAGTCTTTGTCAATTTTAATGAGGTCTTAAAGTCATTTTCATCCCATCTATTCGAAAAGGACGACTTTGTTCGCCTTTAAGTGCGACCAAAGGTAGTGTTTTCTGTATCAAACTTTTAACGGGAAATAAAAGTATTTTTATTTCCCGTTAAATGTTTTATTCCCCGTTAAGTATTTTTATTCCCCGTTATCTGAAATAAGTGCGCAGCAATGAATTTGGAACATCTTAGTGTTTAGCGCCAAAGAAATTGAACGCATATATTGTTTGAATGATAAATACAACAAAAATGACTAAATTTTATAAATATGTCTAAAATCAAACAAAAATAGATTAAAATGACTAAAAATGACTAAATATTACAAAAATGACTAAAAATAGACTAAAATAGATTAAAATGATTAAAAATGACGAAGAATTACAAAAATGACTAAAAATAGATTAAAATGACCTTAAATGTCAAAAAATGACTAAAATGACTAAAATGACAAAAAAATGACTAAATGACTAAACATAGATTAAAATGACCAAAACTATCTAAAAATGACTAAAATGACTAAGTATAAAAAAATGACTAGGAATTACAAAAATGACTAAAAATAGATTAAAATGACCAAAAATTACAAAAAATAACTAAAAATGACTAAAATGACTAAAAATGACAAATATTGACAAATGATAAAATGATGAGGCGCCTTTTATTTCCTCATAGAGGGTGATGAAAAGTAGAGTGTATGACTCGGGCGCAAATATATTTTTGGCTCGGGCGACGTACTTTGAATCCCTCGCTACGTTCAGGATTCTACTAAAGAACCCCTCGCTACGCTCGGGATTCTACACAAGAATCCTTCACTTCGCTCTCGATTCAAAAAACGCCCTCGCCGTAAAAATATTACTTTGCTCCCTTATGATACAATCTACTATTTACTTAGGGTATAGCTATAGGTATAGTAAGAATAAAAGAACAGATCTCTGGAAAAAAAATCATTAATCAAGTGCTTACACTACACATGTCCTAAATTCATTAAAATCTATTCAGTCTTGTGAGTTGTGAATGATCTCGACTTTCAAAATAGGTACCTACTAATGATCTAGACTTTCAAAATACTATAAAAGTGGGACAGACAGATGGTTTAAAATAGTCAAGGTAAAGTCATTTAAAATCATGTAACTAATTGCGTAGGTTTCTGTAGAGAAGAACGTTTAAGAAACTCTATAGACTTTTTTGTTAAACTTTTTGGTTTAATTATGCTATAGGCGAAATACTGGTGTTCAGCTAAATCCGGCTTGACTGGAAGCCGACCCCAATATAACTAGTTGGGAAAAGGCTAGGTAGACGACGCTATCGGCGAAAAACTTACCTACTAACCAATGACAGCCTCATTTCTTGTATTTTCCAGGTTGCCTGGAAGAGATCGTGGAATGTAAATAAACTTACCACGTCGCGCCGCGCCGCTTCGATCTAAGCAGTTTCTTTTAAATAAATAACAATAACTAACCTAATCATAGAAAGGCTTCATGAATATTTATTTACTTACTTCCTATGTTTTTATTAAGGGTTAATAGTCTGTCATATTACCAAAACTTAGGAAGTGTTTGTCTAAACGGGCAACTGTTCCAACAGAAATTGGTCGGCAACTGTTGCCAAAAGTGTATTACAATAAAAGAACCAGTAAGTGGAGCAACAACAGTTATCAGAATTTTAATTATATATTCTGTCCTTATTTTATTTTTTATTTTCTAGTTGATATACATACATAGTTGCCTTGTATCGCCAAATAAGCTGGTGATGGTGGGATTTTAAACCGACTGGTTTTCATTTCGCAATAAATTACTTGGTTCTTTATAAACTGCAATAAATATTTGATCAGAAGTGCCATAAATTGAGCAATTGGTACGGCCAACACTAAGCAATTCATATGTCCATAGGACTCTACAATTTGTGTTGATGCACTAACAGCATTTGCAGATATAAATAAAACACATGAATTCTCTTAATTTAATTTATTACAATTCGAATTAAAATTATGTTTTACAATTTAATAATATGAGGTATACAATTAAAAATAGTAAGGATATTTGTATACAGAGCAACTATTCTGTTGCGTAACAGTTGCCGGAAGATTGCTCTACAGTTGAGCAAGTACTAGAAGTATTAAGGTATTTACCGTTGTAAAGCTTTAAAAGAGGAAAATAAATCGAGTGTTATTAGAATAAGAAAGAGAGGATAAAGTTGTAGAAAAATACTTGTTTTGTTCTCTAGTTATCTACTGCGATTTAGAATGTTAATTTAAAATAAAACCCTATTTATTTATTGAAATTTGAGTTTTTAGAGAGAGGACAGTCTCCCTCTCTGAGGGTTTCTAGTCTCGAGATACAAAAACTCGATGCGTCTTTCAATGGCTGCAGTAGTGCACAAAATATGACATATAATGAGTATTAGGCAGGTTACATAGTGCGCTACATACTGCGGGGATGGTAGCCTGTCTTTGGTTTCTGTACAGTCAAGAAATAAAAATGTGAATTATCTTATAAATGATTTTTACTCATAATTTTTATTTTATCTGACTACGTACTCATACGTCTAAGACTTTCAATTGAGTGAGTGTCAGTCAAAAAAGGTGTCACGATTTTGTTATTACTGTTGATGATAGGATCGCGTTTGACCATTATTTTACTTAATAATGAAACACGACCTATTCTCAGGCATCCACTATGTTTAGAAGAAATTACAATATTATTAAGATAAAGTTGTTTACACACTTTGACACAATTCTTACACAATAATAGTTGCCGACTAAAGCGACAAAATGTTGTCCTATAACTAAGTAGTTTAATTTAATCTTGAAGATATAAGTATTATAATTATGACTTGAATTGGATTACAATTCAGGGTCAAATTAAATTTAGCAGCGAAACTACGCAGGCTTGAAAGTTACAGCAGCAAGAATACGAGGTAAACGACTACACCGACTGAACCTTTTAAAATGTTAAATTATTTAGCAAAACTACGCAAGGAAAAAGCTACCACTAACTTTACAGTTACTAGGCACTGGTAGTTTATTCATTTGACATTATGAGTTTAAGTAACAGCTAAGATAATTGTCATAAGAGTTTTATTACTATTATATGCAAAGTTTCACTGAACAATTTAATTTGACCCAATTTAAAAGGCACTATTTTTGTGGCCTCGTTTTTAACGATAATTATTTTAACGAGTATTTATTTATTTATCTACGCGCTTATTATAGAATATAACTTAGTGAAATAATAGTAGATAAAGTATGATACTAGTAGGCCGACCGTGATCTGTACTGCTTTGTCCAGGTAGTATAATCTGTGGGCAATAAAAGAGAAATTAGTTTCAAATTTCCAAGGATAGAGCAAATAGGCTCTTAATAAACTAGTGGCGCTTCACTATCAACGATTGCATCACTGCTTATCATCTGGTGAGGTGTCAGGTCACTATACTATATTTATATTAAGATTAGAAATTTAAATAAACTGGTTTTACTATCCGTTTAGCCAATTTTGGTTGGGACCGACCGTTGGTGGTATGACAAATGACGGCTGCAGTAAATAGTTGGTGTTGTAACTACTTTTTGCTTTTAATGTCATCCCTATGTCTACGGAATGGAAGTCAATCGGTTGAACGGACAGTAAAACCAAATTTCTTTAAATTTCTAATCTTATAGTAAATGTATGTTATAGTATAGTTTATATGAATAAAAAGGTGAAGATTTCATGGTATCTCTCCAATCACTCCTCAAAGAGGGTCCTTTGTAATTTTTTCCTTGATTGTAGCGTACCCACAAGATAATACATAATATGTGATGGTTCTAAATAGGTAGGATCAAGCCAAGTATTCAGAAATTCCCTGGGACAACATCAGCTCTGCTGGACCCTTTATCGGGTCTGGGTCTGACGATTCTTTATCTCGATGCCTCGGGCTCGGTTTTTACCGGACCATAATATGGTAACAGGTAGCTCTTCGTCCGTCCGTAGCATGCTATGCTAAACGTAGCATACGTAGTAAACGTAGCAAACGTAGCAAACGTAGCAAACGTAGCATATTATGCTAAACGGTCTGTACTATGGTGGTATTGTATGATACCCGAGCATTTCTGCTGCCTTAATCCACAACAATAACCTCCTGAACTAACCTAACCTAACCGTGTTCGGTAAGGTCCTGCATCATGGAAGATTAAGACGCCATGGTATCTCATCAGCAACTCCTCAAAGAGGGTCTTTGTTACCTCGGTTGTAATGTGTCCATCAGATAATCCTGATGATATAGTGATGGTTCTAAGAAGGTAGTATAACTTACTGTCTCTGTAGCTTCCTGGCAGCTGGCAAGGTTGAGGGGTCCTCTTTGCAGCAGTACTCCCGAGCTCCCTTGATGTAATTCCTGATGTAACTACTCCAGTCCATTTCCTGGAAACACAGGTATTATGTGAATAGGAGGTATCAAACGCATTTTTTTTTCAGAAAAAACATGTTGCGCCGACCCCAAATAATATGGAATGAGGGCAGTAAGAAGAAGAAGAAGATTAACTTTTACACATTTTACCAACGCAAATAATTCAAGCAACGCGCAGAGCGCACGTGAAACGAAACGTCACGAATTACTCATGCGGTGCGTCTCAACTTCGGCCCCCCACCACCAGTCAAAAGTGAAAGGCAAACGTTAATATAAGGCGTGCGCAGTGCGTGAGCGGTCATTAGTTCGTCGGCACCTAAGTTGGTCGGACGTTTTTGGAGGGAATTTTATTATTATAATATTATTTGAATTGTTTTGAAGGTGTGTTGTGATTTGATAGATTGTGTGAGAAGTGATATGAAAGAAAAGGGAATTAGTGATAGCGTGACGAGTGACAGGACAGAATTGTGTACAAATAAAACGGGATAAGAGCAAGGAGAAGAAGAAGATTAGACGATGCAAGACGGCGCAATTCTGGTCTTCACTGAATGTTTCGGATGGAAACGTTTGGACAATGTTTGACAAATCTAAAGCAGGTCGAGGTGGATAAAAAGAGGACTTCTGCCCTCAAGATGGAGTTTTTCCCAACTATAGTGGGGTCGGCTTCCAGTCAAGCCGGATTTAGCTGAATACCAGTATTTTACAAGGTGCGGCTGCCTACCTGACCTCCACAACTCATTAACTGTAAACGGTACATCATGTCAAGACTGGAGTCAGATTAATAGGCTTCTGAATATCCGTAACGACTGCCAAAGATCTACAAATGACAGCCAGGACCTAAGGCTTAACCATTTTATTTTTTAAATTGACTTACCCTCATATCAGTGTAGAAGGTCTCGTTATCACTCTTGGAGATGCGATGTTGCAGCGCCACGAAGTTGTTGTTCACAAAGTGCCACTCCTTAGTCGTGTAGTACTGCAGCACTTCCAGCCCGTAGTTGATGCGCTTCTGGATCTTTATCATGCTGGAAAGACGTAGATTTTATTTAAATAAACTTCATGTACAGTAGTGGTACATAGACGGACTTACGCCCGTTTTCAATAAGCTATCTATCTACAGTTGCAACTACTAAAGATAAACAAATCTATCCTTTTGCCCTTACTTGCTTCCTATAACCTACCGACGAATAGCATTTCCTACCAAAGTTGTGGATGGATAGATAGAATCTTACTGTTTATATAGCTATCTATGGCTATGGCTATCGATAGCTATCTATGTATGAACTGCGGTAGGTTATTGAAAACGGGCGTTAATACAACAAGATATTCTCTACCAATCAACCTTTGGGTTTAAAACAAAAACAACATGTCGTAGGTTTGCATAAAAAAACAATAACAACCAGAATAAATAAGTTGCTTATAATATTTTAGTTTAGACAATGCTGTTCTAGAATGCAATGGAAAAAATGCAATGCTGAATAAACAAGGGTTAAGTAAGCAAGCCCAGTTGCCCAAGTGTGTGCATATTTAGTTTGGGCAATATTTGAACTAAACCTAAAGTCTGTTTATGAGATTATATTGACACAGGCAAACGTTAAACTTACAATAATAACGATGCCAGTTCTTTTGTGTTGTGACAAGAGTGACAACCTACGTCATTTCATTTTAGTCGCCCGTGTACGTACACAATATTAACCTATGCAACATTTTAAGGAAGCCCAGTTGCCCGTGTGCATACTCGTACACTTTATGTTTAGGCAACATTTTGTTGCGATAAAGTTGTGAAACTGGAACGCGTCGTCCCACGTATGGGGCGGGCTAACATAGACGATGGACGTCCGATATTAGTCCTAAGCCAAAAATGCTAAAATTCAAGGGTAATCATTAAAAAACAGTAATGTTACGAAAGTATTATTTACAGTAGTTGATGTTTTTTGTTGAAGTATTTATTTTCTTTAGAAAAAAGGAAGTATTTCCGTTTTGGCACCCAGAATTTCGGCACCCAAGCTATTTCTGATTCCATAGTGAAGTCATTAAATAACTTCTAGTGGTAGGGTTTCTAACCAATAAAAAATAAAAAAAAGTGTCAACAAAAGCCACTACTTACAAAGTCTTCTTTCCCATAAGGAACATGAGGAGGTCCACGAAGTAGGCAGGCAGCATATGAGTGAAGAACAATGCGAGCTGGTGAGCAATCCACGAGCTCTTCGGCGAGCCTCCAGGGTACCACAGGCATACGGTGAACGGGAACTCTTGGACGTGGACACGGCCTGCAAGAGAAATCCATTGAGTAAACAGAAGATTAAGGAAGGACTGGAACAATTTATCTGCTGCGGTCTTCCCGTCCGGTTATAATTTAGGTCTGCATCAGAATGGTGGGTGTATTTTACAGATTTGCCTAAATTTATTACAGTTATTTGGTACTTTCTGTGTACGTACCTCTCAGGAAAATCTGTGTACCTACAAGATATTTTAAAAATTAGATACACCCGCCATCCTGATGTGAGAACCGCGGGTGTACTGCTAGTATGTAGCCAAGTGTACTTTATAAGTCAATTTGGTACCTCTTGTGTACTTGCAAATACAGGTATTAAATAAACGAAATACTGTAAGGTTGCTGCGAAAATGAAAAGAAAATCCTATATCGTCAAATGGTCGTTAGAGGGTAGGTACAATATATTAATATTTACGTCTACCTGCATTAGAAAATAGTGAGAAACGATCAAAATAACTGGTGTATAATTTTATTGTAATAAAATACATAAGCTGAGCCCTAAGCTGTTGTCGTCTTAGTTTTAGTCACTCAAATTATTATAAGTGAAAACTTGGAAATGGCCGTCTTTTACCTATTGTATATGATTATTGTAACTATTAGCTGTAAGTTTTCCCAAAAGTAATAAAATAAAATAAAATAAAAAAATATATTATCATTGCCACATTGGAAAAAAGACTATAAAATCAAATGTTACCCACAGTACTCCAATTACTCAACACCTTTTAGAACTAACTAATATATCTGACTCAACTTACCCATATCCAAAGCCTGTCCCCAAGTGATCGGGTTGATTTCCGACTGTGTGATGTTGCATATGCTGATCTGTTTGGGCCTGGAAATAAATGAAGACTCCATGTGATTAAATCGTGCCAATTCATATACTTTTTGTTATAAACAACTAGCTATCCCCTGCGGTTTCACCCGCATTTTCCGTCACTGCTCCGCTCCCGTGGGTCGTAGCGTGATGGTATATAGCCTATAGCATTCCTCAATAAATGGGCTATCTAACACTGAAAGAATTTTTCAAATCGGACCAGTAGTTCCAGAGATTACCCCCTACATACAAACTTACAAACATACAAACTTACAAATTTTACCTCTTTATAATATTAGTATAGATAACAAAAAAGTATAGTAGTAGTAGCAGGGCACTGTGTTTTTTTGTTCAATTCCTTAAAGTTTCCTGTAATATTTAAAAATGATTTTGGTATTATAATTGATTCTAAATATATACAAAAGTATTATCTAGGTCAATAACTAACTAGTTACCCATTTCAGTATTTTTTTTTAGGTGGAAAGTGATCCAATAACTTATCACTTTTTGGGTATAGCGGGAGGGTATGTTAGACTTTTACTGATTAAATGCAATGTTAATTGTTATGTGGAGTCTATGTTCTTTCTTTGCTTTGGGAGAGCGTGTCAGACCAAGTGACTGAAACCCATTCCCATGTTCCTTCTTTGCCTTGCGTATCAGAATCGGGTTTTTTATTTTGGTAGCCAACTCATGGCTCCCGAAGGCTCGCTCAATATAGTGTGGTGGGTAATAATTATTATTATTTAGTAAGACATACAAACAGTTTGGAGATATTTAGTAGGTCCAACCAATGTTTAATAATGATAGACAAAATTGTACACAATGAAAACCGAGCAACAAATTAGTTGCTCGTGTACACGCACAATTTGATTCCCATTCCCACTTGTAGATTTGATGAAACCACTCACTTCTCAAGTCCAGTAAGGTACCCCAGGATGATGCAGGCGTTGACGGTCACGTCGACGGGCACCACGTCAGCGGCGTAGTTCTCGTTACAATGCATCGTGCGGATTACACCTGGAACGTATAACGGAACGTTAGGTTCGTGTTACTTGAAGGTAAGTAGACCTTACACACAATTGACAACATCAAAAGGCATCAAGTAACCCTTTGGTTGATTTCATGGTCCTTCGAGCCGGATCATCATTAATGGCTCGTCATGTCCTTGTTATGGTCTTTTGAGCCGAATCATCTCTTCAAAACGGATCATCATAGGGATGATCCGGTTCGAAGGACCGTGTCTTCAACTGTAGAAACTTTGTTGGAATTTTGAAGATTAAAAAGTCAAGATCGCAAAACAAAACACAGTCTGTAGTTTTATTTTTGCTAGTCATTCAAAAAATTTAATGGTTTAAGGCGTTTAACTGACGCCTGATATAAATCATATAGCTACAAATCGTATAATCTAGTAATTCCTAATGATAAATTAAAAAGGCGCTTTAACAAGCGGGTTATTTTCAGAGTTTCCTGTCAAGATTGAATCAGAAATAAAGATATTCGTAGGAAAACCTAGGTAACCGATATGGCCCGAAAAAACGCCAAATAAATTTGCAGTGGGTGGGATACATTGCTCGCAGAACAGATGGTCGATGTGGCCGAAAAGTTCTGGAGTGGCCACCAAGCATAGAAAGCCGTAGCACTGGGAGGCCTGCACGCATACGAGATGTATTCGTTGTACAAACATTATGCGTAATAATAATAATAATTAACCAACATATAGATAGCAACTCAATTATGTCTGCTTCTCAGAATGGATGTAGGAACGGGTCCCGTGGTACTAAGGAGCTACTCCTCATAGACATGACCATAAGCCAACAGGTTCGTCGATCCCGCAAGGATTTGTCGACATGCTGGATAGATTATAAGAAGGCCTATGACTCTGTGCCGCATACATGGCTCATGAGGGTGTTGGAGTTGTACAAAGTAGATGCAACTCTACGCACCTTCCTCGAGTCATGTATGGGGCAATGGAAAACAGTCCTTCGCTATCCAGGGTGTCGACGAATCCGAGAGGACGATGAGCCTATATGGATTAAACGGGGAATATTCCAGGGCGACAGTCTGAGTCCACTTTGGTTCTGCTTGGCTCTGAATCCTCTCAGCACACTACTAGAGGAATCAGGCTTGGGCTATCGGTTGAGAAGAGGTGGTCAGGTTCTATCTCACCTTCTTTACATGGATGATCTGAAACTCATTGCCCCCAACAAATTGCGACTAATGGAACTACTGAAGGTAACTGAAACCTTTAGTAGTGCCATCAGGATGGAATTTGGTGTGGACAAATGTGCAGTCATGCATGTGAAGCGAGGAGAGATTATGGAATCTGAGGGGGTTCAACTCTCGGATTCCATATACCTTAGATCCCTCTCCTCGACCGAAACCTATAAGTATTTGGGTATGTCGGAAGCGTTAGGCATTAAAGTAGCTGACATGAAGCAATCATTGCAGGAGCGCTTCTTTAACCGCCTGAAGAAGGTGTTAAACAGCCTTCTATCGGGTGGAAATAAGGTGCGAGCCTTCAATGGCCCAACCATTGTTTCATGCCAGTTTTAATGTACTCTTTCGGCATACTCAAATGGTCTCAGACTGAGCTAAATGCTCTGGATAGGCGAGTCCGTACATTGCTGACCGCAAACCGGATGCATCACCCACGATCGTCGGTGATGAGACTGTACATCCCGCGGAAGTGTGGAGGTCGAGGTTTCTTGAACGCTAAGACCTTGCACAACCGCGAGGTGTGCAGCCTCAGAGAATATTTTCTCAAAACCGACGTGGGTATGCACCGCGATGTGGTCGCAGTGGATAACGGACTCACCCCGTTATCCATGGCTAAAGAGGACTGGCGCAAACCTGTGATACTTACAACTGATGACCGCAAGGAAGTATGGAAAAGCAAGGAGCTCCACGGGCGCTTTTATCGGGCTCTTCATGAGCCTGATGTAGATTTTGCGGCATCCGTGGCCTGGCTACGGTTCAGCAACCTCTTTGGGGAAACTGAAGGTTTTGTCTGTGCGATTATGGACGAAGTTGTCTTGACGAATAACTACCGGAGATATATAATAAAGGACGGGACGGTGGACGTGTGTCAGGCATGCCATCGTCCGGGCGAGTCCATTAGACACATTATCTCTGGTTGTTCTCATCTAGCTAACGGCGAGTATTTGCACAGACACAACCAAGTGGCCAAGATTATACACCAACAACTTGCTTTGAAATACAAACTTGTGGAATCAGAGGTACCGTATTACAAGTATGTGCCCGACCCAGTTCTCGAAAATGATCATGTCACGCTGTACTGGGATCGGTCTATCATCACTGACCGGACTATTGTAGCCAATAAGCCGGATATAGTGACCGATTAGCGCGCCGCACAATGATAATCGATGTCACCATTCCGCACGACGATAACCTCTTGAAAGCTGAGAAAGAAAAACAGACTAAATATCTCGACTTAGCACACGAGGTTATCGACATATGGAATGTGGACTCGGCTGTCATTGTGCCGATTGTCGTTTCCGCCAACGGTTTAATTGCCAAAAGTCTCGACGACCACCTGTCGAAGCTGTCGTTGCGCGGTTGGATCAAGGGCCTGATACCGAAGGCAGTACTCCTTGATACGGCTCGTATTGTGAGGAGGTTCCTGTCTCTGGAGCCCTAACCACCGAGCCATAACCTGGTCCCGTCATCGGTGGTCTTCTATTCTTTATATTTTTAAATGTTTTTATATTATTTTTTGTAAGAAATATTTAAAAATATAATTTATATGTATTTAAAAGAAAATAAAGAGGCAATCATAATAATAATATAATAATATTCCACAACTTTCACACAACGCAATCTAGTCCCAAGCTAAGCAGAGCTTGTGTTATGGGTACTAGACAACTGATAAACATACTTATACTTATACATACATACTCGTACATACATATTATAGATAAATAACACCCAGACACAGAACAAATGATCGAGCTCATCACACACACATTTGTCCTGGATGGGAATCGAACCCACGACCTACGGCATAGCAGTCAGGGCCACTGACCACTAGACCAACAGGCCAGTCAAGTCAATATGAAAGAGGCCTATGTCCAACAGTGGACGTCTTTCGCCTGAATTGACGAGTCGCAAACGATTCCATACCACCATAGGTGTAGGCTTGCGGACTGCGAGCAATGGGTACCTCGCCACCCAGAGTCGCAGAAATTAATTAATTTCTAAACCCAAAACAAAACATGAAGTAATGATGTACCTTTGCCGGCTCCTACCAACAGTCCAGTTGGTCCATTCAGGTTGTCCACCCAGCCTGGCATAGGTTCCTTGTAGGCTGCTGCCACTGTAAGTATAACAATAATTATAAGTCTAGAGTGAATAGGCTCTTAATAAACTAGTGCGCCTCACCATCAACGATTGCATCACTACTTACCATCAGGTGGGATTGCAGTCAAGCACTAGATTATGTTATATAAAAAAAAGTCGCAAATTGAATATAAGGTGTTAAATTGAACCTGTCAAAAACTTAGGCTGAGTTATGTAGTCATTGACATAAAAATCAAGGAATGGCTGGAGTAGAATATTTTGGTAAGGTGAACGTGCATGCGTGCGTATGTGGTTAACGTGTAGTCGATGTATATTTCTAAAAATTAGATAGGGTTTTGACATAGGATAGCCTTATGAGAGGCCTTTCTTATATGTTTTTTTTATGTGAGATAAGTTGTCCTCTACTTAATTAGACTTCCCTGTGCTAGCCTTTATTTAGTAATTATCTCGATTGCATTCACAAAACAATTCGGTTATGTCACATCGTATGGGAAAAAAGCTTTCTATTATTGTCATGATATGGCGATTTTCAGTTTTAGAAGCTACAATATTGACCCTCAGAAGCTCAAGCCGAAATAGTTTGACAGCTTTTAAAATCCGCGACATTCTAACGAGAAAGCACCACTTTAGTTTTGGCAGAGCGTGTATTAGTACCGCTACTCACCGATAGATGGCCGTGCGATCACGATGGGGAACTTTCCTTCGTACTGTGACACTAGATCTTCAGTCAGCGACTTTGTGTAGGCGTATGTGTTGGGCTGGGGCTCGATAATCCTGGAAAAATAGGAAGTCTGTTAATAAAACATCTTATGATGAAGCTCTTGTATAATAAAAAACATTACTTTAGTGATTATTACGTTGCTTATACAAAAAGAGATCAAGGGAGATATTGCCTATCTCTATTGATTGCTCAAATGATGATCGCGAAACTGACAAAATATTTAATAGTCACAAAAATGTAATGGCTAATATTTATGCGACTATATATTATTAGTAATAATTTGGCAAACGTTTCTATTATATGAGAGTGTTTTTATAATTGTAGGCCTTCGCACTTAAACGGCTGAACGCGGTTGGATAAAATTTTGCGTAGCAGACCATGCCTGGCACCAGATCATGACCAGGATCAGGAGACCATGTCCTGGAATTATATGCGTATGGTCTCCTCGTGTGTGCGGAGTATATTCCCTTTTCTGCGTTAAGCTAAGCTGCTGGCCGGTAAAGTAGATGGGAAAAGGCCTCGCCGGTGCAGCCCAATACGTTGATCCGACCAGATCCGCGCCGTTCTTAATTGTACGGTTTACGATGCCCTAAACACCGCCGAGACAGGAATAGATGAGAGAATATCGTATGGGTTAAGGTGATGAAGCACTTAGGTCACGACTCTCAGCATTCAGGAATACGACGCCAGAAGGACGAAGCTGCTGGCAGAAGCCGAAGTAGTACACAACATAGCCGAGAAGACCAATCAGCACTTACTTAGGCTGCAGATGCGTCAGCAACTCGTCGTCCATCCAGCCGACAGCGTGGATCACGTGTTCCGGCCGGTGCTTGGACGGGTACAGCTTCTCCTCGAAGATCTCCATCTCGCAGCGGCAGTAGGACGTCGAGACGTGGACGAAGGCCTGGAAGGCAGAATGGAGATGTGGATGAAGTTGAGTTGGTATATTTTTTGGGTTTGCACGATTTGTGTTACGTTTAGAAAGTATTTTTTTGGATACAGAATATAGTCACTTTGTTTTATATTCAAATGCAGATGTAACACATTCAAATTAAACGCCTGTTTGGTTGGTTGATTTTATTTTGGTAACGCATTATTATAGATTTCGATTATTTCTTCTTCTTCTTCCTGCCCTTATCCCAAATTATTTGGGGTCGGTGCAACATATTTTTCAATTATTTATTATTGCAATATTTTTCAGAAAATTTATTTTAATTAAGTACTTAAAATATTAGGTGGTTGATAAATTTAAAAATTATTTTAATGAAAGGTGGGTATCTGAATTGAGTATTTTGAGTTGAGAGTATTTCAAATTCTAAATTTTGAAAGGTTTTCAGGTTTATATAGAGTCTAAGAAATAATCAATTTCAAATACTTAAATAAGAAATCCAAACTGTTCATATAAGTGTTCACAAAAGTTTCTTACCTCCAAGTTTTTGACGCCTTCAGCTAACTGCAAGACTTTCTTAGTTCCCATTGTATTCATCACGACTGCATCGCGAAGGAACATGTCGAATCTGAAATATTAGGTAATATTTTAGCTATAAGAAACTATACTCAGATTTAGTAGCAGAAGGAACGCGTTGTAATTATCAGAGGCACCAGTTTTTCTAATAACTAGCCGGCGACGCATTGCTAGCCAGTGGATTTTTTACGAGTTGTATTTCGGGGAGTGCGTTGGAATTACTTAACAAATAGACATTCTATCTAAACGCACAATACGTTTTAGGCGCATATTCACTGAGCATTCAGTTAAGGAGTGGAATTCCTAATCGGAGTCTGTTTTCTCATAGCTACGACATGGATGTCAGTAAGCAAAAGTGAATAGGTTCCACCGGTTTCAAGCGTGTTTCACCACATCCGTGACCCTACTGTCCTACCGTCCCTATTTACCGTCATGAGACCCTATATATTCTCCTGATCTTTCTTTGCCTTCACTCCAGGGTCATGACTGTACCGTTACTTTTTGGTGTACAATAAAGTTTATTCTATTCTATTCCTGGGGTTCACTTTCACATAACCCAAAACTATGGTAGGCTGATGGTTGACATTACCGACCTGACACAAGCAGCACAATGGAAGATAATCTGTGCCTCCCTCTGGATGAGGGCGCGGTCCTCCTCGGACACTCCCAGGTCCTCCGACAGTATGTCTCCTGGGATGACGTGCAGCTTGTCGAATAGCTTCGGGTTCTCCGCTTTTAGGTGGTCGAATACCTGGAATATTTTAGGTGGTGCTAAAGTTACTGGAATAACGAAAAAATTAAAAATTTTCATGCCTAGTCGCAAACTTCTGTTGAAAAAGGAGGAACATCCAACCAGACAGATGTCCCCGCTTGGGCGGAGCACCGCCGTGTCCTTGTGGAGACTATCGGGAGCGGCGACCTCTCGCGCCGGGCCCTGGTTCAGGCCATGGTCCGGAGCGAGGAGGGTTGGCATGCGGTCGCCTCCTTCTGCGAAGCAGTAATGCTCGTGAAGGAGGCTGCTGACCGCGAGCGCGTGAGGGAACGGTCCTCACGCCGCCGCCGCCGAGATCCCGATCCCGATTTCCGACCACCGTAGGCGTGGGTTCGCGGACGGCGAGCACTGGGTAGCTCGCCGTCAGTCTGGAAATAATCTGGACCGAGCCCAGTCGTCAACGGCGCGTTCTGTTCCACGCGCGCCTCAAGGAGATGTCAGCAAACTGTAGGGGCCCGGTAGGGCCGAAGCCTCTGGGGGGAACATGTGGTATTCCTGACGGTTGATACCGAGTCCCCCCCAGAACGAAGGCAACGAAGGAACGGGGTAGGGGTTTAGTCAGTAAGAGTCTGACACGCCCTCCCGCTCCGCCCAAGAGCGGGGGAAGTCATTCTGATGATTCCCCTACCAGAAAAAAAAAAAAAAAAAAAACCAGACAGATGTTCTGTCTGATCTGACAACTGCCCGAGAGATGATTTCGGGCTGTTGTAGGTATATCTATCATGTTCAAATCGCGTGGAAAACTAATTTAGTCGTTTAGTCCGAGTTACTAACATACAAGTAGGTACTTATAGGTTTTCTTTCTTGTTTCCTAAACCTTTGTAGATGTAGCTTATCTGAATTAATTTTTTTTTTAGAGTAATATTTACATGGGTTAATCCATATTGTCACTAAAAAAACTTTCAAAACAAAAAGCGGAAATTGGAAATCAAAAACAAAATGAGCTAAAAATATAACCAAGTTAAAATAAAAATGTTAGAAACGATGTGTGACGAATGTTTTTTACATTAAAAATTATCAAAAATAGAACAAGTATTGAAAAAAATTGTCAGTCAAATGAAGTTTAGTTTCGCTACTCAACAACAGATGGCGCTACTCACCCGAAAACTCAACAAGTCATCCAACCGCTCTTTACTGCTGTGTCCTTTCTTGGGCCTCATGAGTAAGTACAACTTCTTCACATCAGGGCAGCACCGCAGGAGCTTCTCCACCATGACTTTACCCATGAAACCGGTCGCACCGGTGATGAACAATGTTTTGTTCGCATAGTACTCCGCTATGTTCACAGATGGCGCCATTTTCTGTGAACAAGGAATTGAGATTGGTTAGGTAGGTACGTGTTAATACTGTTATTAGGTGCACCCTCAAATTCAAGAAAAAAACGACTACCTAATTACGCATATAAATTATAAAGGTGAAAGTTTAGGTAAACGTTTTCACTAAAAATACTGCACATAATATTTAAAAATAGCATTCCCAGTAGATTACTATGGCTATATTATAAAGATATTTATTTTCTTAATTAAATCATTATCATCATTTCAGACGAAAGACGTCCACTGCAGCACATAGGCCTCCCATAACCTATCACATACCCACAAAACGAGACACAATAGTAAAACAATAACAGCACGATCTCATAGGACCGGTCGGGGATTCATAAATTAAGCGTCACTTAATTAAATGGTCAATGACAATTAACAACAAAAAAAATCGAGCACTGGATACCTAGTAAATTCATGCTGTATAAAACGGTTGGAGGTATATGTGGCTTTTTTCCGTTTGCTAAACTATTCTGCCCGTCAACTGTTCATGAAGTGCACCTCACCATCGATGATTACATCACTGCTTACCATCAGGTGGGATCGCTGTCGAGCACTATTTTGGACCAATTTAAAAAAGAAAGGTATCTACAGCACGCTAAAAGGTAGACCGACGGACGGTCGCATAGCCAGCGAAAGCTCAGGTCAGTGATTATAAGGTTCAATGATCTAAACTATCAGATGAAAAGTCCAGCGATCGCAAACAAGTTTCAAAATGATTCCTAGGTCAGGACCAGACCGTTATTTGGCTTTACCGTAAGACATTTAATTTTGTCAGTTGTTATAATTATGAGGACCGGATTATGTCTGGTCTAATCTCGTTCCAAAATTCGAGAATGCCGTAAATCTCTGCACAAGACTTCATATGCAGATATTATTTTAACATACACGTCTTATGCAGATATTTTTGGTAACCTATATACCTATATAAAAATCAATTGCTGTTCGAGATTTAAGTATCTTATCTTGGTCTTGAAATGTTCGTGGAGGTCTAGGAAAGGTTTAAAAGGTTAGAAAAATTCGGATAAAAAGAAATCGGCATTACGAAGTCTGCCGGGTCAGCTAGTAGGTAGTTCAATAAAAAAACAATATGTCCTAAGCTGTTTTCAATAATAACAAAAAACACAAAAAATCCAGTCAAGTGCGAGGTGGACTTCCCGTCCTGTTTTACCGTTAGCGTACGGAACCCTAAAATACCACTGCCTTCAAATTACAAATACTCCTAAAAAGTGCAAAAAGTTAAACATCATCATCTGCTTAGCTTTTTCCCAACTATATATGGGGTCGGCTTCCAGTCAAGCCGGATTTAGCTGAATACCAGTATTTTACGAGGAGCGGCTGCCTACTAGACCTCCAGAACCCATTAATTCATCAATCCCCGACCGGTCTCACAAGACCGCGCTGTTATTGACTTACTATTGTGTCTCGTTTCGCAGGTTAACTGGGGTAACACGGGAGTTCATGGCAAGACTGGAGGCAGATTTACTGGCTTCTGCTTCTGACTATCCGTAACGACTGCCAAAGATCTACAAATGGCGTTCAGGAGGGACTCGGGGCCTAGCCACGCCCAACCCTTCGATGGTTACGCCAAAGCTGATGTCAGACTGTCGGAGTTCATGATATTCACACCCATAAAGTCATGGAAAACGGCATTTTTGCCACAGAGACAGGTTTTATTATTAGTAAAAAAAAAACTTGTTTGTTTTTGCCCAATTTTCATTTTGTTTTGACACTTACCTACTAAACTATTTTTGTATAAATTATTATACGTAAACTGGTTATATTGCATTTTTTTTTCCTTTAAATCTCAATATTCAAAATAGCTTGATATTGTCGTCATCATCTACCTAGCCTTTTCCCAACTATATTGCGCTCGACTTGCAGTCAAGCCGGATTTAGCTGAATACCAATATTTTACGAGGAACGGCTGCCTACCAGACCTCCACAACCCATTAACTGGGGTAACACGATATTTCTTTTCTCTTTGTAGGTATCTACTGCAATAAACAAAGAATCGAGTGAAACCACGGAGTTCAACTAGTTTTTTTATAAATTTAGATAGATAAAACATCAAGTTATTATGAGATTTTAGATAATAACAGCCGCACCGCACGGGTCGATCTGCAAGGTTAAGCAACGCTTGCCAATGTTGGTCTGTGGATGGGTGACCATCTTAACATACCGAGTTTCCTTCGTGCCTTAGAAAATACGTTAAGCCGTAGGTCTCGGCTGTCATTTGTAGATCTTTGGCAGTCGTTACGGATAGCCAGAAGCCAGTAAATCTGACTCCAGTGTTGCCTTGAAGTACCGTGTTACCCCAGTTAATGGGTTGTGGAGGTCTGGTAGGCAGCCGCTCCTCGTAAAATACTGGTATTCAGCTATTTATTTATTTATTCTTTATGCAACGCATTTTACAAAGGCGGACTTAATGCCATAGGCATTCTCTACCAGTCAACCTAGGGTGGTGAAGAGACAATATGATAGGTGCATAAAAAGTCAATGTAATCTAGAAGACAAAAGTAAGTATAAAGGGTATATATAATAGAGTTAAAATAAACATACATATATATTCAATATAATAAATACCAATATATATATATAAATAAATACATATTAATATGAAGTTAGGAAATGATAATTCTGAGACGATTCAGCTATCAGTGTAGGAAATAATTCCGCAATTTCCGCTTGAATGCATATCGACTTTCGGCCGTTCTGATATCGAGAGGAAGCGCATTCCACAGAAGGATGGACTGTATATAGAAGGAAGAATGGACAAAATCAGAAGTATGAGAAGGACAGAGCAGTAGGAGATTGTTGGAAGAACGCAGATTCTTTGCGTGTGAAGAACATAGATATTGAAAGTGAGTAATGAGATAGGATGGAGGAGTGGGAGAGTGGAGTAGAGAGAAAAGTGTAGTCAGAGCGCGCAAACTTCTTCTCTGGCGAATAGGTAACCATTTGAGTTCAGACCTGAAGTTCGACACGTGATCATATTTCTTCAGGTTAAATATGAACCGGATGCAGTTGTTAAGGAGTCTATCAAGCTTATCCAGCAAAACTGCGTTCAGGTCAAAGTAACACACATCACCATAGTCGATAATAGGGAAAATCAGAGCTATCCGGCTTGACTGAAAGTAGATGATGATAACCCTTTTTATCCCGGTAGTTTCTTGAATGATAAATCTATTATTGAAAACACTAACATTGTACTTTACATCTCTGACGCGAAGCTGCGGGGACCAGAGAAGGGGGGGGGGGATGGCTTCTGCCAGCTGCTTCATCCGCCTGAAAGTAGGTCCTCCAAACAAACTTTGAAACCCCATTCCCTCCATCACATTAGGGATTGAATTTTGGAAAATCTTCTCTATGTACTCGCCTTCCTTGCACAAAGTTTTTCTTTCCTAGTACAACTCGGTCACATTAACTTGACACTTAGCGTTGATGAAATACTATGCAAAAGCAATAAAGGGTGTAAATAGACCCTTAACGAAAACGAAAACCACATATTCTACACATCACTGGGATACTTTTTTTCTTCTAGGACATACCAGGGAATTCACTGGTTCTGGAGATATTGAAGGTCAAAGTTAACATATCTTTTTCCTTTTTTTTTCAAAATCGTATTCCAAGTATCATTAGTAAACTTTCTTCTGAACAAACATTATCAAAATTATCAATTTTTCATAACAAATTACGCATTTGAAGTTAGAAAAATGCAACGAAAACTAAACACAATGAGCGCCTCACACACACAAGCGGGCGGTCGGTTCAACGACCAAGCGCGAGCGGCCGAAAGCTCAGCTGATAAAAATTATTATCAATTAATTATTTTTTAAAGATGAAAAAAAAAAGTTTTTTCCCAGCAATAATTTTTGGTCAAAGTTGCTTAATTACATGTACAGAATGTATAGTTATTGGCTTTGTGATCGGTCTTTTTACACCCTGTATAACAACAACAGAGAACTAGCCAAATTATTGACGCGCGTATCGATAACAAAGATGCTGAGCATACCTGACACTTACCGGGCGAGCTAAGGGAATGCGGGGGAAAGCAAACGATACTCGCATTTCAGAGATACGTCAAGTTAATGTGACCGGATCATTGTAGTTTCGACTGTGCGTTGATGTCAGTCAGTCAGAGTATATCTTATCTTAATTTATATAAATCTCGTGTCCCAATGTTTGTCCTCAATGGACTCCTAAACCACTTAACCGATTATAATAAAATTCGCACACCATGTGCAGTTCGATCCAACTTGAGAGATAGGAGTAGGGTAGTGTAGGGTAGTGTAGGGTAGTGTAGGGTAGTGTAGGGTAGTGTAGGGTAGTGTAGGGTAGTGTAGGGTAGTGCAGGGTAGTGCAGGGTAGTGTAGGGTAGTGTAGGGTAGTGTAGGGTAGTGTAGGGTAGTGTAGGGTAGTGTAGGGTAGTGTAGGGTAGTGTAGGGTAGTGTAGGATAGTGTAGGGTAGTGTAGGGTAGTGTAGGGTAGTGTAGGGTAGTGTAGTGTAGTGTAGGTTAGTGTAGGGTAGTGTAGGGTAGTGTAGGGTAGTGTAGTGTAGGGTAGTGTAGGGTAGTGTAGGGTAGTGTAGGGTAGTGTAGGGTAGTGTAGGGTAGTGTAGGGTAGTGTAGGGTAGTGTAGGGTAGTGTAGGGTAGTGTAGGGTAGTGTAGGGTAGTGTAGGGTAGTGTAGGGTAGTGTAGGGTAGTGTAGGGTAGTGTAGGGTAGTGTAGGGTAGTGTAGGGTAGTGTAGGGTAGTGTAGGGTAGTGTAGGGTAGTGTAGGGTAGTGTAGGGTAGTGTAGGGTAGTGTAGGGTAGTGTAGGGTAGTGTAGGGTAGTGTAGGGTAGTGTAGGGTAGTGTAGGGTAGTGTAGGGTAGTGTAGGGTGGTGTAGGGTAGTGTAGGGTAGTGTAGGGTAGTGTAGGGTAGTGTAGGGTAGTGTAGGGTAGTGTAAGGTAGCTAGGGTAGTGTAGTGTAGGGTATGTAGAGTAGTGTAGTGTAGAGTAGGTAGGATAGTTAAGGTAGATCAGGTAGGTAGGGTAGTGTAGGGTAGCGTAGGATAGGTAGGGTAGTCATTTGGCGGGAGCGAAGCCGCGGGTAAGAGCTAGTATCATCCATACTAATATTATAAAGAGGTAAAATTTGTAAGTTTGTAGGTTTGTAAGTTTGTATGTAGGGGGTAATCTCTGGAACTACTGGTCCGATTTGAAAAATTCTTTCACTTTTTGATAGCCCATTTATCGAGGAATGCTATAGGCTATATACACACGCTACGACCCACGGGAGCGGAGCAGTAACGAAAAATGCGGGTGAAACCGCAGGGGACAGCTAGTATAGATATAAATTTCTGATTCCTATCACTAAACGTTTTATGCAACATGTCCACCACAGCCTAAGATTTGGCTTAATTACCAGTAATTAATACGTTGATGGCTGTCTTGCGACATTCCCGCCAGTGTAGCCTTCGCCGTAACGCATGCTCTGAATTACTTATTGAATATTAATTGTCTAATTATTTAACAGCTGATTACGGTTCTTGTCCTATGATCATGTGAATTTTTATTATTAAGTAGCGACCCGCCCCGGCTTTGCATGGGTGCAAAATGATTAGTGTTTCTCTAGTATACTCGTATTCATCATCATCTGCCTAGTCTTTTCCCAACAATATTGGGGTCGGCTTCCAGTCAAGGCGAATTTAGCTGAATACCAACATTTTAAGAGAAGCGGCAGTCTACCAGACCTCCGCAACCCATTACCTGGGGTAACACGGTACTTTATGGCAAGACTGGAGTCAGATTTACTGGCTTCTGAATATCCGTAACGACTGCCAAAGATCTACAAACGACAGCCGGGACCTACGGCTTAACGTGCTTTCCGAGGCATGGAGGAAACTCGTTATGTTAAGATGGTCACCCATCCACAGACCAACCTTGGCAAGCGTTGCTTGACCTTAAAGATTGAGCTGTGCGGCTGTTATTATCTAGCCACGAGCTCCACCATACAGCCATTATCAGTATGTAAAACTAAGGTAGGAACAAAGATATAAAAAAACTGCGAGCCTAGTTTTTTTGAAGTCGGTTAACACATCTAGATTCCAGTCTATGATCTAAGTTCTAGACAATAGAATTGCATCGCGTGTTGTCTAGATATTGTCATAAATTCTGTTTTTACATTGTTAATCAATTAACATTAATTGACAGTATCTGGATTAATTATTATTTGCATGATCTGAGAAAATGTTGGTACAGTTTCACATCCTACTAAATCTGTGTGTATGTGTGTGTTTGAGTTGAATTCGCTGTTGGAGTCTGTGTTTCCTGATAGCTAAAACTAAGACCGTTTTCACATTATCCGATCCGATATCGATGTCGGACGCTGATCCGATATCGGGGTAAGTAAAATGTATGAAATGCTGTGCTCTGATATCCGATATCGGGCCGGACAATATGAAAGACAGGTACATATTTCATACATTTTACTTACCCCGATATCGGATCAGCGTCCGACATCGATATCGGATCGGATAATGTGAAAACGGTCTTAGGGGTCAGCAGACACCGAGACGCGACGTGACGATTTAAAAAAAATCTAAGGAAAAAATCTCCATTACGTCACGAGCGTGTTTGTGCGTGTGTAACCAATACCGATGCACTACTTACAAATGTAGTGAATCGATGCTCTATTTTGTCTATTATTAGCATAACAGAGTATTTTCTTACAAAAAAAAAAACATAATCATCATCATCGTTTCAGCCGAAACACATCAATTGTTGGACCTAGGCTTCTCTCTAGCGTCGCCTCAACGACTGGTCCGTTTGGTATTTATCGGAGGTCCTTGATCCACCTTGTAACAGTCCTTTCAACGCGTACACGGCCGCCACTCCTGAAACTTTCGGCTCCATCGACCATCTATCTATCCTGTAAGCAATGTGCCCTGCCCACTGCCACTTAAGTTTGGCGATTCTTCGTGTTATGTCGGTAACCTTAGTTCTCTTGCGGATATCTTCATTCCTGATATGATCGCGCAAGGAAACTCCGAGCATAGCCCTTTCCATTGCTCTTTGGGTGACTTTAAGCCTGAGGCCCATTGAATATGTAAGCAAAACTAATATGTTATAAACTTTTTTATTTTTATTGATTTTATTATTTAGGGTGTGCATTATTCCAGTTACAAACAAAAAACTTACGTTAATTCGCAAACCTCTTATTGATAGCTATGAGCCCCTACAACCTGCTACCTCATGACATAACGTTCTCTACAGCAATGACACCACATTACCTACAATTTGTATGGGAGCCACGCAGTCACCTTGGCAACTCATCTGATGGTACAAGCTCTGCATACTAACGCAGGGGGGAAGTGGTGTTTTGATATAGGTAACACGGAATTAAATTAGGGTGTGGAAAGGTCAGGATGGCTAGACTACCGGTGGTATGTTTGTTGTTTTGAAGATGCAATATCTCAATGTTTTTCAATCTGTGTGTATCAAAGTTTGGTTAGCAGGTTGCGTTTGCGAGTCAACAGTAAAACTAACATAGAGATAAATGATACTAACATACCAAATGTTGTCTTAATTAAATCACTATGTATCAAACAAAGTCGCTTTCTCTGTCCCTATATCCCTATGTATGCTTAAATCTTTAAAACTACGCAACGGTTTTTGATGTTTTTTTTTTAATAGATAGAGTGATTCAAGAGGAAGGTTTATATGTATAATACATGCATAATATAGTAGAGTAACACTGATTTTGCACCCGTGTAAAGCCGGGGCGGGTCGCTAGTAAATAATAAAAGTAAAAACTGTGAGTTAGGGTCAGTAACTAACGATATGAAAAGTTTAATAATTCAATAATAAAACATCATCAACACACATCGCTCATTACTTAAGAACCGAAATTCGTAATTTTTTCTAATATTAGTAAAGTGGTTGCACAAATTAGCCGAATCATACTCATTTCATATCAGAATCATATTCCATGTAAATGTTGCTGCATGAAAACAATATGAATCATAATTATTATGATTCTAATAGGATTCTGCTAATGTGGCCTTTTTAGTACTTAGGTTCTAGACGTGCTAAAAAACTAATGTTTTAGATATGGTTCCAAATAAGGAGCTCGTGGCTAGATAATAACAGCTGCACAGGTCGATCTTCAAGGTTAACCAACTTTGAACCCGCGACCTACAACTCGAAAGTCAGGACCGTTACCACTGGGCCACCACTGCTCTCTATCAGGTATCATCATTCACAAAAAAATAAAGTAGTTAAATAATTTCAACAATTCTAGGGTTCCGTACCCAAAGGGTAGAACGGGACCCTATGACTCCGCTGTCCATCCGTCTGTCACCTGACTGTATCTCATGGACAGTGCTAGCTAGATAGAGTGCGTCTAATGAAAGCGCGACCTGGAGTTTTTTTTTTAAATTTAATTGGCAACATTATTCAGCCGCAATTGTAGGAAATAAAAAAAAATTAAAGTGTCAAGACATGATTCACCTACTAGTTGGTAATACCACATAATTTTTTTTTGGATTTACTTCTTTTTCTCTGGTCGCGCTTTCGTTAAACGGACTATATAATCATTCACAAAAAAGTTAAAGTAAGTAGTTAAATAATTGCAGCAATTGTTTTGAACTCTGGTCGTTCACCTTAACAGTAACTGTAATGTAATACAAGTATGTAACAAGTTTCTTTTTTGTGTCTAGATTAATTTGTTCATTGCCAAGGCCTGATTAGTAGTTATAAAAAGTTTAAGCTCTAAGTACTGTTATATCTGTAGTAAATATATCGCACCATGTTAGTCGCACTATGATTATGTGTGCCTGCAGCATTATGCTGAGCGTTCGGCCGTTTTGCATGGTCGTGGCGCATATTTCTTGCTGTTTTTTTTTTTGTTGTTGTCCATGTTTTGTAAATGCTTGCTCATGTAAATAAAGAGTTTTTCTTTCTTTCTTTCTTTCTATATGTTAAACATTAGCATTTGCATTAGCATTATCGGCCTTATAATGTTTCCACTGTTGGGACTCAGGCCTCCTCTTTAGGAGAGGGAAGGTCTTCCACAAGGTGAACCGGTGACCTGGTGATAGTCACAGGTAGGCCGCTGCAAATACAATTTGGCGAGGTGGGGTTTTACGGACCCGTCAGATACTCAATGTGAGTGCGGTGCTACGGCCCAAAACATGAGCCACATGTTAGAATGCCCCAAATGCCCCTGCACCTGCACTTTGGAGGATCTAATGAGCGCCACTGATGCAGCTATCAACATGGCCACTTATTGGGCTCAAAAAATTTAGCGAGTTTACCGTCGAATCGAGAAGAAGAAGAAGTCACAGGAATCCGATAGATGCGAGATGCACAGGACCATTAGTTATGGCCACACTTGGGGAAGGCGTCTAACAGTGGACGTCTTTCGGTCAAAATGATGATGTTTAATTAAAATAAATTTGTTATTACAAAGCATATTTTAAGCATAGGATCGGTCGTTGTGGCGACGCTTGGGGGAGGCCTATGTCCAGCAGTGGACGTCTTTCGGCTTAGATGATGATGATGATGAAGCATATTTTACTGGTTACAGTTCCGCTATGATCCTATGTGGAGTTCCATTCCATTACTTCTAAGTTCATCATCAGATCATAATAATATTTAGTATAAGAGTAAAATCTTATAATCAAAGTAAAAAAAAAAATCGGTCTACAATTAACCGAGAAATCGGTGATCATACATACACAATATATAATTATATGTGTAGACTTGTTGAAGTCGGTTAAAAAATAAAGTTTGCTAGCACTACAAATTCTTCTGGTATTTTTGTGTTTACAAAAATATACGCTATGTGTACATTTTTCTGAAATAAACAAGGAAATATCTAACACTGCCACATAAAAAAAAAACAGTAAATTATTTATATGCCTCTAGAAATAAAAATATTTTTATGTAACTTACATGAGAAAAACACTTAAAGTAAACACACACTAATTTTATTTGTTTTTATTATTAAGTCCTGAGAGCACTAAAAACACAAGTTATCACAACGGAATGTTATAAGCAACTGAGATCCAAAGCGTTCGTCACCAATAGCTTGACAGCGCTTGCGTGAGAAGTGGGGATGTGTGACAGAGATAGACGTATTTAGGGTGAAAGAGATAGACATGTTTAGGTAGAAACTGAGGTAAACATACAACGGATTATTTAGGGGAAAACCTGATCAATAATCTAATTATAAACCTTTGGGAAATGGTCAATTGGTCAGTTTGGGTTTTTTTTTATTATTTTATTTGGGTAAGTTTAGTATAATATTGCACAATAATATTAAAAAGGCGAAACCTTTTGTTTATTTTTAGCTTCGCACGTTTTGTGTATTTAGGGTCAGCTCTCACCGAGACGCGACGCGACGCAACGATGCAGGAAGTGGCTAGTGATTTCGCGCTGCGCTGCGCGCCGCCGCGAGACGCATCGCAACGTTGCGAGGCGCATAGTAAAATCGTCGGCAACACGACGTCAAACGTTCCGCTGCGCAGCGAGACGCCGCGCGGCGTCACGAGGTGCAGCGCTGCATGAATCAACGTATTCTAAATTCTCACAATGAAATGAAATCTTTTCGCGTAGTAAATAAAGTTCTATTTTGAGTCACTCTATTAAAATGTGTCGCGTCTCGGTGTTAGCTGACCCTTAGTCAAGTTTTGATATTATTGAGTCTAAATCACATGAACATTGATAGTTAGACAGTATATATTTATTAACAAATGATGTATTTCTGTTGCCGTTATAACAACAAATACTAAAAACAGAATAACATAAATACATATTTAACTTCTATGCAACAAACGTGATTTTTTAGCCGTTTTTTTGCTACGGACTGTGCGGAACCCTTCGTACGCGATTCCGACTCGCACATAGCCGCTTTTTCTGTATTTTTTTTATTGTTATGAACTAGTGCTTGACTGCGATCCCACCTGATGGTAAGCATGATGCAATCGTTGATGGTGAGGTACACTAGTTTATTAAGAGCCTATTCACTCTAGTCTTGAAGACACCCAAATTATAATCGGACGGATAAACCGCAGCAGGCAAATTGTGCCAGTCCTCAAAATTAAAGTCGGTTTTATTGACTTCAAATTCAAATTTACAACTGTATTATGTTTCCAAGTTGACAGACATATCTAGGCTTCTTGTCAATGAGATAATCTTTGTCATAAGCTGACAAGTTTGACGTCACACATGTTCGATATTTGCACGTTACGGAGACGAGTTTGAACAAACATACAGACATTATCCTAGCACTGTTTGTCAAGTGTCGAGTAAATAGCGAAAATGGACGACCAGTAGGTATATTTGTTTTAAAATTATAATAATAAAATATATACCGTGTGTTAGACATCGACGCGCAAACGAGTACCATGGATTTAGTACTTGATCCTGGACCTCGCCAGCGGTGGAATTATATTTTAGCGTTTTACTAAATTTTCAAAAAAAAAAAACTGTTCTGTTAAATAAGAGTGTTTTTTTTATGGTAGGGGAATCATCAGAATGACTTCTCCCACTCTTGGGCGGAGCGGGAGAGTGTGTCAGACTCTTACTGACTAAACCCCTATTCCGTTCCTTCGTTGCCTTCGATCTAGGGGATACGGTGGAATTTTTTGCGGTTTTTTACTATTTTTTTATTAAATCTTTTAGAGGTCTACGTCCAGCAGTTTCTTTCATTTGAAATGATGATGATGATTCAGCTGCATTTGGTTAGATTAGAAGCCTGTCGCAGCGTTTGCAAAAGGTAAAGTTGACGGATAAGTGTGTATATTTTTTTAGTAATATAAACTAATGCTTGACTGGTGGAATCGACCTGATAGTAACCAGTGATGCAATCGTTGATGGTGAGGCGCACTAGTTTATTAAGAGCCTATTCACTCTAGCCTTGAAGACACCCAAATTATAATCAACGGGAAGACCGCAGCAGGCAAACTGTTCAAGTCTTTCAATTTCTAAGTTTTAAATCAATTTATCTTAATCTAATCGTAGAACGCATTACATTATCGCCCTCGGTTCAAATGACCGTGAATGGTTTAATGACGGATCATTGTAATAAATGATTTGTCATCATCTAATAGCGTGAGTTCACACAACTGATAGTTAGTCATGGGAAAAATCAGGGTACTGACACGAGGCTATTTCCATGGTGTAAAGTGTAAAAAAAGTGGGTGATTTAATGGGGAATGGTTGTGTGGAATAGTACCTACGTTTGATTTGCAATTATTGTGGTGACTGGCCACTTTTTTTTCGGGAGCAATGGCTTTGGATAGTCAGAAGCCAGTAAATCTGACGCCAGTCTTGCCTTGAAGTACCGTGTTACCCCAGTTAATGGGTTGTGGAGGTCTGGTAGGCAGCCGCTCCTCGTAAAATACTGGTATTCAGCTAAATTCGGCTTGACTGGAAGCCGACCCCAATATAGTTGGGAAAAGGCTAGGCAGATGATGAATACCTTTGGATTTTTTATTAGTCACTAGCTTTTGCCCGCGACTTTGTACCCACATGAATGTTAGTTACAGCGGACGCGAAGTAGCCTATGACAGATAAAAAGTAGCCTATGTCCACCGTTGGGGTTCAAGCTAGATCTGTACAAAATTTCATCGAAATCGGTTCAGTAGTTTAAACGTGAAAACGTAACAGACAGATAGGAAGAGTTACTTTCACATTTATAATATTAAGTATGGATTGCAAATAATAGAAAGAAAGAAAGAAACACAGTTTATTAGGACGAAAACGACTCAACCTTAAATCTAATGTTTTTTTTTTAACTATGCATAGGCTCGCGTTTGACCACTATCTCGCCTGATGGTAAGCGATGATGTGGCTGAAGATGGAGCACGCTTGCCTATTAATGCCTATAAGTAACCTATTCACTCTTGTCTTAAAGAACCCTAAGTTGTAGCTATCAGAAAACACAGACTCCAGTAGGGAATTCCACTCTTATCTGTACGCACTATAAATGTGTTCCCAAAACGCTTTGTACGTATGGATGGAATGTTCACCATGTACCGATGTCGCGACGCCATAAGTCTAGTGGTCCGATGATGGAATGGACTTGGCGGAATTAAATTGTGCAATTCAACCACACTTTCTGTAGGGGCCCGGCAGGCTGTAGGCACCCGGCAGGGCTGAAGCCTCTGCGGAACATGGGTATTCCGAAAGGTTGACACCGAGTCCCCCCCAGATCGAAGGCAACGAAGGAACGGGGTAGGGGTTTAGTAAGTAAGAGTCTCACACGCCCTCCCGCTCCACCCAAGAGCGGGAGAAGTCATTCTGATGATTCCCCAACCAGAAAAAAAACACACACTTTTGTTCTTTTTAGAAGTTTTTTTTTATATACCATAAACTAGTGCTTGACTGCAATCCCACCTGATGGTAAGCAGTGATGCAATCGTTGATGGTGATAAATATTTCGTTTTAGTGTTATTTATGTCGTTTACTAAACAGTATTGTACCAAAATAAACCTACATAAATATTGAATACGCAATTAGGACCCTGATCAAAACCACAGTGACGCACGCGGTGGTTTAAAAATACGCATGTAACATTTTTTGACGCACGTGATGCTTAATAATAACCCTTTTTAAGGGTCAAAAGAACCATTTTTCTAAATTTAGAAATACCCTTTCAAGGTCAAATTTGTCCTTGTGTGTGTCTGAAAGTTATTTTTAAAATGCAACTCTCGCGAAACCTTTAGACATTTTATTTTTGGATTTTTCCGGTTTGGTATTTATATTTTTAAATCAACTTTCAAAAAAAGAGGAGGTTCTCAAGTCGCCTGATGTATTTATTTTTAGAGGTCCGTACCCAAAATCAAACACAAAAGCATTTTATCATCATCTACCTAGCCTTTTGCCAACTATATTGGGGTCGGCTTCCAGTCAAGCCGGATTTAGCTGCATACCAGTATTTTATGAGGAGCGGCTGCCTACCAGACCTCCACAACCCATTAACTGGGGTAACACGGTACCTTCATGGCCAGACTGGAGTCAGATTTACTGGCTTCTGACTATCTGTAACGACTGCCAAAGATCTACAAATGACAGCCGGGATCTTGGTTTAACGTGTTTTCTGAGGCACGAAGAAAAACTCGGTAAGTATGTTAAGATGGTCACCCATCCACATACCAACCTTGGCAAGCGTTGCTTAACCTTGAAGATCGACCCGTGCGGCTGTTATTATGTAGTCACGAGATCCTCGAAAAAAAAAAGAAATGAAAAACCGCGATATCAATGCATTTTTTTGTCCGGATTTAAAATGGTCAATTTAGTTTCTAATTTGAAGTCTCGATTAATCCTATTAATTTTTTAAGGAGTTCAATCAATTTACTTTATTACCTATATCATCTGATGATGATGATGATATCTGTGAAATTATTCTTATAATTAACTTAACTCGTGTTTTGCTGGGAAAACCAAATTTTCTAGTAAACTAATCACTTAAATAACAATATGGATTTGTTGATCCAATCAACTAGGAAATTGGTCTCGTGTATGTTTTTTTGGTGGTAAATTATCCAATTACTTCTCCCACTCTTGGGCGGAGCAGGAGGGCATGTAACATCACATCTATTGCGTGATCGTTCGAAAGCGTCAAGCATAGGCCAAATTAAGGGACGCAGGTTGCCTTTTTTTAGGCGGTAAATCATCCAATGACTTCTCCCGATCTTAGGTGGAGCAGGAAGCAGATGGATGACAGACTTTTACTGACCCATTCGTATGTTATTCCTTTACTTTCGTTCCAAGGCTCCGGGGTTCTCTATGCCCATGACACCAGATTGGTTCTGGCTGGCTTCGATCGTTCTGAGCCTTTACGATTGTTTTCACATCTCCTTGAGGGGCGTGTGGAATGTAACCTAGGTCTACACATCTTTGTATCCATATATTTTAGGGCGTCGTTCTCCATATATTTTATTGCCATAAAATATATGGAGACTGACGCCTGCAGATTGGCATACGAAGTAAGTACATAAAATTGTTTGTATCTCCGCTAAAAGTTCTATTTAAAAATCACAACCGAAAGTGCGATATCAATCGGAATTTCTGGACTTTCCGGACAATCATAACATCACTGGTTTGATCACGTGTTGGTATGGTTTAAAAAATAATGTTATTCTGTAATAAAATAATAAAAAACAACAGGTTTTCCACCCATATCGGTGAGTTATGTTAATTACTCAGATACCCGCGAAACGAGACACAATAGTAAAACAATAACAGCGCGGTCTCATAGGACCGGTTGGGGATTCAAACGTTAATTGGAATAATTTGGCCGGTGGATAGAATCAAATTGTCTTTTCTTTGTAAGTAGGAACAAATCCGTCACACTTTTTTTTTTGTTGTTTATATGTAGATTCGCGCTTGATCGTTTGATTGAGGTTGTTGATAGGAGCTCGTGGCTAGATAATAACAGCCGCACGGGTAGATCTGCAAGGTCAACCAACGCTTGCCAAGGTTGGTCTGTAGATGGGTGACCATCTTAACGTACCGAGTTTCCTCTGTGCCTCTGAAAGCACGTTAAGCCGTAGGTCTCGGCTGTCATTTGTAGATCTTTGGAAGTCGTTACAGATAGTCAGAAGCCAGTAAATCTGACTCCAGTCTTACCATGAAGTACCGTACGTGTAACCCTACTTAATGGGTTGTGGAGGTCTGGTAGGCAGCCGCTCGTCGTAAAATACTGGTATTCAGCTAAATCCGGCTTGACTGGAAGCTAACCCTAATATAGTTGGGAAAAGGCTAGGCAGATGATGATGACCCACTATCGTTACAGGCTGAGCACAACAATAGTGGTTCCCAAACGCAAAAATAATTGAAAATTATGAATGGCTTAAAAGATTTGGTATCCAAGTCAAAAATATTTACACTTTCAAATTTGAATATAGAAAGAATGTGTCTTGTCTTCGGCAATATTCGTAAGAGTTCGGTTACGAAAGTTCACGCGAATCCGAAGGCCGTCTCCTCAAATACTCTTAATCACCATTCTTGCGCGAACGCAGTTTTGCAATGATATTCGTATCTACGTCCAATATAAGAATGACACACCTCCGGATTATTGGCTAAAAAGCAAATTATTCAGCAATGACAAGGAAAAAATGAAACCCGTATAGGATCACTTTGTTGTGCGTCTGTCTGCGTGTGAACACTCTTTTATCTCAGAAACGCGTGGAGGTATCGAGTTGAGTACAGTTTGCCAATTATTTTCAAAGATTTTATTATTGCCATAAATAAATAATCAGATACTATTTTTGGGGATACACCTAAAATAAGGAGGTATATTTTTATACATTTTCTTGTACTTATATATAATTGTGTGTTTGTCATCTATCTCCTTTTAAATAGCTTGTCCGTTTTGGATGAAAATTGGTGTGCAAATAGAGTGGGGCCCTGGATGGTTTGAAAATAAAATTGGCCCGTTTAATAGTCGCATTATATTGTTTTTTATAATAATAAAAAAAACAGTGCTTGACTGCGATTAAGCCTGATGATATGTAATATGTGTAACTTGCGAATATTTGTGCAACATTTTTATATTAAGGTGAATTAATTGTAACTATCGTTACAATTAGGGAAAAAGGGAGGCATAAACCCTCTTTAATTTAATTAAGAAAAAATCTTTCATCCTCTCGATATTAGAGTGATTATACGCGTCTATAACAATAAGAACATAGACCACCTAGAGAGTAGGTATCTATGGTGGGTCTCCCTTGTTTTACCAAAAAGAAATTGCCAAATTATCACTTCCCAAACAATTTTTCGCATAATTTCATTTGCCAAATTATTACTTAGCAAATAAACTCTTCACAAATAAATGTTACGCAAACCTAATGTTTGGCAAGTTAACGTTTCAGCAATAATTTGCTTACCAACTAGTTCTTTTACCAATTTTTATGTAGTCAAACATTTCAGTTGGTATAACATATTTTACCCAAAATAAAATTAGCCAAATTTTGGTATCTTCAGTTTACTGTTTCTGGTTTTACATATAAAAATATGCTTCTGGCACTCGCCGGCCGCTGCCGCGGCACCGCTCGCTTCGCTCGCTCGGCTCGTGCGTGGTTTGGTCACTACTCTAACCTAACCTAACCTATAGTTCTGGTAGCAGTTCGTTTTCCATTCATCGTTTTTAACCGTCTTAATTTTTTTTTCATAGCAATTAATTTGATAAACTGTTCATTTTGTAAAGATTTTTTGCCGTAATAAATCATTTGATTTAAGACCAAATGCCTTAATGAAATTATTCTAGGTAATATTCTGCCGAAGTAAAAATTTGACCAAATGAAAATTTTCGAACTAAAGTTTTTCCAAATATTGCATTGGTAAAATAAAAGGTTTCGAAAATTGCTTTGGGTAATGAAAATTTGGCAAATTCTTTTCGGCAAACGGCAGACTCCCATCTATGGTCAGTCGGAAAGTTCAAGGTAAACGAATCGCAGTTAAAAATGCTAGTAATGACTTTGTTCTATTAAATACATTTTTAATTTGTTAGTTAAGACAATATTTGATTTTGCGTCATGGTTTGAGATTCTGTAGTCAATTGCTGCGTACGTATCTTCGGTACGAACATTCCATTAAATCATCATCTGCCTAGCCTTTTCCCAACTATATTGGGGTCGGCTTCCAGTCAGGCCGGATTTAGCTGAACTATTCAAGGATCGTTGATTAAAGATTCAGGGTGACTTTACATTGTCAAAATTCGCGGCAATTTTTTGTTTAAAAGAAGACTTTACTGCACATCTGTGGAAAACAATTGCAGTAAGAAAATAGTACTTAAATCTATGACATACCTAAGGATGTAGTAAATGTCATTTTTTTTTCGCAATAATGTTCTGATGTCAAAAAACCTACCATTCAAACCTTACTGATGTAATCACTCTAATAGACAATGTAGAATATAATAGAATAGAATAAGCTTTATTGTACACCAAAAAAAGTTACAAGAAAAGTTAATGAAAAAAAAAAGTTAATGAGTTTTAGAAGTTAATGTACTTATTATCTTACGAGTAAGTAAGAGGAAAATCACGATAAGATAAACGTCACAAAAAGTAATGCAGAGAAAATTATTAAGCAACGTCAAAATGGAGTTCAATTGTTATGTTATGGCAAAATTAGATCAAGTTGTTAAATAAATTGTTAAAGAGTGGCATTTATTTATTTAACAGATTATGTATACAGTGAGTAGTGACACACAGCGTGTTGTATTTACAGTGTATGTTTGCAGCATTGAGCGGGTCAAGTTGTTAAACAATGACAAACAGGAGTTAAATTGTTAAGTTATGGCAAAATAAAATCAAGTTATAAACTACTAGCTGTTCCCTGCGGTTTCACCCGCATTTTTCATTATTGCTCCGCTCCCGTAGGTAGTAGCGTGATGGTATAGCCTATAGCATTCCTCAATAAATGGGCTATCTAACACTGAAAGAATTTTTCAAATCGGATCAGTAGTTCCAGAGATTACGCCCTACATACAAACTTACAAACCTACAAACTTACAAATTTAACCTCTTTATAATATTATAGTATATAGTATAGACTAGCTGTTTCCTGCGGTTTCACCCGCATTTTTCATTACTGCTCCGCTCCCGTAGGTCGTAGCGTGATGGTATATAGCCTATAGCATTCCTCGATAAATGGGCTATCTAACACTGAAAGAATTTTTCAAATCGGACCGGTAGTTCCAGAGATTACCCCCTACATACAAACTCACAAATTTTACCTCTTTATAATATTAGTATAGATGCTAGTATATTATATTATCTTAACTTCATTAAGTTATCTATACATAACTTAATGAAGTGAAATTGTGTCAGAATGTCATTGCGTTATCAAATTGTTAAACATCATCAACACTTGTCATTCCGCGTATAACCGAAAGTAACAACACACTTCTCTGTTGTCTCGCATCACGATGCCGTACTTAACTACTTACGTATGTAGATATCTTATGCCCGGTCATGAAGTGGCCATAACATGGTGTAACTTAACATTAAGTGTGCAGTTACAAAACGAATGTAACAGTACATGGACCTCGTTCGGCGAGGCTTGAGTGCGAATTTTGTGGGACTATGAGTTTAATCTATACTAATATTATAAAGAGGTAAAATTTGTAAGTTTGTAGGTTTGTAAGTTTGTATGTAGGGGTAATCTCTGGAACTACTGGTCCGATTTGAAAAATTCTTTCAGTGTCAGATAGCCCATTTATCGAGGAATGCTATAGGCTAGGCACGGGAGCGGAGCAGTAACGAAAAATGCGGGTGAAACCGCAGGGGACAGCTAGTATGATATAACACTGCATCGACATTTTTTAGGTTGTAAATCTTACAATAAGGTGGTGTGACGATCTGATCGCGCTCGCGGGACAAATTTGGCCAGAGATGGCTCAAGACAGAGAGATTTGGAATGAGAAAGGGGAAGCCTTTGCCCAGCAGTGGGACACAAACTAGGCTATTAAAAATCTTACAACGACTTCTCTCGCTCTTGGACGGAGTGGGAGAAGTCGTTGGATTTCATATGTTCCTTGTTTGCCTAGCGTTTCAGGAGTTTTCATTTCTTATGCTTGGTCATGAAGTGGCTATAACATGGTGTAACTTAACATTAAGTGTGCAGTTAAAAAACGTATGTAACAGTACGTAGACCTCGATCGGCGAGGCATTTGTGCGAATTTTGTGGTACTATGAGTTCATCACACCAACCAACCAACCCACCCAAACCCAAAACCAATCACCAACCGACCACCACCCAATCCCAACCAAATCACCTCCCAATCTTACCATAACCGGTGAAGATCTGCCGACCTGTGCCATACGGAAGGTAAGGACGCCTTAGGCCTCTTGTACACGACACGGATTTCTCCGGACGGAGTTCTCCGTCCGTAAGCCCATAGTGTGGTATAGTGTGGTATGGATCAGTAGGGGAGCTTGTTGAAACAAACGGCGACGCTACGGAACGGCGCCGTCACCGTGTTTCATCAATGTTGTTCCGCAGTGTATGGCCGCTTGTACACAGTACGTTTTTTACGTATTCGCAGTACGGCGCAAAAACCGTCTCGTGTACAAGAGGACTTAGACTTAAAGACTCCTAAGTTTTAGCTATCAGGACAACACTACGTGGCGACATAGATGACGCTATAGTACTGTGATACAAAGTTTTTTCTACACGAGTAATTATTCATTAATGATACCTATGTAGTAGGTTATATAATATCACAAGAAATCATCTGTAAGAGTGAACGAGTTGTTTTTTCTTGTGAGATCGTTCCTATTCTCATAGAGCAGGTAATCGGGCCGTGAGAGGAAAATTATTACTAGCTGTCGCTAGCGACTTCACTCGCGTAACAGTAGTTTTCTACATACAAACTTTGGACCCCGTTATACTCCCTTAAAAGAAGAATTTTCAAAAATCCCTTCATAGTAATCGCCTACGTCACCCAGGTAAGTCGCTGCAAAAATAACTTGGTCAAATAGGGTTTTATAGACCCGTCGGATATTCAATGTGAGTGCGGTGCTTCTGTTCAAAATATGAGCCACACGTTGGAGTGCCCCAAGTGCCCAAACACCTGCACTTTGGAGGATTTAATGAGTGCCACCGATGCTGCAATTTAACTTTTACTATGAGACCAAACCTATAATGGCGAAATAAATCTGCTAATGAAATATTGCATATCACAATGTTGTTGTTACCACGATATTGTATTTTTAACCTATCATCATCTGCCTAGCCTTTTCCCAACTATATTGGGGTTTGGGGTTGGCTTCCAGTCAAGCCGGATTTAGCTGAATACCAGTATTTTACGAGGAGCGGCTGCCTACCAGACCTCCACAACCCATTAACTGGGGTAACACGATACTTCATGGCAAGACTGGCGTCAGATTTACTGGCTTCTGACTATCCGTAACGACTGCCAAAGATCTACAAATGACAGCCGGGACCTACGGCTTAACGTGTTATCCGAAGCACGGAGGAAACTCGTTATGTCAAGATGGTCACCCATCCACAGACCAACCTAGGCAAGCGTTGCTTAACCTTGAAGATCGACCTGTGCGGCTGTTATTATCTACTATCTAGCTACGAGCTCCTCTTGTATTTTTAACCTAAAGGTTTACATTTTACGACGGGTACTTTTTTAATAATACCTATAAACAAGTGCTTGATATAAGCGATTCCACCTGATGGTAAGCAGTGATGCAATACTTCTCACAATACCACTAAAGGATGATCCAATGATAGATGATTATTATTCCAATTATACGCGGAAATGGACAATCTTAATACGCGTTAATCTACAGCATTTTAATTAGAGTTGCTATTAATATTCTATTAGTTATATATGCGTGTATGACGTTATGTACCGCTACGCTATTTTTCCAACACAATATGTAGATAATGTATGTAGTTATAATTTATTTATTATATTCTTTATGCGTTATAAATGTACAAAGGCGGATATACAGGGTGTAAAAAGACCGATCACAAAGCCGATAACTACACATTCGGTACATATAATTAAGCAACTCTGACCAAAAATTATTGCTGGGAAAAAACTTTTTTTTTTTCATCTGTAAAAAATAATTAAGTAATAATAATTTCGTTCAGCTGAGAATTCGGCCGCTCGCGCTTGGTTGTTGAACCGACCGCACGCTTGTGTGTGTGAGGCGCTCGTTGTGTTTAGTTTTCGTTGCATTTTTCTAACTTCAAATGCATATTTTGTTATGAAAAATTGATAATTTTGATAATGTTTGTTCAGAAGAAAGTTTACTTACAATGATAGTTGGTACACGATTTTGAAAAAAAAAAAAATTAAAAAAATGTTGACTTTGACCTTCAATATCTCCAGAACCAGTGAATTCCCAGGTATGTCCTAGAAGAAAAAAAGTATCCCAGTGATGTGTAGAATATGGGGTTTTCGTTTTCGTTAAGGGTCTTTTTACACCCTTTATTGACGGGGCGTAGTGTTCCACGCGCGCCTCAAGGAGATGACAGCAAAATCGTAGGGACCCAGCTGGGTCGAAACCTACTGGGGCCATGGGTTGTGCAAAAGAAAACCCTAGGAATCCTGAAACGATGGCCAAAAAGGTACAAGAGTGGGTTTTAGTCAGTTAAAGTCTGACATGGCCTTTTTCAAAGTCAAAACGTTTATTACAAACTAAGTGTACTATTTTGATGTTATAGCATATTAATAGATACTTGTGACTTAGCGGCCTTTTGCAAACATTGCAATTTTATTTATTCAAGTCATCAACAATCATCATCATCTACCTAGCCCTTTCCCAACTATATTGGGGTCGGCTTCCAGTCAAGCCGGATTTAGCTGAATACCAGTATTTTACGAGGAGTGGCTGCCTACCAGACCTCCACAACCCATTAACTGGGGTAGCACGGTATTTCATGGCAAGACTGGAGTCAGGTTTACTGGCTTCTGACTATCCGTAACGAATGCCAAAGATCTACAAATGACAGCCGAGACCTACGGCTTAACGTGATTTTCGAGGCACGGAAGAAAGTCGTTATGTTAAGATGGTCACCCATCCACAGACCACCCTTGGCAAGTGTTGCTTAACCTTGGAGATCGACCTGTGCGGCTGTTATTGTTTGGAACCATATCTAATACATTAGTACTTTAGCACGTCTAGAACCTAAGTACTAAAAAGGCTACATTAGCAGAATTCTATTAGAATCATATTATGATTCATATTGTTTTCATGCGGCAACATTTACATGGAATATCATTCTGATATGAAATGAGTATGATTCGGCTAATTTGTGTAACCATTTTACGAATCATCATCATCTATCATCGTCATCTACCTAGTCTTTTCCCTACTACATTGGTAAACTACTACTAATACGGTACTTAATGGCAAGACTGGAGTCAGATTTACTGGCTTCTGACTATCCTATAAGTCATCAACAATCATCAGATAATTTTCCTCCTAAAAACAGTTGGGTTTTAGATAGTAGAAGTCTGACACTCCCTTTCGTTCCATCCAGAGCGAGAGGAGTTTTAGTAGTTTTATTGTTGATTTCCAAACAATAAAAAAATCCTAGAAACTGTAGCCACATCTATGGCGTCTCACATGAGAACTACGAATCCTAAAGTTCGATTAAAGTTTTCCACGTGATTTGGACAGATACAATGTGAAAATAAATAAATAGATGATAATAGATAGATAACTAATTCCGAAAACATCTATCGGGCCCACGACACATACATAACACAACTAAAAAGTCGGAGGATCCTCCCTTTTCAACGGAGGTTTGCGAGAAATTACAATTTGAGAAATATCAATCAATCTCCAAATACGAAATAAATTTCGTTGCGTTACATTTGACTACGTACAAAGATTTTTTAAACGAGTAATATAATAATGTCAATTCAGTTACGCAATTAGTCAATATGTAATTTAAACTGGTCATACAAAACGTTTTATTGTCGTCATAAAAATGTTTTATTAAAAAGCAAATAAGGCGAAGACTCGTTTGCTCGTGAGGTTATTAAAACGATCTGTGCCATTTATCTACAACACTGAGAGACATCGGAAAATAATGTCGTCTGACTATAATTTGGGTGTGTCGCCGACGCACTATGGGACCAAACCGTATTTTCCATCTCGAAAATGGTTTTGGCGAAAGTCGTATATTCATAGATTTTTTTAGGGTTTAATACTCTTAAAGGATGGAACTTACGAATAAATCTCAAAAAAAAAAAAAACTTAGTTTTACGTTTATAAACTGAACCTCAAACATTGGGTATAAATATTTTCGTGCCAATTAAATTAGCGTTAAGGAAGTTCAACACAAAATTATTCGGAAGTTTTCCAAGGAAGTATGTTAGTGTTATACATCATAAGAAAGCTTAGAATGTACACTTTCCAACCACGTTCGGTTTTTGTACAAAAATATTTACGTTTCATTTTTTTTTTATTTTTTTAGTGAAGTAAATAAAATTTCGTTTTTGTTTATTTCAATTGGAGTTTTCATTGTTGCCGAAAGCTGCCGGTGTCAAGTTAATCACTCTAGTAGATACCTTACCTAATCAGTAATATGAGGATTGAATAAAAACTTGCGCGTTTTTTGCGCAAGGGTGATTTAGAAGCAATAATGTCAATCAGGGGAAAATAAAAAAATCTCCGAAAATTACGTTCTTCTTTTTTATTATGAAATATTATATTTAATTGTTATATTTTGATGTCTATCTTGTTTTTTTTTTATTTCTGTTATAGAAGCATATATTTACAAATTAATAGACTACTATTATATTTGAAAGAATCTTCCCATGGCACTTTTGTTTTCGGTGGTCACAGTTGAGAATGAAAATGCGTTTAAATACGGATTGTCGACACTACACGCATGGATAAGATTTATGGAAATGATCCTCCATATTTCTTACAATTTAGGTTTTGAGAAATGGTCTGCAACAACTCCAGAAAACAAGCAACTTAAAGAAGACAAGAAAAAATATGTCCAAAAACGTTTCCGAGAAGTGCTTGGTTTGCACATTGATAAACCACGTCAAGGTTCCGGTAACAGCAATGACGGAAATACGGCAAGGAGATTTTTCCAAAATTACCAATGTTCTGCAGAGATAACCGGAATTGATGAAGAATTGATTAAGAGATTATATGTAATTCTTCAAACTATGTCATCGGGATACCCTATAAACGCAGAAAAATTCGGCCAGTATACATTGATTACCGCGCAATTATATGTAAGCAAATATAAATGGTACTACATGCCATCTTCGGTCCATAAAGTACTTATACATGGTGCTAAAATAATAGAGCATTATGCAGTTTTGCCTATAGGACAATTATCCGAAGATGCCCAGGAAGCCCGAAATAAAGATTACAAGAAATATAGGTTACATCACGCTAGGAAGTGTTCCAGATCAGCAACAAACGAAGACGTTCTGCATATTTTATTATATACATCTGATCCTTATATATCTAGCTTGAATAAACCAAGTTTTCTAATATCCAAAGAATTATTTGACGAAGTTAAAGAATTATTAGAAATAAAAGGTGATGAATAGTATAAGCGCTAAAGTTTTTAATTTTTTTATCATGTAATGTTTGTTTAATAATAATAATTAAGTTTTAAACTTATTTTAAGCAAAAGTGTAACTTTTACTGCTATTTTAATGTTACTGTATAATTTTTTGCATGAAATTTCGTATAACTGTAACTTTGTAATTTTTTTACTAAAAATATATAATTTTTAAAATGTTGATGTTTAATTTCTTTTATTGCCTAGATATTCAGAAATACGCAAAAAAAAAATTCAAGGAGAAAAATCACAAAACAACAGAGTTATCGATTTTTGAGATGGAAAACACCGATTGGTCCCATAGTGCGACGAGGCGAAACGCTTTGTCCGGACCGTAGAGGTGTCAACAATGTAAGGGTGTATACTCGCCGTACGACGGGTTTTCCGATAGTAGATGATTAAGTATTATGTCTATCATAGTTCAAAGTCATTTATGAGTCACAATAAACTTTTAAATACTGGAAAATACAAGTCTTTTGCGTCAAATCTATAAAAAAACAAACTAGTTGACGAAAGCTTGGGTTGATTCATCAAATTTGATAAAATGCTGATCTTATGGTTACTAGCAGAATTGCCGATGATCGTGGAATTCCCTGGACAAGAAATTTTCCATTAAAAACATAATTATTACAGTTTTATGCGCCACAAAATACGGTTATGTTTTTCAATAGTGTCACCGTAAAATTGTATTTTTTTTTTATTATTGTGAACTATTTTTTGGAGGACCTCGTGGCTAGATAATAACAGCCGCACGGGTCGATCTTCAAGGATAAGCTACACTTGCCAAAGTTGGTCTGTAGATAGGTGACCATCTTAACATACCGAGTTTCCTCCGTGCCTGGAAAAGCACGTTAAGCCGTAGGTCCCGGCTGTCATTTGTAGATCTTTAGCAGTCGTTACGGATAGTCAGAAGCCAGTAAGTCTGACTCCAGTCTTGCCATGAAGTATCGTGTTACCCCAGTTAATGGGTTGTGGAGGTCTGGTAGGCAGCCGCTTCTCGTAAAATACTGGTATTCAGCTAAATCCGGCTTGACTGGAAACCGACCCCAATATAGTTGGGAAAAGGCTAGGTGGATGATGAATTTGATAATATTCTCATCTCGTGGTTTCTAGCGGAACTGACGATGATCGTGGAATTCCCTGGTCAAGAAAATTTTCCATTAAAAACATATAATTATTACAGTTTTATGCGCCATAAAGGTAATGGATTTCGAGAGTTTTTGTGTATGTGTCACCAACTTGTAAATATTGTAGGATTATGATTTATCTCGTGGAATTGTAAGCTATCGAATGGTTGTGAACTGGAATTTATTGTTTACAATGTAACGCAGGAAATCTTTGAACTGACTGCGGGCTCAGGTTGGTCGCTGCAGAGATAATCTGGCCAAATGGGGTTTTCTCGACCCCTCGCAAGTATCATGCCAGTGTGGAGCCCCCTCACAGGATATGCGTCATCTCCTTTCCTGCCCAGCATGCCCAACTACCTGCACCTTCAACGACGTAAGCGAGGCCAACGACAGAGCTGTCCAGGTAAATATTGGTCGGACAAAATTTGAGTTAATCGACACGACAAGAAGAAGAAGAATGTAACGCATTGTTTTTCTGTAGATTATTATCTATCGAAGTGAAACTGGTAGGTAAATTGTGAAATGGGACAGAATCGAAAGCGCTGATAGGTTGAACGCCATGTGCAATGCAACTATATTTTTTAGAATTAACTAACAAATATATTATTTGTTTTGTTTCGTGTTGAAAATAACTTACAACGTCCACTGCTGGACATAGGCCATCCCCAAGCGTCGCCACAACGACCGGTCTTGTGCGTCTCGCATCTATCGCATCCCCGCGACCCTCACCAGGTCAACGCTCCACCTTGTGAGAGATCTTCCAACGCTGCGTTTTCCCAGATATCTTGTTAATATTTTCCGTGACAGATAAATTGTTCCAGTCCTTCTAACAGCCGAAACCTATCTAGAACATATCGAAGATTGAAAAACAAAGGAAACAACAGAAAACATGTATATTTTTTGTATTGTATCTTTTGTTTTACTATCTCCGATATGTGATAGATAGGTTATTGGGTTTGGCCGTAAGTACACAGTATATACAGTGAAGCGAAACGCTTAGTCTGGACCGTAGAGGTTTCAACAACGTACGTTGACAAACCTAGTTTAAATTATCGAAAAAATTGGTCGTATATACAATCTCTGCTGTTTTTAAACTGTGTAACAATCTCATCGGAACCTGTTTAACAGTTTCCACATAAATTGTGATCAAAAACGAGGCCAATGTCTCGAGGTCTGTGCGGAGTCCGATAAACGAGTGTTGCGCAACTTTTAGTGGTCCGGTGTGAACCGCGCCTATTCCGATCGATTGTACTGTCTGTAGAAATCATTGTCATCCTTTTTTAGGAGAGGCCGACTCGAGATACATTTGTCAGCAAACTGTAGGGGCCCGATAGGGCCGAAGCCTCTGGGGAACACGGAAAATCCGAAAGGTTGTCTCCGTGTCCCCCGGATCGAAGGCAACGAGGGAACGGGGTAGGGATTTAGTCAGTAAGAGTCTGACACGCCCTCTCGCTCCGCCCAAGAGTGGGAGAAGTCATTCTGATGCTTCCCCTACCGAAAAAAATACCCTTTTAAAGATAAATATTTCCATACAACCGCTCTTACGTGAAGATGGCGTCCAGCCGGTTTTCCTTTAAGGCCCTAGCGCCGCATCAGTGCCATAAAACTATGATTTTCTGACGCCCACTCCTCTATAACAGCTAGGTTAATAGGTATGAAAAATATACATGTTTATTGTAAGCTCATGCATAACATCACCAACAGATGATTTCTTCGTATGAGTAATTTTACAAAAAAATATTACATGATATTTTTTCACTTGTTTTCCCTACTCCTTTCAAACTGCTTCGATCTTTAAAAACAAAGAGATTTAAAGAGATAGATGGCGTTATCATAAAACTAGACTTGGTAACCCAAGTTGGTAATAACTTTGGCGAATGATTTTACTTGCTGTGTCCTGTCTATTGATAGTATATATTTAATGTCTTTGTTTAGAAATATTTTTACACAATAAAGTCACTGGTTAAGTATATAGCATATTAAAATCCATCAATATTTCGTAATGCAAATGGATTTAAAAGTCAGTGGCGCCTTATCCCACCCAGGATTCATGTGCTCTATAGGTAAACGCCCGTTTTCAATAAGCTATCTATCTAAAGTTGCAGCTACTAAAGATAAACAAATCTATCCTTTTGTCCTTTCTTGCTTTCCTATAACCTACCGACGGTTAGCATTTTCTACCAAAAGTTGTGGATTGATAGATAGAATCTTACTGTTTATCGGGGATAGCTATCTATCTCTGAACTGCGGTAGGTTATTGAAAACGGGCGATGGTGTATAGTATCAATAATAAATAATATATAAAGGTATATTATACCTTTTGAATTTCTGATTTCTTTCCAAATTGCTAGTCGTTAGTCACACCTCGGCATAAGGTCGACTGGCAGTAAATGCCTTAGGCTTAAGTCTTTCATCATCATCATCATCTCAGCCGAAAGACGTCCACAACAACCGGTCCTGTACAGCGTTATTTACTAGTACATACAGTCTGTTTTTTAAACCCTGAGACTAAAATGACATTTCAACACAAACGAACTCGCGTCATTCCTATAATAAATTTGACATTACTTGTGTCAATTTAGTCTCAGGGTATAAAAAACAGACGATAGGTAATCTATACTAATATTATAAAGAGGTAAAATTTGTAAGTTTGTAAGTTTGTATGTAGGGGGTAATCTCTGGAACTACTGGTCCGATTTGAAAAATTCTTTCAGTGTTAGATAGCCCATTTATCGAGAAATGCTATAGGCTAAATACCATCACGCTACGACCCACGGGAGCGGAGCAGTAACGAAAAATGCGGGTGAAACCGCAGGGGACAGCTAGTCTTTCAATATGTAAAAAACAAACGTGATCTTATTCTATTTACACACGTGTTACCTTTAAGGAAACAATAACACGAAAACGTTAATAATTAAATACGACGTTAACCATAAAAAAGATCGGAAATATATGATATTTCCCAAATTATACAGTTATGGTCAATAATCGCCCTGTTTTCTACGCAACCTTTAGAGTAATCAACTTGTTTTTTTTGTTGTTTTAATTAAAAAACCACAGACGCAAAAAACCCATAGCTTTGGAATATTGTTTATTAATTTAAGTTCGTGGTAGGGCTGTCACCTGTACTTTAATTTCGAGTATTGTATTCTATTTTGAGAAAGATTATTTATTAATTTAATCTTTTTGAAACACAAAGTACATAGGCGGACTTAATGCTTTAGGCATTCTCTTCTCTACCAGTCAACCTAAGGTGGCGAAGAGACAATATGGTAGTATGGTAGTGACAATAGTATTTTATAACCTATCAATACCCGCGAAACAAGACACAATAGTAAAACAATCACAGCGCGGTCCAATGAGACCGGTCGGGGATTCATGAATTAATCTACGAACGCATTAGAGTACGTTAAAATAGAATATTCAATAAATTCGAGACGCATAGGACTGGTCGTTGTGGCGATGCTAAGGGAGGCCTATATCCAGCAGTGGACGTCTTTCAGCTGAAATTATGATGAATGAAATGTTTGTTTCGCAAAAAGCAAAGCCAGGGTACTCATTTCTCCTCAAAGTCTAAAACTTTTTATTTCACATAGGCGTAGGCCTGCACTAGTTTATGAAATTTTACAATTGCAAGGTTCCAATTGTTCGTTTAATATGGAGAAGAACTAAAGAACTAGCAAGAAACTCCATGGTTACTGTTATAAAATAAATTGTTAGTTTTACATTATTTCCATATTATAGTTTTCTTAGATGTGTACGTATGTCCCCAAAAGCACAATACAAATAATCACAATCCTAACAATGTATCTACTCTAAATTTAAACCCTTTAAAATTAGATATACTCTGATTTATTTTACAAAGTTGGCAACCCTAGTTCGCAACTAAGTCGTTGTTGTTCTGATGTTGTTGATGCGTCTTTAAACTGTATCTCAGTAAGCACGCTCAGCCAATGACCCCGGATATCATACATAGACCCCTTTTCAACCGACTTCAAAGAAAGGAAGAGGTTCTCAATTCTGTTCGGTTTGTTATCGACCGAATTGCAATTTTTTATTTATTTAATAGGTTACTTCTAGGTAAGCGTGCTCCATCATCGGCCACAACATCGCTTACCATCAGGTGAGATAGTGGTTAAACGCGAGCCTACGTAAAAAAAAGATGTGTTTCCAAGGTGGTTCCATTTTTTTTTAAATGCATTTCTAATAATGTGTTCCCAGTATTCTTTTACTACCACGAGTTTCATTTCTGCTGTTCTTAACTCCTCCAACGCTAAGCATTTCGCCTCATCGTATCATCATCATCATCATCTACCTAGCCTTTTCCCAACTATATTGGGGTCGGGTTCCAGTCAAGCCGGATTTAGCTGAATACCAGTATTTTACGAGGAGCGGCTGTCTACCAGACTTTTGAACAATACTCTTGACCTGGGAATTCCACACCATACGTCAATAGATTCCACTCGTGACCACAAGATGAACGTCCCCAGTAGGTATATATGCAAATTAGAGTATTGAGTATAAGGGTCCGTCCACACAGACCGGCCTGGAGAGGAGAGCAGATTTTTACCACGTTGAAAACAGAGTTTTAAATATTTGTAGTAAGGTTTATTTTTGTATGTGCACTGCTTTTGTCATAAAGAATGCTTGAACGCGCTTAATGTGAAGTGCACATGCAAAAATAAACCTTACTCATCTACTTAGCCTTTTCCCAACTTTATTGGGGTCGGCTTCCAGTTAAGCTGGATTTAGCTGAATACCAGTATTTTACGAGGAGCGTCTGCATACCAGACCTCCACAACCCATTAACTGGGGTAACACGGTACTTCATGGCAAGACTGGAGTCAGATTTACTGGCTTCTGACTATCCGTAACGACTGCCAAGGATCTGCAAATGACAGCCGGGACCAACGGCTTAACGTGCTCTCCGAGGCACGGAGGAAACTCGCTATGTTAAGATGGTCACCCATCCACAGACCAACCTTGGCAAGCGTCGCAAAAATAAACCTTACTACAAACATTTAAAACTCTGTTTTCAACGTGATAACAATCTGCTCTCCTCTCCGAGCCGGTCTGTGTCGACGGACCCTAATACTCTAAAACTGGAAGATCCGCTCCATGTCTCCAACAGATTATATATCTTATATGTTATTTATAGCTTCCATTATGTTTTGACGTAAAAGGTTTTGTGGAATTCCCCGCCAAATGTTATTTATAACCAAACACTCCCATAAATATATTCCTATTTATAGTTTTAAAGTCGCAGAGGTAAAGTAACATGTTTTTTTTGGGTTCCTTAGCCAGAAGATAATTAACCTATCAATACCCGCGAAACGAGACACAATAGTAAAACAATAACAGCGCGGTCTCATAGGACCGGTCGGGGATTCATGAATTAAATGTTGCCACATAAAATAAAGTTAATTTTCTTTTGGGTTTTTAAAGTATTTTTTTTATAACAAAATTTAATATTAACTAAACTAAACTTTTACCTGTATACTATACAGGTAAATTATAAAAACTTCTATACTTGTATGTACATATAATACAAAAACACAATATACACTCAGAAATTAAATGATTTTTTTATTGAAACCGAACAATACAATGGACTGTCAAATAACTGGCCACAAACATTTAAAATAATGGAACAAATTGCCTGCTGCGGTCTTTCCGTCCGATTATAACTTAGGTGTCTTCAAGGTGAGAGTAGAGAATAGGCTCTAAATAAACTAGCGCGCCTCACCATCGACGATTGCATCACTGCTTACCATCAGGTGGGATCGCAGTCAAGCACTAGTTTACATAAATTAACAAAAGACAGGTACTTCCCAAAGTTATGTACCTACACAGTTAAATAATATGTACTTAATAAACAAATTAGTAATGCTCATTATAAATCTAAATAGTGGTTTGATTTGTATAAGTAACAGCTTAATTAACACATGTCTGGAATTTTAATATTTTTTTTTATGATACACGTGTCTTTTTTACCTACTCATGTATGGATTTGATGACAGTTTTGCCATTGACGAATACTATTATTATTAATTTATTTATTTCAGACATTTTCATATGTACTCGTAGTACATCAAATTGAACATTTAAAAAATTAGCCAGGCAAGGAATTTAACTAGAAAAAAGAAATAGTTTATCGATATGCTAAGAAGAAGCGTAAATAATAATAATAGCCATTAATAATCAGGTTTTTGACATTTATGTCTAGTAAATGCTTTTACAAAATGTTTTTTTTTATTTGTTATAAACTAATGCTTGACTGCGATCTCACCTGATGGTAAGCATTGATGCAATCGTTGATGGTGAGGCGCACTAGCTTGTGAAAGTAAATTAAAATCCCTATGTACTTTATAGATACCGGTAATTTCCGGAAGATAGGTTTCTCCATATAAATTTTGGTACCCCGTTTCATCCCCTTAGGGCTTTAATTTTGGGAAATCCTCTCTTACGTCATAAAGTGAAACCTTGTGCAAAATATCACGCTCCTACTCCTTTTAGTTTCGGCTTGGTTTTGTGCATAGATTTGTCAGTCAGTCACTTACTCCTCTTATTTACATCGTAAAATGAATCAATAGAAACTATTTCAGTTTATTTAAGAGACCCGGAATCTTTATATTGTAATATAATGTATGCAATTTCGGCCATACATATTCATGTATGTATGAGTGGTGCACCTTGGTGGGCCATTTCCTGGTATTTTGATGACCATGTCGGTCTCTTAAAATTGGTGAAGTACTCTTTGGACCGCAGATTATCGTCTGTTTTTTAACCTATCACATACCCTCAAAACGAGACACAATAGTAAAACAATAACAGCGCTGTCTCATAGGACCGGTCGGGGATTCATGAATTAAACCCAGAGACTAAAATTACATTACAACACAAAAGAACTGACATCATTCCTATAGTAAATTTGGCATTACTTGTGTCAATTTAGTCTCAGGGTATAAAAAACGTAGATAGACACACCTACTTGTAGCGACTACGATCTACTACATATGACGTCACAGAATCCTGCATCGCGCAAGCAAAGTTCTCCGCGCGATTTGAATAGATACAACAGCCCGAAATCATTTATCGGGCAGTAGCCCACCGGACATAACACCTCGTCCGGTCGGAGGATCCTCCCTTTTCAACGGAGGTATGTGGAACTTTACTTTCTATTCCATATACCACCAAATACTTTTCTAGCAGTGGACACTATTTTATTAGATAGAAATTAATCATCTAAAGTCATAAGTATTGATGATTTCCGACGTCACGTCATAAAAAATGTTTTTAGGAAAATATAGGCTACTAATTGTGTTATGACTCACGACAGCGACATTGACAAAAAAGCGGAAAACAATACGCACATTTAAATATTTTATGCGTTTTTAGGGTTCCGTATGTTTATCGGCAAAAACCCGACCGACGTGCGACGTCCGTTTGTTAAGACCCTGTTCTCAGAAATGCCTGGAGATATTAAGCTGATATTAATATAAAATACTTAGGTTGCTACTAAAAATCAAACGTCTAAAGCAAAGCAATTTAAACTTAAGGCCATTTAAGGTGGGCGCGACGTTAGAATTATCCATACAAACGTAATACCAAAATCATTTGAAATTTAAGCATATTTACACCATAATATGATGTTATTCGGATTCAGACAATAATTATCTAGGTTCCTACATCGTCTTTTTGTTGAAAAACTTACCCCAAACGAAATTTAAGCGAATTTAAATTTGCACATTTTCACAGCGAAAATGTCATGTTTTTATTTGGTTTTTTCTATATTATAAACAACAATATTTCAAAATATCTTTCCGTAGGAACACAGATATTATTATCAAGTTATAAATACTCGAAACAATATTGGAAATACATTAATTTTTCATTCATCATTTTTGGTATAACGGAACCTCTCCCAAATTTCCAATAGTTTGTATTGCTATCACAGCAAGCAACTGTCAGTGTGCGGATGATGACTGTACTCTAGTTGGTGTGTCCAAGAATTGTTTATACTATCTGGTTTGCATCCATCAACCTCAAAAACGTATTTTTTTGCGTCTCAACTCGAGATAGCGCGCGGTCTCCGCAGGCCTCTTAAGCGCATATTTGGACACTTGCAAGGAAATCCAAACTTCTAAGTGTGTTATATGTATTGTATTAGTAATATAACGCGAACTACCCGCAAATCTTTTCTCCTTTTCTGTCAAATCCATCCAAAGTAAATTATAGGGTACTTTTCGTTGACTTGGAATCCAGAAAACGGCAAGACAAGTCTTACAGCATGATTACAGGAAAAGTTTGAAAACTGTTTTGTAGAAGTTACATTAAAAAATACCTAATTAATTATTTTTTTCGATTCGAAAAACTCAACTCAACTGAATTTATTTGTGTATCACATATACGGAACCCTCGGTACACGAGTCCGACTCACACTTGACCGGTATTTTTTAAGCACGATGTCTTCCGATATTTATAGTCTCAATATACGGAAACGCACTGACCATCAACATTGATGTCTTTATTGATATCAAAACATTTGCATAGTCGTGATAGTCAGGTTATGAAGTCATACTATGACGATCTCTTAATAATATAAACTAGTGCTTGACTGTGATACCGCCTGATGGAATTCCTTGAAGAAAAATAATTATCACTACAAGTATAAAACAAAGTCGCTTTCTCTGTCCCTATACCCCTATGTATGCTTAAATATTTAAAACTACGCAACGGATTTTGATGTGTTTTTTTTTTAATATATAGGGTGATTCAAGAGGAAGGTTTGTATGTATAATACATGTATAATGTTTGATTTGTGTGATTTATGAATTTGTTACTAACACTAGTTTCTAAGTTCTCAACTGTACTAACACATATGGATGTAATCGCAAGATGAGTCTGAATTAAATGATTATTATTATTATTATAATGTATTAGGGAAACACTGATAATTTGGCACCCGCGTGAAGCCAGGTCGAGTACTTAATATAATGTGATAACGTGATAACTAGTTGTAAAAGTAAATTTGATATACATATTAAACAATAAGAAAAGTATAATATAATAATATCTAATAATATAAAATGTATGATTAATAATCTATACTAATATTATAAAGAGGTAAAATTTGTAAGTTTGTATGTTTGTAAGTTTGTATGTAGGGGGTAATCTCTGGAACTACTGGTCCGATTTAAAAAATTCTTTCAGTGTTAGATAGCCCATTTATCGAGGAATGCTATAGGCTATATACCATCAAGCTACGACTCACGGGAGCGGAGCAGTAACGAAAAATGCGGGTGAAACCGCAGGGGACAGCTAGTGAATTAATATAGGTAGGTAATAGATAGAAAATGTTAACTATTCAACTGTAATATGTAGTACGCATATTACAATATTTTTCTACTTTTTTAAATTACTTATATAGTAAACCTATATATTGCAATGCCTTTATAGGCAACAAGTTCTAAGAACCTAACACTTATTTTTAACCATTTTTAAATCCTACACGTTCGCAACAAAGATTTTGAATTTGAAATTTGGTAAGCAGTGATGCAAACGTTGATGGTGAGGCGCACTAGTTTATTAAGAGCCTTATTCACTCTAGCCTTGAAGGCACCCAAATTATAATCGGACGGGAAAACCACTTTGACTAAGTTCTTGGAATTGTCACTTTAACAGTGACGGTCATAGTTCGATTCTGACGGTAGCTAAAACAAAAATAAAGGGTATTTAAGGAGAAACTGACTGACTTTTTTTAATGTGGGAAATCATCTAAAAGTGACTTCTCCCGCTCTAAGGCGGAGTGGGAGGGCACATCAGACTTTTACTGACAAAAACTCACTCCCTTTTTCCTTCTTGACTTCTGACTTCGCGTCGTTACAGGGCCCTGGGTTTTTCCTTTCAGAAGACATCAACGCAGAGCCAAAATTACTTTTACTAGGAGGTTGAATTTTGCACAAGGTTTTCTATCATGACATTTTTTTTTTACGGTAGGGGAATCATCAGAATGACTTCTCCTGCTCTTGGCGGAGCAGGAGGGCGTGTCAGACTCTTACTGACTAAAACCCACCCCGTTCCTTCTTTGCCTTCGATCTGGGGACATGGACTTACTTTTCGGAATTCATTGTTCCCCAGAGGCTTCGGCCCTGTCGGGCCCCTACAGTTTGCTGACATCTCCTTGAGGCACGTGTGGAAGGTCCAGATTATTACCAGACTGCCGGACGGCGAGCTTCACAGTGCTCGCCGTCCGCGAGCCCGCGCCTAAGGTGGTTGGAAATCGGGATCGGGATCTCGGCAGATCATCGGCAGCGGCGTGAGGGCCGTTCCCTCACGCGCTCGCAGTCAGCAACCTCCTTCGCTAACATTACTGCTTCGCAGAAGGAGGATCCCCTAGTGGTGAATTTTTTATAGTCTTCAGTCGAATAGGTAATATGTTGCAATTGTTCGAATATTTGTGTGTTAGTAAATGGTGGGACATGCAAGATTACAATTTTAAGATAAGACCTTAAAAGTACGTTACTCTGTGCAGTAATGCAAAATAAAATATTATTTTTACCATCCGGTCTGATAGTGGACAAGCGCTATTGATAATAAAATATTTACTAAACAAATGAAGTATATTGACTTGGCTCGCGAGGTTGTCGACATGTGGGAAGTGGACTCAGCGATCACTGTGCCAATAGTCACCCAACTATATTGGGGTCGGCTTCCAGTCAAGCCGGATTTAGCTGAATACCAGTATTTTAAGAGTAGCGGTTGGCTGCCAGATCTCCACAACCCATTAACTGGGGTAACACGGTACTTCATGGCAAGACTGGAGTCGGATTAACTGGCTTCTGACTATCCGTAACGACTGCCAAAGATCTACAAATGACAGCCGGGACCTACGGCTTAACGTCATGAGTACCTATGCCTTTTCAGAATCAATTCCATGGTCCTAGCAGGCATCGGCCCTTGAACTTCTTGAAAAAAACTGGACCCGTACAGTTTGCTGGCATCTCTTACAGGCGCCCGTGAACACTACGCGCCGTCGATGACTCGTACTCGTAAAGGCCGAGCGGACGACGAGCTCCCTCTCATCGTCTGCAAGTCCGTGCTTCATCATCATCATCATCATTTCAGCCAAAAGACGTCCACTGCTGGCCATAGGCCTCCCCCAAGCGTCGCCACAATGACCGGTCCTGTGCGTCTCGCATCCATCGGATTCCCGCGACCCTCGCCAGGTCGTCGGTCCACCTTGTGAGAGGCTTTCCAACGCTGCGTCTTCCGGTACGTGGCCGCCACTCTAGAACCACCCGTCGCCATCGACCATCTGTTCTACGAGCAATGTGAGTCCTTAACTGGATCACTAATCAATATTACACTTACACAATAAATACATGATGTAAGAATCTAATGCTAAATCATTAAAAATGTGTAATTTGGCAACGATTGCACATTTTGAAATTTCCGAAATGCTGATGAACCAGTTTGTGTGTGACTTAATTTTTCAATTACAAAGTCACTGATTTGGCAGTCATTTAGTCACCTGTATTCTATGAAAAAGTGGCCAAATAATAACAGCCGCACGGGTCGAACTTCAAGGTTAAGCAATGCTTGCCAAGGTTGGTCTGTGGATGGGTGACCAGCTTAACATACCAAGTTTCCTCCGTGCCTCGAAAAGCACGTTAAGCCGTTGGTTCCGGCTGTCATTTGTAGATCTTTCTTGCCATGAAGTACCGTGTTACCCCAGTTAATGGGTTGTGGAGGTCTGGTAGGCAGCCGCTCCTCGTAAAATACTGGTATTCAGCTAAATTCGGCTTGACTGGAAGCTGACCCCGATATAGTTGGGAAAAGGCTAGGTAGAAGATGATGATGAAGTGAGATCGTGGTCAACGCGAGCGATCCATGATAAAAACAATGAAAATATCACCAAAATTCAAAACGTTTAGTGCGTAAACTTGAAAAAGATTTCCCAACTTAAATTCTGATTAGCATTCGATCGTGTGTATTATCATAATCGAAGCCAAAAGGTCGAGGTCATCTCATCGCCGCAGCATCCGAGAGATCGCGCAATCTATCCGATAGTGGAGAGATTTGAGGGTCAGGCACTAATTTATTTGAGAATTTTTAATGAATTTTACCTGTTACTGGTAGGGATCCAGCGGAGATCGAAAAATGTTGTGGCATAGCAGCATTGCTTTGTTGGTTCATAATTATTACACGTTTTTAGGGTTCCGTACCTCAAAAGGAAAAAACGGAACCCTTATAGGACCACTTTGTTGTCCGTCTGTCAAGACCTTCTTACTCAGAAACGCGTAAAGGTATCAAGTTGAAATTAAAACAGTATACTCAAGTCTGCGGTCCCTTGAAACTGTGCAAAAATGAAACTTGTAAGTTGACGGGAAAAAAAGATACGCCCGTTTATGTTGCAAAAAACGTGTATTTCGATACTGACAAAGGAATCAAAATTCATAGGGTACTTTGTGTTGACCTAGAATCTTGAAATTTGGCACGAAGCAAGGTATTATAGCACAAATATAGGGAAAAGTCTGAAAACTAAAAATTTGTAGTTACATCATAAGATTATTTTTTTTTAAATCTTCAAGACTCAATTCAAGAATTGAACTGTTTTCATAGGTAGGTTGGTATGGAACCCTCGGTGCGCGTGTCCGACTCGCACTTGCCTTTTTTTTTAATGAATTTGACCTGTCCTTGGTAAGTACAACTCGGTCACATTAACGTGACGCTTGGCGTCGATGAAATGATGTCCGAAAACAATATAACAACAACAGAGAACTAGCCAAATTATCGAATCGCGTATCGATAACAAAGATGCTGAGCATACCTGACACTTGCCGGGCGAGCTAAGGACATGCGGGGGGATGTGAGCATTTCAGAGATGCGTCAAGTTAATGTGACCGGATTGTATGGTCAACTATTATGTTTCGATCCAGCGGAGCTACTGGAGCTAGACCGAAAAATATTGTGGCATAGTGGTATTGCTAATTTGATTCATTCATTCGAAGAAAAATTACCAAATCATTAATATATGTAAAATATTCCACGGGAAAATAGATGCTCCTGAACTGCATGACGAGCTTTGTCAACTGTTTGCTCCGATCAACTATAGCCTTAATCGGAAGCACCAACTATTTGCTGTTTCTGGGAATCGTACCGTCGCCCGAGCCCAGTCTCCTATCCCTCGTGCAATCTCCGCGCTCAACGCTCTCTTGGATGCCAAACCTGATTGTGACGTGTTCGCGGACGAATGGAAGAACATCTTGTCTATTTGTTTGGAGTTTTGTGAGACGACTGCAGTATAGTTATATAGCATTTTAATTTTGTTTAAATCATGTCTTTAACCTATCACATACCCACATAACGAGACACAGTAGTAAAACAATAACAACGCGGCAGCGTGGTCTCATAGGACCGGTCGGGGATTCATGAATTAACTAATGTAATTGGCCTTTTGCCGTGTTAATGTTAAAGTAAATCTATATCTATACTAATATTATAAAGAGGAAAGATTTGTACCTATTTTTGTATGTTTGTAATGAATAGGCTCAAAAAGTACTGGGCCGATTTAAAAAATTATTTCACCAATAGAATGCTACATTCTTCCAATTTGACATAGGCTACATTTCATTTTGAAAAAAATTAGGGATCCTTGGTAAAATTTGAACAATGTAATCGAAGGTGTAGAAAAATGAGTCTTAAGTCACTAAAAAATGTGTTTTATATCCAAATTTCCAAAAATAAATAATTGTCTACCCCGTGCGAAGCCGGGACGGGCTGCTAGTAAATAAATAAAATTGTACCTTACGAATTTACAAATTATTTAAAGTGGCCATCCTTGATGGGCAAGGCGTACTAGTCTTGCATGGTGGATTACAGCCATTCCATACCCTCTCCTAGAATGGAGGCCTGAATCCCAACAGTGGGAATATTATAAGGCTGATTATACGCTTTACGTTTTTTACATTAATTGAGTTTGGTTTTGCTGTTAAACCACACAACACAATAAACTTTGAAAACGATAACTATTTCTGTGACGGTAGTTGAAAAAAATGTCGGTATCTTAAAAACTATTCGCGATGAATACCACAGGGATACAGGAACGTTTGAAAAGACAACAGTTGGAACACAGACAGGTTTTTGTCAGCAAAGTTTTGACATTCTTCTCGCTTCTTACAGCGATGAAGGAGTAAGTACCGCAAATGTGACATTGGAATGATCCGAGATTTCGCATATTTATATTTTATTTTGTCAATATTTGAAGTTAAATAAGTAGTTTTTATTCTTCATGCATAAATATGTTAACTAAAAAATATAATAGCTACAGCTATAGACAAGCAGAAAAGTCTTTATTGTCATAAATCATATTTTTAATTTTTAGAGTTCTGTACCTCAAAAGGAAAAACGGAGCCCTTATAGGATCACTGTTGTCCGTCTGTCGGTCTGTCTGTCTATCAAGACTGTTTATCTCGAGAACGCGTTGAGGTGTAAAGTTGAAATTAAAACTATATACTCAGGTCTGAGGTCCCTTGAAGCTGTGCAAAAGTCAAACTTGTAAATTAACGAAAAAAAAAGTTAGGGCCGTTTATATCGCAAAAAACGTATATTTCGACACACAGGGGAATCAAAATTCACAGGGTACCTCCCGTTTACCTAGAATACTGAAATTTGGCATAAAGCAATGTCTCATGGCACAAATGTAGGAAAAAGTCTGATAACTGATTTATAGTTACGTCACAATTCAGGATTCTGGAATTGAACTTTTTACATAGGTAAGTTGGAACGGAACCCTCAGTGCGAGAGTCCAACTCGCACTTACCCGATTATTGTTTTCTACAACTTGCTTATCAACTGAAAATAATTATAAAATACCACAAATTACGTTTTTGGTATATTTGGTTTCTATATCTAATAATCTACTAATTATAAACATTTTTTTCTCATCATCTATTCATTTCACCTACCTGTTAAAAACGTGAGTAAAAAAATACACGTGATACTATTATTATTTAACAGCTTTTTCTGTATAAAATAAACGTAAAAACCATAGTAATATAATAACTAGAAATAAAATATTGGTGAGAGAATTAAATATTCAAATTAAATCAACTTCTTATGGGCAGTTTGTATGTTTAATCAAAGGGCCCCCCGATAGGGGAGTCCCTTTTTTGCTGTTGTTAGGTTGCTTAACCGGCTTTAAATATACATATAAATATTTGACGTTATTATGCTGTTGTTTTAACAGGAGCTCGTAGCTAGGTAATAACAGCCGCACAGGTCGATCTTCAAGGTTAAGCAACGCTTGCCAAGGTTGGTCTGTGGATGGGTGACCATCTTAACATACAGAGTTTCCTCCGTGCCTCAGAAAGCACGTAGGTCCCGGCTGTCAATTGTAGATTTTTGGCAGTCGTTACGGATAGTCAGAAGCCAGTAGATCTGACTCCAGTCTTGCCATGAAGTAGCGTATTACCCTAGTTAATGGGTTGTGGAGGTCTGGTAGGCAGCCGCTCCTCGTAAAATACTGGTATTCAGCTAAATCCGGCTTGACTGGAAGCCGACCCCAATATAGTTGGGAAAAAGGCTAGGCAGATGATGATAAAGAGTTAAATATTGTATTGAACAGCATCTATTCCATGTGGGAAGTCTTTTACCATGATTCATGGTGGCCTATTTATAGTGATTCAAACACAATAAAATAACAATAAGACCTGTGGTGGTAACTCAGTGGTAACTGCCCTAACTTACAAGTTGTAGGTCGCGAGTTCAAACCCAGTCAGGCGCAATTCTATGCGGATTTATTTCATCACCACTGCTCTCAAAAAGGTGAAGGAAAACATCGTGAGGAAACCGACATGTCTGTCTGGTTCCCACAGCTGAAATCCGCCCCTGACCAGGCCTTCTCTTCAAAAGAGATAATGCGAACCCAGTGTGGGTTGGTGGATGACATATCTTAATTTTTTTGGTTCTAGGACATGCCGGTTTCCTCATCATGTTTTCGCCGTCTTTAGAGCAGTACAGTACGGCCGTTATAAGTTGGCGAGTCTGAAGTTAGGCTCTGCGAATTTTAGCATTTAACGTTTGAATCCCCAACCGGTCCTATGAGACCGCGCTGTTATTGTTTTACTATTGTGTCTCGTTTCGCGGGTATCTGAGTAATTAAAAACTCGTACAAAAATAAAGGTTTTAAAAATATCGCCAACTTATAACGTACTGTAAATCTGTTTGTACTCTGTTATTACGAAAGGAAATACCTACTCTTTAATTTCCTTTTCGAATACATCCTCCTCCTTTGTGAATAGGCTCTTAATAAACTAGTGCGCCTCACCATCAACGATTGCATTAATGCTTACCATCAGGTGAGATTGCAGTCAAGTTTATAGTATATAAAAAAACATCCAGAGAAGGAAGGCACGTAAAGAAGACCCGGACGACCTATTGACTTCATAAATGATTTAAGATACATTTTCACAATTTTGTTTATACTCAAAGTATGTACACTATTTCAACCGAAAAAGGAAGGTAACGCAAAAAGTACAACGAACGGGAGGTAATTGTACGCACAAATCTGACAGTTATTTAAACTATTAACGTTTGAATCCCCAACCGGTCCTATGAGACCGCGCTGTTATTGTTTTACAATTGTGTCTCGTTTCGCGGGTATCTGAGTAATTAAAATGTAACGTAACACAATCATCATCATCTTAGTCGAAAGACGTCCACAGCTGGACATAGACCTTCGCCAAGCGTAACCGTCGCGTCGCCACAACGACCGGTCTTGTGCGTCTCGCGTCCATCGGATTCCCGCAACCCTCATATTGCAAACACAATAATAAGATTTTTATAGAACGTGGCATCTTTATTTATTGAATTATTTATAATTATGTATTTGATTATTGCAGGACCCTGGGGTCCTAGACCACCCTCATGGTTCCTTGACCTATGGTCCCTTAGTCACTTTTCATGGAATATGGTAAAAATTCCTAAGGCTACCCACTGACCAAATTATTAGATAAATGTTTTTTTTAATGAATAGACTCAAAAACCGACTATACCGAATATAAAAAAAAACACTTGTGAAAGCCAGGTACAAACTAGTAAGTGATAATTTTGGGATACAACCTACAACCGATAATAATAATATTATGAGTGTAGAAGTAAAAAAAGTATGAGTTTAAAATAACTAACACAATTAAAATAAACCGTTATTTATATTGTTAAAATCATTGTTTGAATTCATATCGAAAAATCAAACCATGAAAAATCGAAAATAAATCTAAAACAATCCGAAAGTAATCCGAGATATTTAAAGATATGTACCCTCATTTAATGTATAAAAGCCTCACTAATATCGTGTTACATACGAAATTAAAACACCACATAATTCAACAAAAAAAAACACAAAACAAAGAAAATACCTAATACAAAAAAAATAAAAAACGAAAATAAAACTTACCGACAAAAAAAAAACAAAATGGCACAGTTAAAAAAAACAATATTCGTCTAATCACACACTTTCTACTATCACTTCAAATCACACATTCGAACGAGATCGAAATTTAAAAATGAGAAAAAAGTTCCGTTATTTTTTCGCCACGAGTGCTTACCGTCCGCTCCTCGCGGTTGCTACCTACTGAATGGCGATCGTTCTACCGATAATAGCTCAGCCATGTTTAAAGTACCCATTAATTTTTCTAGGGTAACCTCTCAGTGGAGATCGCTAGCGATGAGAATATGTATTTATCGTCTGAATCCCCAACCGGTCCTATGAGACCGCGCTGTTATTGTTTTACTATTGTGTCTCGTTTCGCGGTTATCTGAGTAATTAAGAGGACTAGTCGCGAGTTTTATAGTGTGCAAAAGTTTATGAATCGCTGTAGTACCTAAATAGGATCAGAAAAAAGTATGTTATTCGTCAGGATTAATGCAAAATACTAAGTTTCGGTGACAGCTGTCAGATTCATACAATGTAGCTATCTATCCATTTCTCTCATCTTAAAGATGCATATTTTTGTCCTGTTGTCACCCAACCCACGCTATGTAAAAAAGACTATAGTGAGTTTAAAACATATTACAGTTTATTTAGTATCCTAGAAAAAAATCACGAAGACTCTAAAAATTACTTTTATACACAATAAATTATTTATTACTTACGTGTTGTTTTTGCACTGTCTGTGATGTGCCAAATAAAATACTTTTTATTCATTTTTTCAAATATTTTGTGAGCCACCAACTCGATCACACAAAAAGATACACGTCTGCGGTGCTGTGAATCGTATTTTGAAGGTAGCTTTGAATAACTAGTAATAACAGTCTGTATCATTCATTTTGATTAGAATTTGTGCCAAGTTTTAAGTTTATCAACCCTAAGAATAAGATTCTCTAATACAAACTTTAACAACCCATTTTATAAGGGTAGTTTTAAAAACCAAATTATCGAACCTGCTAAGTTTCAAGTAAATAAGTAAATGGTAAGTTTCAAGTAGATCAGACCAAGGAATTAGGTTGTCCCATACAAACTTTTCCCCCCTTTTTCACTCAAGGGGTAAAATTTCGAAAAATCGTTTCTTATCAGATGCCTACGTCATACAAAGAACATACCCTCCAAGTTTCCGGTCTTTACCATCACCGGTTTAGGCTGTGTGTTGATCCGTCAATCAGTCAATCAGAAGAAAGCATTTTATAATATAGTTTTGTATGAGACTTTAAAAGGAGCTCGTGGCTAAATAATAACAGCCGCACAGGTCGATCTCCAAGGTTAAGCAACGCTTGCCTAGGTTGGTCTGTGGATGGGTGACCATCTTAACATAACGAGTTTCCTCCGTGCCTCGGAAAGCACGTTAAGCCGTTGGTCCCGGCTGTCATTTGTAGATCCTTGGCAGTCGTTACGGATAGTCAGAAGCCAGTAAATCTGACTCCAATCTTGCCATGAAGTACCGTGTTACCCCAGTTAATGGGTTGTGGAGGTCTGGTAGGCAGCCGCTCCTCGTAAAATACTGGTATTCAGCTAAATCTGGCTTTACTGGAAGCCGACCCCAATATAGTTGGGAAAAGGCTAGGCAGATGATGAGACTTTAAAAGAGACTGTGACCTCTGAGTTTATTTCGGTTTTCTTCTTAGAGTTAAGTAGTCAGCTAGGAAACACCAGCGTCATCGTCACCAAGTTTAAAATGATATAAAAGAATTGGCGTGAATAAATATATTTTTCTATTTGCAAAATAAATGTCATTCATAAGTATAGATTAAAAACCGGACTTATACATACATATACATGAAATAATTCTGATTATTGATTCTGACAAGCATTTTACCGTTATACTTAATGTTTCAACTTTATAATGAAATCGGTAGTTTCTTTGTTTTATATTTGCAAGTATTGTGGCGTTGCGCATCTCTTGCTTTTGTATGCAGTCCGAGAGCGACCGCGTTTAGGTCCTATAGCAAGCGAACACAAATTTGGGGATGATAGCATCCCCAAATTTGTGTTCGCTTGCTATAGGACCTTTGAAATTTTTGAAATTTGAAACTTTGACCTTTGGAATTTGTAAACACAAATTTGGGGATGTTAGCATCCCCAAATTTGTGTTCGCTTGTTTCGTCAAAATGTATGGAACAGCTGATTATTTTTTCTCGATTTCAGGTTTGGTCTCATAGTAAAAGTTGTTCGTTGATGATTTTAATGACCCCCCAAGAGGATGTGCGATAATTATGTTACACATTGTATATTCCTTTTAAATGCCTAGGGTAGCCCCTCGGTTACAATCTTAGCTATCGAGAAATATATTTTTAAAAACCATTTTGGAAAAAGGTATAAAATCCGGTTACTATAGCTACTCATATATCAGGTTTTTGATTACGTGGGAGACAGCTGCCTTTCAAGGTTTTAAAAATGTCGTAATATATTAAGAAAATTGGTACGAATTTTAATATCGTTTTAGTATTCTCCATTGAGAGATTTTGTGCAATATATAGCGTAAGATGGCTTTTAATATTTCCACTGTTGGGATGAGTGCCTCCTTTGAATGGGAGCAAAAGGGTTTTTTTTAAGTGGAAAGTCATCTAATGACAGTCATCCCGGTCTGGGCGGAACGCAGCCGACTTTTACTGACTTAATTCATGAATCCCCGACCGGTCCTATGAGACCGCGCTGTTATTGTTTTACTATTGTGTCTCGATTTGTGGGTATGTGATAGGTTAAACCCACTACGATTCATTCTTTGCCTTGGTTCCAGAGTCCCAAGATTCTCTTTCACACTTGACCACTATCTCACCTGATGGTAAGCGATGATGTGGTCGACGATGGAGCACGCTTGCCTAGAAGTAACTTAGCTGTACGCACGATGTATGTGTTCCCAAAACGCTTAGTGCGTATGGGTGGGATGTTCACTGAGTACCGGTGGCACATCGTCATACGTCTAGTGGTCCGATGATGGAACGTGAGTGGTGGACCTAATCTGCCTCGATATTCGGTAAAACAATACAAACAGCTTTAGTGATACGAAACAAACAAACAAAGCGCTTTGCCTCGTCGTTTATATCGCGTACATTGAAGGATTGGAACAATTTGCCTGCTGCGGTTTTCCCGTCCGATTATAAGTTGGGTATCTTCAAGGAGTAAATAGGCTCTTAATAAACTAGTGCGCCTCACCATCAACGATTGCATCACTGCTTACCATCAGGTGGGATTGCAGTCAAGCACTTGTTTATGTTATATAATAAAATTAAAAAAAAAACCCTTTCCAGCTACCGTAGGCGTGGGCTTTCGGCCGTCCGGTAGACATCGGCGGTGCGTAGTGTTCCACGCGCTTCTCAAGATGTCAGCCGTAGGGGCCCAGCAGGGTCGAAACCTACTGAGGCCATGGGTTGCCTTCTGAAAGGAAAACCCTAGAACGCAAGGCAAAGAAGGAACATAGGAGTAAGTTTTAGTCAGTAAAAGTCCTCCACCCAAGAGCGAGAGAAGTCATTGGATGATTCCCAACTACAAAAAAAAATGCTACAGAACCTTCACTCCTTGAAATGGACTAACACTTAGCTAGTTTCTCAAGACCCACCATAAATTCACAAAAAAGCGTTTACTTTTTTGGTCAGCCCACAAAAGGCATAGGCATCTGCCAGATAGAGCGGATTGTCTCCCCATCTATGTCAAGGTCGCAGGTTCAGTTCTCGGGTCGTGACACGTGCATTGTTCACGGTACAGATGAGCCTTATGAGGAAGTGTGCTATTAGTAAGTACAGTCAGCCGAAGCTCGGTTCGTGCACGAGACTTAAAGCGTTTATTGTACCTCGTACGGCGAAACAGACTTGTACGGTCCGGACTAAGCGCTTTGCCTCGTCGTTTATACCGAGTACATCGAAGGACTGGCACAATTTGCCTGCTGCGGTCTTTCCGTCCGATTACTATTTGGGTGTCTTCAAGACTAGAGTGAATAGGCTCTTAACCTATCAATACCCGCGAAACGAGACACAATAGTAAAACAATAACAGCGCGGTCCAATGAGACCGGTCGGGGATTCATGAATTAATAAACTTGTGCGCCCCACCATCAATGATTGCATCACTGCTTACCATCAGGTGGGATTGCTTGTCAAGCACTGGTTTATGTAATATTAAAAAAAAACCCTACCGACCTGCCTCGGCGTCGCACGAATTATGCATGTATATACCTTCCTCTTGAATCATTCTATTAAAACAAACGCATCAAAATCCGTTGCGTAGTTTTAAAGATCTAAGCATACATTGTGACATACAGACAGATAGACCCGCCCCGGCTTGGCATGTGGGTACAAAGGACAATGGGCAAAAATGTATGGGACGTGGTACCCGCTCCAATAGTCATTATTAATATATCATTGAAAAGACATTTTGATGCACAAAAACGTCTACCATGGCGCTTGTCGCTACTCACGTTTGGGAAGCAGCAATCTCACAAAGTTTTATAAATGAGAATTTACTAAAAAATATGTATATTAGTAAAAGATAGCTAGGATAAGATTGACTTAGACGATGATATAACACACTTAGGATTCTATTATTAAAAGAAATAAGAAAACAAGCGTTTTTCAAATAAAAATCATATATTTTAGCAATAAGTGAGTAGATTTAAAACATTACATATCGCCATCAACTATAACAGCATTAAGGAAAGATGCAGATCAGTAAATCCCGTATGCCTCGCATAGCCTAGGTACCATACGATAGACACTATTTGTGCACAAGTGCCCATCGTACATCGCCCGGTTAAACATGTGCAATATTGTTGGACAATAGTATTTGCACTGTTGATCAATATGTAACAAAAATATGTTTTTACACGGACATGTCGCGACTGGATTCGTCCACGCAAAAGCCAGGCATATTTGTGTATACCATAGTCTGGCAGATCTTCAAGTTCTCTCTACGTTTCAATAAGATCACAGTAAGATCTTGCCAGCTTGAGTTGGTATGTACCTAGCGCTAGTAGAATTATATCCTCCTCCATCATTGAAGGGAAGTTTTCTATCTGGCTCGCTTCTATCCTCTGAAAATCTACTCTTCTGTGATTAAGCCGTTTTCTCTCTACAGAAATATGCAGAAGATTCAGGGTATCTATTTTCTGCCTTATAATATTGACGAATCCGTCTGCGTGTATGCTATCCACGATGGGTTGGTGGAAGTGGTTCGTCATAGTTGCGGCTATCTTAAAATCGGTGATCATATTGGGCCGTGACTTATTAAAATATTTTTTCCGCAAGAACTTAAAATCACGCTTAAACCGGCCGTTTACCACTTCCACAACCAACCGGCATAGCGTTACCGATCGAGCTTCGTTGGATCGTTCAGTGGTCAGCTGTGCCTCTTGACGGTTCTTTGTTGGTGGGACATAGGATTCATACCCACATTCATCAATGAGGTCCAAGCTGTCCCTAAAACCTCGATCTAAAATAAAAGCATCATTTGTTCGGAGTAACCAATGTATCATCGCAGGGGCAAGTAGTTAATATAACCAAGTTATGAAAGCACAAAAGAAACTCAAACAGCAGCTAAACGTCGTCACAAGCGCAATACGAACGATCGACTGACGCGGACACCGACGCCTCCCTCACTGCTCCTGCGCACACCCCGCGCTCAGGAGCAGCGGGGCTCGAGTTAAAAGGAGGCCGGGTGAAGTCTTACGTAAAAGCATTATTAATAGAAAACATGAACAGAAAAATGCAGAAAATATTACCTTGGTACTTACTAATTTTTTTAATTATAGTAAGTGGTACCTAATATACTCGTATATGTATGTTTATCGCCGGGGTCGCGGGACTGTCTAAACAGGTTACCGTGACCCGGGAACGCAAATGGCAACCGAAGGAATAGGGTTTTTATTAGTCAGTAAGACTGTCGTTTATCTCCAAACGCAATCAGATTTGAGACTGGCGGCTATAGTAAATATTGTTCCTCTTGGTAAGACCTTTTAAACGACACTACAACCATATCTATTGGAGCCGGGTACCATTTTGCTCATTCTCCTTTATCAGTATTACTCTACTATATTAATGCATGTATTATACACATAAACCTTCCTCTTGAATCACTCTATCTATTAAAAAAAAGCCGCATCAAAATCCGTTGCGTAGTTTTAAAGATCTAAGCATACATAGGGATATAGGGACAGAGAATGCAACTTTGTTTTAGACTATGTCTATGTAGTGATACTCGAGGAGGAGGAGGAGGAGCTCGTGGCTAAATAATAACAGCCGCACAGGTCGATCTTCAAGATTGGTCTGTGGATGGGTGACCATCTTAACATAACGAGTTTCCTCCGTGCCTCGGAAAGCACATTAAGCCGTAGGTCCCGGCTGTCATTTGTAGATCTTTGGCAGTCGTTACGGATAGTCAGAAGCCAGTAAATCTGACTCCAGTCTTGCCATGAAATGCCGTGTTACCCCAGTTAATGGGTTGTGGAGGTCTGGTAGGCAGCCGCTCCTCATAAAGCACTGGTATTCAGCTAAATCCGGCTTGACTGGAAGCCAACCCCAATAGTTGGGAAAAGGCTAGGCAGATGATGACTATGTAGTGATACTAAAACACCTGACAAGAATAATTTGAGTACTAAAAATAGGAACCAATTAGATCAGTCTCGAATCAGACCGGCTAAATTATACAATTCTTAAAAAAATACCACTTGATATTCTGCATCTTTATTATGAGAAGTAAATTAAAGTCGTGCATATAAAACTATAATAAATATAAACTACTAGCTTTAGCCCGCAGCTTCGCCCGTGTACATAAAATATAGCCTATGTCACTCAGGAATACAGCAGCTTTCTATTGGTGAAAAAATTTTAGCAATCGGACCAGTACTTCCACAGATTACCTCATACAAACAAAAAAACAAACTTTACCTCTTTATTATATTAGTGTAGATAATAAACTTCATATGTAGACAAGTTTAGTATTAATTGGAAGATATTTTATCCTTGATAACTATGATTAACTAAATGCCGGTTGTGTTTCGCAGACAAAGCCAGTTGAGTCCACTAGCTATTTTTTTTTGTTATTAATATTTGCATAACATGTTTTGCATATTTTTTTTATTGTTGATAGGTTCTGGAACGCTGAGGGTAATTGAGGTTTTAGGCAGTAAAAGTCTGATATTCTCTCTCGCTCCACCCAGAGCAGGAAAACTTATTTGCTGATTTCTCAAGCCGAAAAAAATTGTGGTTAATTGCGAGTTAGACTCGTGCGGGAAGGGTTCCGTACCGTTCGGTTGTAATGTAAAACGTAGTTCAAAATTGTGATAAGAAATAATCATTGACAATATTCATCATCATCTGCCTAGCCTTTTCCAAACTATATTGGGGTCGCTTCCAGTCAAGCCGGATTTAGCTGAATACCAGTATTTTACGAGGAGCGGCTGCCTACCAGGCCTCCACAACCCATTAACTGGGGTAACACGGTACTTCATGGCAAGACTGGAGTCAGATTTACTGGCTTCTGACTATCCGTAACGACTGCCAAAGATCTCCAAATGACAGCCGGGACCAACGGCTTAACGCGTTTTCCGAGGCACGGAGGAAATTCGTTATGTTAAGATGGTCACCCATCCACAGACCAACCTAGACAAGCGTTGCTTAACCTTGAAGATTGACCCGTGCGGCTGTTATTATCTAGCCACGAGCTCCTTCATTGACAATATTATTAAACACTAAACCAGCCTTGTTTAAATAAAACTAATATTTTTAAATGCTTTGTAAAAAAAAATATAAATGCAAATTATAGTGATTATGTGCATGAAATGAATAAAGAGGAAATGTAACAATATATTTACGTATATTATTATATGTTGATATTTAAAATGTAAATATTATACGACAATAAGTTAATAAAGGAAATAATAAATACATAGTTGTATTTTTAACGGTTTCAAACTTTTATACGGAAATAATTATAAAGTTAAATCATCATTATCTACCTAGCCTTTTCTCAACTATCATCATCATCATCTGCCTAGCCTTTTCCCAACTATATTGGGGTCGGCTTCCAGTCAAGCCGGATTTAGCTGAATACCAGTATTTTACGAGGAGCGGCTGCCTACCAGACCTCCACAACCCATTAACTGGGGTAACACGGTACTTCATGGCAAGACTGGAGTCAGATTTACTGGCTTCTGACTGTCCGTAACGACTGCCAAAGATCTAAGCCTTTTCTCAACTATAAAGGGTGTAAAAAGACCCTTAACGAAAACGAAAACCCCATATTCTACTCATCACTAGGATACTTTTTTTCTTCTAGACCATACCTGGGAATTCACTGGTTCTGGAGATATTGAAGGTCAAAGTCAACATTTTTTTGGGTCAGAGCCCATTCGTCCCCCAAGATTCGCACCCTGTGCCCACTCGTCCCCTGGAACTTTTGAGGGGCCTATTCGTCCCCTGAAGAATATTTATTTTTATTCGTTCTTCTAATATAAGTACATGTATATGTGTATACTGCAGCTTGGTATCCTGGTACAGTCGCGCAGAAAAGTGTAAAATAAAAAATATAGTAATTTGGTAGATATCATGTTTATTTCAATTAAGATTAAGTTTAATAAATAACCTCTAGGCTCTACAAAATAAGTTATCAGCTTTTGGTGTCTAGTACATTTGTAAATATTTAGCAAAATATGTGACAACTATAATATCTTTATGCAGTAAAATAAAACTGTGTAACTATTTAAATAAAATCCCAGTAATAACTGAATTTTAGATTAATTTAAATCCAGAGTACAAACAAATAACCAAATATCAATACGAATATAAGAAAAATAACTATGAATTGTAAGTACTTTGTACAGTCAAAGAGATCTACAAAATAATGCAATATCACAATAACTTTGTATAAAAGAAATGTAGGTAAAAAATAAAACCGAGGCAGCCATAACATACAAACAAAACACCTTATCTATTTTGTACCCCGTTTTTTAAAAAGCCATTCGTAGAGAGACAATATTACATCGTAAGCCTATCGACAGGTTATATTATTATCATGACGGATTATCAATCATCATAGCTCTTTTTTCAATGATCTGTTATGATTTATTAAACTAATTCCGTTAATAAACTGTTCACAAGTGTACTATGTTAACCGTTTCTTGTGTAAAATTTAGCTTATTTTATCTCAGGGGACCAATAGGCACCTGAATAGGTGCCGAATCTTTAACTTATATTGTATTATATTAGAGGGGACGAATGGGTACCTTAAAAATAATATTTTTTATTAAATATTAATTGGTCCCCTACCAGGAGACCAATGGGCACCTATATAGGGGCCGAATCCACAACTTTTATGCTGGGGGACGAATTTTAGGGGACGAATGGGCTCTGACCCATTTTTTTTTCGGTTTTTTTTCAAAATCGTATTCCAAGTATCATTAGTAAACTTTCTTCCGAACAAACGTTATCAAAATTATCAATTTTTCATAGTCAATTACGCATTTGAAGTTACTAAAATGCATTGAAAACTAAACACAACGAGCGCCTCACACACACAAGCGTGCGGTCGGTTCAACGACCAAGCGCGAGCGGCCGAACGCGCAGTTGATCGGAATTATTATTAATTAATTATTTTTTAAAGGTGAAAAAAAAAAGTTTTTTCCCAGGAATATTTTTTGGTCCAAGGTACTTAATTACACATACAGAATGTGCAGTTATCGGCTTTGTGATCGGTCTTTTTACACCCTGTATTGGGGCCGGCTCCCAGTCAAGCCGGATTAAGCTAAATACCAATATTTTACGAGGAGCGGCTACCTACCAGACCTCCACAACCCATTAACTGGGGTAACACGGTACTTCATGGCAAGACTGAAGTCAGATTTACTGGCTTCTGACTATCCGTAACGAATGCCAAAGACCTATAAATGACAGCCGGGACCTACGGCTTAACGTGCTTTTCGAGGCACGAAGGAAACTAGGTGTGTTAAGATGATCACCCATCCACAGACCAACCTTGGCAAGCGTATCTTATCCTTGAAGATCGACCCGTGCGGCTGTTATAATCTAGCCACGAGCTCCTCGAGCTATGTGATGCAGTATGCAATAAATAAATTGATAAACATCGAGGTGAGGAGCTCGTGGCTAAATAATAACAGCCGCACAGGGCGATCTTCAAGGTTAAGCAACGCTTGCCTAGGTTGGTCTGTGGATGGGTGACCATCTTAACATAACGAGTTTCCTCCGTGCTTCGGAAAAGCACGTTAAGCCGTTGGTCCCGGCTGTCATTTGGAGATCTTTGGCAGTCGTTACGGATAGTCAGAAGCCAGTAAATCTGACTCTAGTCTTGCCATGAAGTACCGTGTTACCCCAGTTAATGGGTTGTGGAGGTCTGGTAGGCAGCCGCTCCTCGTAAAATACTGGTATTCAGCTAAATCCGGCTTGACTGGAAGCCGACCCCAATATAGTTGGGAAAAGGCTAGGTAGATGATGATAAACATCGAGGTATTCGAATAATCAAAATGTGCCAATCGAGTAAAATTTTCTCGCTATCAGGCCTCGCTACTCCATAGTATAATGGTCATGCTTGACATCCCATGTAGGTTGGAAGTAATTTACAAAGCAAGCTATTAAAACTGAGAAGAAATGATGAAGGTCACTCGCAGTCGAATGTGCGTGATCTGATGTGGTACTAATGGTACAATTACGTCTTGCTGTGTCGAAAAAACACGTGCAGAAGTACGTGTTTTTAGCACGTGTTTTTAGGAAAATAAGAAAGAAAGAAATAAAACATGTTTATTTCGCCCTAAATGGACGCACAAAAAAAATAACATACATTAAAAATATCATACAATTGTAAAATAACGCACAAAATTGGCCAAGAGCGTGTCGGGTCACGCTGTGAAGTGAAGTGTAGGGTTCCGTAGTTTCCCGTCCGTCACCATAAGTGTCCTCAACTTTTCAAAAACTGTTCGTCCCATCAAGTTCAAAATAATTTTCCTGGAAAGTCTTTATAAAGCTCTACTTTCCAAATTTTTTTCATATTTTCTAAACTTATAGTTCAAAAGTTAGAGGGGGACACACATTGTTTTTTACTTTTGGAGCGATTATTTCCGAAATTATCTATACTAATATTATAAAGAGGTAAAATTTGTAAGTTTGTATGTTTGTAAGTTTGTATGTAGGGGGAATCTCTGGAACTACTGGTCCGATTTGAAAAATTCTTTCAGTGTTAGATAGCCTGTTTATTGAGAAATGCTATAGGCTATATACCATCACGCTACGACCCACGGGAGCGAGGCAGTAACGAAAAATGCGGGTGAAGCCGCAGGGGACAGCTAGTTATTGATATTAACAAAAAATGAGTTGAGTAAACCCCTATTCATTTTTAAATACCTATCCAACCATATATCACACGTCAGGGCTGAAATAAAAAAAAAACACTTTCCACTTTACATGTAGGGGGGCTACCCTAATAAAACCTTTTCTTCCAATTTTTATTTTACTACTTTGTCGGCGTGATTGATGTACCTACATTATTGGTACCAAATTTCAGCTTTCTAGTGCTAACGGTAACAGATATTAAGCGAGGACGGACGGACGAACAGACATGGCGAAACGGGTTCCGTTTTTGCCATTTGGCTACGGAACCCTAAAAAACAAAGTCGCTTTCGCTGTCCCTATATCCCTATGTATTTTACTCCTATAGATTTTGATGCGGTTTTTTTTAATAGATGGAGTGATTCAAGAAGGTTTACGAGTATACTCGTATGTATAAAACATGCATAATACAGTAGAGTAACACTGATAATTTTGCACCCGTGTGAAGCCGGGGCGGGTCGATAGTTGATTATAAACCATTGAAAAACCTCTCGATTATTTTGAAGAACGGCGAGTCGATTCTTGCGATTATTAAAATATCTCGGAATAGTCGCAAATATGGAGAAGGTACATCAGCTTGTTTTTCTATACATTTTATGATGCATTCTAGAACCTGTTTGTTACCTATTTATAGAGTAGCCAATGACCGCTGTCTCACCTGGTCTGTTGTTACGATGTGGACGGGGCTTCGGGAGTATTTTTTTTGTTATCATAAACTAGTGCTTGGAGGAGCTCGTGGCTAGATAATAACAGCCGCACAGGTCGATCTTCAAGGTTAAGCAACGCTTGACTAGGTTGGTCTGTGGATGGGTGACCATCTTAACATAACGAGTTTCCTCCGTGCCTCGGAAAGCACGTTAAGCCGTTGGTCCCGGCTGTCATTTGGAGATCTTTGGCAGTAGTTACGGATAGTCAGAAGCCAGTAAATCTGACTCCAGTCTTGCCATGAAGTACCGTGTTACCCCAGTTAATGGGTTGTGGAGGTCTGGTAGGCAGCCGCTCCTCGTAAAATACTGGTATACAGCTAAATTCGGCTTGACTGGAAGCCGACCCCAATATAGTTGAGAAAAAGCTAGGCAGATGGTAGATACTAATTTAGGTAGGTACATCAGTTGGCGTATATACTAAAATTAACAATATAGCTCTGGACCCCACACTAGGATACCCTGTGTCGTGAGGTCCAGTCCCTTCCGTAAATTCAAAAATAATAATAATATATAAATGTAACTTTTGTGTATATTTTTATTATAATTATTTACAGAATATACCTAAAAGAAAAAGAAAAATACTATAAACCAAAATAAAAAATTAGCTGCTCAAAAAGAAAGCGAAAAATTGAAGATGCGTTCGTGAGTGTATGTGTGAGGAAGTTTTGGTGTGATGGTGTGGGTAATGTAGTGTGTGTGGTGTAATGTGTGTTATGTAGTGTTTGTGATGGAGTGACTAAGTGCTTGATTAAGTTCGTGATAATTAAGCGTGATATCAGGTAACAATATTTAATTATAATATATTCTTAGAGACCAGAAGGGAACTAACTTTAAGAAAGGGGCCGTTCAACGTTGACAGCGCGTCATGTCTTCTTTATGCACCACCACTCGGTGGAGGTCGGTTGAAAGGAGAAACATCTAAGAATATATTTAATTATTTGACATTGTAAAATAATTTTTACTTTACAATTTGACATTTTTTAATTATTTTTTCTTTTTTATTTATGTTTGACATAAATGCTTACTTTGTTAAGGTGGGCGCGACGTTAGAATTATCCATACAAACGTAATACTAAAATCATTTGCAATTTAAGCATATTTACACAATAATATGATGTTATTCGGATTCAGACAATAATTATCTAGGTTCCTACATCGTCTTTTTGTTGAAAAACTTACCCCAAACGAAATTTAAGCGAATTTAAATTTGTACATTTTCACAGCGAAAATGTCATGTTTTTATTTGTTTTTTTTCTATATTATAAACAACAATATTTCAAAATATCTTTCCGTAGGAACACAGATATTATTATCAAGTTATAAATACTCGAAACAATATTGGAAATACATTAATTTTTCATTCATCATTTTTGGTATTACGGAACCTCTCCCAAATTTCCAATAGTTTGTATTGCTATCACAGCAAGCAACTGTCAGTGTGCGGATGATGACTTTACTCCAGTCGGTGTGTCCAAGAATTGTTTATACTATCTGGATTGCTTCCATCAACCTCAAAAACGTATTTTATTTCGTCTCAACTCGAGATAGCGCGCGGTCTCCGCAGGCCTCTTAAGTATTACACTTTGTATTATTATTATTTTTTCTTTTTTGTGAATGTGAGGACTATGTGGATTGCTTTTTTTTTCTTTTTTAGTCATTTTAACTTATGTCTGGCAATTTGAGTGTTTTCTGTGGCCTAACCATTATGTCCTCTCTTTGGTATTGTTCGTCAAGTCGTTGAGCTCCTTAGTTGTCCTGAGTTGAGCTTTGCGAATATTGACAAATGCTTGCACTGACTGGACAGGTCCACTCAAATTGCATTCTTCAAAAGGCCATCTCAGACACTAATCTGCATGGTTCGCATATGATTTTCATGTTGTACGGACTTTAAAAGAGACTGTGACCTCTGAGTTTGTTTCGGTGTTTCTTCTCAGGTTAGTCAGTTAGGAAACACCGGCCTCATCTAGTAACAAAAAAAAACAGTCCAAGAAAAATAAAAATTGACGTGTAAAAGAGTTTGAAAAAACCTATTTGCAAAATAAATATCATTTATCATTTAATAGTTCCTCGGTATGGGTATAGTTTTTGGGTATTAGACAAAGTTAGTAACACGGGGTGCCATTATTTTTTTTGATATTTTCAATGTACAGAATTTTCACTTCAATGAATTTATTATAAGTTTAGATTACAAACACACACTTTCAATTTTATTTATAGAACTGTTTACAAGATAGCGGGAAATTCTACACTAAAATACGTCAATACTATACAGTATTTGAATAAATTAACCTCTATCTAAAAAAAGAAAAACAAGTGATACTTTTTAAGTGGAACAATATTTATGACCCAGACTAAGTATTTGTCGCAGCCAACTTGCCTTATTCGCCATTCAGTCAACTGCCTAGCCAGGTAACTAAACGACGTCTTTCAACTAGCAGCCTGGGCCTCAAGTCTGCTATTAGAATAGTATCAGAATTGTCGATCACGGGCTTCATAATTGTTGATTTTAACAGTTGGTACCTACTACCAAACTTGTCAGATTTGAAACCAGTGATCGACAATTCTGCTACAACTCTAATAGCAGACTTGAGGCCCAGGATTATATTCAGCCGATGGTAATGGGTCGAAGTCTATTGTGAGCCCATTGATTTCTAAAGCGGTGATTGCGTACTGGTAACAGGGCTATAGCTAGAGTCGAATTTAAGGTAAGGCAGCACTGGTTCCAGGTAGCTACCTATCAAGGCAGTAGAAAAGTTATCATAATTCACCTGCCGTCGAAGCACCGGCTTCTTTATCAACCACCGTGTACATTAGTAGCCTCTAGGTGAGGAAGGATTTTTTTTTTCAAACTATGAACAAATATTTTATTTTTAATAATTTATCTTAGTTTTGGTATTTTTAAGGTAGGGCTTTATGATTTCAAGGTAGGGCATTGCCCCACTCAGCTAATTACGATAGGCTGAGTTCATAATGAGTTGGTGATAAATGTCTGTAATAAACAAAACGTAGCCTTTTCAAAATGCTGACACACATACTTAGCTTCACTTTAAAATTGAAATGTCAAAATCGTAAATACGTAATTTCGTCATTTCTTACTTTTCTGTAAGTGCTAAGCAGTTTATAAAACTCAATTTAATTCGTTAAGTTTTTAGTACTAAGCGCTTGTTATTGTGAGAAGTAGGTTCTACGCAAACGAGCCACTGCCGGCAACTGCTGGTGGTCAGCGACAGCGATTTAACAGCCTTTTTAGTCTATTTTGTATGAAACGCGCGTATAGGTACGTGTGGCTGGTGGCGGCCACTTGCTACAAAATTGTCCACGACTCGCCACTTATGGTCGCTCTCTCTCTTTTGTTAAGTGGCCTCAAAGAAGACTGGTGGGCATGGTCCTGATTAGAACCGTTTGAGTTTACCATCGTGGTGAAAGGATTAGTCAGCTAGACTCTGCGTTACCGAGTGCTAGCTGTCCAGGTCGCGCCGGGCGTTTGGAATCGCAGAACGATATGTTTAACACCACTCGGGGAGGCTCCTTCCATGCACCCCAGGCCATCGTCGTGCAGAATACCTTATTGCATTAAGTGCGCCTATGTCTCACCACTGCACATGAAGTTTAGATAAATAAATAAAATGTGGCGGCTATCAAATACCGATGGCTGTCACTCGCCTCTGACTCTTACAAATGTGGCTGTTGCATGCGACAGCCACTAGCTGGTTGTGGTCGGTCGCCCGTTTGCGTTGGGCCGTAGATACTTTCACTTTTGAGTAATTACTTAATTAGCAATACAGTCATTGCTATTGTTTCAGTCATTAGCAATATTGCTAACAAGTTTTATTTGTTGGTGACTTATCAAATAACTTCTCTCGTTTTGGATGAAGAGGAAGGGAGTGTCAGATTTTTATTGACTAAAAACCACAGTGTTGTAACAGTTGCCCTTTTTCGAAAGGCTACAGTAACTCCTTCGAAAAATCCGCAGCCTTGATTAACTGAAGACGCCATAATCACGGCGGTAAGTCCCCTCTTTGCGTATTGGCTGGAGCGGCAATACGGCGTCCTCACCGGAAGTTCGGGAGGTTCTTGTAGATTTAGGCGGAAAAATCTGAAAACTGAAAAGTTGAAGAGAAATCATTTGTATTGGTATGGTAACGTGAAGAGCTCGTGGCTAGATAATAACAGCCGCACAGGTCGATCTTCAAGGTTAAGCAACGCTTGCCTAGGTTGGGCTGTGGATGGGTGACCATCTTAACATAACTAGTTTCCTCCGCGCCTCGGAAAGCACGTTAAGCCGTAGGTCCCGGCTGTCATTTGGAGATCTTTGGCAGTCGTTACGGATAGTCAGAAGCCAGTAAATCTGACTCCAGTCTTGCCATGAAGTACCGTGTCATGTGGGTTGTGGAGGTCTGGTAGGCAGCCGCTCCTCTTAAAATACTGGTATTCAGCTAAATCCGGCTTGACTGGAAGCCGACCCCAATATAGTTGGGAAAAGGCTAGGCAGATGATGTTGATGGTAACGTGAAGAAGAGAGAGGAAACGCGTGTTAGTAAAAGAGTGATGAGTTCACATGTAAACGGATGAAAAGGGAGAGGGAAGCCAAAGAAAAGGTGGATGGGTTTTGTGGAAAAGGGAGCTGATGATAGCGTGACGGTTGACAGGACAAAAAACGAGTTACGACGACACCAAAGTCATATGGGACAAAGGCAGGAAGATGATGATGACTATAGGAAAAAGTCTAGATAAATGAACAGATACCTAAGCAAAAACCTGAATAGGTAATTCTATTGAAAACGTTTCTATAACTGAGCTAACCTTCAAGCAAGTCATGACATCAGTTACTAGTAGAATGTTTAATTATAATACTTGTGTTACAGTGTTTATAGGGAACAAATTAAAAGTAAGAAAGGAAGACATAATCACTGACTTACATAGATGTGACTGAGGTTGAATTGTAACTTTGTAAGAATATTTACTGTTTTTGACGTTGTTATGTTATAATTGTTGGCTGTCATTTGTAGGTCTTTGGCAGTCGTTACGGATAGTCACAAACCAGTAAATCTGACTCCAGTCTTGCCATGAAGTACCGTGTTACCCCAGTTAATGGGTTGTGGAGGTCTGGTAGGGAGCCGCTCCTCGTAAAGTACTCGTATTCAGCTGAATCCGGCTTGACTGGAAGCCGATCCCAATATAGTTGGGAAAAGGCTAGGTAGATGATGAGTGTTACTGTGTTTATGGGGAACAGTTTAAGTAAGAAAAGGAAACATAATTACTGACTATGTGAGTGAGGTGTTAAAGTTAGATTGTAAGAAAATTTTATTGTTGTCGTTTTTGAAGTCGCTAGGTAATAATTATTACTTTTGTTTGAAAACATTGTTGTACTATTGTAGAAGTATACTTACCTAGTTTTAAAATAAGTGTTTCGAATATGAGCATCTATGGGCTGATTCCCGGAGGACACCGTGAAGCATATTTTTTTTTATATACCATAAACTAGTGCTTGACTGCAATCCCACCTGATGGTAAGCAGTGATGCAATCGTTGATGGTGAGGCGCACTAGTTTATTAAGAGCCTATTCACTCTAGTCTTGAAGATACCCAAATTATAATCGGACGGGAAAACCGCAGCAGGCAAATTGTTCCAATCCTTCGATGTACGCGGTATAAACGACGAGGCAAACCGCTTTGTGCATATAGTTGAGGTGTTCCCCGCTTGGGCGGAGCACGGCCATGTTCTCGTGGGGGCCCTGGTACAAGCCATGGTCTAGAGCGAGGAGGAGTGGCAGGTGGTCGCCTTAATCTACAAAGCAGTAATGCTAGCGAAGGAGGTGGCCATATACATGAATATACGGACTCCTTACGGTTAGTCGCTGGGATTCGGATTCATTGACTGTTAAGTGGTACCTAAGAATGGTTCACTAATGCCCGTTTTCACCAACAGCCCCTAAAATTTAAGTGTCTCTTAAGCCAATTTAATCACGGTTTTTGCATATTATTAGGTTATTATTCTGAATTAAAGTATGAAATCGAACACGTAAGTTTAAAGTTTTCATATTTTAATTTAGAATAATAACTTAAAAATATGTAAAAACTGTGATTAAATTGGCTTAAGAGACACTTAAATTTTAGGGGCTGTTGGTGAAAACGGGCATAGGTCAGTTAGTTATAGATAGGTAAATTACACCCAGACACAGAACAATTGATCGTACTTATCACTATGACATTTGTCTTGGGTGGGAATCAAACCCACGAAATCAGCATAGAAGACAGGGCCACTCACTAACCGCTAGACCAACAGAACTTTAAATTGAAAGTTGATGTAACCGATTACTATTAAAGGGTATTTATTACACTGCACTTACTTAAGACTAAACCTAACATTATTTAGAATACCTAAGTGAATACAATTTCACAAAAGACTATGAATAATCGTATAATAAGTGCCCCAAGTGATGTTAAATTAGTGTTTGTTTAACATTTCATTGGCAACGAATAAATATGTACCAACTTAGTCCATATTTACCGTTTGTCTTTAATATTCTTAGCTTTAATATTGTGGGGATTGGATATAAAAAAGGTATTTTTCTCGTAACGTAGTTTGTTCCTATAAAACGCACCCTGCATTTACTACTGCCTCTGGGCACATAGATCGGTATTCCGAAAGGTAAGGACGGTGTCGGTGTCAAAGGTTACGAAGGAAAGGGGTGGGGTTTAGTCAGTAAGAGTCTGACACGCCCTCCCGCTCCGCCCAAGAGCGGAAGATGTCATTCTGATGATTCCTCTACCTAAAAAAAACCCTGCATTTACCTACTAAAGTAGGTAGAATACAGAAGGACGTCTCACCATCAACGATTGCATCACTGCTTACCATCAAGTGGGATTGAAGTCAAGTCCGTCACAATAAGTGTCCCCAACTTTTCAAAAACTGTTGGTCCCATCAAGTTCAAAATAATTTTCCTAGAAAGTCTTTATAAAGCTCTACTTTCCAGATGTTTTTTCATATTTTATTTATTTTTTTATTTAAACTTTATGTACAATGGTGGTACATAGGCGGACTTAATGCATCAAGGCATTCTCTACCAGTCAACCTTAGGGTTAAAAAGACAACGCTGTGGTATTGTCCCCACTCCTGTTCCTTCTTTGCCATAATTCGAGGGTCCTGAGGTTTCTTTCGTAGGGCAAACTGCCAGAGATGTCTGTCTCTTAGAGGCACACGTGGGAACAATACGCGCCGTCGTTGACATCGGCTTGATCCGGACTGTCACCGAACGTCCGGACGGCAAGCCACCCATTACTCTCCGTCCACAAGCCTTCACCTACGATCTTCCGAAATTCGGACTATTATTTGTACAATGACTGACAAGTTAACCACTGTTCAACCTCGACTCGGGGAGATTCTGATCTTTCATCACTCCTATTACTAAGCCTTGATACACGGAATTCCCCGAATCAAACTCTGAAGGTAAATACAAAAGTCATTGCTCATTTTTTGGGTTCCGTACCTCAAAAGGAAAAAACGGAACTCTTATAAGACCCTTTATCACGGGAAAGCGTAAAGGTATCGAGTTATAATTAAAATCATAATAATAATATACTAAGGTTTACGGTCTCTTGAAGCTATGCAAAAATCAAACAAAAAAAGATATGGCCGTTTATGTCACATAAAACGTACATTTCGACACTTTCAAGGGAATCCAAATTCATAGGGTACTACTTCCCCTTGACCAGGAATCCTGAAATTTGGCACTAACGCAGGGTCTCATGGCACAAATATAGGATAAAATCTGATTTTTTTTAGCTACGTCACAAGAAAAAAAATGCGATACGGAAATATCTTCAAGACTCGATTCGGGAATGGAACTGTTTTCATAGCTAATTTGGTACGGAACCGTCAGTGCCCTAGCCCGACTCGCACTTGCCTGGTTTTATTGTAATTAAAAACCGCTTTTATTTCGTAGCCATAAGGATAGGATTAGCAGATCAAGTACAGTTGATCGTACTTTAGTGAAAATCGTATGAGTCGTCAAGTCAGATTTCTTCATGCTCTAGGTCAATTTAATTAGGAACTTCATGGTGCAACCTTGCACAATGCTAGGTGTAGGTTACCTAGTAATGAGTAGGTCTAATATTTGTACAGTTACTCTGAGTGTGAGGACTTTGAAGAGGAAATGGAACAGAGAGTGCACCTGTGTTTGCACATACAATCCGGTCACATTTACTTGACGCATCTCTGAAATGCGCTTCCCCCCGCATTCCCTTAGCTCGCCCGGCAAGTGTCAGGTATGCTCAGCATCTTTGTTATCGATACGCGCGTCGATAGTTTGGCTAGTTCTCTGTTGTTGTTATATTGTTTTTGAACATTATTTCATCGACGCCAAGCGTCACGTTAATGTGAACGAGTTGTACAATTGTGCATTATAATATCGGCTGCGTTCTTGGCAAATTTTTTTTAATAATTAAACCAATGCTTGACTGCGCCTGATGGTAAGCAGTGATGCAATCGTTGATGGAGAGGCGCACTAGTTTATTAAGAGCCTATTCACTCGAGCCACCTAAATTATAGCCGGACGGAAAGACCGCAGCAAGATACGAAAACACGTCACTTGGTGTGGATCTAATGTAGCTCCACGCATCTAGTTACCATATAAAATGTATGGAGACCGACGCGCCTATAGTCTATTCACCGGAGCATGAGCCAAAAGGTAAACAAACCATAAAAAGGGTTCTTTATATGTCACGATTGATGTAGTGAACATAATAAAAATAACTACGGTATTAATACACTGACAACATTAGAAATTATATTTTAGAATGATGTCTGTGGAACTTATGTTATCTTTTCAGATTTATTTGAAATCAAACATTATAAATGCCTTTAATTATTTTCTTAATGTTTATTAATTATGCATTAAATAGCTTACATGTAAAAGAACCTGAAATTACATTTTAATACTACTAAATTGTAGACCACAGATACTGCGAACATTTTACATTAAAATATGACGTTTTGTCATCGGTCGGGTTATACCCGCCATTTTGAAAAAATGATTTCTTTGTTTACCTTTTGGCTCATGCTTCGGCGAATAGACCATAGATCGGCGTACGTAGCCCACGTGTGCGCTATGTAGTTCTACCTAATTGTTTGCGCTAATATTGAAGTTGAATCTATCTTTGCTCTAATAATTTCTTGAATACATTTGTGGTGGTAGTAGTAGGTACAGACAGTATCACCAACTGCAGGCCGAAACAAGTTACAATCGTTTCGTGTAGAATCTCTTTCTATAATCGGTAACGCTTCAACGTAAGCGATTTTATAAAGCGACTAGCTGTCCCCTGCGGTTTCATCCGCATTTTTCGTTACTGCTCCGCTCCCGTGGGTCGTAGCGTGATGGTATATAGCATTCCTCGATAAATGGGCTATCTAACACTGAAAGAATAATTCAAATCGGGCCAGTAGTTCCAGAGATTACCCCCTACATACAAACTTACAAACTTACAAATTTTACCTCTTTATAATATTAGTATAGAAGTATAGATAAGATGGCTATTTCGTTAGCGCTTGTCAAAACTGTAACTTAGCTGATATTTACACCATAAAATTGCAGGATGTAGCGATGTAAGGTTGTCTTTAAAAAATCACTGTTAGCGATAAGATCGCTCATTGTAACAACCTATTCATGAATCCCCGACCGGTCGCATGTGACCGCGCTGTTATTGTCTTACTAATTGTGTCTCGTTTTGCGGGTATGTGATAGGTTAATCTTAAGCTCCTAGTATACAATTGTATGTATGATGTTAAATAAAGTGTTTATAAATAAATAAATGAACATTGTAGAAACGATTTTATTTCATTCTACCATTTTGAACGATGTGAACTTGGCTACTAATTTTCTATTCGTTTGTTCTGACCACGTGACTTAACGATGAAAACAGACGGTCTTATAACATTAGAATTATCCATACAAACGTAGGTAATACCAAAATCATTTGCAATTTAAGCATATTTACACCATAATATGATGTTATTCGGATTCAGACAATAATTATCTAGGTTCCTACATCGTCTTTTTGTTGAAAAACTTACCCCAAACGAAATTTAAGCGAATTTAAATTTGCACATTTTCACAGCGAAAATGTCATGTTTTTATTTTGTTTTTTCTATATTATAAACAACAATATTTCAAAATATCTTTTCGTAGGAACACAGATATTATTATCAAATTATAAATACTCGAAACAATAATGGAAATACATTAATTTTTCATTCATCATTTTTGGTATTACGGAACCTCTCCCAAATTTCCAATAGTTTGTATTGCTATCACAGCAAGCAACTGTCAGTGTGCGGATAATGACTTTACTCCAGTCGGTGTGTCCAAGAATTGTTTAAACTATCTGGATTGCTTCCATCAACCTCAAAAACGTGTTTTATTTCGTCTCAACTCGAGATAGCGCGCGGTCTCCGCAGGCCTCTTAACGATTAGCAACTTGGCTAAGCCTGCTATGGTCTATCGGTTTAGGTAGTTAACTAAAGGTAAACAATCTTGGTATGTCTTTTTATATTAAAGAGGTAGTATATATACACAAAGATTATTTAAATTTAGTTTATTAGCTAACATCGATTTAGGTAAATACCTATTTGCAAAGATTTTTACATACAATTTATAGACAACTTTTAGATAAAAAGACATGCCAAGATTGTTTAAATTTAGTTAATCACCTAAACCGATAGAGTTTAGTTATGCTTTTTCTAACGCACTTTAATGTGAGAGAGAATGATGCAGCTGTCTGTACCATCACAGTGCTAATGTATATTGTCTATTGTCTAATTGTTAAGTTAGTTTATTTTACTTATTTGAGCAGATTATTAGTTCGTACTTTTAGTTTATTTGTGAATCTGTTACTGTAAAACCCTAAATCTACGGTAAATCCTAAGATTTACTAATTTGTGATAGAAGTCTGAAAAGTTTTGTAATCTATGTTCATTTCGAACATTTACCACCTCTTATTTAGTAAATCTTAAGATTAACTAAAGTCTTTGTTTTTTAATCCCTGAGACTAAATTGACACAGGTATATGTAAAAACTGATGGCAGTTATTTTTTGTCCTGTGTGACCCACGTAATGTAATTTTAGTCTCAGGGTATAAAAAACTGACGATAACCAATAAAAGTGTGACACACCTTCCCGCTCCACCAAGATCGGAAGTAATTAGACGATTCCTATGTGTACATAAAGAATTAAATCTATATAAACAACACTACAGCTAGTACAAATCAAACAAGTACCTACTTACCTACTGGCGTCAGCAAAAAACTAACACTCGAAGATATTTTGATTTCAATGACCTTTAAAAATACTTGTATAGTACGCAACTCTCACTTGGTCCGCGGCTAGTGTGGCCAGCCGTCCGGATAACGCCGGACTGGGTCGGGTTTTTTTGATTGCGTCTCCGGCTAAATCGGACCGTCTGATCAGTAGTGTTGCCAGGTGTACGGTGTATAGGTGTACAGAGACAGGCTTTTTAGTGGCGTGTGTCCAGCCAAATTAGGCAAAATCCGACCAGGCAGCTTGTATTAGGCTTTTTAAATTCGTCCGTTTTTAGGGTTCCGTACCTCAAAAGGAAAAAACTGAACCCTAATAGGATCACTTCGTTGTCTGTCTGTCAGTCGGTCTATCAAGAACCTTTATCTCGGGAGAGCGTGAAGGTATCAAGTTAATTTTATTGTTTGTTCATTTGAATTTAAAATGGTTTTATAGTTTAAATTTCAGACGTTTACGTACTAAAACTTAGGTACGCCGTTCCTTCTTTACTTTCGTTCCAGGGTCCCGAGTTTTTCATTCAGAAGCAAACCCATGGCCCAGAGGCTTCGACTCTGCTGGGCCACTATGGTTTATTGATATTTCTTTGAGGCACGCACGCTACAGTACGCGCTGTCGACGACTTGGGCTTGGTCCAGACTGTTACCGAACGTCCGGAGAGCGAGTTACCATTGCTTTCCATCCGCAAGCCGGGCCTATACCTACCTACTGTTTTTTTTTTAATTATTTATTTATTATTTATATACTCTATCTATTTATTTTATCGCCCTTTTTACTCAAATGTCCGGCTACACTAGTTAATTTGTCCGGCTTTTCGGTTCAAAAACCTGGCTACCCTACCCACAGCTAAGACAAAACCGGGACAACCTCTTTTGAAAAACCTATCAAGAAACGAGTATCAAGTATATTTTGATTTATTACAAAGACCTTTACGAAGGTGTTGTCCTTCTCAAGTTATGCAATGGCGCTGAGATCTACAATGCTGGTTTGGTAGGGACACACCTACATTGTTCAAATTTTAGTTGCCTACTAGCATTTTGCCAGCGCAGGGACTTGCGGACAAGAGGAGCTCGTGGCTAGATAATAACAGCCGCACAGGTCGATCTTCAAGGTTAAGCAACGCTTGCCTAGGTTGGTCTGTGGATGGGTGACCATCTTAACATAACGAGTTTCCTCCGTGCCTCGGAAAGCACGTTAAGCCGTAGGTCCCGGCTGTCATTTGTAGATCTTTGGCAGTCGTTACGGATAGTCAGAAGCCAATAAATTTGACTCCTGTCTTGCCATGAAGTGTCGTGTTACCCCAGTTAATGGGTTGTGGAGGTCTGGTAGGCAGCCGCTCCTCGTAAAATACTGGTACTCAGCTAAATCCGGCTTGACTGGAAGCCGACCCCAATATAGTTGGGAAAAGGCTAGGTAGATGATGATGGACTTGCGGACAACTAGCAATGGGTAGCTTGTCATCCGATTATTATCAAACCGAGCCCAAATCTTCAACGGCGTGTATTGTTCCACGCGCGCCTCAAAGAGATGTCAGCGAAACTGTATTGGCCCAGCAGAGTCGAAGCCTCTAAGGCCATGGGTTGGCCTCTGAAAGAAAACCCTGGGCCCTGTAACGAAAGGCAAATAAAGAACAAAGGAGTGCGTTTTAGTCAGTAAAAGACTTTTACTGACAGAAACCACACCTGTGTCCTTCAATTGCCTTTTGTGTTCTAAGACGGGTTTCTGTTTCAAATAATCCTCACGGCATATTCATGAATCCCCGACCGGTCCTATGAGACCGCGCTGTTATTGTCTTACTATTGTGTCTCGTTTCGCGGGTAGGTGATTGGTTAAGCCTGCTAGGCTCCTACGGTTTACTGACATCTCTTTGAGGAGCGAGTCGCAAACTACGCGCTGTCAACGACTTGGGCTCGATACGATACCGGACGGCAAGCTACCCACTGCTCGCCGTCTTTACAGCTGCGATTGTGGTGTGCCCAAAGTTGCTGTTACTGTCTCCTTACCGCTATGAAATCCCACCCTAATTCTGTCCGCCAAACCGCGATAAGTTGCGGGAACATCATTTACTTTAAATAGACAAAAAAAATCGATGGATTATCTCACAAAACAACGATAGTTTCGTCTAAAGAACCTTATCTGTACGAAATCAAGTCACAAATAAGCAGGAATTAATTTAATTTTGTCCGCACGTAAATGCAAAGTAAACTAAACAAATCTGCTTCGTATAATTTGATGCCCTGCCTTAAAAAAAACTGTAATTTTACACAAAATTACCAAGAAAGAAAGAAAGAAAGAAAAAATGTTTTATTTGGCACACATACATATACCTACACACAGTGGACATTTAGGAACTTAAGAATAAATATACTTAAATAATACTTAGGGCCTGTTTCACAATGTCCGAGTAGGCGCTACTCACTGAATAAATTCAAAAATGTGACAGAATTTGAATGAAATTATCTGTCAAGTAAGATACTCGAAACTTAATCATTGGTGGTGAAATAGGCCCTAACAATAATAAACACTGTGTGTCACACGGTTGCGCCAAATAGGTCCAGTTAATAATATCTGACCAACGCTAGTTTCATTTACAAAAACGTAGGCCGTCCGAGATCAACTCACAAATAAACAAAACTATTTTAACTATGATAGTTTGGTCTACCGAACCTTAGTTTTTCGCACACAGACGAGTAGGAATTAATTTAAAATTGTCCGCACGTAAACTCAAAGTAAACTAAACAAATCTGCGGCGTATAATTTGCGTACGAAGCTCAATGTCGGTCCGTTTATTATTTCTAATCATCCTTACTATCTAAAATCACGTGTTTTGCGCCATTAGTGCGGATAAATGCGGCTGATTTAGTGGCGTAGCTAGGGCCACACCAGGGGCCCCCTACGCACAAAGCGGTTTGGAAACACATTTATTATGCATACAGCTAAGGAGTGGAATTCCCTGCCGGGGTCTGTGTTTCCTGATAGCTACAACTTAGGAGTCTTAAAGTCAAGAGTGAATAGGTTACTTCTAGGCAAGCGTGCTCCATCGTCGGCCACATCATCGCTTACCATCGGGTGAGATAGTGATCAAACGCGAGCCTATATATAATAATAAAAAAAAAATTGTAACTCGGGTGAATGCAGGTCAAACTTGCACATTGAGGGTGTCGTACGAACGAAAACGGATTTTCCGAATCGAGTCTCGCAGATTTTTGCGAATAGCTAGTTTTTTTTGTTACTTTACTAATACAGTTCTCAGATTTTTTCCTGTACTTGTGCTACAGACTAGAGCAAAAAGGAAATAAAATGCTAGAACTTATACATATTTAGAACATTATATATTATTTTCATTATTCATTCACTAGTTGTTTCTTATCAAATACAAGAAAATTCTGGATTACATGTTACGAGAAATTTTGCATACGTCGGGGCCTATAATGCGGGGCCCGGCAAATACGGTGGTAGCTACGCCCCTTGTCGGTCATCGAAGCAGGCCTTCGATCTTAGTGGTTTACATTCCAACCTTTGATCTGTGTCTATTTGGATTGAATAGTGCAGTCGTTATATTATAACGACTGGACTATTCAATCCAATGACTAACTGAACTGTTTTTCTATCTGGGACTTGCGGTTGACCAGTGACCACTATCTCACCCGATGGTAAGTGATCCTGATAGGGCTTCATTTTCTATCACATCGATAGACGATGGTGCACGCTTCATCATCATCATCATCATCATTTCACCCGAAAGACGTCCACTGTTGGACATAGGCCTCCCCAAAGCGTCGCCACAACGACCAGTCCTGCGCGTCTCGCATCCATCGGATTCCCGCGACCCTCGCCAGGTCGTCGGTCCACCTTGTGGGAGGCCTTCCAACGCTATGTCTTCCAGTAGGTACGTGAACCGTCCGTCCCCATCGACCATCGACCATCTGTTCTACGAGCAATGTGCCCTGCCCACCGCCACTTAAGTTTGGCGATTCTTAGGGCTATATCGATAACCTTGGTTCTCTTGCGGATATCTTCATTTCTGATGTGATCACGCTTGCCTAGAAGTAACATATTCACTCTTGACTTAAAGAACCTTAGGTTGTAGTTATCAGGAAACACAAACTTTGGCAGGGAATTCCTCTCAGCTGCAGTGCCGTAACTAGCCTTTTATGCACACGGTGCAAGCTTTCAAAACTACGCCCCTGAAAAATGCTCTAACCAGGCTTAGTCTGCTCATTTCTGCGCCCCTCCAGGGTCTGCGCCCTGTGCCTGGGCACTGCTCACACGGCCCTAGTTACGGCACTGCTCAGCTGTACGCACATTAACCTATCAATACCCGCGAAACGAGACACAATAGTACCTAAAACAATAACAGCGCGGTCCAATCTGTGAACTAAAATCTGTGACTTTTTTAATTAATCGCAAATTGATTAGAGTTTAGTATTTCAAATGTCCTGGCAACTGAACAATATGTGAGAATTGTATTGTAGTGTTGACTACTAAGCTTGCCGAAAATACTGACTCGATACATTTGCTGCCATTTACTACAAAAAATATTAGAATGTGTTACATCCTTATTTTAATGCTAAACAAAGCATCTGTATTGATAATGTTTACTGTAATAATGTAAATAAAGAGAGAGTTACCTAACTGAAACCTAGGTCTCAGTTACGCTGGACAAAAGATCCGAAAAAAAAATTGTAATAGCTAAGATAGCTGTTTGTTGTCCCAAATAAATAGCCCTATTGACCAAAGATCCCAAACAAAAAATGGTAATACCTACGTAATTTTGCTGTTTATTTTCCTGAATAAATAAAAATAGTGTTACTATACAAGCGATTAACATTACAAGTGAAATGTTTTGTCTGTAAACAGAACACGGTGACCTGTCGAGTCCGCTCGATGTTACGACTTGCGTTTATCACGCGACGCTAAACAGTTAGGTATAATTATTATTAGTTATAAGTAGCGATCTGCCCTTCTTTGTGTAGTGTTAGAAATATTTGAAATTCTTTACTTTCGTTACTATAGTCGTAACATGCGTGTATGCCATATTAGCTAAAGCTTCTTCATGAATTACCCCTTTAAACTTACAGACCCCCAAGTTATAGCTATCAGTAACTTAGAAACACAGATAGCAATAGAAATATTTCTGTCAACACACCGCCGCTCTAAAATTCACACTAAATGTTTATAATCATACCAAATAAATGCGCATACACGCGCCCGATAATTCGAAAGTTTCACAACTCCTCTGCCAGTGACGATCGCTTGAAAGGAACATGTTTTAAAGAAAGATAGGTAGATACTATGAGTTACACACCAATATTATCTTTTGACCTTCGCCGAGATAATCAAATTCGCGCCCAAACACGCGTTGTATCGGACTGTGACGTAATACGGCGTCATAAAAATGTCTTACGCAAAATATAAGAACAACAATATGTGTTGCAACGCAAAATTAATTACGTTGCAGAATAAAATTACGCAATTTTAATAATGGAGCTTTTACTGCCATCTAGCGGCGAGTGAAGGAATTTTATGGATCACTGCCATCTAGTGTGTACTAGATAAAACTTGTAGTTTTTATTTCTAATGATATGGCACTTTTAACGCCATCACGTAGTGAGTAGGATAAACTAATAGTTTTAAATTTTGGTAATAGATGGCAGTAAAAGTAACAATCTTTATGTAGATGAAACTAATGTTTAGTTTTTACGGTAACATTTATCGTTATTAAATATATTTTGTTGTTGCGAAAATAGATGTCAGTCCAAGCTTTGGTACCGTATTCTCCATGGCTCAATGACCGACAACCAACATCATTCTATGGTGTGTATCTACTTACCTATACCATAGATGTTACCAATTATTTATGTAATATTTGTATGCCGCTTACTGTAGTAGAACACGGAGATACTTATATTTTTGTAACACCTAAAAATGTACACAAATAAACTCTTTAACTTAGACTAGGGGAGAGTGGGTCACGGTGGATCACTTTTTTTCTTAAGACCTGCAGGTCCAAAATTTATTACTAAATAATTAATTTCTGAAATTTAATTATAACAGGAGTATCTAATCTTTATATTAACGTTTGAATCCCCAACCGGTCCTATGAGACCGCGCTGTTATTGTTTTACTATTGTGTCTCGTTTCGCGGTTATCTGAGTAATTAAAAAGCTTTTATTGCCCAATTTTATCTACATTTTCAAGATAAAAGCAGTTTAAATAAAAATGGAAAACGATCCACTGAGACCCAGGATTGGGTTACTTTGGATCAACACATGGGCGACAGTGGATCGATTGGGGTACACTGGATCTATAGAAAAAAAAAACACATAAAAGACAACGATTTCCATGGTAATATTTATTTACTTGTACTATTAGGCAGTCTTTTATCATATAATCAAAACAGTCTTATAAAATATCAACGAAAGTCAAATTGAAATTAACTAAGAACAATTACAGTTTTAAAGAAAATATAAACGTTATAGCGGTTGAAAGAAGTTGCTTTACTCAAGCTGCAACCCTCAGGAGTTCGTAAGGATAATCGATTATCTTTTTTTCTAAGATTATATAGATACTCAATACCAGCAAGCTTAGTTTATGCCATTTATCTGGTACTTTTATATTATTCAACATTGCCACTTCTTAAATTAGGCTTCGAACATCATTGATTGTAAGTCCATAAAACTTTTTGCTGCTTTTGACTATATAATTGACTATATTCTTTTCTTGTGCATCGGTAAATATCTTATGAACAGCATAATTAGGTGTAAGTAGTAAGGTATAGGTTTTTCAGGGTCAGGATTATTTTTGTATTTAGTATGATATTAGACCTAGCAACACCTCTTATTTTTTGGCCATCGTTTATACTTTTCAGAGCGTTCCTCATTTTTTCTTCAGTGTGAAGTCCAATATTCGTTTTCCTTATTCAATTGCAAGGCATTATTAACTAAAACAAAATTATAAATTAATTTAAACTGCTTGGGTCACACTGGTTCAACAATCCACTGTGACCCAAAACGAAATGATTCATTGTGACCCATTGGCCATTATGAAAAAAAAATTAAAACCCAAAAGAAACCACTTAGTTAAGAGGGCTGTCGCAATTTTTGATGAATTTCAGCGTTTTATCCGATTTTTGACGTGTGACGATGCTTTAGATATAGCCATAAAAAAAACAAAAATATGGATAAGAAAGTTTGATAACTTATCTTGGGAGTGCTTTAAATAAATATTTGAATTTGTTTACCTACATCAGTAAAATCCTTGTCTCCGCAAAGGATGTTTTATAAAATGTTGCTTTTGGGTATCTTTTGACGCCTTGGTACACCGAAGATATTAAAGTTTAATCATTTATAAAAATGTCTATGATACAACTGTATCTTCTACATTGGAGTGCTGAAACCACTTTATTACTATTCATACAGTAATACACCAAAAATAATTCTGTAAAACCAAGATCTACTGACAGTTTTCCGTACGAAACTCCAATTTTTATCTAGGAAATTATTATCCAAACTCAAATAAAAAAAAATAACCAACTAAGGTGGTATTTCTATATATCTTGAAAAAAATAAATTGGGCTATTTAAAAAAAGCTAGATGTTAGGCCTGGTCTTCCCGTCAGTGTCGGTGGTGCTGATCAGCCGGACAGCATTGCCAACATGTTTATGGACCACTTCAAAGTGGAGTCACCGCTGGGCTCATCGTTGCGAGTGCTAGATGACGGATGCTGTCGTGACTCTGATCTGGTCCGATTTTCGGCCAAGCAAGTGTCAAGCACCATTAACAAAATGACGAGGGGGAAGTCCCCAGGTCACGACGGTTTAAGCATTGAGCACTTGCAACATGCTGGTCCTCACATAGCTAGAGTGCTCGCTATGTTTTACTCGTTGTGTATGTGTCACTCGTACCTTCCTTGTGATCTCATGCGAACTATTGTCGTTCCTATTATAAAGGATAAAACGGGTGACGTTGCTGATAAGTGTAACTATCGGCCCATCTCCCTGGCTACTATAATCGCGAAGGTACTCGACAGCCAGCTGGATGCTCGATTAGATGGCCTACTTAAATTACACGATGCACAGTTTGGGTTTCGTAATGACCTTGGTACTGAAAGTGCGATTCTCGGCCTCAAACATACGGTGCAATATTATACTAAACGTCAGACACCAGTTTATGCTTGCTTCTTAGATCTTTCCCGTGCCTTTGACCTTGTTTCTTACGACGTTATGTGGGAGAAGCTGCGGGAGAGAGGAGTGCCGGCGGAGTTTTTGCGTATCTTTCAGTATTGGTATTATAACCAGACAAATTGTGTGAGATGGGCCGATAGGCTATCGGTGTCCTACGGTATGGAGTGCGGGGTTAGACAGGGGGGGATAACTTCACCAAAGCTGTTTAACCTTTATATTAACGACCTGATTGTTGAGCTCAGCAGCAAGAAAATCGGTTGTCGCATTGATGACGTGAGTGTCAACAATATCAGTTATGCTGATGATATGGTGCTGTTGAGCCCAACAGTTAGGGCGTTGAGAGAGCTGCTGAGTTGCTGCGAAGGCTATGCTCGGAAGCATGGCCTTATTTATAATGCTAAAAAGAGCGAGTTCCTGGTCTTTAAGGCTGTCGGTGGTAAATGTCCTGATTATGTTCCACCCATTAAACTTAATGGGAAGGATATAGTGCGGGTGCATAAGTTTAAGTACTTGGGGCATTATGTCACCGACGACCTTAATGACCAAGACGATATTGAAAGGGAACGTAGGGCGCTGGCAGTTCGATGTAATATGTTGGCTCGCAGATTTGTACGGTGTAGCAGACCAGTTAAAATAACACTTTTTAAAGCCTACTGTCAAGTGTTTTACACGTGCAGCCTGTGGACCAACTATACGCAGCGGACTATCAGCGCCTTGCGGGTCCAATATAATAACGGGTTCAGGATGTTGATGGGGCTGCCCCGTTTCTGCAGCGCATCAGGTATGTTCGCAGAGGCACACGTCGATGGATTTCACGCCATCGTCAGACAGAAATCTGCCTCTTTGCTCTGCAGAGTGCGGGCTAGTTCCAACTCCATCCTGAAGACCATAGCGGGGAGGTACGATAGTCCTCTGTTAGGTGATGTTGTTCATAGATGTATCATGAACAACCACCTTTTGTTAAAATAAATAAGTAGTTTGTAAGTTTACTAACATAGGTTTAAATTTTTCTGTATTGTTTACTAACCCATATGGATGTCACTTATCCGAAATAAAGATTATTTTATTTTATTTTTATTTTATTTAAAAGTTAAATAATATTTTTAAATAATTTTTGTATGCAATGCAAAAATCGAGCGCGACTGCTGCCGCCCGTCGTTTAATTTACCTATCGTCTGTTTTTTATACCCTGAGACTATATTGACAAAGGAAATGTCAAAATTACTATAAGATGATGCCAGTTCTTTTGTGTTGTAATGGCATTTCTGTCAAAACGCTCAAATTTAAGAAAAATTGTAATAGCGCCCTTAAAGACTAAAATAAAACACGTTACATCGCATTTAACAAGTAACGAACGTAAAATAAAATTCAAACATTTATACTTGTGATTCACTTTGGCATAAAACAAGTTTAAAAAACACTTAATAAATAGTTTTGTAACTTACTGACCAACGTGTGACAGAGCTTCGTCCCGCTAAGGCAACGCCACAGTGACTGGTGCGGTGGAGAGGGGTATGGATGAGCGTTCACCATGCGTTGCCTTGTGTGCGTAAGCGTCATACATACTGCGTTATAATAACTAATCCACTGTACCCCGTGATCCACCGTTACCCACTCTCCCCTACTAAGTAAATAGTGGTAAATAGACCATATTATACACTTCATGAATTTTTATCAGACAGTTTCGTGAACAGTTAGATCCAAACTGCCATTTTATGTTTTGATGCAAAATATAATAAACACTTTATTTATTTATTTTAGTTTAAGTAATTGATAATTTTATGTAATTAATAATTTTTAATTTGAATTGATAATTTTAATGTAATTAATCATTTTTAATTTAAATGTAATTGATAATTTAACAATTAACAACAATTAATAATTCTGTCACAATTATTGTATGCCTAAAATGGTGGAGCAGTGCAGGAGCACAACAATCTGTAGAATAACTTTTTAAACCGCTGTCTCACAATAAAGATCTTTGACTTTGACTTTGACTTTGACTAAGTACTCTTTACTGCCGCTAGATGGCAGCATCATTTAGGTACATTCATAGAAATTAAACGGCTCGTGTTTTGTGGTCACAAGTTTAACTGCTGTACGTGAGTTAGAGTTCAATTTCCAGGTTGAGAGATTAGATGTTGTTTTGGAAGGCAAAAGCCTTAACAACATCTTTATAAGCAGCGTGTAGTTTGGAAGTAAAATGTTCCTCTCAATATAGGTTTATCTACTTCCGCATCACAATTCAACTAAGATTATGACTGGCCTGTTGGTCTAGTAGTTAGTGACCCTGACTGCTATGCCGGAGATCGTGGGTTCGATAATAAATATTTGTACGGCCTATATACTGGGTGTAAGGGACAGCGGTCCACTAATTTTAAGGGCTTGCTCAGTAGACAAATGTGAACATCTTCCTAAAAAAATTTTTTTCAGGCAACGATAAAAAAATTGACCTCTCCGTACAAACTGTCCGATAAAATTTATAACTTTGTATGGTGAACCTGATTTTTTATGCATTTCCTGAAAAAAAAAAATGTGGGAGGAGGTTCAGATTCGTCTACTGAGCAAGCCCTTAAAGTTAGAGACTTACACCTAGTATGTAGTTGTTCCGGATCTAGGCGTCTTGTATGTATGAGTTTACGTCCATAACGAAGGAGCAAGCCCTAAAGTGGGGTAACGTCCATGGGTAGGCTGAAAGGGAACCCTGTGGTCCTGAAACGCAAGGCAAAAAAGGAACATAGGAGTGGATTTTAGTTAGTAAAAGTCGGACATTCCTTCCCGCTCCACCCTAGAGTGGAAATTATAAATTTATTCATTATAATTATGCTTTATTGTAATTACACCATTAATACATGCAAAAGGCACTAAAACTACAAAACATGGGTACAAACAATGGGCGGCCTTATCGCATTCCGCGATCTCTTCCAGGCAACCTGGAATGGACAGAGATTGCATGGACAAGAAATGGGGCAGCCAATGGTGTCACAATACCAGAACTTATTACTGAATTTATACCAATACTACCGATGTTACTGAATTAAGTTACCAGAAATTATTGAATGATTTCCCACCTAAACAAAAGAGTAGGGTTTTAAAAAAAAAGAGAGTAATCCGGAATAACCGATGGTCTGGTTACTGCAAATCTTTTTTCCAAATGAAGAGTGCACTGTGTCTGCGCACAAATTTATGAACTACTTACTTAATACTATCATCATCGAGGAGCTCGTGGCTAAATAATAACAGCCGCACAGATCGATCTTCAAGATTAAGCAACGCTTGCCAAGGTTGATCTGTGGATGGGATGGGCCATCTTAACATGACGAGTTTCCTCCGTGCCTCGGAAAGCACGTTAAACAGTAGGTCTCGGCTGTCATTTGTAGATCTTTGGCAGTCGTTACGGATAATCAGTAGCCAGTAAAATCTGACTCCAGTCTTGCCATGAAGTACCGTGTTACCCCAGTTAATGGGTTGTTGAGGTCTGGTAGGCAGCCGCTCCTCTTAAAATACTGGTAGGTATTCAGCTAAATCGGGCTTGACTGGAAGCCGACCCCAATATAGTTGGGAAAAGGCTAGGTAGATGATGATGATGATTAATACTATCTTCATCATGTCAGCGGAAAGACGTGTCGCCACAACGGCAGGCCTTGTATGTCTCGCATCCATCGCATTCCCGCGACCCTCGCCAGGTCATCGGTCCTCCTTGTGGTAGACCTTCCAACGCTGCGTCTTCCAGACACTAAATATTTTGTTCAGTAACTGTCCGTACCGAGCCCAAGTCATCGACGGCGCGCATTGTTCCACGTGCGCCTCAAGGAGATGTCAGCCTATAGTTTGTAGGGGCCCAGCAGGGTCGAAGCCTACTGGGTTAATGGGTTATTTGAAAATGAACCCTGGACAACTGAAGGCAAATAAAGAGCAGGAGTGGCTTTTAGGCCTCTCGAACGTCTGTGCAGCGTCGACGCCGTGCAGACGCAACGTTGACGTCGTGTCTGTGAGTGAGAAGCATTAATATCCTCTGAACGTGACGTTAACGTCGCCCACATGATACTATTGCCAAAAAACACGACGTTAACGTTGTGCAAACGCGACGTTGATATCGCGTTCAGCGAACGTTAATGCGGCGTCAACGTCGCGTCGGCGCAACGTTGACGCTGCGCAGACGTTCGAGTGACGTCGACGCTGGTAAAACGCCAGTGGGATAGCGGCCTTAGTCGGTGAAAATCTGACACGCCCTCTCGTTTCACCCAAAGCTTTCATCAGTCATTGGATGACCTCCCATTAAGTACCTGTAACTCTGTAAACTAGTTTCCCAACCTTTTATGAACTATTGCCCAATTTACAAGAAAACCAAAATTCCAACGCCCACTTTACATAATATTTAATTATACCAATTTTAAATGTCGGTCTAATTAATACCTAATCACAAATTAAAAACTAATTATTTTTCTGTAATTTGGTTACTTGTGATTGTGATTGACGGTCGTGGTTATTAATTATTTTTACGCCCCCATTTTACTTTGGGCCCGCAACTGCCCCCCCTCAGGAAATGCTTCAGCGCCCACTTGGGGGCGGTATCACCCCAGTTAGGCATGTATGGTTTAGACTGTACCTCAGTTTGCGGAATAATAATAATAATAAAACTTATTCAAAAAATAAAGTAATACAGTAAACACATTTTTCTTAATTCTATGTAAAGTTCACAAGAGTTACATGCCTGAACTAGGACATCCTGTGTTTCAGGCGAAATAAAATAATACAATAATAATTATTAAATCCTATCCGTATACCCAATTTCACCACAGTTCTGAGTTTCCCAATACTCTATTCGCTGGTGGAAAAAAGCGTTTGTAATGTCTTACGAAGCGCGGGCTGTGACGTAACGTTGTCTACATACGCGATTATACCGGAGACCGGTTTGGAGCTAGTGAGCGACATTGCTAGCGGGTTTTTGTCGATATTGATATTTATTAATGAACTGCCTAGGAAAGACTTCTTGTCTCGGAAAGTACGTTAAGCCGTAGGTCCCGGCTGCCATTTCCAGATCTTTGGTTGTCGTTACGAATAGTCAGAAGCTAGTAAATCTGACTCCAGTCTTGCCATGAAGTACCATGTTACCCCAGTTAATAGGTTGTGGAGGTCTGGTTGGCAGCCATTCCTCGTAAAATACTGGTATTCAGCTAATCTGGCTTGACTGGAAGCCGACTCCAATATAATATAGTTGGGAAAAGGATAGGTAGATAATGATGATATTTTTTAATGAAGAAAGATTATGTTGTTGAATTGTTTCTTTTCAAGACTAGCGGTGGCATTTAAAATAATACAATCAAATTTTGTTATATCCCATGATTCCATGGCGTTATAATTATGTTGTTGAGACAAATTGTCAATTATTTCAGTCAGCCAATCACAAAAGGGCTAATCAAAAGGCTTAAAGTCATCCAGAGGGCAATAGAAAGTGTGCTTGGAGTTTTTGTGTGAAAGAAAAAATCACACCGCACCAGGCATTTTGATTGTAGATCCACTATCGAAGACAATGCATAAATATAATAGAATTACACTAATATTGTGTGTCAGTATGTATGTTTGTTACTTCTTCTCGCTCCAATGGCAGAACGCATTTCGATGAAAATGGGTACAAGTGTAGACCATGTCCTGGAGTAGCACATAATTAATATGTCACTTTTTATCCCTAGCGTATGTTTCCTAGGGATTTTTTTTTCTGTCACGTAGGCGAAGCCACTAGCAGCAGCTAGTATTTCAATCAAATTGATTTCAATACACATAGGTTTATCTAGGTATACTTTTTATTGTTTAATTTTCATTAAAACAGACATGCAATGGAAAATGACTTTCCGCGTTAGATATTAATCGCTGATATTTATGTTTGAACAGAATATAATGCGAAGTTGTATGAAGGTCGCTCAATATTATGTGTTAGAAAACAAATACGAAATCAATAAAAAACACGTAATCAATCTTTTTTTTAAATATTGTACTTGCCAACTAATTATTAAATCACAAGTTGCCACGCCTAAACTTACTGATAATATTTATACGGTCAACATGAGCATAGAGTGACGATTTTTATTTATTATTTTTTGCAAGTTAAGTATGCATTTTAAAGTCAAAATCTTAATACTACAAGCTATGTAAACATTATTTTAACTCTCTCAAACCCCATGCTAACGTTCGCCCATTATTCGCAAATGCCGGGTGGGTGCGCAGTAAATAACGTTAAAAAATTAAGAAGAAAGAAGATGAATTCATTATTAGTAGTTAGTAGTTTTAGTAAGTTAAGCAGATTTGATGGGTACCTATTACGAAAAAATAAAAGGATAATTAGAAAAATCTGAACTACGAAAACCTCCTTAACTTTTACGAAATAAAGATTCGACGTTTTTACGTTTTAAAGATTTTCTTTTCGTCTCGATACTTTTATACGACTAAAATTTCTACATAAAACCAAAATCGCCAAACCCAAAACTACAAGCTAGTGCGCCTCACCATCAACGATTGCATCACTGCTTACCATCAGGTGGGATCACAGTCAAGCACTACTTTATAATAATTAAAAAAAAAAAAAACTACGAACATCAGCTCTAAACATCGACAAACTTATTATCGACATCAACAACCGTGTCCCCTCCCTAGCGACGCGTAATGAAGCGAATCTACTTTCACTCGGTGCCCTGCGCACGCGTTCTTACCCACTGGCATAATGTTATTACCTAGATTATACGTACCACACGTATTGTACCTCTACCTGCCCATCGCCTAGCAAAGAGTAGCTTACCGTCCGGCAGTTGGCAACGGCTTTAATATATCGTCGCTGCGCGTGCATAACCGCGGAACAACAGTTGGTAAATACCGCGTATCGGTTTTTGAACAATTTTACAGGAGGTGAAAAAAACTGAATATCTAAGTCATTTGACTATATTTTACGGGCTGAACTATGTATTAACTTTTTTCGTGATTTACCTGTTAACGTAAATTTAAGAAATAAGACCCGTAAAATATAGCCAAATGTCTAAGATATTCAGTTTTTTTCACCTCCTGCTAAATCGTTCAAAACCCGATACGCGGTATTTACCAACTGTTGTTCCGCGGTTATGCACGCGCAACGACGATATCAGTCTGTCAATTTTTTCTCTTATAATATAGACTAGCTGTCCCCTGCGGTTTTACTCGCATTTTTCGTTACTGCTCCGTGGGTCGTAGCGTGATGGTATATAGCCTATAGCATTCCTCGATAAATGGGCTATCTAACACTGAAAGAATTTTTCAGTAGTTCCCGAGATTACCCCCTACATACAAACTTACAAGCTTACAAACTTACAAGCTTACAAACTTACAAGCTTACAAACTTACAAATTTTACTTCTTTATAATATTAGTATAGATAAGCTCGCGTTTGACCACTATCTCACCTGATGGTAAGCGATGATGTGGCCGACGATGGAGCACGCTTGCCTAGAAGTAAACCTATTCACTCTTGACTTATAGACCCTTAGGTTGTAACTAGCGGGAAATACAGATTCCTGCAAGGAATTACACTAGTACCTAGACCAGAAGTTAGCAGTACTCGCTACAGCTTATAACCAAATTACTTCCTTCCTCTAGAACCCAATAACCCATTGGTTTCACCATTGGCTCGTGACGATAGGAAAAAGCCAAATGGAATGACCTTTTTATTTTGTTTTTGAGGACTTTGGGGATCAGTCCAGGGAGTGTGGGATTTTTACCTTACTAAAACCACCCCGGTGATCCTGATCACCATTAGCACAAAGTTACCTCTCAAAAGACCATTCCGGATTCCGGACTTAGAGTTTCCCTCTGCATACCGTCCCTTTTACCTGCTCGACGAGGTTTCTAAGACGGGATGACCCTTATACCTTTGACCCATCAAGAAAGAAAGAAAAGACAGAGAGAAAATAAAGAAAAATGTTTGTTTATGGCACATATACATCAAATAACTCCTCCCGCTCTGGGTGGAGCGAGAGCGAGTATCGGACCACTTTCGGTCACTGACACACATATAACCTCCATAATAATCACCATATAATTATCGTTATGTTGGTACTTAACCCACTATTTCTCGAACACGTTTTTGGCACAGATTATATACAAACTTATGTAACTTGTTAGGGTAACAAAAACGTGAGAAAACATGTGATCAGCAAAGACTAGTTTTCTCTTTATTTAATTACATAGTAAGGTAGGCGTAGCTCGTAGGAGGAGCTCGTGGCTAGATAATAACAGCCGCACAGGTCGATCTTGAAGGTTAAGCAACGCTTGCCAAGGTTGGTCTGTGGATGGGTGACCATCTTAACATAATGAATTTCCTCCGTGCCTCGGAAAGCACGTCAAGCCGTAGGTCCCGGCTGTCATTTGTAGATCTTTAGCAGTCGTTACGGATAGTCAGAAGCCAGTAAATCTGACTCCAGTCTTGCCATGAAGTACCGTGTTACCCCAGTTAGTGGGTTGTGGAGGTATGGCAGACAGCCGCTCCTCGTAGAATACTGGTATTCAGCTAAATCTAGCTTGACTGGAAGCCGACCCCAATATAGTTGGGAAAAAGGCTAGATAGATGATGATGAGTAAGGTAGGCGTACCGGAAAACGCAGCGTTGGCGCGGCCTCCCACAAGGTGGACCGACGACCTGGCGAGGGTCGCGGGAATCTGATGGATGCGAGACGCATAGGACCGGTCGCTGTGGCGACGCTTGGGGGAGGCCTATGTCCAGCAGTGGATGTCTTTCGGCTGAGATGATGATGATGATCGTAGTACTTTAGACCATTATCGTATTCACATCCATTAATCGAGCTTGAACGACACCGATTTTAAAGTCGATCTATGATGATAGATGATGATGATGATAGTAAGGTCGTTAATAGAGTAATCAGCTTTATAATGTTCCCACTGCTGGGACTAAGGCCTCCTCTATACCTAGCTAGGGCTGTAAAATTATTCGAAAGAGTCACCGCAGTCCAAGAACGCAAAAGATAACTTAAGGAACACAAGTGGGTTTTAGTTAGTAAGAGTCTGAAACTCCCACTCGCACCACCAGCTGTAGCGGTAAAGGTGAGTATAGACTACAACATTTACTTGTAACAGAACAACGAGCCGCTCTATGATATGTTCAAGTGTATCATCCTTTTACGAACTACACGTCGAGCACGCTCGCCTCTTTGTTGCAAACCAACGAGCATTTGGTTTAACATTTTGTCGAGCATATTGGTGTAACATTTTGTCGAGCATATTGGTGTAACATTTCGTGGAAGGAATTATGAAAAAGAATGAACGCAAGGTACAACGAAATGTTGGTAAATGAGCATTGAGAGCATTTACCCATAACATAACGCCGAGCATTCGCAGGAACGTTACATTACATGAAAATGCTTTGGAAACTGAGCTTTTGCCTGTATTGTACCATTCGTAAGAACGTTACATTACAGAGTAATGCTCCACAAAATGTTGTAGTGTATACTCACCTTTAGAGCGTTTCCGCATTATCCGATCCGATATCGGTATCGGACGCCGATACGATATCGGGGTAAGGTAAATGTATGAAATATGTACCTGTCTTTCATATTGTCCGACCCGATATCGGATATCGGAGCACGGCATTTCATACATTTTACTTACTCCGATATCGTATCGGCGTCCGACACCGATATCGGATCGGATAATGTGAAAACGGTCTGAGAGTTATTTGATTTTCCTTTTAAAACGTGGGCCTAAGACCGTTTTCACATTATCCGATCCGATATCGGTATCGGACGCCGATACGATATCGGGGTAAGTAAAATGTATGAAATATGTACCTGTCTTTCATATTGTCCGGCCCGATATCGGATATCGGAGCACGGCATTTCATACATTTTACTTACTCCGATATTGTATCGGCGTCCGACACCGATATCGGATCGGATAATGTGAAACGGTACTAACTGTGAGATTCACACACACTTGGAAAGCATAAAAAGATGGAGACCTAACTAGAGCGGAAAAGTTGTTAGATGATATCCCGTTTAAAAAAAAAAAACCAGTAAGATGGAGAGGATGCCAGAGTCCCACCCGTGGGTATATTATAAAGGTGATTATCCCTATAATAGGGGAGGAGCTCGTGGCTATATAATAACAGCCACACAGGTTGATCTTCAAGGTTAAGCAACGCTTGCCAAGGTTTGTCTGTGGATGGGTGACCATCTTACAATAACGAGTTCCCTCCGTGCCTCGGAAAGCACGTTAAGCCGTAGGTCCCGGCTGTCATTTGTAGATCTTTGGCAGTCGTTACGGATAGTCAAAAGCCAGTAAATCTGACTCCAGTCTTGCCATGAAGTACCGTGTTACCCCAGTTAATGGGTTGTGGAGGTCTGGTAGGCAGCCGCTCCTCGTAAAATACTGGTATTCAGCTAAATCTGGCTTGACTGGGAGCCGACCTCAATATAGTTGGGAAAAGGCTAGGCAGATGATGATTATCCCTATAATAGGGACATTATAAATATTATTTTGTTATAAGTCTATTGACATAACTGTTTTTTTTTGTGTTGAAAAATAAACATATATATTCTTCTATCGGTCTAGTTGCCCCATCCAAACTCTAGCTTGCTACAGAGAAATGCCTAACCCGGATCTAGCAATCGAACTTGGGACTACGCGCTCTGAAGTCACGCTTGTAACTACTGAACGAGGCTGTGATCAGAAGCCCTACTATAAGCTCTTACCGCGACCCATTTGCTAACCTAAACTTTTAAAGGGACAGAGCTATATAGTGTATAACTCCATCCTTCTCTCTCGCTCGCACGCCTATCAATTCAACACGTCACGGTTAGGCCTCTGATCATAATAAAGAAAGGTTACAGAACAGTTATAAAAATTCTTGCATTTTAATCTGAATATTAATATTATCATACGAGAATGTTATAGTATTTAAATGACGAAACCTTGCCAAATTTTAGCAAGAAAAAGTTGCGCCTATACGGGCAACTTCGGTTGCTACATTCTGGGCTTAAGGCACAAAGGCTTCATCATCTACCAATCCTTTTCCCAACTATGTATATTGGGATCGGCTTCTATTGAAGCCGGATTTAGCTGAATACCAGTATTTTACGACGAGCGGCGGCGTAACAGACCTCCACACCCATTAACTGGGGTAACACGGTACTTCATGGCAAGACTGGAGTCAAATTTACTGGCTTCTGACTATCCGTAACGACTGTCAAAGATCTACAAATGACAGCTGGGACTTAGAGTCACCCAAAGGGCATTGGAAAAAGCTATGCTTGGAGTTACATGATAGAATAAAGATATCTCCAAGAGAACTAAGGTTACTGACATAGCCTGAAGAATAGCCAAATATAAGTGACAGTGGGCAGGGCACATTGCTTGCAGAACAGATGGTCGATGGGGACGAAAAGTTCTGGAGTACGACCACGTAATGGAAGACGCAGCGTTGGAAAGCCTCCCACAGGGTGGACCAAAACATAAACGGGTTGCGGGACTAAAACATAAACTCATCATCATCTCAGCCGAAAGACGTCCACTGCTGAACATAGGCCTCCCCCAAGCTTCGCCACAGCGACCGGTCCTGTGCGTTTCGCATCCATCGGATTCCCGCGACCCTCGCCAGGTCATCGGTCCACGTTGTGGGAGGCCTTCCGACGCTGCGTCTTCCAGTACGTGGCCGCCACTCCAGAACCTTCCGTCCCCATCGACCATCCGTTCTACGAGCAATGCCTGCCCACTGCCACTTAAGTTTGGCGATTCTTCGGGCTATGTCGGTAACCTTAGTTCTCTTGCGGATATCTTCATTCCTGATGTGATCGCGCAAAGAAACTCCAAGCATAGCCCTTTCCATTGCTCTTTTGGGTGACTTTAGCCTTCTGATAAGGCCCATTGTGAGCGACCACGTTTCCGAGCAAAAAACATAAACTACTAACTTTTATAACAGCCTCACCCGCCTGAAAGTAGAGGAAGAATCTAAAAAAGGAATACGTACGTTCCTTGATACAAAGTATCTTATGTGCTTCTCCAGAACGTAGTATACCGGTCAAATTTACAACAATAATTGCTACAACTTAGGGGCCAACCTATCTTTAATTCATGAATCCCCGACCGGTCCTATGAGACCGCGGTGTTATTGTTTTACTATTGTGTCTCGTTTTGTGGGTATGTGATAGGTTAAGTCAAAAGTGAATAGGTACAATATCATCATCGCTTACAATCAAATGTGATAGTGTCTGGTAGCGCCTTTGTACTTTGTGTTGCATGAAGATTAAATAAAAAATATAGTGGTCAAACGCCAATAAACAACAAAAAAGTTGCCGGTGTGCGTGCGAGTTAAGAATGAAACAGCTGTGACGCAATCACAACAGACGAGCGTGCCGCGCGGGGACTCGTGACCGAGTGCTCTAGTGTGCGAGATAAGTGAAACCACTTAGCGTTTTTGTTTATCTGTGAGTTTAGAATCATTGAGTAATTTCTCTAAAGGGAGAGAGAGGGAGTCAAAAAAAAGTCAGACTTTTACTGCATTTTTTATAACCCTCTCCAGTTCCTTCTATGCCTTCGTTCCAGGGCCCAAGGGTTCACTTGCACATAACCCATGGCCCCAGTAGGCTTCAACTTTGCTGGGCCTCTACAATTTGCTGACACCTTTTCACGGTGCGTAGTGTGCCACTCGCGTCGCTAGGATCAGGCGTGGAACACTACGCGCCGCCAAAAGTTGCCGGTGTGCGTGCGAGTTAAGAATGAACAGAGTTATAAGTTATAACAGCAGTGACGCAATCACAACACACAAGCGTGCCGCGCGGAGACTCGTGACCGAGTGATCCAGTGTGGGAGATGACCACTTAGTGTTGCGATGTTTACAGTACGGCCGTTATAAGTTGGCGAGTCTGAAGTTAGGCTGTGTGAAAAAATAAATGCAATTTACAGTTGTTATTGCTGTTAAAAACTGTTATTGGTATTTATTTTTTTAAAACTAACCTAACTTCAGACTCGCCAACTTATAACGGCCGTAATGTACAGTTTTCGATTAACTGTTTTTTCAACAACTTTTCCTGCTCTTGACGGGAGCGTCTCTGACTTTTACTGACAAAAATCTTTTCCTTTGTTCCTTTTACGCCTTTGCCCCAGAGGCTTTGACCCTGGTGAGCCTCAATGGTGTTGCTGATATATCTTTGAGGAGCGCGTGGATAATAAATAGCCGTCATCTAGTCGGGTTCGGTCCTCGGTCCACAGGAGAACGGCAAGCCACCCATTGCTCATCGTCTTTTGGAGGTTGTGGAACAGAGAGTAAAGTCCCAAATACCTGCCTTGAAAAGGGAGGATCCTCCGACCGGACGAGGTGTTATATCCGGTGGGCTACTGCCCGATAGATGATTTCGAGTTGTTGTATGTATTCAAATCGCGCGGAGAACTTTGCTTGCGCGATGCAGGATTCTGTAACGTCATATGTAGATCGTAGTTGCTACAGTCTTTCTTTCCTCTGTGATTGTGGCGTTAACATCACTGGGTGCAATCACCGTCTTTTATCGCCATGAGATCTCACCGGAACTCTAACCGGGACGATCGACTCCTTTCAGGAGAGGTGGACGGCAAGCTACCCATTGCCCGTCGTCCGTCCATCCACTCACTTTCAGGCGAATTGACTTCTAGTCAACCGTAAAAGGTCCTCCGTCCTCCCCAATTGGTAAATAATAAATGAAAGGAGGAAAATCATAGAACTCCATAGTTACTTGTTACAAAACGTTTCATGAAACATAATCTACAAATATTTCGCAAGATTTCAAATGGCACACGAATCAAGCTGGGACCGCGGGTCGCGTGTTTCATACCGGAGTTCAGAAGGTCTGAAAAGGCCACTTTCAAATTCAAACATGCCTACATGGGCACTTATAACTATGCCCTAGAGATCGGCCATACTGTATTATCTCCCTAGGTGATAACGACTTACTTTAGGTGCAGGTTACATGACACATAACAGGTCCATTATTGAGCAGGTGATGTAAAAATTAATATAAAAACATTGCAAAAACAATTTTACACAAGAGACGAAAAAAAAAGTATTAGGTATACTTTAGTAGAATCGTATTAGGATCATAATGAATTATATTTATTTTCATGCGGCAACATTTACGCGGTATGTGATTCTGATACGAAATGAATTTTGTTGTGAATCGGCCAATTTGAGCAACCACTTTACGAATATTATAAGAATTGCCTATGATTTGCTAGGAATTCGGAAAATGATTTGCTTTTACAATGAATTGTTTAGAGTGACAATTTTGCCCGCTGATACAACTTTACTAACTCTTCAGTATTGAAGAGTTCGATAAAGTTGAGCCGTAGGGCGAGACTTGAAGACAACAGCTTTATCTCCTAGACACAATCTATTAATTACTCAGATACCCGCGAAACGAGACACAATAGTAAAACAATAACAACGTGGTCTCATAGGACCGGTCGGGGATTCAAACGTTAAAAAAAAAAACAAAATTAGATTACTTATTAAATTGTATTGAGATAGTGGTCTTACTAAAAAAGGTTATCGTAAAAAATCTTCAAACAAACGAGTCTACTTTTATAGAGCATTATAGCTGCTGCCAACGGTTTCACCCCTGTGCAAAAAGAAAATTATTCCAAAGAACATGCTTCCGGGAAAAATGTATCCTATGTGCCAAGACGGTCTTTCCGTCCGATTATAATTTGGGTGTCTTCAAGACTAGAGTGAATAGGCTCTTAATAAACTAGTGGGCCTCACCATCAACGATTACATCACTGCTTACCATCAGGCGGGATTGCAGTCAAGCACTAGTTTATGTTATAAATAAAAAAAAGGCGTTGTTATATATAAATTTTGCACGTCAACCTTATAGAAAAACTGTATTTTATACAAATAATAAAAAGTATAAGTAATCGAAAGAAGCAAATTGTTTTAACAGCTCCTGATAGATACCGGACTATTTGTATTTCGTGCGACAGAGATAACGCTCTACGAAGCCGAAATTATAGCGGATTGTCTCTTTCGTCAATGTGCATTTTTTATCACCGGGTACTGTACCAAGTTTTATCGAAATCCTTTCAGTCTTTCAAACGTAAAGAAGTAAGAAACAGATACACGGACTCACAAATCTCACAATCTTTATTAGTAAGATTACTTTAGATAACAATCCCGTGCCTCGGAAAGCACGTTAAGCCGTAGGTCCCGGCTGTCATTTGTAGATCTTTGACAGTCGTTACGGATCCAGTATACAGTATACGGAGCCAGTAAATCTGACTCCAGTCTTGCCATGAAGTACCGTGTTACCCCAGTTAATGGGTTGTGGAGGTCTAGTAGGCAGCCGCTCCTCGTAAAATACTGGTATTCAGCTAAATCCGGCTTGACTGGAAGCCGGCCCCAATATAGTTAGAAAAAAGGCTAAGTAGAATATGATTTTCTAAAAACAATTACCCATAGTCAAAAAAAAGATTATCTCAACAAAATGTACAAATAAACGAGCCTACCTATAAAGCATTAGTTTAGATAACAGTCCCCAACTGGGCCCTGCGTCGTCTACAACAGCCTACCGCGTCTAGCTGTTACATCATAGGCGATGGTTTCGGGGTCAGTGGTACACCGGCGGATGGGTGTGCAACCAAGAACTTTGGACTTGAGTTCAATCTTAGTGTGACGGAGAAAAAAAACACTCACACACAGTCAAAGAGAGACAGAGCTCTTTGACTGTGAGAGTGTTTTTTTTAGTGGGAAATCATTCAATGACTTCTCACGCTTTAGAGTGAAGTGGAAGGGTGTGTCAGACTTTTACTGACTAAAGCCTACTCTTATGTTGCCTTTTTTGCCTTTCGTTTCAGGGTCCCCAGTTAATGGGTTGTGGAGGTCTGGTAGGCAGCCGCTCCTCGTAAAACACTGGTATTCAGTTAAATCCGGCTTCACTGGAAGCCGACCCCACCCAATATAGTTGAAAAAAGGCTAGACAGATGATGATGACCTATAAAATATTACTGTTACAATAAACAACAACACAGTTACTTTCCATATTGATATGGAAAGTAACTGTGTTGTTGTTTATTGTTCCAATAACTGAGTAGTTACTCAAATACCCGCGAAACGAGACACAATAGTAAAACAATAACAGCGCGGTCTCATAGGACCGGTTGGGGATTCAAACGTTAAATAAAATAAAAATAAATAAAAACAATTCTTTGACAACTTACTACACCAGTAAGTCTATATAATATTTTTATTATTACTGTATTATTGTGTTTTTTTAAATGTAGTGTTACATATAGTAAACTGTTCAATACATGTCAATTTTGTTGTTAAATTGAAAATAATAAAATAAACAGTGTTTTTCTGATTCCAGTCTTGCCATGAAGTTACACCGTGTTACCCTACTTAATTCATGAATCCTCGACCGGTCTCATTGGACCGCGCTGTCATTGTTTTACTATTTTGTCTCGTTTCGCGGGTATTGATAGGTTAATGGGTTGTGGAGGTCTGGTAGGCAGCCGTTCCTCGTAAAATACTGGTATTCAGCTAATTCCGGCTTGACTGGAAGCCGACCCCAATATAGTTGGGAAAAGGCTAGGCAGGCATAAAATAAACAGTGTTTTATTTCAGAACTATGAATATGAATTCCACCTACACTACACACTTGGAGATTTGGCCAATACAGCTCATCGTCGACCACATCATGGCTTGCGGACGGCGAGCAATGGGTAGCTTGCCGTCCGGCAGTCCGGTAATCATCCGGATCGAGCTTAATTCATGAATCCCCGACCGGTCCTATGAGACCGCGCTGTTATTGTTTTACTATCGTGTCTCGTTGTGGGTATGTGATAGTCTTCCACGGCGCGTAGTGTTCCACGCGCGCCTCAAAGAGATGTCAGGAAAACCGTAGGGGCTCAGCAGGGTCGAAGCCTACTGGGCCATGGGTTCGCTTCTGAAAGGAAAACCCGGGGTCATAGAATACAAGGCAAAGAAGGAATAAAGGAGTCTGTTTTAGTCAGTAAAAGTCTGACGCTCTACCTTAGAGCAAGATAATACCCAATGACTTCTACCGCTCTAATGTGGAGCGTTTCCACTTTTAAAAAATTCAACTTCCTGAAAATTCATCCAGTATTCTGCCATATTTCTGAAAAAGAAATACACGGCCCTGGAACGCAATAGGCAACTGAAGAAAGAGAGTAGGTTATAATCAATAAAAGTCATGTCATTCTATCTTTTAGTATTTGTTATTATAGCAGCTACAGAAATAGGTCATCTATGAAAATTTCAACTGTCTAACTAGCACGGTTCATGAGATACAGCCTGATGACAGCCGAATAGACAGACAGATATACGGTGTCTTAGTAATAGAGTCCAGTCTTACCCTTTCAGTACAGAAGCCTAGGAACATTGGTGTCGAACCGAACCTCAAACCTGTTTGGGGTGTAGGGGTCCAGCAGGGTCGAAGCCTCTGGGGCCATGGATTGATTTCCGAAAGGAAATCCCGGGACCCTGGAAGGAAGGCAAGTTTAGTCAGTAAAAATCTCACACGCCCTCCCACTCCACCCAAGACCGGAAAAAGTCATTCTGATGATTCTCCATCTTAAAAAAAACCTGTTTGGGGTATTCTGATATTATTTTGAACGGAAGTATGTCAGTAAGTGAACGCTGCAATATCATGAGTACACTAGTGCGCCGGTTCACGCTTGACTGGTCATAATTTTCGTCGTAAACAAGTTTTGCTATAACATTTAGTTAATAGAGTGTGGCTATTGCTTGCTAGGTATTATTTACTGTGTGCGTGCTGGTTACTGGTTACCAACTGTTTGTTGCTGAAAACCTGAATAGCTGTGATGAGGGACACGTGACTGGCGTGTTGTGAAGCTTGTACTAACACCTGAAATGATGATCATGACCACTCTGTCACGAGTCATCACATTTTCCCAACTATATTGGGGTCGGCTTCCAGTCAAGCCGGATTTAGCTGAATACCAGTATATTACGAGGAGCGGCTGCCTACCTGACCTCCACAACCCATTAACTGTGGTAACACGGTGACGGTTGAGAGGACTGGAGTCAGATTTACTGGCTTCTGACTATCCGTAACGACTGCCAAAGATCTACAAACGACAGCCGGGACCTACGGCTCTACTCTACGGCTCTACTCTGTCACGATTGATATGAAAAATAGATATTTTGACCTAAAAAGTTACACGAGTTTATTTAAAAATAGGTAATTTTTTTTAGTTTTAATTTATCTAATATTATAAACGCGAAAGTTACCCACAGAGCAATGGAAAGGCCTATGCTCGGAGTTTCCTTGCGTGATCACATCAGAAATGAAGATATCCGCGAGAGAACCAAGGTTACCAACATAGCCTGAAGAATCGCCAAACTTAAGTGGCAGTGGGCAGGGCACATTGCTCGCAGAACGGATGGTCGATGGACCGTTGACCTGGTGAGGGTCGCGGGAATCCGATGGATGTGAGACGCACAGGACCAGTCGTTGTGGCAACGCTTGGGGGAGGTCTATGTCCAGCAGTGGATGTCTTTCGGCTGAGATGACGATGATGATTATAACATTAACACGAAAGTTTGTATCTCTGAATGTGTTTGTTACTCTTTCTACACTAAACTATTTTTTATAAAAAATATGTTTTATTGAAAATCTATACTAATATTATAAAGAGGTAAAATTTGTAAGTTTGTATGTTTGTATGTAGGGGGTAATCTCTGGAACTACTGGTCCCATTTGAAAAATTCTTTCAGTGTTAGATAGCCCATTTATCGAGGAATGCTATAGGCTATATATCATCACGCTACAACCCACGGGAGCGGAGCAGTAACGAAAAATGCGGGTGAAACCGCGGGGGACAGCTAGTAGTTAATAATGTCATCGAGTTTGGTGCGATCACGATTTTATACAGTTTAAATTAAAAAAGAAACTATTTTTTTAATTAAGGAAGATCCGACGATAAATACCATCACAGGGGAGCCCAGGATTCACAAATAGATTCATAGTATTAAATTTGTTAGTGCGTCGATGTCACAAAAAAAAAGGAATTTTTAAAATCTGTTCATAAATGACGGAAAAACAAAACTAATACTTACAACCGGATTAAGAATATCCTCCATTTTTAAAATCGTTTAAGAATAACAATAAATTAATGGCATTACTTCGCAGACGGTACGGTCATTGCAGTGAGTACTTATAGTAGACAGTAAGACGCCACTTTCAATTCATTCGAGACGATGTTCCTAAGTTGCTTTTTAAGCCTTCTTCCCCTATCAATACCCGCGACGAGACACAATATTAAGACAATAACAGCGCGGTCCTATGAGACCGGTCGGGGATTCATGAATTAATGTAAAACAGTGGAACTTTTAGGCCTTTTTCGCCGTAAATAAGCAGTGGACCCTTTAGAGGGCCATTGCATGAAATAGGGGTGCTTCTTTAAATACCCATCGCATAGAATAGAGTATCTTTAGGACCCCGTCCGGTGAGATGAGGGTACTTCTTTAGATCGCCATCGCATAAAATAGGGGTGCTTTTTTAGAACCCCTTCGTGTGAAACAGGGACGAAAACCTCGTCGTAAGAAATAGGAACGTTTCTTTTAAAAAATACATCGTATGAAATAGGGACGCTTCTTTTAAAAAACCTAGTGCGTAAAATGCTAAGTGTACACTCAGAGTAAAGTAAATCAGTAAAAAATTGCAAAGATTAAATTGTTAGATAGGTTTATTATACTGCATAAAATATATTCAAAAGCAGTCATCAGTAAAATTACAACCCAGTAATTCACCGAAGGCTTGCGGACGGTGAGCAATGCGTAGATTGCCGGCCGGCCTTCCGGTAAACTATCGGATCGAGCAGTTGTTGTCGACGGCACCTAGAAAAAGATGTCAGCAAATTGTCGATGGTGCTTAAAAGATGTCAGCATAGTACCGTAGAGGCCTAACAGGGTCGAAGCCTACTTTGGCCATGGATTGTGCGAATGGCCCTGGAACTAAAGCAAAGTAGGAACATAGGAGGGGTATTTAGTCATTAAAAGTCAGACAGGCCCTCCCACTCTCCCCTAGAACGGGAAAAGTCATCGGATGATTTTCCACCTAAAAAAAGACATCCAGTAATTAGGAATTCATTGATAAAACTAGTATTAAATTAGATTTTCTAATTTCTGATTCCAAGCTAGTTCCTGCCCAGCAGTGGGCTACTTTATGCCCACAAACCGGACCCCATAGGCGTGACGCAAGATGATGTCAAAATTGGAAAAGCCCTATGCATTGGCAAACTAATGAATGGTGCCTGAACGTAAGCTACGCGTAATTTGGAAACATACGGGCTTGTGTTGTGGGCGGGTGCGTTGAAGCGGTTTTTCTTTTGGTATGGCTAGAGTGAAATTGTGAGGGTAGTGGATATTTTCATAATTTCAAACAGAAACAAGTTTTTATTGTCATTACTAGCTTTTACCCGCGGCTTCGCTCCCGTCAAATAACTACCCTACATATCCTACGCTACCCTACCCTACCTTCCCTACACTACCCTACACTACCCTACACTACCCTACACTACCCTACACTACCCTACACTACCCTACACTACCCTACACTACCCTACACTACCCTACACTACCCTACACTACCCTACACTACCTACCCTACACTACCCTACACTACCCTACTTTACCAAACTTTTTTTTTACATTTAAACTATCCTATCTCTCAAGTTGGATCGAACTGCACATGGTGTACGAATTTTATTATAATCGGTTAAGTGGTTTAAGAGTCCATTGAGGACAAACATTGTGACACGAGATTTATATATATTAAGATAAGATTAGTGATAGTCTCGCCCTTGACCGCTATCTCACGTGATGGCAAGTAATGATGTGGACGACTATGGAGCAAGCTTGTCTAGAAGTAACTTATTCATTCCTGACTTGAAGACCCCTAGGTTGTAGCGTAGAAGTAATTTTCTAGAAGACGAAAAAGATCTTCCTGTGTACAAAATGCAGGAGAAAATCTCCATTTATACGAGTACCTCTCTCCCTGTGAGCTACTCGTATAATATTATACGTACGATGTCAGTGGGCAGGGCACATTGCTCGTAGAACAGATGGTCGATGGGGACGAAAGGTTCTAGAGTGGCGGCCACGTACCGGAAGACGCAACGTCGGAAGGCCTCCCACAAGGTGGACCGACGACCTGGCGAGGGTCGCGGGAATTCGATGGATGCGAGACGCGCAGGACTGGTCGCTGTGGCGACGCTTGGGGGAGGCCTATGTCCGGCAGTGGATGTCTTTCGGCTGAGATGATGATGATGATGTCATGTGATAAAGAGAACAATAATGAGTGAAACGGAATGACAGTAAAGAATGTTTCATAAAAAATTGAGAGGGACTTCGAATCCAGGGAACACCGGTTAAATAAATGTTAATAGTAAGATGGCTTCAGTTTTTTGCTTAGAAAGAAAGAAACCGTTAATATTTTTAGTAAGTATATATAAAAGCAGATTTATTATGTTTAACCAATTACAAAATGACGTCTAAAAATGTCTAATATCTAGTCTGTTTAGGGCAACACACATACGTCGTACGGTCAAATTCTCAAAAATACTAAACTTAGACGTTCCGAACTATACGGTGAACACATTCGCCATCTACACAGCCAAAAGCGATCATGACATGTTAAGCGACGAGCTCGTAACGCGATCGATTTGACGACCTAAACTGAACTGTTAACTGTAAAGGTGTATACCTCGATCCCTAGCTTTCTCGCTCGCACGCTTGACCTTTTAACCTTCTGTAGTACCACATATTATTATGAAATAACGAAACCCTGTATTGCGCAATTAGAGTTTTCCGCTCGATTGGAACATTTAGAACAGCACGAGACAAAACATCCGTCTGGTCGGAGGATGCTGCTCCCTTTTCAGCAGAAGTCTGAGCCACATTTTGGAGTGTCCCAAGTGCCTGGACACCTGCAATTTGGAGGATTTAATGGGTGCCACCGATGCCGCAATTAACGTAGGTACCTACTGGGCACAAATAATTAGAACCCCGTGGCACAAAAACGTGCCAGTAAACAAGTAATTACCTTTTAACTTTGAGAACCGCTGGAAAAAAAATGTGCCACCAAAACCTGACCGATTAAAAATTATACTCTAGTAGTATAATTACAGAAGCAACAGAAACAGAGCAATAACAGTTTATATTATTAATATTATTTATATTAATTTATAAATATTAAATAAATAAATAAATAATAAATAATGGCGGTCCCCACGGTGCGCTACAGGTTAACTTCGATTCGAAAAGAAGAAGAATAGATGTCCGCTGGCTGGACTTTACACTCTGTTCTGCATGCCTCCAAAACGTCATGGTAAGGCGTCAGTACTTGTATAGATCTAACAAAAACCTGCCAATACTAGCAGGCCCGCTCACAATACCCACCCGTGTGTCCCCACACCGTTACAGCGGGTATTACGTGAGTCCGACGCCAGTGAAAGCCGGGCCGTGGCGCGAGGCAGTTGCCGTGCGAACAACAGAACAAAATGATATAGTTTAATAAAAATAATAAAAATTTTGAGTCCCCATTCCCGACCGTTGCGGCGCTTCAAATTATTTGGGTACGTATGTTTTCGGAATTTTTTTTTTGGTGTTTTTTTTTTTGCTGAAAATTTTTAATTGTGTTTTATGTAAATATTAGAAATATCTAATATTTACACACAAAAAAAACAATGTGTTGTTTTTAAAAATGCTAGCTGATTCGGGAATTGTTATTCTGGCATTATTTATATTTTATTTTTTAAAAATTGTGGTGGGGTTAGAAAGGGCAAAAATAATCTACGACTTATTTCAAAATTTTCATAAAAATACGGTCAAGCTATTTCGGATTATTTTGATAACAAAAGCCGACACGTGATTTATAAATTTTTATTTATACATAAAGATAACAGAAAAAATGTATGGTCAGCGAAATTATTATTTCTATTAAAAAAAATGTCATGCATCCTAGAATGTAATGTATTAAAAGGATAATAGTCTGTTAATTTCCTTAACTTTACAAACCAGCGTATTTATTTTTCTTGAACATAAGTATTTTTTTTTATTTTATTTTATAATTTTCGTCTTATCACTTCACTGACCCCTTTGTTAATACCAAAAGAATATTTATTTTAATTTTTATAAGTGACTTAACAGTTTATAAATCAATTGATTTTAATATTCACACTAGTTGTACTACACCGTTTCATCCGCATATTTAATTACTGCTTCGCTCTTTTGAGTCTTTTGTTTTGTCTTTTTTGAGCATGATGGTACATAGCCTATACCCTTCCTCGATAAATAAGCTATATAACACAAAAAGATTTTTTCAATTCGAACCAACAGTTCCTGAGATTAGCGCGTTCAAACAAACAAACTATAATATTGGTAGGTATAGATTTATTGCGCAAAAAGAAAAAAAAAAATAACTTTCTCATATTCAACTAGGCTTATGTAGTTAGTAGTACGCATACAGTGATATAATAGTGTTTACGCCATCATTTTAATGAAACTGAACTATGAGGCAGTTGGCCCAGTGGTAACGATACCGGATTTCGAGTTGTAGGACGTAAGTTCAAACTCAGCTATGGTCTATCTAGGTAATTAACTAAATGTAAACAATCTTGGCATGTCTTTTTATCGAAAAGTTGTCTAAAAATTGTTTGTAAGATCTTTGCAACTAGGTATTTATCTATATCGATGTTAACTCATCATCATCTGCCTAGCCTTTTTCCCAACTATATTGGGGTCGGCTTCCAGTCAAACCGGATTTAGCTGAATACCAGTATTTTACGAGGAGCGGCTGCCTACCAGACCTCCACAACCGATGTTAACTAATAAACTAAATTTAAATAATCTTTGTGTACATTATATACGACCTCTTGAATATAAAAAGACATACCAAGATTGTTTACCTTTAGTTAACCACCTAAACCGATAGACCATAGGCACATCATCATCATTTCAACCGAAAGACATCTACTACTGGACCACATCACACTTCTGCCTATTATTGAGGCAAAACAAGCGAAATATTATATGCCTTGTGATTATTATGCCTCGTAAAATACTGGTATTCAGTTAAATCCGGCTTGACTGGAAGCCGTGCCCAATATAGTTGGGAAAAAGGCTAGGTAGATGATGATGATAGAAGGTTCTGGAGGCCTTCCACAAGGTGATTCACCTTCGCGTCTCGCATCCATCGGATTCCCGCGTGGTGGTGGGTATCCGATGGATGCGAGACATTTCAGCAGAAAGACGTCCACTGCTAGACATAGGCCTCCTCCAAGCGTCGCCACAAGGACCGATCCTGTGCGTCACACATCCATCGGATTCCCATGACCCTCATCAGGTTATCGGTCCACCTTGTAGCCTTTCAACGTTGCGTCTTCTGCCACTCCAGAACCTTTCGTCCCCATCGACCATTTGTTCAGCGAACAATGTGCCCTGCTCATTACCACTTCGACCTACCCTTTTCCCAACTATATTGGGGTCCGCTTCCAGTCAAGCCGGATTTAGCTGAATACCAGTATTTTACGAGGAGCGGCTGCCTATCAGACCTCCACAACCCATTAACTGGGGTAACACGGTACTTCATGGCAAGACTGGAGCCAAATTTACTGGCTTCTAACTATCCGTAACGACTGCCAAAGATCTACAAATGACAGCCGGGACCTACGGCTTAACGTGCTTTTCGAGGCACGAAGGAAACTCGGTATGTTAAGATGGTCACCCATCCACAGACCAACCTTGGCAAGCGTTACTGAACCTTGAAGATTGACCCGTGCGGCTGTTATTATCTAGCCACGAGTTCCTCCACTTAAGTTTAGCAATTCTTCTAGCTATGTCGGTAACCTTGGTTCTCTTGTGTGTGTGACAGTCATATTCTAGACTCAATGTGTCTCCAGTTAGACTATTGCAATGACGCCTTATGCAAGTTTTCTAACAGCCTTGCGCAAGTATATGTTTGCAACCATCTTGCACTATGGAGACGGTAAGAATCTGTCGATTTAAAATATCCTTGACCATCACACTAAATATTAAACCGGCGAAAGTTGTATATATTTCGCACTCTTGAACGTTTGAACGGATTTGATATCGCACATGACCGATCGTTGTGGCAACGCTTGGGGGAGTCCTATGTCCAGCAGTAGACGTCTTTTGACGGAAATGATGGTGATGGTAAACATGGTGACATATAGCTCCGAAACTTGGTCGCTCACAATAGGCGTTATCTATACTAATATAATAAATGGTATCATGGTAATCTGTGGAAGTACTGGTCCGATTGCTAAAATGTTTTCACCAATAGGAAGCTGCTGTATTCCTGAGTGACATAGGCTATATTTTATGTACGCAGGCGAAGCTGTAGGCTAAAGCTAGTTAGATATAATGGAAAGGGCTGTCCACGGAGTTACTTTGCGTGATCGAATCAGGAATCTACAGGAGAACCATAGTTACCGATATAGCACGAAGTATCGCCAAACTAAAGTGGCAGTCAAAGTCAAAGTCAAAATATTTTTATTTCACATAGGCCTACATGGGCACTTATAAAACGTCAAAAACTAGTGCACGGTTCCAAATTGGTCGTTCCCTATGAAGAAGAACCGGCAAGAAACTCCAAGGTTACTCTTTTCAAAAAACTATTGGGTCTACAATACTTCCATATTACAACACAGACAGTGGGCAGGGCACATTGCTTGTATAACGGATGGTTTTTGGGACCGGTTCTGGAGTGGCGACCACGTTTGGGAACGTCTCCCACAAAGTGGACCGATGACCTGTTAATGGTCCCGGGAATCTAAAGAATGCGAGACGCACAGAACCGGTCATTGCAGCGACGCTTGGGGGAGGCTTATGACAAGCAGTGGACGTCTTTCGGGTAAAATGATGTTGATGACGTGAGAGCTTTTGTATGTACAATAAAGAATATATCAACCACTGCATCACTGCTTACCATCAGGTGGGATTGCAGTCAAGCACTGGTTAAAAAAAATATAAACAAATAAATGCAGAGAGTTGGTATATTTTCTTCTTATAAATTCAAAATTCAATTAAAAATTCTTTTTATTTCACACATGCCTACATGGGCACCTAAATCGCATAGGCCTTCGTCTATAAAACGTTAGAAGCTAGTGGACGGTTCCAATTGGTCGTTTCCTATGGAGAAGAACCAGCAAGAAACTCTATAGTTACTCTTTTAAAGTAATTTCAACTATATTAAGGGCCTATTTCACCACCTCTGATTAAGTTTCGAGTATCTTACTTGGCAGATAATTTCATACAAATTCTGTTCCATTTTTGAATTTATTCAGTGAGTAGTACCTACTCGGACATTGTGAAACAGGCCCTAAACCTGCTACAATAACGCGGTCAATGAAGTACCGTGTTACCCCAGTTAATGGGTTGTGGAGGTCTAGTAGGCAGCCGCTCCTCGTAAAATACTGGTATTCAGCTAAATCCGGCTTGACTGGAAGCCGACCCCAATATAGTTGGGAAAAGGCTAGGTAGGTGATGATGAATAACGGGGTCAATGACCGCGAGTGTAGTTGTATGTTTTTACTATTAATCAATTTTTATTTATTTATTGATGTTAAAACTATTTTGCTAGCGAATTTTATTTGAAAGTTTTTTTTTTAATCTTAGATAAGTTAAATACATGCTTGCCTAAGTTTGCTCATAAAATTCGTCAACAAAAGCGAGTGAAACCATGTGAAATAGTATGTTAATAAGATCCAAAAACCTCATTTTTTGGTTGAATGAAGCAATAACTGGTATAGTGGTTTTTATTTTACATAAGTAACGACGTCATGTATTTAAACCAATATTATGAAAAGATATATTTTAAGTAAAAGAATATACCTAATATGTTCTTTGAGAAAAATAAAGATTCTTTGAACCTACGTAAAGTTACAATATTGCTTGTTTTTTAACCGCAGGCTTGTTTTTCACATATGTTGAAGCACGATTGCCCCGGGAAATTATCAAATAACTCCATCATTTCTGTGTGGAGCGAGAGGGAACTTTTACTCCTAAAACTCACCCGTGTTCTTCAGAATGATTTTTTTTCTACGTCGATATCATCAAATTACTGTGGATAAAGCGGCAATGCGTGTCAATATCATCTAATTGCCCCCGAAATGGGTACACCGATTTATTGGAATATGGTGGAAGAAATATTTTTTCTTTGATATTTTATTTATATGGCAGAACAACGTTTGCCAAGTCAGCTAAACTGACTTTGTTTTATACTGTATTAAAAACTTTATTTCTTTTGTTATAGACTTAAGAATATTTTAGAAGCGACTTCGGTTCAAAATGGACGCAAAATTTATGTCAACCGACAAAATGGACGAATATCAGTAAGTATTGTTTTATTAACTCATATTAGCATAGCATGAGCCTTATAATGTTCCCACTGCTAGGTCTCAGGCCTCTTCTCTAGAAGAGGGAACGGACCGTAATACACCAGGCGGGCCCAGTGCGATTAATTAATATTACTTGCTTAGTGTTGTGATGGCCCATTGGTTAAAATGTTCGCCTTTCATGCGTGAGATTGCATCACATAAAATATAAACATAACATTTTTGCTCTAGATACAATAATATTGAATTCCGTGAATTGCTACTTAGCCCTTTTCCTCTTCTGGGGCCGTGGGTTGGCTTCTGAAAGGAAAAACCGGGATCCTGGAACGAAGGCAGAGAAGAAATGAAGTGGGTTTTAGACCGCAAAAGTCTGACATGTCCTCTCGCTCCGCCCAAGAGCAGGAGAAGTCACTCTGATGGTTTCTCACCTTAAAAAAAACCCTCTTCCTCTCTCCTAATTTCCTGTGCCCGACAGGGTCCATATTGATCTTTCACAATTTTCTATACCATCTTTGTATACATATGGTTTTTAAAAAGTGTTGATTCTTGAAACCGAGTAGTACCAATGTGAACTTTTCAATATATATAAATGAATGTGTTTTAGAAAGCACGTAAAGCCGTTGGTCCCGGTCGTCATTCGTAGATCTTTTTCAGTGATTACAGAAAGTCTGACACCACTCTGACACGCCCTTTCCCTCCACCTTAAATCGGCAGAAGCCATTGGCTGATTTCCCACCTAAAAAAAGGGTCATGATAACTCTTCCAAACTTCCTCCAGCCAATTTTCGACCTTAACATCCCCACAATAAGACACCAATTTCAAAACTCTCCTCCTCTTCCAGAAAACACATAGAGATGTTGAACGGGAACGACCTCCACACCTTCAACCTGAACTATGAAAGCAGTCACATCAACCTGGAACAGCCTGACAAGTCCTCGGAAGCCATCGCTGACTTCTACGAGGACTCTATCGTGATGGTCACCGGAGGAACTGGTTTTGTTGGCAAGGCCCTGCTGGAGAAACTCCTGAGGAGCTGTCCCGGTATCAAGACGATATATGTGCTGATGAGGCCGAAGAGAGGTCTGACAGTGGAGCAAAGGTATAAGGAACTGCTGAAGAATCAGGTTCGTGGGTTTCTTTTTTAGTATTTTTTTTTTTGATGGAAGGTACGTATGGATTGTTTTTTTTTTATTTTTGTTACTATTCAGCATCTCATATACGAAGTCGATTTCTTGTAGTCTGTGCAGTGTGTTTTTTTTTAGTTCTGTGTGTCTTGTTCAAAGCGATGTGGTGCGAACAAATAATTTTCTTTAACTTTAACTTTGCACTCTTGCAGTGCAGTAATTTTTCTGTATAAATGGTGACTGACAGTTTGCGTGCACGTAGGATAAACAAGTCTCGTAGAATTCGTCTAAACCGCATCACTTTGGATCTGTAGACGCCTTGAATCGCCCACCTAGCACCCCCTGTTAAAGTTTCTATTCTTTTCTAGTCATAGCTTGTTTTTCACAAATTAATTATTCATTTTAATTTCCGTGGATTTGCTGAGTCTACTTGGCACATGTTGTCAACTTCGCAAACCAAGTCAATTTAGGTTTAAAGGAACTTTATTCTCAATAGTTAGTAGCAATCAAGTTACTTGATTTACTCATTTTTCTCGGCTTTGACGAGGTTCCTGTTACCCGGGACGATTATATCAGTAATCGTTGCATACTTTTTGATTCGATCCGTCACCACTATATCAGATTTACCTATTGGTTACAATTTAGTACTGTTAGTGTTGTTAGTTCAATGTGATTGTGTTTATTACTATTATTCTATGCAGTACTTATCACAATACTTCTACAACTGAGACTGAAAGCCATAGTCATCCTCATTATCATCCTGCCCTTGTCCTATATTACTTGTGGCCGGCGGAACACGTTTTTTTACTCCATTTTATCCTGTCACGCTATCACTAATTCCCTTGTTTCATATCACTCCTCGCACAATCCATCCATCTGGTCTACAGCGTCCCTTTACCTTTCCATTCATCCACCTCCCCCTCTTCATGTTTTTCATCCGTCTATACAAGATTATACCAAAATAAATCATTCCCTAAACCATAGTAGCTAAGGTCAGATGGTTCGGATTATATTCAAGTTCCACTTTTAAAAGATATACACAATAAAGAACATCTAGGTTCCGAGTTGCTACAGAGAAAATATTGTCAGAAACACCGAAATCTTTTTTTACGTTCAACACTGTCTCTTGTGACCACAACCCCAAGGCCCAACTGCAGCATCAGTGATAGACGTTAAATCACCCTAAGGTCGACTCTTAAAAAATGCCTAAGGCATTAAGTCCGCCTTTGTACAGTGTTTGTTTGTGTGTACCGCTATGCACTGCTTCAATAAAAAAATTCTCCAAAGTTCAGGTTAATAGGCATTTTGGTAATTTTAACGTGTGGCTCATGTTTTAAACAGGAGTCGAATATCTGACCATTTCACCACTTCCTGGGGCTAAACAATTTGACGAGTTTACCATTGATTCGAAATAAAGGAGAAGGAGGACCAACTGAGCCTACCAGTATTTGAAGCAGAGATCTAAACCCCCTCTCCCCCCGCAGGTGTTCGACCGCATCCGCGCGCGCTGGCCGGAGCGGCTCGGCAAGCTGTACCCCATCACCGGCGACGTCTCCGCCCCCAACCTCGGAGTCAGTCCGGAACAGAGAGAGCTGCTGGCCAAGGTATGTGTGCTGCCCCTCTCCCCCCGCAGGTGTTCGACCGCATCCGCGCGCGCTGGCCGGAGCGGCTCGGCAAGCTGTACCCCATCACCGGCGACGTCTCCGCCCCCAACCTCGGAGTCAGTCCGGAACAGAGAGAGCTGCTGGCCAAGGTATGTGTGCTGCCCCTCTCCCCCCGCAGGTGTTCGACCGCATCCGCGCGCGCTGGCCGGAGCGGCTCGGCAAGCTGTACCCCATCACCGGCGACGTCTCCGCCCCCAACCTCGGAGTCAGTCCGGAACAGAGAGAGCTGCTGGCCAAGGTATGTGTGCTGCCCCTCTCCCCCCGCAGGTGTTCGACCGCATCCGCGCGCGCTGGCCGGAGCGGCTCGGCAAGCTGTACCCCATCACCGGCGACGTCTCCGCCCCCAACCTCGGAGTCAGTCCGGAACAGAGAGAGCTGCTGGCCAAGGTATGTGTGCTGCCCCTCTCCCCCCGCAGGTGTTCGACCGCATCCGCGCGCGCTGGCCGGAGCGGCTCGGCAAGCTGTACCCCATCACCGGCGACGTCTCCGCCCCCAACCTCGGAGTCAGTCCGGAACAGAGAGAGCTGCTGGCCAAGGTATGTGTGCTGCCCCTCTCCCCCCGCAGGTGTTCGACCGCATCCGCGCGCGCTGGCCGGAGCGGCTCGGCAAGCTGTACCCCATCACCGGCGACGTCTCCGCCCCCAACCTCGGAGTCAGTCCGGAACAGAGAGAGCTGCTGGCCAAGGTATGTGTGCTGCCCCTCTCCCCCCGCAGGTGTTCGACCGCATCCGCGCGCGCTGGCCGGAGCGGCTCGGCAAGCTGTACCCCATCACCGGCGACGTCTCCGCCCCCAACCTCGGAGTCAGTCCGGAACAGAGAGAGCTGCTGGCCAAGGTATGTGTGCTGCCCCTCTCCCCCCGCAGGTGTTCGACCGCATCCGCGCGCGCTGGCCGGAGCGGCTCGGCAAGCTGTACCCCATCACCGGCGACGTCTCCGCCCCCAACCTCGGAGTCAGTCCGGAACAGAGAGAGCTGCTGGCCAAGGTATGTGTGCTTTTCAGTTAGGTTGTTCAAACTGTTGATATTGACCTCTCCTGATGGTAAGCGATGGATGGGTAAGCCATTTTTAGTTCTAAGAGCAATAGCGCACTAGCGGCCAGGCGGGCAGGCGGCCAGGTCCTACGGGTGCCCGCACGCGGCCAGCGGCCACATATGCGCGCGCTTTATGGCGATTTCATACTAATGCATGTATCTCGATGGCCGCAGCGACCTAGCCGTTCCGCTGCCAAATGGCAAAAAACTGAACCCTTATAGATTCGTCATGTTTGTCTGTTTGTCCGTCCGTATGTCACAGCCACTTTTTTCTGACACTATAAGAGCTATACTATTCAAACTAGGTAAATAGATGTATTCTGTGAACCGCATTAAGAGCTTTATACAAAATTTGAAAAAATGCAATAAATTTTCGTGGATCCCATACTTAGAACTGAAATTGAATTTTTTTTTTCGTCAATTCCATACGTGTCCAAAAATGATGTTGAGGTTTCCAATTTAATTTCTTTCTAAACTGTAACTGTAACTTCTAAAATCAGAAAACTGAAAAAAAAAATATGATGTACCTACGTTACCATGCAAACTTCCACCGAAAATTGGTTCGAACCAGATCTAGTAAGTAGTTTTTTTAATACGTCATAAATCGTAAACCGCAATTAAGTTGATACGGAACCTTCAGTGCGCGAGTCCGACTCGCACTTGCCCAGTTTTTAACAATATTTTTTTATGAAATAATAAAAGTGAATATAGTAATGAAAGACAAAACAGAAAAACGTTGGTGAACATTGGAGATATATGTAGCTGCCACTACTAAGCCACATACACCTGAAATATCAATAACCACATAAACCACATTCTTCTCTCTCCTGCCCTCAGGTAACCACGCTGTTCCACTCAGCGGCCACAGTGAAGTTCACGGAGCCGCTCCATGCTGCCACCACGCTCAACGTGCAAGGAACTGCCTCGCTGCTCAAACTGGCTGAGGATATGCATAAGTTGAAGGTAGGTAGACCTTAGAGGCTTTGACTAGTATCTCACCTGATGGTAAGCGGTGGATGTTGGAGTACGCTTGCCTAGAAGCAACCTATTAATACTGAAAGAAACGTAGACTAACAGGGACAGGCAGAGAATTACATTAGTATCTTGGTTAGAATTTTACAGTGGCTACAACCTAAATTGGTAAACAAAAACATCATCATCTTCAAAATAATTTTAGAAAAGATCTTGTCAGTGTAAAACTTACTAATCCTATTACTTTCATTCACCATCATTTTTAGCTAAAGTCTACTGACAGTACTAATATTGCCAAAAAGCTTGATAACTAATATAGTGGTGTTAGATCGAAGGGAGTGGCGTGAAAGCCGAGAAAGATAAACGAATATACTTATTTATTGACTTTGCTGCTGAGGTTTTCGATATGTAGGAATTGGCAATAATTGTGCCGAAAATCGTGTCAGCCAATGGCTTAATGGCCAGGAGTCTCGACTAACACTTTAGAAGGCTTTCGTTAGGCGACTGGATTCAGAAATTGATATGCCTGGACATGGATCGTATAGGTAGGAAGTTCCTTGCTCTGGTGTCCTGACTGCCGATAGCTTGGCCCCTGTTCCCGATACCTACATGCTGCCCTTTACAAACTCTTATATGACATGCTCCTCTTCCCATCAGGCCCTGGTCCACGTATCCACCGCCTACAGCAACGCCCCGCGCTCCAACATCGAGGAGAGGGTGTACCCTCCTCCATACGACCCTGACAGCATCGTGAGGTGCACCAAGATGCTGCCGCCGGAGACTGTGGAGGTCATCTCCGAGACTTTACAGGTTAGTACAGAAGCAAACAGGCAGTTTCTACAGAGAGCTTATTGAGTACAGAAGGGATCTTCTCCCGAGAAAATTACTGATAGCATCGTGCGTTGCATTAAGATGCTTCTTTCAAAGGCTGTGGTGGTCGTCTCCAAGACTTTACAGGTTTATATAGAAGGAGGTTGGCAGTCTCTACAGGCTACAGCAACGCACTGATCTCTTCGAGAATAGAGTGTATCCTTTCCAGTCCGTAGACAGTAGGCCTAATTCGGTAACAAAGATTACTAATGCATACTGTTACCCCAGTTAATGGGTTGTGGAAGTCTGGTAGGCAGCCGCTCCTCGTAAAATACTGGTATTCAGCTAAATCCGGCTTGACTGGAAGCTGACCCCAATATAGTTGCGAAAATGCTAGGCAGATGATGATGATGATGACTAATGCATGTTTCTCCCGCAGGGCGAGCACCCCAACCCCTACACGCTGACGAAGGCTCTAGCCGAGTCGATCGTGTACAGTCACAGCAACCTGCCCGTCTGCATCGTCAGACCGTCGATAGGTGAGTCTCTATACGTAGTAGCCATGTGGCGAGGACGGCGAGCAATGGGCAGCTCGCCGTCCTCATCGTGTACAGTCACAGCAACCTGCCCGTCTGCATCGTCAGACCGTCGATAGGTGAGTCTCTATACGTAGTAGCCATATGGCGAGGACGGCGAGCAATGGGCAGATCGCCGTCCTACTAGACTGAGCCTAAGTGGTCGATGGCTCGTAGTGTTCCGTAATGGCCCAGCAGGGTCGAAGCCTACTGTCTCGTTTGTTTCCAAACATGTCGAGTAATTGTTAAGATTAACTTGTAAATAATACTCTACATTTTTAAAATTTATAGTTTACTAGCTTTTACCCGCGGCTTCGCTCCCGTCAAATGACTACCCTACATATCCTACGCTACCCTACCCTACCTTCCCTACCTACCCTACACTACCCTACACTACCCTACACTACCCTACACTACCCTACACTACCCTACACTACCCTACACTACCCTACACTACCCTACACTACCCTACACTACCCTACACTACCCTACACTACCCTACTTTAACTAATTTTTTTTTTTTTTTTTGAGATTTAAACTATCCTATCTCTCAAGTTGGATCGAACTGCACATGGTGTGCGAATTTTATTATAATCGGTTAAGTGGTTTAGGAGTCCATTGAGGACAAACATTGGGACACGAGATTTATATATATTAAGATTTATAAAAATTCGCAAAAAATTGACTTAATTATTTTTTTACTATTGATAGGCTCGCGCTTAACCACTATCTCACCTTACCTTACCTCACCTCACCTTTGTCGGATTGCCGTCCCATCCCCATCGGACTATGAGGGTAAAGGAACAGAGAGTGCACCTATGTTTGCGCACACAAATGTGCACTATAATATCTCCTGCGTACTTGGCTGATCTTTGTTGAGATTGGCCACCATAACCGATATTCGGTCGGGGAGGATTATTATTATCTCATCTGACGGTAAGCGATGATGTGGTCGACGATGGAGCACGCTTGCCTAGAAGTAACCATTCTTGATTTACGGCCGAAACCAATAAACCTATCGATCTCCAGTTTTGGCATACTGAAAACAAATGATAAAACACAAAAATTATCATGTTTTCTGTTGTTTCATTTGTTTTTCTATCTCCGATATGTGAAAAATAGGTTATTGGTTTCGGCTGTTAAAGACCCCTAGATTGTAGCTATCAGGAAATACATACGACGGTAGGAAATTCACTCGAAGATAGTTTAAAAATTAGATATCCAAAACTGGGATAAAGCAGCTGTCTTTGCCTTGGGCGGCTTAAATTCCTCACTCGACTCAGGATTCTATATTAGTTCCCTCCCTATGCTCGGGAGTTAGTTATACGAAAACCTCGCTAACGTTTCGGATTAAAACTTTACCCCTTAATCACATAATCTACAATCATAGAGTTATACTCAAGGAGTAAAAAATCCCATGTGTCATTTATATGACGTTGGACTTATAGTTCATATAACCTTGCTAATACTTTGACCAAGAAGCTACCGATACCGTATTGATTTCAAAATACAATAATTGTTTCTTCAGCCAATCATAGCTATCGATCGACTTATGACTACTTTATGAATGCCATGAGAAGTAGGGTAGGGTGACCGGCTTGTGGGAACCCGTGTAGCCGGTCACAGTTGGTGGACACCATGTTCCAAGAAAGACAGGGGTGTTTCTGAGGTGGACTTAATAATAAATTGTAAATTTTTTTTTGAGTATGTCATTTATGAAATTGCGGGTTACTATTTGGGCGTTCTCTAGAATTACATTTTTAAACTGTTTTCCTATAAAATATGTATTGTTATTTTTGTTTTTTATACATGTTAATGGAGTAAATCTGACTCCAGTCTTGCCATGAAGTACCGTGTTACTCCAGTTAATGGGTTGTGGAGGTCTGGTAGGCAGCCGCTCCTTGTAAAATACTGGTATTCAGCTAAATCTGGCTTGACTGGAAGCCGACCCCAATATAGTTGGGAAAAGGCTCGGTAGATGATGATGATGATACATGTAAAAGGAGAAATTGACTGACTGATATATCAATGCACAGCTGAAACTACTAGGACTAGGAACGTGAAAGTTTGCACCAGGTTTTCTTTTATAATATAGACGAGCTCTCTAAGAGGATTTAAAAAATTCCCTGCCTAAAGGGATGAAATGGTGGTCCAGAGTTTGTATGGACAAACCTACTTCCACGAAACTGCTGGCAGAAACTAGTATTATTTAGAATAATAATCCCCACATCACACCCACACGTACAAAACGTTTTAGGAACCAATTTATTGTGCGTACAGCTAAAGACTGGAATTCTTTCGGAGTCTGTGTGTTTGATAGCTACAACCTGGGTGTTCTTAAATCAAGAGTGAATAGATTACCTCTAGGCGTCTATAGCCGCGTACGCACGTGCGAACTTTGTTGCGTTACATGATACGCAACCACTTGGTTCGCACGTGCGTACCACTATCGAACATCGAACACTCTGTTCGTCAAACATGTTCGCGGCGATCCTTGTAGTGTGTTCTGTATGGACGGTGTTCGAAGAGCTTTCTCTCCGCTCTCCGCTACTTCACAATCGACCACTTCCAACGGCGCCGTCATGGCTACTAAGATAGAGTTCACGACTGTTGTTCGCGAACTCGACTCGAACTATGTTTGCGTTCGTGTTCGAATATGCCGTCCATACGTACGAACCAAATGTTCGGGTCTGGTGTTTGTGTTCGCTATGTTCGTGTTCGTACGTGCGTACGCGCCTTATCGTCTTCCAATTTTGTTTCATTCAAAATTCAACATCCCGCCCGCACCTTAAAAACACTACTTTATCCCCTAGTCACATATCTATTATTTTACCTTAGCTACTCGTAGGCGTAGGCTATCAAAATCGGTTTAGCATTAGAAGCGAAGTAACACAACCATAGTACTCGTAATAATAGGTTCTGTTCATGATCCATCATGGAGTCTAGCCATATGCAGAAGCCACTTTGTAAGCAAGATGACCGAATATAAAATGTTAATGAGTACAATGACACGACTTGTTTAGTAGCCATAGTATCATTATTGACTGGCCCGTTGGTCTAGTGGTAAGTGGCCCTGGCTGCTATGCCAGAGGTCGAGGGTTCGATTCCCACCACACAGGACAAATGTTTGTGTGATGAGCAGCATCATTTGTTCTGTGGACTGTGTCTGGGTGTAATTTATCTATAATATGTATGTATTTAGAAATATATAAGTATGTTTATCAGTTGTCTAGTACCCATAACACAAGCTCTGCTTAGCTTGGGACTAGGTGGCGTTGTGTGAAAGTTGTGGAATTATATATTATACAATATATACCAGCAAAACTGAGCCTAGTAGAGACAATGCCTACTAGGGTTTTTTTAAGATGGGAAATCATCCGATATGACTTCTCCCGTACTGGGCGAAATGGCTGAAATTCACTTTTGATCCTTTTTTTTTTCTTAATACCGGAGTCCCGGGGTTCTTTCGTTCTCAAAACTTTCAAATAAGGCGCTTCGACTTTTGGGGATAAGTCTGGGGAGTGTGGGATTTCTAACTCACTAAAACCACCATGTTTGACTTCGGAGTTTAGTGTGAGTTGTAAATGCGTTGCAGATTTTAGCCAGTAAAAGTTTAACTTTTCCTTTCACTCCACCCAGAGCAAAAAAAAGTTATTTGACGATAACTTTTGTTAAAACAAAAAGAGTTCTTAAATAAATATTAATCACCACTGTCTTGTAGCCTACTGTACAACCACACATGACCTATTCCAAGGACATTGCCAAAATGGCATGTCCATTTAAAGAGACATTATGATTCAATCTATGCGTACAATTAATTTATTTTAATTCGATCGTCACTATAAAACAATTTGTATGACATACAGGTATAATAGTTTTTTTATGGCTATCATCAATCAAGATTATTTATGTATTTACTTTGTGAATGGCTTATGTTTAGGGGCCTCTAAATAACATAATGAATATCATAATTATAGCCAAACATCTTAACATACCGAGTTTCCTCCGTGCCTCGGAAAGCCGTTGGTCCCGGCTGTCATTTGTAGATCTTTAGCAGTCGTTACGGATAGTCAGAAGCCAGTCCAAATCTGACTCCAGTCTGGTACTTCACGGCACGTTATAAAAGGAAATCTTATGCAAAATTTTACGCTCCTAATCCCAGTAGTTCCAGCTGTGCGCTAATTTGTCAATTAGTCAGATTTTCCTTTTTTAAAATTGGTATAAACAAGTGCTTGACTGCGATCTCACTTGATGGTAAGCAGTGATGCAATCGTTGATAGTGAGGCGCACTAGTTTATTAAGAGCTTATTCACTCTAGCCTTGAAAACAATTAAATGGTAATCGGATGGGAAGAGTGTAGCAGGCAAGTTATTCCTGTCCTTTTATACCGCGTACAGACTGTAGAGGTGTTAACAACGTAAGGGTGGAGACTCGCCATAAATCGGGTTGTCCAATGGTAGAAAGGCGATAGCGGAATCAAGCCATCCAAGTCCCACACCTAATGGGCCTCATCAGAAGGCTTAAAACCACCCAAAGGAAACCAATAGAAAGGGCTATGCTTGGAGTTACCTCGCGTGATCATATCAGAAATGAAGATATCCGCAAGAGAACCAATGTTTCAACAGCCCGAAGAATCGCCAAACTTAGTGGCAGTTTGGCAGGGCACATTGCTCGTAGAATGGATGGTCGATGAGAACGGAAGGTTTCGGAGAGGCGGCCACGTACCGGAAGACGTAGCGTTGCAAGGCCTCCCACAAAGTGGACAGACAACCTGGCGAGGGTCGCGGGGATCCGATGGATGCGAGACGCACAGGACCGGGCGTTGTTGTTCGCTTGGGGAGGCTAATGTCCAGTAGTGGACGTCTTTCGGCTGAAACAGCTGAAGACGGTGATGGATTCCCGGGCACACTCTCCAAAATGCATCCTGTAAAAAGTTTTTTAAAATAGATGAATTGTTTATGAGATGCGGTCTTCGCCCCTACACAAGGTTGTGTCAATAATCTACTAATATTTAAAGATCACTCGTTTAGAAGCCACTCCAACACTCATAACATATTCATACACCTTTGACGTGTGAGCTATCATATCGATTGCCCGACAAGCATGGCTTTCTAGCCAATTTAATTAAAAATTTATGAAACTACAGCTATTATAGGGACTTGCTGTGAAACGCGAAATTATTGATTTGCTAGGGTTTTTTTATTATCATTTACACTTGAAGTCGAGGAGCTCGTGGCTAGATAATAACAGCCGCACGGGTCGATCTTCAAGGTAAAGCAACGCTTGCCAAGGTTGGATGGGTCACCATCTTAACATACCGAGTTTCCTTCAGCACGTTAAAACGTGGGTCCCGGCTGTCATTTGTAGATCTTTGGCAGTCGTTACGGATAGTCAGAAGTCAATAAGTCTGACTCCAGTCTTGCCATGAACCCCAGTTAATGGGTTGTGGAGGTCTGGTAGGCAGCCGCTTCTCGTAATACTGGTATTCAGCTAAATCCGGCTTGACTGGAAGCCGACCCCAATATAGTTGGGAAAAGGCTACGCAGATGATTTACTCTTGAAAGTAGAAAATCTATAGCTTATGATACTTGGCGATATAGTAGCATTATAGGTACTGATCAACCGTAAGGGCCCAGCAGGGTCGAAGCCTCTGGTGCCATGGGTTCTGAAAGATAGACCAACAGTCCTGAAACGAAAAGCTGAAGGAACATAGGAGTGGTTTTTAGTCAGTGAATGTCTGACTCCCACTCCGCCCAAGAGTGGGAGAAGTGACTTTATTCTTCTTCTTCTTCTTCTTCTTGCCCTTATCCCGTATTACTTAGGGTAATTAAAGGTGGACTTAATGCCTCAGGTATTCTCTACCAGTCAATTAATTGTACTGTTACGTTTTGGTGTAAAATTAATTCTATTCTAGGGTAAGTGGAAGCAGTGGTGGCCCAGTGGTAACTGCCCTGACTTGCAAGTTGTAGGTCGCAGGTTCAAACGCAGCCAGGCGCAATACTTTGTGTAATTTATTTCATTACCGCTGCTCTCAAAACGGTGAAGAAAAACATCGCGAGGAAACCGGCATGTCCTAGAACAAAAAAATCGAAGACATGTGACACCAATCCGCAATGGGCCCGCGCGGTTTATTATGGCCAATTTCCTCTCCAAGAGAGGAGGCCTGAGTCCCAACAGTGGGAACATTATAAGGCCGATAATGCTAATAATGCTAGGGTAAATCAGTGTCATAGATATTTTGTAATTTTCTGTTTAAATATCTACATAACTGTTACACCTACAATTACCTTCATTACATCACACGCAATCTGAGAATGCTGTCGGTAAAGGTAGGTCCACTTTCTCGAGACCCTCGCTAACCTGTTGCGTAGTGACTTAGGTGACCTAAGTCTACCATGGTTGTTGGGAAAGCGGTAGCGCCATGTTCCTACTGTGTCGTAATGGTTGATTTGTCGTCGATCGACTATTTGTCGTCAAAATCTTATATCGTGTAGCGACTATCATATGTAGCCCATTGGATTGCGACGACATTTTGTCGTTTCACGTCAGTTGCTTTGCCAAACTACATAACACACCGCAAATTTTCACAATTCGACTGATCTACACAGTCTTTTTCTTCATATTTGTTAGATTAACTTTGCCTACAAAAGGACTTGGCACTACATTGGCCAAGTCCGTTTTGATAGATATATTCGTAACTGTGTTCCCACAGTCGTAATTGTAATAGCTAGAAAACCGCAGCGTATTACTTCAACCGCTAATTTGTTTTTATAGTTTTACGACGGTCATGCTAACCTTCGTTCCAAGGCCCTGGGATTCTCATTCGCACAATTTAGGCCCTAGTAGGCTTCGACCCTGCTGGGCCCCTACATCATCTAGTTAGCTAGCCTTTTCCCAACTATATTGGGGTCGGCTTCCAGTCAAGCCGGATTTAGCTGAATACCAGTATTTTACGAGGAGCGGCTGCCTACGAGACCTCCACAACCCATTAATTCATGAATCCCGACCGGTCCTATGAGACCGCGCTGTTATTTTTTTGCTATTGTGTCTCGTTTTGCGGGTATGTGATAGGTTAACTGGGGTAATACTGTACTTCATGGTAAGACTGGAGTCAGATTTACTGGCTTCTGACTATCCGTAACGACTGCCACAGATCTATAAATGACAACCGAAACCTAAGATTTGCTGGAATTTCTCTAAAGCGCGCACGGCCACGCGCCGTCGATAAGCCGAGCTCGGTCCGAATGGTTTCCGAACGGCTGGACGGCGAGCTTTCCATTGCTCACCCTCCCTAATAAGAGCACATACGATCTCTTTTAATATCACAATATCTACTGTTATTAATAGCTTCTTTTCTGTTGTTTCCAGTGACAGCCGCCCTACAGGAGCCCTTCCCAGGATGGATCGATAATGTCTACGGAGTCACTGGTAAGATCAACCAAATAATTAGCATAAACCTAGAACTACATTGTGTATTTGGAGGTGGTGGAACAGAGAGTAAAGTCACACCTCCGTTGAAAGGGGAAGATCCTCCGACCGAACAGGCGTTATATCCGGTGGGTTACCCGATAGATGGTTTCGGGTTGTTGTATCTATACCCTGTCCTCGCATATGTGTCTGTGTTGTAATATGGAAGTAATGTAAACCCAATAGTTTTATACGAGTAACCATGGAGGATCTTGCCGGTTCTCCATAGGAAACGACCTATTGGAGCCGTGCACTAGCTTCTAACGTTTTATAAGCGCCCATGTAGGCCTATGTGAAATAAAAAGATTTTGACTTTGACAATGACAAGCGGAGAACTTTGCTTGCGCGATGCAGGATTCTGTGACGTCATGTGTAGTAGATTTCGCTACACGCACTCGTGGACCATGTAAGCCGATCTGGGCGCGTCGGTCTCTATACATTTTATATGGAAACTAGACGCGTAGAGCTACATTAGGTCCACGCCACGCGACGTCGTTCTGCGTACAAATCATGCGTGGCCCACGTGTGCTTCGGATAGTTTATTTTTTAATTAGGAAAAAGCCAATGAAAAATTTTACAACTGGGGGGTTGAAGAATCTTAATCATGTACTGGATCCATGGTATTTGTTTGAGCGTCTTTGTCTAATATTACATGTTGTTTATTTGATAGACTTTTTGTCACCCTTTTAATTACTCCTGTTTCGTCCAAAAGACTCTCATACCCGGTCATCATCATCTACCTAGTCTTTTCCCAACTATATTGGGGTCGGCTTCCAGTCAAGCCAGATTTAGCTAAATACCAGTATTTTACGAGCGGCTGCCTACCAGACCTGGTCATAAAAATATTTAATCCGAATGAGAATCAAACCCACGATACACAGCTCAGCAACAAATTGCTCAATCACTTTGCCAACCAAGTCACCCAAAACCCTGTGTGCTAAATATTGCGAGTATATTGCCAAATACTCAAAATGAAAGTGACTGTCAGAAGATGTGTAACGCAATGACCAGACACGCGTGGCCTTGACTTAACCTGACCGATATCAGACTGTATTGAAAAGAGATATGCGTGACGACGCAATGCATGCAATTTATTGCAAAATATCAAGCATTTATCGATATACTTAAAAAAACATGTTTTAACCCTAAAATCTTATTAAGATTTACAATCAGCAATCAAGTTTTGCAAAAGCAATACAGTAAAAAAAGAGAAAATTAAATACTCGTAAATAGAATTAGTAATAATAGGCCTTTGCCCAGCAGTAGGACAGCGAAGGCTAGGTATAACAATGCAATATAACAAATAGAATAAGCTAATATAAAAATGAAACCGATATCAATTTTTTTTAATTTTTTTATCACAATCTTCTTAAATGATTTTGCTCTATCTCTCTCTCTAACTTTATAACGCGGCGTTTTAACGCGATGCGGCGCATTCCGGTGGGGATCACGCGAAGATACTGCTTTACAAACGCGCGAGGATATTGAAATGACTGCTTTAGCCAACATTTATAAAATACAAGTCATCGCACCGCAATAGTTCGCGTGAAAATATTAAAATAACGGGACTGGTTCGCTTCGCTCATCGTGGCATCGCACCCACGTGTGGGTAGTCATGCAGACACTGCGTTAGACTGATTAGATTATGCTACAGCCAAACCACTGATAATTTGGCGCTGATAAAGGTTGTAAGTACCAATACAAACTGTTTAACTTTCCAGGTCTGATAATGGAGATATCGCGCGGCACCTACCGCTCAGGGTACTGCCGGGAGCGGTACGTGGTGGACTTGGTGCCTGTCGACATGGTGGTCAACTCCTGCATCGTGGCTGCCTGGAGACAAGGCGTGCGACAGTGAGTATAAGTTTTATTGGTGTAGGAGTAGACTCGGTTTTCTGCCTATAATGTTTTGAGGACCTTTTGATGGTGGTTAAGGTAGTTGGGATAGACAGAATGTTAGGTCCTGTTACCTGACGCCGATTTATAATTTAGTGCTTCAGCGTGCTAAATAAAAAATTTGAACACACTATATAGATATATACGAGTAATTCTAATCGAGAAATGCTGCAGTGCTAACCTTTTAAACTCAAAAATCCTTAGGGCAAATAACGCTCAAAGATTCTATTCCTTCGTGAATATGACGTATTGCGCAACACCATCTGTTAACCAAATTAAGAACTATTTTTTTTTTTTTTTTTTTATTTTTTTTGCAAATAGGTTTCACGAAACACTTTTACACGTCAATTTTTTTTGTCATAATTATTAATCTAGATGAGGCCGGTGTTTCCTAACTGACTACCCTGAGAAGAAACACCGAAACAAACTCAGGGGTCACAGTCTCTTTTCAAAAAAAAAAAAAAAAACCATACAAAATGCATTGGTCAAATCATATGCGAACTATGCAGATTGGTGTCTGAGATGGCCTTTTAAAGAAAGAACCATGCATATTTGAGTGGACCTGTCCAGTCAGTGCAAGCATTTGTCATTCCCCGAAAAGCTCAACTCAGGACTACTAAGGAGCTCAGCGACTTGACGAACAATACAAAGGAAAGGACATTTGGTTAGGCCGCAGAAAATACTCAAATTGCCAGACATAAGTTAAAGTGACTGAAACGAAAGGAAAAAGCAAGCTATCCACATAGTCCTCACATTCACAAAAAAAAAGGTATAAATAAAATTTACAAAAAGTAATACTTAACAAAGTAAATATTGTTGTCAAAAAAAAATTGTATATAAAAAAAAATGTCAGATTGTAAAAAAAGAGAATATCAATGTCAAATTGAAATATAAGTTGTGCACTTCTCCATTATATTTACAATGGAAAAAAAATGCAATCAAAAACAAAATCCAAAAGAGTAAACGACAGTACAGTGAGTACTGGAGCAGGTCAATCCCAAGCCTTATTGTCCTCAACATAGTTCTTTATAGTATAAAAAGCCTTTTGGCAAAGTTTACGCTTTACAAATGTTTTAAATTTATTGAGGCTTAGTTCTTGAATATGACTGGGAAGTTTATTATAGAAGTGTACACATTGACATCTAAATGAGCCCCCTATTTTTTTGAGCCTAGTTGCAGGAACTACAAATTTGTGCTTATTTCTAGTATTAAAATTATGTATATCACTGTATTTTTTAAACATGTTTTTGTTCTTATGGGCATACAGGATATTCTCATAAATATACTGTGAAGGCACAGTCATTACCTTGATCTCCTTAAATTTATCTCTGAGGGAGTATCTGGGACTTAAATTATAAATGGAACGAATAGCCCTTTTCTGTAAAACGAAAATTGTTTGGATATCGGCGGCATTTCCCCACAGTAGGATACCGTACGACATGACACTATGAAAATAGCTAAAATAAACTAAACGGGCTGTTTCTAAATCAGTTAAATTTCGAATTTTTCTTACAGCATATGCTGCAGAGCTAAGTTCTTTAGATAATTTGTCTATATGTGGGCCCCACTGAAGCTTAGCATCTAAAGTTATGCCCAAAAACACTGTAGTATCTTCAGGACTCAACTCCTTTCCCTTTATTAGCACACTAGTTTCTACTTGCCTAACATGGGGCATTGTAAACTTTATGCATTTAGTTTTCTTTTCATTCAGATGTAGATTATTTACATTAAACCAGTGTACTATTTTAGATATAACTATATTTATATCGTCAGTAACCGACTGCTGACGTTTCAGTTTAAACAAAAGTGAAGTGTCGTCTGCAAACAACACTATATTATCGTTATCCTTCATGAGGTAAGGTAAATCGTTAATATAAATAAGAAACAAAAATGAACCAAGAATTGAGCCCTGAGGGACACCCATTTTTACTACAGACCCAGGAGATCTTTTTCCGTTTACATCAACTCTCTGAATCCTATCGCCCAGATATGATGCAAGAAGATCCAGGGAGGAGTTCCGGATTCCGTAATGGTGTAGTTTCCTGATTAATGTTTCATGGGGAACACAATCGAAAGCCTTAGACAAATCGCAAAAAATACCCAGGACATCGCATTTGTCTTCCCATGCATCAAAAATATGTCCTAAAAGTTCAACACCAGCATCGGTTGTTGAACGACCCCTTGTAAAACCGAACTGTTTGGTATGCAACAATTTATGTCTATTAAAAAACTTTTGTAGTTGCTCTAAAATGAGTTTTTCAAATATTTTACTAAAAGTGGGTAGCACTGAAATAGGTCTGTAATTCGTAGGGTCAGATGTACTACCCGTTTTGAACAAAGGTATAATTTTACTATTCTTCATTAAATCAGGAAACTCACCGCGATCGATACAATTATTAAAAATAAACGCTAAAGAAGGAGCTACAATATGGATTATAGACTTAACAACGTCCACAGAATTACCCCATAAATCTGCAGTCTTTTTTACATTTAAGGACTTAAAGGTCTTAACAATATCTGCACAAGTAACGTGTTCGAAATTAAAAACAGAATCGCAAACTTTAACGTTTTCTTTAAGCAGAGAATCTGCAGCTGTGGGTGATGAGTTCAGAGATTTTGTTGTTGATATAGGGATCTCTGAAAAGAAGTTCTCAAAAGCCGCAGCAACCTGTGAGTCTGATGTGATCACATTGTCATCAATTATGAGTTTATAGTCACTAGATGGTCTCGTAGACCTTCCAGTTTCACTATTTATAACATTCCAAGTAGTCTTAATTATATTTTTACTGTTTTTAATTTTGGAACTCAAATAACGCGATTTCGCTAGAGAACAAACTTTTTTAAATAATTTCGAATAATTTCGAACATATAAATTAAATTCAGCAGTATTAACAAGAATTCTTTCGTCATACAATTCGTAAAGCCTAGTTCTACTTTTATGAATACCAGTGGTAGCCCATTCACTGAACGACACATTACTGTTAACCGAGAGAGTCGTAGGTATGAAAGTAGAATTAAATTGATTACAGTACATGTTAAAGAAACCTTCATATTGATGATTGAGATCATCATATGTAGACAAGTCGGGTAAATTATTAATGAGTTTAGTTTTAAAACTTTCTAAACGACTTGCAGTTTTAGGGTTAACAGTGATATTCTTTTTAGCCACTATGCTGTGTTTGTTTTGAAAAGTAATTAATTGCCCACAATGATCAGAATCTAATAAATTAATGACTTCTTTGCGACTGGGTACAACATCCGTATAAATATTATCTATACATGTGGCACTATTAGGAGTTATTCTAGTGGGCTCCAAAAATTGGTTAACCAGATTGTAGGACTTAAATAGACTTAAAATTTTACTACATAAACTTGAGTTATCTAGTAGATTAATATTAAAATCACCACAAGTAATTATGTACTTATTTGAATTGCAAATCTTGTGGAACACTTCATCCATTACCTTTTCGAAGCAGTCATACAATCCGGAAGGGGGTTTGTAAACACTTAATATAATAAATTGATCCAGTTCAATGCAAGCTATTTCAACTGACCGCTCAACAGATAAACTCACAATGTCCTGCCGTTCTTTATATTTCAGGTGGTTATTTACAATAATCATTGAGCCACCACGTATAGCATTAATTCTGCTGAACGAACTACCAATCTGGTGATTACTAAAATTAAACATTAACTGTTGGCTTTTAAGCCAATGTTCAGTTAAACAGAGAATATCAATATTATTACAATTTAAGAAAAGTTCTACTTCTAAATCTTTGTTCATAAGACCTTGAATATTTTGATGCACCAGGTTGATATTATTTGTTGAATTTAAAACTTTAGTGGAATATTCGTTCAGCATGTTCATAGTTTTTATGCCAGAGATTGACTCCGTTGTCTTAATTGCTAATTTAAATCAACATTGATTTTAATATTTGATGCCAAGTTATTGGCAAAATCATTTGTCAAAACATAGCTTTGCTCAACAGAAGCAATTTGTTTAGCCAAGTTCTTGGCTGTAATAATAAAATAATATGATAGCGACACAGCTATTTGTCTCCTACAAAACAATGAAAGATAGTAATTATCCTTATGATATCTATCTTTTGTCAAATAAAAGTTAGTACCAACATAATTGTTGGTGTCAATGAAATGAAATAATTGATTATTCAATGTCACATTGTACAAAGTTGTATTTAGCTTATATCTAAGAATATTTTCTTCCTGTGGCAAACTTTGACTATAAGGAAATGTGAACATCACAATTTTTTTTACAGTTAGGTGACTTAAGGTCTTATAATATTGCAGTAAATCTGCTTTGTTCACATTACCCCTATTACCCACAAAAATTAAAAGTGTAGTGTCTTGGTGAAATTTACATTTTATAATTTTATCCATTATATCAACTAATGAACAGCCAGGCATGCAGTTATTTATGATTGAGTGACCTGGATATTCATTTGTTAGAAGGTGGCCTAATCCTTTACCAATTTCATCAGAATAAATAACAATTTCGAATTTAATACACTTCATCTATGAGTAAAAGTGACAATTCATTTTACATCAATGTAGGTAAAATTATGGTCTTGGAATGTTAAACACCGATTATTATTGAAGGAGGCGGAATGGGTAATGTGACACTGATTAGGAGATTCCTATGTTCCGCAGTAGATTACAATATGCTGAGCTGATAAATTGCGCTTCGTTTTGCTTGAACTTAGGCCTTCCATACTAGCTTACTCCATACCATGGCCTATAAAGAGAGGTCCACGACGCTGATTGCCTCTGTAACCTATGGACTCTTGAAGCAATCGATGGCAACTCTTACGGTTAAGCAATCTCTATTCAGCATTCTCCCACCGAACAATAATATTCCAAACTAACTGTTCTATTACTATTCCAGGCCCGGCCGCTGCCCAGTCTACAACGTGACCTCAGGATCCATCAACCCGCTGCAGTGGGGACAGTTCACCAAGCTCTGCATCAAGTGGGCTCTTGAGAACCCTACCAAGTAAGTTGAGTTTATGTATGTAGTTTAACTTACGGCCAAAACCAATAACCTATCGATCTCTAGTTTTGGCATACTGGAATAGTAAAACAATTGATACAATACCAAAATTATCATGTTTTCTGTTGTTTCATCTGTTTTTCTATCTCCGATATGTGATAGATAGGTTATTGGTTTCGGCTGTAAAATGGTAACTGAAGTTATACGAGAAGTTGAAAAAACTGGTAGTATGAGTCGACTGGCTCGTGAAGGGAGCCACATGTGATTAAAAATTAATCTAAATATATGCGTACATTCTTTATTAGAGTTCAATGGCATAATTAAAGAAAAATAAGAACTGTGGCAACATTCTTGATTTTATTGTATTGTTTGATTTATATCTGTAATTTAAAGTTATATGGAACACGGTGTAAAATGCCATGTAGAAAATAGCGATCGATGGGTCCACCAACCAAACGGTGTCTGGTTCAGGCAACTGCCCAATGATTGTTTCCAGACGTTAGTATATTCATTAGTTCATCATCTGCCTAGCCTTTTTCCCAACTATATTGGGGTCGGCTTCCAGTCAAGCCGCATTTAGCTGAATACCAGTATTTTACGAGGAGCGGCTGCCTACCAGACCTCCACAACCCATTAACTGGGGTAACACGGTACTTCATGGCAAGACTGGAGTTAGATTTACTGGCTTCTAACCATCCGTAACATGAATGACAGCCGGGACCAACGGCTTAACGTGCTTTCCGAGGCACGGAGGAAACTCGTTATGTTAAGATGGTCACCCATCCACAGACCAACCTAGGCAAGCATTGCTTAACCTTGAAGATCGACCTGTGCGGCTGTTATTATTTAGCCACGAGCTCCTCTTATCGTCGCTAAAAATATTTCTAATTTTCATTCCCTCTTCCACAGATACGTGATGTGGTACCCAAACTTCTCATTCACGGAATCCCGCTTCATGAACACCTTCTGGGAGATCAGCTGCCATTTCCTGCCAGCCTTCATGTATGACCTGCTGTTGAGAGCACAAGGGAGAAAGGCCATGTAAGTATCCATGAGTATCCATCTGTATGGTCACGATAGGAACTAGCTGTCACGTCCAGCCAGCAGCTATGTATGAACAGTTGCGGGCGCGGCGAGAAAGGCCATGTAAGTATCCATCTGTATGGACACGATAGGAACTAGCTGTCACGTCCTGCCAGCGTTCATGTACAACCTGCTGTTGAGAGCACAAGGGAGGAAGGCCATGTGAGTATCCAAGAGTTTCTATCTGTATGGACACGATAGGAAACCACAGCTGCCACTGTCTTCCAGCAATCATGTACGACCTGCTGTTGAGAGCACAAGGGAGAAAGGCCATGTAAGTATCTATGAGTATCCATCTGTATGGACACGTCAAGAAAGGAATCAACCTGCCACGTCCTACCAGCCTTCATTTACGACCTGCTGTTGAGAGCACAAGGGAGGAAAGCCATGTGAGTATCTATGAGTATTCATATCTATGGACACGATAGGAACTAGCTGTCACGTCCAGCCAACGTTCATGTATGCCCAGCTCCTACGAGCGCAGTCCGAGGAAGGCTATGCGAGTATCTATGAGTATCCATATGTATGGACACGACAGGAAACAACCTACTTTGTCCTGCCAGCGTTCATGTACGACCTGCAACTGAGGGCGCAGGGGAGAAAGGCCATGTGAGCATCCATATGTATGGAACTGATAGGAACTAGCTGTTACATCCAGCGGCCATGTATGACTTGCTGCGGGCGCGGCGACACGTGACAAGACCATGGGAGTATCCATCTGTATGGATACCTCAAGAAAAAGCCGGCCACTGCCTGCCAGCGTTAATGCACAACCTGCTGTTGAGAGCACAAGGGAGGAAGGCCATATAAGTATCTATGAGTATCCATCTGTATGAACACGACAGGAAACAACCTGCTTCGTCCAGCCAACGTTCATGTATGACCTGCTCCTCAGAGCGCAAGGGAGAAAGACCATGTGCTTAAGCTAAACAATTGTGCCTAGAGCACAGGCGTAGGGTAGCCAGCCTATCGGTGTTCTACAGGATGTATTTCGGAGAGTGTGCGCAGGAATTACATGAGTTAATTCCGCCATCTCACTTCTACCATCGGACAAGCCGTCGTACGGCGAGTATCCATCCTTACGTTGTCGAAACCTGCACGGTCCAGACAAAGCGGTTTGCCTCGTCGTTTATACCGCGTACATCGAGGGATTGGAACAATTTGCCTGCTGCGGTCTTTCCGTCCGATTATAATTTGGGTATCTTCAAGACTAGAGTGAATAGGCTCTTAATAAACTAGTGCGCCTCACCATCAACGATTGCATCACTGCTAACCATCAGGTGGGATTGCAGTCAAGTACTAGTTTATGGTATATAGAAAAAAAAAGTACAATTAACAATTTACTGTGTCATTTATTTCATCACCACTGCTCTCAAAACGGTGAAGGAAAATATCGTGAGGAAACCGGCATGTCCTAGAATCAATTTCGAAGACATGTGGCTTCCACCAATCCGCACTGGGTTTGCGTAGTGGATTACAGCCCTCTCCTAGAGAGGAGGCCTGAGTCCCAACAGTGGGGACATTATAAGGCTGGCTATGCTTAGGCTAAAGAATTAAGTGCAATTAACAACTACCATGCACACTGCCTCTGCCACCGCAGAAGACGCGCTAAAAAAAGGCTCAAGTACACTTAGCGAGGCAGTGTGGTTAGTGTTATGGGCACCTTTACATCGGGATCAGTCAGGGGCGGGTTATTCATTGACGCTTAACATTTTGTTTAAATATATGTCGCATCATTGGGTGGCCGAGATGCGAAACATCGGGTCTTCTTCATGATCCGACATGGTTCTTGATAGATGTGGGCTGACTTGGGTACTCGAACGAAAGAATAACCGTTTTTACAAAAATGGAAACAAACACGTGCGTTGGTACTGAGTGTATGCCGGGGCTGTCCGAGGTAGAATGCCGCTCCGCTTGGTCCTTCCTCCAGCCCTCGCTGCATCCCTTCCACCGACGATTGTGTCCAAACGGTAGGGGCACCGCTTGCGTTTTCGGTGACGGAAGTGTTTGGTTCTCAATTGAATTGATAGATGGCGCTGTCCGTCGCACCATAGCGCCATCTGTGGCGCCATCAATCCACGACATATATTTGTCTGTATTTTTTACTGTAAATTAAATATTAATTTTGACTATTAACAATTTACTCAACCCATTTCTCCACCCCCAGAATGATGAAACTGGCCCGCCGGTTTAAAATGGCGGCGGCTACCGGCGAGTACTTCGCGAACCACGAGTGGGAGTTCGGCATCTCCTCTCTCTCCGCCCTCCACGATGACGCGAGCGTGGCGCGGGATGCAGGCGCCTTCCCTCACTGGCCTGCAGACTTCGACTGGGACTCGTATATCGGGGCTTATATGTTTGGTATCAGGCGGTATATTCTGAAGGACACGGCGGAGTCGTTGCCTGTGGCTAGGACTAAGTTAAGAAGGTGAGTTTTTTTTGTTATATGTCTAGGAAATATCTTCAGGGCAGTAGGTTCATTTACGCGTAACAATCAAACTAAGACATAGCCCGAAAAATCGCCAAACTTAAGTGTCAGTGGGCAGGGCACATGGCTCGTTGAATAGATGGTCGATGGGGATGGAAGGTTCTGAAGTGGCGGCCATGTACTGGAAGACGCAGCGTTGGAAAGTCCCACAGGGTGGATTGACGGATTGCGGGAATCCGATGGATGCGAGACGCACAGGACCGGTCGTTGGTGCGACGGTTGGGGGAGACCTGTGTCCAACAGTGGACGACTTTCGGCTGAAATGTTAATGATGATGATATCTTCAGGACTGCGCAATTTTGGGTCTAGTTCAGGTCATATATCGGAGATAAGATAAGTTCACACCCCAGCCATCGCCCCGGGCTTCGAGAGTCGCAGAGTGATTCTCGGCTTCAGTGAACAAGGGCTTGCGGAAGACGAGCCATGAATATCTTGCCATCCGGCTGTCCGGTTTTGTATAAATTCAAAATTTTGATAGAAACTGAAAGTGAATAGATGCATGCCCTCTTGCTCCACCCAGAGCAGGAAGAATTATTTGAAAGAAAGAAGAAAGAAAAACAATATTAACGCTTAACGGCTTTAACGAACAAGAAACAATTACAACAACAACAAACCACAACAACAATAAATCAAATTACAATCTTTTTTGTTAACTGATAATGTGTCAACTAAAAACAGGATGCTGCAATATCAATCCAGCTACCTAATAATATTAATCTTCTCCTTATTTCAGACTATACTGGGTGCACAAGCTATTCCAAGCGGCGACAGGCTACTACCTCTTCAGGTTCCTAGCAGGCCGTCTGCGGTAGAACATAGCACTCCTGTAAACGACCTGATGGTCTACCTAACTATAAGGAAGAAACATAGGTTACTGAAAGAGCACTGAGGCTTATTAAGGCCTACTGTCCACGCCCGCGTGGCTTTATAGACGCGTATTTGGCGTTATACGCTTGGTGCAAGCTGGCGTAAAGGGTGCGTACAAAACTATCACTTATTAAGGCATAGCTTCGTAGTCACACTGAAGGGTCCCAACAGGATCGAAGTCTCTGGAGCCAAGGGCCTGAAAGTAAAACCCGGGAACCTGGAACGAAGGTAAAGACTCTATTATGTATGCTCTCTTGTTTTCTAAATTACATTGTCTTTTTATGCATCTATCGTAATATCTCTTCACCACCCTAGGTTGACTGGTAGAGTATGCCTATGGCAATAAGTCCGCCATTGTACATTGCGTTGCATAAAGACTAAATAAATAAATATAGAAGGAACGGAAGGGGTTTTAGTCAGTCAAAGTCTGACACGCCGTCCCATTCCGCCGAAGAGTGGGAGAAGTCATTCTGATGATCTCCCACCTTAAAAAATGCTTCATAGAGACGACAAGATGGCGATACTGACGGTGACTGGCCTGTTGGTCTAGTGGTTAGTGACCCTGACTGCTATGCCGGAGGTCGTGGGTTCGATTCCCACCCAGGATAAATGTTTGTGTGATGAGCACGATCGTTTGTTCTGTGTCTGGGTGTAATTTATCTATAATATGTATGTATTTAGAAATATATAAGTATGTTTATCAGTTGTCTAGTACCCATAATACAAGCTCCGCTTAGCTTGGGACTAGATGATGTTGTGTGAAAGTTGTGGAAAAAGAATAAAAGAAAGAAAGAAGAAGAATACATTACCACTTCGTCAACACAGTTTCATAGTTTAGTAAGCGCGCTTCACGCCAGCGTGAACCAAGCGTGGAATAACGAATACGCGTCTATGAAGGTACGCGACCGTGAACAGTAAGGCTAAGGACTACGTATTGATTGAAAGTCCTCATTTGAGAGCTGTGTAAAGTTTTTTACGTAGAAAATAAAGTCTACTAGCTTCTGCCACAGTTTTCGCCCGCGTGAAAGTATGAGAAACCTCCTTAGACATGCAATTGGTTGTTTTCTGCACTTGTGCGGTGCAGTGCCTGAGCTTACCCCACCACAATGTATTATATGTATTGTATCAGGCTGGGCGCCGCACAGCCCTCATAAATCACAAGTAAACCCAAGTTTGTTTATTTCTTCCTTCGAAAAAACAGAATATCGTTTGATACACATGGATATTTGTCAGTGCAGCACTAAGGTCCATATCGCCTTACTTTCTTCACTCGTATCAAAATGTCCAAAATGCCCATGGAATCTTTAAGTCAAGAGTGAATAGGTTACTTCTAGGTAAGCGCGCTCCATCGTCAGCCGCATCGTCGCTTTACATCAGGTGAGATAGCGGTCAAGCGCGAACCTATCAACGATAAAAATAAATATGTACTATTTCAGTTCTATTTTTTTTACCACAATGCTAATGTTTGATACTTGATTATTACCCAAAGAAAGCTCTCAAATGAGACTACTTTATAAATATGGGCCCTTAAAATAGGATAGATGCCACTAGTGCAAATTATGACATCTTAAACTTATCACTTTTAACCAAATTTTATCATAATCTGTCGAGCCTTATCCCAACTGTGTTGGGTCGGCTTCCGGTCTCACCAGATGGAGTTGATCAACCTCATTATAGAATTAAGAAACATTGATGTACCTGTATAATAATATATTAATACAAAACTATTTTTTAATTAGTACAAAAATAACATGGGTCTTATTTGTACCCGTTACTCTACTGATCATATTTGTGTAGTTAAAACCAAAAAAAATGAAATACCAAAATTGACCACGAAAAATTTTAATTCATAATTGAGTCTATAATTCATAACTATTGTTACTTAAAAATACTATAGCCTATTCTTTAATCCCTGAGACTAAATTGACACACGCAAATGTCAAAATTACAATAAGAATGATGCCAGTTCTTTTGTGTTGAGACAAGTTTGACAACCCACGTAATGTCGCGGCTTCGCGGATGGCGAGCACTGGGTAGCTCGCTGTCCGGCAGTCTGGAAATAATCTGGACCGAGCCCAGTCGTCAACGGCGCGTTCTGTTTCACGCGCGCCTCAAGGAGATGTCAGCAAACTGTAGGGGCCCGGCAGGGCCGAAGCCTCTGGGGGGAACACGTGGTATTCCTAAAGGTTGACACCGAATCCCCCCCAGAACGAAGGCAACGAAGGAACGGGGTAGGGGTTTAGTCAGTAAAAGTCTGACACACCCTCCCGCTCCGCCCAAGAGCGGGGGAAGTCATTCTGATGATTCCCCTACCATAAAAAAAAACCCACGTAATGTCATTTTAGTTACAGGTAAAAAAACAGACTTTACATGAAGTTCTTTTCCATTTTGATCGCCATTCATAAGTATTAGAGCCAATTTCACCACCTATGATTAAGTTGCCAATATCTTACTTGGCAGATAATTTCATACAAATTCTGTTCCATTTTTGAATTTATTCGGGAAGTAATGGCTTCTCGGACATTGTGACACAGGCCCTTAATCATAAGAATTGTGAAAACCTAATGTGTCCATGAATTGGATGACATTTTGGGATATAAAGAAATGCTTATAATTTTGCTGTTTATGAATATTATTTATTGAGAAATTACATGTGTAATAACAAGACCTTTTCTAATAAGCCTTTTAAGAATTTGTACTAATTAAAAATTAGTGGTGTATATAAATATAAAAATTCTGTTACTTTAATTCTTTCAGAATACTTTTACCAAATATTGTACTTTGTAAATCACACTTTTATTATATTGTATTATATTTTCTTAACATATTTTTTGTATCACATTTTTGCAATATGAACAAATGTTGATATACAGAAATTATGATTAAATATCAAAATACTTTTTAAGTTATTATTTTTTACTTACAATAATACTGAATAAGATTATTCTATAAATGTAAGAAAAAAGTATAGATAATTTCACAATGTAGAGAAGTATTTTAAGTAAGTATAAATAATTTCAGTGACTGTATAATAATTTTCCATAGACATTATTTTTTATCTGTGTAAAATTGGCGGGATTTTAAGCAAAAAAAAACACATTTTTGATTGTATGTTTCGAGGCTATTTTTGGAAATTAGTAGATTCATTTAAATATAATTTCCGTCACAATAAGTAATGTGTCATAAAAAAAGTTATGTAATAATTTGCAAGTATCAAAATTGATAGAAAATGCACTATTAACGTTTAAGCCACTACATTCTAAAGTAGCATCTAAATTCTAAAATATTGTTTAGACTAAGAAAATATCGTATAACAGTTCTGTAAAAATAAACAAATGAAAGTATGAAAAAACAGTTTTAATTTTTGACCTATACCTACTGATGTAAAGTCAAACTTGACAGTTGGCCAAGAATTTTGCTAGCAGAACAGATGGTCGGTGGGGGTAAAAGATTACAAAGTGGCGACCGCGTATCGCGACCCTCACCAGGTCATCGATCCACCAATGGGAGGCCTTCTCAAGGAGATGTCAGCAAACTGTAGGGGCCCGGTAGGGCCGAAGCCTCTGGGGGGAACATGTGGTATTCCTAACGGTTGACACCGAGTCCCCCCCAGAACGAAGGCAACGAAGGAACGGGGTAGGGGTTTAGTCAGTAAGAGTCTGACACGCCCTCTCGCTCTGCCCAAGAGCGGGGGAAGTCATTCTGATGATTCCCCTACCATAAAAAAAAAACCAATGGGAGGCCTTCCAACGCTGCGTCTTCCGGGACGTAGTCGACTAGTTGCCTCTCCAGAACCTTTCGTCATGTCTTCTACGAGCAACGTGCCCTGTCCTCTGCCACATAAGTTAAGCGATTCTTCGGGCTATGTCGGTAACCTTAGTTCTCTTGCGGATAGCTTCATTTCTGATCACTTATTATCTGATCTCTGATCCTTTGAGTGACTTTAGGCTTTCTGATGAGGCCCACTGTGTGTGACTACGCTTCGGAGTATATCTATACTAATATTATAAAGAGGTAAAATTTGTAAGTTTGTATGTTTGTAAGTTTGTATGTAGGGGGTAATCTCTGGAACTACTGGTCCGATTTGAAAAATTCTTCCAGTGTTAGATAGCCCATTTATCGAGGAATGCTATAGGCTATATACGATCACGCTACGACCCACGGGAGCGGAGCACTAAAGAAAAATGCGGGTGAAACCGCAGGGGACAGCTAGTATAGTATAACCTCGGGCAAAAAAACGACAAAAATATTTTTCATATTATTTATTTTATAGAAAATACATTGTTTTGATACAAACATAAGCTTACATCTACGACATTAGGAAAATCTTACACATTTTCATTTACATACATACATCAAGTCTTTTGAGCATTCTTATAAAATATAAGTTTCAATACTTATACCTAATATCTATAATACTTTACACTGAGCAAATTGTTACAATTAGCCTACACCTGAATGTTTTTTAAAACTGCAAAGCAAATTTCGTTTATTTTAAGAATTTATATAATTTTTTACAACTCAATAAACACCTTATCTAAACATTATATTACAATAGAAACTCTTACTTGGTACGCCTAAATGGGTTAGCACAATTATATTCATGCACCCTAATTTAGTTACACAATTATATTAGTGTTTCCTAATTCAGCAACACAATTATATTAGTGCACCCTAATTCAGTTACACAATTATAGTAGTGCACCCTAATTCAGTTACACAATTATATTAGTGCACCCTAATTCAGTTACACAATTATATTCATGCACCCTAATTCAGTTGCACAATTATATTCATGCACCTTAATTGTGATACAGCGTTCTATTCACGTACCCTAATCGTATCACACAATTACTGCAGTCGATTGAAAATATCAATCGTAATCGGATGAAAAAGATTATTTTTTATTGGAACTATCAACAATAGGTAAGTACTTTAAAAGGCAAGTTTTTTTTACAAGTATTTCACTAAGATACGAAAGTTTTATAAACTAGAAATTATTATTAATATTAACTATTTACATAATAATATACAAGAGTAGTTTGCAGTCTGTTATAAAAAGGTAGAAAAATATAATATTATGTTGGATTGAGGGTTTGTTGAACCAAGTGAAGAAACACGGGAGGGTTTTATTCAGTAAACGACTGACACCCGGAGTTGAAGAAGTTGTTAATTTCTCCTGGCTAGCCTCTGTTCTTATTTTCGCCCCTTGATTTAAGCATTACACATTGCAATCTATGCAAATTTAAAAGATATAACTGCAATTTTACGATTTTCTGATAACTGCAGTACAATATAATAAAAATACCATATACCACAACATGACAGATCTTTTATGTGAGAGAGAATGATGACACATCTGTCGGCCCGTGTCTGTAGGTACTTTTTACATGAGTATTTTGTAAGCTTTAGCTTTAGCCTCAAAACCTGTCAAAAATTGACATTAAAGTAGGATATTATACAAGTTCTCAATTAAAAATACTCATTTTAGGTACATCAACACATTAAAATCTGAGTACAATCCGGTCACATTAACTTGACGCATCTCTGAAATGCTAACATCCCCCCGCATCCCCCCGCATTCCCTTAGCTCGCCCGGCAAGTGTCAGGTATGCTCAGCATCTTTGTTATCGATAATTTGGCTAGTTCTTTGTTGTTGTTATGTTGTTTTTGGACATTATTTCATCGACGCCAAGCGTCATGTTAATGTGACCGAGTTGTACTTATTTTCCAAATTTAAATCTAACGTTTAACATGACAGTACACCCGCCATTTTGAGTTCAAACAAAGATGGCCGCTCTACGCGTCCATGGCGATGACAGTTGGCGCGGTGTTGTGGTCGGTGACCAGAGCCTGGGGCGAGGAGAACCAGCCCAGCATCCAGTAGAGTAGTGCTCCCCAGAACAGGACGCGGCAGATCACGTCTACCCAGTACATGCTGGAATGAAGAATATAGGTATTATATAGTGCGTAGCTACATCTATGGCCCATATGAGAACAACGAATCCGGCATCGCGCAATTAATCTTTCGAATACCATAATCTATACTAATATTATAAAGAGGTAAAATTTGTAAGTTTGTATGTTTGTAAGTTTGTATGTAGGGGGTAATCTCTGGAACTTCTGGTCCGATTTGAAAAATTCTTTCAGTGTTAGATAGCCCATTTATTGAGGAATGCTATAGGCTATATACCATCGCGCTAAAACCCACGGGAGCGGAGCAGTAACGAAAAATGCGGGTGAAACCGCAGGGGATAGCTAGTTAGAGATATAATAGAAATACAATAGTTGTGCGGACGCCGGCGTCTGCTCGGGGCTCAACAAATTAAAGTGATTTGAACATCTTGAACAGTCCGAAATCATCTATCTATCGAGGATCCAGCCTCGATACCGCAAGAATTCGCGCAAAAATAAAACTATGTATAAAAGCGTACCCTTCGCTTCTCTCAACGCTGGATCGCACTCACGTACGGTTAGTCATGTAGGGTTAGTCATGTAGACCAATAAAACATCAATTGTTTGTTCTATTCACGGCACATTGCTTCCCATCGCGTTGAATCGTCTACGTGTAGGATACCATTTAAGGAAATATGATGTTACCCAGATTTAAACCAATAATAAGTTATAAAAACTATACTCACACTCTCATATGCCTCCTGGCTGCGGGCAGTGTGTCGTCATACTCCTTCAGGATGAACACTCTCGCCGCCCTGATGCAGTCCTCGAAGTATTTGGAGATGTCCAGACCTGATGGGCAAAACATGAGTTTAATTTCACATTTTTATATATCGAAGGCCCTCTAGCGACATTTATGGCGTCACATAAGAACTACAAATCCTGGGTCGTGCAATCAAGTTAAGATAAGGCTGCCCGAAATCATCTATCAGGCAGTAGCCAGACACAATACCCGCCTGGACGGAGGTTTGCGGGACTTTACTTCTGCATACCCCCCAATGCCCTGAAGCTATGAAGAGTGGAGAGGATGACGAGCCCCCCTGGCTATCCTCATCATCTGCCTAGCCTTTTCCCAACTATATTGGGGTCGGCTTCCAGTCAAGCTGGATTTAGCTGAATACCAGTATTTTACGAGGAGCGGCTGCCTACCAGACCTCCACAACCCATTAACTGGGGTAACACGGTACTTCATGGCAAGACTGGAGTCAGATTTACTGGCTTCAGACTATCCGTAACGACTAACAACTGTTAGTTAACAGTTGTTTATTTATTTATTTATTTGGCACACCAACAGCATTACATACGGAGTTATTTAAAGAAAAATCTAAAATCTAGTCACTGATATGCATGCCTATTATAGGTGTGCACAGCTTACACAATATTAGATAAGACAACAATTAAGAAAAATATTACCATTTAAATTAGTTAGATGTACAAAATAAAAATAGAAACACACAGAATAAAAAAATAAAAACTACTAAAGTCGAAAAATAAATCAATAAATATAAAAAGACTATAGTGTATATAACAATGAGGTGCATATAATTAACAATACTTGAAAGGTTTGCACAACCTCATACCTCCGAGACCGCTTTCCTAAACTTGTTGAGTGAGACACCGTGTAAGTCAGTGTCTGGTGATTTACAAAAACTGTTATGCGCTCTACACATTCGGAGCAAGGGGGCATTGAGGCCAAGGTTTGTTTTACGGAAAGGAATATGGAGTAATCTGGAGATGGGATGTCTGGGAAGTTTTGAAGGGACTGAATACTGGATACGCTCTACTAAATCATTGCATTTTACAAACCCGTTAACTATTTTGTAAAGAAAGATTAGATCACGCGAACGGCGACGGTCACGCAGTGTCTTTATTTTGAAAAAATCTAGGCGCTGTTCGTAGGGACAGCGATGAGTGATTTCTCTAGATATAAACGCTAGATGTTTTGTGAAAGCTCTTTGAATACTCTCAACCCTTTGCGAATGAGCTGCGTAGAGCGGATTCCAGGCAACACTGGCGTACTCCAAACGACTACGTACCAGAGTGTTGAACAGCAGTATTCTTGTCTTGGGCAATTGGAAGCCTTTTGTGTTTCGCTTTACAAAACCCAACATTTGCTTCGACTTTTTTACGACATCGTTGATGTGCGGTTGCGGTGGAAGTTGTTAGTTGGTCGGGCCATGGGAAGGTGGAGGGAGTGTCCCTATCCGTAACGACTGCCAAAGATCTACAAATGACAGCCGGGACCAACGGCTTAACGTGCTTTCCGAGGCACGGAGGAAACTCGTTATGTTAAGATGGTCACCCATCCACAGACCAACCTGGGCAAGCGTTGCTTAACCTTGAAGATCGATCTGTGCGGCTGTTATTATTTTAGCCACGAGCTATTTTAGCTATTTTAGCCAGCCCCCTGGCTATCCTAATGCAAAAAAAAAATTATACGTCGAGTTAAAAAAGTGTCGAGACACTGAAGCTCGACAAGTAACATAAAATCATGTTATGTCCATTATTTATATAATACTTTACGCACATAAAGGTACAAAAGCAGGATTAATGCCTTAGACATCATCACCCACAGCTTCATAACTTATATTCCCGTCTCTCTTTTTACGTTGAGCTTCTGTCTATTATCTCGTAACTATTTCTAGCTTTATCTGCGCCTGCGCGTAACAACTAGGTAAACTCATTTTATTTCACTTTAAATTCAACTTAGCTTTCATGCACACATAATCTACATGTAACAACCAAACTGTTGTCATCTCACTCACCCACAGCATCCACCTTATAGTCCCGTCTCTCTTTGCCATTAAACTTCAACTTTCATGTAAATAATCTGCGCGTAACAACCAAACTATCGTCGTCTCACTCACCCACAGCATCCACCTTATAGTCCCGTCTCTCTTTGCCCTTGAACTTCAACTTGCTTACAACTACAATCTACACGTAACAACCAAACTATCGTCGTCTCACTCACCCACAGCATCGACCTTATAGTCCCGTCTCTCTTTGCCATTGAACTTCAACTTGCTTACAACTACAATCTACACGTAACAACCAAACTATTGTCATCTCACTCACCCACAGCATCCACCTTATAGTCCCGTCTCTCTTTGCCATTGAATTTCAACTTAGCTTACAATAATTTACACGTAACAACCAAACTATCGTCGTCTCACTCACCCACAGCATCCACCTTATAGTCCCGTCTCTCTTTCCCGTTGAGTTTCTGTCGGATAGTCTGCGCGATGTCCGACTTGAAGTCCCACTGGTTGTTGGTGTAGTACTCGAATACCTCGAAGCCTTTGGTTATGCGGCGTTGGACGCGGCACAGTCTGGAAAATACATAATTATAATTTATTAGATTGAGGGAGATTTTATGAAATTGCATAGAAAAGAGGCTATATTATCTCACATTAGAAACATTTGATTACAGTAGAATTCTGACATCGACACACAAACGAATAAACCATGGATACTGTAGATGTGATGATTCTGGACCCCTCAGTAGTCTCAACAACTCTTTTCTCTTAATAATATTGGAACATCATCAATATGACTTCTCTCGGTCTGGTCGGAGTGGGAGAGTTTGTCAGACTTTTACTGAATAAAACCCACTCCTGTTCCTTCTTTGCTTTCGTTCTAGGGTTTTGGGGTTCTCTTTTGTCCAACTCCTCTGAGTTGGACAAAAGTGCACCCCGGAACCCCTGGGGCTCTCCCCAGCAGGTTTCGACCCTGCTGGGCTCCTACAGTTCAAGGGGCAGTACTTAAGTTTCTTTATTTCTTACTAGCAGCCGGTCCCGGCTTCGCACGGGGTAGACAATTATTTATTTTTGGAAATTTGGATATAAAACACTTTTTTAAGTGTTAGTTTTCTACACCTTCGGTTACATTGTTCAAATTTTACCAAGGATGCCTAATTTTTTCAAAATAAAATGCAGCCTATGTCAAATTGGAAGAACGTAACATTCTATTGGTGAAAGAATTTTTTAAATCGGCCCAGTACTTTTTGAGCCTATTCATTACAAACATACAAAAATAGGTACAAATCTTTGGGGATTATATTTTCTGTCACCAAACTTTATATTTGTCATCAAGTTGTATTACCTAATTAATAGATCTATCGCCACAAAATATTTTCGTTCTCAGATAAACAAAAAGTGTATCCAGGTATGAATTATCAAAAAATAAGAGATGGATCACCAATAAAATAAAACTTCGTTCTTATAATAATAGTTTTATTACAAAATTAATAGCTTTGTGCTCAGAATGGTAGATCTGTCGCCAAAATGGTAGATCTGTCGCCAAAATGGTAGGTCTGTCGCCAAAATGGTAGATCTGTCGCCAAATAAATCGATTAATTATCAATTCCTGACTGCAACTCCTTTTTATTTGTTATTTTGTCACCAATAAAGTAGTTACATTTTATTTCGTTCGGTTATTAAAATAATAGTATTCCTTACCAATTTAATCCATCAATTTATAATTTTGTTGAAAATATGTGCAAAGAGGCGGAGAGAAATTGGCGCGCTTTCCATCTCAACGATGTGTCGTAGGTACTCGTAACTACCTACGATGATCATACGATGCCACGAGATGTCAGCAAACTGTAGGGGCCCGGTAGGACCGAAGCCTCTGGGGAACACGGAAAATCCAGAAGGTTGTCACCGTGTCTCCCAGATCGAAGGCAACGAAGGAGCAAGGTAGGGGTTTAGTCAGTAAGAGTCTGACACGCCTTCTCGCTCCGCCCTAGAGTGTTTCAAGTCATTCTGATGATTCCCCTAACGAAAAAAAAAAACCATAACGACCGGAGCCCGGGAAGGCGCTGCTGGCCTTTCTTGTAACACAATATATGGTTTATTGGTGATCTCTTTCAATTATTTTGCTTAAATGCTTATTAGGACAAACCTATTATAATATGTACAAAAACAATTATTTGGTACTAGATCCTATATCTCCATGATTTTAGATGATTTATTGGACAATTGATTTTACATTGTTTGGTGACTACATTTTGGCGACAAATCTACTATTTTGAGGACAAAGCTATTATTTAGGAAACACAAAACGAATTAAATTGGCGACAGCTTAAATGATACCCCAAATCTTTCCTCTTTATAATATTAGTACCTATAGATAATTTGATGACTTCCCAACTTACCACCCGCAAAAAAAAAAGCCAAAGCACAGTAGACTAATAAAGTGAGAAAGGACAAAAGCAAGTCGACTCACACTGGCTTATATCCTAGACAGAAGAGCAGCGTGTCGATGATGAAGGCGGGGATCCAGTGGAAGAAGAAGACGCAGATGTTGTGGTACAGGCGAGAGTGCTTCATGGAACCGCCCGGGTACCTGCGGACAGAAGAATAGGCTTAGTGAGACTGGAAATAAGGATGGAATTGGCTTGGGTTCTGTAGAGAGAAATCTGGTAAAGAATCATCATCTACCTAGCCTTTTCCCAGCAATATTGGGATCGGCTTCCAGTCAAGCTGGATTTAGCTGAATACCAGTATTTTACGAGGAGCGGCTGCCTACCAGACCTACACAACCCATTAACTGGGGTAAACCTGGTAAAGAATAGTACTCTTAAATCAAAATGACCTATAGCCCGCTTCACGTCATGAAAACCGTAATGATATTGTAGCGACTTAGGCCAGCCGCACACATTCGGTTTCATAATTAGATTTCTTGATCAGGAATTCAGATTCTGAAACCTCAGTGCTCTGCTTACTTATAGAGATTTCAGAATCTGCAATGCTTCCTTATAAGATGTTCAACAAGGCGTACACATTCTTATTTTTATAAAACGGATTATACTGTCTAGTAAACGTTTTCGAGCCAGAATTATTCGAGCTACCGTCATTCGATACCAAGTCAGTGCCAATGTGGAGCGCAGCACAGGACATGCGTCACCTGCAATGCTGCCCATCCTGCACAACCACATGTACTTTTCAGGATCTATGCAAAGCCCATTAGCCTCGAACAATTGGACCTGCACGGCTTTGTCATTACAGAGCCGTACAGGTTGCCAAATACGATCTATCGGTTTAGATGGTTAACTGAAGGTAAACAATCTTGGCATGTCTTTTTATATTAAAAAGGTATATAATATACAAAAAGATTATTTAAGTTTACCTTATTAGCTAACATCGATTTAGGTAAATACCTAGTTGCAAGGATTTTTACATACAATTTTTAGACAACTTTTAGATAAAAAGAAATGCCAAAATTGTTTACATTTAATTTTAGTTAAGTACCTAAACCGATAGACTATAGGATAAAGACACAAAGACACGAAAAGAAGAAGAAGAATCCTGTAGTTACTCACCACACGACGCCGTTGAGAGGCACCCTGTGCATGATGATCTCCCGGCCAGCTTCAATCATCTCCGACCACGTCACCTTGATCTCAGCCGATGATGTGAAGTTGATGATGTTTGACTTCGTGTCTCTGGAACAGATGAACACGTAAAGTTAGCAAATCATGTTTGTATAGTCAGTTAGATTGTGTTTTTGCGTTGATATTTTGGGGAGTGTTCATTGGAGTAAAGGTTTTCAGGAAAATTCACACCAATAGTTGTCGCCACTTAGTCATTGACTACACGTAGCCAATTTTACTAGTTGCGACATTTCTGCTATGATCCTATGAGGAGTTCCGTTCCATAACTTCGACGTTCATCGTCATTGATCCACATACATAAAAAAACATATATACCTACAGCCGAACATAGAACCTCCTTTTTTTGAAATCGGTTAAAAATAGTAACCCACTGGTATCGAGAACAGGGTCCAAGCTTACCGTCAGTCTGGACACCAGAGAAAGTAACAGCCTAACGATACGAGGCGTGTCCAGGAGTACCGCTTTCTGAATCACGCCCTTTATCCAGCTGCCTAACGCTAGGCTCCTAAGATGTTGGTCGAGGCTCTTGGCTATTAAGCCTTTGACGGACACGACTATCGGTACATGATCGCTGAGTCCACTTCCTACATGTCGATAACCACGCAAGCCAATATACTTGATTTGCTTATCTTTCTCGGCTTTTTATTATTTTTATTTGAAACTGAACTAAAAATTGCAAAAAGTCGTACAAAAATTCTAATTTCGCGGGTTTCCCTAGAGCATTCAGATTAAGAAGCCAGCTTACCCATTCTTCAAGTAGTTCCACACGACGATCATAATGCCGTTGATGAACACGTCGACTGGCAGGTAGTCGGCGTAACTGTTGCTCTTGCAGTACATTGATCTGATCACGCCTTTGCCGGCACCTGGACAAGAGAATAAAGAAAAGTAAATTACCGTATCAAAGATTCATCATCATCATTTCAGCCGAAAGACGTCCACTGGTGGATAAAAAACTCTCCTAAGTATCGCCACAATGACCGCTCCTGTGCGTCTTGGATGCATTAGATTTCCGTGACCCTCACCAGGTAATCGTTCCACCTGATGGGAGGCCCACCAACACTGCGTCTTTCGGTACGTGGTCGCCACTCCAGAATCTTTCGTCCCCATCGACCATCTGTTCTACGCCGCCGTTCTGTTCTGTGCCTTACCCACTGCCACTTAAGTTTGGCAGTTCTTCGGGCTATGTCGGTAATGTTGGGTTTCTTGCGGATATCTTTATTTCTGATATGATCACGGAAGGAAATTCCGAGCACAGCCCTCTGGGTGACTTTCAGCCTTCCGATGAGGACCATTGTGAGCAACCACGTTTCTGAGTCATATATTATTATTATCACATGGGTCATAGACTTTCGTCTTGCGACACTGTGGTAAGTTGGAAGAAAAGATACCGTGTATCTTCCCAAACGCTGCCCAGCCGAGTCGGATTCGAAGATAAACTCAGTTCAAAGCAATTATTTTAAGCAATCAAACTAAATATTTATAAGTAAAAATAGTTTATTTATTTATGTACTTTAGTGTGTTTAGTTATATAGTTTATTTTTAGTTTTAACTTAAGTTTTATTCTTTTGTTACCCTCATTTACAAATTTATTTTCACTAATGTAAGGTTTACTGTAAGAAAACCCAATTGTGGGTTAAGTTCGCCTGTGTATATCACCTTTCCTAATTCTTATTTTGTGAATGTTGTTGTACAATAAATAATAAAGAAGAAGAAGAAAATAATAACTCACCAATAAGTAATCCAGTAGGTCCGTTGATGTTGTCTGTCCAGCCGGGAACAGGCTCCTGCCAGATCGGGATCACTGAGGAATAGAAAGAAATATTAAGTTTTAGCCAGTAAATCTGACTCCAGTCTTGCCATGAAATACCGTGTTACTTCAGTTAATGGGTTGTGGAGGTCTGGTAAGCCGACCCCAATATAGTTGGTTTTGTTATTATTATTTTTTTAATTAATTTTTATTTTTGTTTAAATTCTTTTAGGTATGTTTTTGTTTGGTACACCAGTTTTACCATTTTTGTAATTGAAGAGCGGGGCCTCCTAGCACAGGTATATCTTTACTTAAAAGGAGGTCCCTATGTAAGATTAAGGGCCTGTTTAACCACCTATGATTAAGTTTCGAGTATCTTACTTGACAGATAATTTCATACGAATTCTGTCACATTTTTGAATTTATTCAGTGAGTAGTGCCTACTCGGACATTGTGAAACAGGCCCTTACTGTAAAAGTTGTAGATGTTACTGTAATAAACTTTTTGCATTTTTTTTGTATTTGTAGTTGGGAAAAGGTTAGGTAGATGACGATGATGATTATCATTTCAGCGTAGCACACACACTGTTGTACATAGGGCTGCCCCAAGATTCGCCTTGTTGTTTATACCGATGTACATGGTATAAACGTCGCGTCGTTTATACCGTGTACATCGAAGGACTGGAACAATTGCCTGCTGCGGTCTTCCTATGCCATTATAATTTAGGTATCTTCAATGCTACAGTAAATACACTCTTAATACAATAGTGCGCTTCACCATCAACGATTGCAACACTGCTTACCATCAGATGGAATCGTAGTCAAGCACTAGCTTATACTATTATACCAAAACTAAGAAAAAAGTCTGACACTGTCGCTCCACCCAGAACGGGAGAAGTTTTTTTTTATTATTTTTAGGTTCGCGTTTGACCACTATCTCACCTGATGGTAAGCGATGATTTGGCTGACGATGGAGCACGCGTGCCTAGAAGTAACCTATTCACTCTTGACTTACGCCTGTTTTCAATAACCTGCCGCAGTACATAGATAGATAGCTATCCCCGATAAACAGTAAGACTCTATCTATCAATCCACAACTTTTGGTAGGAAATGTTAACCGTCGGTAGGTTATAGGAAAGCAAGTAATGGCAAAAGGATAGATTTGTTTATCTTTAGTAGCTGCAATGCAACTTTAGATAGATAGCTTTTTGAAAACGGGCGTTAAAGACCTCTCGGTTGTAACTATTTGATGATTTCTCACCCTTTAAAAAGCCTTTTATAGAAGTGACTTACCTATGGAAGGCCTGAGCACCATAGCGGGGATGTGTTCCATAGCTTCAACCACCAGCGCTTCTCCAAGCGCCTTCGTGAAGGCATACGAGTTGGGCAGCTTGTCCAGGAGTCTGGAAATAGACCACAATGTATTATTTCAGATTCAGATTACTTTCTCACAGGTAAAAGTTTAGCTCTAAAAATAATTATTATTGTAACACTAGCTGTCCCCTGCGGTTTCACCTGCATTTTTCGTTATTGCTCCGCTCCCGTGGGTCGTAGCTGCTATTATAGCCTATAGCATTCCTCGATAAATGGGCTATCCAACACCGAAAGAATTTTTCAAATCGGACCGTTAGTTCCAGAGATTACCCCCTACATACAAACTTACAAACTTACAAATTTTACCTCTTTATAATATTAGTATAGATAACCATGGAGTGTACAATAGCCGAGTTTATGTCAAAACCATTTTAAAAAAATTACACATTTCAGGGTTCTAGATCCATGAATATTGTTTTGGTTTGTTTGTTGTATGAATTTTGACTTTCCTGAGTGTCGAAATATACGTTTTTTGCAACAAAAACGGACCGTACGAACGTATATCTTTGATCGGACCGTTGACTACTCGTCGATCTTAAGTGACGATTCTTCGGGCTATGTTGGTAACCTTGGTTCTCTTGCGAATATCTTTATTTCTGATGTGACCACGCAAGGAAACTCCGAGAAAAGCTCTTTACATACTTTTCATATTAATTTATGGAGTCACGTCACATAAGAACTACGAATCCAGCATCGCGCAATCATCGAAATCATCTATCGGCCCACCAGACATTACACCCCCATCTCTCCCTCCGTTGAAAAAGTAGGATCCTCCGACCAGGCGGGTAATAAAGCGCCTGTCCAAATCATCTGAGCAACTTGTCACACTCACACAAATGATTGCATCACTTCCATTCACCGGCTACCTGCCCGTGCCTACGCAACACACATAGCTAAATTTAACTGGCCTTGACAAGTGTGTCAACGACCTCATCTGTCGACATTAGTGTTGCATGTGTATTGTGACCATGGATTCCGTTTTGAGTAGGACTGTTCGTTTTTTACTCTGTCCTTGTGTTGTAAATGAAAGATTTGGAAAATCAATCGTCCCATTTTCAGTTACGGCATAGTCTAGTCAGTCTCATGGAGATCTTTCAGAAATTTACTATGCACTGCCAGTCACATTATACTTGCTTGTTTTCATTTGGTCTAGCGCCTTGAAAATATGTGACACTGTAGTAGGTGTCTTTTCATATTTTGTGACATTATGTGTCGTTATATAAACTTGTCAAAAACCAAGGTATAGCATAGTATGTTTTTTGCCATTCATTCGAAATTAGTTCCGCACGGATGTTGTAAATGAATTTGATTCAGCTAATTTTTGGGCTATTTTGCGCAACCATTTTACGAATATAAGGAGAATTGCTTAAGATCAGCTAAGAATTCGGGATATGATTTACATTTAGATGGATTTCTTAATGTGACCTTTTTAGACCCGCTGTTCAGTTGTTTTTGAGCTTATTGTGTTCAGTTCATACAGATTAAATATTAAAAAAAAAGTCCCGTTAAAGGTAGCCGGCGCGGCGTCAATGACGTCACTGACGCGGCGTCAGTGTCGCTGGGTTCGAAAGTCGTTCCCTAGAATTTCATACATTTGCATATAACATCTATCTGTCGCTCTGTCGCGGCGTCACAGTCGCGGCGTCACTGACGCTATAGACGCTCGGTTCGAAAGGCTACCTTAAGAATACAAAAATGATGGTCACTTGCAAACCATAGTAAATGGTGCGGCCTTGACCCATAGACACCGTAGCACTTGCTAGTCTATGATTAACTGTGAGTGGAAGAGTGCTTTATTGACATTGAAAGTGAATGTGCCAGAAACTTAACTCGCAAAGTTTTGTTTATTTTTAGCTTATTGGCACAGAAGAGACGGCGGGGAGGGCGAAAGGTTCTGGAGCGGGGACTGCGAACCGTAAGACTGTTTTCACATTATCCGATCCGATATCGGTATCGGACGCCGATCCGATATCGGGGTAAGTAAAATGTATGAAATGTCGTGCTCCGATATCCGATATCGGGCCGGACAATATGAAAGACAGGTACATATTTCATACATTTTACTTACCCCGATATCGGATCGGCGTCCGATACCGATATCGGATCGGATAATGCGAAAACGGTCTAAGACTCAGCGTAGTTCCGAATTCTTCTTCTTTTCGAAAGTATGCTCATCATCTACCTAGCCTTTTCCCAACTATATTGGGGTTGGCTTCCAGTCAAGCCGGATTTAGCTGAATACCAGTATTTTACGAGGAGCGGCTGCCTACCAGACCTCCACAACCCATTAACTGGGGTAACATGGTACTTCATGGCAAGACTGGAGTCAGATTTACTGGCTTCTGACTATCCGTAACGACTGCCAAAGATCTCCTAATGACAGCCGGGACCAACGGCTTAACGTGCTTTCCGAGGCACGGAGGAAACTCGTTATGTTAAGATGGTCACCCATCCACAGACCAACCTAGGCAAGCGTTGCTTAACCTTGAAGATCGACCTGTGCGGCTGTTATTATCTAGCCACGAGCTCCTCTCGAAAGTATGCTAAACTTAAAAAATTGTTTGGGCCCAGTAGATGATTTTGTTATCGGCAGCATTGGAGTTAGTCCTCCAAAGAGCAGGTGTATCAGCACTTGGGGGACTCCCGCCTGTACCTCATTTTATGAACAGAGCTACTGAAACATTGAGTATCCGATGTGTCTATACAAACCCATTTCCCAAAATTGTGTTTAAAGCAACCTACTTGGGTGCGCAACCGATCTAGTGCTCGCAGCAGGGCGTCCTGGGCCTCACCGGGACGTGTTAAAATGTTAGTCGTGCGAGCGCAAAAAAAGGATAAAGCTATGCACCCTATACAGCTCCATCTTTTTCCCAAAACTAAACTGAGTTTAGATCATCAAATTAAGAGGTTTTGGTAGGGCCACATATGGGTGGGAGATGTTCCTCAGCTTTCAAGAAGTCATATGCTGGTAGATTCCGTCAACCAAAACCTTGATGATGTCCTCCACTTACTTGGGCGTGAGCGTGGCAATAGTCTCATCATCCATCCACTCGACAGCCTGGATGATCTGGTGCGGGTTGGCGGGGGGAGGGTACGCCTTCTCCTCCAACAGCTTCTCGTGCAGGTGGCAGTACGATGTGGATACGTGGATGAACAGCTGGGGGGGGAGGACAGGGATTATCAAAACTGAATAGACGAATGTTTGTATGTGAGAGTCTAAGTTTGGTACAACATCACGTTCAAACGGCTGGTTAACGGATAACCCGTGTCCTGGAATAGCACATAGATTACTTTCTGTTCCGGAAGTATATACTTCTTTTTTTAGGTTGGAAATCACCCAATGACTTCTTCCGCTCTTAGACGGATGTCAGATTTTATTAATTTAAAGCCACTCCAATGTTTCTTATTCATCTTTGTTCTAGGACCCCGGGGTTGTCTTTCGGATAACATATAGGTTATCACCCTAGTAAGCTTCGACCCTACTGGGCCCCTAAATCAAATCCTTAGGCATGGGCTTACGGCCGACGGAGCCAGTCATCGAAGGCGCGTAGTGTTCCACGCGCGTTTCAAGGAGGTGTATGCAGAACCGTAGAGGCCCAGCAAAGTCGAAGCCTACCGGGGCTATGGATTCGCTTCTGATATGAATATCTGGGGTCCTGGAACACAAGGCAAGGTAAAATTTTGACAAATTCTCCGGCTCCACCCTAGAATGTGAGAAGTCATTAAATGATAACCCACCTAAAAAACAGTCTCAGTAGATCTTCAACTTGTTGATCTACTAACAATATATAAGTCTTACCTTCAAGTTCTTGCAGGCCTTGGCGAGCTCCACCATCAGCTTGGTGCCTCTCACGTTCAGAAGAACAGCCTTTTTCAGCTCTTCATCGAACCTGGAACCAGGCCAGATACATTTTTATTTTTGCTTAAAAAACGCTACCTCACACTAGGAATTATCCTGTATCGTGGATATGCATTTACATTTCAGGTCTTTTAAGTTGAAGATGAATAGGTTACTTCTAGGTAAGCGTGATTAAACATCGACACATAATCGCGTTTTATCTGGTGAAATAAAATGATTAAACTTGCTCCACTACACGTACTTCTGGGCTGGAAGGCTGGATGAGATCCAGCCTAGCAGGAAATTTACCTACTGCATTACCCAGTAACTGGGTTATTGTATTGCTTGATAAGGACTGCTAAGTCATAAGCACTAAAATAAAATGTCAACATTGTAAACTTGGTTCAAATGAAGATTCTTGGATTAAACGTTTTGACTTTGGTGGTTTCTGATACATCATATGCCTGTCACAAAAACAAGGCCTACCTGATAGTAGCAGCAGCATGTATGATGATATCGACGTCATTAATGACCATGGTCCTGTCCTGCTCGCTCATGCCCAGGTCTGGCTCCGACGCGTCTCCATTCACCAGGGTCACCTTGGCGAGCAGAGGTTCTATGCCCCCCCTCATGTCACGGAGCTTGTCGAAGAGCTGGAAGGAAAGGAGAAGAGGAATTTAGAAACAGTATAGTGAAAGAAAAACATCGTCTTCTTCTTCATGCTGCCCTTAACCCATATTACTTGGGGTCGACGCAACACGTTTTTTTTTCCATCTTCCATTTCTTGATTCATTTACTTCTTCTTTGAAAGAAAAAAATGAATGAAAGAAAGAAAAAACGTCTTTTTTTTGTTTTTTTAGTAGAGCAGCTGGTTGGGCACAAGTGTGCTCTCTGAGACAGGGAAGGTCTTGTAATCTACCACGCGGACTATCTGAAGTTGATATCGGAAGTTGGAACCAAATTCGGAAACGGAGTTTGTAAATCGGTACCAGAATAGGCACCCAAATCGGAGGCAGAAGCGTCAAATTAAATACTATATTCGGTCACGGATTCCTTGCCTTTCTGTGGTTTTAATATATCTATAATCTATGGCAACCCTGTATAGACTGTCATTTCCTTCATGACTGGCGCGTGCGCACGGAAACCTACAAATTTTAACGATTATTCAAAATTCAAAGGTTTTTTTTTCGTTTGAAAATTGGAATACAAAAAGACTGAGGAAAAAATTCGCTGTATTACTTCAAAACGACACAAGCATAAAATAAGTACGTATAAAAACAGTTAATTGTGCGAAGCGACAATTGCAGTAACAAAGATCTTCATCAGTGGTTTTTTCTGTAGCGGTATTGCAAGAAAAACCGAGTGCGAGTCGGACTCGCGCACTGAGGGTTTCGTACCAACCTACCTATAAAAACAGTTTAATTCTCGAATCGAGTCTTGAAGACTTTTCAAATTTTTTTTCTTGTGACGTAACTAAAAATTTTCAGTTTTCAGACTTTTCCCGATATTAGTGCTATAATACCTTGCTTCGTGCCAAATTTCAAGATTCTAGGTCAACGGGAAGCACCCTATGAGTTTTGATTCCTTTGACAGTGTCGAAATGTACGTTTTTTGCAACATAAACGGGCGTATCTTTTTTTCCCGTCAACTTACAAGTTTGATTTTTGCACAGCTTCAAGAGACCGCGGATTTCAATATATGGTTTTAATTTCAACTTGATACCTTCACGCGTTCCTGAGAAAAAGGGTCTTGACAGACGGACGGACGGACAGACGGACAACAAAGTGATCCTATAAGGGTTCCGTTTTTTCCTTTTGAGGTACGGAACCCTAAAAACAAAACACAAAGAAACAAAAGCAAATTAATAACTAGTTAATTATAGAATGGGAATAACGGGCCTTAATTAAGTATCAATTTACTGCGGACTTCCCGTCCGATTATAATTTGGGTGTCTTCAAGACTAGAGTGAATAGGCTCTTAATAAACTAGTGCGCCTCACCATCAACGACTGCATCACTGCTTACCATCAGGTGGGATTGCAGTCAAGCACTGGTTTATGTTATACTAGCTGTCCCCTGCGGTTTCACCCGCATTTTTCTTTACTGCTCCGCTCCCGCGGGTCGTAGCGTGATGGTATATAGCCTATAGCATTCCTCGATAAATGGGCTATCTAACACTGCAAGATTTTTTCAAATCAGACCAGTAGTTCCAGAGATTACCCCCTACATACAAACTTAGAAACTTACAAACATACAAACTTACAAATTTTACCTCTTTATAATATTAGTATAGATAAAAAAAAACCTCTACTTTTTCTTCTTTTCGTGTCGATGCACTCATATCAAACCTATTTTGACCAGTATTTGGCAACCTGCACTCTACTACTGGCCATATAAGTTACAATAAATAAAAAATTGAATAAAATTTGGAGTCTCTCATTATTTTATGATTAATTATTTATTTTCATTGTGTTTTCTCATTGTCACAAAACCAAGATTTAATATACAGAACTCTCGATAGATGTCACCACTAGAGTTCAAAGATTGAAAAATCGTTTTTTTTGTAGATTTCAGAAAGTATGTGACAATATTTCAACAGCCTAATTTCTCCACATTCCCGCCATATTGTACCAACACTAACAAATAACCTATAATTAGTTAAAAACTAAGTAAAAACGGTGCGTTTGTGCAGTTCATGCCTCACTGGACTGCTCTAAGTGTTAGTAAAGCGTTGCTTCAGAGGGACGGCAGACATTTGGAAACTATTGCGGCAGATGGCGGTGATGTAATTATGTAGTATTGTTGGCCCAGTGTATAATATGATATTGTATTTTCAGTGATTATTTTTGGGATGGGACTGTTGGGTAAAACTTTGTATTATTAAAGACGACAAAAAATAACTAAATACTACACGCACTAATTACAATACCTAACCGGTAACACCGGATACGGATGTAATGGAACGAAAACGGATCTTTCCGAGCTCACTACTCTGAGGAGGAACATTAAACAAAAAGAAGGAAATACTCACTTAGTTGCAGGAACATTTTGGACTCTATAAAAATCGTTCCTACAATTAAGGGAGCTTGGAGGCTTGTATTGATGATTTTTATGGTTATAATTATGTAACTAGTTACGTTTTACAGTTGCACTGGATTGCAAATTGCAAAAAACGTAAGTAAATTTGAATTTCGCGGGCTACCCTGAAGTTTCTACCTTATGAAAACTTTGCTTCACAATTACTCCAGTAATGTGGGTGCATTAAAAACATGTAAACTCACATACACAAGACGGGCGTGTCTACACCCGAAATAACTGTCTGTATGAATACCACAGAGGTACAGATAAATCTATACAAATATTTGTTCCGTGCAGGAATCGAACCCCAGCAGCCAATCAACATCAACATTGTACCCAAAAGCACAATATAAAAAGGAACTATACTAAAATTGTTATAGGATTGTTTCGGTGACAGCTTTCAGATTCATACATCCTTTGCTCTCATCTTAAAGATTCATTATTTTCGTCCTGCTGTCACCCAACCCATGCTATGTAAAAAAGACTATAATATCAACTGGTACATAAATCTATCAAAATTCAACTCCAAACGACATAGACCACCAACCTATAACCATCCGTGTAATAGTCGAGTGATTACATACAACCTCATACTTCTTACGAGAAGTTATTCTGAACGACCTTGGCATGTTGACCCCGTTGATGTCACATCAACTGTTACCACAGAGCTGCGAAGATCTGGAGGTGGTATTGTCAATACTTTGCACATTATTAAAAAACTGATCAATTATTTTTAAATAATACAAAGTAGTACAATGGCTGCAATCCCATCTGATGTTAAGCAGTGATGCAATCGTCGATGTCGAAGCATACTAGTTTATTAAGACTCTATTCACTCTAGCCTTGAAGACACCCAAATTATAGCCAGAAGGGAAGACCGCAGCAAGCAAATTGTTCCAGTCCTTCAATGTACGCGGTGTATAAATGACTAAAACCCACTCCTGTTCCTTCTTTGCCTTCGTCCCAGGACCCCGGGGTTCTCTTTTGCTCAACCCATGTGTACGTATGTAAACATACTCTCAGAAATTACCAAATGATTCTCAATGGGCTTGTGTGTGTGCAATTGGAAAGTTCAAATGTCGAATTCTATTCGTCATGTGTCGAGTATATTTACTTAGAAGTAAACAAGTTAGTAAAGTAAGTTATTGCGAAATATGGGTAAGTTAAGTTTTAATTTAAGTTAAGCCTACTGTCCACAGACCCTTAGTTAGCTTCATAGATGCGTATTAATCATCATACATATGTATTTTAACGACAGGATGGCACGACGCTGCCGCTTCGTCGACAGAGTTTCATAGTTTTGTATACGCGCTTCATGCAGACGTATACGAAGCGTGTAGTTACTAGTACCGTGAAACTCGCCATCTTTGGCCGGTTTTTACACATAATCGGCTATAACTTTGAAAAAATATAAGACAAGTATCAATTTTTTTCTTATTTACAAACCAAGTGCAATCTCAACTCTTGATATTTAACTCGAAACCTGCAAAACTTATGACTATTTATACCCAAAAACGAATTCAAATAGTCAACCAAAATTACCTCGACATCCTGCCAACATTAGCCACTGCTTATAACTCTTGGATTTTTGCTTTTACAGTCGAATAATTAAGAATGACGATAGGAAACTGGTTAAAGTTGACGGTTAAAAGATAATAATAACAAAAGGTTACGAATTTAGCCGTACCGCGCAGTGGCCAATGTTACCCAATATTTTTATTAAAAATTCATACAAATGATTTTTAAACATAGGGTTGTCTAAAATCAGATAAATCGATTGGATGTTTTTTTTAACAGAAAAACATGTTTTAACATCAATCACTTTTATTAGGTACCTAAATGCCTGTCGATACCTACTTAACGTAATTATAAAGGTTATTTATAAAGATTTGGTAAGATAGGTATAAAAGAAAGTGAGTAGGGGCAGCCCTAGCACATGTTTGTTGGTGGCCAAAGTTGACATCTTGTGTTCGCAGAAAGTGATGGTAACATTGGCCGCTAAATTTCTAAGTTCAAAAGACTCGTTATGATTTAAAAAAGCGCATCATTATGACGAATTCGCCCAAAAACATATCAAAAAACTACTCACCTTGGCAAGTTTTTACGCTTACTATAATTAAAAAACACGAAGCACAATTTGGTACCACTCAAAACGACGTCTTTTTGACGACCGTTGACAGCCAACTGAGTGAACGTAGCAAGTGAACTAGCTATCAGTATTGCCATAAATATAACCTATTTTCCCTAACAGACAGTAAAATGTTGCCATTTGAGAAAATATTGTCGTTACAACTTGTTTTGCTTATTTTTGGTAACTGGCCAATGTTAGGCTTGAAAATCAAAGTTGGCGGATTTCACGGTACGCATCTATAAAGCTACGCTTCCGTGAACAGTAGGCCTTAATAGTCAAAAGATTATTTGTTGACATAGTGGTGGCAAGCGTTAGCGCGGATCAGCATAGCCTTAGCATAGGCTAAGGTCGTGTAATGTCAGACTTATACCGACTAAAATGACACCTACTATATTCCTTATACACACACATTCACATTACTCGGACCAAACGGTTACTGGAAGAGCGGACGGCGAACTACCCATAACTCGCCTATCTTGAAATTGAGATCGGAATCCCGGTAGCTAGGACTCAGGCATAACTTAGAATATAAATAGTAAAGACTGGCTAACTACCGCTAACTTTTTAAGTCATCTGTTATAAAATTACAAGTACTAGTGACCTACTGAACTAAATATTTTCCGCTGATGACGAAATATTCATTGAACGTGAGTTACTACATTTTGCTTTCTTATGAAATCTTAGTGTTCAGACTGCGTTAGGAAATGACATCTTTTAGGTTTGGCTGATTCATAATTTAATTATAAAAAAGTTGGTCAAGTGCGAGGCTGGCATACCGAGGGTTCTGTACGACATTACCTATGTAAATATAGTTCGATTCCCGAATTGAAAAAAAGTTTTTTATGTGACGTAACAACCAATTAACAGTTTTGGAGACCTTGATAAATAAAAAAAACAAGATTCTAGATAAACGGGAAGTACTATAGGCTTTGATATCCTACCGAGAATCAAAATATGCGGCGAAACGGAGCATAAACCACCTTCAGGTGTCCGAAAGAAAAAAAGGTGTTGTTAGACGGACGGTGATCCAATAAGGGTCCTGGTTTTGCCGACTTATGCATGTAACCCTAAAGAGCCTTCCCCACTACCTTATCACGAGTGACATTTACAACATGTATGTAATATAATTAACGCACATCCTTTTGGGGGGTCATTGCACTCATCAATATGAATTACATACTATTAGTGTGGTACCAAACCTGAAATCGAAAAAGAATAATCAGCTGTTCCATACATTTTGACGAAATAAGCGAACATAAATGTTAGTAGGGAACAGTCGATAATTTTTAGAGAAGGAAAAGAGGATGTGCGTTAATTATGTTACATGTTGTATATCTGTTTTCTTCATTAACGCAAGCAAAGCCGGTGGCAGAAGCTAGTGAAATAGAAGAACGTTTACAAATCGGCCAACTAAGACCTTGTACAGGACACGGTTTTCTTCGCATGGAATCCTCCGTCCGTAAGCCCAGCGCGCAGTGTTGTATGGATCACTGAGAGAGCTACTTGACACAAACGGGCGGCGCTGCAGGACGGCGCCGCCGCCGTATGTAATCAGTGTTGTTCCGCAGTGTATGGCCGCTTATACACGGTTCGTTTTTTACGCGTTCGCAGTACGGTGCAAAAACCGTCTCGTGTACAAGAGGGCTTAATTCATGAATCCCCAACCGGTCCTATGAGACCGCGCTGTTATTGTCTTACTATTGTGTCTCATTTCGCGGGATTCGATAGGTTAAGATATGCAGTACTTACAACTCCGTTGAAGATCTCCTCCAACCTCTGTTTCTGGTTCTTCCCCTTCTTTTCTCGCACGAAGAGAAGAATCTGGTCGATGTCTGGGCATTTTCTGGAAGAAAGAGATTGATATTTTTTATACTATTTGCTCAATAATGCCTTTTTACGAGTAAAAGTCATATATCCATTACTTAAAAGTCGGTCTCTCCCTAGGTAATAAAGAGATTTGAATTTGGAATATAAGAAAGCTTCTTTTTTTAAAGTAAATTAAAATTCACGTGCATCAAACAAGTTTATTCAAAATTCAAACTGGCCACTAACAAAAATAATTAATAAAATGTAGTTACTAACGTAACGCAGTTCAATATTTTTATTTTTGTACAAACATGATTGTGGTGAGCTAACTGATAATTATAAATTAAGTCAAAAATGGTTGTTTAACATAGTCCTGAAAAATTACCAGTGGGTGTTTTAAAAATAATCCTTTATAATTATATGAACATTGCACATTTTATCGAGATTCTGAAAGACGATTTTTTTTTATTTAAAGTAGTAACCGACGAAAAATTCCACTTTAGAATCATCTATTGGATCCATGGTATCGTTAGCGCGTTGATGTCTAATACACTTAACACGTTATCTTCCACGCGTGCCTCTAGGAGATGTCAGCAAATCGTAGGGGCCCAGCACAGTCGAAAGCTCTGGGGCCATGGGTTGATTTCTGATAGGAAAACCTGGGACCCTAAAACGATAGTAAAGAAGGAACGGGATGGGGTTTAATCAGTACAAGTCTGACACACCCTCCCGTTCCACTCAAGAGCGGGAGAAGTCATTCTGATGTTTCCCCAAAAAAAAAACCAGTGGGTGGTACAGAATCATCTACTAGATCCATGGTATTCTTTAGCGCGTTGATGTCTAATACACTACGTCTAGCCTTTTTCTCAACTATATTGGGGTCGGCTTCTAGTTAAGCCGGATTTAGCTGAATATCAGTATTTTACGAGGAGCGGCTGCCTACCAGATCTCCACAACCCATTAACTGGGGTAACACGGTACTTCATGGCAAGATTGGAGTCAGATTTACCGGCTTCTGACTATCCGTAACGACTGCCAAAGATCTACAAATGACAGCCGGGACCTATGACTTAACGTGCTTTCCGAGGCACGAAGGAAACTTGGTATGTTTAGATGGTCACTCATCTACAGACCAACCTTGGCAAGCGTTGCTTAACTTTGAAGATCGACCTGTGCAGCTGTTATTATCTAGCCACGAGCTTCTCCTCATTGAAGGTAAAATCTGACTGTTCCTTTTGCTTACCTCAGTAGCTTCTCCACCAGCACTTTCCCCATGAAGCCAGTGCCTCCAGTGATGAGGACCTTCAGGCCGGAGAAGGTGTCTGCGATCCGGTCGGGCAGGGCTTCCAGGTCTGCGCTCGACATGGTGGTTTCTGTAGCCATTGTGGTGCTGGAGACAAAAGAGGAAGGATATTAGTTAGGTCTACAATAACACTTAATACTTTTTGAATCTATCCAGAACAGGGAGTATCGTCCAACCAGACGAGTGTTGTCTCTGGTCCGAGCAACTGCCCGTTGATATTCGTTAAAATTTTAGTTCCTATGAAAACAGGAAACAAACATCGGAGCGGGGAAAATGGTTCTAGTTCTACGATATACGCTATATGTATGTTCTGTGTCGTTGTTATATTGTTTTTGTACATTATTTCATCGACGACAAGTGTCAAGTTGTACCTTCTGTTACCTTGACCTACCCTACACCTCAGTAGTAATAACGCCTCAAGCAAAGAGTTCCAACCACAAAATCCATACTATTTTTAGATGGTAGCATGTAAGGCCAGTGTTACAAGGTCACAGAGTTGCCCAACGTTGGGCAACCGTCGTCGTTGTATAGTAATTACGGATGTTGCGTTCGCGTTTGAAATGTTGTGACGTAGTGAGTATTGTGGGTAATATTTCATATGTTTGATGCGATGTTTTTGTGGGTTTGTGGTTGCACAGGTTTTAAAAAAGTCTAAGTTGGGAAATCATTTACTGATTTTTCTCGCGCCAGGAGCGGAATGGCTTGAGAGAATTTTACTGTCTAAAATCACATAAAAAAAAACAAAACCAAAATAAACCGATAACAAACAAAAAAAAAACTAAACACTGTTTTAGGCTATCACGGTTTGTTTAAATAAACATAAATCACGGAAGATATCCCGTAAGTGACTATTTAAATTTAAAAAAAAAACTAAATACAAAACTATCCAAAGAAACGAAAACCTTATCCCGAATAAGCCAAATAAACTGTTACTTTTTTGGTGTACAGTAAAGTTTATTGTATTCTATTCTATAGTTCTTCTTTGCCTTATATTCCAGGACCACGGGTTTCCCTTTCAGAAGCCAACTTATGCCCCCAGAAGGCTTAGACCCTGCTGTTGTAATGTCCTATTTACAACAATCTATCACAAGCGGACTCAATGCTTTAGGTATTCTAACACACACATACACACAGACACAGAAATATAATTAAGCCCTAAATAAACTTATACAAGTGTTTAAGAAAAATTCACTTTAGTACTTCTCCGGTTTCGAACCCACAGCCTCACACAGCCTTAACCACTGGGCTATCACGATTCACGACACTTCACACACACAACACACTGTAAAAGTATTACAATTTAATTCAATAAAGTAGTTATTACACACACACAAATTTAATAGTCTGAAAGATAAGTATTTATGAATAATTAATTACCAATTCTACACGACCGTATGTAAACTTCACTTTAGCAATAAATTAACTTATCAAGTATTTATTTTTTAAATAATTGACAAGCTCACGCTTGACCTCTATCTCACCTGGCGGTTAGCGATGATATGGTCGACGATGGAGCACGCTTGCCTAGAAGTAACCTATTCACTCTTGACTTAAAGGCCCAGAGGTCACAGCTATTAGGAAACACAGACTCTGGCAGGGAATTCCACTCCTTAGCTGTACGAACAATGATGTTTTCCCCAAATATTTTGTACGAATGGGTAGAATATCCACCATGTACCGATGGCGCAACGTCTAGTGGTCCGATGGTGGAATGGACTTGACGGAATTAAATTGTGCAATTCCTGTGCACACTCCCCGAAGTGTAAACGATGGAAAACCGACAGGTTAGCAACTTGGCGTTGATGCTTAAAACTTTGGAGTTTTGATTCTACGTGAGACAAAAATACCTTCATAAAGTCATTGAATAATTTCGCTTCTCTCAACCCTTCAGAAATATTGGCATCGTATTAAGAAAAACAAATAGTAGATTCTGTGACTACTATTTGTTTTCTACTTACGACGGCATGATGAATTCCGAACAAATTGTTACCAAGTTTAATCCCGAATGCCAGAGAGGGGATTTATGTAATTAACTCCCGCGCACCTGAGGTATCACGCTGTCAATGACTGGCTGTGTAGAAAGTTGGGGAAACCTATGTCCAGCAGTGGACGTCTTTCGGCTGAGATGATGATGATGATAATGATAGAAAGTTGGGACGTTCAATAGAAATGTGAAAATATAAATAGGTTGTTTTTTTTAAAATAATTTTGCAGCTATCAGTTGAAAGCGATTCTCCCTAGGGATGAAAAGTACTACTTTCAACTCGCTCTTCAGGGAACTTCAGACCTACTTTCAGAGTATGACATAATATTAGTATATATTGGTATTTATTAGTATATGTATAATATTTATATATATGCATAAATATATTTATTTATTTATTACTAGCTGTCCCCTGCGGTTTCACCCGCATTTTTCGTTACTGCTCCGCTCCCGTGGGTCGTAGCGTGATGGTATATAGCCTATAGCATTCCTAGATAAATGGGCTATCTAACACTGAAAGAATTTTTCAAATCGGACCAGTAGTTCCAGAGATTACCCCCTACATACAAACTTACAAACATACAAACTTACAAACTTACAAATTTTACCTCTTTATAATATTAGTATAGATGTAGGTTTATGTTGTACACTAGATCCTGCCCTCGAATGTGATATCTCTATGTTACTCAAAGGTTTGCTGGGAGAAAACTCATTGTTGAGTTAAGCTCGCCTTTGTACATGAATTGTAAAAATCACTGTACTTAAATATAGTTTTTGTGTACAATAAAGAATTAAGAATTAAGAATTAAAATTATTACAAACACTCAACTTACGTATAATTATCTAATTCCTAGTTTATAATTAATTATTAATTAATATTTCATGCTCTATTAATAGCAATAGCTAGTGGATTAGCTAAGATTTTTAATGCTGTTTGCTCAGAAACAGTTTTAAGCTCATTTTACACTACGCTATAATATAATAGCTTATAGCATATAGTTCAGAAGCCAGTAAATCTGACTCCAGTCTTGCCATGAAGTACTGTGTTACCCCAGTTAATGGTTTGTGGAGGTCTGGTAGGCTCCTCGTAAAATACTGGTATTCAGTTAAATCCGGCTTGACTGGAAGCCAACCCCAATATAGTTGGGAATAGGCTAGGTAGATGATGTTGATGATAGCATATAGTTCATAACACAACAATATCACTCCTCGCACGTTCACACTTTGCTATATACTGTATATTATGTATTATAAATGTATGGCGAGCTATATTTTTTTGCTATGAATTGTATTGTTTGTTGACGCAGCGTTGGAAGGCCTCCCACAAGGTGGGCCGACGACCTGGCGAGGGTCGCGGGAATCCGATGGACACGAGACGCACAGGACCGGTCGTTGTGGCGACGCTTGAGGGAGGCCTGTATCCAGCAGTGGACGTTTTTCGGCTGTGATGATGATGATGATAATGAATTGTATGAGATCCTAACTAATTATAAACGTGAAAGTGTGTATTTTTGTTACTTAATCACGCAAAAACGGCAGAACGGATTTGGATGAAATTTGGCATGCATATGACCTTTGATATGGAAAAGAACATAGGTTACCTTTTATCCCGATTCTTGAACACGCGGACGAAGTCGCGGGCGGAAACTAGTATGCTATATAAATATTATAGAGTAGTGTGAAATAAGCTTTACTCGGCTTTATGTTATATTTAGTTCTCAAGGACTTGGGCTTATATGCTGGACTTTCACTGCGCAACTGAAGTTTCGACATGGTTTTATAGTATATAGTAAGATTGCGCATGTATTCTTTAAGATAGCAGTATTAGCTGGTATCTAGGTAAATAGGTACCTTATCTAAGATTCTACGCTGATTATACTTGGTAATTATTAGTAACAGCAACAGAAAAAGAAGGTTAGAAGTTAAATTCTCTGTCGGAATCTGTGTTTGCTGGTAGCTACAACTTAGGGTCTTTAACGCCCGTTTTAAATAAGCTATCTATCTACAGTTGCAGCTACTAAAGATAAACCAATCTATTCTTTTGCCCTTACTTGCTTTCCTATAACCTACCGATGGTTAGCATTTCCTACCAAAAGTTGTGGATGGATAGATAGAATCTTACTGTTTATAGGGGATAGCTATCTATCTATGAACTGCGGTAGGTTATTGAAAACGGGCGTAAGTCAATAGTGAATGTGAAAGAAGTGAGGTTACCTCAAGGCAAGCGTGCTTCATCGTCGACCACATCATCGCTTACCATCAGGTAAGATAGTGGTCAAACGCGAGCTTATCCATAATGGACATGGTGGATATCTCACCTACACGAACAAACGTCAGTGTTTCCTGATAGCTACAATCTGGGGATCTTTAAGTCAAATATGAATAGGTTACTTCTAGGTAAGGTTGTTCCACTATCGACTACATCTTAACTTACCATCAAATGAGATAGTGGTCAAACGCGAGCCTAACAATTATAAAAAAAAAACATCTCATTGGGTGTGAGTAAAATTACTCACTTTTAATTTACGATTGCATCACTGCTTACCATCAGGTGGGATCGCAGTCCAGCACTAGTCTAACTGTAGGGGCCCGGCAGGGCCGAAGCCTCTGGGGGGAACATGTGGTATTCCTAATGGTTGATACTGAGTCCCCCCCAGAACGAAGGCAACGAAGGAACGGGGTAGGGGTTTAGTCAGTAAGAGTCTGACACGCCCTCCCGCTCCGCCCAAGAGCGGGGGAAGTCATTCTGATGATTCCCCTACCAGAAAAAAAAAAAAAAGTCCAGCACTAGTCTATAACATTAAAAAAAATGTTTTACTTCACCCTCTTGGGTTCGAACCTACGACATACAACTAACAAGTCAGAACCGTTACCACTGCACCACCACTGCTCTTCCATCAGTAAACCACTAGATAATTCCTACTAATTCATTGAGTAAACACGTATATATTTGCTAGTTTACGTAACATCACTAACTTGGTCAACTATAAGTATGTCCTCCGGTTTTCCTCGCTAGCCTCTACGAGTAGTTACACTATACTCCGTCGGTTTAGGTAGTTAACTAAAGGTAAACAATCTTGGCATGTCTTTTTATCTAAAAGTTGTCTATAAATTGTATGTAAAAATCTTTGCAAATAAGTATTTACCTAAATCGATGTTAGCTAATAAACTAAATTTAAATAATCTTTGTGTATATTATATACAACCTCTTTAATATAAAAAGACATACCAAGACTGTTTACCTTTAGTTAACTACCTAAACCAACGGAGTATAGTACTAATTAGGTTTAGAGAAATTCTGCGAAATTCTTGTGTAAGAAGTGAACGGACATGTATGTGTGAGTTGGATGAGGACATAGAGGCTTATCCTTGAGTGGACAGCCCATCGGTATTGTTGCGGAATTGAGGACGACGAGCAATGGGTAGCTCACCGTCTGGCTGTCCGGTAGGGATCAAGCCCGAGTTGACGAGGCATAGTGTTAACGCGCACCTCAAAGAGATGTCAGCAAAATTGAAGGGGTCTATTAAAGCCGATGCCCGCTAGAGTCACGGGGATATTTCTGAAAATGAAACCTGTGGTCCTAGAACGCTAAGGTTAACTGAAGGATCCCGAGTTTACCCAAAGACTTCTCCTCGGAGATTCATTTTCAAGGTTCACCTTCGAAAATCGATCGTTTCACACCTTCAGGACATGTGACATCATGACTAAGGCATTTTTTTATTGTTGATAGGTTCACGCTTGAACATTATCTCACCTGATGAAAAGCGATGATGCGGTTGACGATGGATGGAGCGCGCTTACCTAGAAGCAGCCCATATACAACATCATCATCATCATCTGCCTAGCCTTTTCCCAACTATATTGGGGTCGGCTTCCAGTCAAACCGGATTTAGCTGAATACCAGTATTTTACGAGGAGCGGCTGCCTACCAGACCTCCACAACCCATTAACTGGGGTAACAAGGTACTTCATGGCAAGACTGGAGTCAGATTTACTGGCTTCTGACTATCCGTAACGACTGCCAAAGATCTCCAAATGATAGCCGGGACCAACGGCTTAACGTGCTTTCCGGGGCACGGAGGAAACTCGTTACGTTAAGATGGTCACCCATCCACAGACCAACCTAGGCAAGCGTTGCTTAGCCTTGAAGATCGACCTGTGCGGCTGTTATTATCTAGCCACGAGCTCCTCATACAACGCATGCAACTCAGCAGCCCATATACAACGTGTAACGTTAAATACGCAAAACCTCAGACACCCCAAATGATTTTTAGGTCAAATAACCCAATCCTAGGAGAAAAAACCGGCCAAGTGCGAGTCGGGCTCGCGCACAAAGGGTTCCGTAAAAATATCATCGCGGATTTTTAAAGGTGTACAATACTGTAGTATATTTTTTGATCTATCTTATAAGGTTCAGCCATCGTTTTCAGTGTAAGCACAATAACTTAACCAAAATTACAGTTAAATCAACCTATCTCAAAAACTATAAGAGATACTTTGATCAAACCAAAAATCGTTGAAAGAGTTAATTAGCATGCATCACCTCTATTTTTTTTAGAATTTTATACCCCGTAGTTATAAAAATAGAGGGGGGGGGACATACTTTTTACGACTTTGAGAGCTGATATCTCAAAAACCGTTCACTTTAAGAAAAATGTTTTTTAGAAAACTTTATATCATTTTAAAAGACCTTTCCATTGATACCCCACACGGGTATGTACATCGAAAAAAAAATTTTCATCCCTCAGTTACATGTATGGGGGGCCCCACCCCCAATTCTTTTTTTTACTATTTAGTGTCATAATTTTGTAGCGGTTCATACAACACATATTCCCATCAAATTTCATCACTGTAGTACTTATAGTTTCCGAGTAAATCGGCTGTGACAGACGGACAGACGGACAGACGGACAGACGGACATGACGAAACTATAAGGGTTCCGTTTTTGCCATTTTGGCTACGGAACCCTAAAAAAAACGATTACAAAAATCTGAAGGTTTTATGTGTGGTTTTAGTTTGTTCAAGACTCGTATCTGCATGGAAATAAGACCTATATAATGCCGTGTTTGAGAAAATTTAAATTGGACGATAACCATTTATGTTTGCTTACCTATTTCGGTGGGTTTGCGCAGGTGATGGGTTGATTTGTTAATAAATAGACAAGGCAACATTTTAAATGAAGATTTTTTGAAAAATGTGACCTATATTAAAAAATTGGTTTTATTGATTCTGCTCGTTATTCTGATCTAACTAATTTCAGGTTTTGCGCATTTAATGTTACACATTACATATCATGACATTTCAGGCCAGCATCTTTGTAAACTCTTCCTGTCTAGACAGTCGCTGTAGACTGTAATGTAATCAACTTTCAAACATGAACTAACAGATTGTAAAATAATTATTACTTTCATTATTCATGTTTGCCAAATTCGTAACTAGATTTACTGCTGGTTTCGCCAGCATTATAGGTCCTTTTTTTGGATTTTTAGTTTGGTCTGGGGTTATGTCAGTGTTGTTTTTAAGTAGGTATTTGAATAGTATGTAGCCATTGCTTAAAAGCAAAAACCGCCCTTTAAAAGCGAATGTATCTACAGATTTTTTATAACTAGCTTTAGCCCGCAGCTTCGCCCGCGTACATAAAAAAAATGCTTTATTTGTGTTTTAGCTGCATAGCAGTTTGTTGGCAAAATATAGCCTATGTCACTCAGGAATACAGCAGCTTTCTATTGGTGAAAAAAAATTAGCAATCGGACCAGTTCTTCCACAGATTACCTCATACAAACAAAAAAAAACAAACTTTACCTCTTTATTATATTAGTATAGATAAACTGGCTAGTAGTTCTAGTATTAATGAAAGACAAGCTCTTCTCTTCTACCTCTCCATATCCCATATTACTTGGGGTCGGCGCAACACGTATTTAAAAGCTGGCTAGGTCGATCATTTAATAATTTAAACAGACGGAAAAATTTACATGTTTCCTAAAACCTACTTGCAAAATAAATCCTATCATTTTCAGAAAGTGATTCTAATTGCACTGCACTAGGGTAAATGACACCGGTTGCAACCAAACAGTGACATTTTGATAACCATTTTGCACTAGTGCGATAATGTAGTTAACACCTTTTGTTCTTATAAAAAAGTGAATGTGACAAAAATCACATAAGTTCATTGCATGCAATAATAGTTACAAATTAGTGTCTGACTGGCAAATTTTATTCAATTTCGTGTTAATATAAATAATTTTGTGGCGCCAGTGATAGAAAAGTTGACAAAAATTGTTTGTCTTAGTATGGTCATGTGAAGAGGAGGGATGAAACGCATATTACTAAAAGAGTTCTGAATTTACATGTGGATGGATGGAGAGGGTGAGGGAGGCCAAAGAAAAGATGGATAGATTATGTAAGGACTGATATGATAGAAAAGGGAGTTAGTGATAGTGTAACGGACGACAGGACAGAATGGAAGAAGAAAACGTGTTGCGCCGACCCCAAGTAATATTATGGGATAAGGGCAGGAAGAAGAAGATAAATAATTTTAACCGATACATGTTTAATAAATAAATCGCCTCAAAAGGGAAAAATGGAAGTCTTACAGAATCTCTTTGTCATCCGTCTGTCTGTCAGTCTACACTTCTGTCTGTCAAGATGCTTTATCCCCGTAACGCGTTAAGGTAACGAGTTGAAATTAAGACCATTACTCAAGTCTACGGTCCCTTGAGTATGGATGATACCCGGTGTTTTTCCCGGTCTTGACTCTCCTAAGACCTTCTTTGGAGGTAGGCGGAACAGTGAGTAAAGTCCCTAGAACCAGTTTGGAGGCCTGTATGTAGGTGGAACAGAAAGTAAAGTCCCATGAACCTCCGTTGAAAAAGGAGGATTCTCCGACCGGACAGGTGTTATGTCCGTTGGGCTACTGCCCGATAGATGATTTTGGGCGGTTGTATCTATTCAAATCACGCGGAGAACTATGCTTGCGCGATGCAGGATTCTGTGACGTCATATGTACTAAATCATAGTCGCCACACCTCATGAGCGGTAATCACCAACATTACACACTTGTATTACTATCATAAATATTTATTCAAATCAGCTGTCACCGATAGAGCTTAACAAGTTTATGACACAGGTGTTAGAAGTGACACTACATAAACGATTGTGTAAAACAACTGCAGATGAAGTAACATCGAGAGGTAAGGCTGTCAAAAATTACACATGCTCAGTTAAGAACATATTCCTGTGCAGACGCAGCTAAGAATCGCCAAACTGAAGTAGCAATGGGCAGGACATACCTATTGTTCGTAAAATGGATGGTCGATGGGGACGGAAGGTTCTGACGTGACGACCTGGCGAGGGTCGCGGGAATCCGATGGATGCGAGACGCACAGGACCGGTCGCTGTGGCGACGCTTAGGGGAGGCCTATGTCCAGCAGTGGACGTCTTTCGGCTAAAATAATGAATATGTCCGGGTCATACGTACCTACGGCAGTACATGAGAGTCCTGAAATACAGGGCTGCCCTAGTTTAGGCTCCAGTCCACTCCATTTATTTTAATAATGTAATCTGTACTATATTAGTGTGGAAAATAAATAAATTACTGTTTTTTTTTACTTTTACATGAAGTAACGTCTTGTGTGGTTACAGGTATGTCTGTACCGGTACGTTTGTGTGTGTTGCGGTATGTTTGCTGTGACCTCGACCCAGCGGCCTCTATTGACGCACTGTGCACACTATGAGCAACGTTTTTGTGCCCAATACGGTGGTAGGCTTGCCCCTTGTCAACTTAAACATGTTCAGCGAAAAACTGGCCTGTTGGTCTAGTGGTTAGTGACTCTGACTGCGGCAGTCGGGGTCGTGATTTCGATTCCTACCACAAGTACAAGTGTTTTTGCCAGATCACAAATAAGTAATTATTTTGCACGAGTTCAGAGTCAGATTCAGATTCAGATTTATTTATTTGTAAACATAGGTTACAGATACATAATGTGTGAGATGTTACAATGTTGATTGTTTGTTGGTTCTCTATGCTTTGCCATTAGGCATACAAATATTAGTAGAATCATTTATAATAGTTCCCGACAGGATGATAGGCATCAAATCCAGGATCTCATGCTTAGACCATCGAGGATTGCCGTCCTTAAGCTATAATTCTGTTATCTGACATTCGTTTTCGGCGGGCTTTTGTTTTTAGATGCTAAAAATTCTATATCGATTTTCCTAAGCAGTATTGTTCTAATAGGTATCAATTTTCCGAAATGAGTGGTCTAGTATACTGCCGGTATACTAGACTTCTCAACTATATTGGGGTCGGCTTCCAGTCAAGCCGGATTTAGCTGAATACCAGTATCTTACGAGGAGCGGCTGCTTTCCAGACCTTCACAACCCATTAACTGGGGTAACACGGTACTTCATGGCAAGACTGGAGTCAGATTTACTTAAAATACAGGAAAGCATTGTAATTTATAAACTAAACAATAATAATATAATAATAAAGATTTATTTTCTCACCACAATATAACGTACACTTACATAGAATCACGACTAGAGTACATAGCTTCAGTTTTACAAGTATATTGTGGGAGACTGGTGCCTAAGCTAGACAAAAGCCTGTATTTCAGGACACCAGGACTCCCGGAAACGGATAATATCACTCAAATATGTCCCTATAAAAAAAACTTACGGCTCAAGAAAACATAGACTAAGCACTAACCACCTAGACCATAAGCCTTCCTCATTCACACCAACAAAAAACCACGTATTTATTTACTTATTGCTATAATTCTCATCTTACGATACAAACGCCAGCGGCCATTTTTTGACCGCGAAATCAAACGCGAGCCGAGACACACATTAATAATCATGACGAAGCGTTTCGAAAGGTTTTTATAAATAAACTGCCTAAAAATAACTTAATATGACAACATACTATATGCATAAGCAGGTTCCTAGAATTTGGCAATTTTTTCTATGCTTTTCCTATACGTATTGGCATCTAGTATAACCGATTTCGACTACTATCTCACCTGATGGTAAGCGATGATGTGGTCGACGATGGAGCACGCTTACCTAGAAGTAACCTATTTACTCTTGACTTAAAGACCCTCAGGTTTAAGTTCGACGAGTGCATCATTACCGATGATCCTCTTGGCTAGTTTCTCAATTGAATCAAGCACATCAAGCTAGTATCGGGTAGATCCATCCCAAAGATGAGAGCAGTACTCCATACACGATCGAACTTGTGCTTAATAGAGGTTGAGCAGCTGTTTCTGCGTGAAGTATCTTTGCGAGGATTTCTAAGTTTTTTGCAACCCTTTGCATTAATGTATGGTCCAAAGTTGAGAGTTGATATCAACGTAAGACCAAGATATCAAAATGTATGATGCCTATTACGCAAGGCAAAAAGAAACATGTGTAGTTTTTGTCAGTAAAAGCCTGTCCGTTCCTCCTCAGTGTGGGAAAAGTCATTGGATAATTTAGAACCTTATAAGAAAATGCCGAAATAACTCTTTCGAACAATCCGGCAAATCTGTTAGTCTCAAAATGGTTACCTCACGTTTGTAAACGTAACAAAAATAGATTTGGTATTTTGATTTCGAATTCGATATTCTATTTCTGGTTAGAAAGTTTTTATTTTTGTAACTTTATCTGTTACACATACGAAAAGTTGAAGGTCATTTGAACCGATTACGAATAATTTATGATTGAATGAATGAATGGTTTATTTGCCAAAATGTAGGAAATATTTACAATTTTTTTAAGGTGACGAGGATCATCAAAATGACGTCTCCTGCTCTGGGCAAAGTGGGAGGGTGTGTCAGACTTCTACTGATTAAAACCCAATCACGTTCCTTAATTCCAGGGTCCCGAGGTTTTCTTTCGTCAACCCAGGCCCCCGTAAATATTTACATATTGGTTGTTAATAAATCTTGGCTTCAGCAGGCTTAGTCTTTATCGGACGACGAGCTACCCATTGCTCGCCGTCCTTCGATCCTGGTGGCTAAAAATCGCCCTGGGACTCCCTACATTCAGGAGTGTATCCAGCGAACCTACTGTCTACCTGACTCACGTGACTGCACAACCCAGTTACCATGATAGATCTTCTATACCTATAAAATGCTTTGTCCTGAATGACTGCCGCCGACCACTATGCCGAGGATACGCGGCCGAAGTTCGGCATGGTTACGCCTGTAATGCTATTTGAATTACTGGCGACACATTATGCCGAAATTACGTTGCGTTATAGCGTACAGCGGAACTTCGGTCGGGCGTAAGTTCTGCGGCAATTCGGCGGCAACGTATTCTGTAGAACACACATTATACGCGACCGAAGTTCGTTTCGATTGCCGACGAAGATCAAGACACGACGCCACGACAGCGGTCGAAACACTGAATATACACACAAAATTGCGCAACTGAATTTCTGCCGCGTAAGTTCGGCACTTATGGTGTGTCATATCGGCCGAATACGTTGGAACGTAAAATTAGCCGCAGAACTTCGGTCGCGTTCGTTCGGCATAGTGTGTTTAGACACTAAAGATCTGCAACTTGGAATGCGTGTTCTTTGCATGACGTAGACAACCGATAAGTGGTCGAAAATGGGGGGGGCAAAACTTGTATCGAGAGACTTACTTTTGAGCGGGCTAAGCCGTTTTTTCTTAACCTTTTCACACAACGCCATCTAGTCCCAAGCTAGACAAATGATAAACATACTTATATATTTCTAAATACATACATATTATAGATAAATAACACCCAGGCCTTATTATGTAATTTTAACAATATAATGGAGTATTATGTAATCCTTACAAGGGTTTTTTCAATGTCAGAAGTATTTTTATCTCATTTAATGAGTTGCAAGAATCGTTATTTTTTATCGCAAATGGAATCTTCCGGATTATTTTCAAGGCTGTGATTATGGAGTAATTAAATATATGAGTTTATTGAACAGACGTAAGTATTATATGATTCATTTTATATGTAGCCATTTTAAAAACCCAGCCAAGTGTGGCCTTAGGATTCCGGGTTGCACCTTTTTTGTGTGTGGAAATCATTAAATTGGTCTTTCCGTCTTATTATAATTTGATTGTCTTCAAGGCTAGAGTAGATTAGGTCATAAAAACCAATGCGCCTCACCACCAACGATTGTATCACTGCTTACCATCAAGTGGGTTTGCAGTCAAGCACTAGTTTATGTGAACACTAGCTTCTGCCAGCAACTTCGCCCGCGTGTACAGTTAGTTTAGTCTTAGCGTGATGATATATAGCCTATAGCCTTCCTTCTCGATAAATGGGCCATCTAACACTGAAAGAATTTTTCAAATCGGACCAGTAGTTCTTGAGATTAGCGCGTTCAACAAACAAACTCTTCAGCCTTATAATATTAATATAGGTAAGAAATGTCAACTCGCGTTTTTTTTAAATCATACTATGACTTTTCGTGAAACAATTAGGTTCAGACTTTTACTGACTTAACCCACTCCTATTCCACCCTAAAGCGCAAGAAGTCATAGGATGATTTCACCCAAAAAAAAAATTGTCTTCACCTTTTTGATTATTTCGTAATTTTGATTTCGAATGGTTTTATTGACCCAGTCCCCATAGACACTTTAATGGGAATATTCAAGTTTATAAATACCGCAAGGTCGATATATTGACAAATAAATAACTCATCTAACTAGTTATTTATTTTTATAGTTAGGCAACACCATTGGCCAAACCACTCGAAATAAAACTTTTGCAAAATGGCGACCTCGCGTTTACAAAAATAGATTTTAGTATTTTGATTTCCAATTTTTATATCTTTGTATCTATTTCTGGTTAGAAAGCTTTTTTTTTATTTTGGTATCTTTATGTGTTACAGTTGCGAAAAGTTGAAGGCCAGTTCAGAGCAATTATGAGTGTTATTTAAATAAATTAATGAATGATTTATTCGGTAGAATAGTGATTAGTGGTATCTTATCTAAATATTTGTAATCATTTCTTTTTGATTTGTGCAAATATTTAAGTTGCATGTTTATTTTTATCTTTTAGGTGGAAACCTAAACTACCTATCTAAGACTTAAAAAAAAAATAAGTGGGGAATCATCTAAACGACTTTTCCCGCTCTTGGGTGGAGTGGGAGGGCGTGTCAGACTTTTACTGACTAAACCCCAGCCTATTCCTTCTTTGCCTTCGATCTAGGGTCACGAGCTTCCCTTTCGGAATCTAATCCATGGCCCCAGAGGCTTCGACCCTGCTGGGCCCCTATAGGTCCAATCTAAGGTGGAGTAGAATTTGTGTGCCTACACAAATTCTACTCCACACATCAACGATTGCATCACTGCTTACTATCAGGTAGGATTGCAGTCAGGTACTAGCTAGCAATTAAAACAAATCCAGTCGAACAATCAAAATGATGCTCATTTTCATTGTTTGTCAGACAGGTTTTTAATTGATAAAACTATAAACATTTTTTTTCTATGGTACATTAGCAGTATGTTTTAAGCACACTGTCTATCTATCTAGCACCTATCCTGAAGAATAACATAAATTTTTGATTCTGTTTACTGCAAAAGATCCTATAGTAACTTGCAATTAGCTCCTGTAGTCTTTAAAGATTAGAAGTTGAGAAGATTAAAGCCTAGGAAATATTTATTTATTTATTTATTTATTGTAACTTAATGCACATTGTACAAAGGCGGACTTAATGCCATAGGCATTATCTACCAGTCAACCTTAGGGTGGTGCAGAAACATTGTGTAGTAGGTGCAACTTACGTAAAACAAATAGAAAAAAAAACGAATACAATCATAAAAATACATACTTATATAAATACATACATATAACCACAATTGTTATGAAAACTGAATCCAACAACTTATCGCTGTGATGATTCTACCAACTTCTTGCGAATGTGTTCACGTGCCATTATTTTAAAGGAGAGGCGACTGGTTGCCATCCTGATGTTCAACGGGAGCGCGTTCCAAAGAAATATCGCCTGTACGAAGAAGGAGGACTTAATAAACCCAGAGCGATGCGAGGGACACCGCAGCAAACGATTATTCGAAGATCGGAGATGTTTACTATGGGTTTAAATATCATAGTAGTAACAATTTAATAAACTTCAATCTTCGTGATCTTGGATTAGTACCTATTACATCATAAATTAACACCTATATAGATGCGTATATAACTAATATTATGAGTAAAACCCCGAAAGGCTTACGTACATACATATGTATACATATATGGACGGCGTTAATATGAGATCAGGTACAGAATTTATTCGTTTAGAAATACTCGAACATATCTATAAAAAGTCATCATCATCATCATCATCATAATGATTTAAAAGTTTTATTCATCTAACGCAATGTTTGATAAAGAGGCAACGTAAATCATCATCTGCCTAGCCTTTTCCCAACTATATTGGGGTCGGCTTCCAGTCAAGCCGGATTTAGCTGAATACCAGTATTTTACGAGGAGCGGCTGCCTACCAGACCTCCACAACCCATTAACTGGGGTAACACGGTACTTCATGGCAAGACTGGAGTCAGATTTACTGGCTTCTGACTATCCGTAACGACTGCCAAAGATCTCCAAATGACAGTCGGGACCAACGGCTTAACGTGCTTTCCGAGGCACGGAGGAAACTCGTTATGTTAAGATGGTCACCCATCCACTGACCAACCTAGTCAAGCGTTGCTTAACCTTGAAGATCGACCTGTGCGGCTGTTATTATCTAGCCACGAGCTCCTCAGGCAACGTAAATAAATAGAGATAATACCAGTAGCCTGATTCATGTAAAATCAAACAAATCAAATATCATTGAAGTTTTTTAGTCGTTCGATCGAAGTCCTACCCAAAATCAGTATTCACTTATTCCTTGAACATTCTATAGAACGAAAATTCTATTGGCATGAAACTAAACGGTCTCTCAACGGTTCATTGCCAGTTACATTATTATGTAATCTCGTAATCGTAAAGAGAGGAGCTCGTGGCTAGATAATAAAAGCCGCACAGGTCGATCTTCAAGGTTAAGCAACGCTTGCCTAGGTTGGTCTGTGGATGGGTGACCATCTTAACATAACGAGTTTCCTCCGTGCCTCGGAAAGCACGTTCAGCCGTTGGTCCCGGCTGTCATTTGGAGATCTTTGGCAGTCGTTACGGATAGTCAGAAGCCAGTAAATCTGACTCCAGTCTTGCCATGAAGTACCGTGTTTCCCCAGATAATGGGTTGTGGAGGTCTGGTAGGCAGCCGCTCCTCGTAAAATACTGGTATTCAGCTGAATCCGGCTTGACTGGAAGCCGACCCCAATATAGTTGGGAAAAAGGCGATTATTATGTAATCTACCAGGATAATGATTGACATAGCTGAATACGCGTCAACGACACTTCGATCGAACGACTTTAAAATCGCTGTCATTCAAGCACAGTTAATGGATGTGAATACGATAATGGTCTAAATGACTATCGCCCGATTTCAATAAACTATCTATCTAATGTTGCAGCTACTAAAGATAAACGAACCTATCCTTTTGCCCTTACTTGCTTTCCCATAACCTACCGACGCGTGACGGAAAGCATTTCCTAACAAAAGTTGTGGATTGATAGAATCTTACTGCTTATCGGGGATAGCTATCTATCTATGAACTGCGATAGGTTATTGAAAACGGGCGTAAGTCGCTGCGATATCGTTACGGTTTTGATTACACGAATCAGGTTACTGAACGTACAGTTCGTCCACTATAAGTTGGCGAGTGTGAAGTTAGGCTCTGCGAATTTCGGCGCTTGAAATATCGTACAAAAATAAAGGTTTAAAAAAAATAAATGCAATTTGCAGTTCCTATTGCTGTTAAAAACAGTTATTGGCATAATTTTTAGGGTTCCGTACCTCAAAAGGAAAAAACGGAACCCTTATAGGATCACTTTGTTGTCCGTCTGTCTGTCCGTCCGTCTGTCAAGACCCTTTTTCTCAGGAACGCGTGGAGGTATGAAGCTGAAATTTATATCAATTACTCAGGTCTACCGTCCCTTGAAGCTGTGATAAAATCAAACTTCTAAGCCAACGCAATCAAAAGATACAGCCGTTTATGCCGCAAATGTTCGACACTTGCAAGGGAATCAAAACCTACAGGGTGCTTCCCGTGAACTCAGAATCTTGAAATTTGGTACGAAGCAACGTCTTATAGCATAGATAAAGGAAAAATTACGAAAACCATAAATTTTTAGTTACATCACATAATATATATTTTTTTAATAATTTTAATCTTACTACCCATTTCCTCATAAACGCGTAGAGGTATTAAATTGAAATTCATACCAAATACTCAGGTCTATAATACCTTTAAGCTGTAACAAAATCAAACTTCTATGTCAACGACTCAACGCAATCAAAAGAAACAGCAATTTAAGCTGCATATTTTGAAACTCGCAAGTACTCGCAAGGGAATCAAAACCTAAAGGGTACTTCCAGTCGACCTAGAATCTTGAAATTTGGCACGAAGCTAGGTATTATAGCACTTACATAGGGAAAAGTCTGAAAACTGAAAATTTTTAGTCACGTCACCAGAAAAAAAAGGAAAAGTCTTCAAGACTCGATTCGAGAATGAACTGTTTTCATAGGTCAGTTGGTACGGAACCCTCAGTGCGCGAGTCCGACTCGCACTTGCCCTGTTTTTTTTTTAAAACCTTTATTTTTGTACGATATTTCAAGCGCCAAAATTCGCAGAGCCTAACTTCACACTCGCCAACTTATAGTGGACGAATTGTACTGTCAGTAATTTCGCATGAATATTTAGGTAAAAAAACAGGTTCCAGGAGACACGTGCATTTTTTTACAACGTTCAAAGTTTTTAGAAAAAAAATCATTGTTTAAAATATTGACTAAACGTGTAAGATTTCTATAGTAATATTATCTTTGTTTTATTTTTGATGAATATATTAAGAAGTTTCAAATTTACGCAAAATAGTAGTTTTTAACCGACTTCAAAAAGGAGGAGGTTATAAGATCAGCTGTATTTTTTTATGTTTGTTCACAGATTTCTATTCAATTGATAAATTGTGGATCGATGATTTTTTTTTGTGATTGAACGAATTGGAACCATTTAAATTTTGTTGTGATCTGATGATGAACTTTGAATTGCTTTGTGTGAAGAAGGTGAGGAAGGGTTGGGGGAGGGGAGGAGGTAAACCACTAAAAAACTTTAAAATGAAAAAGTTTTTACAAAAAAAATACAATAAAAATACCAAGAGACAAAACTATTATAGAAACTCCAAAATTAAAGTTATTTTGTACTTTTTAGTGTTTTTTTTACGAAGACGGTTGTATTTTAAAATGACAATTTAAGCCTTATTTGTGAAACCAGTGATTCAGTCGCCATATTTATTTCACAAAGAATTTTGCTTTTTATTTAATTCTTGTTCCACCACGTGACTTTGCATGCCTGTCTTATTTTATCTTAGACATCTAAATGCATTTTTATAATTTATTAAAGTATTCAAAATTATAATTTATTCAATTATGTTTTATAAAATATCTGCAGTTTTGTTACTTATTTTATTTAAAAGCATGTGCCATTAATTTTATAAACTCTTTAGTCTTTAGGAAATACTGTTGGAAAATCCAAATTATAGTGTGTTGCTGTAATGTGCAATTGTTGATTTTTGCAGATAAATAAAACGAGAAATATTAAGATTTCAGGGTATAGAAAAGCTTTCCAAGCTCTTTTTTAAATAAAGATTTATTCCATTCTAATCATCTGCCTAGCCTTTTCCTAAGTATATTGGGGTCGGCTTCCAGTCAAGCCGGATTTAGCTGAATACTAGTATTTTACGAGGAGCGGCTGCCTACCAGACCTCCACAACCCATTAACTGGGGTAACACGGTACTTCATGGCAAGACTGGAGTCAGATTTACTGGCTTCTGACTATCCGTAACGACTGCCAAAGATCTACAAATGACAGCCGGGACCTACGGCTTAACTACGCTTAAGTACCACGTTATGCCGTATTATAACGGAATACATCGGAATAAATCATTTTGATTTTAGACTAAGACTCAACCATGTTGAGACTGTCAGCATCAGTATTAGTGCATAATGGGTGATTAGCCTGTAATAAGTCAGTAAAAAATAGTGAAAAAAATCATGCGGAAAAACCAGATTATGATTTCTTACAACGTTTTTTACTACAAGTAACATGATAAGATACTTTTCGTGTCTAACTGTAGGAATACTAACTGGTTTTTGCGTCTACTATTGACGTACAATGTTGTTTGTTACTGACTATTTCGATGATTTAGTGATTTTCCGTTTATTGTAGTAAACTAATTGCTGAAAATATTATGTTTCCAATAGGTTAAAAAAATGCTGTGTCTAGGGTTTTAGAACTTTTTTGTCTTGTAATTATAATGTAGAAATAAGATACGTATTACAAAAGTTTAAAGACAAATAAATAAATAAAACTGATATACGGGTACAAGTACACTTTCATATTTTATGAAGCTTTTTACAGCGAGGAGCCCACCTGATGGTAAGCAGTGATGCAAACGTTGATAGTAAAGCGCACAAAACTAATTAAGACACGGACGGGAAGACCGTAGCATGCAATTATTTTTATTTGTTATAAACTAGTGCTTGACTGCGATCCCACCTGATGGTAAGCAGTGACACAATCGTTGATGGTGAGGCGCACTAGTTTATTAAGAGCCTATTCACTCTAGCCTTGAATACACCCAAATTGTTCTAGACCTTTGTTGTTCGCGGAAAAATATTGTTTTTTGTATATTACAGACAATTCAATTGTATAATTATATGTTTAGACAGGCGCCTCTTTGTGAACCTTTAGGAAACAAAGAAGTGATGTAATATTTATATTAACGATAATAACACCGGATATAAACTTTGTACCTCCTTGGCGTACCTACAGATTTCAGTTGGATTTTTTTGATTTCGAATTATTTCGCTAACAGAAAGTCAAATCTTAGTATTTGTATTTTATTTTTGTAATGTTATGAATCTAATCAAGCGATTTTCTTTTATATGAACTAGTGCTTGACTGCAATTTCCTTCCAACTCTAGCCTTGAAGATACCCAAATTATAATCGGTCGGGAAGACCGCAGCAGGCAAATTGTTCCATTCCTTCGATGTACGCGGTATAAACGACGAAATCATCCAAAACTACTGGATAATCCGTTCGATTAAAATTAAAAACCTACGTACGTAGGCATGTTTATGAACACAACCACAGGGGTAATTCCAAGCGTGGGGTAATTCCAAGTTTAATACAAAATAGACAAAAAATAGATAATTAGACACTAATAGTTTATAATAATTATGTATTACATGTAGGTACATTAACCTCTCGCGGTGTCAAAATGCAAAAAATTGCAATTGTTGGACGTAAGTAGGTCTCGAAAACATTCAACTTGCCACAAGTAACGGGCCTGGGCAATCAAGTATATGATATAAAATGACGTATGTATAAATTAAATTATTATAGCTGTAAAAAGATTACTCTGCAATATATTTTAATCAGCATCTCTTAAGACAGAAGATCTTGTTTTAAAACACCAATTCGCACTGGGCCCACGTGGATTTCGGCCCACTCCCTCTCCTAGAGAGGAGGCCTGAGACCCAACAGTGGGAAAATCGCAAGGTCGATAATAGTTTTAGTTAATTAAAAGATCATTTAATATAGTGACTTTAGTCATTGTTAATTTGTTATTTAATCGTGGATCCTTAAAATTCTCGTGGAAGAGACGGTAGCGAACTCTAACACCCGGCCCTCGTTCAGGGGCAATAAAGTTTATTCTATTTTATTCTATGGTTGGGCTTGCAAGCGAAGGTGAGGGCCGCAACCGTGAGGGAACGGACATCCTCACGTTGCAGCCGACACCACAGAAGATACCACAGTCTTTGGGAGTCACGGAGCGCCACTGTAAGCGTGGACTTGCAACCACGAGGAAGGGTAGCTTGCTGTTCCAGACGTCTGGAAAAGACCAAGCCCAAATAGGAACTCTAAGAGTTGTCAGCAAACCCGTAGAAGCTAGTAAGGCCAATGCTCGATACCAGGAACGCTAAGGGTAACTGTAGGTCACAAGGTAGCTGTGCTCGTATTAGTCAGTTAAAGTCTGACACATCTCGCTCCACTCTAAAGTTTGACAGGACATTAGAGGATATCTCACCTTAAAAAATGGGGGTGACAACCAGACAATTAATGTAGCAGCAATTTACTTGCTAAGAACATACTCGTACATTCTAATCACTACAATACATACAGCCAAACATAGAACCTCCTATTTTTTGCAGTTGGTTACAAATAGTTTCAAATACGAAGGAAATACTTATTGTACTCTAAACTCATGTGCTAATACGTTGTAGCAACGAGGTAAACATTGCAGATATGACGCGACGGTTAATCTCAAGGGCGTCCAAGTTACTTCTAGAAAACACGAAAATGTTGGTTAAGTATAGGGTTGTCAAGTTTTCTAAGAAGGAATAGAGTAAAAATGCGGAGTACTTTACTTAACTCTTGTTTTTACGAGCGAAATTACCAAATTACTTCTCCCACTCTGAGTGGAATGACAAGGAGTGTCAGAGTTTTACTGATGAAAAGCTGTTCTTTCAGTTGCCCTGAATTAAGAGGGGTGCAGTAATTCCTTCAAACAAACTGTAGCCCTGGTACGCTTTGGCCATAATTGGCCTCTACAGTATACTGACATCTCTCTTTGACCCAGGGGTATAACATTAGCCCAAAATTATTTATCACCAAGTTTATTACAAATTAAATTAGAGTACAATACTCTATTTTAGAGTATGGTTGGCAACCCTAGATGAGGCTCAAGCCTTTAAGAATAATTCTTACGGTATTGACATATTTGACGTGTCTTGGCAGTTTTTTTTTTTTATTTGTTAGCCTATTCTGTCCCACCCGTGGGACTCCTTGGCAGTTTGGTTTCCTCAAGATAAATCAGATGAGACACAGTGACATCTTAAATCATATCTTAACTTAACCGTAAAGTAAGTAGGTAAGTATTGTGATATTGAAGGAGGTCGCATAGGTTATTACATGTAATTTTTTTTTCTTTTTATTTGTGGCAATTGCGCCGGTTTCGACTATTCTGCAAATGTCACGTCATATTTTTCTTATTAGTTAGCGTACTGGCAAGTTATTGTAGGTAAATGTACTTTTAATAAACTTTTTTAAATAGATGTGTACTTGAAAAAATGTTTTTTTTTTACTTTTGTTGAAAACGTTAAAAATTTTGAATATAATATTTAATAGTTAGGTACCCCAATTAAAATGTGTAAAATAAAAAAAAACTGATTACAAAAAAAAAACAGCCGACTTCAATGTTAAAAAAAATGTTGGTTGGTGTTAAATAACGAAGAGTTGATAGGTAGAATTTTTATTATAAAAACACCGAATTCCGAAATTAAAGTAATTTTGAACTTAATTTTCAGTGTATTTTTTGTTCTTTTAGCTGAAATCATTACGGTAGCTGATTCTGAACAGACTACTTTCAGTACATGCGTTTATTATGTTACATGTTGTATATACTGTTACAAAATTTACGCAGTCTAGCACTAAATGAAAGGCTAGTCTAGATTCCTTTTTTGCGTTGTGTGAAAGCATCACATAACTTCTCCCGCTCTAGTTGGAGTGGGAGAGCGTGTCAGACTTTTACTGACTATAATCAACGCGTATTACTTTACTTGCCCTTTATTGAAAAGGTTGTGCAGTTTGTACGTTGTGAAATTTTATCTTCATGAAGGTACTTAATCTATACTAATATTATAAAGCTGAAGAGTTTGTTTGAACGCGCTAATCTCAGGACCTACCGGTCCGATTTGAAAAGTTCTTTCAGTGTTAGATAGCCCATTTATCGAGGAAGGCCATAGGCTATACCTATATTATCACGCTAAGACCAATAGGAGCGGAGCACCACACCTATATATACGAAGTCGCGGGCGGAAGCTATTCATTTAGATTTAATTTAGGTGTTGACTTTGAAATGAAATGGTTCAGTGCATTTAATGAGCAGAGGGTCTGAAAAGGCCATTTAAGTACGATCGGATAAGGATAATACGATTGAATCATTATAGTCATATACATAATTATCATGCGGCAATGTTTACACGGAATAAGATTCAGATATAAAATTAATTGAGGACTTAGGATTTAGCTAATTTGTGCAACCATTTTACGAATATTAGAAGAATAGCTTATGATCTGCTAAGAATTCGGGATATGATTTGCTTTTAGATTAATTATTAAATGTGACTTTTAGTCCTGCAGATCCTACCTACCTATCTACTTTTACGCGTACAAAAGATGTCTACGTAATTTGTTATGAAATATCTAATTTTCGTGGTAATTCAGGCACAAATTGTTATTATTCTAAGATATTATAAAACTAAGTCCGTACCGGAATGATGTATCTGTATGTATGTATATGTACGCGATAAACTCAAAAATTACAGTTTTCAAAAGGTTTAACACATGCACATTATAGTAGAGAAAAGCCGAAAATTACAAAGATTTGTCATCCATCCTTACGAAGCTGGGTTGATTCGCTGTATATAAAATAAATAATCTTAATTAAAATGAGAAGTCCATCTATGTTTGTATCTACAGTAGTGGTATATAGGCGGACTTAATGCAACAAGGCATTCTCTACCAGTCAACCATTAGGTTAAAAAAGACGACACTGTGGTAAGTCTGCACAATAAATAAATAAACAGATACTTCAAACTGAATAAAAATATTGAGTGGCTTATATTTTTTTTAAATTGTTATAAACTAGTGCTCGATCACGATCCCACCTGTTGGTAAGCACTGATGCAATCGTTGATGGTGATGCACACTAGTTTATTGTTTGAATCCCCGACCGGTCCTATGAGACCGCGCTGTTATTGTTTTACTATTGTGTCTCGTTTCGTGGGTATGTGATAGATTATTAAGAGCCTATTCACTCTACCCTTGAAGAGACCTAAATTATAACCAGACGGGAAGACCGCAGCAGGCAAATTGTTCCAGTCGCGGTAGTACGCGGTATACTTAAACGACGAGGCGAAACGCTTAGTCCGGATTACATATAATTATTATGTATATATGCACAGCACAGTTTCTTAATAAAACATTGAAGTACATTGCTAAACAATTAATATACTAGAGGTAAGTCAGGGTTCGTCCGTGACCCGGTCACTTGAACCTTATTATTCCCGATATCGGTATGTTAGAATTATTTATAAATTCTGTTATTTTATTTAATAAAAAAATATATTTACCAAAAAATACAACTAACTTCAAAAACCAACTAAGAAATACAAAATTACTTTAATATCTGAAGTTGTCGTTTCTGGTTTTCGTTTCATTATTTTTTGAAATTAACTTCCGAAATTGAAGTCCTACTCTTTGAAGTCAGTTATACTTATAATAATAATACTAACAACTCTCCCGAGCTTCACAAGGATGTTAAAAATATTTGAAATCCTCAGTTTTTCTATACTATAGTAAGCATGTATTTTTACCTAAACCTTCTCCATTAAACTGTATGATATTCCATTCATAATAGTTTAGTAGTAGTAGGTATTACTTGTGTCCTTACCTACAGATAGGCAGACAGACCTGTTAACGGATGTTTGGATATTAAAATATTATTTAAAAATATTTAATAATTCTAGAACACAAAAAAAATACACATATTCACATCCAATATAAAACAACAAAAAAAAACACTCACCGTTTAAAAAAATCACGTTCCAAAAAAATATCCCAAAGAAAAAAGTCCTAATCCGTGTTCCCTAAACGTTCGCCTCGTACATTACACGTAGTAGAACTGAGCGTCGCTTGCGCCGGCGCACGGAGTTGCAGTGCGGGCGTGCATTGCTACACTATTGCGCATGCCTGGCTTTGCGCACGTCTGTCGCAAGCGGTGAGTTAGGCGGGTAAGTACGGGCGAGTTAGTGGGTTGGTGGTTGGCATTTTTAGTAGGTAGGTATATCTTCTCTCAAAACCGTGAAGGAAAACATCGTGAGGAAACTGGTATATCCTAGAACCATACATTCAAAGACATGTGACATCCACCAACCTGCACTAGGCCCACGTGGTGGATTACGGCCCATTCCCTCTATTACTGAGGTGGTTCGAGTTACAACAGTGGAAAAATTTAAAAAAAATTACAACATTGCTAATGCCAATAGCATATTCAGCATTAAAATGTTCTCTGCTGGGACTCAGGCTACATCTTTCCATTGTCAGTCATCTTTCGCTTTGAAATACCACAAATCTACCTAGAAAGGAATAATAATTTGATGTTTTTCCACTTCAAAAAATCATTATAGTCATGATTGTATAGACGATGATAATCATCGTTATATTATTGTGCAGCATGAGTCATCATGATGACTCTTGCAACCAATTGCAACTGGTTTTATTTACTGTTGTAAAGTCGCGGTTCCACATTGTAAAAGATGTTTTTTTGAGTAAAATTATATTATAAAAATGTAAAATATTAATTGCTTCTTCTATCTATTCATAGGAGAATCAACAGCTATAACAAATGAAAAACAATAATATATGAGACATGAAGCCAAAGGTTCTCACGGACAAAAACAGTAAACAGCACATAGTAAAATTATTATTATTAACAAGCATGATAAATACTAATTATTTTTTATTACATCTAGCGTCTGCTACTGTGACCTTAAACTGTCTATTGATTACGTAACGCAAAAACATTGGTTTAAATTGTTTCACAAATTACTTACATCGTTAGCAACTGGCGGCCAACGGCTGCCCTAAAAAATGCACAAATTTTGCCTTTTTTATTTGACCACTATATCACCTGATGGTAAGCGATGATGTGGTCGACGGTGAGGCATGCTTGCCTAGAAGTAACCCATTCGTTCTTGATTTAAAGACCCCTAATTTGTAGCTATCAAGAAACACAGACAATTTTATGCATAGGAAGTATCAATGTACAAGCCTATAATTTTTTTAACCTTTCTTTTTATGTCGAGTTTTTATCCATAAGGATACATCAACTCCATGGTATATCAACGACATAAATACAGTCCGCCCATTGAGTTTGCACTAAAGATTGACAACAGACATTATATTTACAGTTTTACATTGAACATACCATTGCATCTGCTTAGCCTTTTCCCAACTATATTAGGGTCGGCTCCCAGTCAAGCCGGATTTAGCTGAATACCAGTATTTTACGAGGAGCGGCTGCCTACCAGACCTCCACAACCCATTAACTGGGGTAACATGGTATTTCATGGCAAGCCTGGAGTCAGATTTACTGGCTTCTGACTATCCGTAACGACGGGACCAACGGCTTAACGTGCTTTCCTAGGCACGGAGGAAACTCGTTATGTTAAGATGGTCACCCATCCACAGACCAACCTCGGCAAGCGTTGCTTAACCTTGAAGATCGACCTGTGCGGCTGTTATTATCTAGCCACGAGCTCCTCATTGAACATACCATTGCAATACCTTTATATACCTTTACGTAATACATCGATACATCTAATCGCTTGTTCGTTTGTACATACAAGTTATTTATACCTACTGGTACTGTAAAAACGAACGATTATGACGCCGAGAAATACCTAGTACGGAGTACCATAAAAACTTAACCTCTATATATTTTGAATAGTTTTTATGTACTTCATTTGTTTTCGTTGTTCTTACATAGAAGCCACAAGAAATATGTAACCAGGATATATGTATAGTTTGTAATAGGTATGTAACTTGATTTAAATTAGTATTCATGAAGCTTCTAGTATGTTCTTCTTCATAGAGATCTCATCATCTTCCTAGCCTTTTCCCAACTATATTGGAGTCAGCTTCCAGTCAAGCCGGATTTAGCTGAATAATAGTATTTTACGAGGAGCGGCTGCCTACCAGACTACACAACCCATTAACTGGGTTAGCACGGTACTTCATGGCAAGACTGAAGTCAGATTTACTGGCTTCTAACTATCCGTAACGACTGCCAAAGATCTACAAATGACAGCCGGGACCTACAGCTTAACGTGCTTTCCGAGGCACGGAGGAAACTCGGTATGTTAAAATGGTCACCCATCCACAGAACAACCTTGGCAAGCGTTGCTTAACCTTGAAGATCTCCCCGTGAGGCTGTTATTATCTAGCCACGAGCTCCTTTTCTTCATAGAGATCATTTGACTGACTGACTTCTTGACAATTCCAAAGTGCTTTTAAATGGTTTGTAGCAACATCCGTGACGTTACAGAATCCTGCATCGTGCAAGCAAAATTCTCCGCACGATTCGAATAGATACAACAACCTGAAATCATCTATCGGGCAGTAGCCCACCAAACATCACCTATGTGGTCGGAGGATCCTCCCTTTTCATCGGAGGTATGTGGGATTTACTCTTTGTTCCACATAACCCCAAAGGTTTACCGATCTACATTTAAATGTATATGTGGAGAAACAGACTGACTGACATAGACGAAACTACTGGGACTAGGAACGTCAAATTTTGCACAATTTTATGACGTAGCGAGCACTAAGATCTTTTTCGGGTTTTTGAAAATTCAACCTTTTAGGGGGTGAAGTAAAGATTTTTTATGCACTCTCTGCCGCATGTCGCAGAGAAATCGGGCGAAGGCGACCACTGACTGGATTCCGAACAGCAGGTGTCGGCGACGCGGTAGGCCCAGAGGGAGATAGCGTGACGACTTAGTCTCCTTTTTGAGGGATTGGCCGGAAGTGGTAACAGCCCCGACTTACGAGTTGTAGGTCGCGGGTTCATACCCAGCCAGGCGCATTATATAATATTTTAATTTTTAATCCAGGACATTTAATTTAGTGATATGTATGTCATTTATTTTTTGTTTTGTACCTTGACATTTAATTTAATTTAGTGACATTTAATTTAAAATAGTGAGGATTTTGAGATTATTGATTATTATTTATTGTAGGAAATTATTATCGTAAAATATCATAGAGCTCCTGACATAACATAGATAAAAGTGAAACTAATATATACTCGTAATTTGGACCAATATGTAGTTTATTTTATTATTACACTTTGTATAATTTACTTTATCACCACTGCTCTCAAAACGGTGAAGTAAAACATCGTGAGGAAACCGACATGTCCTAGAACCAAAAATCGCAGACATGTGACATGACATCCACCAACTCTCACTGGGCCCGCGTGGTGGATTACGGCCCATTCCCTCTCCTAGAGAGGAGGCCTGAGTCCCCAGCAGTGGGAACATTATAAGGCTGATACTATGCTATGCTATGGTTGGTATCACCGTCAGAACCGAAGTCTATCTGGAACATTGTTTTTTTTAACATTGCCTAACTAGTAACTGTCATCATCATCATCTCAACCGAAAGACGTCCACAGCAGGACATAGGCCTCCCCCGCCCCCCCCTCCGCCACAACGACCGGTTCTGATGGTCGATGGGGACGGAAGGTTCAGGAGTGGCGGCCACGTACCGGGAGACGCAGCGTTGGAAGGCCTCACACAAGGTGGACCGTTGACCTGGCGATAGCCTTAGTGTATTTAAGTAAAATTTCAGTGCCTAATTATATTTTTTTAAATGTGTGTTATAACAGTTTAAATGTCTAATATTTAAGTATAATTTTTTAAGTGTGCGTTATTACAGTTTAAATGTTGTTTTTTTAAATTAGGTACCTAATTGTTTTATCTTACCAGAAAATCTAGATGGGAACCAACTGATTAGATTTCAAAGTTTTTGATGAGCTTATTCGTGAGAAGTTGCCAGTAGTACTTATCTTGCAAAGGCTTGCGGACGACGAGCAACGAGAACTCGTCGGTAACCATCCGAACCAAGTCCAAGTAATTAAAGTGGAAAATTGACGGCGCTTAATTTTCCACGTGCGTCTCAAAAAGACGTCAGCAAACCTTAGGGGCCCGACATGCAGATCGATGCCTACTAAGGCTGTTATTGTGTGTACAGCTAAGGAGTGGAATTCCCTGCCGGAGTCTTTGTATCCTGATAGCTACAACTTATGAGTCACGAGTGAATAGGTTACTTCTAGGCAAGCGTGCTCCATCGTCGACCACATCATCGCTTACCATCAGGTGAGATAGTGGTTAAATGCGAACGTAAGCATAATAAAAAAGAAAATAATGCCATGGGTTGGCTACCGAAAGGCTAGCAATTGAAAATAAATAAGAAATAGGCGTGGCGACGTTTTAGTCAGTAAAAGTCTGACACGCCCTACCGTTGCCTCCAATAGCGAGGGGCGTCAGTGGATGATTTTCCAAATTAAAAGAAAAATAGGTACCTACCATCTAATTACCTATTGTTAGAATATTTTCGAGAATTTAATTTATTCTTTTAAGTATATTGTATTATGTAATACATATTATTGTAGATAATTCTGGTTAATTTGTATGATTATTATATCTCTTCTTTTTCAACACTTTTTAGGGTTCCGTACCTCAAACAGAAAAAACGGATCACTTATGTTCGTATGTATGTCTGTCAAGACCACTTATCTCGAGAACGCGAAGAGGTATCGAGTTGAAATTAAAACCATATTCTCAGGTTTACTGTCCCTTAAAGCTGTGCAAAAAAAAGATACCGCTGTTTATGTCGCAAAAAACGCAAATTTCGACACTCTCAAGGGAATCAAAATTCATAGGGTAGGTACTTCCCGTTGACCTAGAATGCTCAAAAGCATAAAGCAAGGTCTTATAGCACTAACATAAGGAAAAGTCGAGCTGAAAATTTTGAAAAAAAAATTGAGAAAAATATTCAAGACTCGATTCGACTCGAGAATTGAACTGTTTTCTTAGATAAGTTGGTATGGAACCCTCAGTGCGCGAGTCCGACTCGCACTTGCCCATTTTTTTTCTTTTATAGCACCTTTATTTAAATAAGAATTACATGAGATCCTATTCATATTTCTGTGAAGATTTTTACCGTTTTCTTTTTTATTTAATTCCAGAGTGTGCAGACTTTACCGGACATAAATGTTTCGAATTCAGTGGAAGATTAATAATCTCTTAAGACTATGTTTTCTTTCTTCTTTCTTTCTTAATCATATTATTAATCTTAATTAAGTATCATTATCCTTAGCCTATCGCGAATTCGTCTCACTATCTCTGTGCTATGAGAACATACTTCGTAAAAAAAACCTTAATCATTTTTGTTACGAGGCCCATTTGGAGCTAGCTACGCCTTTGTTCTTACCGGTCTATCATAAGAAATACCCAGTTTCACATACTTTGCAAGAGTGACATCCTAAACAAACTTTGACAGTTAATTATTTCGACACAGTTTGAATTTCGAAATACAGTAATTCGACTACTCACTGCTTCGACAGAAAATACTTCGACAACACACTACTTCGACAGATCCTTCTTCGATACGCATTTGTTCGACGGATCTCTATTTCGACAGAACATACCTATGCTCGAAAAAATACTACTCTAATGCATCTGCAGGATAATTTTAAAGAGTTAGATACTACTGGCCTGGATAGCAAAGGGCAGCAAATGAACACAAGTGGAATTTAGTCAACAAAAATTCCCCATCGCACCATTCCGTCCATTGAGCAGACTTCAAGGTTCAATTTCAAAGTCTCACAGTACTGGGTATTTCCACAACCACTGACAAACATATCAGCATCATTACACTTAGTTCAAGTCGGTAACTTGCACAACAACATAATGATGGTAATTACATCACTGCCAGCGGTCAAGGTCTGATCTTGTGTACACTTTATTGTTTATACTTGACTGCGTAAGAAGGAGCCGAAAGACGTCCACTGTTGGACATAGGCCTCCGCCAAATATCGCCACAACCTATGACATACCCGCAAAACGAGACACAATAGTAAAACAATAACAGCGCGGTCTCATAGGACCGGTCGGGGATTCATGAACTAATGACCAGCCCTGTGCGTATGTGCCGCATACGATTCGGCAACCGTTCACCTACGACCGATTCGTCATTGGACTGTTCGTCGACAGGACGATTCATTTATTTCCGTTTCCCCAGCAGGGTCTTTCACCTATGGACGTTTCGCCGACAGAACCTTTCATATGCGTCACTTTCGAAGACAGCCCTCTTCAGCTACTAAAGGTTTCACCGACACGAAGATTAATTTATAACTCTTTTAACTACAGACCTGTCCATCTACGACGAAGAATTCGCCGTCAATCTTAAGACAAACAATATTACAAAAATGCACATATCTATCTACTAACTATAAATGAATTTATTCATAGAAAAAAAAATGAATGAATGAATTGATAGTAAAGACACAGTAGGTAGGTACATAAGTGCATTTTTTGTAATATTGTTTGTCTTAAGATTGACGGCGAATTCTTCGTCGTAGGTCTGTCACTTTTTCTAATAAAAGCGCATACGTACTTTGGTGCGGGTTCCAAACGCAACAGCTAAATTCCAGCTTACTACGCACGAGCGCATTAAATAAGATCTTGATGGCGTGTGCAGTGCGAAAATCACGGCAACTGCGAAGAACAAAACCCAACCTTTGGTACGACTGCTTTGCTACCGTAATCATGTGGTCGTGGAATGTTAACTTTCGGTCGAATATGTGACCCCCAGGTCTTTCATAGCGACTGTTTTTGTGATGATATTATTACCGAGATGGTATTCGAAATCCAATGGACAGGTCTGTAGTTAAGAGTGAGACCGTTTTCACATTTTCCGATCCGATATCGGTATCGGACGCCGATACGATATCGGGGTAAGGTAAATGTATGAGATATGTACCTGTCTTTCATATTGTCCGACCCGATATCGGATATCGGAGCACAGCATTTCATACATTTTACTTACCCCGACATCGGTATCGGACTCCGATACCGATATCGGATCGGATAATGTGAAAACGGTCTTATAGGTTAATCGTCCTGTCGGTGAAACCTTTAGTAGCTGGAAAGGGCTGTCGTCGAAAGTGACGCATATGAAAGGTTCTGTCGGCGAAACGTCCATAGGTGAAAGACCCTGCTGGGGAAACGGAAATAAATGAATCGTCCTGTCGACGAACAGTCCAATGACGAATCGGTCGTAGGAGAACGGTTGCCGAATCGCCGCATACATAGGATCAAACGACGACTGCGTAAGAAGGGTTCGTCAATTCAGCCGAAAGATATCCATTGCTGGACATAGGCCTCCCCCAAGTATCGCCACAATTACCAGTCCTGTGCGTATCGTGCGTGCGTATGTGTCGTTTGACGTGTAAAAGAGTTTGAAAAAACCTATTTGCAAAATAAATATCATTTATCATTTGTCGGCTGTCGCATCCATAGGATCGAAGTCTGATCTTGGGTACACTTTATTGTTTTTACTCGAATGCGTAAGAAGAAGGGTTCGGCACTTCAACCGAAAAATGTCTCAGGACGTAGGGCTTGTACCTACACAAAACTGCGATGCGACGTCGCATCGCAAACACTTGCGAGCTCGCACGACGCGTCGCAAGAACTCGCGAATTGATTCGCCTCGCACATTGTATAGTCGCCTGAACCGATGCTCTGCCGCATAAAATCGCATCGCAGCAATTCGTATTGCAGTTATCTGTGTTGCAAATTCGTTAGTTTTGCGTACAAGCCCGTAGGCCTCCGCCAAGCGTCGCCACAACGACCGGTCCTGTGCGTCCCGCATCCATCGGATTCCCGCGATCCTCACCAGAGAAATTATTCTCCTAGAAAACAGCCGTGTGGCAGCGCTGTGCGCAAGACTGTTTTCTTAGAGAATAGCACTTCTGGAGTGTCATTCGCTAAGAAAACAGGCTTAACAGCCATAAACAGCAGCGACGAAAACCAAATCGGTATTCCTTAAACTGTAAGAAGCTATTCTCTAGAAAAACAGCCTTGCGACAGCGCTGTGTGCAACGCTGTTTTCTTAGATAATAGCACTCCTGGATAGATGCCTCCCCCAAGCGTAGCCACAACGACCGGGCCTGCGCGTCTCGCATCTATCGGATTCCTGCCACCCTCACCAGGTCATTGGCCCACATTATAGGAGGCCTTACAATAGGGCTCATGAACCAGAACTTAAAGCCATCCAGAGGGCAATGGAAAAGGAGGGCAATGGAAATGGAGGAGCTCGTGGCTAGATAATAACAGCTGCACAGGTCGATCTCCAAGGTTAAGCAACGCTTGCCTAGGTTGGTCTGTGGATGGGTGACCATCTTAACATAACGAGTTTCCTCCATGCCTCGGAAAGCACGTTAAGCCGTAGGTCCCGGCTGTCATTTGTAGATCTTTGGCAGTCGTTACGGATAGTCAGAAGCCAGTAAATCTGACTCCAGTCTTGCCATGAAGTACCGTGTTACCCCAGTTAATGGGTTGTGGAGGTCTGGTAGGCAGCCGCTCCTCGTAAAATACTGGTATTCAGCTAAATCCGGTTTGACTGGAAGCCGACCCCAATATAGTTGGGAAAAGGCTAGGCAGATGATGATGAGAGGGCAATGGAAAAGGCTATGCTCGGAGTTTCTTTGTGTGATCACATCGGAAAACCAGACATCCGCGAGAGAATCAAGGTTACTGCCATAGCCCAAAGAATCGCCAAACTTAAGTAGCAGGCAGGGCACATTGTTCGTAGAACAGATGAGGGCGAAAGGTTCTGGAATGGCGACGGAAGACGCAGTGTTGGAAGGAAGGTTATATTTTATACTTATTATTTTAATTTTTTTATTTACTCTATCTAAGATCAATCAATCGTGCGTTCGTTCAATTTGAATGATTGTCTATGCGATTCAAATGTGGAAATGAGATGCGTCGGATATGTTTGAGCGCACACGGATGGCTTCCACGCTATCATGCGTAAGAAAGCGGCTTCTTTACTGCAACGCTTGCGTAATACTCGTAACAGTATCCTGAAAATGATTGCTAGGCCGGACTGCCCCATCCAAAGGCACTGGGTTAGTTTAGCTATACTTAGGTTTAAAAAGATAATTAAGTAGTACCCACACTAATATAGTATACTAGCAGCCCGTCCCGGTTTCGCACGGGGTAGACAATTATTTATTTTTGGAAATTTTTCTACACCTTCGGTTATATTGTTCAAATTTTACCAAGGATCCCTAATTTTTTTTCAAAATGAAATGTAGCCTATGTCAAATTGGAAGAATGTAGCATTCTATTAGTGAAAGAATTTTTTAAATCGGCCCAGTACTTTTTGAGCCTATTCATTACAAACGTACAGAAATAGGTACAAATCTTTCCTCTTTATAATATTAGTATAGATATAGATAAGCACATTTTGTTACTAATAATTTATGAATTCTATAATCTATGGATCTATGGCTTCGGATTTACATGTCAAAGACCAAACTTATGACAGTATTAAAAGGAGACTGTACATTGAGGGTGAGGAGATTGCATATGTCCAGGACTATGTCTATCTTGGCCAAAGAGACTACTCTTTCCATCAGGCGCGACAAGATAAAGAAGTTGCTCGGCGCACTGAGAGCGCCTGGAGGAGCTTTTAGTCAATGAAAGATCTTCTCAAAGGAGATCTTCCACTATGCCTGATGCCGCGGCCACACACTCGACGAGTAGCATGGGAAGTAACGAGGAAAGGAGGCAGAGACATAGTGTGGCCACGTTACTCGTTATGCCACTCGTCATGCTCCTCGTCCTGCCCACTGCTCCCTATCTTGTCGGCCTTTGCGCGCGAGTCAAAGGACCGGCAATACGAGCGCGAGTGGCTGGCCACATACTCGCGCTGTCGCAGTCCGCAAAATTGTAAATTATGTCGTCGCCAAGCGTAGAATGGTCAAATGAAAAAGTTTTAATGTTTATTGATTTGTTGTCCACGGATTAGCTATACTAAAAATAGATTAGCTATACTAAAAATGCATAGCGCGCACGCTGCCACAGTTTCAACGTCCATAGTCTCACCAAGGCAAATGACAAGTGAGGAGCGTCGCGATTAATTGCGCGAGTAGAGCAATGTGTGGACACAGAGGGCAACATCGCGGCAAATCACGGCAGCGCGAGGAGCAGAGCGATGAGCAGCGCGAGGAGCATAGTCTGGCCGCGGCATGAAACGGAAAATTATGGACATGTGCATTGTGCATTCTCCCTACACTTACGTACGGAGCACAAACCTGGTCGTTGACACTTCAACAGAGGTCCAGGCTCGAGGTTTGTCAGCGAGCCATGGTCGGCCATGGAGCGCAGTATCCTGGGAGTTCAAATATCCGATCGCGTAAGGAACACAATACTGCGCGCCAAAACTAAGATAAAAGATGTTACCCAAAATGCCGCCACTCTGAAGTGGGATTGGGCGGATTGGGCCGGACATATCAGCCGCATGTCAGATGAGCGGTGGGTAGAAAGATCCACTTTATGTGTCCCATTGAATGTAAGGCAACATCGTGGCAGACCAAGGCGAAGTTGGAGGGATGAGCTGCATGACTATCGCAGGGACTGGCCAAAAATGGCTGAGGATAGACGTGTTTGGAAGAGGGAGAGGGAGGTCTTCGCCCAGCAGTGGGACGCAATGGGCTAACTAACTAATTGGGTCTGAAATAATGTTTTTTTTTTAGATAAAATAAACTTTGCACCATGTTTTGACGTCATAGCTGTCAAATCGAATCGAAGCAAAACAAGACAAAAAAAATACTATGATAAGTAGGTAATCATGAAGCCACAGAAAAAAGTATAAACAGAATTTAGTTCTTTAATTCCGCTCATTCTGTATTATTGCGTGAAGTGTCTGAGTAGTGGTGAATGGAAGAAAAATGCAATTTTTTACCAACAATGAAAATAATCACTTAAATACAACAAAATTGGTTTTCCCGAGAAACCAAGTAAAATAAAAAGGACCCGTTATTAATGCCTACGCACACGGAACAGAAGAAAACTGTTCTGTGCCTACGACCATAGCCATACCTACATACATTTCACGCCTAACACTTGACAGTTGGAGGTCATTGACGTTCCTATTCTTAATTTAATCGCATTGTATTGGGTCTTTGTCATTTGATAACAGTGTTTTGTAACGTACTTATTATTAAATTGTGAACCAAGGAGGTATTCCGTCATTGTTGCGTCACCGCGTTCCATCTGACTGGCCAGTTACCTGATTCAGGTAAAATTAAACAAGTCAAATATCTTTGAAGTTTTACAGTCGTTCGATAGAAGATCTTATTTAAGAACTTATTTTCCATTCGAGACGATCAGGAACGACATTTAGATGCTAGCCAATTACCGGATACCCTCAAAAGTCCAAAATTTTCATACCTCAATCGTCTACTTTTTTAGTTGCTTTATTTTCCTATTTTTTTTTAAATAAAAGATATTTATTTCCTTATCGTCTTTCTAAAGTTCTTATCTAATATTGAATGTCAAGGAACAGTAGGCGTTTCGAACCGACATAGGTACAATAAAAAATTACCGAACTAATGAACAATCGGTGTAAGGTTTTTCGCAAAAGGATTTTTCGCACAAACGTTACATCGCACCAATAAATCATCGATGCAGTAAAACATCGTACAACTGAATTATCGATATACCGTGTTCGATATAATAAAAATCGAACCATCAAGTTTCGAAGACAAGTAGGGAACCCACCCAAAATCGGTATTCACTTGTTCTTTGAACAGGATTCGATTGAACGACCATTCAACGGCTTATTGCCAGTAACATTTTTATGTAGGTAATCTGCCAGGATAATGATTCACTTAGGTACCGTGTTACTCCAATTAATGGGTTGTGGAGGTCTGGTAGGCAGCCGCTCCTCGTAAAATACTGGTATTCAGCTAAATCCGGCTTGAGTGTAAGACGACCCCAATATAGTTGGGAAAAGGCTAGGCAGATGATGAATGATTCACTTAGCAGAATACGCGTCAACGACACTTCGATCGAACGACTTTAAAATCGGTGTCGTTGTAGCTCGATTGATGGATGTCAATACGATAATGGTCTAAACGACTAACTGTCAATTTCTTCACCAAACGTAACAACCAAAGTACCTAACAGCCAAAGTAACGTAATACAGTAGATAATAATAACGGTTAAATTCGTTTCTTCACAATTTTAACTGTTAGTTTTGTCCTTAACTTTAACTGCTCATTGAAAGGCTGTTAAAACCAAAGTCACTGTCATTTTGACAAAATTGTATAGGTTTCACTGCGCTTATCCCTACATTTTATTTTAGTCGACTTTTAATTTAGCTGTCACTTGCATGAAAACATTCACAAGATGACAGTTGCTATTGACAACAGTAATGGTCAAAGAAAAGTTATTACTTTAGTTTTAGCTTTTTTGAAGAAATTGGCCGTAAGACCGTTTTCACATTTTCCGATCCGATATCGGTATCGGACGCCGATACGATATCGGGGTAAGTAAAATGTATGAGATATGTACCTGTCTTTCATATTGTCCGACCCGATATCGTATATCGGAGCACGGCATTTCATACATTTTGCTTACCCCGATATCGTATCGGCGTCCGATACCGATATCGGATCGAATAATATGAAAACGGTCTAAGTCGCTGCGATATCGTTACGGTTCTGATTATGTGAATCAAGCTACAGATGGGGTTTCAAATCTTGTTTTGCGGGCCGATGCACTTACATTACTTGCACTCAAATTACTGAGAAGATGCATAATATTACCGCATTTATTTGTCTTTGTAACAACATTTAGGTATGACGTCACAGAATCCTGCATCGCGCAAGCAAAGTTCTCTGCGCGATTTGAATAGATACAACAGCCCGAAATCATCTACCTATAGAGCAGTAGCCCACCGGACATAACACCTCGGCTAGTCGGAGGATCCTACCTTTTCCCTTTATACTCACTGTTCCATCTACTTCCAAAGTCTTTTTTTTTTAAGATGGGAAATCAACAGAGCATAATTAAGCCCGCATCTACGGTGATCGGAATCCGCAGGTGGGGTTGTGAGGGTCGTTCCTTTTAGCGTTGCGGCCGCCTCCTTCGCTAGCATTACCTACTAACTCGCACGCGGAGGTGACCGCCTGCCACTCCTCCTCGCTCTGGACCATGGCCTGTACCAGGGCCCGGCGACTCGCGCCGTCGAATCTCCTAGGGCCGGCGCCCAGTGCCATCATGGCATGTCATGGCAAAGGATTTTATTACTAATCAAGTTATTTTGAACCTTATTTCAATGAATTTAAATTGTCACTTACGGGATATCTTCAGTGATTTATATTTATTTTTATTATGAGTACAAAAAAAAAAAAAATATGAAACAAACCGTGATAGCCTAAAACAGTGTTTATTTCAATGAGTTTAAGGTTCATGTTACTTTATTTCAATACCACGATACTGCGACGTGCCGCGAGATGCTGTGGCATGACGCGGCATGCCGAAGCACAACCTGCTATGCCACGGAACGCTGCGGGGTACCGCAGCATAATCTGCCATGCCATGCCGGCAGTGGGCACCAGCCTTTAACCGACCGCGGACCTAGATTGGCCGCTGTACAAACAGTCGGGACAAATGGGGCTCCCTCAACCCATCTAACACAGTGCCAGTGCGGAGCCGCTGCACAGGACTTGAGTCATCTGCTATTCTGCCCAACCTACACAACTACCTGTCCCTTTCAGGATTTATATGAGGCCAATAAAGTTGATATTGATTGCCAAACGCTGGTCGAAATTCGGCAACAAAAACTTATTTGTAACAGAAATATTTTTCATTAATAGACGAAAAACGGCGACGGGAAATAAAACTCCATTGAATGTATTATACATTAATTTATTATGTAACATAAACTATCTCCTTACACAACTTAACTATACCTAGGTAAAAACTTACAGATTATACCTAACGATGAGATCTAAGCCACGGTACAGTCAAACGCACGTCTTCATTAAGCATTAATAATGAAAAATCAACCTTATTGCTACGGAACAAAGGTGAAAGTCGAACAGTAACGAAAGTGTGGTTGACTGTACATTTCGGAATAGCATGTATTTTACGATCAAATTATAAATATTAGCAACGCAAGCAAGCAGTGGTGGCCCAGTGGTAACTGCCCCGACTTACAAGTTGTAGGTCGCGGGTTCAAACCCAGTCTGGCGCATTACGTTGTGTAATTTATTTCATCACCGCTGCTCTCAGAACGGTGAAGGAAAACATCGTGAGGAAACAGGCATGTCCTAGAACCAAAAATTCTAAGACATGTGACATCCACCAATCCGTATTGGGACCGCGTAGTGGATTACTGCCCATTCCCTCTCCTAGAGAGGCGGCCTGAGTCCCAACAGTGGGAACATTATAAGGCCGATCATTATTATGCTTATGAGAGAATTTTATTATAACATTTATAGCATATTATGAGTATAACATAAAATATAATTTTCGTACTCGTTTAATTCTACCAAAGCACATTTTACAATTATTTAGACTTCATTTATACATTAGAAATTTAACAAGAGGTATTCTTAGCTGACTACCAGCCGCACATCTTTAAGAGTAACCTATAGCGCCACAGTCATTTATATATGACAAAGAAAACTGTGTCCCGCACGCCACGGTCACGAATACATGACAGACGTAAACGCTAATACATCTTATAAAAAAGTATTGTTTTTTCTTATTTGTGTTGTTAAAGGATGAATAGCCAAATTGCCAATTAGAGCTGGTTAAGCAACATCACTGCAGGCCGTTCTGTGGATGGATGACCTTCCAATAGTTACTGGGTTCGTGAAGTTGCGGATAACGAGCAATGGTTAGCTGTCCGACCGTCCGGTAGGCGTCCGGAACGAGTCATGTCATCCACGGCACGGTTTACTAGCGCCTCAAAAAGATCTTACTACTGAGACCATGAATTCGCTTCCGAAAAAAAAACACAAGGCAAAGAAGAAGCATAGAAGTGCGTTTTAGTCAGTAAAAGTCTGACACGCCCTCCCACTCCGCCTTAGAGTGGAAGAAGTCCTTGTCTGATTTCCTAACTAAAATCAAAATTGTTGCTTGTTTGTGAAAGGCAGATAATCATTCCATGTTGTGTCATGTCATATATGTATTAGTTTTTAGGTAGCTCCATCAGGTTACGCTGGAAGCCGGCTCCAACAAAAGCTGGTAGATGACGATACTTCGAAGACTGTAGACTTTGCCCAGCAGTGGGACGGTCACTGTCTTCCAGGACATCATTCCGACCACACAAATGGTTCGAGACGCTTGTCTTCTGGTAACAAAGCGTTTAATTCTTCTATGTCTTGTAGAGTCTGAAAATTAATAATAAAGTTTACTTAAAAACTGAATTCAATGTCTAAAACTGAGTCCAAAGAACTGTAAACTTCTAAAAGTAAGTGTTAAGTAGTAGTGTAAAGTTGTATATTGATTAAAATATTTTTTTGCGACCGTCATTCTAATTTATTTACGGAGAGGAGCTCGTGGCTAGACAATAACAGCCGCACGGGTCGATCTTCAAGGTTAAATAACACTTGCCAAGGTTGCTCTGTGGATGGGTGACCATCTTAACATACCGAGTTTCTTCGGTGCCGGCTGTCATTTGTAGATTTTTGGCAGTCCTTACGGATAGTCAGAAGCCAGTAAATCTGACTCCAGTCTTGCCATGAAGTACCGTGTTACCCCAGTTAATGGGTTGTGGAGGTCTGGTGGGCAGCCGCTCCTCGTAAAATACTGGTATTCAGCTAAATCCAGCTTGACGGAAGCCGCCACAATATAGTTGGGAAAAGGCTAGGCAGATGGTGTAACACGGTATTTCATGACAAAACTGGAGTCAGATTTACTGGCTTCCGACTATTCCTAACGACTGCCAAAGATTTACAAATGACAGCCGGGACCTACGGCTTAACGTGCTTTTCGAGGCACGAAGGAAACTCGGTATGTTAAGATGGTCACCCATCCACAGACCAACCTAGGCAAGCGCAGCTTAACCTTGAAGATCGACCCGTGCGGCTGTTATTATCTAGCCACGAGCTCCTCAATGCCCAATGTGTCTCTAAATCTAGACTTAAAAGGACCTTAAAAATCTGACATAACTGACGCCGCTACTGTGAGGGAAAGAAAACAGTCGACTCAAGAAGGAGTCTCTTCCATGGAGTTTCTTGCCGGTTCTTCTCCATAGGAAACGACCAATTTGGAACCGTGCACTAGTTTTCGACGTTTTGTAAGTGCCCATGTAGGCCTATGTGAAATAAAAATACATCAAAAGTGTCTAGGGATCAAGCATTTTTATGCGGATTTCTTGAGATTGAGATGTGGCTTTGTAATAAATTTATGATTTTATAAATTTATATGGATCCTTTTTGGTGCATTTCATAATTTGAATCAGGAACTGTGAATCAAATTCGAGTAAAAGATGAAAATCAGCTGTCAATATTTTCCCTATAAAAACATACAACGCATTGAAGACATTATTAGTGCTACTGTTTCCCTACTACTGATTAAAACCAACGTTATTATGGAGCGGCGACGTCATTTAAGCAGGGAAGAAATGCTCAGAGCCGTGGGAATGATAGAAGCTGGTTCCCGGTAACGTACTGTGGTTTTAGCTCTGAATACAAGTCAGAGTGTTATCAGTCGACTTTGGACACGTTACCGAAGCACTGGTACCGTGGCTGAGCGCCATGGAGGACGGTATCGCTGCACCACACGGAGACAAGACCGATACATTCAAATCTTAACTCGAAGAGCTCCAACAATAACCGCCATGATGTTAGCCGTGAGGCTTCATCACTCTTCAGGGAACTTAATTAGCGACCAAACAGTCAGAAACCGCTTGCATGAAGTGAACCTTCATTCCCGAAGACCGCTACGGGTACCACCTATAGCAATGCACAATCGTAGGATTCGATATCAATGGGCTCTTGAACACAGAAATTGGGCAGAAGAACAATGGCGTTTCGTGTGCTTTTCTGATGAGTCTCGTTTTGGTATGAGACCGGATACAAGACGTATACGACACTGGAGAACCCCTGGACGCCAACAGCGATTAAAATCCTGCCAGGAAGTCCATCCTTATAGTGGTGGAACCATCATGGTATGGGCGGGTATTTGGATCGGCGGAAGAACTGAGTTGATTTGGATCAGAGGCAACCTCAACACTCAAATTTATGCTGAGACGATTGTATCAGACGTCATCGTTTCTCTACAAGTGCAAATCGGTCCCTTATTTCAGTTAATGCATGATAATGCACGACCGCACACCGCAAGAGTTGTAAGACAGACTCTCGCCGCAGCTAACATCAATGTCCTGCCCTGGCCTGCTCAGTCGTCAGACTTGAACCCGATTGAGCATGCATGGGATATGCTACAGAGAAGAGCTCTGCCGAATATGGAGGGTATCCAGTCGCAAGAAGACCTTTTTTTGTTGTTGCAACGAACATGGGCGGCCATTCCACAGCGTGATTTGGATGAACTCATTTTGAGTATGCCAAACCGATGTTCTTGTGTTGTTAGTGTTCGCGGTAGAAACACGGATTATTAATTGTTTAAGTTACCCAATAAAATTTTAAAGAAAACTGTTATTTCAGTCTTTTTTTCGAACTTTAATGTTAGTGGTTCAAATGTCAAAAATCCCTTTATTAGGAAAATGGCAAATTTCTTTATTAATGCAAAGGTGACTTGGTTTATCGTTACTGTGACAAACGAAAACACTTTATTTGATGAATCCTTAAAGAAAATTTTAATTAATATCAATCAGGAGAAAAGTTATTGCAAAAATATATGTTGATCCCTAGACACTTTTGATGTGTGTATTTTGACTTTTTTTTTTTTACTTTTTCAGGAGATGTGAATAGAATCCATTGAATGCGAGACACACAGGAGCGGTCGTTGTGGCAACGTTAGGGGGAGGCCTATGTCCAGCAGTGGACGTCTTTCGGCTGAGTTGATGATGATGATGATGACTAGAAGCCCACCTGGTTAAGCAGCGAGTTGCAGCGGGTGAGCTGGTGCGACACCTCGTGCACGCGCGCGAGGCGCTCGGCGTGGCGCGCGTTGGAGCGCTGCTTCTCTACCATGATGGCGTACAGGCGGGATATCTCTGTGTCCGCCTGGGGAACAAACATTATATGCTAAGTATACAGCGGGTCTTAAAAGGCCACTATTTTATTATTTATTTATCAGATAAGAACAGATCCGTAGCAACATCTAGGACACTACATAAGAATTACGAATCCTGCATCGCGCAAGCAAAGTTCTCCGCGCGATTTGAATAGATATAACAGCCCGAAATCATGTATCGCGTAATAGCCCGCCAAATATAACAATCCTCTGGTTGGAGGATCCTCACTTATCAACGGAGGTCTGTGGGACTTTACTCTCTGTTCCACAAACCTCCAAAGATCCATAATGTTAGTAAAATTGCTTTAAAAACTAGTGTTAGGGCCTGTTTCACAATGTCCGAGTAGGCACTACTCACTGGATAAATTCAAAAATGTGACAGAATTCGTATGAAATTATCTGTCAAGTAAGATACTCGAAATTTAATCATAGGTGGTGAAACAGGCCCTTAGTCTTATAATTTGGGTTGAACGACATTTTGACAAGTCTAAAATTCGTGAAATCGGCAGTTCGTCAAATTAGATATTGGTCAAAGCTGTAGTTCGTCAAATCGTCTATTCGTCCAATTATTAAATTTGCCTAATTTCGGTACTGAATGCATAAAATAGCATTCTAGGCATTCGGCCCAGAAGATGACTCAGGTTTCATCCACCCTAAAAAATTTCTAAAAAACGGGGAAGCACACTCTTCGCGACAGTATTTGGATTGCTGTTGTTACTGCCCCATGTTCAATCCTCAAAAGACGCTAGCTTCTACCGAATGACCGCATGAAAGTCGATTCGATTCTATGTGAACATCTCCGACGCACTACAGAATCGAGGCAGCCTCAACAATATTCTAAAAATAATATGCATAGACTCACGTTTAACTACTATCTCACCTGTTGGTCGATGATGGAGCAAAAAAAAAAAAGTTGAATCATAATCTGTAGGCGTAAAAGTACTGGGAGGCCTCCCACAAGGCGGACCGATGACCTGGCGAGAGTCGCGGAAATCCGACGGATGCGAGACGCACAGGACCGGTCATTGTGGCGCCGCTTGAGGGAGGCCTATATCCAGCAGTGGACGTCTTTCGGCTGAGATGATGTTTTTTTTATGGTAGGAGAATCATCAGAATGACTTCTCCCACTCTTGGGCGGAGTGGGAGGGTGTGTCAGACTCTTACTGACTAAACTCCTTCGTTGCCTTCGATCTGGGGGACACGGTGGACACCTTTCGGATTTCCCATGTTCCCCAGAGGCTTCGGCCCTGCCGGGCCCTTACAGTTTGCTGACATCTCCTTGAGGCGCGCGTGGAACAGAACGCGCCATTGACGACTGGGCTCGGTCCAGATTATTTCCAGACTGCCGGACGGCGAGCTACCCAGTGCTCGCCGTCCGCAAACTCGGGCCTACGGTGGATGAGATGATGATGATGACCTCACCTCCTTGACCTTAGCGGCCAGCCCCAGCTCTGCGTTGGCGAGCGGGTGCGCGCAGGCCGCCAGGTGCGCCTGCAGCCGTGACGTCACGCGCACCCACGGCCGGTAGTCCAGACCTGCACACACACAATAGTATCAGCCTTATAATGCTCCCACTGCTGGGACTCAGACCTCCTCTCTAGGAGAAGGAATGGATCGTAATCCCGCGGGTTAGTGGATGTCACGTCTTCGAATTTTTGGAGCAGTGGTTTTTTTATGGTAGGGGTAGGAGTAATCATCAGAATGACTTCTCCCACTCTTGGGCGGAGCGGGAGGGTGTGTCAGACTCTTACTGACTAAACCCCTCCAGTGGTAACTGCCCCAACTTGCAAGTTGTAGGTCGCGGATTCAAACCCAGTCAGTCAGGCGCTTCATTTTATGTAATTTATCTCCACCACTGCTCTCAAAACTTCTTAGAACTAAAACTCGAAGATATGTGACATCCACAAAGCCGCACTGGGCCCGCGCGGTAGATTACAGCCCATTCCCTCTTCAAGTGAGGAGGCCTGAGTCCCAGCAGTGAGAACATTATAAGGCCGATAATGCTAAAAATCAAAAGGCTAGCTACAATCACAGGAGAGGAGGAGATGTATAAGAAGTCTGAAAAGTTACCTTCAAGCACCTCAGGGTCTCTCGCTCCAGGCAGACCAAGGGTTCCTCTCATTATAGGAAGAAATGTCGATATTTCCTGAAAAAAGAAACAACTAATAGATAAGATGGAACTTACATAAACTTGTCGATTAGATAGACTGGCCTGTTAGTCTAGTAGCAGTAACCTGAAATCGACAAAAAAATAATCAGCTGTTCCATACATTTTGACGAAATAAGCGAACATAAATATAGGGAACAGCTGATTATTTTTTTTCGATTTCAGGTTTGGTCCTATACTAAAAGTTGTTCATAATGATGAGTACAATGACCCCCCAAGAGGATGTGCGTTTATTATGTTACATCTTGTATAAAACAGCTTCAACTGGAAACAGCTAGTTTATTAAGTATACCTGCAATCTCTGTATATGTTCATCCAGCAACTCGTCGGTGGGCTGCTTGACTACCACTATGTCGCGGGTTCGCTTGCTCTTCCTCGCCTGGAGACTCAACTGTCTGCGTTGTAGCAGAGACTTCTTGTTGTCAGGTCCTCGCGTGGACTTCGCTGAGGCTTTTGGGGAATCTGTGAGGATAAGATTTTGTAGGTTATATTTATTCAAACTTAAACATGCTCTCCTGTAATATCATGATTTTTTAGGGGCCTCGTTCAAGGCGAGGCATCGTGTATCGATGCAGTCGCTAGCTGCTAGCCCTCGCCCAAGCCACGATTCTCAGTCGCGATACAAATGCGCTACTGTCGCGATGCAAAAGCGCTACAGTCGCACAAAAATTAGGATTTTGTATGTAGATTGTTTTTGATTTCATTCACGCGTCCCTCCCTCGGTCCTCTCCAATATCGTCTGACACGGTCGTGCGTTTGCAGCACTAGTCGCGATGGTGTAGCGCGTTAGCATCGCGACTGTAGCGCGTTTCAAATGCGTCTGCAGCGCTACAAAGTCACCGTAGGCGAAAGCCCTTACTTATATTGTTCTTGATGCAAATGATCCAATATATTTTGCTTTTTAAAAACAAATAAAAGATCTAAATAAAATACCACCTGCCTTTGCATATAATACCTACTAGTCTCACTATGTTCATGAAAAGCCTGGAGGCTCTACTAAATCACCATTTATTTCAAGAAAATTGTAGAGGAAGGAAAAATACTGGTATATTGTAAGCTTTATAGTATACATATATTGGCCAACGATAGAGCTGTCCAGGTGGCTAGATATTGGTCGGACAAAATTTGAGTTGAATCGACACAAGAAGCAGCATTAATAATCGTGACTTAGCCGAATTATTTTGTATGAAAATTTAAAAAAAAAAAACGAAGGATTGGAACATAACTCATATGCCAGTTGATTCTTTGATATGGCCTCAATCATACCCTAGAGTTATGGGATATCAAAAATAAAACACGTTGTATAGTTTTTGTTAAACCATACTTAATTAGTTATTGTAACATAGCATACCTCCGATAGGCCGGTCCACAGTATAAGATATGTAAGGCAGCTCTGAGTCCGAGCAAATACTTGTACCAGGAGAGTTGTTACCGCTGGCAGGTAGGTCTGTGGACCTTGACGGCTCTGGAATTATACATTTATCATCAATATTTACATGATTAAATATGATCATGAGAGATTTATGTAAAAATAAAAAAGAAACAAAACAAAACTTGCCTGAAAAAGAACTCACATCTAATCAATCACTTTATGTAAGCAACAATTTTGTTTTGATGATGAAGCCTGCTTCCCTAGAAGCAACCTATTCACTCTTGACTTAAAGAACCCTTGATCATAGTTATCAAGAAACACATAAACCAGTAGCTCCATCATGAACATAGCGTTGCTTATCATCATTTAACCTATCACATACCCGCGAAACGAGACACAATAGTAAGACAATGACAGCGCGGTCTCATGAGACCGGTCGGGGATTCAAACGTTAATGTCCAATAAACTAATAAACAAAAAACAATTCAAGAAAACAAGCAATCTAATTTACTTAACCTGTAGTAGTAGCTGTGCTACATAGGTGGACTAAATACAGGCATTCTCTACCAGTCAATCTTTGGTTTCAAAAAGGGTGTAGCCTTTTTTAAACTAAAAACTTTTTGTAGTGCATTCTCCTTAAATAAATAAATTACCTGATGAACTAGGCACGGCAATGGTGTGACCTCTTCGGACAGGCGGCGCCCTCTGAGCCTGCTTCTTAGGAGGCAGGGTAGACTGCTCTGATCCCATTATGACGCTTCACAGAAAAACGATGTTCAATGCGTGAAATTTTAGTTTTAAAGTCACATTTTAAAGCTATTTGGTCAGTTGCCAAAGGACCGGAGTTATAAAAGAGTTAGTGAGCGATCTAATTTGATTTGTAAATAATAATATTAGGGGAGATATGTATCAGTTGGCTGCAAAAAGGCCCTAAAACATACCTGCAATTTTACTCACGGATTTCAATGTATATTGTATTAGACTTGACTCATTTTATAGGGTAGTATTAAATAAAACGCGAATAAAATAATAAAGTAGCTAATTATTTCAATTTATTCAGAAACAAGATAATACAAATCAAAGAAATCTACGATTCAGCACAAAAATAATCAATTTTGTCGTCTTTTTGACAGTTGACGTCTTTTTGACACTGACATTTTTTTCTGGTGTACCCTGCGTTCTAAATTACGCATCGTTGTTTACAAAAAATAATTGCCTGATACAGATTTTTCGATGAAAAGATGATTTCGGATTGTTTTACATCTACATTTTCAAAAAGCGCAGAGAACTATAATAGCACGATACTGGATTTCATACAATAATTCAAGTTTAATTTCTAAGAAAAGTCGACCTATCAAATCAAAGTAAATCCAATCTCTAGTCTGTCATTTTGACAATGACATTAACATGTGTTGGTTACACGTCCACTCTTGTTGACGTTTGTCATCGCAAAGTTTATTGACCATCCGAAAGAAATTGTGTTTCGAAAGTTTCTTGAATTGTTAAAAAATAATAAATTAAAACACTTAAAATGGTAGATGAAGGTACTAGGAAAACGTTAAGCAGTATACCCTTGCTTCAAACTAAGGCTGGGCCGAGGGATAAGGAGCTATGGCCTACCAGGCTGAAAGAAGAATATCAGGCACTGATCAAGGTAAAAAAAGTTATTTCTTTGGACTTTATGGACTCAATACGCTTTATTAAATTAATAACTAGCTATTTCCAGCGACTATGCCCAGGGTAAATGGTCCTATGGGTATACTATTAGAATAAAAAGTCGAATCATATGACCGTCTTAAACCAGGTCATAGCTTGTGTGCCAAATGATACATAATTTATTAAAATTCACAAACATATACACGCTATTCTAATACTCCGACTTTTATAACATAGAAGTTATGTAGGTACAATATTCACTGAACATTGAGTAACAAACTTTCTTTGCACAAAATGTAAATATACTACCTACTGTATGTATGTAACTCAATTGATAGGTACTCAATGAAACTGCACTGCAGGAGTGTTTGGCACAATTATTGTTGCCCTGAAATGCAAAGGACTGAAGGAACACTGGTGGGCCTACGAGTTATAAGTTGCAAGTTCACCCTCAAGCACATTCTTTGTTATTTATTCCATACCGCTGATCTCAAAACAGTAACAAACAGTAGAAAACATCATAAGGAAACATGTCCTAAAACCAAAAATTCAAAGAGATATGGTGTACATCGATCCGCAATGGGCCCGTGTGGTGGATTACGGGATTACAGTCCTTGCAACCTGTCTCAGAAACGAGGCCTGAGTCTCAGCTGTGGAAATGTTACAAAACCTCTTGGCACCCTTTGTGCATTAAATCTTAAAAACAAAATACATTTGCCTGGAATGTAAACTTGAAACCTATTTCTTAATTTTCTTACCCAACCACTCACATGAAGAATATACATACTCTGATTTAGTCTGTGTGCCACAACAACCGATTTGCTGAAGCGTTTCAGTGTGGGAGCTTTCACAACACTATCTAGGGTTATGTGCCAATAATTATCGTAGCCCGTAGATGGCTAGCAAACCCCAAACAATCTATCAGATAAACTCACCACCACTCTCTCCCATTTCCAGTATGTACAGAACAACAAGGCAGCCGACAATGACTGGTTCCGGCTGGAGTCAGACAAGACGGGCACCAAGTGGTTCGGCAAGTGCTGGTACGTGCACAACCTGCTCAAGTACGAGTTCGACCTCGAGTTCGATGTGAGTATTACTAGCTGGTTTTCTAAAATGCATGAAGACAGAAATGCTCCTTGGTGGTGATTCCGTATCTATGTATTTCATAAAAAAAAAGTCCCAAAGTTGTTCAAAGTGATCCTTCACTTTGTTGTCCATCTGTCTATTTGTCAAAAATCTTTATTTCAGAAACGCACAAAGGTGTGTTGAGTTTATTTATTTAAACTTCATCTACAGTGGTGGTACATAGGCAGAGTTAATGCAACAAGGCATTCTCTATCAGTCAACCTTTGGGTTTAAAAAAAAAACAACATGTGGTAGATTGCATAATAAATAAATAACAATAAGTTGCTTATAGTAATAAAATACATAATATATACGCAAAAATTCGAGTTGAAATTAAAACCACATACTCAGGTCTGTGGTCCATTGAAGCTGTAAAATAATCAAACTATTAAAAAAAAAAAACAGAAAAGAAAAGACACTAGATAATGAAATAGTAGGTTAGTAGGTAACCTAAATGTTAATACAATCACATGTTTAAGTATTGGTCTCTAATTATCAGTCACCCTAAATAACTTTACCTATCCCTACGATAAACACATCTGTGAATTTATGACACATTTCTTCTTCCAGATCCCCATAACATACCCCACAACGGCTCCAGAACTAGCCCTGCCCGGCCTAGACGGTAAGACCGCTAAGATGTACCGAGGCGGCAAGATCTGCCTGACAGACCACTTCAAGCCGCTGTGGGCCAGGAACACGCCTCGGTTCGGGATAGCTCACGCTATGGCTTTGGGGGTGAGTTTCATCATCAAATTGACGTCATTTCAGCTGAAAGACGTCCACTACTGGACATAGGCCTCCCCCAAGCGTCGCCACAATGATCGGTCCTGTGCGTCTCGCATCTATCGGATTCCCGCGACTCTTGCCAGGTCATAGGTTCTCCTTGTAGGAGGCCTGGGGCTATGGATTGGATTTCCGAAAGGGAAGCTCGGTGTCTCCGAAGGCAATGAAAGAACGGGGTCAGGTTTAATCAGTAAAAGTCCGCCACGCTCCATAACATACCCCACAACGGCCCCGGAGCTGGCCCTGCCGGACCTTGACGGTTCGGCATCGCGCATGCTATGGCCTTGGGGGTGAGTTTGATGATAAAAGTGATGTATTTCAAGTATAATTATGCTATGGCAAGGTCAATCGTCGAATCCGACTTGGCTGGGCGGCGTTCGCAAAGCTGCACAGTATCTTCTCGGCCAACATACCAGTGTCTCAAGACAAAAGTCTGAAAAGTAGAGCTTTATAAAGACTTTCTAGGAAAATTATTTTAACTTGATGGGACGAACAGTTTTTGAAAAGTTGGGGGACACTAATTATTGTGACAGACGGGAAACTACGGAACCCTACACTGAGCGTGGCCCGACACGCTCTTGGCCGGATTTTCTTTCTCAATTTTTTAAAACATTTTTTTTATTCTCCGCAGCTTGGACCCTGGCTGGCAGTAGAAATACCGGAGCTGATCGAGAAAGGCGTGATATCCTACCAGGAGAAGACGGAGGAAGCGAAATGACACAGAACAAGACGTTAATAATATAAATTGTACATAAAAGATGTTGTTTTCCAATTATATATCTATTTTTTATAAATAAAGTAGTTTTACTTGGCCAAGCTCCTGCGGTAGTGGTTGAACTGTAAGAAACACACAGATTGTAGGAAATAAAAGGAAGAAAAAGAGATTTTACAATACTTCCATGTTACAATACTTGTTGTTGTATTCATTTGACTGGCCTGTTGGTCTAGTCGTTAGTGACCCTGACTGCTATGCCCAAAGACGTTAAATATATGCTATGCCGGAGGTCGTGACGCATCTCTGAAATGCTTACATCCCCCCGCTTCCCCCCGCATTCCCTTAGCTCGCCCGGCAAGTGTCAGGTATGCTCAGCATCTTTAGTATCGATACGCGCGTCTATAACTTGGTTAGTTCCCTGTTGTTGTTATATTGTTTTTGGACATTATTTCATCGTTCATAATGTGACCGAGTTGTAGGTACGAAATGCTTCTATGTCAAAAATAAAAAAAAACCAACCCACTTAAACAAAATCTTATAATAACAAAAAATCCATATAAAAACCAAAATTCACAAGAAAACAAACAAAAAACCAACCCTTAACAAATAAAACAATAATAAACAAAATGACACACTTATAATATAATGCGCTATACGGAAATAAAACTGCTTTTTCATCCCCCATGCAGTATTTTTCATTCCATCTTTAACAATATATTTTCTTAAGCCGGCACACCATAGGACAATCTGCTCTGTCCATTCCACGTCAGTAATGTCACAATGATAGATGACTTTGTCAGATTCTGACAGATTGTTGTAGAGGGCGCCAGTGTTGCTGTCGTCGAAGACCCAGTTGTTGTTCGTGTAGAATGCTGTTGTTGTCGCCATTTTGGTTATGGTTGCGTAGGTTTTCTTCAATCTGTGAAAATTAATAGATACAGGGTCTAATTAAGATCCAATCCTAATAAAGAAGTGCAATCTACAACTAATAAAGAACTCCAATCTACAAAGCCTTGAGCACAGGCGTAGGGTAGCCAGCCTTTCAGTATTTTACAGGATGCATTTCGGAGAGTGTGCGCGGGAATACTAAAACTAGCTCCTGTTCCTTCTGTGATTTCGTTCCAGGAACCCGGAGTTTTCTTTCGTAGACCCTGCTGGACCCTTACGTTTTGCTGAAATCTCTTTAAGTTGCACGTGGAACACGAAGCACCATCGACGATTTAGGCTCGGTCTGGACGTTTACCTGGTGGCTGGGCGGTGAGCTACCCTTTGCTCGCCGTCCATAAGTCTACGTCTACGTTCCATCGAAATCCCGAGGGCCACTGCGGCCGCCTCCTTTACTAGCATATGTTACTGTTTCGCAGCTGCTGCAGTCTTCAAGGCGTAGCCTGCCATGCTGAGCCATAGACTTCTAGTTTTAAGGGTAAATCCACAACTGGTCTTACCGTGGAGGCTTGTTGAGCATCACGCAGACGCCGTCAGCGAGGAACGCAGGCACGGTGAGGAGTAGGAAGCTGAAGAGTAAGTGCACCCAGCGGTAGGGCGACTGGATCACGAAGCAGTACCAGATCGCGTCCGACAGGCCCTGGTCTTACTGTGGAGGCTTGTTGAGCAGCACGCAGACGCCGTCAGCGAGACACTCGGGTACGGTGTGGAGTAGAAAGCTGAAGAGTAGGTGCACCCAGCGGTAGGGCGACTGGATCACGAAGCAGTACCAGACAGCTTCCAACAGGCCCTGGTCTTACCGTGGAGGCTTGTTAAGCATCACACAGACGCCGTCAGCGAGGAACGCAGGCACGGTGTGAAGAAGGAAGCTGAAGAGAAGGTGCACCCAGCGGTAGGGCGACTGGATCACGAAGCAGTACCAGATCGCGTCCGGGGAGACGACTGTCTTGCGCGCGAAGTTGTTTAGGATGTGGGAGAGCCCGCCTGGGAACGAAAAGGACAGAATAAACTTTATTTTACACCAAAAGAAGTAACAAATTATGCAGAAACTTAAATCTTAGGGTACGATGGTGGTTTTATCGCTGACAGCTACATCTCACCAAATAATCGGTCCACCTTGTGGGAGGACATCCAACGCTACGTCTTCCGATATGTGGTCGCCACTCCAGAACCATCTGTTCTACGAGTAATATGCCCTGCCCACTTTCACTTAAGTTTCTACTTTACCTAAATTCCAGGTTCCCGGAGTTCTCTTTCGACGGTTGGTGGGGACGAAAATTCTGGTTCTGGAAGTTTCTGGAAAGTGGCGGCCACGTACCGGGAGACGCAGTATTGGAAGACCTCCCACAAGGTGGACCAACGACCTGGCGAGGGTCACGGGAATCCAATGGATGCGAGACGCACAGGAACGGTCGCTGTGTCGACGCTTGGGGGAGGCCTATGTCCAGCAGTGGACGTCTTTCGGCTGAGATGATGATGAATAACAGACCGAGTTGGACGCGAGTCAAAGTCGAAGCAATCGAGATGTCCCAACAATCGAATAACACGTCTCGCCATCGCGCGTCGCTAATCTGTACTCTTCGGTACCCAGTTTAAACATACCCCAAGTGATAGGATTCCTCTTGCTGCTCCCCACGGTGTATATCTTGACGTCCTTCCCCGCAGTGGTGGCGGCCGCGATGGCCACGTTGTTCACGTAGTCCACGGGTATGAAGTCGATACGGATGCCCTGGACTGACTGCAGAGCGTGGATCACGCCTAGCATGCAGCCTAGGGTGATCTGGAGAGAAACAGAGATAATGTCACAGAGATAAGTAGGTTTTAAGTTGAGCTAAACGATCTTAATAGCTGACAAATACGCGACGTCTATGGCAGCACATAAGAACTACGAATCCTGGATCGGAGAACTTTAAATTGCGCGAATTTGAAGATCTCCGCGCGATTTAACTATTGTCATCGCGGGCTGTTGTATCTATATACAGGAGATGTTAGGGGCCCATTAGGTTGTCAAGCTCAGATAAGTGAGCTCTAACAAAGGTTTTTCAACTATACCTACGTACTTAATAAAAAATACTTACCCCACTTGGTCCATAAACACTGCTTAAATCGATCCAGCCGGGGTAGGGTTCTTTTCGCGCACACACCACTGAAAAACAAATGAAGCTCTAATATAATAATTTCTACATAGGTACTATGAACACAAATTATCCATATAGGGAATACCTATAATTATCTATACATATAATTAAGACCTGGTGAGCACGCGAGAATCGGATGGATGCGAGGCGCATAAGACCTGGTCTTATTATATTTTGGCGACACTTGGGGAATACCTATGACCCGCAGTGGACGTCTATTATCTGATGATGATGGCCATGTAATTAGGAACCAAAACAGTCCATCTGATAGTACCTAAGAGTTCACCACCGCCATCTATGGACACCTGCAATACTAGGAATGGTTTTCCATTATATGCGAAAGGGCGAAGAGGCTAATTGGTGATCTAGATTTGGTTTAAATCAGAACGAACGGTCGTGTGTGTCTCACATCAATTGGATTACCGCGACCCTCATCATGGTAATCGGTTTACTTCTGAAGTGGCTACAATTGGATTTTTAATAGCAAGATTGTGTGGTTTCTGGAAGTCATATTGGCTGTCGCTTTGTCTCTTTTTACTCAGACATTAGATTATCCGATTCGCTGCATCTGCATGGAGGTCTTTTCTTCACTCCAGAACCTTTCGTGCCTGTCGGTCATCTGTTCTGCAAGCAATGTATCCTGCCCACTGCCACTTAAATTTGGCGATTCCTCGGACTATGTCGGTAACCTTGGTTTTTTCTTATTTCTTGGGGCTACAAGCTATGGCAAGGAAAAGGCAGACGGATAGTGAGATATCTCAATCAAACTGGACTCACCAATAGAGGGTCTGATGACGCAAATGGGGAAGTCTCCTGCGCTGGTCCGCACCAACTCTTCAGCCAGCGCCTTGGTGAAGGAGTACGTATTGGGCCATTCAGCTATTAACCTGGAACCAATTAAAAACAGTAGCAGATCATAGATCTGACATTACCTGGATACAAAGAGCTTATGAGCAGTAATGCCGCGGGTCTGCCAGGGTTTATGTTTCCTGATAGCTACAACCTTGGGGGAAAAGTCTTTAAGAGGTCATACACATGTGCAACATGTTGCCGACGGCAGAGGTAACTGTAGATATTTAGTGACACATAACGGCTGCTGCTGATCTTCAAAGTTCGCGTCACCCTGTCTTCGACGTTCACGGGCAAAGTCTACTAGAGATTGCCTTAGACAGGTGATTTGGAAGGAGAAAAGGGAGGCCTTTGCTCTACTTTGGGACACAAAACTGTAGGTCACGAGTTCAAACCCAGCCAGGTGCATGACTTTGTATACGAAGACATGTTATATCTAGATCTACTAACCTGGAGTGGGCTCGCGTGGTGGATTACCGGCCCATTCCCTATCCTAGAGAGGAGGCCTGATTCCTAGCGGTGGGAATATTAAAAGGCTGATTGTGATTATGCTATATGAGACACAAAAATAAAAAGATTCCTGTCCACTACCCACCCATCCTTGATCAGGTTAAGCCGTTCCTCGTCCATGGTCTCAGCCATTCGGATCAGCAGTGCAGGTGGCATGGGGCACGGGTAGAACTGCTCCAGCACCTCGGTGTCGCGGCGGCTGAACGTCGCGTGGCAGTATGCTGTGGAGACGTATACGAAGGTCCTGGAAGAAAGGAGTTTCGCTGATGTAAAATAGAGCTTCTGCCAGCGGCTTCACCCACGTGAAAGTGCCAAACCCTCGTTTCCTCCACTTGGGGCATTAGCATTATCGGCCTTATAATGTTCCCACTGCTGGGACTCAGACCCCCTCTCTTGGAGAGGGAATGGGCCATAATCGCGGGCCCATTGCGGATTAGTAGGTGTCACATGTCTTCGATTTTTTTATTTTATTTATAAAGGGTGTAAAAAGACCCTTAACGAAAACGAAAACCCCATATTCTACCACATCACTAGGATACTTTTTTTCTTCTAGACCATACCTGGGAATTCAGTGGTTCTGGAGATATTGAAGGTCAAAGTCAACATTTTTTTTTCGTTTTTTTTTCATAATCGAGTTCCAAGTATCATTAGTAAACATTCTTCCGAACAAACGTTATCAAAATTATCAATTTTTCATATTCAATTACGCATTTGAAGTGACTAAAATGCATTGAAAACTAAACACAACGAGCGCCTCACACACACAAGCGTGCGGTCGGTTCAACGACCAAGCGCGAGCGGCCGAACGCGCAGCTGATCGGAATTATTATTAATTAATTATTTTTTAAAGATGAAAAAAAAAGTTTTTTCCCAGCAATATTTTTTGGTCCAAGTTACTTAATTACACGTACAGAATGTGTAGTTATCGGCTTTGTGATCGGTCTTTTTACACCCTGTATAAACTAGTGCTCGACTGCGATCCCACCTGATGGTATGCAGTGATGCAATCGTAATTTTTCCACTTGGGGGGTGATTATAATCAGACTAGCATTGTTTTACTCCATTTGTTCGCAAATACTGTTCCGTCTACTAGAACGAAGGCCTAGGTAGTAGCAGTAAGAACTTAATGAGGCTTATTTAACCAAGTTATCGTTATATTATATCAACCAGATTTCAATTAGATAAAGAAGTAATATGTTTTTTTTTTTGTTATATGATGTACTTTATAGAATTATGAGTAACTTAGAAGCACGTGGCTAGATAATAACAGCAGCAAGGGTCGATCTTCAAGGTTAAGCAGCGCTAGCCAAGTTTGCTCTGTGGATGGGTGACCATCTTAACATATCGAGTTTCCTCAGTGCCTCGGAAAGCACTTTAAGCCGTAAGTCCCGGCTGTCATTTCTAGATCTTTAACAGTCGTTACGGATTAGTCAGAAGCCAGTAAATCTGACTCGTCTTGCCAAGAAGTACCGTGTTGCCCCAGTTAATGGGTTGTGGGGATCTGGTAGGCATCCGCTCCTCGTAAAATACTTGTATTCAGCTAAATCCTGCTTCACTGGAAGCTATAAGCCCCAATATATGTAGTTGGGAAAAGGCTAGGTAGATGATGATGATCGTTATACAAAATCAACCACATTTCAATTAAATACAGAAGTAATATCATAGAAGTATGAGTAACTTAGGAAAAACATACTTAGGTATATCTTACTATTGAAAAAGGGCAGCGCTTTGTGGAACCAATGGTAAGGACGTTTAGATTAAATAATATTGTCAACGATACCTCAATTTCTTGCACTCCTTAGCGAGAGCGAGCAGTTCCCTGGTGCCTCGCACGTTGGTGAGTGTGGCAGACTTCAGCGGCTCCTGGAACGAGATCGTGGCTGCCACGTGGAAGATCACGTCCACCTGCGGGGGCAACAGGAACTTATTAATGACTCTATAAAAGGGAAATCATCCTGGCATGGGTGTGTGAAGAAGAGGCATGAAAGTCATGTTTGTATAGCATTTGATATAAAAAAACTGAGCAAGTGCTAGGCGCACTTCCGTACTGAGGCTTCCGTACAAACTTTGAAGTATACTTGTCTAATAAAACAAGGTCAAATTAGACAATATAAAGTTCATCTTATTATTTCAGTCTCAAGACCTTGAGACATAGGCCTCTCCTAAGCATAGCTACAACGATTGGTCTTGTGCGTCTTGCATTCATCGAATTCCCGTGACCCTCACCAGGTCATCCGCCCACTTTGTGGGAGGCCTTCCAACGCTGTATCTTCCGGCACTTGGTCGCATGTCCAGAACCTTCCGTCCCCATCGACCATCTGTCCTACGAGCAACGTGCCCTGTCCACTGCTGCTTAAGTTTGGCGATTCTTCAGGCCAAGAATATGTGTCGACTTCAGAACCTCCTTTTTTTTCGTGGCTTAGTAATATCGAAATATACGAACCTCTTTGATTAGAAGCCGTCTATCTTTTTCACTGATACCAAGTTCTTTCTCCGCCATTTCTCCAACTATAGGCACTATTCGATCTGCAAAACCTGGCTGACATTCACGAAGCGTGTCAAATATCTGGAAAACAAAAATAAGATTGAATTTTAATATTTATTAGCCAAATAATTTACCAACATGGGTGGATCTTTAAAGTTAAGCGACGTTTGTCGAGGTCGGTTTGACAACTTACGCCCGAAACCAATAACCTATCTATCACATATCGGAGATTGGAAAACAAATGAAACCACAGAAAACATGTAAATTTTTGTATGGTATCATTTGTTTTCAATCTCCGATATGTGATAGATTGATTATTAATTTCGGCCGTTAACCTGCAGAGATTCCTTCTCCTTTCGGAAAATACTTAAAGCTGTTGGTACCGGCTGTTATTAGTAGAGTTTTGACAGTCGTTACTGCGAGGGTGTTTTGGTGTTTTATTTATGCACCTGCCACCTTCTCTCTTCACCACCTTAGGTTGACTGGTAAAAAATGCCTACGGCATTAAGTCCGCCTGTGTACCTTAAATGTTGCATGAAGTTCAAATAAATAAATAAATAAACTGCAATATTAATAGCCTATGAGTATCAGACGACGTTTTTCAACACAAGAAAAAATAAACATAGCAAGTAATAAAAGTAGTTACTCACAGGATCTTTCAATGCATCAGCGAGTCTTTCTTCAACTGTCTTCCCTTTCTTGGCTCTCATCATTATGAACACTTTGCTCAGTTTGCACGACCTGAAACATAGCATTTTGTATACCTAAGTTAAAAGTTTAACCATTCAATACAGTCTGATAGCCATTCAATACAGTTTTTCTCATGGCAAAGGCCTACCCCTTTTGTGGGAAATCCTGAAATAACTGCTTTTTATTTGGTATGTTTTGTCTTCCGGGGGAAGGAGCCCCCTAGATTAAAGTCCTGGTGCACTGCCCAACCTAGCTTTTCGATATCTTCACCATTGGTCACACAGTTGTGTATCTGTTGTGATAAGCCATCTGCGATGCCTTTACTGTTGCAGAAAAACATAGATGGCGGTGATCTAAACACCGAGAAGACTGTTTCTTTGTATGCAGAGGGGCTGTGTCTACTGGTGGCTATAGTCTGCAAGTCTTAGTCTTGCTAGGCTCGCGTTTGACCACTATCGACGATGGAGCACGCTTGCCTAGAAGTAACGTATTCACTCTTGACTTAAAAACCCTTAGGTTGTAGCTATCAGGAATAGTGAGTCTAGTCTACAGTGAATAGGTTACTTCTAAGTTCACGGTTACCTTCATAAGTTGCTTGCCGAGGAAGCCGGAGCCGCCCGTCACCAGCACGGCGCTGTCCCAGTAGGACTCCAGCACATCTGCTGTCCCTCTCTGTCGCAGTAGAAGCATGCTCTGTCTCACCTGAAGAGCTTCTCGACGAGCTGCTTGCCGAGGAAGCCGGAGCCGCCCGTCAGCAGCACGGCGCTGTCCCAGTAGGACTCCAGCACATCTGCTGTCCCTCTCTGTCGCAGTAGAAGCATGCTCTGTCTCACCTGAAGAGCTTCTCGACGAGCTGCTTGCCGAGGAAGCCGGAACCACCCGTCACCAGCACTGTACTGTCCCGGTAGAACTGCTGGATCGACGAGTCTCCACGCTCCATTACTTCTTTTGTCCTTTTCTGTTGTTCTAGAGCCTTCCATATCACTTCTGCTCCTGCATCCATTTTTTCCGCCATTCTTCTATGTTTATACTTTCTTTGTGATCCAAAGTATCAACACGAATTGTTCAGCCTCACTTATTCATAACAGAAAACCAATTGACACTAGTGGGCTAACATGGACACAGGTCTACTTGCTTGCTAGTTTAGTATCCAAGCTGCTTTTGTCTCTTCAGCAGAGAAAAATTTTTGATCTTTGACCAGTAACTTTGGAAGTTACCAAAAGAAAAGTCGGAAGCACTTTGGTTAGCAGTTAAGTATCAAGACTTGAAATGTACGTAGACGATTAAATATTGACATAGCAAGTCCGTTATATTTTTATAGCAATGTTTTATATAAACTAGTTCTAATTAATATTAAATTATTTCTTGAACCTAACCTTAAGTCAACGAGTTGTTTTTAATACAATGCCTAGGGCTTAGGAATTAATTATGTTTTTTTTTTTTTTAATAGAGAACTGTTCCGGTTTTGTTTTCCTCATTTTGGCCTTCAACGCTTAATCAGCATAATAACGGTTCCACCGCTGGGATGGGCTTTCCATGGAGTTTCTTACACATTCTTCTCCATAGAGATCTACGCTTTGAATTGTGCTCGTGGCTAGATAATAACAGCCGCACAGGTCGATCTTCAAGGTTAAGCAACGCTTGCCAAGGTTGGTCTGTGGATGGGCGACCATATTAACATACCGAGTTTCCTCCGTGTCTCGGAAAACACGTTAAGCCGTAGGTCCCGGCTGTCATTTGTAGATCTTTTGGCAGTCGTTACGGATAGTCAGAAGCCAGTAAATCTGACTCCAGTCTTGCCATGAAGTACCGTGTTACCCCAGTTAATGGGTTGAGGAGGTCTGGTAGGCAGCTGCTCCTCGTAAAATACTGGTATTCAGCTAAATACGGCTTGACTGGAAGCCGACCCCAATACAGTTGGGAAAAGGCTAGGTAGATGATGATGACAGTGTCAAAATGTACGTTTTTTGCAACATAAACGGGCGTATCTTTTTTTCCCGTCAACTTACAAGTTTGATTTTTGCACAGTTTCAAGGGACCGCGGACTTAATTATATGGTTTTCATTTCAACTTGATAACTTCACGCGTTTTCGAGATAAAGGGTCTTGACAGACAGACAGACGGACGGACAACAAAGTGATCCTATAAGGGTTCCGTTTTTTAGGGTTCCGTACCTCAAAAGGAAAAAACGGAACACTTATAGGATCACTTTGTTGTCCGTCTGTCCGTCCGTCTGTCAAGACCCTTTTTCTCAGGAACGCGTGAAGGTATCAAATTGAAATTAAAACCATATATTGAAATCCGCGGTCCCTTGAAGTTGTGCAAAAATCAAACTTGTAAGTTGACGGGAAAAAAAGATACGCCCGTTTATGTTGCAAAAAACGTACATTTCGACACTGTCAAAGGAATCAAAACTCATAAGGTGCTTCCCGTTGACCTAGAATCTTGAAATTTGGCACGAAGCAAGGTATTATAGCACTAATATCGGGAAAAGTCTGAAAACTGAAAATTTTTAGTTACGTCACAAGAAAAAAAAATTGAAAAGTCTTCAAGACTCGATTCGAGAATTAAACTGTTTTTATAGGTAGGTTGGTACGAAACCCTCAGTGCGCGAGTCCGACTCGCACTTGCCCGGTTTTTTCCTTTTGAGGTACAGAACCCTAAAAATCGAGAGGAGAGGTTATATTCGATTGTTTCGATTCCTTATATCGACTAATTCAATTCTTCGATCATCTTGATTGTTTTGACTTAGACTCGAGTCCGACTCGTTTATTATCGTTAGTATTAGTAACTAGCTGTCCCCTGCGGTATCACCCGCATTTTTCGTTACTGCTCCGCTCCCGTGGGTCGTAGCGTAGCGTAGCTTGATGGTATATAGCCTATAGCATTTCTTCATTCCTCGATAAATGGGCTATCTAACACTGAAAGAATTTTTCAAATCGGACCAGTAGTTCCAGAGATTACCCCCTACATACAAACTTACAAATTTTACCTCTTTATAATATTAGTATATGTAGATAAGGATTGCTCGATCCAGCCCGTCCCCTGCTGCCCTCCCCCAGCGACGCCCTAAGCCGAGGCTCGTACCCCACAGGGGGTGCCCTTAGCATAGTCGCTTAGTTTATAAGTAGTTAAGTAAGCCCTGGCTGGAGGCTTTGATTTTTCTATCATGGCCGCCACAGGCAAAACTGGTTAAGTAGACGACAACCTCAGAGGTTGACCTACGAGAGGCCACCCCAAAATAAAAGTGAGCTGTCATTCGTTAGTTGGCACCCGAGTTGGCCGGACGCTTTTGAAGTGAGTTTTATTGTTATTTTTATTATTTTAAAGTTATTTGAATTATTTTGAAGTTGGCTTGATTACATAATTATGGGATTTGTGAGTTGTGATTGTATTAGAAAAGTATTATATAATTATTAAATATAAATATACAAGAGGACGCCGCGACCTCTTTCCAACCATTCCTCAAGGAGGGGACTTACCGCCGCAAAGACGGCATGCCCAGCACTAGGTTGCGACAGTCGCAGTCGCCATGCCACCCTGAGAGCCGCCAGCCAGACGCGTTTGAACCAGTCACCTAAAACTCGTAAGTCGCGGCCGTTACCAGTGGGCCACCACTGCTCCCATTTAACCTATCAATACCCGCGAAACGAGACACAATAGTAAGACAATAACAGCGCGGTCATATAAAACCGGTCAGGGAATCATGAATTAAATAAAATTCCCAATCAAATATTCTTAATTTTATTGCCTATTAACGTTCAGGTTCTGCAGGCGCTTCAGGCTCTCCCGGCTCTCCCTCAGGAGCTGCAGTGGTAGCAGCAGCATCACCCCCTGCACCAGTAGCATCATCACCAGCTCCCCCAGCAGCGGTGGTAGCACCACCAGCGACTTCAGTCCCACCTGCTGCTGTAGTTTTATCATCATCATAATCTTCGTCACTGGAGGGGAAGGAGGTGTGAAACACCACTTCTTCAGGGGGGCCTTTCCCGTCCAAGGTGGCGTCTGTAGTGGGCACGTCTGTTGCGGTGCGGTTCTTCAAAAATTCTATCCAGGGTCTGGAATGGAGACAAGTTTTGTTTAACTTGGTAATGACTTGCACATTGCTTGTAGAACAGATGGTCGATGGGGACGAAAGGTTCTAGAGTGGCGGCCACGTACCAGAAGACGCAGCGTTGGAAGGCCTCCCACAAGGTGGAACGACGACCTGGCGAGGGTCGTGGGAATTCGATAGATGCGAGACGCACAGAACCGGTCGCTGTGGCAGCGCTTGGGGGAGACCTATGTCCAGCAGTGGACGTGTTTCGGCTGAGATGATGATGATGATGATGGTAATGACGGCTAGCACGATACTTCATGGCAAGACTGGAGTCAGATTATATCACTAGTTTATATAACTTAAAACAAAACTGACATGAGAGCTGGAGAAATCGGTGTATGATCTCCGCCCTTCTTTTTCTTCGTCCATCCTTATCCCATGTTACTAGAGGCGGAGCAACACGTTTTTTTCTTCCACCTATCATACTGTAGCGACAACTACTACATATGACGTCCCAGAAACCTGTCATCATGTCATGTAAAATACCATTACTTCCATCATCCATCTTTTCTTTGGTCCTCTCCCTCTCCATTCATCTACATTGAAACGGATGATCTCCACCCTAAAAAAATTCTGAGTATGGCAGTAGGTGATGATATATGTAGTTACGCCTCTGGTCATGTGTGGTCTGCGGGGGCCAGGTTTAGTGGGGGAGCTGTAGTTGATGACGTAGCTACACCACTAGTCGCGTGTGGCCCTGTGTGTCAGGCTGAGTAGGGCAGTGGATAATGATATAGTTACGCTACTGGTCGCGTATGGTCCGTCAGGGCCAGGTTTAGTGGGGGAGCTGAAGTTGATGACGTAGCTACGCTCCTGGTCGCGTGTAGCCCTATGTGTCAGGCTAAGTATGGTAGTAGTTGATGATATAGCTACGCTACTGGTCGCGTGTGGCTTGTGTGAAGCCTGATGCAGTAGGTGATGATGATGATGAACTTACTCGCTCTTGGCGGTGGTGTGCATCTCCCGGGCGGCGCGAGCTCTCGCCTCCAGGATCTCTCTGCAAATTAAATGATTACATCAGCCCTGTATGCCTTGTTAGCCTAGTGGTCACAAGAACGACTGCTGATCAAGGGGTCCTGGGTTCGATTCTTGGGTCGGGCAAAGAAAAGTGCTATTAGGTTTTTCCATTAGGAATTACTCTGTAGCTGCCCGGAGTTTGGATGTTGGTGGTGTGATACCCCCGTGCATCGGAAAGTACGTAAAGCCGTTGGTCCTGCGCCTGATCTCTCTCCGGTCGCGTCGGATTGCCGTCCCATCGTACAACGAGAGTAAAGGTACAAAGAGTACAGTTCGTCCGTTATAAGTTGGCAAGTGTGAAGTTAGGCTCTGCGAATTTTGGCGCTTGAAATATCGTACAAAAATAAAGGTTTTAAAAAATAAATGCAATTTACAGTTGTTATTGCTGTTAAAAACAGTTATTGGCATTTATTTTTTTAAAACCTTTATTTTTGTACGATATTTCAAGCGCCAAAATTCGCAGAGCCTAACTTCACACTCGCCAACTTATAACGGACGATCTGTACACCTGTGTTTACGCACACACTTGTGCACTATAATATCTACATGGCTGATTTCTGTTGGGATTGACCACCGTGATCGATATTCGGTAGGGAGAGTATTATTATTATGTCTGAGGGCGTGGTTTAACATTCAAAGTCAAAGTCAAAGTCAAAATATATTTATTTCACATAAGCCTACATGTGCACTTATGAAACGTCGAAATTTTTTTCATTGTTCATTCTACCCCCTCCACGGATCTAGTCGAGATCGGAAGGGCATAAAAGGCGCAGCGCACATCGTCCCGGGCTCACTCTGTGTTTGACGCTCAGACGTTACGGACGTATTTTAGTGACGTTACAGTGTTATTTAAGGGAGGAACTTGTGGCTAGATAATAACAGTCACACCTTGGAAAGCGTTGCTTAACCTTGAAGATCGACCCGTGCGGCTGTTATTATCTAGCCACGAGCTATATAGCTATATTTCAGTTACATAAGTAGTTTATTATTAGCATTATCGGCCTTATAATGTTTCCAGTTTACTGCTGGGACTCAGGCCTCCTCTCTAAGAGAGGGAATGGGCCATAATCCACCGCGCGCGCTCAGTGCGGATTGGCGGATGTTACATGGCTTCGAATTTTTGGTTCTAGGACATGCTGGTTTCCTCACGATGTTTTCCTTCACCGTTTTGAGAGCAGTGGTGATGAAATAAATTACACTAAGTAATGCGCCTGACTGGGTTTGAACCCGCGGCTTACAACTTGTAAATCGGGGCAGTTACCACTGGGCCACCAGTGCTCACATAACTAGTACATATATTTAAAAAAAACAGGACGCTATTATCAGCTTCCTGGTTACTGACCTCAGCAGCTTGACGCTGATCCTGGCGCTTGGGAGCCGCGCCTCCACGGGGTTGCTCACCACCAGCACCACCTGATCTTCAGGCACGGGCGGCGGCGCCGGCAGCATGTTCTCCTTCGAGCTGTCGTACCCGTCGTAGTACAAATCGTTGTGCTCTTTCTACAATTTTACTTTAAACTTACAAGCCGGTCACATTAACTTGACGCAAACTGAAATTACGCATCTCACAATGGGCCTCATCAGAAGACCCATAAGGCAATGGAAAGGGCTATGCACGGAGTTTCCTTGCGTGATCATATCTGAACCGCAAGAGAACCAAGGTTACCGATATAGCCTGAAGAATCGCTAAACTTAAGTGGCAATTGTCAGGGCACATTGCTCGTAGAACCGATGGTCAATGGGGACGGAAGGTTGTGGAGTGGCGGCCAAGTACCGGAAAACGCATCGTTGGAAGGCCTTCCACAAGGTGGACCGTTGATCTGGTGAGGGTCGCCGGAGTCCGATGTGAATGCGCGCCGCACAGGATCGGTCGTTATGGCGACGCTTGGGGGAGGCCTATGTCTAGCAGTGAACGTCTATTGACTGAGATGATGATTCTTACATTAATACTAGGGAACCTGATCTTGCTCTCCTTGATGGACATCATGAGGCGTCTGGTAGGTCTCAGCATCCTTCTTAAAGCCTTGTGGACGGGCTTCGCTGCCTCGCTCTCCCTTATGAGAGTGAGCAGGCGAACAACAGAGTCATAGTCCCAGTGAGTGGAGTCCACGTAGCCCTCAGGTTTTGGCAGGATTTTTGCTGCGAACAAAGGATAGCAGTGCATTATCAGCATACAATAATGGAGTGGTGGTCCAGTGGTAACGGCCCCGACTTACAAATTATAGGTCGGGTGTCGAACTCAGCCACGTGCATTACCTGGAATGCATCGGCATTTAGATTCTCAAGTTATGTGATGACCTAAATAATTTCATGAATATGCGCTTCACAATGAAATTCAATGACCTTTTCATGAAATGGCCATTCAGTAGGGTCAGAACAACTGAGAGAGTTGTATAATGATTTTAATTTCATAAATTAATACATAATTTTAATTAACTGGCCTGGCCTGAAGACCCTGGAACTTTCACCTCAGGGGTTTATATTATTTTATTTGTTTTAGCGTGTGTATTGTGTTAATTTTTAGTGTCATTGGCCATCAGAATTAAGGCATCGACCTCTCATGTACGATTGCAGTAACGTGCATCGCAATATTGTAGCATCGTATTAGCATTCATCGATATTTTGTGCGTTGACATTCCGTACATTCTCTATGAGGCATCGGTTTCGAAACCGGAAAAGTACGAATGTGAATTTCTCATTTCATATGGAGTTTTCAAAGTTACTGACACCCCGTGCTTGTGCTTTGCCAAGCACGTAAAGTCGTTGGTCGAGGCTATCATAACGATAGACGGCAGTCTGACCATAAAGCTATTCAATGAATCCGTGGAGGATACATAGAAAGAAAAGAAAAAGAGTTTATTGCGTCAAACAAGTGGCCCGCCCTCAAAATAACGACAAAGACTCTATGTACTGGGAATATATGCATCACATCTACGAAAAAGGGCCAGTGCTCAGCAAAATGCTGGGGATCGTGTACCAGCCACAGCGCTATTTTTCAGTGCCAGCCGTTGTCGACAGTAAGGCGATTAACACACGGCGCCGCGCACCGCCGCGGTGGAAGGTGACTTTAAGGCGATTAACACACGGCACCGCACACCGCCGGGGACGTTGGTGACTGTAAAAGGAATTTCGACCGCTCGACCGCGCGGTCGGGCGTTGTACTTGTGTTGGGCATCAGCGGATTTATTGGAGGCCATGTGACATGAGATCCGCTTGACCGTCAACCGCGGCGGTGCGCGGTGCCGTGTGTTAATCGCCTAAGACGTATTGTGTTGCCTGAAAACTGGGTGGTGGTCTGAGAGGCAGTCCCAGGCTCCTAAGAAAGTCTAGAGAGGTGGGAATGTACATAGACAGTTATGGACCAAAAAGTCAAGAACTGTGTCCTAAGATCGTTTTCTTGCAGCTACAAGGGTTAAGAAACCAGTCCTACCAGTAATCTTGATGGGCGCCAGGTCCGCAAGCTGGTTGAGGAACTTCTCCTTCTGGAACTGCACCACGCGGTCCAGCCAGCCGGTGCGCTGCAGAGCCAGGGTCACCGCTGCTGACAGCACCACCATTGCGAGCGAGCATCTCTGGATAGGGCGAATAATGTATTAAACTAAACAAAATTATATGTATTAGACAGGACCGGTCTTTGTGGCAATGCTTGGGGGAGGCCTATGTCCAGCAGTGAACGTCTTTCGGCTGAAATGAGGATGAATACGTTGTGCCCCAGCAAAATATCAAATCACTAGCTTCTATCATTCGTTTTTTTAGAGGGGGAATTTTGGAAAATCCTCTCTTAGGGCTCGCCTACGTCATAAAAGGAAACCTTGCGCAAAATTTCCCAGTAGTTTCGGCTGTGCGTTGATGTCAGCAAGCCAGTTTCTCTTTGTACGTAGGTACTGACGTATAATCACGTATATACTGTGCGCAATTGTTTTAAATAAACTAGGGATTGATATTACTTACATAGTGAAACATCTTCGCTCGACTACTTGCTAAAGAAAGGGATTATGTTACCTATTTTAATTATAATTAATCTCTTACTGCGTTTATTACCTGCGTATGCACGTGGATAATTAAAACTTTATCGAAATCTGTTAATAGTCTTTTATTGAAAAGACTATTAACATTTTATGATGTGTAAAAATATGAGGTTAAACTTGACGACATCGGCTTCGTTTTCAGCGTTTCAAGTTTTTATTCTTATTTCCTGCCCGAAAAATCACTAAACTTAAGTGACAGTGGGCACATTGCTCTCACATGGATGGTCGATAGGGTCGAAAGGTCATGCTACAACGGTAACTTTGATTTTCCTGCGGATATTTTTATTCTTGTGTGTTTGTTTGCCAAGGGCTATTTCGAGTAGGTATATTGTACGTACATTGAAGGCTTCTGAGTATCCGATAGGATTGTCAAAGATGTTTCTAGAGGTACCTATGGTAGTATCATCGTTATGGAACATATGGCAACCTATCCGTAGTTACTGTTTGAATAAATAATTAACATAAAACAATTCATATTTTTTCATTTCCTCACACAAAAGGAAGCAAAATCACGTAAAAGTAAAATGGGTTTGTAAAAACTGTTCCAATTTAAATTGATTTAACTATGTCAAGTTTAGTTTAGTTCTACTTCCGCGTTTTCACGTTCGCACTTTAACCTACATACATAATTAATTACATTAATTACAAGCTTTTGCCTACGGATTTAACCGCGTACATAAAATTTAGCAGCGACCTCTTGCACCCTGGTTTAGGTCGTGGTCTGGAGCGCGGGCTTCATATGCGCTTAACGTTTGAATCCCCAACCGGTCCTATGAGACCGCGCTGTTATTGTTTTACTATTGTGTCTCGTTTCGCGGGTATCTGAGTAATTAAAAGAGAGCCAACCGAACCGTAGAGGCCTAGCGAGGCCAATTACCGCTAGGGCCACAGGGAATTTTAGTAAAGGGAACCCACAGTCCTAGAAAAAAAGGGCAAGGTGTGAAGGTCCCATGTGTGGTTTTAATGTAGTTTTTATGTGAGAAATCAAACACCGGATAGCTTTCATGTTAGCTTTAATTTACGAACTCTAGAAATGAGAGCACCAAACGCGAGCTCTAAATGAACAATTGGCATTGTATAATTATTTTATTAACGTTTGAATCCCCAACCGGTCCAATGAGACCGCGCTGTTATTGTTTTACTATTGTGTCTCGTTTCGCGGGTATCTGAGTAACTACATTAATTTAGTAACAACTAACGCTGTACAAGAGATGACAGATCACATCTCAAAAGAAATCGATGGCAATTAGCCAATTAGTATTTTCCTGGATCTAGCAAAAGCTTGATACAGTATCGGTTCCTTTTCTGTTGAACAAGTTTGAAAAATTATGTATAGGTAACAGGTATACAGTTAATAGGTATTTGAGGAAAACAGCTGTTACCTTTTTGCAGACTATTTAACAGGTCGCTTTCAATTTTTAAGGGTATGTAATTTTATTTAAAAAAAATCCCGTTTCGCGTTCCCCAAGGAAGCATATTGGGGCCAACCCTTTTTTTGTTTACATAAATTACTTATGCAATCTAAAATTTAACTCGGGTAAAATTGTGTACAAGCCATGAATAAAATTATAGAGATACACTTGAAATAGAGATAGCTTAAGTAATAAGCAGTAAAATGACACAAAATTAATTTATCAGTTTCCACTTATTCTGTTTTCAACAGCAAAACAGTATCCGCCTTCAAATTACGTCATAAAATGATGTAAAATAAAAAGATTGAACTCACAACACACAACTGACGTCTCTATGCTACTTTTATTTCTAAGGTCAATGAAGGAAACAAATGTTTACACGACCAACTGACGTCATGACCAAAGAGCAACATCCAGACATCGTCATCAAATGACGCGCGACGCTATAAAACTAAAATGCATATTTATGGCAGTCATCGATCTGCCAGCCACGATTGACGCAAGCTTGCGGACGCCGAGCAATGGGTAGCTTGCCGTCCGGCCGTCCGGTAATCGACCGAACGCAATAAATCCCATCGTAAGTAAATCCCGCGTTCGATTTTCTGAAAAGGAAACCCTAGTCCTAGAACGCAAAGGGCAACTGAAGGATACAGGAGGAGGATACGATCTATTTATTTATCGATTGCTTAAAAATTTGGTGTCTTTTAAGTAGTTTAGTAGCCTCTTAATTAAGATTATTATTAAAAAATATATACTATCTTATTAACAGTACAATCAATAGACCTTTAAACATACAAACAATTTATTACTAAACCTAATTAATTGTATTACAATAGCATAATATACTGGACTCTGAGTATGACCGTATAGCTAGGTTTAAATTTAATTAAAAGTTTAATTTACTAGGTATGACTTGTCGTGTGAAAATCACAAGCCTTTATTTTAAACTAGCGACCCGCCCCGGCTTCGCATGGTTTTCACGCAAAATTATCAGAGTTTCCCTACTATATTATACATATAAACCTTCCTGTTGAATCACTCTATCCATTAAAAAAAAATCGCATCAAAATCCGTTGCGTAGTTTTAAAGATTTAAGCATACATAGGGATATAGGGACAGAGAAAGCGACTTTGTTTTATACTATGTAGTGTCAGTCAAAAGAAAACTGCCTGTAAATGGTAGACCATTTACAGGCAGTTTTCTTTTGACTGTCTGACATAATGTCGGACAGTCAAGCATATTGCACGTTCCAAAGCGTAGATCTCTATGGAGAAGAACGTGCAACACACACACTTTTAAATCATAAAATGAATAACATTATAATCTTGGTTACATATTTCTTGTCGGTTAGTCCTTATACAATGTGGGGATGACAATAGGATCATAAATGAAAACACTGGTAATAGTCATCATTACGAATAACTTTTAGTATGGGACCAACCCTGAAATCGTGAAAAAAATTTCAGGTGTCCCGTACATTTATGTTTGCATAAGTCGACAAAATGTACAGGACAGCTGCTAAAAGTTATTCGTAATGATGAGTATTGCCAGTGTTTTCATTTATGATCCTATTGTCATCCCCACATTGTATATGTAGGGTTTATTTAAACACTAACAACTTAACAGGACTGTGTTACTGACATCATAAACAACAACTATTGTCTAAGACTTATTACAAAACATATAACATTTACCTAAAACAAACATTCAAGATTTCATTGTTCTATCTATAGTCTGCTTTTTAATCTCTGAGACTAAAATGACATTACGTGAGTTGTCACAACACAAAAGAACTGGCATCATTACTATTGTAAGTTTGACATTTGCCTGTGTTAATTTAGTCTCAGGGTTTAAAAAACAGACTTTAACATGTTTTAATTCATGAATCCCCGACCGGTCCTATGAGACCGCGGTGTTATTGTTTTACTATTGTGTCTCGTTTTGTGGGTATGTGATAGGTTAAAACTGTATTTTGCTGTATCTACCTAAATGTAGATGGATATGAGATATATTGCGAATATATGTATGTATGTGTATGTATTTGCTATTTGTTATACAAAATGCCCTGTCATGTAAGTGACGTATGTTGGTAAGTCCTCGCTTGTGCGTCAATGACAAATATAAACTAATACAATTCGATTATAAGTCACAACAGTTTGTTTAATCCTATTTGTTAGTCCATATATTACAGTGTCTATAATTTAAATTCTAATAATCATCGTCATTTCATTCATATCGTTTTTCATTGGATTCCCTCGAACCTCACCAGGTCATCGGTCTACCTTGTGGGAGACCATCCAACGCTGCGTCTTCCCGCACGTGGCCGCCACTCCAGAACCTTCCGTCCCCATCGACCATGTGTCCTGCGAGCAATGAACCCTGCCCACTGACGCTTAAGTTTGGCGATTCTTCGTGCTATTTCGGTAATCTTTGTTCGCTTGCGGATATCTTCATTTCTGATATACGAGTAGTATCTGGTACAAAGTCGCCACTCCACGACTACGGGCAATGTGGCTCGCCCATTGCCATGAGGTGTACCACCCTGGTTGATACACTCTCGATCTTCACCACTTTGTTCATGAAGGACTTATGGACAACTTGCTGTGCCCGCGACTTCGTTCGCGTGGATGACGAAACTTTCAATGAGTTTTTAGTTTATTACCTACAGTTATAATTATGTATGTACCAATAAATAAGCAAAATCCCTGAAAATTAATATCTATACGAATGACTAATCCTAATTCCTAACTAAGAGTACTAAAAATAACCTACGTTACACACTATCAAATATAATACCTATACTTGAAATTAAAATCTATGCGGTTTACGCCATATAAAAGTAAACCTAAGTATTTACCTAATTATAACAGAAAAGAAAATAACAAATCTAAACGCAATAATTAAGTAAGATCCCTAAAAACTAATATTACGAATGACTAATCCTACCTAACAGTATTATAAAATAACCTACGGTCACTACGTATACTATCAAATATACTACCTATACTTTAAAATTTTAATCTATAATTAAACCTAAATAACTCGGGGCGCTAGTGAACTCCACTGCGGGTGACGTAACCGACGACATATTTATTATTTACAGTTGGTAGGTACAGTAATCGCATAGTATATCGGATCTGGGGATTGAACCGCAAAATTAAGTTTTGTTTTTCATTGTATGTACTTTTCCGCGATAAAAAGTACCCAGTGTGGTACCCAGGATATTAAAGAATAATTATACCAAGTTTCATCATAATCGGACCGGTAGTTTTTGCGTGAAGCCTGAACAAACAGACGAACAGACAGACAGACGAAATTTTATTTAATCACATTTTTGGATTCGGTGTCGGTCTAGTAACACCCCCTGTCATTTATTTTTTTGATATTTTCAATGTACAGAATTTTCACTTCTACAGATTTATTCTAAGTATAGAATAGATAAACCTGACACCACTCTCATAGAGCACACCGTAGGCGTGGGCTTGAGGACGGCGAGCAAAAAGTAGCTCGCCGGCCGTTCGGTAACCATCCGAACTGAGCCCAAATAGTCGACGACGGCGCGTAGTGTTCTACGCGCGCCTGAAAAAGACGTCAGCAAAACCGCAGGGGCCCAGCAGGGTCGATTCCTACTGGGGCAAAGGGCTCGCTTCTGAAAAGTTAATCGGGGCTCTGAAAGCATAGAAGGAATACAGGAAAAGTTAGTCAGTAAAAGTCTGACACGTCGTCTGATGACTTCCGATAATACTCTACCTAACTTGCTCTAAGTTAGGTAGAGAATTATCGTGTCCTACCCCTGTCTTCGGACTTCAGATAATCTCACAATTATAGTCCATCGTAACCTGCCCGACATGACGGCATGGTTGGCGCAGTGGTTAATTGATTGACTGCTGTGCTATGTTCGACTCCCGCACGGAACAAATATTTGTATAGCCTACAGATAGTTGTTCCAGATTTGGGTGAAACGCACCTACGATACAAGAGTTATTCCTTGTCCGGAACAAGGCGTCAGATTTGAATGGGTAAGCCAGATCTAAATTAAGGTTTGCAAACTGTTGCCTTACCGTAGCCTTGACCACTACCCAGTGGCGTAGCGAGCCTTGGAGGGGCCCTGTATCAAATTTAGTTAGGGGCCCAAAGGAGAGGTAAAGACTTCTCTCAAAAGATATAAAAATGCTTGCAAATTAAAATAAATATTGATTAAGCTACCACATGCTTTTTTTAACCTAAATGTTGACTGGTAGAGAATGCCTTGTTGCATTAAGTCCGCCAATGTACCTACACTGTTCATGAAGTAAAAATAAATAAATTAATTAAGTTTTAGTTACAATTTCTAGGAGGAAGTGGTTACTAGAAATTGAGCTAGTCAAACAATTAATATTAAATGTACACTTTTCTTGCCCTTTTTTTCAGCAAATTGAATTATTAATTAAATTAATCATCCATAGCTAAAGACGATTTCAGTTTTGTGAAAATCTGTTGGCGATTTCTCGTCTTCTTCATTAGTTCCACTTCATCAAATGTTACTTTTGATTGTAGATGCTTTCCTGCTTCCATGCTTTGCTCGATGAAAATACTAATATTCATCCTCGATTCCTTATAGATCCGGTCAAAACTGGACTATGAAAAAAATGGGATCAATCTGGAAGCATATATTTGTGGTAAAAAAACATTGAGAATCGGTCCATAAACGACGGATTTCTGAGGTAACAAACAAAAAAATATAAGAAATAAAAATACTACCGAATTAAGACCTCCTCCATTTTCTTTTTAGTCGTTTAAAAAGAGTTGCTACTCCCTACTATCATCAACATAATCTTCCTGCCCTTGTCTCGTTTTTATCTTCCAATCTATCCTGTCACTCGTCACGCTATCACTAGCTCCTTTTTTTCCATATCATTTCTCAATCAATCCATCCATCTATTCTTTGGCCTCCTTGTCCCTCTCGATACGTCCACATGTAACTCATAACCCTTGCTTTACTCCATACTCCAATCTTTATTCATCCGAGCATTCGCCCATCCATCTATCAAAATTGCTTTGACTATCTTGCCAACATTTCAACAAATTGATGATCTTAACAGATAGACTGGTGCTAAGCCTCATCTTGCTCCAGAGAACATTGTATGATACCATATCAAACGCTTTTGATAGGTCCAATATACTCCGACTTTATCCATTCTCTTCACACCATACATCCAGTTGGCACCTTCCAATCTTTTTACTTAATCTATTTATAACAATAATTTACAAATTTTTGTTTACGCATGTAAAGGGCCTCTCCAGGCCCCCGAATCACTGACGTCTTTAGCTACGCCTCCGCCGCTACCGGAGTCAAAGGTAGAGAAACCAAACAATTTTTTTGAAGCCTACTTGTAAAAATTTGCATTCTAATGTAATAATTAACTTAACTAGTTACGTGGATTTAGTGTTCTACAACAGATATGAATTATGTAACGTTTCATTCTGTTCAATCGTTCTGCGAACAACTTGTAGTGTATAAGTCTTTCAATGAAAGTTCATGTTTATTTATAGTTTGTATTATTTTATTTTTACTCAGTCATTCGTTGTCCAGAGTTGAGAGGGGTCCCTGGCCCGACCAGGCCTACGCTATTACTGAGCAGTTGTGTCTTCGTGTTTAATACTTCGCATAAATTGCGATTTAATTCGTCATCATTACTTCTGTTTCTATCAATTTTTAAATATACTTTTTCAGTTTCAAAATTGAAAGTAAATTTTGATTTTGTAGCCATATTGGCTTGGCATAAGCCTTTCTGTTTGGTACGTGGTAGTAGTGTGTTGATCGAGGATCAACATTTTGTGTGATAGTTTTTTTGCAAATCATACAACATGGGTGAGTACTTACTTTTATTATTTACTTGTTCCTGCCAATGACTTATATTATATGCCTTTAATAATCGGTGATGAAGTAGCATTCTTCTCTCTACTGATGAAAGAATTTTTAAAATCGATTCTATAGTTTTAAATTTTTATTGATAACAAACAAAAATATAAATCTTTGCTTTTTATAATCTACTAGCTGACTCTTTAGCTTCTCTTAAAGGAAAAAGTATTGGAACTATGAGTGTGAAATAATTTCCTACATCATAAAAGGAAACCCTTCGTGATTCCTGAAAGCGGGGCCCCTGCAATGATCTTGAATAGCGAGTACATAGGATACTTTCTATCCCCAATTATGTTCTTTTGGGATAATTTTTAGACTTTTAGGTAGTGAAGACCAAAGAAAAGATGGATGGAATGTGTGAGGAGCGATATGAAGGAAAAGGGAGTTGGTGATAGTCTGACGGATGACAGGACAGAATGGAAGAAGAAAACGTGTTGCGCCGACCCAAAATAATATGGGATAAGGGCAGGAAGAAGAAGAAGAAGGATGTAGTGAAGACCGTGAAGTCGCTGGAAGTAGCTAGTAACTAAAATATTGCCAGTTCCTGAGAAATCATCCATACTTACTACAAATATTTTTTGTTGGTCTCATGGTTGCAAGCTGTGGTTTTGGATTCGAGTCCCGGCTCGGGTAAAATGTGTTATTGGGTTCTCCATTACGGATTACTATATAGCACCCTGGAGTTTGGAAGTTGATGGTATGACATCCCCTCCGAAAGCACGTAAAGCTGTTGGTCCTGCATCTGATCTCACTCCAGTTCGATCACACTTCCGACGTGCAGAATGCCGTCCGTTGGTCGCGGAATATATCGGACTATGAGAGTAAAGGAACAGAGAGTGTGTCTGTGTTTGCGTACACACTTGTGCACCATAATATCTCCTTTTTTTCGCACTTTTGGGACGTTGGTACTTTTCGGGTGATGTGTGCCAACAAGAGCTCTGCTGTTCGTCTGTTTGTCTATCTTTCCGTCCATCCGTTTGTCATTCAACGGGCTGTATCTCTTAACGTGTAAGAAAAGAATTGAAATTTTCACAAAATTGTGTATTTCTATTGCTGCTACAATAAAATTAAAGAGAGTTCCTATACAAGAAATGTTATTTTGTCGTCGTTCTACACTCAATTTTATAATATTGTAGTGTAGAACCCTCCCTAGTTTTTTTAGTCATTGTTTTTCTTTAGAATTAGTTTTTGTATAATGTTCATTGTAATAGCAAAATTCAAATTTTTGGCGCCACTCTAATTGTATATTCATAAAGATATATTCGTAGTCAATAGAATATCAAATGTCTTAATTTATCGAACGTAAAACCAAAATAAAAACTTGAAATTAAAACTACTGACAAATTTTCGGTAGGGACGGAAGGTTCTGGAGTGGCAACAACGTATCGGAAGACGCAGCGTTGGAAGGCCTCCCACAAGGTGGATCGACGACCTGGCGAGGGTCGCGGGACGCACAGGACAGGTCGTTGTGCCGACGCTTGGGGGAGGCCTATGTTCAGCAGTGGACGTCTTTTGGCTGAGATGATGTTGATGATGATGAAAATTTTTGTCTTCAACGTAGTCATATCACGCTTGTTTTTCTTTAAGGATTAAGCAGACGCGTACTATAGCATCTACTCGTATACTATATTTTGAGACTTTAATTAATAGTTTAAGCATAAGCGTAATCAGCTGTAAATAGGGGGGCCCGGCCGGTGTGGGGATTCTCACTGCTTCCCAGCAGCGCCCCTCAGGCCTCCTTTTTAAAAGAGAAATGGTTCCTAGTCCATTTATTTTATTCTCCTCTAGCATCTGCAGAAATTGGGTTTCTCTGTAAAAAAAATTCAGACCTTCTTTTCCCTTCTAACCCCCCTAAAAATTTAATTTCCACAAATCCCTTCTAATCCCAGTAGTTTTGGCTGTGCGATTTGTGCCTTGTTTTATGTATATACATATATAGGCTATAAGGATCAGAATGTTGGGCTGTGAAAAAGACGGATGAAAAAAGATTACATGTAGCGGAGATGAGGATGTTGAGATGGATGTGTGGTGTGACGAGAATGGATAAAGTGAGACATGAGTATATTAGAGGAAGTTTGAAAGTGGCACCAGTGACTGAAAAGCTGAAAGGAAATCGTTTGTCTTGGTATGGTCATATAAAGAGGAGGGATGAAACGCATGTTACTAAAACAGTTATGAATTTACATGTGGATGGATGGAGAGGAAGAAGGAGACCAAAGAAAAGAAGGATGGATTGTGTGAGGACTGATATGAAAGAAAAGGGAGTTGATGATAGCATGACGGGTGACAGGACAGAATGGAAGAAAAAAACATGTTGTGCCGACCCCAAATAATATGGGATAAGGGCAGGAAGAAGAAGAAGATATAGGCTATAAGCAGTCCACGACTGTAAGCTGACTTTCTGATCTTTGACCTAAAGTAGGTTGTTGTACCTGAAGACATTATTCAAAAAATCGCAAAATCAGTTCCGGTTCGGCCGGGTGTCACAGGTCACGTAAATATTTAACAGTGATAAAGTCATTCTTTATTGTATAATTTAGTTATCTACACAATATAATAAAGAGGTAAAGTTTGTTTTTTTGTTTATATGAGGTAATCTGTGAAAGTACTGGTCCGATTGCTAAAAATTTTTCACCAATAGAAAGCTGCTGTATTCCTGAGTGACATAGGCTATATTTTATGTACGCGGGCGAAGCTGCGGGGTAAAGCTAGTTGTAAAATAAGACAATATCAGCTGAGTAGGGCTAAGACCACTCTCAAGACGCAAATCTGAAGTGTGTTTTTTTTAGTTGGGAAATCATTCAGTTACATCTCCGCTATAGGTGGAACGGGATGACTTGTCAGACTTTTACTGACTAAAACCCATTCCTGTTCCTTCGTTGCCTTCGTTTCAGGGCCTCAGAGTTCACTTTCACATAAGCCATGACCCCTGTAGAATTTGGCCGTGCTGTGCTCCTATGGTTTCGCTGACATCGCGTAAAGGCGCGTGTGGAACACGACGCGTCGTCGACGATATGGGCTCGGTCCAGACGGTTACCGGACGGTGAGCTACCCATTGCTCACCGTCCGCAAGCCCACACCTACGGTGGTGGGAAATCAGTGTCGAAATCCCAGAGGCCGCAAGCTTGATGGAAGGGACTTGTTCCTTCACGCGTGCGGTTGCTTCCTTCGCTAGTATTGTTGCTTCGAAGAAGGAGGTAGCCACCCGTCCTTCCTCCTCGCAACAGACTATAGCCTCCACCGTCATCATCATCTACCTAGCCTTTTCCTAACTATATTGGGGTCGGCTTCCAGTCAAGCCGCATTTAGCCCAATACCAGTATTTTACGAGGAGCGGCTGCCTACCAGACCTCCACAACCCATTAACTGGGGTAACACGGTACTTCATGGCAAGACTGGAGTCAGCTTTACTGGCTTCTGACTATCTGTAACGACTGCCAAAGATCTACAAATGACGGCCGGGACCTACGGCTAAACGTGCTTTTCGAGGCACGAAAGAAATTCGGTATGTTAAGATCGTCACCCATCCACAACCTTGGCTAGCGTTACTTAACCCTAAAGATCGACCTGTGCGGCTAAAGACGGACTTAATGCTTAGCTATACGTCAGTGAAAGAGCCGTTAGAATAACAACATTAGATTACATATTATGTACATATTACAAATGACATCAGAACATTACAATCAGAATACCACATTATGACTTGCGAAAAAATAAATATTGTAATAGTTGTTTATGTCATTATTTGTTCAGTAAAAGTTCCAGCCTTGAAGGGTAGCTCATTAGCTATGTAGATTACTTGCAAACACACAGGTCAGGATTTTAATATTCAACGTTAATTGCTATTTGTTAAATTATATGTTTGATTTGAAATACATTGCGTATGCATTAGCTGACGTGTTTGTAAACCACGTGTAGTACAAAAGACGCATATGCGCGTGAAAGCAAGTTCCCTTTTACAATTAAAAAACCCGGGCAAGTGCGAGTCGGACTCGCGCACTGAGGGTTCCGTACCAACTTACCTATGAAAGCAGTTCAATTCTTGAATCGAGTCTTGTTGAATATTTAAAAAAAAAAATCTTTGGGCTCGACTACAAATATTCAGTTTTCAGACTTTTCCCTATATTTGTGCTATAATACCTTGCTTCGTGCCAAATTCCAAGTTTCTAGGCCAATGGGGACCCTATGAATTTTGATTCCTGTTCGGGGTTGGATTGAGATAGAGATAAGGGATGAGATAAGAGATAAAAGTCAGTTAAAGGTTAATAAATTCACTGTATTGTCTGTTTCCACAAATATGAGATTAAGATTAATTTATACTAGGATGAATGGTGAACGATAGGGGATTATGAGTCACGCGCACGGTATGTTGCCGAATTACGTACTGAACTATTGCGGTGTAAATGCAATAATATAAATGATGGAAACATACTGCACGGGTGGCGCAATAATGATGACCCAGGTAAACGTGCTGTACGGTGGTTGACCCGTACATGCTCCCGGGGGCAAAGATAGAGGTTAGTAGGATAAAGATGGAGATGAGATTTACAAGATGATAAACAATATTCAACTTATCAACTACATGACAGGGATAAGGATTAGTAGTGAGTGATTAACAATATTTCTAACAATTACAAGTAGTCTAGCAACTTCTTAGATCGGGAACGGAAAATACGCGAAAAACAGGGGACGAGGCCCTATCTTCTGTTTGTAAACACTCGCTAGATTTGATAAGATTTTTGGGATCACTTTTCTCAGATTGACTAAATTGACCTTGTTCCCTAAGATCACAACACTCACTCACTGCATTTTTCACTTTGACTAAAGATTGCCCTTTTTCCCTAACCGCACTACACTCACTTAAAACACTCTCATTTCCGGGATGTGAAGAGATTGCAGTAGGTACCTCTCCAGCAGGCACCGAGGGTTCTCGACGTGTTGACCGCCTGTGACGCCGCCAGCAGTATACCGCCGCAGTTACCAGGATTCCAAAGATTAGAGCATACAAGACGCTATAAAGATGTATGTCGTGATAGGATATTTTATCACTCAATGGTTCAGTTTGTTTTATGATCTCGATCTTTTTCTGTATATCTTCAAATTGTTGCAATATTTCAGAGTTATTAGGATAAATTTCAGGAGTTTCAGGAATAGATATGTTGAATATATGATTTATAGGTGATATTTGTGGCGCAATAATTCTTGCACCAATATTCATTTTGCTAGACAGCCTATTATTAGAATGGACAACGAAATTGTCCGTCTTTATCAGACAGCCTTCCTCCACATTTAACAAACCTGCATTCATCAATTTAATGGCGGTAATTTCACTGTCACAGAGAAGTTTAAAGTTGCATTCATTGCAACAAAAATAATAATATTTATTATCCGCTGTTAATTCCTTCCAACTGTTTTTACAAGGGGTTCTAATAGTTTCACAGGTTCTTGTGTGTGGGATCGTTTCACACAAGCTGTGATCATCTTTTAAGGTATTTATAGGGTTTTTTGTGTGACATAAAATCATCTCAGGATTTTGTCTTATACAAGACTGGAGATCAGCATCAGTAAGGATTAAGTACGAGTCTTTTCTAAGGTTAATGGCAGCAAAACTTGAGATAACCTTCACGTGTATCATGTCGTGGTTCAATAATCGTGGGACTGGAATGAGGTTAAAGATTTCGTAAAGGTCTCTTTCGATGAGGGGTATTCTTATTTCTATGATTAAGTACTTACTATAGTACTTAGTCCGCACTTTTATCAAGTTGTAGAGATCCTTGAGATTTAAATGGTTGACAGGAAGTGCCATGTCTTTAGGGAGATGTGCTGAAATAGAACTTAATTCCGTTCTTAGCTGTTTAGGAGATATCAGATGGAAGTCCAATTTTCCATTGTAAATATTAGTTAGCGTATCAAGAATGGAGTCTTGTGTTTTTCTGAGACTATACAGTAAGTTATTCGTCGTCATAGCAGATGCTAAGAAATCGGTAACTAAAGTCATGTTCTGTACATGGCGTTGAAGATTTTGATAGGATTCTTTAAGGTACATCAGCCTTTGATTTATCGATTTATGATGTTTGTTCGCAGCTTTCTCCATTCTTTTCATGACGTTAAGTTCGGCTTCTACTATTGAGGTTTGGTTTTTCCAGAGGTTGTACAAATGTTTATCATTTTCTCTCAAAAGGTCGATGTCTTGTGCGTATTTCGCCGCAAAACGCTGATCTAGCACGCCAAACAAGCTGTTTGCGACGTAGCCTACTCCGTCTATTAGACCCCGACGCCGGCGCCGCCGCTCGTCTCCAGTTACAAATGATTCATTCATTGTCAACATGCTATCATAATGTTTAATTTCATCGAACTCGTGCCCGAGTTGTAAGATGATACCGTCGCAAGGTGTGTGATCTTTAATAGCGGGGCATAATGTTTCAAGATAATTGATGTACTTCTCGAGTGCCGACTTGCCTTCTTTGTAGGGATACGTATCATAATAAACAATTAAACGCCAATTGTCTCTAATAAGATGCATGTTGGAGATTTTGTCGAAATAAACGCTATTGTTGCTCAAAGGGGTAAAACGATAAGATGCTTGAGATAAGTTTATTAGTGACAATAAGAATAGCGTTACTGACAGAGCTAGAGTGGAAAAGGAGATACGCTTGGGGTTTTTCTTCCTTGGTGCTTCATCCTTAACCTTCGTGTCACTAGGAGGATTATTGTCTCTGTCCGTTGGTAATAGAGATAGCTTAACAACAGGCCGTTTCAGTAAACCATTTTTGGTTTTAAGGGTAACGACTCTGACGTGTCCGTCAGAACCAGGATGCAGTTCTACTACACGCCCTAGAGCCCACTTCCCAGGCGGGAGGTTTTCATCTTTGATGATAACAATATCGTTGCGACTGAGATTCTTTTGTGATTGTCTCCATTTAGCTCTGCTGGATAGCTGTGAGAGATATTCATTTTTCCACTGGGTCCAAATATCTTTATAGATTTTTTGTACCATGTGCCACCGAGTCCTAAGATCATTTTCAGTTTCAAAAATCGTTAAGGGAGGCCCACTTGCAAGAAAGTGTGCCGGGGTTAAAAAGTCTATGTCCTCGGGATCTTCCTTCAGAGGACAAAGTGGTCGAGAGTTTAAACAACCCTCGAGTTGAGACAGCAGGGTGCTGTATTCTTCGTAGGTGAGTTTTTGCTCACCAACAACACGCTTAAGATGATGTTTTAAACTTTTCACCGCAGCTTCCCAAAGTCCGCCAGCAGAAGGCCATGACGGAGCATTAAAATGCCACTCGATGTTCATTTCTGCGATGTTAGATAATGTTTCTTGACTTGATATGATTTCTGAGATTTGTAAGATTTCTTGTTTTAGGATCTTGTTGGCTCCAATGAAGTTCGTGCCTTGGTCACTGTAGATGTGCCCGGGAACTCCTCTTCTGGCTGACATACGTCTGAGCGCAGCAATAAAAGCCGACGATGTGAGATCAGATACGAGCTCTAGATGTATGGCCTTTGTAACCATACATATGAAGACTGCTACGTATCCTTTATCTGTTTTGATGCCGCGACCTTTGTTCGCTTTCACCAAAATGTGTCCAGTGTAGTCAATACCGGTATGATAAAAGGGTCGACTAGGATTTAATCTGGATGGAGGCAAGTCACCCATGAGTTGATGTTTTAGAATGGGATCGTGTCTCCTACACTTTACGCACGTTCTTAATCGTTTTTTTATAGCGCGGTTTCCTCCAATTATCCAATATTTTTGACGTATAAATCCACTCGTCATTTTCACTCCACCATGGAAAACTAATTTATGGGATTCGTCTATTATAAGATCAGCCAATTTCGTTTGATTTGGGATGATAATAGGATGCTTCATTTCAGGGTCTAAACTTGAATGTTTTAGCCGTCCACCGACACGGAGTACTCCGTGGCTGTCTAAGATAGGATTGAGATTCAAGATCTGGCTTTTTTTGCTTACAGATTCACCTTTTTCAAGTTGAAGTATTTCCTTGAAAAAGTATTCCTGTTGCACATGTTTTATTAACATTTCCGTTGCTCGTTTGAGGTCATGCAGAGTAAGATAGTTTTCACGCTTCTTTTTGTGAATCAAGATGTCTTTGAATTTGTTTACATAGGCTAAAACTCGAATGATTTTCTTGTAACTACTGTATTTCTCTAAATTGGTTTATAACGGAATTGCTAGAGTCAGCAGTAATAGTGTTTACTAGCTTTTTCTTTCTGAGATCTTCAGTTGTTTTGTATAAGATGGATTCAAGATTCTTTTCAGGATTGTAATGAGGTAACCAATCGGGTCCGTGCCACCAAAGTGAATGATTTGCTAATTGGGATGCAGTCAGACTACGGCTAGCGCAATCTGCGGGATTTTCTTGGGATTTCACGTACCGCCATCTATCTTTTGAGATAATTTCACAAATCATTTTCACTCGGTTGGCAACAAAAGGCTTCCATTTTTCTGGTTCACCATTTATCCATCCTAGTACTGCCATGGAATCTACCCAGCCATAGGCTTGCATTTTGAGATCAGATAGGGATGAGATTATTTTGGCCATAAGTTTTGATAATAAAAGAGCCCCACTAAGTTCCAAACGAGGTATAGATTGAGATTTTTTCAAGGGTACCACTTTAGATTTTCCAGCAACAAGGGTTACGTATGTCTTGTGGTTTCTTGTAATTTTACAATAAACAACACAAGCGTACGCCTTGGTGCTGGCATCACAAAATCCATGAAGCTCAATTATATCATTCTCCATGGTTTGTATCCATCGAGGTATTTTAAATTGGGATATATAAGGTAAGTCGGCCTTTATTTTATTCCATTCCAGGGCAATATTAGTGGGTATCGGTTGATCCCAACCTAGTTGCGTTTTCCATGTCTCTTGAAACAATATTTTGAGTTTTATTGTGACTGGCGACACCCAGCCCAAAGGATCGAAGATTTTTGAGATTTCAGACAAGAATTGTCGTTTTGTTGGGATGCCTTCTGTGGTAAGTTCTATTGGGTGAAAGATAAAGTAGTCTTCTTTCGGATTCCAACGAAGACCTAAAGCCTTTGTGGATTCTGGCTGTTTAAAATGAAATTCTTCATCTTGAGGGTTAATGTGATCGTCTATAAGTTCCGGCAAGTTCGAGCGCCATTTTCTAAGATTGAGGCCGCCTGTCTTAAGAAGATTTGTCATCTCTACTTTGAGATGTTTAGCAGCTGTCGCGGTATGAGCTCCATGCATGAGATCATCCATGTAAAATGAGGTTTCTAAGATATCAGGAGCGCTGCTATTGGGATAATTAGGCCTTTCATCGATGGCAAGTTGTTTCAGGGTCATCATGGCCAGGAAAGGTGCGGCGTTTGTACCGTAGGTGACAGTTGCTAGCTGATATTCTTGCAAAGGTTGGGATTGATGATTTCTCCAAATAATTTTCTGGAATTTTTGATGATCAGGATGTAGCCAAATGTTACGGAACATCTTCTCAATATCAGCTGTAAATGCGTACTTAAACTGTCTCCATTTTAGGATAAGACTTAAGAGATCCTGCTGCAGGTTTGGCCCCCTGCACATAAGATCATTAAGGCTGTATCCCGTTGAGGTTTTTGCAGAGGCATTAAAGACAACGCGTAATTTTGTAGTTAATGACTCAGCTCTAAGTACGCCATGGTGCTTTCGCACCTTTCGGTAACAATCCGGGGTTACGTTGACATGTGACGCGACGGGCATCATATGTCCAAGCTCTAAATACTCGGACATAAACAATTTATAGTCACGTGCTAAGTCTGGTTGCTTAATTAATTTCCTTTCTATTTGAAAGAATTGCGCAATGGATTTATTTTTAGATTGACCCAATTTTTCTTCATAATTTTCTTTAAAGGGTATTTTCACGACATAGCTGCCGTCTTCGCGTCTTGAGGTTGAGGATTGAAAAAAGTCAATGCAAGCTTGATCTTCTTGAGATATTGATAAGGGTTCGCGAATATCCTCCATTTCCCAGAACTGTTGGATATCGGTGAGATTGTTTAGGATCACATTGCACTGAAATGTTTTACAGTTACCGCTTAGGATCCATCCCAGCTGTGTCTGCTGGGCAATGGGTAACATTCCCTCGGAACGGCAGATACCATCCAATAAGATTTGGGAATAAACGTCAGCGCCGAATAAGATATCAACTGGCCTACTTTTGTAAAATTCAGGGTCAGCTAGGGTAATTTGGTTAAGAGTTGGCCAGTCGGGTTTAGTGAAGGTATGACTAGGCAAATTCTTGACTAGTCTCTTCATTATAAATACGTCGGATTCGAAAGTAAAGTCATTAATTAATGACTTACACTTAATAGAGACCATGCCCTTACAGCTGTTTTCATTGTTTCCGATTCCCGAGATAAGTCCAGTACATTTTTGGCGACGCAGGTTTAGGAGCTGTGCAGCTCGTTCTGTAATGATTGAGGTCTGAGATCCCTGATCTAGAAGAGCTCGCATTCTTTCGTAAGATCCGTCAGCTGCTTGAACCTTGATAATTGCTGTCGCGAGAAGTATTTCTGTAGGATCATTTTGCATAGATACTAAGGTGTTCATATCTTGCTGAGGTGGGGATTTCGTAATAGTGGCCGCGTGTGGCCCCGATTGCGACGCATCCGTTTTAGCGTTTCTTGACGTAAAACATTCATGTAGAATCGTATTATGGTCTTTATTGCACTCTTTACACTTAACTTCCGAAAGGCATTTTCTACCTTCGTGATAGTGCAAACAGTTGACACAAAGGTTCAAATTCGCGATTGCGTCTCTGCGAGCCGATGGGTGCATTTTTGCCAGCCTTTGGCAATTTTGTATGCGGTGATCGCTTGCATTGCAAATACCACATTGTTTACGTCTTTCGTTATTTTTCGTAGTGGACTTTGACGATTGCGAAATGACCTGGTTTGTCGAATAGGAATGATTTGAGGTGTTGTTATTTTGTTTAAAACGAGAATTAAAACCTTTTGAATGAGATTGTTGGTTATTAAGATGACCTTTAGATGATGAAGATGCGTGTTGGGATTGAGATGACTTTTGAATGAAGGGTTCATGTTTCTTCCGTGACGTTTCCAGCGATGTAAACTTATTCTCCAGAAACCGAAGAAATTCTTCCAATACTGGCAACTCTTTTGGCGACTTCAACGAATCTATATAGTCGTCGTTGGTTTCGGAGTCTAATTTCTCCGCTAGGATACATACGAGGAAGGGATCCCAAGTAGATACATCGATTCCGAGATTTTTTATAGCGTTCACGCTTTCGTACGTTGTATCGTGGATCCGTTTGAGGTGGCTCGCTGATTTTTGCTGAGATGTCGGGATATTTAGGAGGTTTCTGAGATGAGATGTAAATATACGACGCTTATTGTCATAGCGATGCGTAAGGATATTCCAACAAACGGGGTAGTTGTCTGAACTTATTTGAAGATGTTGGATTAGTTTTTCCGGCTCGCCCTTGATCTTACTTTTCAGGAACTGCATTTTCTGGGCGTTCGATAAGGTTGGATTTTTGTGTACAGTTTCTGTAAAGAGATCTTTGAAAGATATCCAGGACGTATAGCTTCCTTCGAAGGTAGCTATTTCCATTTTTGGGGTCGATTTCTCAACATGAGCCATCGACCACATCTTTCGGTTAATATCCCTTTTCAGAGTTTTGTAATATTTCTCGTAGTTCGAGAATTGCTCGTCGTACTTGGCGTTGGAACCGTTGAGCTCGTTGTCCAGTTCCCAGTGTAGGGTGTCAATAGCTGTCCAACGAGTTTTCAAAGTTTTTAGGATGTCTTCAAACTCCCACATTTCAGAGATAAGATTGAGGTCAATGTCAGAAGCTTCTCTGGAAAATGCCCTAAAATTAGTAGCTTGCTTCTTCAAGAGGTCTTCTATGTTGACGCTATCCTTAGGAGGATTATTTTGAGATGAGACGGTCGGGGTTTGAGATATTGAAGATGGTTGAAAAGCAGGGGGTTTCAAAATAGGGGTCTGAGGTCTGTCTGTGGAAGGCTTATAATTCTGAATGGCTGTTTTAATATTGCTATATTTCACCTTCGTTTGATCATACTGATCGGTAGTGAAATACGCATGAGATCGATCACCAAACGACAACAAATTCATATGATTGTTGTGAAACTCCGTAAAATATTGCTCTAGGCTTTCTAATCGTCGACGTAGGTAGTCGTGGGTCTTCCGCTCTGCTCCATCCTTCTTGAAGTTGGAGTAAAGTCTATCTATGCCTTCAATGAGTTGCTGTTGAGTAGCTAAAAGGTCTTCCATTGTAGCCATAGTAAAAGTGAGAAGAAAGATACCTTACTTGTAGGGTTTCTTCGGGGTCAAACAGGATCGTAAGATGAGGTGAGTGGCGCCCTCCTAGGCACCGGGATTTACCAGGATCACGAGATGAGACAAAGTGGCGCCTTCCTAGGCACCGGGATTGAACAGGATCACGAGATGAGACGAAGTGGCGCCTTCCTAGGCACCGGGATTGAACAGGATCACGAGATGCAGACGCACTGTATATCCCAAGGTTTCTAATTGCGTATAACGAAACCGGTAAAACGCACGCACAAAGGAACAAAGCACAAAGCACACGCGTTTCGGTCCCGCTAACGTGCTCGAAGGACCAATGTTCGGGGTTGGATTGAGATAGAGATAAGGGATGAGATAAGAGATAAAAGTCAGTTAAAGGTTAATAAATTCACTGTATTGTCTGTTTCCACAAATATGAGATTAAGATTAATTTATACTAGGATGAATGGTGAACGATAGGGGATTATGAGTCACGCGCACGGTATGTTGCCGAATTACGTACTGAACTATTGCGGTGTAAATGCAATAATATAAATGATGGAAACATACTGCACGGGTGGCGCAATAATGATGACCCAGGTAAACGTGCTGTACGGTGGTTGACCCGTACAATTCCTCTGACAGTGTCGAAATGTACGTTTTTTGCAACATAAGCGGGCGTATCTTTTTTCCCGTCAACCTACAAGTTTGATTTTTGCACAGTTTGAAAGGACTGCAGATTTGATTATACAGTTTTAATTTCAACTTGATACCTTTACGCGTTCCCGAGATAAAGGGTCTTGACAGACAGACAGACGGACAACAAAGTGATCTTATAAGGGTTCCATTTTTTCCTTTTGAGGTACGGAACCCTAAAAAATATCAATTGATACCTCTAGAAACTTTATTTCATTAACTATGCCAATTTTAACTTTATGGAGTGTAATTGTCATGTTGTCGTTATTTCGATCTGTTGTACTTGTATTGAATATAATTAATGTGGTTTTTTCCTTGTTTACATGAGCTTGTTGCTCTCAACCCAAGAATTATAAACTATAAACACTGTATTAATCTTAGCGGAACGCTCTTGTATATATAGCTTCAACTATTGCGTTGATATCATCAGCAAAATTGTCATCGGGAAATATTGTTCTAATGTATTTAAATAGATAATTTTGTAAGTGATATAAACAAAATAGGTCCTAATATTGAACCTTGGGGTACGCCTGCCACTATATCTTGCATAGAAAAGTTATTACAATCACTATTAGCTTGCAATTTAATAATATCTACATATATTAATTTTCTTTAAGAATGAAGAGAAAAGTTTTAAAATTTTGCCTCTAACACCGTAATGCCCCAATTTAGCAATGAGTAAGAGGTGGTTAATTAAATCGATAGCCGAGCTTAAATCAAGGAAAATGCCAGATACTCTCTTTTTCTTATGCAATTCAATTTATCTGCTGCCAGCGGTTTTACCTGCTTAAAAGTAGGAAATTGTTACAGGGAAATATAAAGAATCCTATGTGTTATTCCAAAACATGGTCTACTCGTGTAGGCAACAAGATTCCGAAGTACCCAAACATACACACAAACACTTACCAACTGTCATCTTTATTATATGGGGTTGGCGTATCCATGTGGATAAAAACCGCGTAAATAATAAATGAATCTTTATAATATCATCTGATTTCAGCACTGGACATCGCACAACAGACGGAACTACTTCTCATGGAGAAGCTAAAGCCGATGAACGCCGTCATAGACAGAGGTGACTCTGACGTACAGCAGTTTTACCGTGGAGCCGTCTTGCTGCTCACGGGCGGCTCCGGCTTCCTCGGCAAGCAGTTCGTCGAGAAGATCTTCAGGTGAGCCATCATTCCCTATTCAGCCGGTACAAGACCTCTGTAAAACAGTCTGGCCAAATGGGCCTATCTCTAACACAGTGCTAGTGTGGAGCCGCTGCTCAAGACATGCGTCACTTGCTATGCTGCCCATTCTGCACAACTGCCTGCACTTTTCGGGATCTATACGAGGCCAATAATACCAGAGCCATACAGGTTGCTATTAGAGAAAACGATTGATTCCGACGAATCGGATCGGGTCCAAGTCGAAGATGCGTTATTCCACGCGCGCTTTAAAGAAATGGCTCGCTAGGGCCTGCCAGGCAAACAGGATTACTTGAAAAAGTCATCACAGCCCTTGCAAATATACTGAATTGATACTGAAAAGAAAACTGTATATTTCAGTCAGTTAAATTCTGACACTTCCTCTCTCTTCTCACGTTTTCTAGGCCTATGTAGAAGTAATAAATAATAATTTCATCGTTTTTTGTTTCAGATCATGTGATATCAAGAAAATCTACTTACTGCTGAGACCAAAGAAAGGAAAAACCATTCAACAGAGATTAGCTTATCTACTTAAAGATCCTGTGAGTAACTTATTTGATAAATTCCATAATTATGTATAATGTTGGTACGGGATGCCAATCACTGTTATAATCGTTTCCAGAGATTCTGGCGATGAGTAAATAACAAGCAATAAACAAATTTTATATAATGTTAAAGTTACCAGCCCGAAGAATAATAATTGCAAAACTTTAGTGACAGTAGGTTAATGTGCCTTACATTACCCGTAGAACAGATTCTGAAATCCGAAAAGTTCTGGAGTGGCGAACGCATACCGGGAGACGTAGTGTTGGTAGGCCTCTCACAAGGTGGCTGACTTGGTGCGGGTTTTGGAAATCCACTGGATATGAGACGTTTAGGTACGGTATCTGTGGTGATACTTAGGGACAGCCTATGTTACAGCAGGACAAGTTTTGGATGAAATGATGATGATGAACTGTAGTCAGATTAATGTAGTTTCTATCTTATCATTTGTTTTTCGCTTCCAGTTGTATGACACACTTCGCCAGAAAAAGCCTGATTTCGCCTCCCGCATCGCACCAGTAGAAGGTGACGTGGCACAGCTCAGGCTTGGCCTCGCTGACAAAGACTGGGATAACATCACGAAGGAGGTTGGTAGAACTGCTCTAGCTTATGGTAAAAGATACGGGACTAACTGTGGCTTGGTTCTCGTTAGATGGTGCTGAATCTACCATTTTAATTTTTAGTTGCTTGTTAGTAGAATGTCCTAAGAAAATACGTCTTTCTTCTTGGTTCTGACCACTAATAGTTCTGTTGAAATCTCCAGGTGAACATAATAGTCCACATGGCAGCCACCGTGAACTTCCAAGAACCACTCCACGTCGCAGGGAACACCAATGTGAGAGGAACCAGAGAACTGCTCGAGTTAGGCAAGCAGTGCCCCAAACTCAAGTGAGTTCATAATAAGTTTTTATAATGTTATTTCATTGGATTCCCGCGACTCTCGCCAGGTCATCGGTCCACCTTGTGGGAGCCCTTCCAACGCTGCGTCTCCCGATATGGCCCAATGGATGGACCCTCAGGACCGGTCGTTGTAGCGACGCTTGGGGTAGGCCTATATCTAGCAGTGGACGTCTTTCGGCTGAGATGATGATAGTTTGTCAGTGCATGCACCCAACAAAGGCAAGAATGATGTCCTAATATGAAGTTTCAGTTATGGTGACTTTGGCAGGTTAGGAAGTTGTTGTAAGATTTCTGAACAAATGTTATGGTTTTCTTCGCAGACTCTTCAACCATATCTCAACGGCCTTCGCCCACGCGACGGTGTCCAGGATAGAAAGTGATGTGAAGGAGCAGTTCTACCCGTGCCCCGTGCCTCCGGATGTGTTCCTTGACATGATAGCCAGCATTGACGAGGAGAAGCTCACCAATATAACGCCTGCGTAAGTCTCCAACGTATAAGTTATTAGTGGTTGGCAGTACAGCTATAGCGTCATTAAACTTCATATCTTTTCCTTTCTGCCTCGCATCCAAAGGCATGGATGCCACCTAATGTGGCCTTTATACATAAACTAGCTGTCCCCTGCGGTTTCACCCGCATTTATCGTTACTGCTCCGCTCCCGTGGGTTGTGGCGTGATGGTATATAGCCTATAGCATTCCTCGATAAATGGGCTATCTAACACTGAAAGAATTTTTCAAATCGGACCAGTAGTTCCAGAGATTACCCCCTACATACAAACTTACAAATTTTACCCCTTTATAATATTAGTATAGATTATTACATTTCCCAAATGAGGATAAGTAATAAATAAATAAAAATTGTCTAAAAAAATATCTTCTTACTATTTTACTCAAATCTGTCGACACCCTCACCGGCCCACACTAAAAACACTATGTGTAGGGCCATTGTATTATGCTTTGCAGTATGCCGTTTTGCACAGATGTGGCATACGTATTTTTTATCATTTGTAAACGATTTAGATTGTCACTTCACGCGAATAAGACGTTTTTGTTCCAAAATTCTGAGGAACAAGATGATACTTCATGGTAAATTTTACATAAATGTCTCTTTTCCGCAGTTTGATAAAAGACTGGCCGAACACGTACACATTCACGAAGGCGATCGCGGAGGAGCTGGTGCGTACGAACGCCGGCGACCTGCCCGTCTGCATCGTGAAGCCGCCCGTAGGTAATCAACAACACCCTTACTACACTGTGTAGTCAAACTCATCATCTGCCTAGCCTTTTCCCAACTATATTGGGGTCGTCGTTCCAGTCAAGCCGGATTTAGCTGAATACCAGTATTTAACGAGGAGCGGCTGCGTACCAGACCTCCACAATCCATTAACTGGGGTAACACGATACTTCATGGCAAGACTGGAGTCAGATTTACTGGCTTCTGACTATCCGTAACAACTGCCAACGATCTACAAATGACAGCCGGGACCTACGGCTTAACGTGCTTTCCGAGGCTCTAAGGAAACTCGGTATGTTAAGATGGTCACCCATCCACAGACCAACCTTGAAGATCGATCTGTGCAGATGTTATTATCTAGCCACGTGCTGGCCGGTTACCACTTGTAATTACTCAGCTCTATCAAGCGGTTCTCAAGCCAGCTTCCGTACTATTAACTTCACCAAAATATTAATTAAACCATTTCTTTGTTAATTTCAGTTGTATGTTCTATGTACGAGCCGTCACCGGGGTGGATAGACCGCGAAACGATCATGTCTTCAGTTATTGGGGTGAGTAGCTGCAAATATAAACTTATCATCATCATAAGATCATCATCATCTTCTTGCCCTAGTTCTATGTCACTTTTCTTTTATTCTGTCCTATTAGCTGTCACGCTACCACTGACTCTTTTTTCTTATATATGACTCCTAATACAAACTATTTATCTTTTCTTTGGTCTCCCTCTCTCTTTTCTGCCATCCACATAAATATATTCATAAGTTTTTTAGTAACATGCTTTCATAATCATTCATCCATATTCTCTATCAGACAAAACAATCTCTAAGACAGAAAAATCCCTTTCAACTTTTGAGTCGCTGGTGCTACTTTCAAACTTTCTTTAATATACTCATTTCTCACTTCATTCGTTATCGTCACTCTCAACATTGTCAACTCCGCTACAGGCATTTTCTTTTCATCCATCTTTACACGGCCGAGTTCTGTTGATTCTTCTTTGAAACTTTTTTTCTTTTTTTTACTTTTGAAACCTCTACGGTCCGGACTAAGCGCTTCGCTTCGTCGTTCATACCGCGTACATCGAAGGACTGGAATAGTTTGCCTGCTGTGGTCTTCCCGTCCAATTATAATTTGGGTGTCTTCAAGGCTAAAGTGAATAGGCTCTTAATAAACTAATGCGCCTCACCATCTAAGATTGCATCACTGCTTACCATCAGGTGGGATCGCAGTCAAGCACTAGCTTATACAATTAAAAAAAAAAATCTATTAGATCTTTATAGTATTACAAGTCTTAGCATGCACTTGTACATTTTGTTATGCAAAAAAATAAAAACTTTGCAAAATTCAGCAATCCAGATTCCAGGATTTTTAGTCTGAAGCGACATTTATGGCTTCACATAAAAACTTCGGATCGTGCATCGTGCAATTACTGTTACAGTCCGAAATCGTCTATAGGGCAGTGAGCATAACATATCGTAGCATCAGCCTTTAATGTTCCCACTGCTGGGACTCAGGCCATTCGGAGAAAAAATGGACCGTAATCCACCATGCGCGCCCAGTGCGTGTTTATGGATGTCACATGTCTAGGACATGTCGATTTCCTCGCGATGTTTTTCTTCACCGTTTTGAGAGCAGCGGTGATGAAATAAATTACACAAAGTAATGCGCTTTGCTAGATTTGAACCCGTGACCTACATCTTGTAAATCAGGGCAGTTACCACTGGACCACTTCTCCTCAATCGGGCAGTTGTATCCATTCAAATCACGCGGAGAACTTTAATTGCGCGATGCAGAATTCGTAGTTCCTATGTGACGCCATAGATTGCTACAAGTCTTAAATTGGTGGATCAATCAAGGCTTTTCTGTTTTAATTCCAGTTTCTATTCGGGGTGGGCTTAGGTTTGATGCACGTCCTGGCAGGAGACAGGGACCTGCTCGTGTCATACGCTCCAGTGGACTACGTGAACAATGCCATCATCGCCGCTGGGTGGGACTCGATCCAGAACCGCAAGCTCTGGGGCGGAGACATCCCCATCTACACCGTCAGTAGTTCGCGTTCTAACATCAAGTGGGGTGAGTGTCACGACTGTCGGTCAGTCATAAGCTATACTAAATTTGTTATAGGGTGACAGCTGTCAGATTCATACGCCCGTTTTCAATAACCTACCGCAGTGCATAAATAGATAGCTATCTCCGATAAACAGTAGATTCTACTTGTCAATGTCACAACTTTTGGTAGGAAATGCTAACCGCCGGTAGGTTATAGGAAAGCAAGTAAGGGCAAAAGGATAGATTTGTTTATCTTTAGTAGCTGCAACTTTAGATAGGTAGCTTATTGAAAATGGGCGATGTAGCTATCTATCCTTTTCTCTCATCTTAAAGATGCATATTTTCGTCCTGCTGTTACCCAACTTCTTTCAAGTGTGACTAAGCATAGCAAAGCGTAATAATGTTCCTACTTTTGGGACTCCTCTCTAAGAGAGGAAATGGGCCGAAACGGGTTGGGCACATGTCTTCGAATTTTTGGTTCTAGGACATGCCGTTTTCCTCAGGATATTTTCCTTTACCGTTTTGAGAGCAGTAGTGATGAAATAAATTACGCAACGTAATGCGCCTGGCTGGGTTTGAACTACCCCTAATAAAGTAAAAATAAATAAAAACATGAAAATTATACACACGTCAACCATAAATCAATACATGTCGCGCCATCTAGTGACATTTATTTGAACCAATTTATATCTTAGGAATGAGACCGCGTGCCATAAGTATATAGCGATCAGGAAATACATACATTAGTTGTAGTTGATAGTTTTATTAATATTTATCTTAAATTTTAAACTTCTACATGTTTTTCCTACAGTGTATATCTATATGTGCCATATTAAACACTAGCTTTAGCCCGCAGCTTCGCCCGCGTACATAAAATATAGCCTATGTCACTCAGGAATACAGCAGCTTTCTATTGGTGAAAGGTTTACCTCTTTATTATATTAGTATAGATTTTTCCGTCTTTCTTACTTCGTGAGGTAATTTAACTCTTAAAGAAACTATGCTCTAATTTCCAGGCGATTTCAGTGACTTGATGCGAAAAGACGAGTTCTACCGGCTCAGCACGCCCAAGACGCTGTGGTACAGCTACGCCATCGAGACCAACAACCGCGTGGTCTACTTTGTGCTCACCTGGTTCCTCCACTACATCCCCGGGTACTTCCTCGACGCCGTGGTCAATATGCTCGGCGTCAGGCCCAAGGGCGTGCCTCCGTGAGTACCTTTGCCAACTACATCATTAGCATCATCATCTGGACATAGGCCTCCTCCAAGCTTCGCCACAACAACCGGTCGTGTGCGTCTCGCATCCTTGGATTTCCACGACCCTCGCCAAGTCGTCGATCCACCACATGGAAGGCCTTCCAACGCTGCGTCTTTTGGTACGTTGCCGCCACTTCAGAACCATATATCCCCATCGACCATCCGATCTACGAGCAATGTTTACGACTTAGACTTTGACCATCGATAGGTTTCTTTGTTTAGACCCTCATATCTAGTTTTATTTGCAAAAGCGCTTTATAAATTTGAAAAAGTAAATCTATGTGGTATTACTAAAATAATCTTTCTAAATGTTCCAGGCTCGTGAAGGTCTACAACCGTGTCGACAATATGCTGGACGTTTATCGCTTCTTCATGTCCAACAACTGGAACTTCCGAGATGACAACCTGCAGGGCATGATCGCCCGCCTCTCTCCTGCAGACAAAGCCATCTACTCCTGTGACATCGGCACTATTGCAGTCAGAGACTTCTTGAAGTCCTCCTGCATCGGCGTTCGAAGGTTTGATCATATTTTTTTAAACTTTATTAAATCTGCCTGCTACGGTTTTTCCATCCGATTATAATTTGGGTGTCTGCATGGCTAGAGTGAATAGGCTCTTAATAAACTAGTGCGCCTCACCATCGACTATTGCATCACTGCTTACCATCAGGTGGGATCGCAGTCAAGCGCTAGTTTATAAACATTAAAAAAAATATATATTGATTCAGGATTCATTTTAGAGATTGTGCGTGGGAATCACATAACGCCATCACCTTTCTACCATCGGACGTCCCGACGCATAGCAGCTATCCATCTTTACGTTATGGAAATCTCTACTGTCTGGACTAAGCGTTTTGCCTCGTCATTTATACCGCGTACATCGAAGGACTGGAACAATTGCCTGCTGCGGTCTTCCCGTCTGATTATAATTTGGGTTGCTTCAAGGCCTTCAAGCCAACATCCAAATTGTGTACCTAGTGTATACTCTATATATTTTAATATCGGTGTATGATATACAGTTTGCTATGCCATATCTCAAATTCATCATCTGCCTAGCCTTTTCCCAACTATATTGGGGTCGGCTTCCAGTCAAGCCGGATTTAGCTGAATACCAGTATTTTACGAGGAGCGGCTGCCTACCAGACCTCTACAACCCACTAACTGGTGTAAATATGGTACTTCATGGCAAGACTGGAGTCAGATTTTTACTGGCTACTGACTATTCGTAACGACTGCCAAAGATCTATAAATGACAGCCGGGACCTACGACTTAACGTGCTTTTCGAGGCAGAAGGAAACTCGGTATGTTAAGATGGTCACCCCACCTTGGCAAGCATTGCTTAACCTTGTAGACACACAGTTTGCTATGCCATGTCTCAAATTAATAGATTAAAATAATTACATTGTTTCAGGTTCATCGTAAGGGACGGTCTGACGGGCAGCGACATAGGCTACAGGAAGCAACAGTGGCTGTATTACGCGAACATAGTGTTCATATCGTTGTACCTGTACTGTTTATGGAAGCTGGTCGCCTTCGTGTTCTCCGGGCTGGCTCTGCTCTTTAGTTTATAGTTAACAATTAAGTTATTTGCAGTGGTGGCCGAGTAGGAGCAGTGGTGACCGAGTGGTAACTGCCCCGACTTATAAGTTGTAGGTCGCGGTTTCAAACCCAGCCTGGTGCATTACTTTGTGTAATAAAAAAAAACACAAAAATTCGAAGACATGTGACATCTACTAATTCGCACTGGGCCCGCGTGGTGGATTATGGCCCATCCCTTCTACTAGAGAGGAGGCCTGAGTCCCAACAGTGGGAACATTAAAAGGCCGCTAATGCTAATGCTAACAATTATTTTTAAGGAGACCTACTTTTAATTGTTACTGTTTGAAGAAAATCAGGAGTATTTATAATAAAATAGATTGTGTTAAGTAATGTAATGTGAAATCGGTTAGTAAGATGTTGAAATTTTACACCGACACAACAGTTACACTTTGGACAATAAATTAACATAATACAATTGTAGTTGTTACTGACCTTTTAAAAAACTAAAGAGTATTAAATACTTCCTAAAGAAGGGAGGACTAAGGAAACCACAAAATTGACCTTCTGCTTAACACTTTGACGTGCTACAGTCGTCTTCTCCTTGTATGATATTCCCCTTTCATAACTTGATTCCAGTTTCACTTACTTTCAGTTAAACTCGCTACAAAGACCATAATAAATGTTTTGGGAAAATCAGATAAATAAGGGAGGTCCCAAAACACGTCCCTGCGCAACACCATACTATAAATAACTTCACGCGCTTGTTACCGATGTGTCTCTTTTGGTTTGTCTAATTGTTGTTTATTGATTTTCGTTATTTGCTTCCTATGCTAAAGGTATGATTAAAAATTATGCTTAGTGAGTTTTTTAAGTAAAATATCGTGTTAAATATAATAAAACGCCTGAGTCATATGTTAGATTCATAATTATATTCTATCCATATGATTTATTTTATATCCATATATTCGTCAACCCTGTTTTAAAAATGATGATAACGCTTACGTAAAAATACAAAGCAAAATGTTGCATAGACACAGATATATTGTGTATTTAGTATTATTTCTATGTTGTAGCCTGTAGGTAGCTCAACAAAAGTTATTGTTAGTTGCCACTTTGTGTACGTAATTTCTTTTTCAAAGGGTGCAATAAAATTGTCTGTAAATGGATATGGCCATAGAACAGTTGCTCTTTCAACTGTTCTGTGGATATGGCTATACCAAAAACAGACAAATTAATAATAAGTTTTACTGGATTTGTGAATTGAACAAACGAGAGAAAAGTAATTCTCGTACACACAATACAACACAACACTTAATAGTGAGTCCGCCCCTAAGACGACCCACTGACCAAATATTCATTCTGTTTTAAAATTAGATCAATAATAGCAGCCGCACGGGTCAATCTTCAAGGTTAAGCAACGCTTACCAAGGTTGGTCTGTGGACGGGTGACCATCTTAGCTTACCGAATTTCCTTAGTGCCTCGGAAAGCACATTAAGCCGTAGGTCCGCAGTCGTTACGGATAGTCAGAAGCCAATAAATCTGACTCCAGTCTTGCCATGAAGTACCGTGTTACCCCAGTTAATGGGTTGTAGAGGTCTGGTAGGCAGCCGCTCCTCGTAAAATACTGGTATTCAGCTAATCCAGCTTGACTGCAACCCGACCCCCCAGATATATCCCGATGTATGCTTAAATATTAAAAACTACGCAACAGATTTTGATGCAGTTTTATTTAATAGATAGAATGATTTAAGAGGAAGGTTTATAAGTATAATACATGTAAAATATAGTAGGGAAACACTGATAATTGTACACCCGTGCGAGCCGTGGCAGGTCGCTAGTACGGGTACAAAACTGTAAAAAAATTATTATTATTATTATTGTTATTTATCTTTAACGTCAGCTTCGTATCGGAATGCAAATCGAGAGAAACAAAATGGAAAACCAGTGTATCTTGAACCTACTACTACACTCTAACCTATTCTTTTCATTGATATAAAATGTCTTTTGGCATTGGCGTTTTTGGAACCCAGTAAAATTCCGCAGCACTTTGAAAAATTAATGGAATCAAGTTGCAGTGACGCCGTAGGTATAAAAACTGGCAAAGATTATGTATCGGGTGAAAAAAACCACCGTGCAAGATTTCCTCCTTCTTTATGGAGCACTAGCTGACTCGGCACACGTTGTTCTGCCATATAAATTATAATATTGTTACGAACGTGAGTAATTAAATGCCGGTTTACTAGCAGATAACTTGATTAACCACAAAACAATGACAAATTAGTCCAATCAACAAATAACCAATCACTATAAACACTCAGAGTTCCGTTTAGTATCGCTTAGGTCGCTAGGTATCACTTCAAGCACTTAGGTAGTTCGCTCTGTATCGCTGACGAAATCAAACTGAACTGCTTCTAGCCGGGGACCCGTATTTATATGCGAAGTCATCGAAATTTCTCGATACCGACGTTTCAAGGACATTCTAGCACAAAATAGTCGCATCGGGAGGCCATAAATCATTATTATTACTCTCGTAAGAAGGTACTTATCTACCACCTTACATGCGAATTTCAACTCTATTGCTAATACCGGAAGGTACAAATTCCCTTATCCACCCACATAACTACCTACTGAATGTTATCTAATAATAATAGCGTATGTCGGACTTTTCTGGAATTTGCCAGGCCTGAGTATGTACTCCTATTCTCGAAGCTTCGCACAGCAATGCGTTTTAATTATTTGATGCTACTCTTGGTTTCGTCGAAGATATAGCGTACTCAAGTTTCACGGCGTAACAGTGCCCCCCTCTTAGTCATGCTCGTCCCGAGCATTATTAGATCCGTGATACGGCGCCAATCTATCCACGTGGACTACCTTAGGTTTCCCTCGTAACCCTTTCTTGATGCGGTAGGTAACGTCGTTGATCCTTTTTATCACGGTGTAGGGTCCCTCCCATCGAGCTTAAAGTTTCGGCGACTTTCCTTTTCGTCGAAGTGGGTTGTGGAGCCAAACCAGTGCACCTTCCTCAAATCCCTTGGCGTTGGCATTGCGGTCGTATCGAGTTTTCATTTTAACGCTGGTGTGCAGGCTATTCTCACGCACTCGTTTATGCACTTCATCCAATTGATCTTGGAGGTCACTTACGAAGTCCGTAACTGGCTTAGTCTTGTCAGGTGGCACGCCGGTTATGGTATCGACTGGAAGTCTCATCTCCCTGCCGAAATTCACTCTTGCTGGGGTATGGCCCGTGCTATCATGCACTGCTGATCGATAAGACATCAGAAATAGTGGAATATACCGGTCCCAATCTTTCTGATGGTCATCGACAACCTTAGCCAGGTGATTCTCCAGGGTCTGGTTAAACCTCTCCACCATTCCGTCCGACTGTGGGTGCGCAGGTGTTGTGCGTGTCTTGTAAATCCCCAGAAGAGTGCACATTTCCTGGAACAGCGCAGATTCGAAGTTGCGGCCTTGATCGGAATGGATCTCCAAAGGTGCGCCATACCGACATACTACTTCTTCGACCACCTTTTTCGCCACTGTCGTCGCTTCCTGATTGGGTATGGCGAAAACTTCAGGCCACTTTGTGAAATAGTCCTGTATCACCACTATGTATTTGTTTCCGTCATCTGTCACTGGGAAAGGTCCAGCAACGTCGATGGCAATGCGTTCCCATGGGGCTCCTACATTGTACAACTGAAGCTTGCCCCTGCTCCTAGTCTGTGGTCCTTTCACGGATGCGCATGCTGTACATTTCCGACACCATTGCTCTATGTCTTCTCTACAATTGAGCCAGTAATACCGCTGTCTCACTTTCAGTAGAGTTTTCTTGATTCCCAGGTGTCCACCAGAAGCGCCATCGTGTATCTCCTGAAGCAGGGGGACCACTTCACGTCGTGGTACTATCACTTGTGTGGTCACCTCCTTGCCATCGTTCGATTCCCATTTCCTACAAAGCACGTCATTTTCTAGGACTAAACTGTCCCACTGTGCCCAGTAGCTCTTTGTGACAGGACTATGTGACGATACTTCATTCCACCGAGGCCTAGTTCCACTACGCTTCCAGTCCAGTATAGGTCGAATATCGTCATCTTCTTCCTGGGACTTCTTAAAGTTGCCTTCAGCCCTAATTAAGTTCACGTGTTCCCGGGCTTCATTTTGCTGGCAATGTCTACAGTCCTCATTACATGGACGTCGCGACAGGGCGTCAGCATTGTTATGCCCTTTTCCACTACGACGTTCCGTCACAAAGTTGAACTCCTGCAGCTGCTCTAGCCATCTTGCAACTTGACCCTCAGGGTTTTTGAATTGTAGAAGCCATTTCAATGCAGCGTGGTCCGTCCTCAACGTAAACTGTCTCCCTATGAGGTACTTGTGGAAATGTTGCAAAGTTTTTACAACAGCCAGTAGTTCTCGTCGAGTCACGCAGTAGTTCCTTTCTGGTTTTGAAAGTGCCTTACTGAAGTAAGCGATCACGACTTGCCTATCTTCTTGCACCTGCGACAGCACTCCACCAATTCCTGTGTTGCTGGCGTCGGTATCGACGACAAATCTTCCATCTCTGCTCGGATACCCCAGTATAGGCGCTTCGCATAGCCGTTGCTTTAGTTCGTTGAATGCTGACTCACAGTTCTTGTCCCAGATAAAATCTCGTTTATCCTCAGTCAGCTGATGTAAAGGTTTTGCAATGTCCGAAAAACTCATAACAAACCGTCTGTAGTATGTGCACAACCCTAGAAATGCACGTACTTCTGTTTTGTTCTTTGGAGCCGGCCACTGTTGGACAGCCTTTATCTTCTCAGGATCGGTTCTCACTCCATCGGCGCAGATGACATGTCCTAGGTAGCTGACCTCCTTCTTGAACAGGGCACACTTCTTTGGGCTTAGTTTTAGGTTAGCCCCCCGTATCCTGGTGAATACTTTCTCCATATTTCTCAGGTGTTCCTTAAAAGTGCGGCCCATTATAATGACGTCATCCAAATATACCAGACAGACGTCACCAAGAAGGCCCACCATGACTCTATCCATGAGGCGTTCAAACGTCGCTGGAGCGTTGCACAACCCAAAAGGCATGACTTTAAATTGCCACAGGCCGTTGCCAATTCCTGTACTGAACGCTGTCTTTTCCTTATCTTTCTCGCTAATTTCCACTTGCCAGTAGCCACTTTTCAAGTCAATGGTTGAAAACCACTTCATACCACTGAGCATATCCAGTGTGTCGTCTATCCTAGGCAAGGGATAACTGTCCTTCTTCGTTACATCATTCAGCATTCTGTAGTCTACACAGAATCTGGTACTGCCGTCCTTCTTCTTCACCAGAACGACAGGAGAAGACCATGGGCTCGTAGAAGGTTCAATTATTCCGCAATCAGCCATATCCTTTACCATTTCTGCTACCTCAGTTTCTTTAGCCCAGGGTATGCGGCGCGGTCTCTGTTTAATTGGTCTAGCATCACCTGTATCTATCTCATGCTTGACGAGACCTGTTCTTCCGCAATCTTTTCCCGTTGCAAAGATATCCCGGAACCGTAGCAGAAATTCCTTGGCTTGCTGTAGTTCCGAAACTGATAAATTGCTCTTAGAATTTTCCAGAAGTTGCTGGATGTGATCAGGTTCACCTTTTATTGCGTCTTGTTTTACTGAAGATGTGTTGATTTGGCGGAGGTACTTCACTTCTTCACATCTTCCAACAACACTGTTTTTCTTTAACTGGATCTCCTTTTTCCCAAGATTCACAATCCTGACCTTGGATCTTCCTTTCGTCATAACTAATGTCCTCGCGGTGATAAGTTCCGGGTGCCGGCCAATGTCTTCAACTATAACACATCTGCGTTGCCTGATTTTCTTAGGAAATTTAACTTCGACTAAGGTTTCCGTTCTTGGAGCCAATGTGGTATCCTTTAAGCAATAGAGGTTGCATGTGTTAATTCCTTGCAGGAAGACTTCTTGGTCTGGGAATTTCAATACTCCTTTATCGATATCTAAAACACATCGGTAATTCCGCAGGAAGTCGAGACCCAATATGCAATCGTCGGTAATATTCGCAATTAACGCTGAATGGGTGTACACTTGATCACCGATTTTAAACTCGATTTCTGTATCACCGAGGACGGAAACCGGCTGGCCAGTGGCTGTCTGAAGTCGGTAGGCTGGGGTTTCTGTTTGCCACAAGATGGTGCGTTTCAGCAACTCAGGTCTTATAATAGTCCGTGACGCCCCGGTGTCAACGGTGAAATTGCAAGCACGTTGATTCAGCGTTCCCTCGATGATCAAACTATTTCCGTTGTGGACTTGATTGATGGTGATGGTTGGGGCCTTCAGTTGACCAGCCAGCACCCGCCCCGCGGCCCTGGCGACATTTAGTTTAACGACTCCTCGTCAACTTGAGTTCCGGAGTCCACACTTCCCCTCTTCCTCTTGGGGCAATCAGTACGAATGTGCCCTTTTTCTCCACATCCATAACACGTCGGAATATAGCGGGACTTTGCCGACGAAGCCACTTCTCGGTGACGTGGTTGCACTGAAGGTGAGACCACCACTTCCCGAACTCTGTGCGTACGTGAGTCTTGTCGTACGGCTTCCACTTCCAAAGCGTGGGCCATCGCACTCTTCAGAGTTTGGTGGTGTCCGAGTCGCACCGTAGCCCTGACTTCAGTATCCCGTAGACCGTCGATGAATGCTTGCACCAGATTTACTTCCACCATCTCCGGTGTCATCGTCATGTATGCCCGACGGACCAGCCGTTCAACCTCTACTCCCCACTGCTGAAGGCTCTCGTTCGACCTCTGCGTTCTCTCACGAAGTTGCGCGCGGAAAACATGTTCGAGGTGCTTGTCACCATAGCGAGTGTCTAGTCCCTCCATTAGACGCTCCAACGTCCTGCCGTCTGGAGGAAGGTTCTCTAGGACCAGCAGAGCGTCTCCTCGTAGGGCCAAAGTTAACGCCGCGAAAGACTGGTCATCATCCCAGCGGTTCGTTTTGACCAGTGTTTGGAATTGGTACTTAAAAGCCGTCCAGGACGACGTGCCATCAAAACGCGGCATATCGAATTTTGCGGCTGATGCACAGTGGGTGTGCGATGGTGCGCTAACAGCAACAGGTTCGCGTGCTTCAAGCTTGATAATTTTTTTGTTGATGTCCAGCAGGCGATCTTCCATTCTGGTTTCGAGGCTATCAGCTCGGGCGGAAACCTCCTTGACCTCTAAGGTGAGATTTTTCACTTTCTCGCCCAACGTGACGAGGCCGTGATCGATTTTTTCGAGGATCAGGTTCTGCTTAGCCTCTTGATCCCGGCGGGCTTCTTCCTGGTTAGCCGCGATTAGATCCTGGAGCTTACGCTGGTTAGCCTCCTGTTCGCGGCGGGCAGCTTCCTGTTCGCGGCGGGCTTCTTCCTGTTCGCGGCGGGCTGCTTCCTGTTCGCGGCGGGCAGCTTCCATACTAGCTTGCATGGCGGCCAACACTGCGGCGAGGTTCATTTCCGAGGATGGCCCTGTTGGCGCCTCAGCAGCTGCCGTTGCTCCCATACCAGCCCGATCTTCCGCTTCCAGACGTTGACGTGCAGCATCCATCTCCACTTGCCTCCTTGTTCGTGGTCCCTGTTCGTCGTCCCTCTGTAGTAATGGCATCTCACTTCTGACACCAGTTGTTACGAACGTGAGTAATTAAATGCCGGTTTACTAGCAGATAACTTGATTAACCACAAAACAATGACAAATTAGTCCAATCAACAAATAACCAATCACTATAAACACTCAGAGTTCCGTTTAGTATCGCTTAGGTCGCTAGGTATCACTTCAAGCACTTAGGTAGTTCGCTCTGTATCGCTGACGAAATCAAACTGAACTGCTTCTAGCCGGGGACCCGTATTTATATGCGAAGTCATCGAAATTTCTCGATACCGACGTTTCAAGGACATTCTAGCACAAAATAGTCGCATCGGGAGGCCATAAATCATTATTATTACTCTCGTAAGAAGGTACTTATCTACCACCTTACATGCGAATTTCAACTCTATTGCTAATACCGGAAGGTACAAATTCCCTTATCCACCCACATAACTACCTACTGAATGTTATCTAATAATAATAGCGTATGTCGGACTTTTCTGGAATTTGCCAGGCCTGAGTATGTACTCCTATTCTCGAAGCTTCGCACAGCAATGCGTTTTAATTATTTGATGCTACTCTTGGTTTCGTCGAAGATATAGCGTACTCAAGTTTCACGGCGTAACAATATGTAAGATGATTTTTTCACCTCGTGTCTGAAAAACCTAAATATCTTACGGAACCCTATTTTTCTCCAAAATAAAATTTAGCCTATGTTACTCGTGGATAATGTAGCTTTCGAATGGTGAAAGAATATTTTAAAACGGTCCAGTATTTTTTAAACCTATTCATTACAACCAAACAAACAAAGTTTTCCTCTTTATAATATTATATATATAATATATTATATAAGTATAGATTAAGAATATTCAAGCAAGTGATTTACTACGAACCCAGAACAGTGCAGAATCGTCAATATCAATAACCTCGTTGTTGGAGGTGCTAGCACCTCTGACTCCACCAGATTATCGATAAACCGAATCCGGGTTTTTACTATAAATGGCAAATGAGTTTCTACATCATCATCATCATCTCAACCGAAAGATGTCCACTGCTGGACGTCGCCACAACGACCTGTCCTGTGCGTCACGCATACATCAGATTCCCGCGACCCTCGCCAGGTCGTCGGTCCACCTTGTGGGAGGCCTTCCGACTCTGCGTCTTTGGGTACGTGGCCGCCACTCCAGAACTTTCCGTCCCCATCGACCGTCCGTTCTACGAGCAATGTGCCCGCTTAAATTTAGCGATTCTTCGGGCTATGTCGGTAACCTTGGTTCTTTTCTCTTTCTTTTATACGAGACTAATAAAATAAGTACTTACAAAACGTAAAAAAAAATATGAGCAAAAGCAACAGACAATCAACAATTATACTGCAGTGGCAAAACGAATATTCAGAGTGTGAATTTTTATCAGATGTGGCTTCTAATTTAAGCTTAAAAAAACAATAACTTCGTATTTTGTTTAATAAAAGAATAAAAGTATTTATTCTTTGTTTTATTCTTTGTAAGTTCTATCGAAGTTATAGGTAATATAGTCCGTCTAATGAAAGCGCGACCTGAGAAAAAATGGTCAAATCCAAAAAAATTGTATGTCGCATTACTAACTAGTAGGAGAATCATGTCTTGACACTTCAACAATTTTTTTATTTCCTACAAATGCGGCTGAAACATGTTGCTGAAAAACGATAATAAAAAGAAAATAGACCAAATCAGTTTATAATTTTATGTTATGTGTTTGGAGGTAGCGGAACAGAGAGTAAAGTCCCACATACCTCCGTTGAAAAGGGAGGATCCTCCGACCGGACGGGTGTTATGTCCGGTGGGCTACTGCCCGTTAGATGATTTCGGGCTGTTGTATCTATTCAAAATCGCGCGGAGAGCTTTGCTTGCGCGATGCAGGATTCTGTGACGTCATGTGTAGTAGATGTGAGTGTTGTTATGAGGAGCTCGTGGCTAGACAATAACAGCCGCACGGGTTGATCTTCAAGGTTAAGCAACGCTTGCCAAGGTTGGCCTGTGAATGGGTGACCATCTTAACATACCGAGTTTCCTCCGTGCCTTGGAAAGCACGTTAAGCCATAGTCCCAGCTGTCATTTGTAGAACTTTGGCAGTCGTTACGAATAGTCAGAAGCCAGTAAATCTGATTCCAGTCTTGCTATGAAGTACCATGTTACCCCAGTTTTGGGTTGTGGAGGTCTGGTAGGCAGCCGCTCCTCGTAAAATACTGGTATTTAGGTAAATCCGGTTTGACTGGAAGCCTACCCCAATATAGTTGGGAAAAGGCTAGGTAGATGATGATGAGTTTATCTATACTAATATAATAAAGAGGTAAAGTTTGTTTTTTTGTTTGTATGAGGTAATCTGTGGAAGTACTGGTCCGATTGCTAAAATTTTTTCACCAACAGAAAGCTGCTGTATTCCTGACTGACATAGGCTATATTTTATGTACGCGGGTGAAGCTGCGGGCTAAAGCAAAGTATGTTATAAGACGCACCCAACCAGGCGACCACGTGCCCATACTAAGCAGTGAGTCGCGTGACCCGGTCGTCAAGAACCGAATACTTCTTTTATAACTAACTAAAAATAACTATTAGAGAACCGAAACTAATTAAAATTTAAATATTCTGAATTCGCTTTTGCAGTTCTATTATTACTGCAATGACTTTTAATTAATATGACATTTGAAAACTTCTCGACTCATATAATTTTCCGCTTACAGTTTTATCTTTGTTTTGCTGACAAAATATACAGTGTGGCCGTTGTATCTTGGGGAGTCTGAGTTAGGCTCTGCGGATTTAAGGTGGCCGCGACGTTAGATATCCATACAAACGTAATACCAAAATCATTTGCGGTTTAAGCATAATAATTATGATGTTATTCGGATTCAGACAATATTTATCTAGGTTCCTACGTCGTCCTTTTTTTTTTAAATTTACCCCGAACGAAATTTAAGCGAATTTAAATTTACACATTTTCACAGCGAAAATGTCATGTTTTTATTTGGTTTTTCTATATTATAAACAACAATATTTCAAAATATCTCTCCGTAGGAACACAGATATTATTATCAAGTTATAAATACTCGAAACAATATTGGAAATACATTAATTTTTCATTCATCATTTTTGGTATTACGGAACATCTCCCAAATTTCCAATAATTTGTATTGCTATCACAACAAGCAACTGTCAGTGTGCGGATGATGACTTTACTCCAGTCGGTGTGTCCAAGAATTGTTTATACTATCTGGATTGATTCCGTCAACCTCAAAAACGTATTTTATTTCGTCTCAACTCGAGATAGCGCGCGGAGTTCGCAGGCCTGTTAAGTGCTTGAAAGCTCGTACAAGAAGAAAGTTTTAAAAAAAATAATTGCAAAATGCTGTTTTTTTTATGGTAGGTCATCAGAATGACTTCTCCCACTCTTGGGCGGAGCGGTAGGGTGTGTCAAACTCTTACTAACTAAACCCCTACCCCGTTCCTTCGTTGCCTTCGTTCTGGGGGACATGGTAGACACCTTTCGGATTCCGTGTTCCCCAGAGGCTTCGGCCCTGCCGGCCCCTACAGTTTGCTGACATCTCCTTGAGCCGCGCGTGGAACAGAACGCGCCGTTGACATGCAGTTGTTATTGCTGTTAAAAACTGTTATTACACTCTTGTACGTCGTTGTGGCGACGCTTGGTGGAGGCCTATGTCCAGCGGTGGACGTCTTTCGGCTGAAATGAATGAATGTACATTTGTATTTTTTTTTTTAATATAAGATTTCCTTCTGTGTATATTTGTGTGTACATAAATGATAACATAAATAAACATCCATACGTACAAGTTTTTCTGTTTATAATATTAATACCTATCATCAAAACCTAGAAGTTTGTTGACTGTGGGTTGATTTTAATAAGAAAAACTGGTATGTGAAGCTAATAACAAGCATAAAAAAGTTTACTTACCTATTAAAAATTGTGGTCTTGACTATGAAAAAAGTGACCTACAAGTTCGAATTAAAAAATTCTTTCAATGTTGGATACATTGAAATAATTTTTCACTTCGATCTCGTAGGTCCTGAGATACAAATTGAACAAAATTAATCCTTATTTTTTTTAAAATCAATTTCACTATTTTTAAATGATGATGATGATGATGATGCCATCTAGCCGATTTCGGCCACAGTGACCGCATTCGATGACTTCTTATGGTGGTTGTGAGCTCTGATTTGCAGCTCTGTTATGCGCCCTCATGTGGCTTGCATATCCAACTTTGGCCGAAAAACTCCGAGCACAAAGCGGACATGTCAGAGCGCCATTAACAACATGATAAACTATAGCTACTGGTGGCCTAGCTTTGAGTTCATCACGTTTCCGGTCCAATTCTAACCTCCTCTTATCTTCAAAAGCGTATACGCTTTGCTATACATGGCGTCTCCATTCAGACCGATCTTGTGCCTGTTTCTCCCAAGTGGCGGGGTCAATAACGCATCTCTTCATGTGTCTATTCTGAACATCCTTAAAGCGTAGAAACTGTCCACCACGATTTCGTTTTCCTTGCTGGAGCTCAGAATAGAAGATACGCTTCGCCAATCTCTGTTCAGGCATCCTAGAGATGTGCCCACACCACCTGAGCTGCCGTCTCATCAAGTAAGCTTCAATGCCCATGACCTTGGCTCTCCTTAGGACGTTTGTGTTTCTAACACGATCTGACCATTTGATGTCCATAATGTTTCGGAGGCATTTGAGGTGGAATTTGTCCAAGGTCCGTGTGTGTTTTCGATACAGGCACCACGTCTCCGATGAGTACAGCAGATTTGGAAGAACTATGGCCATGTATACAGCGATCTTTGTTTTCAATTTGAGATCATGCGAACGAAAAACTTTGGGCTGCAGTTTGCCAAACGCTGCTGCTGCTGCACAAATCCTCCGATTAACCTCAACTTCAAGATCTCCTTTGCCTGTGATCATGCTGCCAAGATACCTGAAGCTCTGCACTTGCTTCAACTTACTAGCGCCAACCAAAATGTCTGGGGCTACCGGTAGATCGTCTTCACCCATGATCATAATTTCGGTTTTTTTGACATTTATTGCAAGTCCAAACTTACAACAAACATCATTCAGTCCAGTTATCAGCGCCTGCAAACCATCGCAAGTATCTGCCACAAAACACAGGTCATCAGCGTACATGATCTCTGTGATAGTACTGTAAGAAACCTTTGTGCGAGCCCTTAACCTGGCAAGATTGAATATATTGCCATCAGTTCGGAAACGAATTCGAATACCTTCCGAAATTCGCTCCAAGGTTTCCCGAATGACGACGGCAAAGTACAAGGCAAAGAGTGTAGGTGCAAGTACACACCCTTGCTTCACGCCACAGGTGACATTAAAATAGTCTGATTGCTTGCCTTCTACCGTAACGCAACAGGACATATCGTCATGCAGGAGTCGCATCATTCTTACAAACTTTTCAGAGCATCCTAGTTTAATAAGCAGGACCCAAAGAGCTTCTCTAGGCACACTATCGAAAGCCTTTTCGAGATCGACAAAACAGAGAAATAGAGGTCGACCTTGTTCTCGGCTTTTCTCCTGAAGTTGGCGAATGGAGAATATAGCTTCACAGGTTCCCCGCTCAGGGCGAAAGCCAAATTGGGTCTCCGGTAGGATTGACTCTGATATGGGAATAAGGCGGTTGAGAAGGACTTTTGCAAACGCTTTTCCCGGGGTTGAAAGGAGCGAAATACCACGATAAGAGTTACAGTCAGATCTGTCCCCTTTGCTCTTATATAGGGCGCTTATTCTCGATACTTTAAAAGTGCCTGGAACTTCTTCCTCCTCCCACATAGCCACGAAGAAATTCCAAATAACTTCATGCAGCCTATCACCACCGTATTTAAGCAGTTCCCCGGGGATGTTATCAATACCAACCGCCTTTTTGTTATGCAATTGCATGAGTGCATCTTTGACCTCTTTCATTGTTGGTGGCTCGTCCAACCCAATGGCTGTGGGGAACGTGGGCATAGAAAGAATATATGCCATGTCTGCTGAGCGGTCTAAATTGAGTAGCTCGCTAAAATGCTGAGCCCAGCGCGCAAGCACTGCGTCCTCATTCAACAGCAGTTCTGAACCGTCTCGAGGTTTGATAGGCACTTTGGCACGATAGCTCGTGCCGATCAGTTTTCGCACTTCCCCATAGAAAGCACCAAGTTGTTTAGTGTCTGACAACCACTGTATGTATTCGGCTTTTTCAAGCCACCACTTGTCCTTCATACCCCTAGTTAACTTCCGTAACGCAGAACTACTCTGCCTTATGTCACTTACGGAACCGTTTTGTGTATAGCGGTTGTGCTGCTTTAGAAGATTACGGTGCTTTTTCAATGCTTCTGCTATAACCTCATCACTCTCATCAAACCAATCTTCAGATTTTTGCAATGTTGCGCCTAGAATCTGAGTACTGGTCTCCAGTAGTCGAGAAGAGAAGTCTTGCCATCGAGCATTGAGATCACCGTCAGATGCAGTATTCAATGCAGTATTAAGAGCTACGACGTACTCATTCCTCGTATTACGATTATCAAGTTTCCCTACATTTAGGCAAGCAGATTTTACTAGAGACGATCTACGAGGAGGATGAAGACGAAGTTTAAGCTTTGTGATAACCAGCTGATGGTCTGTCCAGCAGTTTGCACCTCGCATTACACGGGTAATTCGAACTTGGGATACATCTCTTTGGCGAACAATTGCGTAGTCAATAAGATGCCAGTGTTTGGAACGAGGGTGCATCCACGTGGCCTTGTGCTTGGTCGGAAGTCTGAATATTGTGTTGGTGATGGTTAGTCGGAACTGAGCACATAGGCTAAGTAGTGCTTGTCCGTTACTATTCATGTTACCGATTCCGTGTCTACCCAGTACATCAGGCCACGCTTCAAAGTTACGCCCAACTCTCGCATTAAAATCACCCAGGATTAGTATCTGCTCCCTAGGCGAGATTTTAGCAACAATTTCAGTCAATTCTTCGTAGAATTTGTCCTTGATCTCATCTGAATTAGTCATGGTAGGTGCATAAACACTTATTACATTCAAATGATTACCATTAGCTAGATGAAGGCGCAGTGTTATTATACGATCTGAAGTGTAAGTTGGATATTCACTCAACATCTTAGCTAATGAAGTCTTAATTGCAAACCCAACCCCTGAACGTCTGGGCTCAGACGCAGCAGTCCCCTTCCAAAAGAAAGTGTATCCACCGCCACGTTCTGTCAATTCTCCTTCGTCAGCCAAATGCGTTTCGCTGATTGCAGCTATGTCAATATTATATCGTGGCAGCTCACGCGATACAATTGCTGTCTTACGTTCAGGGCAAAGATTACCATCCCGATCCAGTAGAGTGCGTACATTCCACGCACCAAAGGTCATACTTAATGATTTTATATTTTTCTTGTAACGTCGACCACGAGGTAAAGGTTGCTTAGGTAGCCGTGGTTGCTACCTCCCAGGTAAGGTGGGTGAACAATTTTTGGGACACCTTTTCTAGTCCCCTCCCCGGCTGAGCGGGGGAAGCAGTGCCTCCCTGAATAGGGCTGCTTCGTTACTCAATGTGCTGCCCAATCCGCGTTGTCACCCAAAATGCAGCACGAAAACGACCACTCTCTTTGAGCCGCCTATGTGCAGACATCAGACAAAGCCCAGCTTGCAATACAGCTAGACCTCTCTACCTCTGCCTATCGCCATAGGACTTTCATTATCGCAAGCCATTATTCGGAAGCAGTCATGTGCGCAGGATATATTTTAGTGCATAAGTGTGCGCGCGAACACAGATGCACTCTCTCGTCCGTGTCCTCCTTGATCCAATGGAACGGAAACCGCTACGACTGGAGGAGAACTGGATGCAGTATCTGGTCGAACGATAACGATGCCTCCTATCGTCCATCCTTAAGGCCTTCCACTATGCCTAGCTGCCTCGCCACTGAAAGTGGATTGCCATTGCGGCCGAAACAGACCCTATGCACGATGCGGGGAGTAACCGCAAGGCTTGAGTGTTGACACACTGAAGCCCCTCTCTACCAGGTTTAGCCCACGAGCCGACGTGGTTACCGGGGTGTGGCCGCTGCGTGCAAAACAGCTACTTGGAGCCACTGGTGAGAGTTTGTCGGATGTCAACGATTTTAACTAGGTATTCCGCCGCCTGTTAAGGCCGGCTGGCTGGAATCCGACGCTGACACCCAACTACACCCCAATATACTATACGATATACAATGTGTAGCTAATCATCATCAAGCAGATGATGATTAGCTACACATTACAGTTTTTCTTTTTAAAATCCATCCACAGTCAAAAAAGTTCTGGGTAAAAACCCCCAGGCACTGGACTATATCTACATATTTAAATTAAATTGTATTATGTATTGTTTAGCGAACTATTTGTATAAAAAAATATGAATAATTAGTGTTTATTAATAAGTACTTAGTTTTGGTCTAATTTTGTTCAGTCTTTGGTGGACCTGCATTCAGTCGAGTCTTTAGCTAAATTAAATAAGGACTAATCTCTGACTGAGAAATAGCTTCGCGTTATTATTTGTCTTAAATCCGTTTTAAGTCGTCATTTGTTCTTTTTGCAACTATTTTCAAATATACTTTTTTCTTAAACCGTATAAACGGAGGTTTTAGAGATTGACTTCCATTCTGTTAGGAACATAGTTGCGTTGTTTTGATCAATGGTAAAATTATCCTCGCGACAGCTACTTCCTAAATCTTACAACATGGGTGAGTACTTTTTACTTTGTATTAGCTAATTTTTAGCTAGCTAGCAAAACTTTTCTGTAACCTTAGTTCTGCTGTGTATATTTCCATTTTTAATTCAATCAAATAGGGGTAGTTTTAGTATAGTTAGCTTTTTCTATCACCTTTTGGGTGAATTCCTTTAATCCTTTAGTTGAAGATCACGGTGAGCGACCGCGTTCCAGTGCCATATGGTAATCACTGGCAATACGCACTGTTCATAGATTGTAGGATTCGGGCCAGAAGTAGATAGTAAGTTGATCTAAGATGCAGCCATATCATTAACCAACTCCATAGCTTTCGATGACAAAAAAGGTGATTAAGAGTTTTGTTTGACCCAGCTAAAGCGTTTGACACTGTATCAATCGGATTTCTCGTGGCTAAACTAGAGGGTATAAGAATACAAGGGAATACGCTGGACTGGATTTTGAACTACCTATCTTGCTAACGATAATTAGCAAAAATAGATAACTACTGTAGTGGGTTGCACCGAACAAATTTTGGTATTCCTCAGGGCAGACTTTTGAGCCTGACTCTCTTTGTCTTGTTCATGAACGACATACTTAATGCTCCCCTTCAAAAAGCTTCAAAAATATCATAAAAAGACGAAGCGACAACCATATTTCCCGGAAAAAATTAGGAACAATTATACGAGTGTGATAAAAGTAAACTGCTGAAAGAAAATCTTTGAGATTTTTAGTAGAAACCTTTAACCCTTAACATGAAAAAAACAAAGCATTAGGTTCTTCCTTAAAAACCATACCTTCCATTTCTGCCTGTCATAGCTCTCAAACATTAACTAAACTAAGTATAATTATTATTTATACTAAACTTATCGTCTGTTTTTTGTATCCTGAGACTAAACGGACACAGGTAAATGTCAAGAACACACTACTGTATAAAGACTGTACTTTTTGCATCCAGTGAATTTTCAAAACTTCCATCAAGTCCATCCATCACCACATCAGCCAGGAATGACTTGACTGGTTTCTTCTTCATCTTCTAGGTTTTGAGTTAGGTATTAATATTAGCATTATCCACATGGTCATTATCTTTCTGTTTGTCATTATTAAAACATCAATGCTTTATTTAATATAAGTGACATCAGAATTTTGCAATCGAAATCACACTTATGACTTGCTAAATTATTCATTTAGTTTTTTGAACCGGAATAAAGGTAGCCTTGTAGGTCAATTACGTTTGCAGAATAGTTGAAAATATGCAGGTCATTATGACCTAGGTATTTTATTTTTAATTGATATTTGCAAAAGGAATGTTTCAGAGTGAGTGTTGCCAAATACAAAATGAATGAATGTTTGCTGCCAGTGATGACATGGCTTTGAAACGTGTTGGCTCACAATGGGCCTCATCAGAAGAATTAAAGTAGAGGTTATTATTTGAGCTTGCTTACGGCATTAGCTTACACGACATTGGTGTTTGTAACAACATTCTTGCATCCCCCTTATCAGAGGAAGCGAGATGTATATATAATATGGTTGATTGTGCTTTGAAGCGTAGATAAGATGTAACTGTGTACCTGTAACGTTTGTAACTATGGGGATGGCATGATCATGCATGATCAAATCCCTTTTTTTTCCAATAAAGATTAAAAAAAAAAAAAAAAGAATTAAAGTCATACAAAGGACAAAGTGCTAGCTCTAAGTTTGAGTTTCTTTGCGTGATCGGATCAGTGATAAAGATATCAGGAGAATAAAGTGTACCGTCGTGTATGTAAAGTGTCAATATAATAATAAAATCTTTATTTCAGGCCACTAGGGCCCATAGAACACTATACATAAAATAATCTTAAAAATAATACACTAAGGGCCTATTTCACCACCTATGATTAAGTTTCGAGTATCTTACTTGACAGATAATTTCATACAAATTCTGTCAAATTTTTGAATTTATTCTTTGAGTAGTGCCTACTCGGACATTGTGAAACAGGCCCTTATACATATTTATCTAATTTACATTATTACAACTACGTTGAGTCGGCGACGTATTGCGCTGAGTCGTGGTGTCATGTAGCCTTCCGCGAAAGCGTCGATACACGACACCCTTCGGCCAAAATTCTTCCTTCATGAAAGTCTCCAGGAAATGAGTCGGGACCCGTACCACAAAAGATTTGAAGTTGATCTTATGGCGCGACTCTAACCTTTCAACTCTCAAGATGAACTTGGTCTTCATCTTAATGTACTCCACGGGCTCCTCTACCTTTGTGGAGTGATGCAAACGGGACACGTACAGCTGCGTCGATGGAATAGCGTATAATAGTCAATGCGGTACCGCATTGATTGCGGTTAGCAGGCTTCTTCTTCTTCTTTACCACTCGAACGAAGCCTTCTTCATCGGCCTGTCCTTGACTTTTCACCGCAGGTAACAAGCTTCGGACTTTATCAGAGGGCCCTTGGGTACCCCTCACTTGGTTTGGCCGCTGCTTTTTTGCTGGAGTAGCAATAACGGCGGCCGAGTACGTAGGTGACGCACTCACTTGCTTCGGCGCCTCAGCGATGGGGGGCGCAGGGAGGGCGGGGCGCGCTTGTGCACCGCTTGCAGGGACGGCGGCCGGCGACGAGTCCAATTTTGCTGACTCGAAACTCAGCTGCGATGCATTGAACGCGCCGTGACTTGCGTTGACGTTGGCAGGCAGCTCGTGTGACCTACATACCGTATTGCGTAAATCAGCTACCTCGGTACGTAGATCACTGATGGTGGCTTGCGATGCTTCCAACTTCAACTGCATCTCGACCAGACTTGATCTCAGGGTTGTGATGTCCCGCAGCAGTCTGGTGACGTCGACGTGGTCGAATGTGACGGGAGGCAGCTTGCGCAAATCCTTGGCCACGAAAGTCGGCACGTCGTCCGGGTCGGTCTCCTTCAACACCTTGATGATGTCTTGGAGACTCCTCTCTCCTTTTTCATCCCTCCTACGGGACGGCATTCGGTCACCCATGGATAGCGACTCGAACAGCAGTGTTTTTGACCTGCGAATCTCCTCTTCATTGAAGTTGGACATGCAGATCTGGGTCACACTGACCTCGTCCATGACATCCAGCTGATACTGCAGGAATGCCAGGACCTCGTTCGCCACAAGTTCTTCCGAACGCATCGTGGCGGCGGCACTTGCCGTGTTCGGCGTAAATTAAATAATAATTATCGCGTACAGTGCAGGCGCGTCCGATTTCAATGGTGGATCGCGCCGCAATGACTATAGGCCGTCGACGTGTGCGTGAAGCTGCAGCAACCTCTGCCGCTGACAACATGCCACTCGTGTGTATGAGCTCTTAGTTTATGTATGGACGTCTAATAAGGAAGCCTCATGTTCTTCCCCAGCCCTGGACATCGCGCAGCAGACGGAGCTCGCGCTGCTGGAGCGACAGAAGCCGATGAACGCCGTCATAGACAGAGGAGACTCCGACGTGCAGCAGTTCTACCGGGACGCCGCCGTGCTGCTGACGGGCGGCTCCGGCTTCCTCGGCAAGCAGCTCGTCGAGAAGCTCTTCAGGTGAGACAGAGCATGCTTCTACTGCGACAGAGAGGGACAACAGATGTGCTGGAGTCCTACTGGGACAGCGCCGTGCTGCTGAAGGGCGGCTTCGGCTTCCTCGGAAAGCAGCTGAGACATCATCACCCTTCAGCCGGTACATTGTGGACCACTCATCCATAAAAACAACAACTCCAGTTGTCACAAAGTGCCCGGAGGAAATGGTTGAAGTGTGCCCGGCTAGGGCTTAGCACCACCGTGTCCTCGTGGAGGCGATCGTCGGCAGTAGCCTCTTTTTATGGGCCCTGGTACAGGTCTGAAGCAAGGAGGAATGGCAGGCAGTTGCCTCCTTACGCAGCAGCAGTAATAAGACGGGTGACCACGCGAGGAAATATCCTTCACGCCCCAGACTCTCCCCCAGACATCCCCCCAGGATCTCGACCCCAATTTCCAGCCAGCATAGACATACGCTTGCCAATGGCAAAAAGTTATGTAGCTTATAAAGTTTGTGAATGTGTTCCACGCACACCTCAACGAGATGTCAGCAAAACCGTAGAGGCCCAGCAGGGTTGAAGCCTACACCCCGCCATGGGTTTGCTTCTGAAAGGGAAACCTTGAGTCCTGAAATGCAAAGCAAAGAAGGAGGTTTTAGTCAGTAAGTGACCTAATCAAATCATGTGTCTTATTCATGTTACAGGTCATGTGAGATCAAGAAAATCTACTTACTGCTGAGACCAAAGAAAGGAAAAACCATTGAACAGAGATTAGCGTATATACTTAAAGATCCTGTGAGTTACAAAGTTTATTTATTCAATTATTATTTCATTGTTGAGAATGCTTACAGTTATCTTTTTCAGATCTGATATTAATAAAAAGATCAGGCTACTCGAAACCGGAAATGTGCATCGCTCCTATTGTTCAGACGTTTATTTATACATTAAAAAAAAAAATTAGTAACAACGCGGTGCTATTACATATTTCCGTATTTAGGTTAGGTTAGAGTCGCGCCACAAGATCAACTTCAAATCTTTTGTAGTACGGGTGCCGACTCATTTCCTGGACACTTTCATGAAGGCAGAATTTTGGCCGAAGGGTGTCGTGAATCGACGCTTTCGCGGAAGGCTACATGACACCACGACTCAGCACAATACGTCGCCGACTCAACGTAGTTTTAATAATGTAAATTAGATAAATATGTATTAGTGTATTATTTTTAAGATTATTTTATGTGTAGTGTTTATGGGCCCTAGTGGCCTGAAATAAAGATTTTATTATTATTATTATAAATTAACAGCATTACAATAAAATTTATATGAATTAAACAATTTAAAAATCAAATAAAGTTCAATCGTTTGCAAGGTTATTAATTACATTTATCTCAGTAGAAAAGGAATGTTCAACAATCAAATAGCGCGTGAAATAGGGGCAAGTTCAGGACATACTTTCGCTACCCCTATAAAAAATAAACCTAAGTTTACGTGGTTACAAAAACTATGCAAATCCAAATTATGCCAAAACATCATAATCACAAAAATAAATAAACTAAAAAATCATAATCCCAAACAAAAACAATCAATCAATCATAAAAAAACCCCAAACAAAAAAAAAACCCCAAAAAGCCCAAATCATAATCTTCGCGTTTGCTGACTGACTTCTTGACAGTTTAAAAGTGTCTGTAAATAGTTTAGTTGAAATAACTGCTTCGAATTTTGAATCTTATTATTTTGTTCACTTCCAGTTGTATGACACTCTACGTGAAAAGAAACCTGACTTTGCCACCCGCATCGAGCCGATAGAAGGCGATATGAGTCAACTAAAGCTTGGTCTCGCTGATAAAGACTGGGACAACATCACAAAGGAGGTTGGTAGAACTGCTCCAGTCCACGTGGTACCTTCGCTCCCGAGTGCATTTGGTAGATAGTCGAACACAACATTTGTAGTTTTATTTTGTGTTTAGTTTATAGCACAGCATTAGTAAGTAAAGACGCTAATGCACCTCACCATCTACGATTGCATCACTGCTTACCATCAGGTGGGATTGCAGTCAAGCACTAGTTTATAACAATAAAAAAAAACTTATACTGGTTGTAACTACTGACGTGCCCATTGATGGCTCTTTAAATCTCCAGGTGAACATAATAGTGCACATGGCAGCCACCGTGAACTTCCAAGAGCCGCTCCACGTCGCAGGGAACACCAACGTGAGAGGAACCAGAGAACTGCTCGAGTTGGGCAAGCAGTGTCACAACCTCAAGTGAGTTCAAAGCATTCAGTTCAGTTACCATTATGTCACTCCTGTTCATGTGGTACAGGAGATCAATCTGCTTACGTTCATCTGCGTACTTCCCGTTAGAAGAAGAAGAAGTTGTTGTTGAAGAAGAGTTAGAAGTATATTTCAGGACTCTGGGGTCCTGAAATATGGTGCGGTGTAAGGTCTTAGTGACTCTTACTCAGGTACTTGTGAAGAGGAACAAGATGTTATAGAATTTTTTGACGACCTATCTGAGGCATTTGATTGCATAGATAATGAAACATTACTTTTAAATTTTAAGCTTTTTAGATTAGGCTAAACAGCGTTAAGCTTACTTTAATGTTATTTAAATGATAAGCAGCAATTAGTTTAATATATACAGTGTCAATTCATCGGAAGTACGTATGAAAATAGGAGTACCTCAAGGCTCAATTTTAGATCCTTTCTTATTTATGGTTTATGTAAAGGATTTATCGTATTTTTTGTCAAAACAAATTTTATAAGGTGTTGTCTGCTGACTTTTTAATCTTCAGTTTATCTTTCTTCAATGAGTACTGTGTCAATGTGTGCCAAACCAAAAAAAAATCTTCCTTTTCTTTCTTTGACACACTCTCTTGCGCCACCCAGAGCTAAAGAAATTGTTTGATAATTTCACACTTAAAAACAATAAACACCGTGTTTTGAGAGCTTCTGCTTATAGTTGACGAAATCCTGCACCCAAAGGCAGTGATGTAGATGACGCTACTGGATTACATTGTGTTCTCATTCTCAGGCTCTTCAACCACATTTCAACGGCCTACGCGCACGCGACAGTGCCCAGGATAGACAGTGACGTGAAGGAGCAGTTCTATCCGTGCCCCGTGCCTCCAGACGTGTTCCTCGACATGATAGCCAGCATCGATCAAGACAGGCTCACGAGTATGACGCCTGCGTAAGTCTACGTAGTCATTAGTGGCTGTCAGTTCAGTTATCATCATCTCAGCCGAAAGACGTCTACTGCTGAACATAGGCCTCCCCCAAGCGTCGCCACTGCGACCAGTCCTGTGCGTCTTGCATCCATCGGATTCCCGCGACCCTCGCTAGGTCGTCGGTCCATCTTGTGGGAGGCCTTCCGACGCTGCGTCTTCCGGTACGTGGCCGCCACTCTAGAACCTTCCATCCCCATCGACCATCTGTTCTACGAGCTATGTGCCCTGCCAATGCCACTTAAGTTCAGTGCTGGTGCTTAAATCTTCTTAGCATTATCGGCCTTGTAATGTTCTCACTGGCTCTACCTCTAAAGAATAGGTTATCATAAGCTGTTGTGTGGTCAATACGCATGAATCCCTTGTTTCTTAAAGTATATTTTGGTATTGCAGGTTGATAAAAGACTGGCCGAACACGTACACGTTCACGAAGGCGATCGCGGAGGAGCTGGTGCGCACGAGCGCCGGCGACCTGCCCGTCTGCATCGTAAAGCCGCCCGTAGGTAATAAGCAGCACCACAGCACCCTTATTATTATTATTTACATCATAGAGTCAAAGAGAACAGGAGGAGAGAAGAGAGAGAGAAGCTCGTGACTAGATAATAACAGCCGCACGGGTCGATCTTCGAGGTTAAGCAACGCTTGCCAAGGTTGGAGTGTGGATGGGTAACATACCGAGTTTGCTTCGAGCTTCAGAAAGCACGTTAAGCCATAGATCCCGGCTGTCATTTGTAGATCTTTGGCAGTCGTTACGGATAGTCAGGAGCCAGTAAATATCCAGTCTTGCCATGAAGTACCGTGTTACCCCAGTTAATGGGTTGTGGAGGTCTGGCAGGCAGCCGCTCCTCGTAATATACTGGTATTCAGCAAAATCCGGCTTGACTGGGGTCGCAGTATAGTTGGGAAAAAGCTCGGTAGATGACGATGAGTCAAAGAGAACAGGGTAAAATTCTATCAAAATGACGATTATCGAAGAAGCGGAAGAACATTTAGTAATCAAACAATTTCTTTGTAATTTTCAGTGAGTAGCTCTATGATTGAGCCGTCGCCAGGGTGGATAGATAACCAAACAATCATGTCTTCATTTACTGGGGTAAGTACTGGCAAAAATTAAATAAAAGAAAACCACTATCTCAGAAAAAAGTAACGATGAAAGACGACGGAAAGCGACGATGCTGTCGATGATAACTGCCACGACCACCACTGCTCTCAAAACGGTGACTTTTACGTTTAAATATTATCCATACTTATAATAAATCTGTAGAAGTGAAAATTCTGTAAATTGAAAAAATCAAAAAATTTATTAGCATGAGGTGTTAGACCGTTTTCACATTATCCGATCCGATATCGGTATCGGACGCCGATCCGATATCGGGGTAAGTAAAATGTATGAAATATGTGCCTATCTTTCATATTGTCCGACCCGATATCGGATATCGGAGCACGGTATTTCATACATTTTACTTACCCCGATATTGTATCGGCGTCCGACACCGATATCGGATCGGATAATGTGAAAACGGTCTTACAGTTAAAAGGCTAGTTAGCTACGACATTTTCGTATTCTACAAAATTGACCCAACCAGGTCCAAGGTTTTTACCAGGTATAGACAGATCATTCAAGACTTTTCTGTTTTATTTCCAGTTTCTATTCGGAGCCATGATGGGTGTGATGCACGTTTTACCAGGAAACAAGGACTTGTTGGTATCGTACGCGCCGGTGGACTACGTGAACAACGCCGTCATCGCCGCCGGGTGGGACTCGGTGCAGAACCGCCAGCTGTGGGCCGGAGACATCCCCATCTACACCGTCAGCAGCTCGCGCTCTGGCATCAAGTGGGGTGAGTACTGACAGCAGATTCAGATATCGCACAGCCTCTCCACCTCACACCGCCTCACTATCTCGCACCACCTCACTACCTCACACCACCTCACTACCTCGCATCAGCTCGCTATCTCGCACCGCCTCACTACCTCACACCACCTCGCTACCTCGCATCGCCTCGCAACCTCGCACTGCCTCGCTACCTCGCATCAGCCCACTACCTCGCACCGCCTAGCTATCTTGCACCGCTTCACTACCTCGCATCACCTCACTACCTCGCACCGTCTCACTATCTCACACCGCCTCTCCACCTCACACCGCCGCGCTATCTCGCACCGTTTCACTACCTCGCACCGCCTCGCTACCTCACATCGCCTCACTACCTCAATCCTTCATTTTGCAATCAATTGCTCTTGATGAGTATCTACTGATCAAGAATGTTCTCATCATCATCATCATCTCAGCCGAAAGACGTCCACTGCTGGACATAGGCCTCCCCCAAGCGTCGCCACAGCGACCGGTCCTGCGCGTCTCGCATCCATCGGATTCCCGCGACCCTCGCCAGGTCGTCGGTCCACCTTGTGGGAGGCCTTCCGACGCTGCGTCTTCCGGTACGTGGCCGCCACTCTAGAACCTTCCGTCCCCATCGACCATCTGTTCTACGAGCAATATGCCCTGCCCACTGCCACTTAAGTTTGGCGATTCTTCGGGCTATGTCGGTAACCTTAGTTCTCTTGCGGATCTCTTCATTCCTGATGTGATCGCGCAAGGAAACTCCGAGCATAGCCCTTTCCATTGCTCTTTGGGTGACTTTAAGCCTTCTGATGAGGCCCATTGTGAGCGACCACGTTTCCGAGCCATATGTCATCACTGGCAACACACACTGGTCATAGACTTTTGTCTTGAGACACTGCGGTAGGTTGGACGAGAAGATACCGTGCAGCTTCCTGAACGCTGCCCAGCCGAGTCGGATTCGACGATTGATCTCTTTCTCGAAGTTAGATCTACCCAACTGGACCGTCTGTCCCAGGTAGACGTAGTCGTCCACAACTTCGAGTGTAGAGTCTCCGATCTTGATAGGAGTGGGAGCTACATGGATGTTTACCATGACTTTGGTTTTGTCCATGTTCATTTTGAGTCCCACTCTTTCGGAAGCCCTACTGAGATCACCGAGCATTGTACTGAGCTCCTCCGTAGTCTCAGCCATGACTACTATGTCGTCGGCAAACCGAAGGTGAGTGATGTACTCGCCGTTGATATTGATGCCTCGCCCTCTCCATTCCAGAACCTTGAAGACATCCTCCAATGCGGCCGTGAACAGTTTCGGAGAGATAACGTCTCCCTGTCTCACACCCCGCTGTAAAAGGATAGGTTTCGAGGTCTGATCCTGGAGTCGGACTGACATGGTGGCGTTTTTGTACAAACATTTCAGCACTTCGATGTACCGATAGTCAATCTGGCACCGTTGGAGAGACTGCAGTACAGCCCAAGTCTCGATCGAATCGAAGGCTTTCTCGTAATCCACAAACGCTAAGCAGAGAGGCAGGTTATACTCCTCAGTCTTCTGTATAACCTGCCGTAGCGTATGTATGTGGTCTACGGTGCTAAAGCCTTTTCGGAATCCGGCTTGTTCAGGAGGCTGGAAGTCGTCGAACCTGCGTGCGAGACGATTCGTGATGACTCTGGAAAACAACTTGTAGACATGGCTCAGAAGTGAGATGGGCCTGTAGTTCTTAAGGAGGGCATTGTCGCCCTTCTTAAAGAAGAGTACCACCACACCTCTGCCCCATGCCTGTGGCGTTTTGCCCTCGAGTATGACGGAATTAAATAGCTTCTGAAGGGCCTTAAGGACCGGTTTTCCACCCGCCTTCAGAAGTTCGGCCGTAATTCCGTCCTCACCCGGCGCCTTATTGTGTTTAAGTTGTTTCAGAGCCACCCTAATCTCGTACAGGCTGACGTCCGGGATATCTTCGGTATAGTGTCGGGTCAATCTAGCTCTTGGATCACTCGCTAGATTTGTCGTGGGTTTAGAGATAGACGTGTATAACTGTCCATAGAATGCCTCGATCTCTCCCAGGAGCTCCGATTTAGCGGATATGACTCTGCCATCGTCGGTCTTCAGTTTCGTGAGTTGGCTCTGCCCAATAGACAGATCCCTCGCAAAAACTTTGGAGCCCTTATTCCGCTCTATCGCGTCCTTAACCCTTTCGGAATTAAAGTGGCGAAGATCGCGTTTTAAGGACTTCGAAATCTGTCTATTGAGCTGACGGTATCTGCACAAATCGTCTGAAGACTGCAGAATCATCTCACGCCTCTTCTTCATGAGCTCGAGAGTCGGATCCGAGAGCTTCTTGTTCCTATTTGTACGGTGGGTCTTGAAAAACTTAGACCCGACCGTATGGACAGTTTCCACGAACCCATCGTTACATTCGTCCACGGAGCTACCTAGGCACTCGAAACGATTGTGGAGTTCGAGCTGAAAGCTCTCGGGGTTTTGGAGCTGGATTTGTGCTGGACGGAGCGTAGACTTCACCAGTCGAGACCTTTCAAGCTTGATGTTGATATTCAATGTGCCTCTCACCATGCGGTGATCACTACCAGTTTTCACTGCATTGATCACAGAGACATCATTGAATATTTGCTTCTTCGTCGACAAGATGAAGTCAATCTCATTTTTAGTTGCACCATCGGGGCTTTGCCAGGTCCACCTCCTATGCTCACGCTTTTTGAAGAAAGAGTTCATCATGTAGAGGCCCTCCTTCTCCATAAAGCTATCCAGTAGGTGTCCCCGGTGGTTCCGCCGTCCAAATCCAAATTGCCCCACTCGCAGCTCATCACCGTCTCGTTTGCCCAGTTTAGCGTTGAAGTCCCCCATGACCAAGGTGAAGTGAGTCTTATAACCATGTATGGCTCTGGATATATCCTCATACATGGTCTCTACTTCGTCGTCGGAGTGTGTCGAGGTTGGGGCATATACCTGTATGACCTTCAGCGAATATCTTGCCGATATTCTGAGTATAAGGTAAGCCACCCTGGTCGACACACTCTCGATCCTCACCACATTGTTCACAAGGGACCTGTGGACGAAAAACCCGACACCACCCTGGGACTGCTGGTCACCCTCCCGGAAATAGAGCAGGTTACCGGATTTGAGAATTATCGTGTCCTCCCCCTGTCTTCGGACTTCGGATAATCCCACAATACTCCATCGTACCCCGCTCAACTCTTCCTCAAGTTCGGTGATCTTCTCGTCGGTCCGCAGTGTACGCGTGTTGTATGTTGCCAGGTCGAGTCGTTGTAAGGGGTAGCCTAGCCTCCTCCGGAGATTCTTCGCACCCCTTGGCTCGCCGTAGCCTTGACCGCTACCGTAGTCAAGGTTAGACGGGCTGCCGGGTACTAGGGGCCGTTTTGTTTTGCGTGTCTGCATTGTTGGGGGGTTTTTGCCATAATCGCCACGCTTGGCATGCGGGTTGGCGATCGCAGTGTAGATGTTGAAATGCACAGAAAATGCTGCTGCCCATTTTCTGGTGTGTCCCTTAGTCGCCTCTTACGACACCCACGGGAAGAGATGGGATGGTGTAAATTCTTCGGTTCCAGACACCATACGGAACAAGAAGAATGAAGAATGTTCTAAGTAAACCAAACCTAGTATAGATGTTTTATCTCACGAAAGCGGGTAACCCATACTTGTGTGTGTAAGTGTACAGGCACACTGTCTTTGTGTGCGTAAGCTCGGGAGCGCTCAGTCGCGGCCGGGTCGCCGGCTGAGTCAGTAGTGCTTCTTGGTTCACGTCAAAATAATTTATCGAGTACCGTCAGCATGCGAGGTACGAAGAAACGGAGGAAAGTTGTTCGCAGTGCGATAAGGCAACTTAATGTTCATGTTTGTTGTGTGTAATATATAAATGTATTTATTTATTTCAATTACTAGCTATACTTACAGTACGCACCAAAGCGTATAGCTAGCCAACAACTTACAAACTAGAGATTTTATTATACACAGATATTGATCATTTCTTTACTGCTATATAAAAAAAAAACGAATTTCGGTTCCTGAGCAATCAGGGCGTTCAGCAGATTATTTATGTGGCGTAACCAAGGTAACCACAAAAACCATCGAAGAAGCATCGACGCGCGCAGTCACCCGCGCCTGTCAGTCCGCTTAGCTCACAGATGACAGACGCCACGCTCTTACTTTTGCTGTGTTAACTATATTAATGGTGAGAATAAACTATTGAAAAAGAATCTGGTCCGTTTGATTGTGTTCCACCACCACAACACATCAACATGTTAAACGATTTTATAACTGTTTTGTTTATTTTAGGCTCGTCAAATGATTGCAAATATTTATAATTTGTCAAAGAAGAATATTAATTCACGGAACTTCATCGAGAACCAAATTGTGATTTATCATATTTGCGTAATATTACAAAATGCACTGCAGCAGCGACGGGGGTAAGTGAAAGAACAGTGCAAAAAACTAATAAAAGAAGGAAGGGATGTCGCAAGTACATCTTCGAATTTTATGTCACCCATGAAAAACCGAAGAAAGAGAGAAAATAAAGGTGGATTTACAGGTGACGTTGTACGGAGCACAATACAAAATTTTCATATCGTACTAAAACAAATTCCAACATAAATATCATCAAATAAAATAAATAAATTGTTTATTTGGTCTCAAAAGGTTACATTACAAGTGTTAATGAAACATCCCCAGTAAGTTATTATTAATATTTGTGTTGGGGTTATTTCGTTCCTTCCCTTAATTGTATAACATTGGCAAAGCTAAGGTCAGTTTTGAATGAAAAAGTTGGTTTCGATGGATGTCTCGTAACGCTGCGTAAGTTATTAAATAAATTGGGCAACAAGTGACAACTTTATTATTTTGTTCAATAGCGATGAGCTTGCTAACGCTACCTGTAGTTACGCACACAAGAGCGAGTGTCTATATACATCACAACTACAAGTATGGCTCACCCGCTTTCGTGAGATAAAACAACTATTCACGTCGTTTTACATAAAAAAAAATCCAGCAAGCAATAGTTAACATAAACTAATAATAATAATACTCCCCCGACCGAATTTCGATCACAGTGGCCAATCTCTACTGAGATCAGCCAATTACGCAGGAGATATTACAGTCCACAAATGCGTGCGCAAACACAGGTGCGCTCTCTATTCCTTTACTCTCAAAGTCCGATGGGACGGCAATCCGACACGACTGGAGAGAGATCAGGCGCAGGATCAACGGCTTTACATGCTTTCCGAGGCACGGGGGTATCACACCACCAACTTCCAAACTCCGGGCAGTTACAGAGTAATTCCTAATGGAAAAACCCAACAGCACTTTTTGCCCGACCCGGGAATCGAACCCAGGACCTCACGCTCCGCAGTCGCTCTTGCGACCACTAGGCCAACAAGGCAGTTAAAACGTTAACATAAAAACTACACAAACAGGCAAGGCATCCCACTTCTAACAAAACTATATCCTGATTCCCATATTTTCCCAAACTCTTTTTGTGTTGTTCTTGTTTATTTTTATGGCATGCGCCATGTTTGGCACAAAGAAATGGTTTTACTTTCTTTCCTTTTTCTTTCTTTCACAGGCGAGATGCATTCCCTGATACAGACGGATGAGTTCTACCGCCTCTGCACGCCGAAGGTGGTGTGGTACTGCTACGGTGTGAGGACCAACAACCGGGTGCTGTACTGGTTGCTGACGTGGATCCTGCATTACATCCCTGGTTACTTAGTCGACGCCATAGTCTCCATCCTCGGCGTCAGGCCTAAGGGTGTGCCTTCGTAAGTAAATTTTTCAACAGTATAGAATAGCATAGCCCCCTTAAAAGACTGTGAGGAGGGCACATTGCTCACAGAACAGATGGTCGATGGCGACGGACGCTTCTAGAGTGGCGGCCACGTACCAGAAGACGCAGCGTTGGAAGGTTTCCCAGAAGGTGGATCAACGACCTGGCGATGGTCGTGGGAATCCGATGGATGCGAGAGGCACAGGACCGGTCGTTGTGGCGACGCTTGGAGGAAGCCTATGTCCAGCAGTGGACGTCTTTCGACGGAGATGATAATGATAGCATAGCATATCATCAGCCTTATAATGTTCCCGCTGCTGCACAAAGTAATGCACCTGGCTGAGTTTGAAAGTATCTCTGTTTAGGATTTATTTGTAAAAATGCTTTATGAACTAATTTGCAAAGTAAATCTATGTGGTATTATAATTTTGTTTTCAGACTCGTGAAGATCTACAAACGCTCCGACCATATGTTGGACGTGTACCGCTATTTCTTGACTTATAGCTGGAACTTGCGAGACGACAACTTGCAGGGCATGATCGCCCGCCTCTCTCCCGCAGACAAAGCCATCTACACATGTGACGTCGGGCAAATTGGGGTCAAAGACTTCTTGAAGGCCAGCCTCATCGGCGTACGAAGGTTTGAACATAATTTATTTTTTAAAATCATCCACAACATGAAACATAATTAACGCACATCCTCTTAGGGGGTCATTGTACTCATCATTATGAACAACTTTTAGTACGGGACCAAACCTGAAATCGAGAAAAAATTATCAGCTATTCCATACATTTATGTTCGCTTATTTCGTCAAAATGTATGGAACAGCTGATTATTTTTTCTCCCTATGACCCCCCAAGAGGATGTGCGTTAATTATGTTACATGTTGTGTATACTCATTTCTCACTTTATCTATCTATCGGATCGTCATCGATGGTTTCGAGCTATAATCCAGAACCAGGAGGGCCTACGTGGGTATCATGAAATAAATAACAACGGCTAGGATTGCAATCACATTTACTTTCGATATAGTGCACTATTTCTTGAACACACAGCAAAGCCTAGGATAGTTCCAATACGTGTTGACGCTGCGTCGGTCTAACTGAGAGTGTCCGCTGTCCGACCGACTGCCCGCCTAGCAGGCTCTCTCCCCACCAAGCCGCCGCCAACGCAAATGCATAAGCCTGCTCTACACTACTCGCGAAGTTGGTCGAAGTTGAGCGAATACGATAGCGTAGAAGGGCACTTCGCTTCGTTTCGTGCAACCTCGGCTCGCATCCGGCGACTTCCAGTCGTTGTCGGTTTTTGCGCCCGAGTCAAAGGACTCAAAGTATCCCGAAATTGCGAACACGAAGCGTCGCTGAGCTCCTCGCGAGGTTGTACGAGTGTGTAGTCTCTTAATTTGGACTTCGATCAACTTCGACGAGTACTTCGTCGAGGCAACTTCACGAGTAGTGTAGAGTAGGCTTTGCACAGAAATGGTACGCTTCAACAGAGTCATGACTGTGTTGAGGCCATCTCTAGTTATTTGAGTTGCCACTAGATGGCGTGCTTTGTTTTGTTGTCAACAAAGCAGCTGCCAGATACGACCTATCTATATTTCACAGATTAAAATAAACAAATTGTTGCAGGTTCATCATAAAGGATGGCCTGGTCGGCAGCGACGTGGGTTACAGGAAGCAACAGTGGCTGTACTACGCGAACATAGTGTTCTTGTCGGTGTACGTGTACTGTATATGGAAGCTGCTCGCTCTGTTGTGCTCCGCTGTGGCAATGATCTTTGGTGTATACTAGTTGGCAATAAAATCGTTTTTATGGAGTACTTTTGCCTCTTATTAATCCTTACTCTTTTCCCCTTTTCTCCTCTCGTTGCGTCGTTTCCCTTTTGTCATTTTCATTTCTTTTTATCTTTCCTTTTCTTGGTTTTTTCTTACTTCTTCTTTATTTTTTTTACAGGTTGGAATGCAGGGTGAGACAAGGTGGTTTGAGTTCTTCCAAGATCTCTCTTTCAAGAACTTATTCATGAGCGAGCTTGTAGTTGGACTCAGCAGTACATGAGTAAAAAGGGTCGACGACATATATTATGTACTAGCTTTAGCCCGCAGCTTCGCCCGCGTACATAAAATATAGCCTATGTCACTCAGGAATACAGCAGTTTTCCATTGGTGAAAAAATTTTTGAAATCGGACCAGTACTTCCACATATTACCTCATACAAACAAAAAAACAAACTTTACCTCTTTATTATATTAGTGTAGATGAACAAAGTAACGTGGACGACATGGTGCTGCTGACCCCTACTGTAAGTGCAATAAAGTTGCTAGCCATGTGTGAAAGATACAACCATAGGCATGGTTTAATAATTATAATTGTAAGAAGAGTGAGCACAGTACCCGGCGATAAAAAATGCACATCGACGAAAGAGACAATAGGCTGATTTCGGCTTCGTAGAGCGTTATCTCTGTCGTATGAAGTACAAATAGTCCGGTATCTATTAGGAGCTGTTAAAACAATTATAATTTGCTTCTTTCGATTATTCTTTGTATAAAATACAGCAATGTTTCTATAAGATTGATGTGCAAAATTTATCGCCGGGTACTGTACATGGTTTTCATGGCACTTAAAGCAAACCCGTAACTTAAACGTAAATTAAAACTGTTATGATTATGGAAATAGTTTGTGGGTTAAGATATACTCATTTTTTACTGAATTCCCTATGAAACTAAGTTTCAGATTCATAAGGTTTTAAAAAATGGCCTTAGCGATCAAGTTGACTGAATATGCTGGCCCGCAGGTTTGCGCGTTGTAGTCATTGGAAGTTTACAGGATGCATCTTGGAGTGTGCGCAGGATATAAATTGATTCCTTTCTACCAACGGACAACCCAACGTACGGCGTATGGTATTGACTAAGCGTTTTGCCTCGTCGTTTATTCTGCGTACATCGAAGAACTAGAACAACTATTTGTCTGCAACGGTCTTCCCTTACGATTATAATTTAGGTGTCTTCAAGGCTAGAGTGAATAGGCTCGCAATAAACTATAAGTGCATCAACGATTGCAACATTACTACTACTACTTACCACCAGTTCGAATCGCAGTCTAGCACTAGTTTACATTATCAAAAAAAATCTCAATAGTTTCAGCTATGCGTTAATCAGTAAGTTTCTCCTTTTACGTATACAGATGTGTTTCGGTCTACTAGGAAAAAAATTGAGGGTGCAATCCGTGCAATAGCAGGAAGAGTGTTAATTCAATTAAAGAAAGTTTTTCTTAAAAATACTTTATTATTAACTATACACTAAAGAACACAGCGACTACAGAGAACACCAAGGCGATCAGCTTCCATATACAGTAGAGATACAGCGAGATGAACACTATGTTCGCGTAGTACAGCCTCATTTGCTTTCTGTAGGCCGCCTCGCTGCCGACCAGCCCGTCTTTTATGATGAACCTGCGATAAAAATTATATATTTTAATCTGTGGATTCTAAATATGGAACAACTAGTTTCTGCCAGCGGCTTCGCCAGTAAAGTCAGGTTACTTTATACAAATTTTGGACTCTTGAATGTTGATTTCTTCTCTGTAAAGAATAAATTTTCTACCGTCCTTTAGCTAAAATGCCGTTATCTGACATTTGGCGAGCTTTCGTTTTTAATTGCAAAAAAAGTCTATATTGATCTAATTAAACAGTATTTTTCTAATATTAATAGTCAAACCGTGTACCTAATAGTTGTAGTAACATAAATTAATAGAATCGCCATTAAATTCCCCTGATTTATATGTAATTTTACGGTGTTTTTTATGTGTGACCCAAAAAATGATTATAACGGCATTATAGCTTAAGGACGGCAGTTTTAGAAATTCAGAAAGGACTTTTAAAACTGTGTGAGACATGATGACATCCACCAACCCACGCTGGATCCGCGTGGTGGATTACAGCAAGATTACAGCTCATTCCCTCTCCTAGAGAGGAGGCGTGAGTCCCAGCAGTGGGAATATTATAAAGGCTGATGCCATACCATGGCAAATATATTTATCCGTTTTAATAAACTATGTTCGAACCTTCGTACACCGACGGAGGCAGCCTTCAAGAATTCTTTGGTTTGCATTTGAGCGATATCACAGGAGTAGATGGCCTTGTCTGCAGGAGAGAGGCGGGCGATCATGGCCTGCAGGTTGTCGTCTCGGAAGTTCCAGTAGTTGGACAAAAAGTACCGGTAGACGTGGTACATGCTGTCGATGCGGCTGTAGATCCTCACGAGCCTGTGGGGTTTGGAAAGAGTTTTTTAGTAATAACCACATAGATTGTATCATTGTCATAATTGCAGCTGAAAGACGTCAACAACTGGACATGGACCTACTCAAAATGTCGCCATAACAAAGAAAAAAAATAAAGAAAGAAAAATAGTTAAATTAGCGCGAAAACGACGCTATCTTAAATCTTGCTAGCAACATCGATATAGGCAAATATGCTTCACATCCGCGCTAAACGGCCGAACACTTAGGATAATGCCATGCGCTTAGGATAATGCGACGAGACCACAGCGCTGGTTTTCAGCGTTGGTCGGTAGCGATAGCGACAGGTCCTATGCGTCTCGTATCCATAGGATTCCCACGATCTTCACCAGGTTCTCGGTCCATCTAGTGGGAGACCTCACAATAAGAACGCAGGGGTGAATAGAATCAAAACTTTGATTAGTATGTTCACTTTTGTCATCATCCAGCCGAAAGACGTCTGCTGCCGGACATAGGCCTCTTCCAAGCGTCACCACAACGTTCGGTCCTGTGCGTCTTGCATTCATCGAGTTCTTGCGACCCTCACCAGGTGCTCGGTACACCATGTGGGAGGACACATAGATTTACTTCTACAAAAACTAGAGTAAACTCAACTAGATGAAAAGCTTTATAGACTTAAACAAAGAATAAAATAGAAGATACCTTCTATTGAAGACTGTTGCCTAAACACCGGAAAAAACACAACAGGGCGCAAAAAAAGTTGGGAATCACATCAAGAACTTATGTCTCGCCTTTGCTAGGATTCCTAACTTTGAAAAGCTGTTCCGGCGTGAAGACAATGGCACAAAATCATCATCATCATCTGCCTAGCCTTTTCCCAACTATATTGGGGTCGGCTTCCAGTCAAGCCGGATTTAGCTGAATACCAGTATTTTACGAGAAGCGGCTGCCTACCAGCCCTCCACAACCCATTAACTGGGGTAACACAGTACTTCATGGCAAGACTGGAGTCAGATTTACTGGCTTCTGACTATCCATAACGACTGCCAAAGATCTACAAATGACTGCCGGGACCTACGGCTTAACGTGCTTTCCGAGCTGGCACAAAATGGTCGTGCTCAATAGATTGTATACTCACGAAGGAATGCCCTTAGACCTGCCGCCGAGCAGAGAGACCAGGGCGTCGAGGAAGTAGCCAGGGATGTAGTGCAGGAACCAGGTGCTCAGCCAGTAGACCACGAGGTTGTTGGTCTCGATGACGTAGCAGTACCACAGCGACTTGGGCGTGCTGAGCCGGTAGAACTCGTCCGTTTGCATGTTAGCAGCGAAAGAGCCTGTGAGGAAGAGAATAGAATAGAATAGAGTAGAGTGAAGTGGAGTTTTTTTTATGGTAGGGGAATTATCAGAATGACTTCTCCCACTCTTGGGCGGAGCGGGAGGGTGTGTAACTCGGTAGCGAGGTAGTGAGGCGGTGTGAGGTAGCGAGGCAGTGTGAGATAGTGAGGTGATGTGAGGTTGTGAAGCGGTACAAGATAGCGAGGCGGTGCAAGGTAGCGAGGCGGTGCAAGGTAGCGAGCCGGTGCAAGGTAGTGAGGTGATGCGAGATAGCGAGGTGGTGTGAGATAGCGAGGCGGTGCGTGATAGCGATGCAGTACCAGGTAACAAGGCGGTGTGAGGTAGTGAGGTGATGCGAGATAGCGAGGCGGTGCCAGATAACAAGGCGGTACTCACCCCACTTGATGCCAGAGCGCGAGCTGCTGACGGTGTAGATGGGGATGTCTCCGGCCCACAGCTGGCGGTTCTGCACCGAGTCCCACCCGGCGGCGATGACGGCGTTGTTCACGTAGTCCACCGGCGCGAAGGACACCTCCAGGTTCCTGTCTCCTCCCATCACGTGGAGCACACCCATGCCTGCCCCGTAGATTAACTAGAATGGAAATGGAAGTCTTATCGGCCTTGTAATGTTCCCACTGTCATTCTAATGACTACCCACTTGAAAAAAAAGGACTCGGGCCTCCTCTAGCTCTAGGAAACGCGCGACCGTGACAGACGACACCGGGGAGAGGTTTGAAGAGGGTGGCGCGTGAATGAAAAACAAAAGCATTCTATATACAAAATCTTAATTTTTGTGCTACTGCATCGCGTTTGCGTCACGACAGTTGCGCGTTTACTTCGCGACTGAGAATCATGGCGTGGGCGAAGGTAAGCAGCTAGCGACTGTAATGAAGCGAACGCGCGGCAGAAGCACTACTATATCGCTACTAAAAGTCGCCGTGACCAAGGATCTTGATTGACTTGATTGCAACTCAGGCCTTCTCAAATGAATGCAGTCATCATCTCAGCTGAAAAACGTCCACTGCTGGACATAGGCCTAGCCCAAGCGTCGCCACAGCGACCGGTCCTGTGCGTCTCGCATCCATCGGATTCCCGCCGGCCTTGCCAGGTCGTCGGTCCACCTTGTGGGAGGCCTTCCAACGCTGCGCCTTCCGGTACGTGGCCGCCACTCCAGAACCTTCCGTCCCCATCGACCATCTGTTCTACGAGCAATGTGCCCTGCCCACCGCCACTTAAGTTTGGCGATTCTTTGGGCTATGTCGGTAACTTTCATTGGTTCTCTTGCGCAATGTAAATGAATGCAGTAACTTACCCCAATAACTGAAGACATGATCGTCTGACTGTCTATCCACCCTGGTGATGGCTCGACAAGGGAGCTCGTCACTGGAAATAATAAACAAATTGTTAAATTACCAAATGTACACTTCTCCACGGAGAGGAGCTCGTGGCTAGGTAATAACAGCCGCACGGGTCGATGTCCAAGGTTAAGCAAAGCTTGCCAAGATTGGTCTGTGGATGGGTGACCATCCTAACATACCAGATTTCTTTCGTGCCTCGGAAAGCACGTTATACCGGAGGTCCCGGCTGTCATTTGTAGATTTTTGGCAGTCGTTACGGATAGTCAGAAGCCAGTAAATCTGACTCCAGTCTTGCCATGAGTACCGTTTTACCCCAGTTAATGAGTTGTGGAGGTCTAGTAGGCAGCCGCTCCTCGTAAAATACAAGTATCCAGCTAAATCCAGCTTGACTGGAAGCCTACCCCAATATAGTTGGGAAAAGGCTAGGCAGATGAGGAGTTTGACTACACAATATGGTAAGGGGCTGTTGATTACCTACGGGCGGCTTCACGATGCAGACGGGCAGGTCGTCGGAGCTCGTGCGCACCAGCTCCTCCGCGATCGCCTTCGTGAACGTGTACGTGTTCGGCCAGTCTTTTATCAACCTGCGGAAAAAAAGACATTCATGTAAAGTTTACCACGCAGTAGTAGTAACATCTTGTTCCTCGGAAGCAGTGCCAAAAACGCTCAATAATTTGTTTCTGCATCTACAGTTGCCTCCTGAGTCATTGTTATTCATAGTTATTGATGAGTTGTTTTAAGTCAACAATATCCGATTTAATCCAATTCTAAAAATGCTTCATCATCACTACAGGCAAAAAACGTTCACTGTTGAACATAGGCCTCCCCCAAGTGTTGCCATAAGTAACAACCGGTCCCCGGGATGGTCATTGTGGCAACCCGGACCGCGCAAGAACATCCCCTGTTAGGAGGAACATCTCTGTCTTGGGCGATCTCTACCCAAGTTTACTCCGCGAACGTAATCAGATCAACACATCACTTTCGCGCGTTGCAATTCGACCTCTCTCAGGTATCCAGTGAGTAACAATTATCGTTCATATGTCCGAGTGCATTAGAGCGATGTGGCCAGCTAAACCACACCAAATTCATCGAAGTAAAGGAGTGTTTTGGGCACATTTATATTTTTAAGTTAACTACAACGTAAGTCGCGAGTCTCCGAATGTGTTACAATACTAATGCAAAGATTCCGCTAGTTTTACTAAGCACCAGCCATTTATAAACAAGTCACCGTAGACTTACGCAGGCGTTATCCCAGTGAGCCTCTCCTTATCCATGGTGACTATCATGTCGAGGAACACGTCTGGAGGCACGGGGCACGGGTAGAACTGCTCCTTCACGTCGCTGTCTATCCTGGACACCGTCGCGTGGGCGAAAGCCGTTGACACGTGGTTGAAGAGTCTGCGAAGAAGAACATCATATTAGTAAGTGAAGTCATTTTCATTGCTTTTGTGTACAAGAGACAACAACTGCAGGCAGGAGACCACAAAAAACAAAACAGGGTTAGGTTTTCTTTATTCCTTCTTAGGCTTTTGTTCCAGGGCCCCAGGTTGTCCTTTCAGAAGCGAACCTACGGCTCCAGAATTTTTGACACTGCTGGGTACGGTACGGTAGCTGATATCTCGTTGAGGCGTCCGTGACAGAGAAGGAGAAAAAAGATTCGTAGTGTAAATTAAAGAGGCTCAGTAGGGCCGATGCCTGCTAGGAGTGTTGATACAATGACCATGATCTTAAAATAAATGAGGTTATTGAAGGACAGACGTGGGTTTTAGTCAGTAAACGTCTGACACACCACTCGTTCCAGGCTAAAATCAACGAAGTCATTTGCTGATTCCACAAAAATGAAGGACTAGTAATAGACTAGTCGCTCCATATGTAAAATACTGATCCTCAGCTGCATCCGGTAAGACTGGAAGCTAACTCCAAAATAGTAAGGAAGAAGCTGGTAGATTGATCGCCCACATCACCAGGAGAGACACAAACCCAAAGGTTGACTGATAGAAAGTCTTTAAGGCAGGTAGAAAATCCTTAAGGTGCGTCTCAGTACTTCTGTATGGATAAAGTATTGAATAAACAAAAACAAATATGACTGAACTGGTTGCTGTGAACTCACTTGAGGTTGTGACACTGCTTGCCCAACTCGAGCAGTTCTCTGGTTCCTCTCACGTTGGTGACGCCTGCCACGTGCAGCGGCTCTTGGAAGTTCACGGTAGCTGCCATGTGCACTATTATGTTCACCTGGAGATTTATACAGAGTTATTAGTGGTCAGAACCAAGAAAAAGAACCGAGAAGAAAGTATTTACTAAAATTGGTTTTTTTAATGATTATAGGCACGCGGTTGACCACTATCTCACCTGATAGTAAGCAATGATGAGGTGGATGATGGAGCACGCTTGTCTAGAAGTAACCTATTCACTCTTCGCATTCAAATTGTAGTTGAATGCGAAGACTGAATAGGTTGGCCTGTCACATTAACTTGACCCATCTCTGAAATGCTCACTTCCCCCCGCATTCCCTTAGCTCGCCCGGCAAGTTTCAGATATGGTCAGCACTTTTGTTACCGATACGCGCGTTGATAATTTGGCTAGTTCTCTGTTGTTATTATATTGTTTTTGAACATTATTTCATCGATGCCAAGCGTCAAGGTAATGTGATTGAGTTGTAACAACAAAATAAAATGAGAATGGTAGCTTTAGCGCCTTCTAGCGAGAACACAGCCACCACACAGCCACGCTCCGGCCTGCAGGCGTCACGTGTCCTGGAGCAGTTCTACCAACCTCCTTGGTGATGTTATCCCAGTCCTTGTCAGCGAGGCCAAGCCTGAGCTCCGCCACGTCGCCTTCCACCGGCACGATGCGGGAAACGAAGTCAGGCTTCTTCTGGCGTAGTGTGTCATATAACTGGAAGTCAAAAAAAACAATTATTACAAAGAATCCACGTCAATTTGACTACAGTTCACCATGTTGATACAAATAAAATCCTGTACCAAACTGCAACGTACTAGTTATTTATTGATTTAAATTTATTAAATGCTTTATGCACATACAAGTACAAAGTCTACCAGTCAACCTTTGGGTGATGCAGAGAAATATAGTGGTAGGTGCAATAAGAGAGAGAAAATAAAAAAAAAACTTAAAATATAAGAGAGATTTATATTTTTTAGGTAAATGCAACAGAGAGTGAGGAGGTCCCGTTACCCTCCGTTGGAAAAGTATGTAGCGACATCTATGATGTCACAGAAGAACACTCTTTTCCGCATACCTCCAAAGACAGGATCTTCCGACTACTACCGCCAAAGGTAGGATCTTCCCACTACTACCGCCAAAGGTAGGATCTTCCTACCACTACCGCCAAACGTAGGATCTTCCCACTACTACCGCTAAAGGTAGGATCTTCCTACTACTACTGCCAAAGGTAGGATCTTCCTACTACTACCGCCAAAGGTAGGATCTTCCGACTACTGCCACCAAAGGTAGGATCTTCCGACTACAACCGCCAAAGGTAGGATCTTCCGACTACTACCGCCAAAGGTAGAATCTTCCGACTACTACCGCCAAAAGTAGGATCTTCCGACTACTATCGCTAAAGTTAGGATCTTCCGACTACTACCGCCAAAGGAAGGATCTTCCCACTAGACTGATGTCTGGTGGGCATGGTGGGAGATGATTTCGGGCTGTTGTATCTATGCGAATTGTTCAGAGAACTTTAATTGTGCGATGCAGGATTCGTAGTTCTTATGTTACGTCATAGATGTCGCTACATGTAATTTAACTGAAAATTATAATAGCATTGTCTTGGACGTAAGGGAGTTTAATATAAAATGGCCGTATCAGGGCAATCTCGGAAAGTACTGGTCCGATTGCTAAAAGTTCTTCGTTAGAAAGCTGTTTTATTCCTGAGTGAAATAGGACCATTTCATAAGATTACATGAAAAAACATATTTTCACCTTTTTCAGGTTCCCTTTATACCTCTTTTTTGTATTATTTTGTAAATCATCAAAATAAATTCTTTCAATCTTGGGCGGATCGGGGTTTTCTTTGCGCCCCAACGGTATAAATAAAATAATAAATAAATAGTATAAACTAGTGCTTGACTGCGATCCCACGTGATGGTAAGCAGTGATGCAATCGTTGATGGTGAAGCGCACTAGTTTATGAGTTACATGAGTGTATAATAATAGAATTGATTTACTCACAGGATCTTTAAGTATATAAGCTAATCTCTGTTGAATGGTTTTCCCTCTCTTTGGTCTCATCAGTAAGTAGACTTTCTTGATATCACATGATCTGAAACATAAATAAATTAAAGCAAATGGCAAAATTTTATTTATAATACCTGTCTGCATTCTTTTGAACACTGGTGCGGGTTCGATTCTCACCCAAGATAACAGGGTCGAATCTTACTGGGGACACGATTTTGTCAAAGAAAACCCTGGAACGAAGGAAAACAAGGAACAGGAGTGGGGTTTTAGTCAATAAAAGTGTGTCATGCCCTTCCGCACCACCCACAAGTGGGAGTAATCATTGGATGACTTCCTACTTAAAAAAAACTTAAACATAATGTTCGTGTAATAAGCACGATTTGTTTTTTGTTCTGTCTGCATGCATTTTATCTATAACATGTCTGTTTATTTAGAAATTATCTATATATATAAAAATGAAACCCGTTTTCCGTTGTCACGACATAACATGAAAACGGCTTGACCGATTTGGCTGTTTTTTTTTTTTAATGTTCCTTGAAGTTCAATGATGGTTTTTACGGAGAGAAAAATTCTAAAAAAAAAAAGTTAGGTAGAGTAGGGTAGGTAGAGAAGTGTAGGGTAGTGTAGGGTAGTGTAGGGTAGTGTAGGGTAGTGTAGGGTAGTGTAGGGTAGTGTAGGGTAGTGTAGGGTAGTGTAGGGTAGTGTAGGGTAGTGTAGGGTAGTGTAGGGTAGTGTAGGGTGGTGTAGGGTAGTGTAGGGTAGTGTAGGGTAGTGTAGGGTAGTGTAGGGTAGTGTAGGGTAGTGTAGGGTAGTGTAGGGTAGTGTAGGGTAGTGTAGGGTAGTGTAGTGTAGTGTAGGGTAGTGTAGGATAGGTAGGGTAGTGTAGGGTAGGGTAGCGTAGGATATGTAGGGTAGTCATTTGACGGGAGCGAAGCCGCGGGTAAAAGCTAGTATATTATAAGTATGTTCATCGGTTGTTAAGTACATTAAATAAAATTCCTAATGATAACAAAAATGTAAATTTGACACAATGTAAACGAAAAGTTTCATTGAAATTTCGATTGAATAATTCCTTCTTGACAAAATGTTATACTTAAATTAAACTGCTAATAATTATGTATTTATTCTGGAAAGCCTGGCTAGTCAACCGTATTCTATTGTTGCTAATAACATATTATTTCTATTGTTATTTCAATCTAAATTTCCACTTTATTGCTTTAAATTTTAAATTCCTTATATTGTTAGAATAGGTAGTATTTTTAGTTACTATACTCTGTCCTAACTTTAAATGTATACGCTACCTATATTATTTCATACAAGCGCTTTTTTTTTAAGGTGGATAATCATCAGAATTACTCCTCCTACTCTTGGGCGGAGCGGGAGGGCGTATCAGACTTTTACCGACTAGATTCCACCCCATTCCTTATTTGCCTTCATTCCAGGGTTCCAGGTTTTCCTTTGAGAAACCAACACATTGGCTTCGGCACAAAGGCTTCGACCCTACTGGGTCTCTACCGTTTGTTGACATCACTTTGAGGCGCGCGTGGAACAGTACGCACCGTTGACGACTTGGGCTCGATTAGAATTATTACCGGACTGCCAAACGGCAAGCTACCCATTCCGCAGACCATGGCCCGCACCAGAGGGACGGGCCTACGGGTCCGAACTTTTTATACAACCGCTCTTACGTGATTAAAGACGTTCCCGCACATCTGCTGTCCCTCTCTGTCGCAGTAGAAGCATGCTCTGTCTCACCTGAAGAGCTTCTCGACGAGCTGCTTGCCGAGGAAGCCGGAGCCGCCCGTCAGCAGCACGGCGCTGTCCCAGTAGGACTCCAGCACATCTGCTGTCCCTCTCTGTCGCAGTAGAAGCATGCTCTGTCTCACCTGAAGAGCTTCTCGACGAGCTGCTTGCCGAGGAAGCCGGAGCCGGCCGTCAGCAGCACGGCGCTGTCCCAGTAGGACTCCAGCACATCTGCTGTCCCTCTCTGTCGCAGTAGAAGCATGCTCTGTCTCACCTGAAGAGCTTTTCGACGAGCTGCTTGCCGAGGAAGCCGGAGCCGCCCGTCAGCAGCACGGCGGCGTCCCGGTAGAACTGCTGCACGTCGGAGTCTCCTCTGTCTATGACGGCGTTCATCGGCTTCTGTCGCTCCAGCAGCGCGAGCTCCGTCTGCTGCGCGATGTCCAGGGCTGGGGAGAACATGATGCTTTCTTATTACAAGTTCATAACTAACACCTTTTTTCCTATTTTGTTTATTTTATAGAGCACTGATGGCCCAGTGGTAACTGCCCGGATTTGCAAGTAGTTGTAGGTCGTTCAAACCCAACCAGGCCCATGGCTTTGAGTAAATTAATACATCACCGCTGCTCTCCCAAGCGTAAAGGAAAAGATTGTGAGGAAGCCGCCATATCCTAGAACCAAAAATTCGAAGACATGTGACAATCCGCAGTGGGCCCGCGTGGCGGATTACGGCTCATTCCCTATCTTAGAGAGGGGGCCTGAATCCCAACTGTGGGAACATTACAAGACCGATAATTACAAAAGTACCTAACTACGACTTGAAATTTTATATGGTAATCAGCTGTTTCTATTTTTATTTGAAAGGCATAATAGGATATGATATGGCAAGGGTCCTGGGAATCCGATGGATACGAGACGCAGGACCGGTCGTTCTGGCGACACTTGGGGGAGGCCTATGTCAAGCAGTGGACGTCTTTTGGCTTAGACGATGATGATAGTAGGGTATGATCACTTTCTGCGTCTGTCTGTTTATCCGCTACTTCCTTCTAAACCATGCAACAAATGTTGATGGAATTTTTACTAACAGCAAAATCAACAAACGAGAAAGGTTTAATGTTTGTATAATTGGTGCAAATTATACAAACATGAAATGCATGTATTACTAGTTTATTGTAATGTTAAATGTCACAATTGACGTAAATTATTGATCATACAAGCTTACATCAATAATATTAATAATGATTAATAATTTACTTGGTATGTTACAAAAGACTTACTATTACAATTTGGGTGTCTTCAAGGCTAGAGTGAATAGGCTCTTAATAAACTAGTGCGCCTCACCATCAACGATTGCAGCACTGCTTACCATCAGGGATTACGGTCAAGTACTAGCTTATGTTATATATTAAAAAAAACTTTAAGTATAACATACAAGATAAGTTTGTATAAAGAGTATATAAATAAATAAAAGATAGGTATTTTTTTTCTAGACGTAAGAAATCATCCTCATCATTTCTCCCACTCTAAGTTGGAGCGTCAGGTTGTGGCAGACTTTTACTGACAAAAAAACTACACCTGTATCTTTTGGCTGCACTTTGCGTTTCAAGACCACGGGTTTCTTTTTTAGAAATTTCTCGGAGTCCTAGCGGGTATTGGCCTTCTGAGGCCCAACGGTTATGTTGACATCTCTTCATCTTACTTCCGTCCGATTATAATTTGGGTATCTTCAAGGCTAGAGTGTATAGGTTCTTAATAAACTAATGCGCCTCACCATCAACGATTGCATCACTGCTTACCATCAGGTGGGATTGCAGTCAAGCACTAGTTTATGTTGTAGTTACTCAGATACCCGCGAAACGAGACACAATAGTAAAACAATAACAGCGCGGTCTCATAGGACCGGTTGGGGATTCAAACGTTAAATAAAAAAAAAGGCGAACATGATCCACTCAGATGCTAAACGTTTGTGAGGGCTTGTGCACGTCAACCTGTGTTACCTGTGGTAACACGGTACTTTTTTTTTTTTTTTTAATATACCATAAACTAGTGCTTGACTGCAATCCCACCTGATGGTAAGCAGTGATGCAATCGTTGATGGTGAGGCGCACTAGTTTATTAAGAGCCTATTCACTCTAGTCTTGAAGACACCCAAATTATAATCGGACGGAAAGACCGCAGCAGGCAAATTGTTCCAATCCTTCGATGTACGTGGTATGAACGACGAAGCAAACCGCTTTGTCCGGACCGTGCAGGTTTCGACAACGTAAGGATGGATACTCGCCGTACTTCATGGCAAGACTGGAGTTAGATTTACTGGCTTCGCAAACGCACGTCAACAGCGCTTTGAATACACGTGGTGTGCACAGACCTTGAGCCACGACCAGCCTGACCCTTCACACAATTTGAATCTGTATGAATTTGAAACTGTTGAATATGTATGTAGGTACCGTATCAGAGTTAAAAATATATTTAGCACTCCAAATATACATATTCAATCGTCTTCTGTCTATGTATAGGCTGTGTGTTTTAATTGCAAATAAAATTTGTGGCAAGATAATAACAGCCGCACGGGTGGATCTTCAACGCTTGCCAAAGTTGTTCTGTGGATGGGTGACCATCTTAACATAACGAGTTTCTTCCTTGCCTCGGATAGCACGTTAAGCCGTAGGTCCCGGCTGTCATTTGTAGATCTTTGGCAGTCGTTACAGATAGTCAGAAGCCAGTAAATCTGACTCCAGTCTTGCCATGAAGTACCGTGTTACCTCTCAGTTGGGTTGTGGAGGTCTGGTAGGCAGCCGCTCCTCGTAAAATACTGGTATTCAGAGAAATCCGACTTGACTGGAAACCGACCCCTAGATGATGATCTTTTCAGCCGAAAGACGTTCACTGCTGGATATAGGCCTCCCCCAAGCGTCGCCACAACGACCGGTCCTGTGCGTCTCGCATCCATCGGATTCCCGCGACCCTCGCCAGGTCGTCGGTCCACCTTGTGGGAGGCCTTCCGATGCTGCGTCTTCCGGTACGTGGCCGCCACTCTAGAACCTTCTGTCCCCATCGACCATCTGTTCTACGAGCAATATGCCCACTGCGACTCCAGTTTGGCGATTCTTCAGGCTATGTCGGTAACCCCGGTTCTCTCTTATCTTTGCGTTCTGATTTCCGCACTTAGTCCCGTTGGACCATTGTGCGTGACCCCGGTTCTCTTGCGGATATCTTCATTTCTGATATGATTACGCAAGGAAATTCCGAGAAATATTACTTAATTCCGGAAAATAGTATAATTTTTGAGGAATGCGTGGTAAATATACATAAAACGTAACACGTGATCAAATTCATTTATTTAAATAACAGCAAAAAAAACTGAGAATACCTAATTTACGAGTAATCTACAAACCTAATGAAACTTCTTTAAAAATAGAAAAAAAAAACTTTAATTAAGTATATTATTTTTGGCGATTTAGACCGTAATGTTCTGATGTAATTCATGCGTATCAAGTACTCGTATAATTTGAATATAATGAATTGTTATGTACTATAATATATACTTGCGCGTCACAGGAACCTATGTACATGAACGTAGAAATTACTTAATACATTAAGTGGCCTGCGGACACCGCGCGCTATTTCGAGTTGAGACGAAAAAAAATACGTTTTTGAGGTTGATGGAATCAATCCAGATAGTATAAACAATTCTTAGACACACTGACTGGAGTAAAGTCACAAGTAAAGTCATCATCAGCACACTGACAGTTGCTTGCTGTGATAGCAATACAAATTATTGAAAATTTGGGAGATGTTCCGTAATACCAAAAATGATGAATGAAAAATTAATGTATTTCCAATATTGTTTCAAGTATTTATAACTTGATAATAACATCTGTGTTCCTACGCTTAAATCTCTTGTGGGGTAAGTTTTTCAACAAAAAGACGATGTAGGAACCTAGATAATTATTGTTTTAATCCGAATAACATCATACTATGGTGTAAATATGCTTAAACTGCAAATGATTTTGGTATTACGTTTGTATGGATAATTCTAACGTCGCGCCCGCCTTAACAGGAATAGTTAACCTAACTGATATAGAGCGTCTAATGAAAGCGCGACCTGGGGTTTAATTTTAATTTAACCGTCAACATTATTCAGCCGCAGTAATAATTGTAAGAAATAAAAAAAATTGTAAAGTGTCAAGTCATGATTCTCCTACTAGTTAGTAATACCATTTACAAAAGTTTTGGATTTTAACCTCTTTTTCTCAGGTCGCGCTTTCATTAGACGGACTTAAGTTAACCTAACTGATATAATTGTACATAATTATACTTCTTGCGTAACCGAGCAGTGTTTTCCTGCCCAACCTTTATAGGTTACCCCAGGAGGAGTGGGAGGTGTGAGGAGTGTATTCATAGAATTATTTCTATGAATTCACTCCTCATCATATCATAATCTCAGCCGAAAGACATCTACCGTAAGGGCCTAGCAGAGTCGAAGACTCTGGGGCCTTTGAGGCCTCTAGGGCCATAGGTTAGCTTTTGAAAGGAAAACCCTTAATAAACCCTGGAGTAGGAATTAGTCAGTAAAAGTCTGAAACGCCCTCCCACTCTGCCGAAGAGTGGGAGAAGTCATTCTGATGTTACCTTAAAAAAAAAGCTGAAAGACGTCCACTGCTAGACATAGGCCTCCCTCAAGCGTCGCCACAACGACCGCTCCCGTGCGTCTCGCCTCCATCGGATCCCCGCGACCCTCACCAGGTCATCGGTCCACCTTGTGGGAGGCCTTCCGGAAGACGCAGTGTTAAATATAATCGCTGAATTGAATTACGTTTTATTAATTATTAGCTTCGCCCGCGTAAAAGTAGATTTCTCTACATAAACTTTGGACCCCAATTTCATTCTTTTAGGGATTGAATTTTGGAAAATCCTCTCTCGCTTTTGAAATTTTGCTGAAGGCTTACTTTTAGGATGTAACCATGGGTTATTTGTACCGTGAGATATTCGGAACGTAAATCAGTCTGTTTAATAAAAAAACTTCTTTGATTATTATTTTGCACTTGTCTTTGAAAGTCTTCTTCTTCTTCTTGCCATTATCCCATATTATTTGGGGTCGGCGCAATACGTTTTCTTCTTCCATTCTGTCCTGTCATCCGTCAGACTATCACCAACTCCCTTTTCCTTCATATCGCTCCTCACACAATCCATCCATCTTTTCTTTGGCCTCCCTTTCCATCCATCTTGTTTTTGAAAGTAATATACCCAAAAATCGGTAGCTTCGAAACCACTGCCTTGAGTATCAGTAACACTTCTTCTTCCTGCCCTTGTCACATATTACAATATGTCAACATTTATTTATTTAAATAGTAACAACTTCTAAACAGGTGACGCCAACGCCAATGCAATGCTATTATTACATACTTCCGTATTTACACTGTAAATGAATAACAACATATTTTTTTCTTCGATTCTGTCCTGTCATACATTCATTCTCACACATTCCATCCATCTTTTCTTTGGCCTTTCTCTTCATCAGTCTACATATTGTAAAGTCTCTCTTTTTTGTAACCAAGTCAAACTATTTCCTTTCAACTTATCTAGCGCCACTTTCAAACTTCCTTTAATATACGCATTTTACACTTTATGATTAAAGAACCTCAGAATACGGAGAAAGTGAAAATAAACAAAAATGTACTAATCTGTAGAAGGTCGGTCTGGGCGATCGGTTTGGAAAACATAGATATTATTTTTGTATAGGATAGTCAGATTCATGATAAATAGTATTATAGGCTTTATTGATCATGCTGTGATCCTTGGTAGTAAATCAGTAATCAACCGTTATTGGTAAATCTTAGATTTTACTTAATAGCAACGTGTGTAGGTCAGAATTTTGTAAAAGTTATATTTTTTCGGGTTTTTCAGATCCATCCTAACATAAACAAAATTGTAAATTATACTATCTTGAGTTTCGTATTTCAATCATATTTTGACCTGTGAACGTTTACATACAAAGTTAGAATTAATAAACAATGTTTGCATATGTTTAATTTTAATTAGGCATTTTCATTAACAGTTGTATGTTAGCTGCAAATTAAGTGATATTAAATAGTATTAAATACAAAAAAAAAACTTGGATTAAAAACAGTCCGTTATTACGAAGTTCGATTATTCGGATATCATTTTGATCGATTATAGTCTTTTTTACATAGCATATGTTGGGTGACAGCAGGACGAAAATATGCATCTGATGAGAGAAAAGGATAGATAGCTACATTGTATAAATCTGACAGCTGTCACCGAAACCATCCTATAACAGTATAGCATACAAGTGAATTTGTAGAGTCGCAACACTACAATGAAGGGACGAGTATCTATGAAGTAAATGAGGTCTAGAATCTATCTGTTGTATATTTATGTTATTTAGCTTTGTTTAAAATATTTAAAAATAGCTTCATTGATGGTCTTTGAGTTTTACTAACTGCCGCACTCAGAGACAGTTAATGATTCATTAGCGTCCCTTAATGACCATTAAAGTTAAGCCTCCACTTAACTTATAAACGGCCCATTAAGAAATTGACACATTGCCAGTTTTACACAGTTGAAATCTGTGTAATGCCATGCCAGTCTAAGATCCTCGTCGCGTTAAATCTATATGTGAAAAAGGAGAAATTGACTGACTATCAGGCACGAGACTCCTCTATGTGAAGTGTGAAATAAATTATATTCACACTTCACGTACAGAGTGTAGTCAAATATATTGTTAAATATCAAAAAACCTGTGGTGACGAGAGAATAAATGAATGGAATGAAATGGTAAAATAATTGATCCGATGGATGCGAGACGCACAGGACCGGTCGTTGTGGCGACACTTGGGGGAGGCCTATGTCCAGCAGTGGACGACTTTCGGCTGAAATGATGATGTATGCTGGGATGTTAAATAATAGATGGAAATGTACACTCACAACAGCTGTATTGCTAAGAATATATCAAAGGTTGGGGTTTGATAGAGCGAGGAAGCACGCGCGACGGCACTTATTGAGATCTGAGCACGTACCTACTGCCTTACAAGAGATAGGCAGTATAGACACAGAAGGCAATCTACCAACAAAGCGATTACATTTACAATTTAACAATTTTTGTTTGTTTGATTATAATTTTTTAAATTAGGTATATTTATTTTTGCAAATAGGTTTAAAAAAAAACAAGTCAACTTTTTTATCAATTTAAACAAGATGAGGCCCAGACTAGCTGACTAGCCTGAAAAGAAACACCGAAACAACCACAAAGGTTAAAGTATCTACATCTAAACCTCAGAGGTTTAAGTCCATACGGTAACATGTACCTAAAGTCAAATCGTATGATAATCCTGCAGATTAATGGTATTTTGAGGAAAGGACCATACAGAGTTCAGTAGACCTGTCCAGTCAGTGCAAGCATTTGTCAGTATGTGTATAGCTCAAAGTCAGGACTCAGTACTAAGGAGCTCAACGCCTTGACGAACAGTACCAAAGAAAAGACATTTGGGTAGGCCGCATTACATTACAGAAAACGAAAAGTAATTGACAAAAATATATATTATTTAATATTGATAGGCTCGTGTTCGATCACTATATCTCACCTGATGGTAAGCGATGATGTGGTCGACGATGGAGCACGCTTGCCTAGAAGTAACCTATTCACTCTTGACTTAAAGACCCCTAGGTTGTAGCTATCAGAAAACACAGACTCCAGCAGGGAATTCCACTCTTTAGCTGTACGTATAATAAATGTTTACCAAAAACGGTACCTACGTATGGGTGGGATGTTCACCATGTACTGGTAGCGCATCGCCGTACGTCTAGTGGTCCGATGATGAAATGGGCTTGACGGAATTAAATTGTAGATATCATCATCATCATCATCCGATGGATAATACACGCACAGGACCGGTTGTTGTGGCAACGCTTGGGGGAGGCCTATGTCCTATGTGTTATGTATGCAGTGGATGTCTTTCGGCTGAGATGATGATGATGATGAGCATCATCATCTGGACGTCCACAGCTGGACATAGGCCGGAAGACGCAGCGTTGGAAGGCCTCCCACAAGGTGGACTGACGACCTGGCGAGGATCGCGGGAATTCGATGGATGTGAGACGCACAGGACCGGTCGCTATGGCGAGGCTTAGGGAAGCGTATTAAATTATACGATTGTGGATAATAATATCGAGGAATGATATTAATGTGAATAAATATATTGATGATAGAACAAAATAATATACCTACTACAGCATTTCCGAACACATTCTCAAACACATCATTATTTACAAAAAATCTCGCGAAAACAAATGTCATATGTCACAGTTATGTCAACATAACTGCTTTTATTTATTTAAAAACTGAATTTAAGCACGACCTCAAGAAAAGACACCTCATTTGTTCCTTGGTCCTTATCAAAATAATAAATAATAAATAAATAAATAATAATAATAATAATAAATAAATAATAAATCTTATAAGGGAGAAATTGAACGACTGTATCAACGCACAACCAAAACTATTGGGGCTATACAGGAGTGTGAAATTTTGCACAAGGAAATTTTATGACTTAGACGAGCACTGAGCGTCTCTTCCACTTAGGGGATGGATCCTAAGTGGGTGAAATAGGGGTCCAAATTTTGTATGAGTGAAACCAATTTTCGCGCGGGCGAAGCCGTTTCCAAAAGCTTGTTACTTCATATTCAAGACTGTGTGCCTGTATATTTATTATTATTTGAATGTTTCAATTCGGACTATCCATTCGGAAGATAGCACCATTTTAAAAATGAATTGGAAAGTAATCAAAAACTTTAGATGATTTTGGGTACCTACTGATATGCGGTCTAGACAGTATAGTCACCGTTGTGACATACATACCAACGTTGAAAAGGGAGGATCCTCCGACCAGGCGGGTGTTATGTCTGAAAGGTCAACCCGATAGATGATTGCGGGCTATTGTATCTGTACCAATCGCGCGGAGAACTTTGATTGCGTAACGCAGGATTTGTAGTTCTTATGTGACGTCATAGATGTCGCTACAATGAGATTAGACTAGCCTAGCCTTATAAAAATAAGCTAGTTGCTCAGCATACTCATTTGTACTACCGCGGAAGTATGAGTATCTGTGCATTTAGAGCCTCGTACACCAAAAATTAGAAGACATAAATGACATCCACTAACCAGCACTGGGTCCGGGTGATGGATTACAGCCCATTCCCTCTCCTAGAGAGGAGGCCTGAGTCCCAGTGAGTAACAGTGGGAACATTTTAGAGCCTATTACACTACTCGATACATCTGGAGAAGCTCGTGGCTAGATAATAACAGCCGCACAGGTCGATCTTCAAGGTTAAGCAACGCTTGCCAAGGTTGATCTGTGGATGGGTGACCATCTTATCATAACGAGGTTCCTCCGTGCCTCGGAAAGCATGTTAAGCCGTAGGTCCCGGCTGTCATTTGGAGAACTTTGGCAGTCGTTACGGATAGTCAGAAGCCAGTAAATCTGACTCCAGTCTTGCCATGAAGTACTTATCGTGTTACCCCAGTTAATGGGTTGTGGAGGTCTGGTAGGCAGCCGCTCCTCGTAAAATACTGGTATTCAGCTAAATACTGCTTGACTGGAAGCCGATCCCAATAGGTATAGGTGGGAAAAGCAAGGTAGATGATGATTATGCTTGACTGTAATCCCGTCTGATGGTAAGCATTAACGCAATCGTTGATGGTGAAGCGCAGTAGTTTGTTAAGTGCCTATTCATTCTAGATTTCTAGCCTTGTTGACACCCAAAAAAAACCGCAGCAGGCAAATTGTTCCAGTCCTTCGATGTACGCGATATAAAGGATGAACCGTTTACGCTTAGTCCCAACTAAATAGTTTTTCAAAAATATAAAAGTACTCACCCATGTTGTATGATTTACGAAATACTTGTCGCACAGAAAATTATTAGGTAGGCACCCTTGATAAACACACTACTACCTAACCTAACCTAACAGAAAGGTACCCAATCACTAAAAACTCGGTTCAAACTGTTTATACAAAGCCAAGATGGTAGCAAAACCAGACTTTATTTAAAAAAAAAAAATAACGAAAAAAATTTATGTTTTAAAAATATTTGGCAAAAAGAAGAATTATTGATGACCAAATATTATATTATTGCAATACGAAGACACTATTTCTCACTAGAAGAGTGATTTGTTTGAGATTCGACTCTATAGTAGAAACTACGAAAGACTGAGTACTAACAAAATGTAACAACTGTTATATTATAATTATATTATACATGTTACCGTTAATGTGTGGAAAACAGTTCGAGTGCAGATTAATTAGTTATTCTGCAGATTTCCTGGTTAATCTGCATATTCACGGATGCGATATCAGTAAATCGTGAAAGTCAGTAAGTGGAACAGTTTTGTGGCTCTTTTTTATGTTGGTAAATCATCGATATGGCTTCTTCCGCTCTGAGCAGAGTAGGAGGGTGAGAGATTTCTACTGAACGAGATTCCAGGGTCCCAAGGATCCCCTTTCGTTTAACCTAAGGCTCCAGTAGGCTACGACCCTGCCAAGCCCCTACAGTTTGCTGACATCTCTTTGAGGCGCGTGTGGAACTGTAGGCGCCGTTGACGACATGGGCTTGGTCCAGACTGTTAGTTTCGTCCTCATCGACCATCTGTTCTACAAGCAATATTACCGTACCCACAGTGCCCTACCCACTGCCACTTAAGTTTGTCGATTTGTCGGGATATGTCAGTAACCTTGGTTCTCTTGCGGATATCTACATTTCTTATGTGATCACGCAAGGAAACTCCAAGCATAGCCCTTTCCATTGCCCTTTGGGTGACTTTAAACTTTCTGGTGAGGACCATTGTAAGCGACTACGTTTCGGAGTCTTATGTCATCACTGGCAACACACACTGGTCATAGATTTTTGTCTTTAGACACTGCGGTTTATTGGATGAGAAGTTATTATTAGAATTGAAATAATTACAATTAAAAGCAAATAAAAATAGCTTAATAAGCTAGTGCGCCTCACCATCAACGATTGCATCACTGCTTACAATCAGGTGGGATCGCAGTCAAGCACTAGTTTATAACAATAAAAAAAAACGAATATTTTATTCAAGCAAAGAAGCTGATTTATAACTAAACTAGCAGCCCCTCCCGGCTTCGCACGGGATTGACAATTATTTATTTTTGGAAATTTTTCTACAACTTCGGTTACATTGTTCAAATTTTAACAAGGATCCCCAATTTTTTTCAAAATAAAATGGAGCCTATGTCAAATTGGAAGAATGTAGCATTCTATTGGTGAAAGAATTTTTTAAATCGGCCCAGTACTTTTTGAGCCTATTCATTACAAACATACAAAAATAGGTACAAATCTTTCCTCTTTATAATATTAGTATAGATATAGATATACTGTAACCATTATCATATTAACTTTACATTATCTAGGAAATCTGCAAATTAACTGGTCAATATACACTCTAACTAAAATACACACATTCGCGGTAACATAATAAATGCTATTATAACAAGTAATGTTCAGGGAACAAGTTGCGTAATTGAATTGTTCGCCGAATAATTTAACATAATGTATGAACTTACAATTCACATAGTAGAGTTAAAAAATAACTGTACTGACATATGTTTGAATAATGTTCGTTTATATTTAGTTTTGACGCACGATTAATGCGAACTGAACCAATTTATGTAGACTGTTATAGATGACAGTGCGTTTTGATAGGAAATATGCACATGACCCCGAAATGAATAAAATATTTTTATACTTTTTTGCCTAAAAACATACTTACCTAAGTGTACAATATTTAAGTTAATCATCAAAAAAATACCTTTTTCCAGTTGTGCTATAATCCTAAGAAGAGTTCCGTTCCATATCTCCAAAGTTCATCATCGGATGATGTAAATTTTTCTATGAGACTAATCCAGGAACATACTCTTTAATACAAAAATAAATAATTCAAAATCTGTTTAAAATCCGCCCAGAAATCGGTCTTTTCCTACTAAACCTATTTATATCTTTTTTTTCCAATGGAATTGGAGGTTATGCTAATAGTAACAATTTAAGTACGAACAGAATCCTTTACAATGGCATAATTATGCCATATCTCCCGTAATGACAGCCGCAGGTCCCGGCTGTCATTTGTAGATATTTGGCAGTCGTTACGGATAGTCAGAAGCCAGTAAATCTGACTCCAGTCTTGCCATGAAGTACCGTGTTACTCCAGTTAATTGGTTGTGGAGGTCTGGTAAGCAGCCGCTCCTCGTAAAATACTGGTATTCAGCTAAATCCGGCTTGACTGGAAGCCGACCCCATAATAGTTGGGAAAAGGCTAGGCAGATGATGATGATGAATTATGCCGTATCTCTGATGATAAAATATGCTTTATACATTGTTGCCCATGGTTCTTTCTTCGCAAAACAAAATGCAACGCTATTGACATTGGCCCAGCAGGGTCGAAGCCTCTGGGGCCAAAGGTGGGCTTCAGAAAGAAAAAAAATGCTATTTGTAGAACAATTCGTGACGTCAACTTACACTCCGACGTCTTTTGTCAACATGTTGTTTACAGTATGGGTTCTAGAATATTTGTTTTTACTACGCATAGACTCGCATTAGACCGCGTTTGATATTCAGAATATTTATACGAACTTCTCGTAAACTAGGATATATTATATCCCTCAAGGTTTGTAAACAAAACCGCTATATGCAGTTAAATGGCTTATTACACCACGTTTTTACGACCGGTCTACGTAACTTAGGCGCGGGCTCACGGACGGCGAGCACTGGGTAGCTCACCATCGGGCAGTCTGGTAATAATCTGGACCGAGCCTAGTCGTCAACGGCGCGTTCTGTTCCACGCGCGCCTCAAGGAGATGTCAGCAAACTGTAGGGGCCCGGTAGGGCCGAAGCTTCTGAAATTCTGAAAGGTAAGTCCATGTCCCTCAGATCGAAGGCAAGGCAACGAAGGAACGGGGTGGGGTTTAGTCAGTAAGAGTCTGACACGCCCTCCCGCTTGGCTCAAGAGCGGGAGAAGTCATTTTAACGATTCCCTTTCCAAAAAAAAAAATACTACGCGACGTAAAAATGTGTGGTGTGATAGTCCTTTAACGTGCCTTTAACTAAGTAATAATGATTCTTATAAATTTTTCCTCCCCGAAAATCATCAGGATAACTTTTCCCGCTTTTGGGCGGAGCGGGAGGTCGTGTCAGACCTTTACTGACTAAAACCTACTCCGGTCCTTTTTTGCCTTCGTTTGGGTCCGGGGATGAAGAGAGGTTCTATTCAATTATTTCGATTGCTTGAACATTTCGATGGTTCTCGATTGTTACGACTTTGACTCGAGGTAGGACATGCTCAAGATGTTTTCCTTCACTGTTTTGAGAGCAGTGTTGATGAAATAAATTACATAAAGTAATGCGCCTGACTGGGTTTGTACCCGCGACCTACCACTCTCAAGTCGGGGCCGTTACCACTGGGGCCAAGACTGCTCTGTATCAAAACGTCACGTCGTCTTCATCCATCGTATACAACAGCCAACTCACAATTACTTTGTGACGACCCGGACAGTAACATGACCGCAACGACGATGGTGTTCACATCAGGTTGGATTAGCAGTCTCTAGTACGAACAGCAACACCCGACAGTCGGCAGCCCAGACCTCTTGCGCCGGGCCCTGGTACAGGTCATGGTCCGGAGCGAGGAGGAGAAACAGGCGAGAGGGAATAGCCCTCACGCCCCTGCTGCCGAGATTCCGATCCCAATTTCCAACCATCGTAAGCGCGGGATTGCGGACGGCATAATGATCTGGACCAAGCCCAAGTTGCACTGTTCCACACGCACCTAAAAGAGATATCAGCAAACTGTAGAGGCCCAGCAGGGCAGCAGGCATATGTCCTCCCACTTCGCCATGGAGTGGGAGGAGTAGTCATTCTGATGATTCCCCACCTTAAGAAACAGTCTATGCAATATGAAGCCCGATAGGCAGTCTACACGGGTGTTTAGCCACATCCGGTTAGACTGCAGGGCGACCCCAAGGCCCAAGCTAGTTGGGAAAGACTAGGGAGATCACGAGATGATGATTACTTGACAACGCCTGCGAACTTCGCTTCAAATAACACGCGCACGCTACTTATTGCTACACATTTTTGATCAGGCGCATGATAATGGCAATTCTGGGGCTCTATACTAAAAAATGGGCACGCCATAATTATAGCCCTCTTTGAAGACTGACTGGATAGACGTCACCGCGTCCTCATTTCTAAATAACACAGGTCCGACAATGTAAGTTCGGGAGGTTCGAGCCGAAGTAACGCCCGGGTGTCACTATCGTGTGAACTGACCGGGAGACACGGTGGAGGTGTGCCCGGCTAGCGTGGAGAACAGCCGTGTCCTCGTGAGAGTGATCAGCGGCAACGACTCTTTGCTATATAAACTAGTGCTTGACTACGATCCCACCTGATGGTAAGCAGTGATGCAATAGTAGATGGTGAGGCACACTAGTTTATTAAGAGCCTATTCATTCTAGCCTTGAAGACACCCAAATTACAATCGGACGGGAAGACCGCAGCCGGCAAATTTTTCCAGTCCTTCGGTATAAACGACTAAGCGAAGCGCTTAGTCCGGACCGTAGAGGTTTGCCTCCTTCTACGAAGCTGCGCAGGAGCGGGCGTCTCCTTCGCTAGCATTAGCAGCTAGCGAAGGAGACGCCCGCTTCGGTGAGGGAACGGTCTTCTTCACGCCCAAGCCGCCGGGATCCTGACCACGATTTCCAGCCACCACATGCATCAGGACTTGTCCGTCCGGACCAAGACCGAGTCATCGACGGCGCGTAGTGTAACCATGTGCTTCTTAAGGAGATATCAGCTAAAGTATACTTCTTATAATTTAAAATCTCTCTTACAGGATATCTTCCGTGATTGTTTATTGTTTTGAGTTTCCGATAAACAATCACGGAAGATATATAATTTAAATTGTGAAATAAACCGTGATAGCCTAAAACAGTGTTTATATTTCTTATTTACTAACTTGTTTTTCCTGCCCTTATCCCATATTACTTGGGGTCGACGCAACACGTTTTTTTCTTTCATTCTGTCCTGTTACTCGTCACGCTATCACTAACTCCCTTTTCTTCCATATCAGTACTCATACAATCCATCCATTTATTCTTTGGTGTACTTATCTACATTAAAAAATACATACAGCCGAACGAATAACCTCCTCCTTTTTGAAGTCGGTTAAAAAGTAGTTTGTCCGGTCAAGGCGCTTGCATTCAGTGTTGGAACTGCAATGAATATGGTGCTCAGCCGAGTTCATTCAGTAATAAGATAATAATGATAGTCAGTTATTAATTATTAATAATTCAGTGAATAATAGTACTGAATTTTTTTTCCGTGAGTGTAAAGAATTAGTGAAAGATACTTACTCGTAAGGTTTGTACTGTCTTTTTTTATATAGATTATCATAGAAGGTTGGAATTTAAAGCCCTTCCCAAGGAATTTTGATGGAGTCTGTGTTTCTTGATAGCTACCACCTGAGGGACTTTAAGTTAAGCGTGAATAGGTTACTTCTAGGTAAACGTGCTCTATCGTCGATTACATTGTCGCTTTCCATCAGAAGATATAGTGATAAAGTTTCTCGCCTATGTGCATGAATTTTCAAACCATGTTTAATTGTTTGTGTACAAAAAAGAATTAAAAATCAATTGAGAACTAATCCTTCCTCAGTCAGTAGTGTAGCGACATCTATGATACGACATAACAACTAAAAAAATCCAAGTGAAGTCAGCAGCACTTCTTCGACTCAAAGGAGCTTGCAGCGTAATCTCAAGTCACTGGAGGATAATCACCTCAACCACAGATTACTAAATAGTTACTGCCTCAACTCACCGGGACATCGTCATCCCGACTCACTGGGCATCATCCCGACTCACTGAGTTGATTGTATTGATGATTATAATTCCATAAATTATACGTGTTACTGACGACAATCATATTAATCAACATACAACTTGACACTGACCTGTATAACTGCCAAAACTCGAATGTCTCGGGCTACCGTGGCACTTACCTTCATAAATTAAAAGCCTCCGCCAAGACAGGACTACGTATAAGGCTATAAAAGTTGTTTTATGCGTACGGAACCATAAAAAGAGTAATTTTTAGGGTTCCGTACGCGAAGGCTGCCAATAGGATCCTACGAAGCCTCCTATGGTCCCATACGTGCACGGTTTCTATTGCCACTACATTGACAAATAATAAAATTATATTAAAGTTAAAACAATAAATGGGGTACTTATATGGATATGAAAAAAATATTTTTTCAGCGAAAAACATACTCCTAGACACAGAACCAGGATAGTGCTCATCGCACAACAAATTTATACTAGGTGGGAATTGAACCCACGACCTCCTGTAGTCAGGCCCACTAACCATTAGCGCCCATTTTCAATAACCTACCGCAGTTCATAAATAGATAGCTATCTCCGATAAACAGTAAGATTCTAGTTGTCAATGTCACAACTTTTGGTAGGAAATGCTAACCGTCGGTAGGTTATAGGAAAGCAAGTAAGGGCAAAAGGATAGATTTGTTTATCTTTAGTAGCTGCAACTTTAGATAGGTAGCTTATTGAAAATGGGCGTAGATCGACAGGCCAGATACTATACGGTGTGTACAAAACCCTTCGCAAGCGAGTCCAACTCACACTTGTCCAGATTTGCTGTTTTTCGCCAAACTATAAGATCGCGGTCAAGTTTGCGTCGTCGGAATACTGGCACGCGGCCGTATGGTGCGTTTACAATAAATCTGGTTATTATATAAGGTCAAGGGCTCAAATTGGCGACACGTAAGCTTGGGCACCTGACGAGCCATCAATGCGAATGAAAGGGACAGCATATTCATATTACTTAAACAGTTTTATTGAATTATATGGTTCCCTTTCATGACGTTACATAATAACGCTTAATAAGATAGACCGGAGACGTTATTGTTAAAATCTAACGTTTTTCTTTTTCGCTCCGGCTCCGGACCATGGCCTTGACCAGGGCCCATAGGTGTGGTTTTAGTCAGTAAAATTCTGACACGACCCGCCCGCTCTACCGTAACCGAGCCCGCAACACGTAGTGCAGTAGCCAGTCGTTTAACTATTGCACAAACCATGCTGCGATGTACAAAAAACCTAGATTGATTCTTTGGTCTTGGTATTATTGTTGGTGGTTTCAAGGCATAATGAATCTCACGAAGGAATAACCAACCAGAAGTGTTATTGCTTGCCGCCTATCAGACAGGCCCGTGTCCATGGCACGTTGTGTCCCAAGCGCGCCTCAAAATACTTTCAGCTAGCCTGCCAGGGCAGCGGGACCGTTTGAAAGCTACCTGGTACTCGAAGGGCAGCTGCAGAAACAAGCGTGAGTTTTAGTCAGTAAAACTCAAACACTCTCGGCGTAGAGTAAGAGACGATCTTTGATAATTACTCAACCTCAAAAAGGAGCCTTTTCTAACTAAAACAGACATTATCTTAAGATGTTATCGTTCTATCAATGTATAAACGCGTGACCGTCTCCCCGGTACATGTCCGCACGTGATACAGACGACAGAATAGCGCTGAATACTCGAAATAACGCGTCTTATAAACAAAACAAACTTATTGCAAGCTTGCACATACGTCATTACAGAGAAAGTACACGGAGTGAGTAGGAAATGGAATGTTATCAAAGAAGGCTAAGAGAATATTATTTGAACACATCTGCATCCTATTTACGTAATAAATAAGTTTGAATACGTTGGAAACGACCAATTGGAACCGTGCACTAGCTTCTGACGTATACATAAGTATTTTTATTTATGTAAAATAAAAATATTTTAAATATTTGATTTGAATATTCTTTTGTAGATGAAAGAAGATGTTACTTTTACGTTACGCAATCAGCCTGCTATATTTCAGAATAGTGAATCAGAGGTTTACAATCTAATCAATCAATCATTTCACTTTGTAAACCAGTGCACCCGCACTGGTTTACAAAGTGAAATGATTGTTCTTTTGGTTTTGATCTCCCATCATACGCTAAGGTTGCCCTAGCTATTATCTTATTTAAATGTAAGTATCACAGTTTCTGTCAAAGCAACGAAACTATAACAAGTAAACTATTTAAAATTAGACACTTCGTCAAACAAATTAACGTGAGACACGAAATTGATTTGCATTTGCAGTTTAAGTTACAGTACGTTAAGTGTACTAAGACGCATAAAATAAATTCACAAGTCCCTAGACGCTGCGAAATTACTGTAAATATACATCTGTAAAGTTCGTGAGCATTCCATTAGGTAGTCAATCTGTGTCAGCAAATATCGAAGGACAAAGAATGCGCTCGGACATGCAGTGAGATGAAAATAATATAGTAGTAGATAACTTGGTGTCTTGTAAGTACGTGTTCGTGAGTGTAATTTATATAGTTAAATACTGGACTGTTGAGTTAAAGTGATCGGGGTTTAACTGAACGTAAGTAGTTTTTAGTGTTTACTGTAAATACTTGGGCCTTACATCGGTTTTTGTGAGATTTTCCGCAACATTTACTGCGGTCCTAAAACGGGGTAACTGAAGGACAGGATAGGTTTTAGTCAGCAAAAATCTGAAACATCCTCCCGTTCCACTTCGAGCGGGAGACGCCATGTGATGATTTTCCACCTCAATATAAAGCTCGTCGTATAGTGTCACTTTTTTGTCCGTTGGTCAAGAACCTTTTTCTCTGAACTGAACTTACAGTCGTTCATTTTTTTCTCGCAAGGGAATCAAATCTATAGGAGACTTGCCAGTGATCTAATATCATGTAGCACAAATAAAGGAAAAAATCTGCAAACGTAAATCTATAGATTTATATCATAAAATAATTACTTTATTGCGATTCTGAAAAATCGGGAGTCGAGTCGTCTATTTTTCTATTATACTCGTATTATCATTAATCTTTGTTAGTTCTGTGATTACTGATTTACAAAATATTTCTTTAAATCATAACAAAAAAAAAGCTGTAAAAATGGGTAGTTCTGCTTTCTGTTTTATTTCATGACCATAATTTGATAATATTTCAGACGTGTTGCGCCGACCCAAAATGATAATATTTCATTTTATCGTTTTTTTAAAGTATTTCATTTCATTTCATTTTTTTTTGGTTAATAGAAGAACTTTTATTTGTGATATTTGCAGGAAGACACAAATAAAAGTTATTCTTTCTTTTTAACCCTCACGAAAGTCCAGTTAACTCGTTACATAATACCTACGAAGACATTATTTTGTGATTACGGCCCATTCCCTCTCCTAGAAAGAAAGCCCTAGTCCCAGCTGTGGGAACATTATAATGCTGGTTATGGTATGTATACTAGACTGAATCTTACAACTATTATTTATTTTACAGGAAACCCGAAGAACAACAAACCATCATGGACCCAGCGCTAGCAGTAGAGCTAGAAGCCCTGTCTCGCCAGAAGGCGATGATCGAAGCCACGGAGCGAGGCTCCTCAGCAGTTCAGCAGTTCTACCGCGACGCCAGCGTGCTGGTGACGGGTGGCTCCGGCTTCCTCGGCAAGCAGCTCGTCGAGAAGCTCTTCAGGTGAGACAGAGCATGCTTCTACTGCGACAGAGAGGGACAGCAGATGTGCTGGAGTCCTACTGGGACAGCGCCGTGCTGCTAACGGGCGGCTCCGGCTTCCTCGGCAAGCAGCTCGTCGACAAAGACAAAGCATGCTTCTACTGCGACAGAGAGGGACAGAAGAAGTCATGGAGATACACACGTTGGGGTCGGAATCCCAATGGGTAGGGCGAGAGGATCATGGCATCTGGCGTGCGGCCGTCGCCGCCGTCGCTAGCATTACTGTTTTGCAGAAGGAGGCAACTGCCTGTCTTTCCTGCTCGCTCTGGACCATGGCCTGGTCATGTCATAGACGCGCGTATCGATAACAAAGATGCTGATCATACCTGAAACTTGCCGGGCGAGCTAAGGGAATGCGGGGGGAAGCGGTGGGATGCTCGCATTTCAGAGATGCGTCAAGATTGTAGGTACGCGTAAGATTGTCGCTACTGTTTGGAACATTTAGTGTCGTCTTGCTAAGATAAACGTAAACTTTCCAGAGCCTGCGATGTGGACAAGGTGTACCTCTTACTGCGGCCCAAGAAAGGCATGTGCATACAAAAGAGGGTGGACGAAATGCTACAGGACCCGGTAAGTGGAGCTTTGGCTCTGCCTGTAGAATTTGATTTTTTGTTAAAATATTGTTTAAAAAATCCAAATTCAAGCATTTACGTATCTATCTATTTACGAGTGAGTATATCTATACAAGAATAAACACATATCAATGCACAGCTGTAATTTGAATTCTTCAAAACCAAAGTCCAAAGTTTGCATGGAGAAACCTTTTGCGCGTGGGGGAAAAATATTCAAGTTACTATTAGCTCAAAGCCGGGAACGATGGAAGGAACGGAGGGAGGCCTTTGCCCAGCAGTGGGACAGCATAGGCTGGATATAATAATAATAATTGTTAGTTTTGAAGCGCTAGCGCCTGGCCATTTACAATAGCAATGCGTCACACACGCTCCACTTCATTCTATTCAAATTTCTCAGGCGTTACAAGTTCAAAATAAAATAATAATAAGACCGTTTTCACATTATCCGATCCGATATCGATATCGGACGCCGATACGATATCGGGGTAAGGTATGAGATATGTACCTGTCTTTCATTTTGTCCGACCCGATATCGGATCGGAAAATGTGAAAACGGTCTAAGTGAGGTAATATTATTATCATTTGCAGGTATACGATATGGTCAGGAAAAAGAAGCCGAACTTCGCCGAGAAGATAGTGCCGATAGAAGGAGACGTGTCCGAGATCAGGCTGGGTCTCAGTGACCAGGACTGGGCTACGATTACGAACCAGGTAAATATACAACTCAGAAATATTATGTAGGCGAAAGTTTTGTGTGTGTATTTATAACTTCTTCATGCTTGAACAGCTGAACGGATGAAGTTTGGGTGCACACGGGTAGATGGGCCAAGAATAGCATATAGGACTCCTTTTAACAAACAACTTTTAATAAGGGACCAAACCTGAAATCACAATTTATTTTTTTGATGTCGGCTGCTCAACCGGGCTTGAAGAAATCACAATAAAATCAGCAGTTCAGTGCATTTTGACCAGTTAGAAGGCAAATATAAATGTACTGAAAATCAATTTTTTTTTCGCGTTTTGTGGTTTGGTTCCATAACAAAAGTTGTTAATTATAGATCTTTGACAGTCTTCACTGATAGCCAGAAAAACACTTCTACCAACAGCATCTGATGAGACTTGAAGCTGACCACAGATAAAAATAAGACCAGTCAGATGGCTCACCTGTGGTACATTACAGGTGGACGTGATCTTCCACATGGCAGCGACGACCCGCTTCGACGAGGCGCTGCGAATCTCCACGATGATCAACGTGCGCGGTACCAGGGAGGCAGTACTGCTTGGCAAGGCTTGCCAGAAACTTAAGTAAGTACAGCTTGGTTAAGTAACCTCTTTGCAATGTCTGTATTCCTAGTACCTGTAAAATAAGAACTTTAATATTTAAAGAACAGATTTTTGTGAAATAAAAAATAAATTATAGATAAAACAAAACATAAGATTGCAATATTTATTTAATCCAAACCAGTAAAACTATTGAAAAAGCACGCCATTTGGCGCCTACCAATAATGTTATTGCAAAAACACTTGTAGCATACACATAGCTATTGAGGTATTGCGTACAGGCGCAAGCACTAGACATTGCGTACTTATGATGCTCGTATTCTTCCGTCTATCGTAATTCACTGGAAGAGATCAAGGTAAACAGCGGATGTATTAACCAAACCCATTTTTTTACGAGGAAAATCATCAAATCTTCATTTTCGAATCGATTCCATAATCTGATATCTACGTTCCTATATTGGAAGTCTGGTCGGCAGCCGCTTCTCGTAAAATACTGGTATTCAGCTAAATCCGGCTTGACTGGAAGCCGACTCCAATATAGTTGGGAAAAGGCTAGACAGAACAACAAAGGATGATGATCTACGTTCCTATATTCCAGATCGTTCGTCTACGTGTCGACAACATACGCGAACGCGACAGACCGCTTCGTGGAGAAGGAGGTGGTGGAGAAGTTCTACGAGAGCCCTGTGCAGCCCGAGATCATGATCGGCATGGCAGAAACCTTCGACAAGGAGAGATTCGAGGCTATAGCAAATGAGTAAGTGGAACGAGTGACCTGACTCCAGGGGCACTAGTATCAAAAGTATCCGGCTCAAAGAACTTCATGGTACTTCGAGCCGGATACGTTACGCCAAGAGAATTAGTATTAAACGTAACCGGCTCGAAGAACCGGTAGTTATTTCTTGATCACCATGGCAACATGAAACCCGTGCAGCCCGAGCTCACGATCGTCATGGCGGAGACCTTCGGCCGGGAGCGGTTTGAAGCCGTAGCAAATGAGTATCATGATGCGATCCCGGCATCATATGGCTTCTTCTTCTTCTTCCTGTCCTTATCGTGGATTACGGTCCATTACCTCTCCTAGTGAGAAGGCCTGAGTCCCAGCAGTAGGAACATTATAAGGCTGATGCTATGCTTTCTCTTGTTTCAGTCTCATCAAGGGCTACCCCAACACGTACACGTTCGCGAAGGCTATCGCTGAGGAGGTGGTGAGGAGCAGAGCAGGCGACATGCCTGTCAGCATCGTCAGGCCTGCCGTCGGTAAGATGTCACGCTGAGACAGTCTTTTTGCTTTCACCATGTTTTATTTTATGATTTTGTATGGAGAATTAAGATTTCAAACCTAATAAATATTTTCAGTGATCTCATCGTACCGGGAGCCGATGCCGGGCTGGGCGGATACCAGCTGCGCGTACGGTGCTAGTGGGGTATGTAATTGTGAACCCTCAGTGCACGAGTCCGACTCACACTTGTTTATAAATATTCTTGATTCTAATGGCACCAACTCACTAACTGTACGTTGAGTAAGAATTTGCTTCAACATAGGCCATGGTATAACAAGGTCCAGACTTTTCTAAAAATAACTTTATTGAAGGTATGTGGAACAGAAAGTAAAGTCTCACAAACCTATTAGGGTTTAGTAGATGTCGCTAAACCCTAGACACGCCATTGAAACTTCCTTTCCTTCTTTCAGCTCATCCTAGGCCCAGCCACAGGACTCATCCACGCGACGTACGCAGGCGACAACGAACGCTATAGCCTGGTGCCAGTGGACTACGTAAACAACGCCATCCTGGCGGCCGGCTGGCACACCGGCACCAGGTCTAGCAGGGACATCCAGATCTACGCCGTGTCCAGCGCTAGGAACCTGTTCCACTGGCGTAAGTACTATGTGAGCTAATGGTAAGCGATGATGTGATTACCAATAGAGAAGGCTTGCCTAGTAAGCTATTCATTCTTGACTTAAAGAGCCAGGTTGTAGCTATTAAGTATTGAATCACAGACTCTGCTACGCGCGTCTCAAAGAAATATGTAGCAAAACGGTAGTGGCCCAGCAAGTACATGCACGTTGAAAACGGTTTTGCACGTATGGATGAGATACCCATTGATGTGGATTGGTGACGCAACGCCGTACGTTTGGTGGTCCGATGATGATACGGACTTGGCGGAATAAAAGGATATTGCAATTCCAATGCAAAATCCCCAAAATGCAGCTGGTAGAAAACCGACAGGCTAGCACTCGACTCGATGCCATTAACATTGTTAATGATCTTCTTGGCTAGTTTCTCAACAAGCTGGTACCCTGGTATCCTTCCCACCAGGGTTGCCAGATCTACAAACCGAAAAGCCGGACAAACCAGCCAGTTTAGCCGGACATTTGATTAAAAAGGCCGACAGTTTTTTTTTTTATCACGGCCTGAATGCACTGAAGTTTTACTTTTTACATTCTAATGAAATAACAAGTCATTACTGGTCTGCTAACGCTTGCGATTATAAAACCACATGAAAATACTAAAAATTGACATATTTAAAAAGCCTAATAAAAGCCGAAGTGAAGTCCGGACTTCACCTAATTTGGCTGGACACACAATCAAAAAGCCTGACTGTGTCCAGCTTTATCCGGACGCCTGGCAACGCTACTTCCCACTGATACTGACTTCCTTCTCCCCAGGTCCTGTCTCGACGAAGATCCGCGAGATCGGGCACGTGCTGCCGACTCCGCTGGCCGTGTGGTACATGTTCATCGTCAACACCGCCAACAAGCCCCTGTTTCTGCTCCTCACGTGGCTGTTGCACTACATACCTGGTTATATTCTCGATGGGGCTTGTATGCTACTGGGAAGGCCGCCTATGTGAGTATCTCGTCTTGTTTATTTCAAAATTATATTTCCACAAAACCTATGATAGATTAGGGTCGATGAGGCTGGAAGGTTCTGGGATATTACCAAAAGACGCAGCGTTGGTGCGATCACCCAGAAGTAGGAGGTGGTGTCGTGAAAGCACGGGCATGTCCAGGCATCACAGATTCGAGGACTTGTAACATCAACTTGACTACACTCTACTGGTCAACCCGCGCTAGGCCTGCATTGTCTTGACTGCATCCTTGAGAGAAGGCCTGAGTCCCTGGAGTTTCTGGAGTGGCGACCAGGTAACGGAAGACTTAGATTAGGTAGACTGATGACCTGGTGAGAGTGGCGGGAATCCGATAGATACGAGACAGACAGGACTGTTCATTGTGCTGACACTTGGGGGAGGCCTATGTTCAGCAGTGGACGTCTTACGGCTGAAATGATGATGATGATACTTACGCTATTCCACACTCACAGTGAGTGACACACAGTGATAGTTTTCCTTTTATTTTATTTTAAGTGTCAATGTCAAAGCGTTTATTGCGAACTAATATACAATGATGGTGTTATATCATGTTAGTACTTATGTATGATGTAGCAGCCTTTTACAAGCATTGTAATTTCATTCATCCTAACTACCCTGTCCTGTCCTAATAGTCCTGTGTGTATCTGTGTGAGCGAATTTTTTTCTTTCTTTCTATCATCATCATCATCATCTTCCTGCCCTTGTCCCGTTTTATTCATTAGGGTCGGCACAACATGTTTTTTCTTCCATTCTATCGTGTCACTCGTCACAGTTTTTTCTTTGTTTCTATAACAGACAGTTTTCTTCCAGGTTCATAAAGCTATACAACCGCGTGTACCGCGCGTCCATGGCGCTGTCGTACTTCACGACGCACAGCTGGGTGTTCAAGGACGACAACACCGACCGCCTCTACCACAGCCTCTCTGCTGATGACAAGCTCATCTTCAACTTCGACACGACGGATATTAACATCATGGAGTATGTCACGCTCTGGTGTGTGGGGCTCAGGAGGTATGACACACAATTTTATCATTATAATCTGGTCACATTAACTTGACGCATCTCTGAAATGCTTACATCCCCCCGCGTCCCCCCGCATTCCCTTAGCTCGCCCGGCAAGTGTCAGGTATGCTCAGCATCTTTGTTATCGATACGCGCGTCGATAATTTGGCTAGTTCTCTGTTGTTGTTATATTGTTTTTGAACATTATTTCTTCGACGCCAAGCGTTAAGATATTGTGACCGAGTTGTAGTTCTATTTGTATCTCCATTGCCAGACAATCTTATCGCAATGGCGTGGCGGTTTGTCCGATGATAGAGAGGATATGGCGGAATCAGATCATGCAATTCACGCGCACACACTCTGAAATGCATCCAGTAAAAAACCGAAAGGCTTTTTAGGCTACCCTACGCTTGGGCTCAAGACTTTGTAGATTGGACTGAACCCAATCTGGATCTCCAATTAGCCTCTTCACACGCCTTTCCATTGAGTCTAAAGCTGCCAGGTGGCATTTCGCAGCTCCAGCCCATGTTTAATTATAAATTAGTCACTGTGGCTGTCCCGCAAATCGAGGAGCTCATGATAACAGCCGCACGGGTCGATCTTCCAGGTTAATCAACGCTTGCCAAGGTTGGACTGTAGATCGGTGACCATCTTAACATACCGAGTTTTCTCCGTACCTCGGAAAGCACGTTAAGCCGTAGGTCCCCGCTGTCATTTGTAGATCTTTGGCAGTCGTTACGGATAGTCAGAAGCCAGTAAATCTGACTCCAGTCTTGCCATGAAGTACCGTGTTACCCCACTTAAAGGGTTGTGGAGGTCTGGTAGGCAGCCGCTCCTCGTAAAATACTGGTGTTCAGCTAAATCCGGCTTGACTGGAAGCCGACCCCAATATAGTTGGGAAAAGGCTAGGTAGAGTTGTTGTCCCGCAAGTAAAAGGTTCTTCTTTCTTGTTCCAGGTACCTGATGAAGGACGGCATCAAGCACACGGAGTACGCGCGCAGGAAGCAGTTCTGGCTGCACAAGCTGCACTGCGCGGCGGCCGCGCTCTACGTCTATGTGCTGTACAAGCTGCTCAGTACTGTGCTCTATGTGCTCATGTGTGTGTTCGGGTGGGTTTAGATGTTGTGTTGTTGTAGGTTAGGTATTTTAATAAATTATTGACAATTTTAGGGGCAGTTTATTCTTATATCATCCGGTTTACCCAAGAGCGGAAGTGTGTCAGGGTTTACTGACTAAAATTCTTTCCCAGAGAAGGATCTTTGTCTTACGTTCCAGGACCCTGAGTTTTCCTATCAGAAGCGAATCCATGGCTCCAATACGCTTTGACCCTGATAGGCTCCAACTATTTTGCTGACATCTTCTTGAAGCACGCGTTAGTAAAAGTCTAACACTGATCTGATCTCCAATTCCATTTACTATGGCGCGAAGGTTAAATAGTCGATCAGTTTTCTATTTTCATATTTTCTAAGTGCCAGTCGGAATCACGTATGAAGGGTTCTGTACCTTCCATTGTATAAAGCGGTAAAAAAGTCACGTTTGTTGTATGGGAGCGCCTCTTAAATATTTATTTTACTCTGTTTTTAGCATTTTTTAGTATAGCGGCAACAGAAATACATAGTGAGTGAAAGTTTCAACTGTCTAGCTATCTCGGTTTATCTGTCTTGTCTGTCTGTCAGTCACCAGGCTAAAAGATTCAGCCAGGCTGAATCTTTTAGCCTGGTGACTGACATACAGACAGGCGGACGGACAGTCGGGTCTTAGCAATAGAGTCCTGTTTTTACTGATTAGATACAGAATCCTTAAAAAGAAGATGAATAAAATCTACACAGTCGTTTTTAAGTTATGTCGGTGCCGGAGATATTCTAGGGATTTTGCGAGCATACCTGAATCAGCTGATAAGATCTCGAGAAAGGAGGATTGATGCTCATAATGTAACATGTCTGGTAACATCTGGTGCGTGACATGTTACACAACGATCTTAATCATCTCAGTGTAACGTAACAAGAACAATGTTAAACAGGCTCCACTCATTCGTTTTTATTCAAATGGTGAATCATCAGAATACATGTGGAGGGATGGAGAGGAAGAGGGAAACCAAAGAAAAGATGGATGGATTGTGTGAGGAGTGATATGAAAGAGAAGGGAGTTAGTGATAGCATGACGGGTGACAAGACAGAATGGAAGAGAAAAACATGTTGCGTTGCGCCGACCTCAAGGAATATGGGATAAGGGCAGGAAGAATAAGAAGAGGTGAATCATCAAAATTAAATACTTTATTCTGAATGAAATACTCTTAGGTGGAGCGGAAAGGCGTGTCAGACTTTTACTGACTAAACCCCACCCTGTTCCTTCTTTGCTTTCGTTCTGGAGTCACGAGCTTCCCTTTCGGAATCCAATCCATGGCTACAGAGGCTTTCCTCATACAAGAGCAGTCGCGAAGCATTATACACCATCTTTTAACACCTATGTAACATTATCGAAGGCAATAAAGTATTAAGTATTGAGTCATCATCATCATCTCAGCCGAAAGACGTCCACTGCTGCACATAGGCATCCCCCATGCGTCGCCACAACGACCAGCCCTGTGCGTCTCGCATCCATCGGATTCTCGCGACTCTCGCCAGGTCGTCGGTCCACCTTGTGGGAGGCCTTCCAACGCTGCGTCTTCCGGTACCTACGTGGCCGCCATTCCAGAACCTTTCACCCCATCAACCATCCGTTCTACGAGCAGTGTGCCCTGCTCGGTAACCTTGGTTCTCTTGCGAATATCTTCATGTCTGATGTGATCGCGCAAGGAAACTCCGAGCACAGTCCTTTCCATTGCTCTTTGGGTGACTTTAAGCCTTCTGAGTATTGAGTATTGATTTATAACACAAATTATCCCCACCGTCAAAGTTCACGCAAATATACTCGTAATTATCAATCCCATAGTTCGCATCCTAATCGCTTCGCTAATCGCTGCATCAAAATGTTTGTTGTCATAATGTTTTATTCGATCTATTTTGCTTCGCGATCGCGTTTTTTTTAGCCTATAATAAGCCTTAGTAGGACATTATCAAAACGGAAGTTTACTAACTCACGTCAATTACTATTGACATAATAATTGATTCTTGATTAGATACTTAATTAAAACCTTTATCTAACCACTAGATGATGTAGTAAATACGTAAGCAATTATTTGAGTCAACATACAAACGTAAACAGTATTAAAATGTAATTTAAGAAATTCGATTTCCAAGTAATTTTGTGACACATTAATCTATTCTACAATTAGAGATTTCCAGAAATGTGGAGATTTAATAGAACTGTTCTAGTTCAGGAAAATAGGTATTATTTATTTATTTATTTATTTATTTATTTAGTCTTCATGCAACTCAATGTACAAAGGCGGACTTAATGCCATAGGTATTCTCTACCAGTCAACCTAGGGTGGTGAAGAGATAATATGGTAGGTGCATAAAAAGAAAATGTAAGTAGAAACAGAGTAAGTATAAGGAGTATACATAATAGAATTAAAATAAACATACATATATATTTAATATAATAAATACATATATATATATATACTAACAAGAAGTTAGGAGATGAAAATTTTGAGACGATTCAGCTATTAGTGTAGAAAATAATTCCGCAATTTCCGCTTAAATGCATATCGACTTTCAGCCGTCCTGATATCGAGAGGAAGCGCATTCCACAGAAGGATGGACTGGATATAGAAAGAAGAATGGACAAAATCAGAAGTATGAGAAGGACAGAGCAGTAGGAGATTATTAGTAGAACGCAGATTCTTAGCGTGCGAAGAACATAGGAACTGAAAATGAGTGATGAGATAGGCTGGGGGCGTGGGAGAATTGAGAAGAGAGAAAAGAGTAGTCAGAGCGCGCAAATTTCTCCTCTGGCGAATAGGCAACCAGTTGAGTTCCAACCTGAAGTTCGAAACATGGTCATATTTTCTCAGGTTAAATATGAACCGGATGCAGTTGTTAAGCAGTCTGTCTAGCTTATCCAGCAAAACCGCGTTCAGGTCAAAGTAACACACGTCACCATAGTCTAGGATAGGGAATATCAAAGTCTGCACAAGCATTGTCTTCGTTTTTGCAGGTAAAAAGTTCCTCAGACGATATAGACACCGCAAAGTCCCGTTGACTTTTTGGCATACACTAGAAACTTGATTCTGCCAGCCAAGTGTCGAGTCTAGGTGCAAACCGAGATCCTTTACGCTAGGGCTGATGGGAATAACGGCACCATTGAAAACAATAGGGGGCAGAGCGCTAACTGCCACTCTACCCATCATGCGCGAGCTACCAATAACAATGGCCTGACACTTTGAGGGGTTTACAGACACCCCAAACCTGTCAGACCAGCTACTGATTGCATCCAGATCTCGGTTTATATCCTCTATAGCGTCTGATAAACTTTCCACCCGCGCAGATGCATACAACTGAAGATCATCGGCATAAAGATGATACGAACACCGAAGACAGTGAGTTATAAAATTTATGAAGATAGAAAATAACAATGGAGAAAGATATGTTTGTTTATTTTTTTAATTATTATTGAAAATCTCGCGCTTGACCACTATGATGGTAAGCAACGATGCGGTCAACGATGGAGCACGCTCACCTAAAAGTAACCTATTCATTCTTGTAGCTAGATTCCCAAGATGTAGCCATCAGGAAACACAGACTCCGACAGGGAATTCCACTCCTTAGATCATACGCACAATGAATTCGTTCCCAAAACTTTTTGGGCGTCCAGGTAGGATCTTGCACTGGTGACGCATTGCCATACGCCTGGTGGTCCATTGCGCGGAGCGCCCGGCAGGCTCCATACAAACGGGGTGACTATCGATGCCACATTTTAGACCACACTTTATTTGTATGAAAAAATTAGAATGTTCTTAACGTTTGAATCCCCGACCGGTCCTATGAGACCGCGCTGTTATTGTTTTACTATTGTGTCTCGTTTCGCGGGTATCTGAGTAATTAAACGACTGAATAATAATAAGTAAATTTTATTCAAATTACTGTTTACAAAAATGAACATAAGCCATCAGTATAAAACAATTATCTATAAGATTAATGTGCATAAGAATAAAGTAAATCTAATATTAGTAATATTATAGGTGCAATTAATGTGGTTTGGAAATGCAATACTTAATAGCGGACCACCCGAGCTAGGTTAATTAATACCATTTCAGGCCATCGTATTACTTTTAAGATAAACGGCTACAAAAAAAAAATGACTATTAACCGTATCCTCGTGAAGGCGATCTCTCGCGGGTGGCCCTGGTTCAAGCCATGATACGGAGAGAGAGGGAATGTGAAGCAACCACCACCTTCTACAAAGCAGTAATGTAAGCGAAGAAAGTAGCAGAAAATGTGAGGGAAAGGACCTCTTCACTTCCCAACCGAAACACCCTGGACGACAGGAGTCACAGGGACACTCCCAGCTACCAAAGGCGAGGGCCTGAAGACGGCGAGCAATGGGTAGTTCGTCATTTTAAGTTTGTCAGATCAGATATAACTTAATAAATAATACGCATATGTATACCTGAGAGCTGACCTCGCCTAGTGACCGAAAGTTTGTTACTCTTCGTGACCTTGTTATTCTTCGAATCTAAAAATAACTATCTAAAAATAAAATATAATAAGTATACATGTAGATTAAGTTTATTTATAGATTAAGTTTTGCAAACGTATATTTGGCGCACCACTCATCATCTCATCATCTACCTAGCCTTTTCCCAACTATATTGGGGTCGGCTTCCAGTCAAGCCGGATTTAGCTGAATACCAGTATTTTACGAGGTGCGGCTGCCTACCAGACCTCCACAACCCATTAACTGGGGTAACACGGGACTTCATGGCAAGACTGGAGTCAGATTTACTGGCTTCTGCCTATCTGTAACGACTGCCAAAGATCCACAAATGATATCCTGGACCAACGGCTTAACGCGCTTTCCGAGGCACGGAGGCAACTCGTCATGTTAAGATGGTCACCCATCCACAGAGCAACTTTGGCAAGCGTTGCTTAAGCTTGAAGATCGACCTATGCGGTTGTTATTATCTAGCCACGAGCTCCTCCTCCTCCAAAAATAACTATCTAAAAATAAAATATTAATAATACATATATGTAAATGAAGTTTATTTATAGATTAAGTTTTGCAAACGATTATTTGGCGCACCTCTATCATTTATCTATACTATAATAAAAGAGGTAAAGTTTGTTTTTTTGTTTGTATGATGTAATCTGTGGAAGTACTGGTCCGATTGCTAATTTTTTTTCACCAATAGAAAGCTGCTATATTCCTGAGTGGCATAGGCTATATTTTATGTACGTGGGTGAAGCTGCGGGCTAAAGATAGTTTATTATAAAATCAATAACATTAGTAAAAACCTCCGCAACAACGGGTTTCACCACAAACCGACTGACGTAAATGCCTACAATACATGTTATTCATTATTAATTGTAAACAGGCGAGGTTAAAAACCACTGCAGTGGAAAGATACTGCTAAAATGGAAACTACCTGTACAGTCACCCGTAATTATGTCTATCGTCTGTTTTTTAAACCCTGAGACTAAAATGACATTTCAACACAAAAGAACTAGCGTCATTCCTATAGTAAATTTGACATTACTTGTGTCAATTTAGTCTCAGGGTATAAAAAACAGACGATAGCTAGTACTTTTTGGTAGTTTTTTTTTTTGCTTTTTCTAACCAGATATACTCGTATAATGTCAACTCCATCGTACGAGGCCTACTCTCTAGGAGAGGGAATGGGCCGTAATCCACCACGCGGGCCCAGTGCGGTTTGGTGGATGTCACATGTCTTCGAATTTTTGGTTCTAGGACATGCCGGTTTCCTCACGATGTTTTCCGTCACCGTTTTGAGAGCAGTGGTGACGGAATAAATTACACAAAGTAATGTGCCTGGCTGGGTTTGAACCCGCGACCCACGACTCGTAAGTCGGGGCCGTTACCAATAGGCCACCAGTGCTCTCTCATACCTTTTAACAGTACATTATCTCATCATTATATTCAGATTAACTAAAATACAGTGTATCATGTAAAATAAGCTCGAAGGGTCCGAGCGCTCATCGAGTTGTTTGCAATATCAGCAAACGGCTGGTCGACTCTTCGCGGGACCAAAAGGCTTAGCTTTTCTTCGAACAACGAATCAGCATTGCTATCCAACGTGGCAATGCTGCCAGCGTTCTGGACACTTTTCCCATTGACAGAAATATAGATGAATTTTTTGATGGTCTATTCCCAGAAATGAAGGTATCCGCAAGAAAACTAAGGTTACTGGCATAGCCCAAAAAATCGCCACACTTAAGTGGCAGTAGGCTACTTGGGGTACTTTGCTCACAGAACAGATGGGCGATGGGGACGGAACGTTCTGGTTTCAGAGTGGCGGCCACGTAACGGGAGACGCAACGTTGGAAGGCCTCCCACAAAGTGGACCGACGACCTGGTGAGGGTCGCGGGTATCCGATGGATGCAAGACGCTCAGGACCGGTCGCTGTGGCGACGCTTGGGGGAGGCCTATGTCTAGCAGTGGACGTATTTCGGCTAGATAATGATGATGATTCCAAGAGCGATATAACTTATTCTATGATATCCCACATCACACAATAAAAAAACAAGCCCGCTTCCGAGTAATTCGTAAAGGAAAAACACTGACATCACCTCTGACCTCTAGACCAGCCAGGCAGAAACATAATAAGATTCGCAATATAATAATTTAGTTAAATTTCCGGTCTAATATAGCAGGTATTATCATCTCTATTTATGTTACTTACTGCCACAAACTTTACGTAAATATAGGTACGAGTAGGTACTATTCCGACTTCAAGATTTTTTAAGGTGCAAAATCATCAATAACTTCTCCTACTCTGGGCCGAGCGAGACGGCGTGTGAAACTTTAATTGACTAAAACCACATCTTTTTTTGGCTGTGGAGGTCATCCAATTACTTTTCCCGCTCTGGGCGGAGGGCGGTGCGTGCAGTTTTACTGGCTAAAACCACATCAGTGTCCTTCAATTGCCCTTTGCGTTTTAAGAATAGGGGTTTCATTTTTGGAAAATCTCCGCAGCCCTACCGGGTATCGGTCCCGCTAGACCCCTACTACGATTTGCTGACATCGCTTTGAGGTGCGCGTGGATCACTATGAGCTGTCGACGACTTGCTATATTGAACGTATTGCGTTCAACATCTATGCTGGTTACCTGATGGTAAGCGATGGGAGTATTCCCGTCTCGGCACCCAGATTTTCGGCAACCAAACTATTCCCGATTCGGCACCAATAGGTATTTCTGGGGAAAGGGAAAGATGAGGGCAAAAGATGACGTGGACGCTCTCCAACACGGTGGACTGACCTCATCAAGTCGGTTACACACTGCAGCACTCCCAAGCCGCCAAACACAGAGCTTCATGGCGTCGTATCGCGAGAGAGGCGGTGGCGCAGGACTCGACCGAAACATGACCACGACCACTCTGTCAAGAGTGAACGACTAAGAAGAGGTATTTCTGACTGGTATTTTGTATGGTTACTATACAAAATACCAGTCAGTTCATCCAAAATATACCCATTTAAAGGGTTGTGGAGGTCTGGTAGACAACCGCTCCACGTAAAATACTGGTATTCAGCTAAATCCGGCTTGACTGGAAGCCGACCCCAAGACAGTTGGGAAAAGGCTAGGTAGATGATGACTACCTGTCCAAAATATGAAACGACTCCAACGATGATGTGGTCGACGATGATAGAGATCTATTCTGTGAGACTGTGGTAACAGAATAGGCTATTGATGTAATTCACAATTACTTTAATACTAATTTAAATTGTCACTTACGGGATATCTTCCGTGGTTTTTATTTATTTTGAGTTCCCGATATTTCGACGCTGTTGCAAGCGCCATGATCGCGGGATGACCAACAAAAAACACAGTGTGTTTACTTTAATACTATGTTGCAAATTAGTTTATAATGCTAGATGTTCAATTAATATCATGATTACTGAACTCATGAGTCATACATTCGTATCATTAACATTGTTTCCGCTATTTGTTGCAATTAATTTTATCATACTGTGTGGTTTTATTTCTGGGTAATTATCCAATTACTCTTTCCGCTCTAGGCTGAAGTAGGAGGGCGCGGCTGACTTTTATTGACTAAAACCCACTCCTACGTTCCTTCTTTACCTAGCATTCCAGGACCCCGGGTTTTCCATTCCGTAGGTTGGGCCCTGCTAAGCCTCTACGGTTTTGCTGACATCTCTTTGAGGCGGGCGTGGTCCGCTACGTGTCGGTCGTCGAAGACTTGGGCTCGGTCCGGATGATTACCATACGGTGAACTACTCATTGCTCGCCGTCCGCTCGGCGTCCGTCTGGGGCTACAAATCGGGGTAGGAATCTCGGCTATTGGGGCGTGGGGAAGTCCGTTCTTATTGGGTCCTATTAACCAAACCCAGTCAGGCGCATTACATTGTGTAATTTATTTCATCACCGCTGCTCTCAAAATGATTAAGGAAAACATTGTGAGGAAACCGGCATGTCCTAGAACCTGGAATTCGAAGACATGTGACATCCACCAATCCGCACTGGACCCGCGCGGTGGATTACGACCCATTCCCTCTCCTAGAAGAGTCCCAGCAGTGGGAACATTATAAGGCTGATGCTATGCTGAACTCCATGTACAGTAGTGGCACACCAGTCAACCTTTGAGTAAAAAAGCAACACTGTGGTATGTCCTTTTCGGCGAATTGTGTTACCTTATCGCAGGCGTCAGAAAAATTCTATATCTAATGAGCCGGTAAACGTTTAGACAGGAAAGATCCATATTAAACCAGTATGAGTCATTTTATTTTGACGCAATACGCATATTTAAACTTTCGTCTCGATAGTTACATTTGAAAACCAGTATAATTCGGTTTTACCACAGGTTTTACCAAATGTCAAAATCAGATACAGGCTAGAGCAGAAAAAAAGGGTTGTCTCGAACCTTTTTTTTTTCGAACACCTCGAAAAATAAGGTTCGGTTGCAGACCCCAAATAACTTCTTTCGCTCTTTGTGGAGCGAGAGAGAGTGTCGGATTTTTACTGAAACAAACCAGGCGTGCTCCTTCAGTAGCCTTTTTTTTTTAAGAGTGATGGCAACTTTTTTGAACAATCCGCATCCCTGGCAGGTATTAGCCTTGACTGCAGCCCCGTTCATTTTGCTGACATCTTTTTGGGCTTCGCGTATAACACAAGGCGCCGTCGATCCGGGCTTGGCTCTTAGACCGTTTTCACATTATCCGATCCGATATCGGTGTCGGACGCCGATACGATACCGGAGTAAGTAAAATGTATGAAATGTCGTGCTCCGATATCCGGTATCGGGCCGGACAATATGAAAGACCGGTACATATTTCATACATTTACCTTACCCCGATATCGTATCGGCGTCCGATACCGATATCGGATCGGAATATGTGAAAACGGTCTTACTGGACAGCCGGACGGAGAGGTGCCGTCCGCAAGTCACACACGGCTCTTTGCTCAACCCAGAACCAATAAGTTATTTAATAAATACCAACACGAAACAAAAAATAATCAAGGCTGCTTCTGAGAAAGGCATAAGTATAGGAAAAACACTGACTGACTACATTATGGCATTCTCTAGACCAACAAAACAACAGCTTATACGCTTTGATTACTTTTTTCAAACAAAATACCGTTGCTACCTGTACCAGTATTCTTAACGTAGGCGAAAGCTTGCGGATGGCGAGCAATGGGTAGCTCGCCGTCCGGCAGTCCGGTAATAATCTGGACCGAGCCCAAGTCGTCGACAGCGCGTAACGTTCCACGAGGGCGCTTCGGGAGATATCAGTAAATCATAGGGTCCCAGCCACAGAAATCTAAATAAGTCCCAGTAGTGTTGAAGTCTACTGAAGACTACTACTACAAATGAACCCACTGCACTCATTGCAGTGGTGGCCCAGTGCTAACTGCACCCGACTTACTAGTTGTAGGTCGTTGGTTCAAACCCAGCCAGACGCATTACTTTGTGTAATTTATTTAATCACCACTGCTCTCAAAACGGTGAAGAAAAACATCGTGAGGAAACCGGCATGTCTTAGAACGAAAAAGTGACATCCACTAACGCGCACTGGGCTCGCGTGCTCGATTACGGCCCATTTCTTCTCCGAGAGAGGAGGCCTGAGTCCCAACAGTGGAAACATTATAAGGCTAATGCTATGATATGCCATGAACCCCGGGGCCATTATCCTCAAAAAACCATTATCCTCGGGATTCCCGAGCAAGGAGGCTGAAGTACAGCAGTCTATATTTAGCCACATAGGTGAACCTTTTTATGTCCCCTGACAAGGACTTCTTGCAGGGGCGTAGCTAGACCCAAGAGGACCCCGTATTAAGAAAAATTAACGTTTTTTTTTACAAAATTAGACCCCAACCAGCCTAGACTTACTACCTTGATACGGTGTGACACAGTGGTGATAGACCATGAAGGACACTAAAAAACGCACGGGTTCGCAAAGGATTGAAGGAATTCTTTTGTTATCATATAGAAGAGAACAAAAAAATAAGGAAAATGAAAAGTTATGTGAGTTGCGGGGAAGTTTTGAGTATTGAAGACCGAGCTCGATTTGGATTACTCTAGATCTTCTCGAGGTCTTCTTTGAAAATGCGAGTTCGTTTATGGGAGCATTCTGGAGTAGGATAGGTTATTTTTTATTGAAGTCTTAAGTAGAAAACGCTAGAATAAACGTTGCGAGCTACAAACTATTAGTACACCTAAATTTTTCTTTATTCATTCACTAGCGACCTTTTATCAACACGAGAAATTTGTGGATACCATATTGTAAATTTTTGCATACGTCGGGGTCCCCTTTAGCTCGGGGGCCCCGTACCATAGATAAGTTGGTAGCTACGCCCCTGACGTCGTCTATATTTAGCCGCTCGTCTATAATGTAAGTGTTAACTCACCGGTCTACGTACGTCATAAGGACTGCAGAGGTAAACGACCCCGGGTGATGACGTCTGTGCGAAGGTACATGTTATTGCTTGTTATTTGCTAGACACCCTTTTTTTCTTGTTTTTAGGGTTCCGTAGCCAAAATGGCAAAAACGGAACCCTTATAGTTTCGTCATGTCCGTCTGTCCGTCTGTCCGTCTGTCACAGCCGATTTACTCGGAAACTATAAGTACTACAGTGATGAAATTTGATGGGAATATGTGTTGTATGAACCGCTACAAAATTATGACACTAAATAGTAAAAAAAAGAATTGGGGGTGGGGCCCCCCATACATGTAACTGAGGGATGAAAATTTTTTTTTCGATGTACATACCCGTGTGGGGTATCAATGGAAAGGTCTTTTAAAATGATATAAAGTTTTCTAAAAAACATTTTTCTTAAAGTGAACGGTTTTTGAGATATCAGCTCTCAAAGTCGTAAAAAGTATGTCCCCCCCCCTCTATTTTTATAACTACGGGGTATAAAATTCTAAAAAAAATAGAGGTGATGCATGCTAATTAACTCTTTCAACGATTTTTGGTTTGATCAAAGTATCTCTTATAGTTTTTGAGATAGGTTGATTTAACTGTAATTTTGGTTAAGTTACATAAAAGAATACATAAAAGTACAAGGCAAAATATCGGGAGAGTTTAGGCTCCATTCACCAGGTGTATAAATTGACATAATAAGTTTATTATATTTGCTGCTACGGAACCCTTTGTGCGCGAGCCCGACTCGCACTTGGCCGGTTTTTATCTTTGGTATATAAATCCAAATTGCAAGGATCGCGGGAATTCGATGGATGCGAGACGCACAGGACCGGTCGTTGTAGCGACACTTGGGACAGGCCTAAGTCCTACTGCCTCTTTTAATCCCTCTAGTAAGCTCCAAGGAGGACAAGACGGACAACGGATGTCCACTGATGTCATCACCATGACATCCGTTGCTTGCTTCTTTTAGACGACTAACGGCCGAAACCAATAACCTATCGATCTCTAGTTTTGTCATACTGGAGATTGTAAAACAAATGATACAATACAAAAATTATCATGTTTTCTGTTGTTTCATTTATTTATTTTATTTACACTTTTTGCACAAAAAGGTACAAAGGCGGACTTAATGCCTTAGGCTGTTTTTCTATCTCCGATATGCGACAGATAGATTATTGGTTTCGGCTGTAAGGCAGTCGTTACCCAATGCAGGATGAGGCCTGAGGGTGGCGGGTTAGTACGAATCCGGAGCAACGGAAATTATACAACACCCACAGCCCCCGACACACATGTACGAGGGAAGATCAGGGTGGTTAACTGATTTAAGAGTCTACAGAACCCTCCACCCAAACTTGTGGGAGGCCTTCCAACCCTGCTTCAGATCATCGCCACTTCAGAACCTTTCGTATCCATCGACCATCTGTTCTACGAGCAATGTCCTGCCCACTGCCACTTTTGGCGATTGTTCGAGCTTTGTCGGTATCCTTTGTTCACCTGCGGGTTATCTTTATTCCTGATGCGATTAGGCAGGGAACTTTCGAGCGTTCCCATGTACTTTAAAAATAGATTTAATAGCGCCGATGTTGTTAAAGTTTAAAAACAACCAAGACTGCCTGACGGTTCACACGCCCTGACACCTGTGACGCACGTAAACCTGTTGGCATAACACTTATAGCACAGATTACTGAATAGTTACTACGCTTATAGTCTCCGTAGTTGTAGAGTTGTTGCAATTACGTGGATGAGGACGATAACTCGCGAAGGATATATTGCTGGAAGGCTTTTCATACCATGAGGGGTCTTTTGGGGGGAGCACTATGTAACTTTTTGTATTTTGTGTATGTTTAGGACTTTATAGTAATGATGTGTGACGGGACAAACATGAAAACTGGATAAGAAAAGATTTCGTTGTGAGTTTACACGAATTATAATGTTTACTAAGTAGATGGAAGAGCTTGCAAGTTGCCTGGGTTTGAAGCCGCGACTTAGTAACTCTTTGAACCCGCGACCTATTAACTCGTAAGTCGCGGCCGTTGTAACTGGGCCACCAATACCTCTCCTTTAGGTACTCATACAATCACCTATGATTGAGTTCAATATTAATATCCAAGTCCCCAGATCAAAAGCAACGAAGGAACGGTATGTGGTTTAGTTAGTAAATGTCTGAAACGCCCTCCCGTTTCGCCCAAAAGCGGAAGAAATCATTCGGATGATTACCCACTTGAAAAAAAACCCTTGAGTTAAACCAGAAGACGAAACATGTATCAATTCTGTGAGACACTACTCCTTTGCTTCCTTGTAAGGCTTTTAGTTACTATTTGTAGAGCACTTTTACTTCCTTAATATTTGTACGAATTGAGGAAACTGAAGACAAAACAAACCTTGAACGTCACACCACAAAATAGACAGGTACAGAAGGTAAACTCATGTACAATCCGGTCACATTAACTCGACGCATCTCTGAAAGGATCACATCCCCCCGCTTCCCCCCGCACTCCTTTAGCTCGCCCGGAAAGTGTCAGGTATGGTCAGCATCTTTGTTATCGATACGCGCGTCGATAATTTGGCTAGTTCTCTGTTGTTGTTATATTGGTTTTGGACATTATTTCATCGACCCCAAGGTTCAAGATTGCCTTCTGTACCTCTCTCTTTTGTGAGTAGGCACCGGCCGCGTCTGAGCACAGCCCAAGCGCGCATGGTCCGAGACGTGGTGTCTGTGAGCGGCGTCTATGTGTGCGTAGAGTAAGCGTCGGCCACTCAGTCCGGCAATAGCCCAAGCGTGCATGGTCCGAGACATCCTGTCTGCGAGCAGTGTCTATGTGTGCGTAGAGTAGGCGCCGGCCGCTCAGTCCGAGCACAGCCCAAGCGCGCATGGTCCGAGACATCCTGTCTGCGAGCAGTGTCTATGTGTGCGTAGAGTAGGCGCCGGCCGCTCAGTCCGAGCACAGCCCAAGCGCGCATGGTCCGAGACATCCTGTCTGCGAGCAGTGTCTATGTGTGCGTAGAGTAGGCGCCGGCCGCTCAGTCCGAGCACAGCCCAAGCGCGCATGGTCCGAGACATCCTGTCTGCGAGCAGTGTCTATGTGTGCGTAGAGTAGGCGCCGGCCGCTCAGTCCGAGCACAGCCCAAGCGCGCATGGTCCGAGACATCCTGTCTGCGAGCAGTGTCTATGTGTGCGTAGAGTAGGCGCCGGCCGCTCAGTCCGAGCACAGCCCAAGCGCGCATGGTCCAAGACATCGTGTCTGTGAGCGGTGTCTATGTATGCGTAGAGAAGGCGTGGGCCGCTCAGTCCCAGCTAGCACAGCCCAAGCGCGCATGGTCCAAGACATCGTGTCTGTGAGCGGTGTCTATGTATGCGTAGAGAAGGCGTGGGCCGCTCAGTCCCAGCTAGCACAGCCCAAGCGCGCATGGTCCAAGACATCGTGTCTGTGAGCGGTGTCTATGTATGCGTAGAGAAGGCGTGGGCCGCTCAGTCCCAGCTAGCACAGCCCAAGCGCGCATGGTCCGAGACATCGTGTCTGTGAGCAATGTCTATGTGTGCGTGCTGTGAATGAGAGGGCACTGTAGACTACAGATTTTAATTACTACCTTTTTGAACCCAGTTTTTGACTAATTTTATCTTTATTGTGGTTTTGGGTGCAATATTGACTGGTCTACACTGTCCTCGCATATGTGTCTGTGTTGTAATGTGGAAATGTTGTAAACCCAATAGTTTTTTGAAAAGAGTAACCATGGAGTTTCTTGCCGGTTCTTCTCCATAGGAAACGACCAATTTGGAACCGTGCACTAGTTTTTGACGTTTTATAAGTGGCCATGCACGAGTAGGCCTATGTAAAATAAAACCACTTTGACTTTGCTTTGTATGTAGATTGCCTTCTGTAGCTATCTCTGTTGTGGTCACACAGTAGTGCGACAATCATCTCAGAGTGAACGTAACGCGCCTACCAAAAATGGAGCACGTGGTGATTAAATAATTTTAGTAGCTGATAACATTTTTAAAGGATATGTTTTATAGTGCGTGTTTATTTTGAAAAAAAAAAAGAAATAAATCGAAAAGCAAATGAAAAATACAACAATATTTTTAACCAAAGTAAGTAACATTTGGCTCGAAAAAACGGGGACGGGGGACGTCGTTGCTTAGCAGTGGGAAAGTAGGCATAATATGTTGAATAAATCAAACTAAAGTTGTATGAAGTTTGTCGTATTGTAGTAATTTGAAATTGGCGCGTTCTTTAGATGACAGCTCGTCGACCGTCTTTCTTTTTCTGCCAAATGCTGTAATGTGCATTGTTCTGTTTAAATAAAACTAAGTAATTAATTATAAAGTCGTTTAATTACAACATATCGTTTTAGAAAATGCAGGATAATTAAACAACGTTTTTAAAATAGGACAGGTGAATGGTGATGTACACAGGCGAGCTTAACCCACAATTAGGTGTAAGCATACCTAATTGTGGGTTAAGCTCGCCGATTTTTCCTTACATACTCGTAAGTAAAAAGACACACAAAAATCAATCAAATAAAAAATCAATAAAGTACATATTGTTTTTTTTTCGCAAGTTGTTTTTATAAATTTATTTATCTTTATCTTACATCTATATTATTGTTTTATTAAAACAATTTAAAGAGTGAAGGCCAAAATGACTGTAGTGTGGTATACCTACCTACTATAATTAAAACCAAACCACTACAATAATTAACTTGGGGTTGACGAACTAGAGCTGCCACTGAGAGCAGTGGTGGCCCAGTGGTAACTGCCCCGACTTGCAAGTTGGAGGTCGCGGGTTCAAACCCAGTCAGGCACTACTTTGTGCAATTTATTTCATCAGCACTGCTCTCAAAACGGTGAAGGAAAACATCGTGAGGAAACCGGCATATCCTAGAACCAAAAATTCGAAGACATGTGACATCCGCCAATCCACACTGGGCCCGCGTGGTGGATTATGGCCCATTCCCTCTCCTAGAGAAGAGGCTTGGGTCCCAGCATTGGGAACATTATAAGGCCGATAACGCTAACGCTATGTATTTAAAAAATAATAATAATCAAGTTGGGGTTGACGCACTAGGGCCGCGCGGTTCGAGTGCCCGTTGAGTTTTTGTGTCGTTAACCAACAGTTAGTTGACTCTACAAGTGCCTGCCTTACCTTCTTGTTGGCAAAAAAAGAAATATGGAAAGAAAAAAAATATTAGGCTCTCTTAGCGCAAACCACAGAAGAAAATAAGAATGTTAAATATATTGTAACGAGTATTTAGGTGTCTTCAAGGCTAGCGTGAACAGGCTCTTAAAAACTAGTGTGCTTCACCATCAACGATTACATCACTGATTACCATCAGGTGGGATCGCGGTCAATCGCTAGTTTATAACAATTAAAAAAAAGATAACTTAAAATATAGGTTACAACTACATATAATATCAACATTAAAAACATCCGAGGCAAAAAAATCTGCTATCTTAGAATATGCAGCGATATTAAAAAACATGCAATACTGGTGTTTTGATAGGTTCATCATCTACATCATCGTCTACCTAGCCTTCCCAACCACATTGGGGTCGGCTTCCAGTCAAGCCGGATTTAGCTGAATACCAGTATTTTACGAGGAGCGGCTGCCTACCAGACCTCCACAACCCATTAACTGGGGTAACACGGTACTTCATGGCAAGACTGGAGTCAGATTTACTGGCTTCTGACTATCCGTAACGACTGCCAAAGATTTATATTATGACGCAAAATAGAAACTGAAACGGTTTACCAACAGTCGATTGGTCCATGAACGGTTGGTTCAATAATGGGTTAAAGATAATGTGGACCAACCGTTCATGGACCAATCGACTGTTGGTAAACCGTTTCAGTTTCCGCAAAATATTTGTAAAAAAAATTCAAAAGAAGATTAGTTTTTCATTTTTGTATGGGGCACTTGACATTTTCAATCGGAATGACGCACAAATATTTAATTTCGAAGAAATCCACAAATAAGGTAAACTTGAGAAAAAAACCCGCCACAAATTAGCAATACCTACAGGAATAGTGTTAACCATATCAATGTGTGGAATAAGATAACAAAAAAAATCCTAATATCTTAATATGTCCATAAGTTAAGATTTAAGTTTTTTGTTGTTTTAATAAATGTATATTTTTAATAAGTAAGTTTCCTTATGCAACGCCTTGGATATCCACCGTCGTGTTGTACAAGTAGCATCAGCCTTATAAATTGATTGTTTTTAAATTGATACATAAGTTACGTTGTGTTGTTAGTTTCGTTTCTCATTTTAATTTTAAACTATTTGTATGTATATAAGTATATATTAATTCGTGTTTTAGTTTTCTGTTGATATGTATAACTTTAAGTTGCACCTACCTACTACTGTTGTTGTTGTACTGTTGTTTCTGCATTACCCTAAGGTTGACTGGTAGAAAATGCCTAAGGCATTAAGTCCGCCTTTGTACGTTAAGTTGTGCATAAAGTTTTTAAAATAAATAAATAAGTACGGTTGATAGCGGAAATCAAGTTGTAGTATTAGATAATAATTAAAAGTGGTTCGGGCCGATGTTCAGGGTCGTTCAAGGTGAGCAGTACTGGCGAGGTCGCCCGAGCCGTCTGTTCTAAGATACTATGTAACGGTAAAACAGATGTATGCTCAGAGATGGCTTATACAAAAACCTGCGAAAAACTTGAGCAAAATTTCAGCTCCATAGTTTCAGCTGTGCCTTATGTTAGTCAGTTACCCCAGTTAATGGGTTGTGGAGGTCTGGTAGGCAGCCGCTCCTCGTAAAATCCTGGTATTCAGCTAAATCCGGCTTGACTGGAAGCCGATCCTGATATAGTTGGGAAAAAGCTAGGTAGATGATGATGTTATGTTAGTCAGTTTGACCTTATAAATCCATACAAATATTATAAATGATAAAGTAACTCTATCTATATGTCTGTTTGAATGCAGTTGGCGTTTTGGCGTATAATTATGTCAAAGTAAACATTGTTTTATTATGCACCTACCATATTATGTCTTCACCACCCTAGGATGACTGGTAGAGAATGCCTACGGCATAAGTCCGCCTGTGGACATTGTGCATGAAGACTAAATATGTATCTATACTAATATTATAAAGCGGAAGAGTTTGTTTGTTTGTTTGTTTGTTTGTTTGAACGCGCTAATCTCAGGATCTACTGGTCCGATCTGAAAAATTCTTTCACTGTTAGATAGCCCATTTATTCAGGAAGGTTATAGGCTATATAACATTACGCGAGGACTAATAGCAGCGGAGCAGTAACCAGAAATGCGTGTGAAACCGCAGGGGACAGCTAGTATATAAATAAATAAAGTACATAAATAATAATAATATCGAAAACACCATCCAAAATCGTGCATACAACGACTTACACTGCCACGCCAGGAAGGGGGTAGGGGACTTATAGACATCCTGAATTTACACAATAAACAGATACATTCACTTCGAGTGTACTTCCATTATAAATCAGAAAATTCATTACTTCACAAACAGGTATCGGATATAGATAAAAAACTTACACCACTAAATCTTCAAAATAGGAATACACAAATTAATGAACACATTACAAGTACACAACAAAAAGTCGCAGCATGGTCTGAAAAAGCTCTCCATGGAAGACACCAAGCCGACTTGAGCCAGCCACACGTCGATAAATTAAAGTCGAACGAATGGCTCAAACGAGGCGAATTGTTTCCAGAGACTGAGGGTTTCATGATAGCCATACAGGATCAAATAGTAGCCACTCGCAACTACCGTAAGTATATCATGAAAGACCAAAACCAGCCGACTGATTTGTGCAGACACTGCAACAGTGCCTCCGAAACCATCCAGCATATAACAGGAGCATGTAAATCGCTAGTCCAAACTGACTATAAACACCGTCATGACCAAGTCGCTGCAATCATACACCAACATTTAGCATCCAAACATAAATTCGTAACCGAAATGATGCCGTATTATAAATATTCCCCTGAAATAATATTAGAAAGTACATCAAAATTTACTGGGACCGGACTATTATTACAGATAAAACCATTCACTTCAACAGACCCGATATTACCGTACACGACAAAACCAACAAAACAGTATATTTGATAGACATAGCAATACCTAACTCACACAATGTTCAAACCACAATATCCGAAAAACTTAGTAAGTACCAAGATCTCGCCATAGAGATTAAAACCCAATGGAAAGCTCAAACAGTTCATATTGTTCCGATCGTCCTTTCTTCTACTGGCATAATACCAAAATCTCTTGCACAGAGTCTCAACACTCTACAGATACCAGCTCAAATACTCTACATGCTCCAAAAAGCCACCATCCTTAACACCTGTCGTATAACTAGAAAGTTCCTGACTTCTTCAACACTGACATCCACCTTTTCCATTTAAGTCCCGCCGTACATACTTGGCCCCGGCCCGTATGTATGGTTTATTAATCTCCCTTATACGGGAAGAACTATAAAAAATAATAATAATAACAATAAATAATAACAATAGATCTAAAGGACTCAACTTACATTACCCTTCAAAAAGCTGCCATTTTAAACACCTGTAGGATAGTAAGAAAATTCATGCAGATCGAGGAAAATGAAATTTCTCCACATATTACTCATTTACCACGTTAATTTACTCACAACACGCTACAATGACTTGGCTTGGCCCGTTAATGTAGCTTAAAAACTAGCCTAGAGTTAAGAAAAACTACAAGTTTCCCAAAATAATAATAATATTCCACAACTTTCACACAACGCCATCTAGTCCCAAGCTAAGCAGAGCTTGTGTTATGGGTACTAGACAACTGATAAACATACTTATATATTTCTAAATACATACATATTATAGATATATAACACCCAGACACAGAACAAATGATCGTGCTCATCACACAAACATTTGTCCTGGGTGGGAATCTAACCCACAACCTCCGGCATAGCAGTCAGGGTCACTAACCACTAGACCAACAGGCCAGTATAAATAAGCTCCTTTCAGAAATAATTATCGTATGCACCGATCAATTCACGGATAAAAGCAAATAGTGACTATTTGTATTGACTGAGACACACTGGACATATTTAGCGCCTACACGACAGACAACGGGTGCTGATAGTATTGTACACGTGAAATCAGTTAGCACCTATTATCTATTTTTGGTGATGTTCAATAATACATCTATTTTTTTTTTTTTTAGTTTTTTGGGTATTACATTGGATACCTTGAAACAAATCCATCCAAGATATATGGATTTGTACAAAGGCTTCTTTGTATTTGTGTGAAATATCTGAATGTAGTTTGTTTGTTGCTGTTATATACTGTATTACATGTATTCATGAGTATTAGTTACCTACTCGTATTTAAATAAATGATATTATTTATATTTGCCCTTCCCTTTCCCTCTCTATCCATCCACATGTTTTTATAATGTTTACTTTAGATATAATCATGCCGAGTCAAACGATTCCTTTTCAACTATTAACCTCCCACAGGGTAGATCGATGACCTGGTGTGGGTTGCAAAAATCCGATGGATACGAGACACACAGGACCGGTCGTTGTGGCGACAATAATAAAATTGGGGGAGGCCTACGTCCAGCAGTGGATGTCTTTCGGCTGAGATGAGGGCGATGATCGATGTAGGGATAATAACTTGATAATAACGTTAACTGCAGACTTTCACACTTCTGATATTTCTTCGTACCAGGTATTATGAGTCATTTGTTTGTTTTGACTAAGTTTTTTACTTCTGGTCGCTTCCGCGGTCGATCACAACAACAACATGTGGTCCGCACAGGAGCCGCGCATTCTTCCGGGGGCAAAGGTAAATAGTTTTTAGAACTTGTTTTTAGATTTTGAGCATTCAATAAACACTTTTTTATACAACTGTGTCCTTATTTATGACTTTTATTTCTATTTAAATTCAATAGTACGAATTACAATTGTTTTTTGTGATGGAAAATCATCAAAAATGTCTTATATCTCTCATTCATGAATCCCCGACCGGTCCTATGAGACCGCGCTGTTATTGTTTTACTATTGTGTCTCGTTTTGTAGGTATGTGATAGGTTAAATGCAGTAAGAGGGTGGATTTTTACTAACTTAAGCCCCACTGGTGTTCTTCATTTAGTCGTTGCCTATTCATTCTTGACTTTTTTTAGGTGGTTAGCTAATTATGTAGATAAGCCCAAAATAGACCGATTGTAAAAGAATTTCGATGCATAATAATACCTATGTATCAACTCTATAGTAAGTCTTTCCATCATCATCTGCCTAGCCTTTTCCGAACTATATTGGGGTCGGCTTCCAGTCAAGCCGGATTTAGCTGAATACCAGTATTTTACGAGGAGCGGCTGCCTACCAGACCTCCACAACCCATTAACTGGGGTAATACGGTACTTCATGGCAAGACTGGAGTCAGATTTACTGGCTTCTGACTATCCGTAACGACTGCCAAAGATCTCCAAATGACAGCCGGGACCTACGGCTTAACGTGCTTTCCGAGGCACGGAGGAAACTCGTTATGTTAAGATGGTCACCCATCTACAGACCAACCTAGGCAAGCGTTGCTTAACCTTAAAGATCGACCTGTGCGGCTGTTATTATTTAGCCACGAGCTCCTCATAGTAACTCTTTCCATAACACCATTTTAATGTACACCTCTGTAGGGGCCCAGCAGGGTCGATGCCTCTGGAGCCATGGATTGGTTTCCGAAAAGAAAACCCGGGACCCTGGAACGAAAGCAAAGAAGGAACGGGATGGGGTTTATTCAGTAAAAGTCTGACACGATCCCCCCCCCCCCCGCTCCGCCCAAGAGCGGGAGAGGTTATTCTGATGATTACACACCTTAAATAAATAAATAACACCATTTTAATGTGTACCTAGACAATTGTATCGATATATAAATTAACGCAAGATGGCACGTTTGGACAGCTAATGTTATGTAAGTGTTATACAAAACTGATGCGTAATCAAATCCACACGGTCAAGGCCGAGTCGGACTCGCCATGTTCCGAGTGGTGCGAACCTACTGCTTTGTTTTTGTTGTGTGTACATAAACTGTTACATAAAAAAACATTACCTAGATATGGGTTAAAATAGTAATCTATTTTTTATTTTGTATAAACTAGTGCTTGACCGCGATCCCACCTGATGGTAAGCAGTGATGCAATCGTTGTTGGAGAGGCGCACTAGTTTATTAAGAGCCTATTCACTCTAGCCTTGAAGAAACCTAAATTCCTAGTTTTTATCAGTGCATTATACGAAATTATCAATTTATGAGGTGGTCAAGTGGTCAGACCCGACTTTGACGGCGCTTTACTTTGTGTAGATAATGCGCTTGCCTTTTTGTAATTAGTTACATGCCCACTGCTTTCCAAAACGGTAAAGAAAAAGATTGTGAGGAAACGCTCTCTTTTAAAATCACGCTTAAAATTAAAAAAAAATACCGTATGTATCACTATCATCATCACCATCTCAGCCGAAATACGTCCACTGCTGGACATAGGCCTCCCCAAGCGTCGCTACAACGACTGATCCTGTGCGTCTCGCATCCATCGGATTCCCGCGGTCCACCATATGGAAGGCCTTCCAACGCTGCGACTTCCAGTGCGTGGCAAAATTCTTTCAGCATTAGTTAGTTACTTTATCATTGAGTGGCATATGCATGTAACATATTTTTTACGTTCATGCGAGCACATCCACTGGCAAAAGCTGGATAAAAAAGATTATTGACAAAAGAGATCTTGTTTTAGTTTAGTAGGGCGGCACACCAGCTTACGTGGTTTGCGCCGCGCTAGGCACATTACCTACGCACATTGCGTCTGGTTGACATTGCGCGACAGTGCTTACGTCACACTATTGGGCAGCTTTCTCTGCACCACTCTGTGCGGTCAATCACTCGTCCGCGCAGGTGTACTACTTGACATCGTCATTGTTCACTTACGGCCGAAACCAATAACCTATCTATCTTCAGTTTTGGCATACCTACTGGAGATACAGTAGTAAAGAGGTTGAATCCAAAAAATTTGTATGTGGTATTATTATACTATGTCTTGACACTTCACAATTTTAAGATTTCTTACAATTACGGTTGAATAATGATGCCAATTATATTTATAAAAAAAAACTCCAGGTTGCGCTTTCATTAGACGCACTCTACATATACATGTTTTCTTTCTGTTGTTTCATTTGTTTATCTATCTCCGATATGTGATAGATAGATTATTGGATTCGGCTGTTATAGATTATAGATTGAAGTACATACAAGTTAGAACACTGTAGATTCCGCGGATTCATATTTAAATTTTTCTAAAACTCTGTCGAGCCGATATTTTTATTTACTAATTTGGCTTAACCTATCACATACCCACGAAACGAGGCACACAATCGTAAAGCGCTGGCCACACAGAAAAGACGTAAGACGCAGACGGGGCGCGGGCAGGCGCAAATGTACTAGCGTTGCGCCCGCGCCGTCTGTTCTGTATGTTTTGAGTCGCGACGCTTCTATACATTTTGTATGAAAGAGACGCGGTAGAGACAAATGCCCGCCCCCCGTCTGCGTCTTACGTCTTTTCTGTGTGGCCAGCGCTTATAAGACAATAACAGCGCGGTCGCATGAGACCGGTCGGGGATTCATGAAATAATATTTTCATTCCACCATCTCGGAAAGAGTATTTTTAATCTTCAATATCTGAGTGGAAAAGTCGTTATTATTCTCTAGAGGATAAAGTAAATTGAATTTAGAACATCGTGTGCACTAAGTTTGTGAATTAAAAAAAACATTAAACCTATTTACTGCTACCTCTATGGTGCCGAATATATCATACAACTCTTTTTTATTTGTTAAAAACTCGGACTCGGAACCTTCTTTGTGTTCTTTTTTCAATTTGCTTTGTACGCGGTTCTTTACGCGGCATTTTTTCACGTCATTGTTAAACCTTATATTAAAAACAAGAAACTTGAAAACAAGTGAAAAAACTAAAATGAGTGATTCTAGCGACGAGGAAGTTTGTTTGACGCCAACAGAATTGACTGAAACTGTTAATAATGCGCAAATGAGCTTTCTCCCTCAACAATCACGCGAGAAGTATTTAAAACAGTACGATATGTTCAACACGTGGCGACTAGCAAAAGGAGCCAAAACTTTCTCAGAAAACGTTTTTTTTTGCATTTAGTCATTTCCTCGCTGAGGTGGAATGAAAAGTTACGTGTTGCACTCGAGTGCAAAGATTTTTCACCTCGTGCTCTTTTGATTCCCTCGCTAACGCTCAGGAAACTAATTTTGAATCACTTGCTGCGCTCGTGATTCAATTTTAGAATCCTTCGCTTGCTCGGTCATCAAAATTGAACACGCGGTTAAAAAGCAACTTTGCACTCTTGTATAACAAATAAGACGTATTATAATCGCACGATATTTATGAAAGGAGAGTAGTCGTGGTCGCGGATTCAAACCCAGCCAGGCGCATTACTTTGTGTAATTTATTTCATCACCACTGCTCTCAAAATGGTGAAGGAAAACATCCTGAGGAAACCAGCGTGTCCTAGAACCAAACATTCGAAAACATGTGACATCCACCAAAGCGCACTGGGCCCGCGTAGTGGATGACGGCCTATTCCTCCTCCTAGAGAGGAGGTCTGAGTCCCAGCAATAGGAACACTATAAGGCTTATACTATGCTATATTTATGGTAATAATACTTCATTGATCTTTCTGATATTCTGACCCCGATGACACAAATTTGAATTTTTTTAAACGCATTATGTATGATGTTGATGACGCTTGCGATGGCAGACAAAACAAAGAGGCTATGTAAATTAGCTCTAATTTAGTGAAAAATTGTGTTTTTGACGGATTTGGAAAATAAATAAAATAAAAACCGGCCGAGAGCGTGTCGGGCCACGCTCAGTGTAGGGTTTCATAGTTTCCTGTCCGTCAAAATAAGTGTCCCCAACTTTTCAAAACTGTTCGTCCCATCAAGTTTAAAATAATTTTCCTAGAAAGTCTTTATAAAGTTCTACTTTCCTAGGGGTCAGTTACAGGTCAGTGACTACAGTTTGCTGACCATTTGGATTGCATAGTTTAATGTATGGTACGCTATGTTAGGCAGACTCCACTAACCGTATAACCTTCATAAAACGAAGTGCATGCACTTTTCTTTGTAAGTAAACGTTTATAAGAAAAGTAATTAGCATACTATGACCTTCGGGAGTTATAACCCGACATTGTGATTGTTTTAAACGCGGGTTAAATATTAGGTTAATATATTATGAATGCATTAAACGTGGTTTAAATAAATTAGCACTTACCCTGTGTGGGGGCGGCGACCTCTCGCGCCGAGCCTTGGTACAGGCCATGATCTGGGGTGAGGAGGAGTGGCCGGCGGTCGCCTCCACGTGCGAAGCTGTACATGGTGACGGCGTGCAATGGGTAGCTCGCCGTCCGGCCGTCTGGTAAAGTGCCTCGCACGCGCCTCAAAGAGATGTCAGAAAACTGTAAGGATCAGCAGGGTCGAAACCGGATTCCAGCCACTGTAAGCGTGTGCTTGCAGACGGCGAGCAATGGGTAGCGTGCCGTCTGGGTCGCTCGCCGTATGGTTATTTCTATGTTTCATACACGTAGTATTTAGATACTAACTTATAGTTATAAATTGTGTCGTTTGCTACGTTTTGCTGCACGAAAACTGTGCAAATTACATTAGCATATTCAGCGGCCTACACGGGTTCATAATGGTTCATTCTGTGACATACGTTGAGGTGACATTTGCGAGACAAAGTTTTTTTTTCTCTTAGCCCTAATCTTATAATTGGAAACGTTCGAACTGCACTGCACGCTGAATTTTGGCTGCCCTTGTAAAAAAGTGAGAGAAAAACAAGCTACTTAATCACAAAATACATTATCATTGTTTTATTTGGTGCCATAGTCACTTTTATTCAGCTCATAACCTATCCAATAATATAAAAACCCCGAACCAAGGTTACCGACACGGCCCGAAGAATCGCCAAACTTAAGTGGCAGTGGGCAGAGCATATAGATCGTAGAACAGACGGTCGATGGGGACGGAAGGTTCTGGAATATCGACCACGTGCCGGAAAACGCAGGGTGGACTGATGACCTCCGATCCCAAAGTGTGGATCGATGATCGAGGGTCGCAGGAATTCGTTGGATGCGAAACGCACAGGACCGTTCGCAGTGGTGACGCTTAGTGGAGGCTTATGCCTAGCAGTGGACGTTTTTTGACTGAAATGATGATAATAATAAAAGGCGTGCATCCTGTGAATTTCATTCTAAAAATAAAATAATAACTCTATCACACTTCCAAGCATTTCATTGTAAGGCAACGACATACAAAATTACCATATTGATCATTTGAGCACTGTTGAATCGTCATAATAATAGGTATAGGAACTACTGCCTCCACACGTGATTACTTTGCTGGGTAGATATCTACAGTCGACTGCATATCAATGGTGACAAGACCGCCAGCGTACCCATAAATTCTTTAAATGCATTTTGCTGAAAAAAAATCGAATGAGACATATCTATAGAGTCATGGATTTGACCTATTATTTAATTTGGTAATCATGTGGGAGGGTGTATCAAACTTTTATTGAATGAAACTTTCGCTAGTTCCTTCTTTGCTTCGTTGCTGGGTCCCGGGTTTCCCTTTCGGAAGCCAACCCATGGTCCCAGATGATTCGACCCTGCTGTGCTCCTACAGTTTGCTGACATCTCTTTGAGGCCCGCGTTGAACAATACGCGCCGTCGACGACATGAGCTTACCTACGGCGCCGGTGTTTGGAAATCGGGATCAGAATTCCAGCAGCGGCGGGTCGTTCCCTCTCGTGCTCACTGTTGGCCGCCTACCTCGCCAGCATTACTGCTTCGCGGAAGGAGGCCATCGCCCGCCACTCCTTCTCGCTCCGGAAGTCCAGACCATAGCCTGTACCAGGGCCCGACGCACGAGGTCGCAGGAATTACTGGTAGCGTTCACAAACATGTAGACTTACATACACAAGACAGGCACCCAGACCCGGAACATCTATCTGTAGGTAATACAAATATTTCTCCCGTGCGGTACTCGAACCCGCGGTCAACAGCGCAGCAGTCAATCGCTCAATCACTGCACCAATAATACTCAAGTGTAATACTTGCTCTACACAGATAAAACTTATTTTATCTGTGTAGAGCAAGCATTACAATCACCGTGCAGTTGACTGTACTTATAGGAAATACGTATAATCTTGAACGCCAGTAATGGCCCTGGAACTGGTTTTACCAATAAATATCGACAATTACCATAACCCACTGAACACTAATAACTATGTGTTCTTATGTTAGCTAGCGATCCACCCCGGCTTCGCGTGGGTTTAAGATTTTTTTTGTAATTCTCGGCTTTTCTCATATGCACCTGATATAAATATTATAGTCTTTATTATTGTACACTAAAAATAAAATTACCGACAGTCGACAAACGTTGTGCTGCCATGTCACAGAAAAAATAAAGATGGACAGTAGGACGCTACAAAATAGCCTACGATCTACTATAGTCTTTTTTACATAGCATGGGTTGGGTGACAGCAGGACGAAAATATGCATCTTTAATATGAGAGAAAAGGATAGATAGCTACATTGTATGAATCTGACAGCTGTCACCGAAACATCAACAAGGGACATTGTTAATGGTATTGAAACCCTACTAAAATTAAAATTAGGTAAATTAATATTGTGTGCTCTGCCATACTCTAATATTTTAAATAATCACGAAAATGACTTAATTTTTAAGCTAAACAATGTGATGCAATGTGGTGTTTGTCATGCCGTCATAGTGACCGTTTATTATACTTTGACACTAACAATTTTGTTAGAGATTTTATTTTAAATCGGGAACATATGTTTCTTCCCATGAAAAGTCGACGTTTATTGGCTACTTTGTTAGCTTTTAATATACATACAGTTATTGATGATTTAACTGGGATTAGGTTAAGAGACGAATCAGTATTATCTAGGATACCTAGTAATACTGATAATAATTCTTTAAACTAGTAGATACGACCAAAGGGAAGCCTAGCAATAAACTTTTATTATTCCATCAGAATATAAATCGCTTCTCTGGTAAAATTCTAGACGTGGAAATGTTAATAGATAAATATCATATGGATATCTTATGTTTTTGTGAAACCTGGTTAAAACCAGATAGAATGCTTTTTAATGTTAATAATTGTTTCAGTTGCCAGTGCGTACAACAGAGCATCAATAGGGGGTGGTACTTTGATTTTATGTAGTAATTCCTTCAGATATAAGGAAAGGAAAGATATCACTGCTTGCTCGGTTGATCGCATATGTGAGGTAGCATGTGCAGAGGTGGAAGGCCAAACTTTCTTATGTGTCTACAGACCACCTGCATCAAACTTGACATCCTTTTTGTTAACTATGGAAGAAATACTAAATAAACTCATTAGAGATAACAAGTTAGTTTTTGTCTGTGGGGATTTAAACATTGATCTATTATTGAATTCACCAGAAAAATGTAAACTTCTTTCTTTATTTAGTTCTTTTAATCTTAAATGTATATTTAATGAAGCTACAAGAATAACAGCTACTTCAGCTTCATGCATAGATAACATATTTACTAATTGTAATATAAAAGACTCATCCTTAATTAGTGGCGTGAGGTCTGACCATACTGGTCAGCTCGTATCTTTTGAGTTAGTCAAGAATTTTCAATTAGATTCAACTGCAGAGTTTAGACCGCTTACTAAAAATAAATTAAATTCTTTTAATAACAATGTTCTTAGTAGTCTCTCAACAGCCAATTTTGATTCGCAAGACCCCAATGTAAATTATGATACATTATTTTCTACAGTATGCCAAGAATTTAATAAGTCCTGTCCAATTAAAAGAGTTAAAATAAATAATAAATCCAAATTTAATGAATGGGCAACTGCTGGTATTAGAAAAAGCAGAGATACTTTGTATCAGTTATACTATGAAAAATCATTGACGTCTGATCCTAACTTTCATAACCGCGTTAGACTTTATTCAAAGATATTCAAAAGAGTCTGCGCCCAAGCTAAATCTAAGTCAATAAGTAAGACAATAGGAAATTCTAATAATAAAATTAAAACTGTCTGTAAGGTAATAAACAAGGAAACTGGAAAGACAAATCAACGAGATCGGAATGATTTGTCACTAAAAATTGATAATAGGATCATCTCAGATAAGTCAGAAGTGGCGGAGACATTAGAAAACTTTTTCACCAACATCCCAATAGAAGTTACGAAATGTCTCCCTTCTTCATCTTTGCTAGCTGAATCTTTTTTGAAAGAAAATTTCACTATGGATATACCAACCTTTGAATTCAAGCGTATATCTATTGATACAATCAAGAAAACATTCCAAAGTCTTAACATAAAAAACACTGAGGACTTATGGGGTATATCCGTTAAGGTTCTTGGAGATATTATTGACACAATTGCTCCTATCCTAACAGGAATATTTAACCAATGTTTAGACAGTGGTATATTCCCTGATTTAATGAAACATAGTAAAGTAGTACCAATTTTCAAATCAGGAAGTAAGAGTGATCCCTCTAATTATAGACCGATATCTGTGCTTCCAGCATTGAGTAAAATCTATGAAAAAATCATGCTTGACCAGATGTTGTGTCATTTTAATTCTAATAGGATCTTGCATAGTCATCAGTTTGGTTTCACGAAAGGAAGGTCAACGACAGATGCAGGAGTGAAGCTCATCAGTCACATTTTGGAATCCTGGGAGAAGTCCCAGGATGCTGTTGGCATATTCTGTGACCTGTCAAAAGCATTTGACTGTGTTGATCATAATACTCTGATCTGTAAATTACATCATTACGGAATTCGTGGACGAGCTGCTGATCTTGTTTTTTCCTATTTATCTTACAGGCAGCAAAAAGTAACCATTAGTGGGGCGACGTCCTCGGGGTCTTTAGTAAAGATGGGCGTGCCCCAGGGTTCAATTCTTGGCCCTTTCCTTTTCCTGGTTTATATTAATGACCTTCCTTACATGATGGCTAGTTTATCTGATATAATTTTATTTGCTGATGACACTTCTCTTATTTTTAAAGTAGACAGAAAAGATGCGGATGTCTTGCATGTAAACGAAAGTCTGGCTGTTCTTTCGAAATGGTTCGCAGCTAATAACCTCTTACTAAATGCGAACAAAACTAAATGTATAAAGTTTTCACTACCAAATGTTCCTCAAGTGGGCCTTAATATAATGCTTGACGGCAAAAAACTTGATACTATTACGGACACTGTGTTTTTAGGTTTAACTATTGATTCTAAACTTCAGTGGGGCACTCATATTAGAACTCTTTCAGGTAGATTAAGCTCAGCTGCGTATGCAGTAAGAAAAATAAGGCAATTGACAGATGTAGCTACAGCTAGATTGGTGTACTATGCCTATTTCCACAGTATTATGTCGTACGGCGTCTTATTGTGGGGGTCTGCCGCTGATGTGGAATCAGTCTTCATACTGCAAAAGAGAGCAATCCGGGCTATTTATAAAATGGGTCCCCGTGAGTCCCTTAGAAATACATTCGGAGAAATTGATATAATAACTCTGCCCTCGCTTTATATTCTGCAAAGTATATTGTATGTACGTAAAAACCTAGGACTTTTTAAAATTAGAAGCGATTTACATGACAAAAATACGCGTAGCAAACACCAAATCGTATTACCTAAATGGAGACTAGCTAAGACCAGCAAGTCATTCCTTGTCAATAGTATACGCTTTTATAATAAGTTGCCCAAGTCGCTTATTGAACTTAGCGAGGGAAAGTTCAAAACCCATATTAAGCGTGTCCTAACCAAAAAAGCATATTACAAGGTTAGAGACTATATCGAAGACGCGCTTGTTTGGAAATAACTGCTTCTGCACATGTGGCCCCCTGGTAACATTATTGTGTAAATTTATCTATTAACTGCTCCATTTTTATATTATTTGGATATCACCTTAATTTCATTAAGTCGTGGTTTCATTTAGATAAAAACTAATTTGTTGATATCTTTGATTTTTTTTTTCTCTCATATTTATATAGCCTCTCTCTTAAAGTGTGAATGAGAGAACACTGTAGACTACGAATTTTAATTACTACTTAATTCAACCCAGTTTTTGATTGAATCTATTTTTATTTGGGTTACATTTTTGATTGGTCTACACTATCCTCGCATATGTGTCTGTTTTGTAATATGAAAGTATTGTAAACCCAATCATTTTTTTTTAAAAGAGTAACCATGGAGTTTCTTGCCGGTTCTTCTCCATAGGAAACGACCAATTTGAAACCGTGCACTAGCTTCGACTTTTTATAAGTGCCCATGTAGGCCTATGTAAAATAAAAACATTTTTTATTTTTATTTATTTTATTTTAAACCATCCTATAACAAATTTAGTATAGTGGTTTACGACCTCAGAACTAGCAAATATACTTACACAAAATTCTTTATGAAAACGGTCAGCCCGTTTCGCAGAAGTTTGATAACAAACATTATGACACGAAATTTTTATTTATTAGAAGATTATACCTACACTCTTCCACATAAATAACCCTTGGTGAAAACTGCTTGAAAATCCGTTCAATAGTTTTTAAGTTCATCGCGATCATACAGACAGACAGTCAACTATATAACTAACTAGCTGTCCCCTGCGGTTTCACCTGCATTTTTCGTTACTGCTCCACTCCCGTATCGTAGCGTGATGGTATATAGCCTATAGCATTCGTCAACAAATGGGCTATCTAACACTGAAAGAATTTTTCAAATCGGACCAGTAGTTCCAGAGACTACCCCCTACATACAAACTTACAAACATACAAACTTACAAATTTTACCTCTTTATAATATTAGTATAGATTTAACACAAAAACACACAAGTGACTTGATGTTGACGTCGTCATAAACTAACAATGTTTTTTGCTGACTACAAAAGTTTTTCTTAGCTCGAGTATATTTTTCTGGGTTCTGCACCACAAAAGTGGTCACCTCTTCCTGCGAAGTAATAATGAGAGTGAAGGCGATGGGTGTAACCATAAGGGAACGGACAGTTTCGCGCGGACGCTTCGGGCGATTATCGGTTATTAGTAGGCGCGGGCTTGCAGACGACGAGCAATGGGTAGCTCGTCGTCCGGCCATTCCTCACTAGGGCTGCGGGAACGTTTAGTAGAGTTACCAAGGCCTAAGAAATCGAAGAGTAATTAAAAGACACTGGTAGGTTTTAATCAATACCCTCATCTCATTCCCTGTCATACCCTCTCGCTCAGAGCAGGAAAAGACTTTCGATGATTTTCCACCTCAACCTTCGTACCACAAAAAAAGGGTTTTATACCCAAAGAACTTCAAAGGAAACTTTTCTAAGTACCTCGACGTCTGATAGCCTGTCTGGTAAAGGGCTGTACCTATGTATACCTACATCATGTCTAATCGCCGTAAGGCCTCGTGCAGACCATAGACTTTTTGTACGGCTTAATTTACAATAGTACATTTTGACACGAGTGGTGAAACGCATGTTTCATTCAAACGACTTCCACTTCCCACATAATTATATGTGACAAATGGTTTCGATTTCCTTGCGAACATCAAAATACGCTATAAAACCTTAATCGTTAGATTGCGTTAAGGCTTCAGTGAGTGGTATTAAGTCCAGCCTAATACATTTAGCCGTTCCTGAAAAAAACGATCTTAACAGACAGACAGACGGACAACAAAGTAATTTTATAAGGGTCTTATAATTGTTCCGTTTTACCGACAGAGATTGAAACCCTAAAAAGGATTAAAAGGATAACCAGCGGATCTAAAAAGTCCACCTTAGTAGAATCGTATTAGGATCATAATAATTATGAATCTTATTTTTTCCATGCGACAATATTTACACGGAATATGATTCTGATATGAAATGAATTGAGTATGATGATGAGTTTTAACCTTATACATTTTTAAATATCTGTATTTGAATGAAAAATTTTGGTCTATTTTTCAAAAAACCCTAAATTGTCGATGAAAAAAATCCACAGGGCTTGGGTAGTGTGTAGGGGCCTGAAAGAATAGCAGATGAACCCTTCAGTCGACTATTTCAATTTGGCACACGATGCACCAAGCACCCTGTATTAGAAGAATTGCGTATGATCTGCTAGGAATATGTTTGTGATAGTATGATTTGCTTTTAGTACTCAATGTGAACTTTTTAGTCCGCAAGAACCGCGTAGGACAATCAAATTTCAGTCGCTCAATCTATCATTTGTAAAAGCCCTTACCTAGATTGTACTGCACCCAAAACTTACCATCAAATGCAGCCACCGGAAACACACGAAAACTGCCGAACGGGCTTTCCGAAGGTGTGACGTCAGTGCGCATGCGCGAGTCTCACGTCGCGTAGGTCCAGTCGTTGTGAACCGTCGAGTCAGCATTCAGTGCAGCCCTCGCCTTTGACACGCGACCACGTCGGCGAAGTAACTAGGACTCGAAATAAATTCGTTTTGTTGATTTTTCGTTTTCGTAATTTTTTTTATTTTTGTAAATTTTGGAGTTTCATTTTTTTAGTGGTGTTTGCAAGTGAGAGTAATTTTTTTGTGGACAATTTTTTTTTTTTGGTGAATTTGGTTTTTTGGTTTTGGTGATAAGGTGAGTTTAGTATTTTTTTTTATTAAAAAAATTTCAAGGTTGAAATATTTATTTATCTACCATTATTAAAATTAATTCGGTGATATGTGATATACTTTAAAATTTAATTAATTTTTAATAACTAAAAAAATTACTTAAATCATAAAATATTTGTTCATAATTTTTTTTTAAATTATACTAGGTACCTAATTAAATATTTTTAAAAATATTCGGGTAATTTTACATTTTATTTTCGGATCGTTTTTTAATGGTGTACTCACATAATATATCTATGATATATGCATATACATATATTGTGCACCTATGTATGTCTGTCATATACATATGTTATGCAGTTTTCTAAGAAACATAACATACCTACCTACTATGCGGACAATAGTGTCAATATAGTTTTTACATAGTAATAATATGTGAGTGCTATGTCGTTTGTTTACTCATAATAATTAACTGGTCGTAACTTCAAGTTATTGACCATTTATTATGTTTTTATGTCGTAGGTTTTTATAATAACATATGAAGTTATTTATTTTAATAACTAAACTTTTATGTACTTAATTCTACCCCACAGCTGGGCAAAAGGCTTCGCTAGATTTTCCGAGTTTTTTTTTGTATTGTCTTTAGAGAGTATACTCCGACTTACGAGTTGTAGGTCGCGGGTTCAAACCCAGCCAGGCGCATTACTTTGTGTAATTTATTTCATCACCACTGCTTTCAAAACGGTGAAGGAAAACATCGTTAGGAAACCGGCATGTTCTAGAACCAAAATTTCGTAGACGTGACGTCTACCTATCCGCACTGGGCCCGCGTGGTGGATCACGGCCTATTCCCTCTTCTAGAGAGGAGGCCTGAGTCCCAGCTGTGGGAACATTATAAACACTAGTTTTTTTTTTTCAAATAAACTTTGTGCGACACTACAAATTATGCCTGTATCGTGTAAATCCACCCCTAAGACGACCCACTGACCGTGGGTGCGCACACAAACATATGAAATCACATACTTAAGGCACCCAGACCCGGAACACCTATGTATAGGTCATACAAATATTTATTCCGGACAGGGATCGAACCCGCGACCCGCGGCGCACCAGTCAGTCGCTGAACCATCTCACTACGAGGGGGTTAAAAAAATCCCCAAAATCACTTTGTGTGCTAAAAAGTTAACTGACACTCGCTCATTATTATTCTTTAGCAACTTCCTAATGTTGCTGTGAAAAGTTCTTTTTAAAACGATAGAACTCAGACCTGTCCCGTGATTCGAACCTTCCACTATCTTGCTTTGGATATCGCTAAAACCAAAGGCATCTTCATTCAATCTACGCGTCAGTATACTTTATCGCCATCACTAAAAATATTAGTCCCGCACGGGAATCGAAGCCACATAAAACGCAACCGTTGCACTCATTAAGAACTCATGTATTTCCGGCAAGCGCACACACGCGGAAATGCACCACAATCGGCTTTATCTTATTGTGAACGGGTTCGATTGAGCAATATCACTAATTACACAATTACTACGTATTCATTAATTAATATGCAGAGTCGTTCTTAGCGAGTGAAGTAATGTGGGGGCCTTGAGTGTGGGACTGTCCGAGTTGAGGCGGCCCTGGAACGGAAAGGGCAACTGAAAGTGTACGGGTGGGTTTTGTTCAGTAAAAGTCTGACGCTTTATCGCTCGATGCGGAGCGGAAGAAGTTGTTTTATGATTTAGTAGCCAAAATAAAATAAAAAAACTGGTTAAGTGTGAGTCGGGCTCGCACGTGAACCGTTCCATAGGTACTCATCATCTACCTAACCTTTTCCCAACTATATTGGGGTCGGCTTCCAGTCAAGCCGGATTTAGCTGAATAACAGTATTTTACGAGGAGCGGCTGCCTACCAGACCTCTACAACCCACTAACTGGGGTATCACGGTACTTCATGGCAAGACTGGAATCAGAGGTAATAAATACAGTATTAAAATCGAGCAATAAACGACGATAAATAAAATTTCTTATATCGCAATAGAAATATAAATTGTCTGAAATTTTGAAATCTCTCGGTTAATGCGGGACATGTTTAGACAATTTGACAGTGTTACACGCCATGTCGGGGGACATTCTGTCCCCTAATCTAGCTTAGGCAAAGACATTAAATATAATAGAATAGAATAGAATACAATAAACTTTATTGTACACCAAAAAGTAACGGTATAATGTATATATGTATATATTTATTAGGCTTTCAAATAGCTTAAAGTCAAGATCTTCTGGTATGTTTGTTCAGAACTCTATGTGTTTTAATAACCGTAAGCTTAGGCTTGCGGACGGCGAGCAATGGGTAGCTCGCCGTCCGGTAATCATCTGGACCGAGCCCAACTCGTCAACGACTACTAGTCCACGCGCGCCTCAACGAGATGTCACAAGAACCTTAGGGGCCCAGCAGAGTCGAAGCTCCCTGCAACGAAAGTCAAAGATTCCTCGTAAAAGTCTGACAAACCCTCCCGCTCTCCCCAAGAGCGGAAGAAGACATTCGATGATTTTTCAATTAAAAAAAATCGTCAAGATGTGTCTTATCAATACGCTGATACTATCGCCATTTCGGTTCTGATAACACATCTATCGGCTTCTTGCTTCATGTTAGAACATCATGCTATCGACTAGCTTACTTAATGTATTGCACTTGCATTGTAATGCAAGATATGCAAGATTATCACGCGCCGATAAGGACTGCTATTTTTTTAAGTTAGGCCATCATCAAAATGATTTCTCCCGCTCTGGGCGGAGTGAGAGGGTGTGTCAGACTTGTACTGATTGTTGTTCCTTCTTTGCCCTAATTCCAGGGTTCCGGGGTTCTCTTTAGTCAACCCAGGACCCTTAGTAGGCTTCGACGCTGTCGGACCCCTACGCCGTTCAGGAGTCCTGTGGGTCTATGATAGCGTCGTAGGTATGAGTACTTGACCGATGATGGTGAGGCGCACTAGTTTATTAAGAGCCAATTCACTCTAACCTTGAAAGGCTTGAAAGGCTAGAGTGGATAGGTTCATCTAGCTTTGAAACTAGGTAAGACCTGAATTAAACCCAAAGGTTGACTGGTAGAGAATGCCTTGAATAATTGTCCCAGTCTTTCGATGTGCGCGGTATAAACGACGAGGCGAAACGCTTAGTCCGGACCGTATTGGTGCTAACAACGTAAGGGTGGATACTCGCCGATAGTAAAATTAAATTATTATTTAATAGTACACATTAAATATCACGTCAATATAAACTAGATGAGGCCGGTGTTTCCTAGCCGCCTACCTTGAGAACACGCCAAAACAAACAGAGGTCAAAGTCTCTATTAGACTCTATACAGCAAAGCTTCGCCCTAAAGTGTATTATAATGTCGAAACTCAAGTTCATATTATTATATTTTATTTTTATTTTGTTCGGGAAAACATAAAATTATACTATATTTATTATATATTTAATTTTATAGTAAGTAACCAACAATATTTTCCAGATAATATAAAGAACTAGCTTTAGCCCGCAGCTTCACCCGCGTACATAAAATATAGCCTATGTCACTAAGGAATACAACAGCTTTTTATTGGTGTAAAAATTTTAGCAATCGGACCAGTACTTCCACAGATTACCTCATACAAACAAAAAAACAAACTGTACCTCTTTATTATATTAGTATAGATAATGTGAAATTAACGCTCGGTAGTTCAGTTCAGAGCAGTGGTGGCCAATTGGTAACGGCCCCGACGTCCAAGTTGTAGGTCGCAGGACCCAGCCGGGCGCATATTACTTTGTGTAATTTATTTCATCACCTTTGCTCTCAAAAGAGTGAAGGAAAACCTCGTCAGGAAAACGGCATGTCCCGTACATATGACATCCACCAATCCGCATCGGACCCGCGTGGTGGTTTGCTCCATTCCCCCTCGTAAGAGTAATCTTAAGGCTGATTATGCTTAAATGCTAAACAGTACAGTAGGACCCCATGACCTAAACATTTCGACCTCAAACGGTTCAAAAGTTACAGTATTTACGCCATTTGATAATAATTAATCAACTAATTGGCAATTCAAAAATATTTGTTAAAAGTACGCAAAACTAAAGAATTAATTTTGTTTTTCCCAATGAATATGGAATATACCTGTATTGTATAATGTATAGGTGTGATGAGAACTAATTTATACCAGCGCTCATTAGTTTTGCGAATGTACGTATACAAATTATTCAACACTTGCATACAATGTCAAACTTGTTGTTTTTTTGGGTTCCGTACCTCAAAAGGAAAAACGGATTCCTTATAGGGTCACTTTGTTGTCCGTCTGTCTGTCTGTCAAGACCCTTTATATCGGGAACGCGTGGAGGTATCGAGTTGAATTTAAAACTATATACTTGATTCCACGGTCTCTTGAAGCTGTGCAAAAATCAAACTTGTAAGTTAATGAAAATAAAAGATAAAGCCGTTTATGTCGCAAAAAAACGTTTATTTTAACACTCTCTCTAAGGAATCAAAATTCGTAGGAAACTTCCCGTTGACCTAGTATCCTGAAATTTGGCATAAAGCAAGGTCTAAAATATAGGGAGAAGTCTGAAAACTGAAAATTTATAATAAGGTCACAAAAAAAAATCTTCAAGACTCGATTCGACAATTGAACTGTTTTAATACTACTACGTTGGTGCGGAACCCTCAGTGCGCGAGTCAGACTCGCACTTGCCCAGTTTTTTGTAATTTGTTATTGTTACTTAATGGAAATTAGTAACTAGAATATCTGACAAAACATGACTAGGGAATATTACAATAAACATAATTAAATTTCTCCTAAAACTGCTGAACTTGTCGCCTAGATGTTTTTTTTACCGCAACTCTCATACAACGCCATCTGAGCAAGCATTTATTGTAAGTGAGCATTTATGTCAAACATTAATCTATACCTACTAATTAATAAATACTAATATAATAAAGAGGTAAAGTTTTTTTTTTTGTTTGTATGAGATAATCTGTGGAAGTACTGGTCCGATTACTACATTTTTTCACCAATAGAAAGCTGCTGTATTCCTGAGTGAAATAGGCTATATTTTATGTACGCGGGCGAAGCTGCGGGCTAAAGCTACAATAAATAATTTTATATCAAACATTAATAAATTATAGTGCTAGGCGACCTCAAATTAAAATTAGCATAGCATAGCATCAGCCGTACAATGTTCCCACTGCTGGGACTCAGGCCTCCTCGCTAGGAGAGAGAATAAGCTGTAATCCACCACGCGGGCCCAGTGCGGATTGGTGGATGTCACATGTCTTCGAATTTTTAGTTTTAGGACATGCCGGTTTCCTCCCGACTAAATTATAATTGCTAATAGATTACTAAATGTTTACTATTGTTTTTGGTTTAACTACTAAATTTTTGACTAGTTTTAAATTTCATTAGGTATGTATATTTTTGTTATTTTGACAATATGGCGTAGGTCATGACTTTTGCTATTTACCTGTTATTACGGCCACTGTTTTGGAAATAAATTAATAAGTTATGAAGTAATCGTATTACGTTTCATTAATTGTAGTCTTGTGATACTTCTAATTATTATTTATTTATTTAGTCACATGAGTTCACCTGGCATTACGTCATCCTCTCTACTTTTGTGTACATAAACTATTTAATAAAACTCAAAAAATAAAATTGTAGGACTATAATTATGATTCTTTTTTCATCATCTTATAAAACAGCAGGCAGCCGCTCCTCGTAAAATACTGGTATTCAGCTAAATCCGGCTTGACTGGAAGCCGACCCCAGTACCTATAGTTGGGAAAAGGCTAGATAGATGATGATAATGATCTTATAAAACGTCAAAAGTTAGTGCACGGTTCCAATTGGTCGTTTCTTATGGAAAAGCACACAGCTTTGTACCCAAAAGCACAATAAAAATTCCGCGAAGGCTACAGTGTTCTCACATTCACATTGTAAAAAGAAGTTACAATAAACAAAATTTAACCTATCATAATAAATAAATAAACATTCTCTCTTCTTCTATTTTTCCTTGGAGTTCAAGCTTACCTACTACGCACTATATTACATTAAAATCGGTTTAGTAGTTTAACCGTGAAAGCGTAACAGAGTTATTTATTGACACCTTTATAATATATCGTAGTTAGGATTAAACTCACCTTTTTTGTAAATATTTTAAAATACCCATTTATTATCATCATCATCGCCATGCCTCCCCCAAGCGTCACCAAAAAAATAAACAGATTCCTTATTATACTATAAACCCAAGTTATTTTATTTATGTTTATCAATAACAACTAATTAATATTTAATGCGATTGTTTTTTTACTATGTTATGATCCGGATGACCTTGTGTAGTTGATTTTGTCGATAAAGTACTGCATAATAATATTGTACAGATTTTTTGTTAGTTAAACAATCATTATAATATAACTTCCGCTCTGTGTGTGCGCTCCGCTTTGCACGAAAGAGAACCCCGGGGCTCTGGAACGAAGGGAAAAAAGGATCAGGAGTCGGTTTTAGTCAGTGAAAATCTGATACGCCCTACCTTCCCCTCTTATGAGAAATTTTTGGATGATTTCCAACCTATAAATAAATCATTCGCTTTCCTTTAGTTACCCTTTGAATTCTATGGCTGCGCTAATTTTTTCGAACCATCCCCACAATTATTGTGGTGTAGTAGTAGTGGTTAATTCTAATATATAAAAATATCGTCTCATTGTTTGTTATATCACACTCATCCAAAATGATATTTTTTTGTATGTATTTGGTAAGTTTGGGAGTAGATAGCAAGTAGACTTATTTTTACCTTCCTACCTATATTTTTCTTTGATTAATAAGACAGAACAACGTTTACTGGGTCAGCTAGTATTCCACTAAACGGTTTATTTTGTATTCACTTAGAAGTACACAGACTGAGTCGTTCTCGTATAGTTTTGCATGGAATTACTCAGTAGAAATATGCATTTGTGCTAATATAACTAGTAGAGCCACTTGTCTGAATTGTAATGCTTTTAATGATGCTGTTTTACGATCATACGATCATCTCGCTAGGCTCGCCGCGGACCACGAGCGGACGATGAGCGACAGGTAGCATGCGGTTCTTAGCAACCACGACCCGCGACCGCGACTGGGTCCAGCGACCCATTAGCGCCCTGCACACGTACAGTTCGGACTGCGGGAAACGCCACGCGCCATTCCATCCCGCGCTCCGAACTGTACGTGTAGATGTACGGGTCTAACAGTCCGATCTGGCACATCGATGCGAACGCATGACTCACAGTTTTACGCGCGCATCACGTATAAACGTAAATTACAAAAAATGGCGGTTTGGAGCGTCCAAGCTATCACAGAGTTCATTCGTTTGTTCCGTGAACATCCGTGTCTCTGGAAGATAAAAAGTAAGGAGTATAGTAACGTGACGCGGACAGCGAGCACTGGGTAGGGGTTTAGTCAGTAAGAGCCTGACACACCCTCCCGCTCCGCCCAAGAGTGGGAGAAGTCATTCAGATGATTCCCCTACCCGAAAAAAAAACTACAGTTCTGGTACGTAAAAGGGAACTAAAGGTACACACATTAGAGTTTCTTAAAAGAGTGACAATTTCGTTCCACTCACAGTGGGAGAAATAATTTGATAAAGCAAAACCATCTTTCAACAGCTTCAAATGAACTAAAAACTCACATTTTTAGATCATAAAATTTTTAAACCTCTTATGATTCCCCTACAATAAAAAAAGAGGTGCATTTCGCAAAGAATTGAAGAAAGTAACGGAGACACGGAACAAAAGCTTTTAAAAGTTATAACGTTCCACGCGCCATTCCAAACTGCAGTCCAAACTCTTGAAAATCAATTTACACGCACAGTTCGGAACGTTTGTCTAGATATGTAAGTTTCGTCCGCAGTCCAAACCGTGAATGCATTTTTAACCGTAATCAGTAAAACAGTTTGATCCGCAGTCCAAACCGTACAGATCTAACCGCGGTTTGGAACGCAGTCCAAGATGCGCGGTTCGAACTGTACGTGTGCAGGGCGCTATTGCTTGACTGTGGTGTATAAAGCACTTACTAAATAAACCAGGCGACCGCGTCGCGCGACCGGTACCATACAAATCCATAGGTACTAAGCGCTGGATCGCGTAACCCGTAGCCTGATTTACGTAAAATCGAACAAGTCAAATATTGTTGAAGTTTTTACCATGGTAATACTGGCATAGCTAAATACGCGTCAACGACACTTCAATCGAACGACTTTAAAAGGTGTCGTTTAAGCTCGGTTGATGGATGTGAATACGATAATGATCTAAATGACTAAGTCGCTGCGATATCGTTACAGTTTTGATTACGTTAATCGGACTACAGGTCCCGGTCGCGGGTCGCAATCGCGGGTCGCAATCGCGGGTCGCGGTCGCCAAGAACCGAATGCCACCTCTGGGCTTCAAGTAACTAACTTGTTCTTGATTTGTTTACATAGCCGTCCTCTCAAGCAAGTGTATGTACTCTGAGCACTTTGTTTATTTATATAGTCGTAGATTGAGGGACAACTAGTATAGCAGGATGTTTTTACGCGTTTTAATTTAAATCAAATCATATCTAAACATTTATTTGCATAGAATGTAAGTGTTGTACAATAAAGTTGTTATAATCAATATAGTGAGCCTGATAAATTCCTGAGTTTTAACATGCTTTACCAAATGTTATATTTAAAGAAATTGAGTAAAATATATACCTAAGTTACCAATAAAGAATAATTATATTATTTAATAAATTATTTAAAAGAGTCAAGGCAAAGCAGACAATTAGATATTAAATAAAAAATTCAAAAATAATTATTCGTTGCTTAATATTACATACCATGTATTAGACATCAACGCACAGCTGAAACTACTGCGACTAGGAACGTGAAATTTTCCACAGGTTTTCTTTCTATAATGTAAGCGAGTACTAAGAGAGGTTTTTCCAAAATTCACTTTCTAAGGGGAAAACACAGAGGTCCAAAAGTTTGTATGGAGAGACCCACTTTCACGCTGTCGAAGCCGCTGGAAGAATGAAGGCGCTAGTAAAACAAACATAGAGACACAAAAAGCGACTTTGTTTTATGATGCCCAGAGCGATGTAATATCAACAAAAAGTAAGTAATAGAAGGTTACAACCAACGTCAGTGTTTACAACTATGTATGTCTCAGATCTAGGTACATACAAGTATGTATGTATGTATTTGCACGGGTCAATCTTCAAGGTTAAGCCACGCTTGCCGAGGTTGATCTGTGGATGGGTGACCATCTTAACATAACGAGTTTCCTCCGTGCCTCGGATAGCACGTTAAGCCGTAGGTCCCGCCTGTCATTTCTAGATCATTGGCAGTCGTTACGGATAGTCAGAAGCCAGTAAATCTGACTCCAGTCTTGCCATGAAGTACCGTGTTATCCCAGATAATGGGTTGTGGAGGTCTGGTAGGCAGCCGCTCCTCGTAAAATACTGGTATTCAGCTAAATCTGGCTTGGCTGGAAGCTGACCCCAATATAGTTGGGAAAAGGCTAGGCAGATGATGATGATGATGATGATGTATGTATTTGTGTAAAAGGCTAAGTCCTCACTCATTGACTCATCAACTTCCAGCCCAAACCTTTGGACTTGGAACGCAGCTTGCAAATAGGTTCCTTCTATCATGTACCAGCGACTCGCCCCGGCTTCGCACGGGCGCAAAATTATCAGTGTTACTCTACTATATGATGCATGTTTTATATATATAAACCTTCCTCTTGAATCACTCTATCTATTATAAAAACCGCATCAAAATCCGTTGCGTAGTATTAAAAAAAAAGTAATTTTAAATTTAAGCATACATGGGATAGTATATAGGGACAAAGAAAGTGACTTTGTTTTATACTATGTAGTGATACAAAAAACATGAAAGGAATTTTCTGGCATTCACCCCCTAAGGGGACGAAGCGGGGGTTCGAAAATAGAGAAAAAGTCGCAGGCAAAAGGTAGTTAATCATTTTGTCTAGCTAAGGACATCATCATCTTTTTAAATGCAAAAAGAAACAATGATATTTGCCGTTACAAAACAATGCGTCAGTAATTTTTCAGTGACAACCCTTTGGGACAGTGGCCGGTTGTTGACAGCAAAATAATTTCTTATTATATGGGGAAAAAATGGGTGTACCAAAGATCTACCCATGTAGTTACTCATTATCATCTGCCTAGCCTTTTCCCTGGAGGATTTGGCTGAATACCAGTATTTTACGAGGAGCGGCTGCCTACCAGACCTCCATATTAACTGGGGTAACACGGTACTTCATGGCAAGACTGAAGTCAGATTTACTGGCCCGTGTAGTTACCAAGAACATAAATGATTATATTTAAAGAATCTAAAATCATGACATAGTTGAGTATTAATATTTACTTAAGTTATGGTGGGTCCAAAGTATTTGTGTTCAAATGGTTAATGTATACTACGCAAACAGCTGGCTATGCTCGGCCTTGGCGGCGCGGCGAGGAAATGCCTCGAGTCGCGACTTAAAGAGATGCTCGCGAGGTTGTACTCACAAGTTTAAGTAGATCTCGCGCGTTAAGTGCGAGGTTGAAGGTGAAGTTACTTGAAATATACTATAATTTAAACTAGCTTTAACTTCAAACTTTTTGTTGGTGGGTAATCATCTCGTGAAGTCGCCCGCTCTTAGACGAAGCTCCCTGTTACTTCATTTCAGGGTCCGTGGTTTACTTTTACATAGCCCATGGTCCTAGCAGGCCTTGCTGGGCCACAACGTTTTTGCTGACATCTCCTTGAGGTGCGCGTGGAAGACTACGCGCCATAGACGACTTGGACTCGATCCAGACGATTACCGGACGGCCGGACTGGCGAGCTACCCATTGCTCACCGTCTGCAAACCCGCGCCTGTTCAAACTTACTGGTGCTAGTAACTTCGACTTTACTTCAGTCGTAATACAGCACAATACCTATTATTAATTGGTTTACAATGTCACGAAGTTTTACTTTTGCGTAAATCTAATATATTTTTTTCAGAAATTCATTAGCGTGTTGTACCTATTGTATGTGCGTGCATAAACTAGTGCATCTCACCATCAACGATTGCATCACTGCTTACCATCAGGTGGTTTCTCATTCAAGCACTAGTTCAAATTCAAAAATAAATTCAACGCTTGAATTTATGATTTAACTTAATTTTATACTTAATTGGGTTGAAAAATGATACGCATTATTCCAGTTACATACGTAAAAAAAGTATATGATAACTATAGTATAGTAGAGCATGTGTCAGCTCACCTACGAAGATCAATTAGTAGTTCTAATCATAACGCCCGCATTGTCCAGCCCCTAATGACTCGCCGTACAAGGGCCGCGCTGTGATGGACCATTGTCATGTGACACTCACTGTGCGCTGAGGACATTTCCTGCTACTCACCTAGCGGTAGCTTGGCCTAGAGCTAACTAATGTGGTTTGTGTATGACGAGCAAAGGGTAGTCTGGTAATAATCTGGATCCAGCCCAGTCGTCAAAGGCGCGTTCTGTTCCACGCGCGCCTCAAAGAGATGTCAGCATACTGTAGGGGCCCAGCAGGGCCGAAGCCTCTGGGGAACACGGAAAATCCGAAAGGTATTCACCGTGTCCCCCAGATCGAAGGCAACGAAGGAACGGGGTAGGGGTTTAGTCAGTAAGAGTCGGACACGCCCTCCTGCTCCACCCAGGAGCGGGAGACGTCATTCTAATGATTGCCCTTCCAAAAGAAACGGTTTCAACGGTGCGTAGTGTTCCACGCGCGCCTCAAAGAGATGTCAGCAAAACCGTAAGGGCCCAGCAGGATCAAAGCCTCTGGGGCCACGAGTTACCTTTTGAAACGCCTCACCATCAACGACTGTATCACTGCTTATCATCAGGTGGGAGAAGTCATTCTGATGATTTCTCACATATAATAAAAAAATATGTGACATCCACCAATCTGCAATGGGCCCGCGTGGTGGTTGTCACATTTAATGTCACATTTCCTTCTCCTAGAGAGGAGGCCTGAGTCCCAGTATTGGGAACATTATAAGGCTGATAATAATTAACAGTAACAGTACTAATGATTCATCAACCCATTAACTGGGGTAACACGGTACTTCATGGGAAGACTGGTGTCAGATTTACTGGCTTCTGACTATCCGTAACGACTGCCAAAGATCTATAAATGACAGCCGGAACCAACGGCTTAACGTGCTTTCCGAGGCACGGAGGAAACTCGGTATGTTACGATGGTCACCCATCCACAGAGCAACCTTGGCAAGCGTTGCTTAACCTTGAAGATCGACCCGTGCGGCTGTTATTATCTAGCCACGAGCTCCTCACTATTGATTATTCCATAATATTCCACGTGTGTACGACTAGCCAGTAGGGGTGACGACCTGTGTCACGTTCACGTGTTGTCAGTTAAATAATCATCGAATTCCTACAACAAACATGTTGATGAGACGCCATTCTGTGTTCTTTTGCTTTAATTGTATTGTTTTTAATGCGCTTTTTAGGGTTCCGTACGCGAAGGGCCGATGTGACCCAATTTCTAAGCCTTCACCGTCCGTCTATAAGTACTTGTTTCTCCTAAACCGATGTAAATATGTATTAAATAGTTTATTATTTTGTTAGATTGTAGTTATTGTATGTAGATTATGTACCTAGTTTTATTAAAGTAGGTATGGGCCTAAGTTGCCTGACATTAAAGAAATAACAATAAACCGTAGAAAGAGAAAAGTTTTATTTGAGGTACTATCTTAAATTGTTACTGCAACCGCAACTGTGTCACACAATTTAGTTTTATTTAAATTTATTCTTTAATTTTTCTTTTTAGGGTTCCGTACCTCAAAAGGAAAAAACGGAACCCTTATAGGATCACTTTGTTGTCCGTCTGTCCGTCCGTCTGTCAAGACCCTTTTTCTCAGGAACGCGTGGAGGTATGAAGCTGAAATTTATATCAATTACTCAGGTCTACTGTCCCTTGAAGCTGTGATAAAATCAAACTTCTAAGCCAACGCAATCAAAAGATACAGCCGTTTATGCCGCAAATGTTCGACACTTGCAAGGGAATCAAAACCTACAGGGTGCTTCCCGTGAACTCAGAATCTTGAAATTTAGTAAGAAGCAACGTCTTATAGCATAGATAAAGGAAAAATTACGAAAACCATAAATTTTTAGTTACATCACATAATATATATTTTTTTAATAATTTTAAACTTACTACCCATTTCCTCATAAACGCGTAGAGGTATTAAATTGAAATTCATACCAAATACTCAGGTCTATAATATCTTTAAGCTGTAACAAAATCAAACTTCTATGTCAACGCAATCAAAAGAAACAGCAATTTAAGCTGCATATTTTGAAACTCGCAAGTACTCGCAAGGGAATCAAAACCTAAAGGGTACTTCCAGTCGACCTAGAATCTTGAAATTTGGCACGAAGCTAGGTATTATAGCACTAACATAGGGAAAAGTCTGAAAACTGAAAATTTTTAGTCACGTCACCAGAAAAAAAAAGGAAAAGTCTTCAAGACTCGATTCGAGAATGAACTGTTTTCATAGGTCAGTTGGTACGGAACCCTCAGTGCGCGAGTCCGACTCGCACTTGCCCTGTTTTTTTACAACTAAACATACAAGAAAAAACTATTTTCTGCAGAGTTTTCACTCGATTTTAATATTATAGTACGGAACCCTTCATGTGTTCGTCAAACTCGCGCTTGACCAATTGTTTTCTTTTTTTGTTTGTCATCGTGGCCGCGTATCTAATTCAATAATCATCATTTAATTCATAAGTCGTGGCGTGAAGTTGAAATCTATTATAATGGTATAATGAGTGTGGTCGCCGTAAGTCTCGTATTAACATACACTTACACATACAATACACACACACTACACACACACGGCGACGTAATCCAAGCTGTTGTGTGTGTAAGCTGAACGTGACTGAGCGAGGGTTTATTAAGAGAATGCAATTAAAATAATCCTTTACTATTATATAAGACTTCCTACAACGCGATCCGACAACAAATATCATGACGATGCGTTTTCATGATTTTTCTTATCTAGGTATAGCGAACTTTCGCAAAAAATCACATAGGTCATTTTTCAATTCAATTATTATGTAGAGTTACCTCGGGTCTGGAGTGCAAAGGGTAGCTAAAGGATCACGGGTGTGAAACTTCTTCTCGCTCTAACCAGAACGGGAGAGTTAATTTGATGATCGTTAGACTTTTACTGACTAAAACCCACTTATGTTCTTTGCCTTCATTCCAGGGACCCTGGGTTCTCTTTCGTTCAACCCAGGGCCCCGGAGGCTGCGACCCTGCCGGGCCCCTAATGTTTGCTGACACTGTCTGTCGAGGCGCGCGTGGGACCATACAAGCCCTCGACGACATGAGCTTGATCCAGACTGTTAACGGACGTCCGGATGGCGAACTACTCATTGGTCGCCATCCACAACGCCTGCAATGCACTCGGGCGTTTCTTCCGCACAATCTGGTGCAGGAACCTCCCGAACTTCCTGTGACCGATGAGGACCTCATACGGAAGGTAAGAACGCCATGTTGCCGTTCCAGACACTCAGACAAAGAGGGGACTTACCGATGATTCCAACGATGATTATGACATTGAAATAATGTTATTTCTTTGTCTTACGCAATTAGGTAACGGTGGCTAGATAATAACTGCCGCACGAGTCGATCTCCAAGGTTAAGCAACGCTTGCCAAGGTTGGTCTGTGGATGGGTGACCATTTTAACATAACGAATTTCCTCCGTGCCTCGGAAAGCACGTTAAGCCGTAGGTCCCGGCTGTCAGTTAGTGGTGTTACTGGAGTCAGATTTACTGGCTTCTGAGCCAGTAAATCTGACGCCATGAAGTACCGTGTTACCCCAGTTAATGGGTTGTGGAGGGTTGGTAGGCAGCCGCTTCTCGTAAAATACTGGTATTCAGCTAAATCCGGCTTGACTAGAAGCCGACCCCGATTAAGTTGGGAAAAGACTAGGCAGATGATGATGATGACGCAAATAGGCAACATTAACGAAACTATAACTAAAACCCATTTATTTACTCGTACAAATAATGTATTTGAAATACTTTAACGAGTACACACAGACCGCACCAGTTTGTATGAACTAATGTATGAACACACTGAATATTGACAGTGTTGGGTTTGGGCTAGATTGACGCAATATGCTCATGTGTCCGAACTAACATTTGATGTAAAACATTCAATATTTGACGCGTGGGCTGCGGTCACACGTCAACTGTCAAATATTACTCATGTCAAAGTCTAAACTTACAGAATCCAAATCAGAAAAACAAACCTTCCCGTCCGATTATAATAGGGCGCAAAAAAAAATTTGCATTCGTGTTTCTTTCTTTGTTTTCCTTCTTGCTTTGTTTATTTTTCTTCCTTCTTTGTTTCTTGCGTCTTTCTCTCTTCTTTCTTCTTTCCTATCTTAATTCTTTAGCTGTAATGGATCGCATGATGCATCATCTATATTTATTTTGGACATCCTATTTTGGACTTGTGCTTCAAAATCTCTACCTCCAGAAACGCTCTAACCGCTATAGTAAATATAAACATCAAATCCCGTCTGCATACACACAAACTGTCGGCTTAACAATATTAGTGTGATTTAATTGTCAAAAAACATTAAGTATAAATATAAACGTGCTCCATCGGTCGCGTTGAACGGAGTCCGCGCCGCCTCCTTTTTTTGTAAGTTATTAACTTATTAAGTTCATAAATCGATTATAATAATTATAAAATGTTCACACATATTATTATTTCACGTGTTCGATAATTCTTATTAAACGTGCTCCAGCGGGTATTAACTGTGGCTTTAAATTTTTGAAAAAAATAAGGAAACCAAAATGATAATACTAACAATTATGAGTGTGAAGATCAAAAGCATTATAATGGACATGTAAAGTTCAGATACGATAAGGATAAGAATATTATACTGGTTTTAGTAACGGTTGTTTTTTCTGATTATCCTCTAGTTTCGGATAGATTCTGTTTCAGTTATAAGAATTTTAAAAGTATGCAATAGAAGTAAGTAGGTTGTCTTTAGTGTCGTGGAAGATAGAAGAAGAAAGAAGGAGGTGGAAGAAGAGAGGCTTTTAACTAATTGTGTCGGCACTCCTAGAGCATCGAGCGTCGTGTTGTGCTGGTGCTGCAGTATTTGAGCCGTTCGGGGTTGAAACTCTTGGGCCATGGAACCATTTTAATGAACTTTCCAAACGCCTAGTCGACACTTCGCATGACCCAAGGGCTGGCGTTTACCTCGGTCAGAACTTAGGCATTGCTATACAACGTGTTACATTAATTTGACCCGGGACAAAGAAACAAAAACCTATCGCAATCTCTCATTTAAACTCGTGGCTTTATCCGACACTTTCAGTTACAGACGGATATTGTTTTATTTCCGATAGTTTAGTTTCCGTAGCGTTTGCAGAGCTCCACAACATTCCTGCTCAAAGCACTCTAAAGCTAAGTAGATACACGTATACGCCAACTATAGCTTTATTCAAAAGGTGCGGCAATAGAATATGACTAGTAAACTTGTTGTGTTGCGCAATTCACAATAGTATTAACAGTAGTTGAATGTAATGACTGCACAACTTTAAGTGCATTCTACAATTATTAGTAACTTGCTGTTACCCTTGGATTCACTCTTATATGTAGCCTATAAGCCTCCTGTGATAATAGAGATATCCAACAATTAAAATAATGTTTTAATTTGGAGCAGTAGTTCTTGAGATTAGCGTGTTCAAAAACTTCGAACAAATAAACTCTTTAGCTTATAGGCTGTGAAAGTGTTACCGTGGCCATAGAACGCAAGCGGTGAGTATTAGTCAGAAAAATCTGACACTCCCTTACCATCATCATTACTTCAGCCGAAAGACATCCATTGTTGGACTGAAATCTACCCAAGTGTCACCGTAACGACCGGTCCTGTGGGTCTTACTCGTATCCATCGGATTCCAGGTCATCGGTCCACCTTGTGGGAGGCCTTCCAACGCTTCTATTCTGGTATGCGGTCGCCACTCCAGAACCTTTCGACCCTAATGGCCACCTTTCCCGAGAGAAAACCACTGCCACTTAAGTTTGCTGATTCTGCGTAGATACTGTATCGGTAATTTTGCTTCTCCTAAGTTTATCCACCCAGATAAGAAGAAGTCACTTAATGATTTCCAACCTTAAAAAAGGTCTCTTTTAACAATCGAGCTTGACTAGACCAAACTTAAAGGATTGACTCCTGGTGAACAGTGACCATACATTACACACCGGGACCCCATCGTATCAAATAATATGTCACATAGTAACTGGCCTTTGAAGGTTGATACATGCAAAATACTAGAAGGTATCAAATCCGGATACACTAGAAGTCGACCCCTACCTTAAAATAGACTTGTTTATTGACTATAATCTACTTCTAGAGTGGTTTTTGAACTTGAATCAAAGGTCTAAACTGTTGACCTTGCAGTATGCCCACCGCTTGCTCGGAATATGACTGTTTGACACAAATAAAGTAATGTGTACCGCTGTGAAGGTCATAAGCACCATAAAAGGTGAGCAAAGATGTGTGACAATATTATGGTGTTATAGTTATAAGGTCACTCATGGTCAAGATCACTTTACGTTGTATGATAAGTGTCTAAGACCTCAGAGGCGTCTGAAAGTTGGCTTTGCATTTTAAGGCTCTAGTGTCCTGATATAAATTAATATGTTCCAAATAATAATAGTCATAGTATTTTAAGAAGAAGAAGTATTTTAGTGATAAGGGACTCTTAAAAAATAATTATAATTAATCAAAAATCAATCTTAATATTGTTATTCAAATCAAATCAAAGAAGATAAAGAAAAAGTGTATTCTAAGCTTATACTCATATAATAATAATAAAGGTAAGAATTTAGACCAAAAACGTATGAGAATTATAATTATGAGAATCAACCAGAATAGTGTCTGAGACGGCCTTTTGAAGAAAGAACCACACATATATATTTGAGTGCAGCTTTCCAGTCAGTGCAACCATTTTGTCAGTCTTCATATAGATCCACTTATTAGTCAGTTCACCATTCGGGAAACACGGGATTGACTATGTAAGCTCAGCAAAAATTTATTAAATCATTTGATAGGAGTCATGGTAGTCTGACTTCAATTAAGAATCTAAGGTCAAGAATAAGAATTTAATAGGCCAAGAAAATTGTATCTTTAATCGATTCTGTGAATCGATTACAGAAACTTGAAGTTCATATGTAACCTTATCATTACATATTTAAATACGTTAAAAGCATCTATTTTCCTCAAGCAATGCGCTTTGTAGAATATGCAGTGTGACCTACGGTTCGTATCGATTCTAAATCGATCTTCGTTAGTAAGAATCGCCAGTGAGTGTGCCTTGTTGGCTCTGCGCTTAAAGGGTAGGTTTCTGAATTATTTTTAGTTAATAATATCTCAGACTAACCTCCTAACCCAGTTAATGGGTTGTGGAGGTCTGGTAGGCAGCCGCTCTTCGTAAAATACTGGTATTCAGTTTTAAATCCAGCTTGACTGGAAGCCGACCTCAATATAGTTGGGAAAAGGCTAGATGATGATGATGTCTCAGACTAACCTCCTTAAAGGACATATTTTGATGGGTTTTCAGGCTAGAGTTTGAGAAATTCTCAACTTCAAATAATATAATTAATCAGGGGATAGACTTTGGCCGCTCAATATTTTAACTGAACCAATATTGATCGTAATATGAATGGATGTGTAACTGTGTGTTCGTTAACATTGACACAGCGCACACTAGATTAGTGCGAGCAGAGTGCAGCGCACACAACACGTAGGTGCCACTTCTAGCATGGAGCGGGTGTTTGTGGGTGTTTAATTACTCCATACTATGTTAGCGACTTGCCCCAGTATGAGACTTGACTTTTGAGTCTGTTTCAGTGTCCAAAAAACATTGGTCTATTGTTTGAAATTAGCTGAAAACTGAAATCAGTATTTCTGCTCAAGTTTATCTGGTTATCTGTAAGTTTCGGCCAAAATGTGGCCAAATATTCAGCTAGGCCGAAACTAGCGTGTTTGAGGTAATGATTGTGTGTGATCACGGAACAGATGAATGTTGTGATAGATACCCAGAAGACCAGCTACAGCCAAAACTGATAGAGGAACCGATCATTCTGTTACGGTTTCAGTTTCGGCTATAAATCATATTTCCGTCGGTCATTACTTAGCTATTTATGAGCAATTAGCAATACAGTCATAATACTATATCATAGCCTTGAAAGTCTCGCTCGTATCAAGTGCAAGTCAGACATCTCTTTCGTACTATACGTAACTGCAAATGTGTTAAGTTGGTTAAGGGCCTATTTCACCACCTATGATTAAGTTTCGAGTATCTTACTTGGCAGATAATTTCATACAAATTCTGTCACATTTTTGAATTTATTCAGTGAGTAGTGCCTACTCGGACATTGTGAAACAGGCCCTTAGTATCCTTTTTTTTGCGTTAATTTGCAAGTAGGTAATTGCTATGATACTCGTACGACAAGTGATGATCGAGTATCATGTAAGGAACGGACGTTCACTGTCAACTTGACCAACCTATGGGTACGCCGTAATCACGGCGGTAATTTCCTCTTCGAGGCGCGGCAACATAGCGTCCTCACCTACCGCATGACGCAGGTCCTCAACGGACATGGCAAGTTCGTGAGTTTCTTTCACCGAATCCAGGCGGAAGAAACGCCCGGGTGTCACATTATGATGACCGCCTGGAGCGCGGAGGAGTGGCAGGCGGACGCCTCCTTTGCGAAGCAGTAATGCTAGCGAAGGAGGAGGCTGCACGCGATTCGGCATGGCAATCACGCCTCAGCTGCCGAAATTTCGATCTCGCCGAGCCGCCGACCAATGGGTAGTTCGCGGTCCAGCCGTCTGGTAATCGACCAGACCAAGCCCAGTCGCCAATAGCGCGTAGTGATTCAGGCGTAGTGATCCTCAAAGAGAGGTCAGCAAACCGTAGGAGCCCAGCAGGGCCGATGCTCGAATGCTAGGACCGCGGGGGTATTTCTGAAAAGGAAACCCGTAGTCCTAGAACGTAAAAGAGCACCTAAAGGACACAGATCTTTAGGAAAACCTGGAGCCACGGAACGAAACTCAAAGAAGGAGCATAAGTGTGGATTTTTGTAAGTAAAAGACTGACACGCCCTTCTGCTCTGCCCAGGGCAAGAGACGTCATTTGATGATTTCTACCCACAAAAAGGACGTTGAACTGCCCAGCACATTACTTGCTCCACAATATACTAGAAAACTAGGTACTATTGGTTTAGTGTAGAAACTCGGTTGACGTAAATACTATTAAATATTTTGTGATTGGCAATATTAGAGAGGCAGGAAATACACTACTGTGAAATATGTCGCAGTGGCTGGTACGAGCAAAACCACAATAATTATCTAGCAGTTTTAGTAGCAAAGGTAGCCCATTGGAAGAGGTGAAATCTAGCTGCTAGCTTTACACCCAGGCAGGTTCTGTACTTTATGTTGACTATTTCATCAGCACTGCTCTCAAAATGGTAAAGGAAAACATCGTGAGGAAACCGGCATGTCCTAGAACCAAAAATTCGAAAACATGTGACATCCGCCAATCCGCACTGGGCCCGCGGGGAGGATTACAGCCCATTCCCTCTCCTAGAGGCCTGAGTCCCAGCAGTGGGAACATTATAAGGCCGATAATAATAAACGACTATTGTACTAGCTAATGCTTTTGGGTTATCCTCAAATGTCCTGTTATCCTTATCGTGTATTCTATGTCAGTATCCGTCCCGTTAGTTCTGCGTAGTGTGTAGTGTAGTGGACAGCCGGAGCGTTACCTTCTGCGCTATGTGCCACTCCTCTAGCCGACTCATCAGCTATTCCACTCATGTACGGTCAACTCACATGTGTCGTAATCTCGGCTGTCGTCTGTGGATAGGACGAGCGATAGAAAACTAGTAGTCAATAGTCTAAACATACTTCGTTCGCATAATATCGAAAATATTTTATTCCACATAGGCCTTCGGTCATATCCAATAGAATAATACCGGCGAGCAACTCTATGGTTTAGCATTAATGTGAATAAAAAAAATAAGTAAAATAATAAATTAATAAATTAATTGTCATTTTATGATGACAAAAATAAACTGAAATATCGTTATTTTATTAGCCTTCATCTTCTCTCCTAGCTTTGCTGTGCCCGACAGGGTCCATATTGATCTTAACCCTAGAGTGGGCGCGCTATGAGCATTTTGCCGCCCTCATCAAAAAAACCTTGATAATTCCAAAAACAATGGCCCAATAGGTTCGCGTCTTTCAGTAGCTGGCTCCACTTTCGTTCGCAACTCGTGCCTTAAAGGTGCACGCCATCAGAGTATGGGGTTTCGCTACAGGAGGAGTTTATTACCATCAGGTATCGCCGGGCGGCATTTTGCTCACCACGCGCCCACTGACGTAGGTGAAATTTGTGTAATTATTTTTCGTAAAATTGAAATGTAGACAATATTTTATGGTGCATTTATCGTTATCTCCGCGACTGGAAAAAGGATGTTGCAGACGCTCAAAATTACTGTGCAATGAACATTGCAGATACCTTGGTGAAGACTATTTTGACAAAACACACCCAGTAGATGAAGAAAATATTTTTTTTTGTTATGTTTTTCCCAATTTAATGAGTATCATATGGGATTATGCGAGATAAGGTAAAATATTCAATTAAAATATTGCGTTTTCAAAAATCTTTTATAAATCAAAGTTTATGTAATAAAGTTCAATAAATAAGTTGATTTCTCATTACTTATTGGTATTTCATTAAAATCCTGAAAAAACAAATTAATTTAAAAACTGCATTCCTACTTAGAATTGTCATAGAAAAAGGGGCGGCAAAATGCTCCCCACGCGCCCACTGACGTTACGCGGGAAGACGCGCCCACTCTAGGGTTAACTATGTTTGTATACCATCTTTACTACATATGGAATGCAATAAAGTATTGAGTATTGAGTATTGAGTATTATCAGCCTCTTGTAATGTTCCCACTATTGGGACTCACAGGCCTCCTCTCTTCCCATCCCTCTTTTTTCCTCTTCTCATCCCTCAGCCCATTCCCTCTCCTGAGCCGGTTTCCTCACGATGTTTTCCTACACCACTTTTGTGAGCAGCGGTGAAGCTTTCGGTTATCAAAAAGATAACCAAAATGTCAGATCATCCATAATCACTGTACGGGGACCCCGCACATTCTTTTAATTACGTAAGTTATGCAATTTCCACAGTGATTGTGGTTTGTCACGCCCAAAACGGGCAGTTTTATTATCATCCTCGGTTTCTATAATCACACCGAATTAGCGCCGACCCCAAGTAATATGGGATAAGGGCAGGAAGAAGAAGGTTTCTATAATTACATCATAATTATACAAACTTTCATCGTCCTTTTTATTTGGTCCTTCGAGCCGGATCAAAGTGACAAGTGTCAGGATAAGAAGCAAGGGGACCGTTAGTTAACTGTAACATCACGTGTGGGCCTACATCGTGACGCACTTCTGTTCAGTGTAATACCTATTGACCTTATCTAAAAGAATACTCTTACTATATTATTTTCTTCCGTTATGCAAAACTAATCCCCACTTAATAAGTTAATGTTTTCTCTTGTAGTGTACTTACTAAACGCCGTTATGCAAAACAAGCTACATTAATGATTAGATACTTGAGGTCGTTTCAAATTCAATGTGCCTCTAAGCATATTTCCGCAGTGCTTGAGTAGTGCCGTAGTGCCCCGGAGCACACAGCATATTTAGCACAATACACTTCCGTTATCAAATCACTGGTTAATGGCTAATTATAATTCCGGTGGAGGTTATAAATACATTTCTATTTATATAATAATCTACAGTTATAGTATGGTCGCCAGGTCTTGACGAAAAGCCGGACAAGTCAGCCTGTGCAGCCAGACATTTTTCATTTAAAGAAAAGTAAAGTATGACTTTTTACACGACTGCCCAAACAAAGGAGTGTTTTCAGGATTTTTGTGTTATGATTTTTTTAAATTCTAGAGTTGTTAAAAACACATTAGATAGATTTTGACATTAGAACTCTCTCTGCTCTCTAGCTACTCCATTATTAAATAATAAAATGGAATAATATATGTGACGAGTTTTCATTTTACGCTTTCTTTATAGTAGGTAGCATGCAATTTCTTCTAATGTCAAAGCAAAACAGGCCTTTTATTTTTTCAAAGTCAAAGATTAATTTGCAGATAAATATGGTTACAAAAGTTCTTACAATGGTAGTATTAGTAGCTTAACATATTCAATCATAACTTAATGGCATGCAAATTTTTGGTATAGGTAGAATTCGAACATTAATTTAGTTTATAATTAAAAAATTAACAACTTTAATTAGACAACAATAAAATTTACTTATTTAATCGCTAGTCCGCTCCGTTTGCGTTAACGATACAAGTTTAGGAAGAACACATGGGAAATCTAAAAAAAAACATGTGAAATTTTAAAAGCCTTACAAAATCCGGACAAGCCGGACTCCCCCTAATTCAGCCGGACAAACGTATAAAAAAGTTATAAAGAAAATATAGCCGCACATAGAACCTCCTCCTTTTTGAAGTCGGTTAAAAAGCCTGACGGTGTCCGACTTTTTCCGGACGCCTGGTGACTGTAGCTACGACTATAGAGGTCGGAGCAAGTTCTCTCGGAATGCCATTGACTGCACACTCTTGACATTGCGCCGCCCAAATAGCAAACTAGTTTTTTTAATTCCGTACATTAATTATGTTTTTTAGATCTATAACCTCGACCTAGGCTAAGTTTTAATGAGTTATTCCGCCATTTATAAATATAACACTAGTAAGCAAGGTTTTCTAAAAATAACTACAGAATTTATTTATTTCTATTATGTATAGGCTCGCGTTTGACCATTATCTCACCTGATGGTAAGCGATGATGTGGTCGACGATGGAGCACGAATACCTAGAAGTAACCTTTTCACTCTTGACTTAAAGACTCTTAAGTTGTAGCTATCAGGAAATAGACTCTGGCAGTGAATTCCACTCTTTAGCCACAATAAATGTGTTCCCAAAACACTTTGTACATTGATATTATGTACCGGTGGCGTAACGCCGTACGTCTAGTGGTTCGATGATGGAATGGACTTGGTCAAATTAAATTGTGCAATTATTATTCCAATGCACACTCCTTGAAATGTGTAGTTATTAAATAAGCTGTAATTAGCATTTCAAATATTGGTATGAGTAGAATGGGGGGAGTGGAGCATTCCGCTATCTCTTTTGTACACACAACCTATACACACACGTAAAACAAAGCCCGAAGAATCACCGGTTTATCTATTAATCATTATCATCTACCCAGCCTTTTCCCAACTATATTGGGGTCGGCTTCTAGTCAATCAGAATTTAGCTGCTTTATTTTACGAGGAGCGGCTGCCTACTAGACCTCCTGAACCCATTAACCAGTTTATCTATTAACTAGCTGTCCCCTGCGGTTTCACCCGCATTTTTTATTACTGCTCTGCTCCCGTGGGCCGTAGCGTGATGGTATATAGCCTATAGCATTCCTCGATAAATGGGCTACCTAACACAGAAATAATTTTTCTAATCGGACCAGTAGTTCCAGAGATTACCCCCGACATACAAACTTACAAATACCTCTATATAATATTAGTATAGATAATATAGATTAACTTGTAAATAATACTCTATATTTTATATAAAATATCTATAGTTTGTTTTAGTACAATGACTTCTAATTATCTCACAGATATAGTAAAAAGTAGAGTACCCAACACGCTGATAAAGCTGTCTTTTTTGGGCGGCTTGAATGCCTCACTTCTCTCAGGTTTCTATATTAACTCCCTCGCAATGCTCGGGAGTTAATTATATAAAGCCCTCACTATTTTTTGGGATTAAAACTTAGCAACCTTCTTTTCGCTCGGAATCCAACATGCTGCCCGCGACTTAAAGACACTGCCTTATCCCCTAGTCACATAATCTATTGTTCCAGAGTGCGTCTAATGAAAGCGCGACCTGGATTTAAAAAAAATTTAATTGGCAACGTTATTCCGCCGCTATTGTAGCAAATAAAAAAAATTGTTAAGTGTCAAGACATGATTCTCCTACTAGTTAGTAATACCACACATATTTTTTTTGGATTTAACCTCTTTTTCTCAGGTCGCGCTTTCAGTAAACAGACTATAATGTTTTTTTTTTGCCTCGAGTACCAAACACATAAATCCGCCGTTCGCTCTATTACAAGTATTAGTACAATTTCTTCTAAAGCACCTTCTCTTTGTCCGCAGCGATGGCAGTGGAGATGCTGACAGACAGCCAAGTGTTCGAGCCGAAGCAGGGCGGAGACATCACGTTCCTGGACATGGTGGATGAGCAGCAGCCTCTGGGCGAGTCGCAGATACAGAAGCTGTTCGCGGGCGCCGCGGTGCTGGTGACGGGGGGGACTGGCTTCCTCGGGAAACTGCTCGTGGAGAAGCTGCTGAGGTCAGTCACTAGTACACACAGGGCATGTGGATGATGAGCAATGGCTAGATCACCGTCCACTCGTCTTATTAGAGTTTTCGACAGCACGTAGTGTTCCACGCGCGGCTTAAAGAGATGTCTGCAAATCGTGGGCCCTAGTAGGGCCGATGTCTGTTAGGGTCATGAGGAGAAAAGTATGAAAAGTATTTATAATAATATCTATAAATTAATTTTAAAGTTATGATAACAAGATATCATTGTTTGTCTATTTATTTCGTTTAATTTCCGAAATGATTAGACCTATTTTGACGAGACTTTCTCTAAAGGATTGCTGATTTTACAAGGAGTAACTTAACCTACTTTTAATTTCCCCACGAAAACGGGGCCTAATTTCCCCTATTCCCCAACCAGATAACATCTCCCCCTCTTTGTAAAACGAATGTCAGACTTTTACTCATTAAAACCCACCCATGTTCCTTCAATTTCCCGTTGAGCCATACTTAATTCTTTTGAACAAACCCGAATTCCGTAAAGTAAATGTAGTAATAATATTAGTACGTCTCGGTACGCGATAGTATTGGTTAGTGCCGTTAATTTCGTAGTTTTGTCTGCAACGCAAGTGCCAACAACCATGCGGCTACCACATTTCGTACTTATTACTTAAAAACGTACGTTTTACAAGGTAATCCAGTTAAAGTGAAGCACTTTCTCAAACGCGTGCGTAATGAGATCATTGCTTAACAGACGCCCGTACGCTATCATTTAAGAAAGTGTATCATAGTCATAAGGCACGCACAGGCGGAACCGGGTCACATATAATAACTATGTGGTCAACAAAGTAGTAACAATGATAGTAGCTTATGTAACTAGGGGATAAAGAACTATCTTTAAGTTACAAGTATCATAATATTAAATTTTGAATTGAGCAAAGGCGGCTGAGGACAAATCCCGAACGCAGAGAGGGCTTTATATAATTAACTCCCGAAACCAGCGAGGGAATTAATATAGAAATTTGACAAAGACAGCTTTATTCCCGTTTTGAAAACCTACTGTATTATTTACACCTTCTGCAAGATAAAAATAAACGGTGTACTATTACTATTAGTACAATATCACTAATAACTATTAGTTTTTTTTTATTATTTATTCCTTAACATACATACTTTTTCAAGCTTTACTGTTTAAATATTATTACTAAAAAAGTTTCTATTAACTTCACAGTTAATTAGGTTTTTAATTGAATTATTGACATATTAAACTAATAAATGAGTATTAGTTAAATGTATCTAATTATTTATCGTCCCGATAATGAACTATTTTGTTGCAACGATTGAAATATGTATGGCCTGTGTCTTCAAGGCTAGAATGAATAGGCTCTTAATAAACTAGTGCGCCTCATCATCAACGATTGCATCACTGCTTACCATCAGGCGGGATCGCAGTTAAACACTAATTTATGTATATTATTTTAAATATCAGTCAGACAGAAATTATTAATTTATTCATTGCAATCTTTGCTGGAAGTTTTAGATGTATAACAAGGTCTTAATAAATAGCAATAAACATATTAATGCATAATTATAGTCGTTAATAATTAATTGAAGATCTGTTTATCTCTATAAATTTTATTGCAATACACACGGTATTGCAATAAAATTTATTTATTTATTAGAACTTCATGCAACATTAAAGGAACACAGGCGGACTCAATGCCGTAGGCATTCTCTACCAGTCAACCTAGGGTGGTGAAGAGAGAAGGTGGCAGGTGCATAAAAAAAGAAATGAATACTTAATTAGAAAACGAGGGCACATCATTATATATACAATTAAAATACACATATATGTATATCCAATATACTTAGTATATTGGATATACATATATATATTACGCGAATTCAGTTTTATAATATTCTAGAATGTACTTCTCCTTGACATTAAAAAAGCTGAAAGGTAACATAAAATTCGGAAGTTGGTACTGTAGAGCCTATAACAGGTATTATATGTGTGTATTAATTAAACAGTGTATGGGATTCGCAGTTAAAATACAATGTGCAGTTTTGAAAGTGTATGGCATTTCGGGAGGTTGTAAAAAGAGTCACAAATAATCAAATAAAAATACAATACTTGGTCACTAATCAATTTTTTTTAAATTTTTGTTGGTTTTCAGAATAACTCTCTAAACAAACGTACGGGAAGTGCTAGTGTGCTTTGGATCAATGAAATAGTGTTTGTGTGTGTAAAAGCGCAGTTATAAGGCGAGTATCAGACTGGCCGCGTTTTAATAAAGGTAGTTGTGAACTACCTTTATTACGTACCGATTTCCATAATGAAAAAATAAATAAAAAATTACCTACTCATTTTATTATTGATTGGGGTCGAGTATCACTAACATAATTAGGTGCCTAAATGCATACACTTTCAAAACTGCAAGTTTGTATAGGAGACACTTTTAGAATATGGTTAATGGCTCAATAAATTATTATTATTTGCAAACCGTGAACCGTTTGGTGAACCGTGTCGCTCACCGAATTTAACCATATTTTATTGTGAAAGTATTTTTAATTGCGGCGCGCCTGTCAAACTAAGGACAAGGACTGGAACAATTTGCCTGCTGCGGTCTTCCCGTCCGATTATAATTTGAGTGTCTTCAAGCCTAGAGTGAATCTTAATTGGCTCTTAATTTGATTGCAGTCAAGCACTAGTTTATGTTATGTAAAAAAAAGATCTCTCCGAATATTCGATCAATTATTATTTACAAAGCAAGCAGTACATTGAACAAGGTTGTATGTCGCATTAAATCCTTACAGTTTAACTTGAAGTGCTGTCAACCTTAGCCAGCTCTTCGCTTTAATGATCTTATTAACATAGTAATTAATATTTTAGCATATGTCATATAATATACTAGCTTCAGCCCGTAGCTTCGCCCGCGTACATAAAATATAGCCTGTCACTCAGGAATACAGCAGCTTTCTATTGGTGAAAAAATTTTAGCAATCGGACTAGTACTTCCACAGATTACCTCATACAAACAAAAAACAAACTTTAACTCTTTATTATATTAGTGTAGGTAATGCATTATATTTTAAATACCTTTTATAATATTTATTATGCACTCCTACTACAGAGAAGCATTTTTTACCCGACTGCAAAAAACGGTTACGTTTTTGCCGAGTATCTTATAAGTATGTGTGTAATATTCTTTCTTTTTTTTCTTCTAAACCGCTGATAGAATTTATATAATTATGGTATCGTTAAATTTGTCTTGATAACCCAACAGTTTTTAGCTAGGTCATTTTAAAAAACTATCAAAAAGTCATTCTTTAACTTTTTGTTTTATTTTATGCACGTGTCGATTATGCAATTACTTGGATGCTAAGTAATTAAATTAGTTTTGTTTCTACACTACCGGACTGAACTCGTTATTTCAAGTAGTTTTTTGCGCAGTAAAGTTCTTTTATTAACGCAAAGATCGGTAGAGAATGCCTCGTTACTATAAGCGTGTCTACGTTGACCAATCAGAGTGCAGTGGATTGCTTATTTATTTATTTAATTTAAGGTGAATGCTTCAGCTAGCCCGCGAAATTTAAATTTTCTTACGTTTTTTGCAATTTGCAAGCCAGTGGTAGGTTGTATGAAGTTAAAAATACTTAAGCGGCTGTAAAACGTAACTAGTTACATATTTATAACCATAAAAGTCATCAATACAAGCCTCGAAACTCACTTAGTTGCAGGAACGTTTTTGACCTCGAAAAAATCGTTCCTACACTTAGGTGAGCTTGGAGGCTTGTATTGATGGTTTTTATGGTTATAAATATGTAACTAGTTACGTTTTATAGCCGCTTAAGTATTTTTAACTTCATACAACCTACCACTGGCTTGCAAATTGCAAAAAACGTAAGAAAATTTGAATTTCGCGGGCTAAGCTGAAACATCCCCCTTAAACAGAACGGCCGAAGCCAATTACACCATTTAAACATAGAGAAATAAGTACAGAAGATACAACACAACAATAAAAACATAGTAAAGTGTAAAACAAAAATTAAAAACAGTCACTTCATAAGTCGCGCAGGACTTTTCTATAATTTAATACTTTTGAATAAAACAAATGAAGACGTAGCCTCGGGCTTGACGTGACGGAGTCGGGCACAGAACGGAGAGCACGGCGCGGAGGACAGCTCAACTCTACTCCACGCTGCTCCACTTCAATGGAAACACTTGTGTCTTTCTTCTTCACCTTATAGTGGTTGCTGTACTGAAAATAATTGTTCTGTTAGCGTTCGCGCCAAACGCTAAATACATAGGACAAACCGTCGTTAGGCGAGTCCGCCCTTACGTTGTTGAAACCTCTACGGTCCGTACCAGTCCGTACTAAGCGTTTCGCTTCATCGTTTATACTGCGTACATCGAGGGACTGGAACAATTTGCCTGCTGCGGTTTTCCCGTCCGATTATAATTTGGGTGTCTTCAAGGCTAGAGTGAATAAGCTCTTAATAAACTAGTGCGCCTCAGCATCGACGATTGCATCACTGCTAACCATCAGGTGGGATCACAGTCAAGCACTAGATTATAACAACTAAACAAAAAACAACATTTGTGGCAATGAGATTAGCTTCAGAGTCACGTGACCAGTGATGTGACAAGCACTAGCTTCTGACGATTATAATTGCCCTATAAGGTAGGCCTATGTGAAATAGTAAAGACATTTGTCTAGGCCGGCTCTCGGCAGCTCCGCTTCAATGGAAACACTAACGCATAATGTCGGCGTGTGGCGAGTTATTGTGGTTTTTCCTCGTAGTGCCCTATTTGTCTATGATATTCATAAACTCACGAGAAGTACTTACAGTCATGTCCTATAGAGTCTCTACTTGATTGATGCGGTGACGATCCGGTACAGATACAAGGAATTCAACTATGAGCACCGTCAAGTATTATCATCATCATCTGCCTAGCCTTTTCCCAACTATATTGTGGTCGGCTTCCAGTCAAGCCGGATTTAGCTGAATACCAGTATTTTACGAGGAGCGGCTGCCTATCAGACCTCCACAACCGGGCTAACACGGTACTTCATGGCAAGACTGGAGTTAGATTTACTGGATTCTGACTATCCGTAGTGACCTGACTGCGGAATAATAATATAATAATAATAATAATATTCCACAACTTTCACACATCATCATCTAGTCACAAGCGAAGCAGAGCTTGTGTTATGGGTACTAGACAACTGATAAACATACTTATATACACAAAACACACACAAGTCACATCAAAAGTGTCTAGGGATCAAGCATTTTTATGCGGATTTCTTGAGATTGAGATGTGGCTTTGTAATAAATTTATGATTTTATAAATTTATATGGATCCTTTTTGGTGCATTTCATAATTTGAATCAGGAACTGTGAATCAAATTCGAGTAAAAGATGAAAATCAGCTGTCAATATTTTCCCTATAAAAACATACAACGCATTGAAGACATTATTAGTGCTACTGTTTCCCTACTACTGATTAAAACCAACGTTATTATGGAGCGGCGACGTCATTTAAGCAGGGAAGAAATGCTCAGAGCCGTGGGAATGATAGAAGCTGGTTCCCGGCAACGTACTGTGGCTTTAGCTCTGAATACAAGTCAGAGTGTTATCAGTCGACTTTGGACACGTTACCGAAGCACTGGTGCCGTGGCTGAGCGCCATGGAGGACGGTATCGCTGCACCACACGGAGACAAGACCGATACATTCAAATCTTAACTCGAAGAGCTCCAACAATAACCGCCATGATGTTAGCCGTGAGGCTTCATCACTCTTCAGGGAACTTAATTAGCGACCAAACAGTCAGAAAGCGCTTGCATGAAGTGAACCTTCATTCCCGAAGACCGCTACGGGTACCACCTATAGCAATGCACAATCGTAGGATTCGATATGAATGGGCTCTTGAACACAGAAATTGGGCAGAAGAACAATGGCGTTTCGTGTGCTTTTCTGATGAGTCTCGTTTTGGTATGAGACCGGATACAAGACGTATACGACACTGGAGAACCCCTGGACGCCAACAGTGATTAAAATCCTGCCAGGAAGTCCATCCTTATAGTGGTGGAACCATCATGGTATGGGCGGGTATTTGGATCGGCGGAAGAACTGAGTTGATTTGGATCAGAGGCAACCTCAACGCTCAAATTTATACTGAGACGATTGTATCAGACGTCATCGTTCCTCTACAAGTGCAAATCGGTCCCTTATTTCAGTTAATGCATGATAATGCACGACCGCACACCGCAAGAGTTGTAAGACAGACTCTCGCCGCAGCTAACATCAATGTCCTGCCCTGGCCTGCTCAGTCGCCAGACTTGAACCCGATTGAGCATGCATGGGATATGCTACAGAGAAGAGCTCTGCCGAATATGGAGGGTATCCAGTCGCAAGAAGACCTTTTTTTGTTGTTGCAACGAACATGGGCGGCCATTCCACAGCGTGATTTGGATGAACTCATTTTGAGTATGCCAAACCGATGTTCTTGTGTTGTTAGTGTTCGCGGTAGAAACACGGATTATTAATTGTTTAAGTTACCCAATAAAATTTTAAAGAAAACTGTTATTTCAGTCTTTTTTTCGAACTTTAATGTTAGTGGTTCAAATGTCAAAAATCCCTTTATTAGGAAAATGGCAAATTTCTTTATTAATGCAAAGGTGACTTGGTTTATCGTTACTGTGACAAACGAAAACACTTTATTTGATGAATCCTTAAAGAAAATTTTAATTAATATCAATCAGGAGAAAAGTTATTGCAAAAATATATGCTGATCCCTAGACATTTTTGATGTGTGTATTTCTAAATACATACATATATAGATAAATAACACCCAGACACAGAACAAATGATCATGCTCATCACACAAACATTTTGTCCTGGGTGGGAATCGAACCCACGACCTCTGGCATAGCAGTCAGGGCCACTGACCACTAGACCAACAGGCCAGTCAAAATAAAAATAAAAACTATAGAAACGACGACGACGGGCTGAGTCAGTACTTATGTTAATTGTAGACCTACTTGAAGATTTTTTTTTCTTAATTATATAGCTATAGAAGTGACGGGTCAAGAGGTAGAATTAATGGTAGATACCTAAGTACTTGACGACCAAATATATATTTTTTTCAATTATATTTCTGAGTCTATCCATGGTCGTTGACCCAGTAATAAGCAGCCTGGGTACTTACATTACGAGTTTCAATTTATTTTCCGTTATGTTGAAAATCATTAATTCGTATACCTATGTAAACATCGAAAAGCCACATGAAGAAAAATACCCGTCAAGTTCAAGTTGGACTCGCACACCGAGGGTTCTGTACTAATTGTTCCATATAGGTAAATGGTTTGTTTGCTGAATCGAGTCGCAATTATTTTCTAAATTGCAACAAAAAGTTTTCTTTCTTTTTACTTATAGTCTTAAGTCCTTTATAGAGCATTGATTCCCTTGCGAGCGTCATAATATGCATCATAAACGCTTTGCTTAAAACGGGAGAAGTCATTATAATTAAGATCTCAATCCTTAAAAAAATATTTGATATAAATTAATGTTTGATATCTCCACGCATTCCAGAGAATAAGGGTCTCAACAGACGAACAAGCGATAACAAAGTAATCCTATAGGTGTACCGTGTTTTGCTGATTGAGGTGCGGAATCCTAAAACCACTTCACAACTGTTGATAGCTTGTTGAGCCTTATTGAATTTGATTTAAGGTGAAAGTTGTGCTAGGTTGTGTGAAGTTAAAAATACTGCGCTGCTTTAGCGATTGTAAAACCTACCACTGGCTTACAGATTGCAAAAAACGTAAGAAAATTTGAATTTCGCGGGCTACCCTCACGCTTCCCCCTTAAAGCGCCTTTAGTTCACCTCAGAGCAAGCCGTACATCGTCGAAGTCGCTCTCTCGCGGCTGGACGCTGCGCTGGCTCTCGCGCGTGGCCTGCAGTTCGCAATAACTACATATTTTAGTGTGATTGCGTCGCAAACTGCCCGGTTATGCGCTGTACATATTTAATAAGCTAGCGCTTGTCGATGCTACCTAGATAATGTTATAATAGACTTGGCTGCGAGATAGAGAAACCTGAGCGAAGGGAGTAGAGTATCCAACACGGGGATAAAGCTGTCTTTGTCTTGGGTGGCTTGAATTCCTCACTTCACTCAGGTTTTTCTATCAAATCCCTCGCAATGCTCGGGAGTTAATTATATAAATCCCTCGCAATACTCGGGAGTTAATTATATAAATCCCTTACTAACGTTCGGGATTAAAACTTAGCAACCTTCGTTTTGTTCGCAATTCAACATAAGCCCTCGCCTTAAAGACGCTGCTTTATTCCTTAGTCACATAATCTACTATTACTGTGTTTTTTTTTTGCTTGGATATCTTTAATTAGTCGTAATTACCGTTGTGCTAAAATTTGAATCTTTAATTAGACGTAATAAACGCCGTGTTAAAACTTGACCATCTATTTTAATGAGACCTTAATATAAATCGATAAATGATTAATAAATTAATATAAAAGGATTACGAACGCTGACATTGCGCTAATGTCAAACGGCTAGTCTAGAACATGCAGGTAACAGTACATATTATATCAGTATATTAGTGTTCAGACACTTGCGCTCAACCTTGCCATTTGCACCAGTAGTTATTGTAGATTTCCGGCTAAATTAATTGATTCCTTAACTCGCCAGTTACATAAAATTCCAATAAAACTAAGTTTCCTGACACCGCTTCCTAGAACAGAGGTTTCATTATCCTTATGCTGTGGCTCGTAGGTACCCAGGTTATAAGCTCCGTGCAAAAATTATTCGAATGTAAATGGATGTAGTGACATCTATGGTGCAACATAGGAACTAAAAACCCCTTTTATTAATATTAATCCTAATAAAACCCCTAATTAGAGTTCTTCGTGATATTAGAACATAATAATATACTACAGCCCAAAATTATCTATGGGGTCATTTACTTATTACGTAAGACGATTTAGGGGGGGGGGGGAGAGGGGTCTGCCTATTCTTTTTTTTCTTCTGGAGGTGAGGGGGTCCACAATTCTTGTAAGAATCGTTTAACATAATATAGAATGGCTCTTATGGGGTAATTGCCTGCATTAGACATACCTTCTGGTCGGAAAATCCTCCCTTTTTAACCGATATTTACGGGTTTTTACACTATGTTCCACTTAACTGTCATCATCATCATCTACCTAGCCTTTTCCCAACTATATTGGGGTCGGCTTCCAGTCAAGTCGGATTTAGCTGAATACCAGTATTTTACGAGGAGTGGCTGCCTGCCAGACTGTAAACCGAAGGAATTGAATTAACCTATCACATACCCACAAAACGAGACACAATAGTAAAACAATAACAGCGCGGTCTTATAGGACCGGTCGGGGATTCATGAATTAATTTTCCTCAGCCTATCCATTTTGATTTTGAAAGTTCAATGCCACGCCACTTATTTATTATCTTTGGCTAAGTACTCTTTACGAGTAGGTATAATGAAATACCTATATTTTTTTATGCGTGAATTGCATAAAATAAATATCTTCATAACACAGGTGCCTACTTTACGAGATCGTAAGTAATGTACGAGTAATACAACAATCTCGTAGAATATACATTTTTTATTTTTATAGTGTATGTATATTTATTTAATGTTCTTGATATATACGAGTATGTATTAAAATTAAGGGCCTGTTTCACAATGTCCGAGTAGGCACTACTCACTGAATAAATTCAAAAATTTGACAGAATTTGTATGAAATTATCTGTCAAGTAAGATACTCGAAACTTAATCATAGGTGGTGAAATAGGCCCTAAATGATTTAATTAAGATAATGGTCTATTTAAACTTTTGCAAATTATTTACACAAATTGTGTCAACATCTCTCAGCCAACTTTCATGTCGCAGCTCTGCTGGAAGACATATCACTTGAAAGGAGCAGCACCTTGGTGCCCTTCTATCTGTATTTGTTCTTTTAGATTTTGAACCTGATGGTAAGCAGTGATGCAATCATTGATGGCGAAGCGCAATAGTTTACCTATTAAGAGCCTATTCATTCTAGCCTTTAAGACACTTCAATTATTTTAATCGAACGGGAAGAGCACAGTCTGTTGTTCCAGTCCTTCGATGTACAGTCAGCATCAAAAGTCGATGAACAGATTCAACATAACAAAACACCTGTTCGCAATAAAATGTGTTTCATCTGTTCACAATAAAATGTTTTGTTATGTTGATTCTGTTCATCGACTTTTGATGCTGACTGTACGTGGTATAAACGAGGTAAAATGCTTCGTCTGGACCCTAGAGGTTTTAACAACGAAATTTTTGATTATATCTTCTATATTACTAAAAATCGCGTGCACCTATATCCTAAACATGCACCTATATTACTAAACATGCGCCACCACCGGGGGGTCCAGAATGATTTACTGGATCTATGGTATTCGTTTGTGCATCGACGCACAACAAACATTCAGGGTGAGTCAAAACACAACCTGTATTATGTTCCGCGATTTAATTTATTTTCGTCTCCAAATCAGTGACACTCCACGTCAGTCGTATATTTCGTCACATCAGTCTAAAGCCTCACCACTGTACATACGCGATTAGCACGCACTGCACGTCGCCGGCGGGAGGCGTGGACAGTGTACAGTGTGCAGCGTGCACAGTGAGCACGGGCGAGCGTCAGCTGTCGGTGATTTACACACGCGCCGGCCGCTGAGTGCTAATGAGTGCTGCGTCCTCTGCACGTACGAGCGCGGCCTTGCTTGCGCAACTCTACTGCTCACCATTGTATGCGGCTGCGACGAGTCTATCTGCCCACAGCTGTGTTGGGGACGTCTTCCAGTCCAGTTTGGGCCCTTCTCCAATCTCAATAGGGCTGCTGGTGAAGCGCAATAGTTTATCAAGAACCTATTCACTCCAGCCTTGAAGACACCTAAATTGTAATCGGATGGGAAGACCGTAGCAGGCAAATTTTTCCAGTCTTTCGATGCACGCGGTATAAACGACGAGGTAAAACGCTTCTTCCGGACCGTAGAGGTCTCAACAACCTATGGGCAACTCGTCGTACGTCGGGTTGTCTAATGGTAGAAAGGTGATGGCAGAATTAAGAGCACACACTCTTCAAAATGCATCCTGTAAAATAACGATAGGCTGGATACCCTTCGATCGTACCTGCGTGTATTAAGAATACAAACCAATTCGATGCTTTTCACCGTAATAAAAACATCTAAGTGTTCAATATGAGAAGCGAAAAAATATGGAAACGGTTCGTTAGATTAGCTGCAGTTAGAGTTGTTGATAGACTACAGTCAACCCCTTTAGCGCATGTAGGTGAATGTAGGTACAATCTATAATTATTGTCATCTACGGCAACAGCATCCCATCTCTGTTGACCGTCATCACATTGCTCCTTACCTTCCTTATATTGTTTCTCCTACATGTCTCCCCACGTGTTTCCTACCATCTGCCTCGCCACTCCACATCACGGCTGCGGTCATAACCTCCGCAACTTTTAACATGCTAAATACATTGTTTACACAAACCGCAGCTTTTTCCTCAAACGAAGTGTAGAATTTAAATAACATCGTCAACCACACTTCTGTAGGAAAACTTGATTTGGGAAAAGGGGACTTACTACTTGGTAATATTGGCGCTTTTGAAGTGCAATATAGAAAGCTCCCACGCTCGGGAGTAAAACCAGTGCTTAAAGCAAAGCTAAGTGACCACAGCTCATCAGTAATGCATCGCTCAGGGCTCGACCACTCCCTCCCTCGCCCCCTCGCTGAATGACACGCATTGTAATAGCTAGCTAATATGGACTTTTTTCCCTGAGATACTTGTTCTGTGGGAATAACCGTTTTTATTAGCATGTCGGTGTTTATGTGACGATTTTTGCTGAATATAGAACTAATATCTTACTTATAATCTACTTATATTATAAAAGGAGAAACTAACTGACTGACATATCAGCGCACAGCCAAAACTACTAGGACTATGAAATTTTGCACAAGTTTTCTTTTAATGACATAAGTGAGCACTAAGAACAGAACTGTTGACACAGAAAAGACTTGGTCCGTGTGTACTCCCCTGTTGTACGCCATATACAACCCGGGCATCTAAGCCAATGTGGTCCCCAATTTTTATTTGTACTTCAATTTTTTCTCAGGAGCTCGTGGCTAGATAATAACAGCCGCACAGGTCAATCTTCAAGGTTAAGCAACGCTTGCCTAGGTTGGGCTGTGGATGGGTGACCATCTTAACATAACGAGTTTCCTCCGTGCCTCGGAAAGCACGTTAAGCCGTTGGTCCCGGCTGTCATTTGGAGATCTTTGGCAGTCGTTACGGATAGTCAGAAGCCAGTAAATCTGACTCCAGTCTTGCCATGAAGTACCGTGTTACCCTTGTTAATGGGTTGTGGAGGTCTGGTAGGCAGCCGCTCCTCGTAAAATACTGGTATTCAGCTGAATCCGGCTTGACTGGAAGCCGACCCCAATACAGTTGGGAAAAGGCTAGGCAGATGATGATGACTTCAATTTTTTCTCAAATGCAAAATTACTCTGCCTTTTAAAACTTACGTTTGCTGTAAAAAACTATATAGTGGGTTAAGCTCGCGTGAGTACATCAACTATCCTATTTCTATCGCTTTATAAAAGTTATGTGTACGATAAAAAACATGAATATAAATTACAATGTGGCAATACGGTATAGTTATTCAGTTGTGTGACATATTTTAATTTATTTGATTGTTTGTTTTAGTCCAGTCACCTGGAAAGTTTCCGTTTTGTGGAATTAAAACTTTCTGTCTGATCTTTTTATAAATATTGGATAAACGGCACTTCAAAGCAATGTTTTGTCAAGATCCACTTTCCGACACATTTTCAATTGAAACAAACAAGCATTGTAGTCGACTTGAACACGTTTTGGCGAAAAAAATACTTTTAAGATTCATTACCATAAAATAGACTAAACATGAAAAATAAAAACATTTAACTAATAAATAAATAGAATTGGTTGGTGGAAATTGGGTTTTTGTGTTGTGGTATATTCTCCCTTAGCTTCTCATGATTGAACTATTGTAACCTGTAATAATTTAGTTGACAATTCATTTCTTATTCACCAATGGCTTTAAGGTTTCGTAATGTTGATTTAATCTTTATTGTTTTATTTCGACAAACTAATATTCCATAAATTTGCATATCTTATGAGGGCACAGTACTGTGTACCAATTACATAATACCTTTAACGCCTTTTGTACTTACCTTCATTATGTAAATAAATGATTTGATTTGAATATGACTTAAATACTTTAGATCTTAGATTGTTTAAAAAAATCTACATTCATGGTTAAGGACTGTTAGTTGTTTAGAGGAAGTTTGAAAGTGGCACCAGTGACTGAAAAGTTGAAAAGTAATCGTTTGTCTTAGTATGGTCATGTAAAGAGGAGTGATGAAACGCATGTTACTAAAGCAGTTATGAATATACATGTAGGCGGATGGAGAGAAAGAGGAAGACCAAGGAAAAGATGGATGGATTGTGTGAGAACTGATATGAAAGAAAAGGGTGATAGTATGACGGGTGACAGGACAGAACTGAAGAAAAAATCGTGTTGCGCCGACCCCAAGTAATATGGGATTAGGGCAGGAAGAAGAAGAAGATTAAGAGAATGTTTACTGCTTAGAAGATTTTTTTAACATAAATAATTTGCGTGCTGTGATAAGCAAATCACTCTTCTACTAATATTTCTTTTAAAATTTCATTTTCATGCTCTTAAAATTTCTGTAGGTATAGCATTTTTGTGCACCTGTAAAAATATATTCAAATAAAATGTATTTGATTTGAATATATTTGAACAGTAGTCATGTAGTACGTAACTGCAGTCTACAGTCCACCGGTCTGTCTGTCACTCCCAGCTGAACGCGACGCGCGACGCATAGTAATGACAAGAGTAATCTTCATCAGCTGCCTGATTCTAGTAAAATCTAACAAGTCAAATATAGTTGAAGTACAGTATTCACAATATAAAAACGGTATTCACATGTTCCTTGAACGGGATTCGATAGAACGACAATTCAATTGGCTTGAAACTAAACGATCTATCAACGGCTTATTGCCAGTTACATTATTATGTATTCTACCAGGATAATCATTGACATAGCTGAATACACGTCAATGACATTTCGATCGAACGACTTTAAATTGGGTGTCGTTCAAGCTCTATTGATGGATGTGAATGCGATGATGATCTAAACGACTAAGTCGATACGATATCGTTACGGTTTTGATTATGTGAATCGGGCTACAGGGCACTCCACCGCTGACACTGAGTGTATTGCGTAGATGAGTGCAGGTAGTGTTGGCTGCCATGTTGTGAACTAATATCAAACTGCACTTTAACTGCGTAACACAAGCGAATGAGTTGCTCATTCCTAGCGATGCCATGATTTATTGAATATTCAATAATATCGATTCATAAACCAAAATTGGCGAAAAATTGATAAGTGCCCTTAGAGGGTTTGAGTTTGAATCACCATGCTGAAACAATTAGGCAGCTCGACTCTGCGTTACCGAGTGCTAGGTTTTTAGGGTGCGCCAGCCGTTTAGAATCGCTGTACGATATTTCTCCTTACATGCACCCCTCGATGTTTTACGTGTTGATGGTTTATGTTGAAAGAAGAAGAATTATGTTATCGACACTAAAATATCGATATGTTAGCCATGCCAATAGGATAGGAGCTACTATCGCTGCGAGCAGTCGAATCGACTGCATATAAAAATATCATCATCATCACAAATTACTGTTTTTTGATTCTATTGATAAAAGTTATTAGGAAGTGTGAGAGATACCTAGGTGTCTGAATGTTGCTTCTTGTATACAATTTAAACTTTGCAATAAAAAATGACTTTTACTTTTTGAAAAATATTACATTATCGTTAATAATATTGAAACTATAGATAATATAGATCACCGATATTTTTGAGCTTTCGATAATCACGATATTTTCAACTACGTGCAACCCTAGTCATTCGACTGTGTGATTTGGTAGTAACGACAACATCATTTTGTTCGCATTTGACTGCTGACCAGGAAGTAACATTTGCCAGGCTTAGGCAAAGACATTCGCAATGATGATTTAATATGAGCTATAGTTGTAGGAATTTCGTAAACCAAACTCGGTAGCTCTTTCTGGAAGGTGGCCATAGGAACTCAGATAACCCTAACGTGTTTGTGCTTTTTGGAATGGTCTTGATATATTACATCTTATATACCGCGCTATAAAAGCTTGCTATGAACAAATGATTTTCATTGAGGACTTGTTTTTACGCGAGACAACAAAGAAACTTTTATGACTACACGAATGTAATTAAAGACCAGTTAACCTCTCGTTCAGTAATAAATCTCTAATAAGTCATTTTATTTTTTATGTTTTTTAAACGTTTAGTAAAGTTTATTTAACATACATTTTTACACATTTAAGAAACACTTAGCTGACATTACAAGTTCACATTACTAGGCTATTACATATTATAATGTTTCAAGCTCGCGCCAGAATGAGATATTATATTTGATAAAATTCGTCTTTTACGTGACCAGAAGTCCTCGTAAATTGTACCTTACCCACATCAACTTTAGATTTTGCCTCGCCACTGCTTAAGAACTCTGCTCTCAAGCACAGAACAAGTAATAGTACAAGTTCTCAAGTGAAGATACGAACATCGCTACACACCACACAATATATCTAAATAAAATAGTATAAATATAATATTTTGTTACAGATCGTGTCCAGACCTGAAGAAGATATTCCTGCTGGCGCGGCCGAAGAAGAACAAGGACATCACCAAGAGACTGCAGGAACAGTTTGATGATGTGGTGAGTGAGACATACAGGCTGAATAATTTCCTAGCCACTCACTGCTGGATATAGTTCATTGTTCGCAAGAGTCGCCCGGGCGTGGCTCTGACCGGGCGGGGTTGTCTGCTCCGAGCACCTCATTGCTTTTGAATTGTTGTATATCTTCGAATTGAGTGGAGACCTCTGTGGCGTGTCTATAATATTTATAATCTGTGAACGATCCTATTTTTTGCATCTTATCTACTTTTTGTGTTTGTCAATGTATTTTTACTCTCGTATTAATTTAAAACCAAAGCCTAGTTTCAACAACTTCTTCAAGTTTCGTACTTATTCATCCTTCTGCTCGCTCTGCTATAGTGCCTATTAGCTTAACCATGGGTCAAATTTCTGTGTAGCGTAGGGATAGGTAAAAATACTAATTACATAATTATTATTCTTCTTTTCGTGTCAGTGTACTTTAACTAATTTGTCTCTGACCAGTATTTGGCAACCTGTATTTGGCGGGTCTGTTGTTGGCTTCGTATAGGTCCTGAAAAGTTCAGTCCGGTGGTTGTGCAGGATTCTGCTCGCATAGCAATCTCGCTTGTTCTCTGCAGCGGCTCCATACTGGCACTGTATTAGGGATGTTTCGAGGAAACCCCATTCGGTCAGATGTTAGTTCCTATGTGGCGACATAGATGGCGCTACATGTTCATAAGGTGCCTATAGTATTGCTCTTAACTGACAGATAATGATAATAGATAGTAATATGTAACTTTTCGTTACAAAAAATGATAATTATAAACATGAATTAAATTGATTGATGAATGTACGAGTATATGATTTATGAGCTGTTTTTGATTAGGGGGGATTAACTATTATTTCTCCAGTTATATTCCATTGTCGTGTCAAAACATTGATTTTATTACATGTCGATTTCTGTTTTTGCACTGAATTTGGATAAAAAATGAAGGCTCAAGCTCATTTGGCAGGTACCTACTGGTGACTAAGGTATAATTAAAACTAATTCTAGTCTAACGTTCTTTTAGAAAAAAATCTATAAATCGACATAAATAAATATAATTATATTTTCCCTGTGTTTCAGCTATACGACAGACTGCGCAAGGAGTGCCCCGACTTCATCCGTAAAATCAGCATCGTGGAGGGCGATATGGGACAGCCAGAACTGGGCATGTGTGCCGAGGATAGGACCAAGATTATGAACGAGGTGAGCACTACGCAGGCTTGCGGACGGCGAGCATGGGTAGCGAGCCGTCTGGTAACTATCTGGACCAAGCCCATGTCGTCAACGGCGCGTACAGTTCCACGCGCGCCTCAAAGAGATGTCGGCAAACTGTAAGGGGGTAGCAAGGTCTAAGCCTCTAGGGCCATGGGTTGGCTTCTGAAAGGAAAACCCAGGTTCCAAAGAAACAACAAAGGCAAAGAAGAAACGGAGTGGGTTTTAGTCAGTAAAAGTCTGACTCGAAAGAGCGGGAGAAGTCATTATGATGATTCCCAAGCTTACAAAAAAACCCCTACCATATTTAGGTTAGCAATGCTCATTTTCGCACTGTTGCGGAAAACCGCGGCAGTCGGACCGCGTCAGAAATTGATATCTATATTTACAGAACCGGGCTTTTATTTTTATTTATCAGGCATTACGCGCTCTAATCTATACTAATATAATAAAGAGGTAAAGTTTGCTTTTTTGTTTGTATGAGGTAATCTGTGGAAGTACTGGTCCGATTTCTAAAACTTTTACACCAATAGACAGCTGCTGTATTTCTGAGTGACATAGGCTATATTTTATGTACGCGGGCGAAGCTGCGGGCTAAAGCTAGTTTTTAAATAACTTAGAATTTTCGAGTAAATGTAAGGTAAGTGTGTCGAAAAACATCTTCTGATACACGTGGATAATCGCCAAGGAGTGTACGCTTGCTGATGTAGATACAGGCACACAGCGCTACTTTTTTCTCTTGGCTCCATTTGGTCAGGCTAACGTCTTAGACCATACCGCCTCGTCTTCAGTAGTAAAATCTTTTTTGAGTTACATTAGAATACGGGTGCAACACATTCTAATGTTATTGCAGTATTTGGTAGCAAATGTATCAAGTCAATTTCGCTAAGGTAGTCAACACTGTAATAACATTCTCAGCTTGATTTTACCGAGATCGCGCCAGTTTCAATGATTCCACATATTTTCCAGTTGCGCAGATACTTAAGAAGATACAAAACTAAAGTTTTTTCAACCACTTCACGGAGCTATTAATGTTTTTTAAGAGCACCGACAAGAAATATGAGTAGTTAATATTGCCATAATCGTGGAAATTAACCGCGTTGACGATCATTAGTATTCTGCGCAGTGGATGGGGTCGAGAAGCGGCTCTTGTCGAGAATATTAACTTAATATTTGCTCTTCAAGTGTTTCTGTACGCCATGTCACTTAGATTTACCTACAGTTAAGGAAATAACAAGTATCTATGATGTAAGTGCGAATAAAAAGTTCTAAAATGATGTTGGAGGGCCTCCTACAAGGTGGACTGATGACCTGGTAAGGGTCGCGGGAATCCAATAGGTGCGACACGCACAAGTCCGGTCGTTGTGGCAAAACCATGAGGGAAGTCCAACAGTGGACAGCTTTCAGCTGAAATGATTAATACGATGATGAAATTGTTAAGGGTTCTGTAGCAACATCTATGACTTCAAATAAGAACTACGAATGCTGCAGAGTGTTGGGCCTTTACTCTCTGTTCCGCATACGTAGTTCAAACCTACTTTAACGAGGGCGAAGCCGCTGGCAGATGCTAGTCAAATTAATAATTGTAATGTAATGTCTTACACTTGAGCTTAGGTCATAGCTTTGTATTTGAAGTGGCGTCGAGAGCGCTCGTAGAACGCGCAACACTCCTACCTACATACAGGTTTCACCAGTACACTCTAGGCGTGTGTAACTCTGTACTGAACCGATTCACTGCTCCAAAACATTTTAGTGTTTCAAAAGATTGGAACATCGGTGACATATCAGGGTCGAAGCTTTAGGCTTTATTGTCTTTTGATGCAAAAAAAGTATGGACTTTTTAAAATTCTGAAAAACCCGACAGTAAATTGTACCATTGGGGTCCAGAATCACGTACTGGATCCTCGGTAAACGCTTGTGCGTCGATGTTTGACACACGGTGTATATCATATAGCCTTCCACAATAAATGGCCTATCCAACACAAATAGTTGTTCAATCGAACCGGTAGTTTCTAATATTAGCGCGTTCAAGTAAACAAACACACAAACTCTTGAGCTTTATAATGTTAAGTATAGATAAGTACCAACGTAAGGCCTGAGAGGCCCATCGTAGGTATAACATTGAATTTCGCAGTAAGTATATTGATTGAATTTAATAAATTGAATATGAAGGATATTCTTTCTTTCTTTCAAAATATATGGCCTTTTATCGTCAAGTCTGATTTTTCACCAATCAATATATAATCAATCTTAATTATTATCTATGAAAAGCAAGTAATTCCTTATTGGCAGCGTACGTTTCTATAACAAGTTGCCGAAGTCGGTTACTGATCCCAGCGAGGGCAAGTTCAAAACCATATTAAATGTGCCCTTACCAAGAAAGCGTCGTACAACGTTAACCTTCTAAGTCGCTTTCTTGATTGTGTGCACAACAACAAGCGTGTCTTCAACGTAGTCTTAAAGACTACGTTGAAGACACGCTCGTTTGGCAATATACCGTTGCACTTGCATGGCTTATGTAAGTGGAGTGTTCTATACTATATCGTGACAATGTCTGCAGGTGGAGGTGATCTTCCACGGCGCGGCCACGGTGCGCTTCGACGAGCCGCTTAAGACGGCCGTGCAGATCAACGTGCGCGGCACCAGAGAGATGCTGCGGCTGGCGCGCGGCTGCGCCAGGCTCAAGGCCTTCGTGCACATCTCCACTGCCTACAGGTGCACACACACACACACACACATGTTGATAGTAAGAAGACGCTGTGCAGATCAACGTGCGCGGCAATGTGGTCTACGATAGACCACATCCGCAGAGAGAGCCTAAAACCAGCCTTCATTTCATACCCGTACAATTGTCCATCTGCCTACATTAAGATGAAGATAGACAGATGGACAAACAACAGCTCAATACCTACTTGTTATTTCAGCAACTGCGTGCAGACCGAGATCGGCGAGAAGTTCTACGACAGCCCGCTGCCGGGCGACAAGCTGATCGACCTGGTGGAGACCATGGACGACCAGGTGCTCAACAACATCACGCCCGGGTGAGCATACTATATGCTTCTGTTTAAAGAACATATCTTTTGTCCGCGGTTTGGGCACGACAGCATTATGGCAGTTCTTTCTATTTTTGGGGTTTGTCTGGAGCGGCAACACGGTTTTCTCACTTTCCACATGACGCAGGTCCTCACTGGTCATGCGTTCATAAGATTAGATATGGGATTGTTCGAAAGAAATGCTGCCCTAGAACGTAAAAGGTGACTGAGAAAGCACGGGTGGGTTTTAGACATTAAAAATCTGACACGCTCTCTCGCCCCCAATCTAGAGCGGCAAAAGCAACTTGATGATTTTTCACTTCAAAAAAATACCAGCATTAATATTCCTACTTCTCACCAGAAAATCCTTTTTAAAAGCTAAGCCACAGTACACGCTTGTGGTGCCATCTACATCGCTACATATGAACTAAACTGGCGCATCGTGAATTGCGATTTTGTTTCCAATTTTCGTCACTAGATGGCAGAATTTACGTTCTGTACAGAAATTTCGTAACTAATCAATAATAATTGATGATAATGTTGTATGGTTGCAGTCTGCTGGGCGCGTTCCCCAACACGTACGCGTACACGAAGGCGGTGGCCGAGCACATCGTGCTGGAGTACTCCAAGGGACTGCCCGTGGCGCTCTTCAGGCCCTCCATCGGTGAGTACTTAACAGTTACACCACAACGCACACAGGTACAGAAGGCAACCTCATGGACGTACTTCACTTTTCGTACCTACGCACAGCGACCGCTACGGTCGGCGCTGTTCGACTACAGCGCCATCTGGTGATAAAATGGCCAAACTCAACCCCGTAGTTTTAAACTACAACATGGTTATAAAGCTCTGGTAACCTGAATTCACATGTTCGTACACTAATATTATACCGCACAGAACAGTTGTCTGGTGCCTAACGTTTTAGTCGTTGACTAATGAGTATTAATTTGTTTGCAGTGATCGGCACTTCCAAGGAACCAGTTTCTGGGTGGATTGACAACGTGTATGGTCCTACCGGCGTAAGTACTGCGTATTTGTTTAACTGAACCAAACCTTCCGAGCTTACCATGTCTGGGAGGACCTGCGTCATGCGGAGGGCGAAGACGCCATGACGTCTTTCCCGTCACTCTTCAAAGGAGGAACTTACCGCCATAGTTATAGCATGCCCAGCACAGGATTGCGATAGTTGCTGTCGCCATTCCACCATGAGATCTCGCCGGAACGTCCGCCATGCAGCGACTCTTATCATGGTAGCGGAGTTCCGCCCTGGCGTTGCATTTCCACATTTTCCACGCGCAAATCGTATATGCGTGCAAGGACTATTGCCTTCAGATCCTCTGGCAAGCGTCAAAATTCTACCGACTGTCGAGGACAAGTCCCAGGTACGTCATCATCAACTCGACGCTTATATGAACCCCTCTTAGTGCTCTCCAAATCGAACGTCATAACTGCTTGATATTTTACTTCCCCTACTATCCATCACGATGTGCTGACCCCCTTGTGTTCACAGGTGGTAGTGGGCGCGGCCGTGGGGCTGCTGCACGTGCTGAACTGCAACCCGAAGGTGGTGGCGGACCTGGTGCCGGGCGACATGGTGGTGAGCGGCGTGATTGCGGCGGCGTGGCGCACGGCGCGCGACTACCCGTCCAGCTGCAACCACGAGGACGCGCCGCCCGCCGACCTGCCGCCGCCCGTCTACAACTACGTGTCCAGCGAGCAGAAGCCGCTCACCTGGGGTAAGCACTCCACGCACAACATGCTGGACACTCCAGCTGCAACCACGAGGACGCGCCGCCCGCCGACCTGCCGCCGCCCGTCTACAACTACGTGTCCAGCGAGCAGAAGCCGCTCACCTGGGGTAAGCACTCCACGCACAACATGCTGGACACTCCAGCTGCAACCACGAGGACGCGCCGCCCGCTGACCTGCCGCCGCCCGTCTACAACTACGTGTCCAGCGAGCAGAAGCCGCTCACCTGGGGTAAGCACTCCACGCACAACATGCTGGACACTCCAGCTGCAACCACGAGGACGCGCCGCCCGCTGACCTGCCGCCGCCCGTCTACAACTACGTGTCCAGCGAGCAGAAGCCGCTCACCTGGGGTAAGCACTCCACGCACAACATGCTGGACACTCCAGCTGCAACCACGAGGACGCGCCGCCCGCCGACCTGCCGCCGCCCGTCTACAACTACGTGTCCAGCGAGCAGAAGCCGCTCACCTGGGGTAAGCACTCCACGCACAACATGCTGGACACTCCAGCTGCAACCACGAGGACGCGCCGCCCGCCGACCTGCCGCCGCCCGTCTACAACTGCGTGTCCAGCGAGCAGAAGCCGCTCACCTGGGGTAAGCACTCCACGCACAACATGCTCAGAAGCTCCTCGCTCTGCCATTCTTCCCTGTGGTCATTTAGTATCCAGTACTACAGGTTCGTGCCACTTCTCGTTAGCCAAGGTGAGTTGCGTTGCATACCCACGTCGATAAACAGGAAATATTCCCTGAAACTGCACAGTCCCGGTTGTGCTGAATCACAGCATTTAAGACACTTCGTTCTGCAGGATATAAAGCCTCATCACCGAGACTTCTACTGACTGAAACCCACTCCTGTCCCTTCTCTATCCTAATTCCAGAGTCCTTGGTTTCTCTTTCGTCAACCTAGGATCCAAGTAGGCTTCGACCAGGTCAGGCCCCTGAATATTAGTGGGACACAGCACCCGCTGCATGGCAAAGACCTCCCTTCCATTCTTCCACTCTTCTTCTTCTTAATGTTACTTTAAAGATTGTTGCTCAAAAACGTAACGTAACGTAACGTAACGTAATGTTGACGCAGAAGCATTTACTGACGATTTTTATAATACTTGTTATTTGATCAATGATTCTTTCTGTTTCCAGAGCAGTTCATGAGCCACAACGAGGTGTACGGGCTGCAGGTGCCGAGCGTGCAGGCCATCTACTACTACCTGTTCATGCTGACGTCCAACAAGACGCTGTACTGGTTCTACTGCCTGCTGCTGCACTGGCTGCCCGCCTACGTCATCGACGCCGTCGCCGTCATCGTCGGCAAGAAGCCCATGTACGTCTCTTCTTTTCTCTTCTACCGTTCACCAACATCTTCATCCAAACATCTTTTCTTCTTCTTCGTCAATCTGCAATCTTCTTTTTTATCGTAACAATCCAGCTAGAAAGCTCGTGATCATCACAGAGTGATTTTTGCAGAGGCTGATCATTAGCCACTTTTCCCGGCTACGAAATTTCCTGATCTGCTCATTTATAGAGCTTACAGACACTAAGTAGCGGCACACCTGTCCATCAAACTAGAACATATTCAGCAAAGCTGGTTTGCGGAAGCAACCATGTTCCTAAAACTCTCAAGATCAGCTTCATGTACTCGTAGCAACACTGACATAGGGCAGGTTAGTATTGTACGTGCACTGGCGCGTCTATGTAGTCCATGTGCGGTGCTACTGTCCACTGTCACCCAGACCTGCCCGGCCCGTCACCTGCCCAGCAATGATTATGATAATGAGTAAGATAGTGAGGTAGGCGGAACAGCAACCCTGCAAACCTTCGTTGAAAAGGGAGGATCCTTCGCCCAGACGAGCGTTATGTCTGATGGGTAGCTGCGCAATAAATGTTTTCGGGCGGTCGTATCAGTTGAAATCGCACTGAGAACTTAAATCGTGTGATGCAGAATTTCGTAGTTCTCATGCCACGACACATGAGAACTACGAAATTCTGCATCACACAATTAAAGTTCTCAGCGCGATATCGCTACCAATCAGTCCGTTTATTTAACATCCATTTTCTTTCCACAGGTTAAGAAAAACCTACGCAAAAATAACGAAGTTCTCGGAAGTGATGGCGTACTTCGCGACCAGAGAGTGGAAGTTCGACAACAGGAACACACAGAAACTGTTCGCGGAGATGTGCGGCGCCGACCAGAAGCTCTTCGACTTCGACATGAGCGCCGTCGACTGGAACGACTACTTCTACAACTACATCCGGGGCATCCGGGTCTACCTGCTGAAGGACCCCGTCGAGACGGTCCCGGCCGGGCTCCGCAAGCACTACCGCCTCAAGCTCATGCACTACACGTTCTCGGCCATCCTGGGACTCCTGCTCCTCAGGCTACTGTGGGCGGTAGCCACCTTTGTCGTAGGATTGTTGTAGTATATTATTGTAAATAGTTGACGGTATGAACGAGGTACTGTGGCGCATTTTGTGATATTCGTTCTCGACTGTTTCGCGAAGTCAATTTAAAATGCTGGCAGTGTAGAATAGAATTTTTAGAGTTTAGAACCACAATGAGAGTTTTCTGAAATATCGTCCAGTAGGCGGCAGCACTGAGACAAAAAAAAGCGTTTGGACAGTTGTCAGGACCGGACTCCTGACAACTGTCCAAACGCTTTTTTTTGTCGACGTCATTAGTAATGGTTATAAAGACTGCTTATCTCAGTGGCGCCCCCTGGTGGCATATATTTCCGTGAAAACGCTCATTGATTGAATGTTGCTCAGTAGTGGTAAGTCAGTAGGTACTTAGTAAGTACTAAAGAATGTACGCATTCATGACAATCATGACATTGTAAGACTTTTCCAATTATGGGTGCTAAATGAACAATACTAGCTATCACAATATTTTAATACTAAGTTAACTCGTACGCACAGTCAGGGACTAGAGACTAGTCGCTTAGTCAATCGACTACCTGTTAATGTACATTTAAATCACGACTAAAGTGGAAAAACTCTACATAGTGTTATTTTTCGACAGTCATTAATACAAGTTGATGATTTTTCAGTCCGCCAAACATTTAAATTCCTTGACTGTACATACGAACATTAAAGTTTGCCCAAAGAAATGGGTTATTTTAATTTATGTTGTAATTAGTAAATAAATAAATGATAATAATATAATAAGATACCAATAGTGGAGTGTCGAATATCTGCCCGTTTTTAAGTCATATATTGTTGAAGATGTTTTATTACTTCGGCACATATTAGGAATGGAAGAGGCAGACGAATGCTCTCGACTAGCATGCGAGGTGCACAAGTCCTCTCGGGGCTATGATGGTTGGCTGGCATGCTTACGTGCACAACCACCATCCTACTGTTAGAAAAGGACAGAGCTATGCACCTTGTGTCAACACTGACGCACAAGTGAATATTGCATGGCTCAAGTACACGGTTCTGGACCCTCCAGTAGTGACACCTTTCATCGGCATATTCCCAATAAATAAAAAACCTACTTACCTAAACCTACTTTTTTAAATTTAAACTGTATTAAATCGTTATTGTAATTAACCCAACAAAGAAAAAAATTGTCAATTTCTTTAAATTACAAACGCCATCAGAGTTGATTGGAATCCTGATTTTATACAGTTTAAAAAAAAAACGATTTAAAAAATATAGGGAAAAGCTGACGAAAAATTCCACTACTGGGGTCCAGAACATGATTCTGGACCCATGAAACTAGTTTGTGCGTCGATGTCTTACACACCCTGTGTAAAAGACTAGCACCATTTAGATTCTGTTTCACAGCAGATTCATGACAACAATGACACAGGTAGTGATGCTTAGGGCTCGTCTTTGTGATAAAGGCCACCCCTAAGCTGGAGAAAGGCTTTGTCCAGCTCTAGGCGTCCTGATGAAGGGATATGGCAATATGTACTTTATATTGTAGTGTGAAGGGTGACTGGTGAAATATTTATGAGTCTAAGGTTCAGCTCACACCGAGACGCGACGCGACGCTGTACGCACATTTTAATAGAGTGACTCCAAATAGAACTTTATTTACTACACGAAAAGATACACATTTTATTGTGAGAATTTAGAATACGTTGTTGCTTCAAGAAGCGCTGCGCCTCGTGACGCCACGCGGCGTCTCGCTGCGCAGCGGAACGTTTTAACATTCACGACGTCGTGTTTCCAACGATTTTACTATGCGCCTCGCAACGTTGCGATGCGTCTCGCGGCGGCGCGCGGCGCAGCGCGAAATCACTGGCCTCTTACTGCATCGTCGCGTCGCGTCGCGTCTCGGTGTGAACTGGCCCTTAGATAAACAAGCGTTACATGTCTTAGCATAATTTGTGATACACGACTTGTATGTACGTAGTACTACTAGTTTATAGTTTAAGATAATATACAACATTGTACAGTGGTCGTTTTTGTACGTCGTAATACACATGATAAATGCCATTTCGCAACGAAAATGATACAAATATATGATAGAAAAACGGTTTTTGTTTTATTTGAAGCTTTCAAATCTATTATTCCAACATCATCTTTATAATGAACAGCTGAGAGACGCCCACTGCTGGTCATACGCCTGCCTGACTATCGTCTCAACAGTGTTTCCCTTTGGCCCCATTTAACGGGGACTCTGATGATGGGGACAACGGAAATACACGGTGGATTAGAGCTACCGTCCGCTTTGTGCTTTCCCGACTCCGTTCTGTCTGGTTACAAGTCACGTAATCTCACCAGATCGTAGGTGCAGCTTGTGAGAGTACCCCCAACGCTGCGCCTTCTGGCATGTAGTCTTCACTCTAGAACCTTTCGTCCCCATCGACCATCTGTTCTACGAGCTTTGTGCCCTGTCCACTGCCACTTAAGTTTCTTCGAGCTAAGTCGGTAACCTTGGCTCTCTTGCGAATATCTTCACTTCTGATAATGGTCACGTAAGGAAACTTCGAGCCTTTTCCACTGTTACGTTTTAAGGTAATATTTATACAGGTCCCATAAATAAAAAACTCCAAACAATTACAATTACAAATTTTAATACATAAGCTGATATGGTTACAATTTAAAGGTACCGACGCGACGCAAGTGAAGGAGACAGTACAATTTGGTATTTATAATATAATCAGCAAACGCCTATGAAAATTATGTTAGCAATTATTTGTAGAGCTATGATTGTTTCTCGATTAGGCGCTTGCAGCTGCAACGGAACAATTGCGCTTTGAGTGACTTTTAGCCGTCAATGAGACCCATTGTAAGAGTATGTAATGCTACCAGTTAACCACAGAGAAGCACACCGCATTCCTGTCAACGGTCTCCGGGCTGTCAGTGCGACATTGCTCTGTCACGCATCGTACGATGACAGCGCTTCGCTCTTCCGATGTATTTTTACACTAGTTTGATATTGTTTAGCTGTGCGATGTGCGCGGGGGTCAGGGACGTGGGGGGCCGGGACGTGGAGACGCGCGCGGGCGTGGAGGCGGTGGCGCCGCGTGCCGTGGGGCTCGTACTGTTCGCGCGCGTCAACAACTCGGGCGCCGACGAGTGCCGCGTGGCGCTGCGGCCGGAGCGCTGCTGCCTCGACAGCGGCGACGCCAAGTGCGACGTCGTGCAGGTGCTCGGCACCGCCGTAGACACCATCCCCGGAGGTACCGCCACCTTCTTTAAGCAGGACGCTCTCAGGTAGCCCGCGAAATTTAGACTATCAAAATTTTTACTTTTTTAGTTTTTAGTAATATCTGTCGTTAAGATTACGAACAGTTCTATTTTAATTTGGAGAAAGTATAAAGACTTTTATATTTTATTAAGAAACCATTGTATGATAAGTATTTGTCGTCATTTCATGCAGGCACGACGCGTACGCTGCACCTGGTGGCGCCACTACTCGACCCGTACGAGCGGCGCGGCTACTGCTCCGTGTTCGTGGACTACGAGTACCCGGCGCGGCCGCGGCACGCCGTGCGCGACGCCGTGCGCATCCACTTCGACACGACGCTGCGGCGCGGTGCGGTGCGCGCCTGCGGCCAGCCCGACCAGGACCCGCTGCGCGACTGCCGCCCCGTGCACTGCGACACGCACTACAACGGCAGGAGGCCCTACTACAGCCACGCCAAGAAACGCTGCGTCGAGGTGCCCGCGTGCCTGGCCAGCGCCGACAGCGAGCTGCCCTCGCGCGCCTACGACCCCGTCTCCAACACGTGCGTCGACAAGCCCGCCATCAGCGCCGACGACATCAACTTCATCAAGGCGCTGACGGGCGGCAAGAGCCGGCGCACCAAGGACATCCTCATCATCAGGACCTCGGACAAGAACTGCTCTAAGTCCGCCAAGAACTCTGCGCCGGCCGACGTCGACTCGGACACTGTCGCCAAGGTGGTGGGCGTGAAGCCGACGACGCACGCGTCGCGCACGCCGCACGCGCCGCGCACGCCTCACACGCCGCGCACGCCGGCGCCGGACGCGCCGCCCGCGTCGAGCCTCACGTGCCTGCTGGCGTACGTGACGTGCCGGCGTCACACGCTGCTGGCGCTGGGCGGCGTCATCCTGCTGCAGTGCTGCCTCATCTGCGCCTTGCTCTACTGCTTCACCAGGAAGTGCGTCTGCTGCAAGAAGAAGGAGGTGGTGCGCAAGTTCTTCAACTACCGGCAGGACGCGTCCGCGACCACGCCGCTCATCGGCACCAGCAACATGGACACCGACACCACGGACTTCCAGTACCTCAGCGAGTCGTCCAACTACATCGACAAGAAGATCCGCTGCTACAAGGCGTGCCAGCGCGAGCGCAAGACCAGCGCCAAGCTCAGCATGTCGGACGACATCCTGTCCAAGTGCGTGGCGCGCCGCGACTGGCGCCGCCTGCCGCGCGCCGAGACCATCCCCGAGGCGCGCCGCGACGAGGCCCGCGCCGCCGAGCGCAGGGAGCTCGCGCTGGAGAAGAGGAAGCCGACCGACGTCAAGGTCAACTTCCAGGACGAGACGCGAGAGACTGCGGTCGCCAAGCCGGTCTCTGTGAAGAGCATAGTCAAGCAGACGGAGGAGAAGCGGCGCGCCAGCCTGAGCGACTCGTCGGAGCGCGTGATCCGCTGCCACAGCTACGAGTACGAGCGCAGCGCGCAGGCGCTGGCGGGCGCGCGCGCGCAGGGCTCGGTGGCGCGCGGCGCGCAGGCCTGCTTCTCTAACGACTCGATGGACGACTTCCTGTCGGAGCGCGGCGTGCTGTTCCTCGGCGACAACGCGTCCAAGTACTCGCTGAGCAGCGCGTCGAGCGCACGCTCCGCGCGCTCGAGCCGCACGTCCAAGCAGCGCGCCGTGCTGCCGGCGGCGCGCGGCCGCGGGCCCGCCTCCGACCCGGGCGCGCGCCAGTCCGCCGCCGAGCTGGACCTGCAGCTGCTGCACCTCTCGCGCGCCTCCGTCTGCTCCTCTAGTAACGACTCCGATATCTGTAAGGACTTGAAGCGAACCAAAGACTCCACTAGTTCACTTTAGCATACTTTTGTAGAATACAATGAAACTGTTATACACTTGGTGACTTTTATTTCAGGGTACCTACTACACCAAATCGAATTCCAAATAATCGAATATCACTTGATCGACCACTATAAATTGAACTTTCTGTATATCGTGCACTTCGTGCAGTCAATACATTGAGTGCTCAAAATATCGAATGTTTGTTGGATTGAGTTACAGATTATAATACGTGTACTAGCTTAATTGACTGCTAGCATAGACACCCTATTTTTTTTTACACAAATCATCCAATGACTGCACACGCTCTGGGCGGAGTGGAAAGACTTGTCAGACTTCTACTGACTAAAACCTACTCCTGTTCTTTCTTCGCCGTCATTCCAGGGTCCTGAGTCTCTTTCGTTTAATCCAGGGCCCCAAAACCCAAGTAGGCTTCGACCCTGCCAGGCCCCTGCAATTTGCTGGTTGCAGGTTTGGTGTCCGGATCAAGCCTATGTTGCTGTAACAGCCCGCAAGCCTGCGCCTACGGTGGCGGGAAATCGGGATCGGAAGCCCGGTGGCGGGGGCGCGACAACCTTGCCTTCTCGCGTGCGGCCGCCTCCTTCATTAGCGTTACTACTTCGCAGAAGAAGGAGGCCGCCTACCACTCCTCCTCGCTCCGGACTATGGCTTGTACCAGGGCCCGGCGTGACAGGTCACTGCCGCCGATCGCCTCCACGAGGATACGGCGGTGCTTTGCCCAAGCGGGGCACACGTCCACCGTATGCTCCACCGTGTCTTCAGGGCGGTCATCGCAATGGTGACACTATTGATAAACTGGTTAGATATGGGTACACCACTAATGCTTTCTAATTTAATGACAAATGATAAAATGATGAAACAATTGAATAGAATACTGAATGTCGACTGATGTCGACGCACAAAATATAGCGGAAAGTTTTGAAACAGAACGAATTTTTTTGGTAGTGTTATTATGGTCTATCGGTTTAGGTGGTTAACTAAAGGTAAACAATCTTGGTATGTCTTTTTATATTAAAGAGGTCGTATATAATATACACAAAGATTATTGAAAGCTAACATCGATTTAGGTAAATACCTAGTTACAAAGATTTTTACATGCAATTTTTAGACAACTTTTAGATAAAAAGACATGCCAAGATTGTTTACATTTAGTTAATTACCTAAACCGATAAGACCATAGAAGTTTATTACAATTTTTTTCTATTTTCTACTTTGTCCTACTGTTCAACTTTTAAATAATCTAAACAAGGACGTAATTTAATCATAATGAAAACGCGCGGCCGCCGGCGCACGAGACAGGGGTAGGTAAGGTCAGGGGGAGGGGGGCGCGGCGACTTGGTGGTGGTGGCGGCTAGGCCATCCCAAAGAGTATGTAATCACTACGTTCTGGCCATCCTAGTCACAGTAGTCACTAGTCAGTACGTCTCATGCGGAAGTAGTGTGCGGACGTCCGCTTGACATCCGCGCGCGCGTGGCGCGTCGTATCGTATGCGGCACGGTCGCGTGGCGTCGTACCGCGCCCGGTCAGCTCCGCAGACCTCACTCCCTGGGATTTTCTCTGGTGAGACGTGAACGGGTGTATGTAGACGAGCCTAGAGCCTAGATGACTTGAAACAGAAAATAAATACTTATCGATTGATGAAGTGAAAAGTGTTATTAGTGTGCTAAACAAACTAGCTGAAGTTTATGTCTGCAAAACGGAGGAGCTACTTCGAATAATGTATTATAATAACAACCTACCTACCTTAGGCTAAGAACTCACGGAGCGATTTTCGCCCGCGACCGCCGCGGTCGTGGAACTGCGGTTTTATTTCAAAACTCACGAGAACGGTTATTTGCGGTATCAATCTAAATTGTAGGTATCATGTGATGAAAATACCTAGACCTAAGTTCAAATTAATGCAATGTTGCTTTAATATTTCTGTGGTTGCTATTGCTATTATAAATGACTGATTATGACGTACGAGGGGTGATCCAAAAGTAATGATAATCGGATATTTGTAGGGCACGTACTAATATGAAATATATTTTTTTTGTTCCCACATATATCCAGTACTTCATCATAAAAAAATCATAAAAATAGGCCTCGATTACAGGGAGCACTCATTTGAATACGAACAGTCAGAGAGTAAACATCAAAATGGAGAAAAATTAAAAGAAAGCTGTCATTAAGCATTTCTGTTTGAAAAAAAAATCTAGCAGAGACACACAAAATGACATAGTGGAAACATAAGGGGACTCTGCTCCTTCATATTCCACAGTTGCGCGCTGGTCAAAGGAGTTCAAGCTGGGTAGAACATCCACAGAAGATGAACATGGCGAGGGACGCCCACCCACGTCCCACACTGCAGAAAAAGTAAAAAAAATCGTAGATATCGAATTGGCAGGTCAAAGATTGACCATGAAGCATGTAGCTGAGGTCATAGGGATGTCATATGACAAGTGTTCAAGGAATCATTGCGAACAAACTGCATATAAAAAAGGTCTCTGCAAGTTGGGTGCCGAGAATGTTAACCGACGAGCACAAATCAAAACGTGTCGACATTTCGAGGGCGAATCTCGAAAAGTTCCAGACGGATCAGGATTTTTTTTGTCTCGTTTCGTGACTATGGATAAGACCCGGATCCACCATTTTGATCCAGAAACCAAACAAGAGTCTAAGACTTGAAAACGAGCCTCTTCCCGTCGCTGAAGAAATTCAATGAGTCAAGTTCGGCAGGAAAGGTTATGGCGTCCGTTTTATGGGATGCTGAAGGAATTATAATAGTGGAATACTTGGAAAAAGGAGCCACTATTATGGACTCTTACTACGCAGACCAAATAAGAAGATTGCGGCAGGTCATCCAAGAAAAAAAACGTCGCAAACTCCGAGTTAGAGTGTTGTTTCACCAAAACATCGCACCGGCTCACAAGCCGCCGTTGCGATGGCTGCCATTCAAGAAACGGGATTCAAATTGCTTGAAAACCCGCCCTATCCGCCAGACCTGGCACCCAGTGACTTATACCTCTTTTTTTTTGGCCCAAAAAACACCTCTGAGGCAAAAAAAATGACAATAATAGCGAGGTGATGACTACTGTAGAGGCGTTTTTGGATGACCAAGCCAAAGATTTTTTTTCAAAGGGAATTGTGGATTTAAAAAAAAAACCGGGCAAGTGCGAGTCGGACTCGCGCACTGAGGGTTCCGTAGTAACTTACCTATAAAAACAGTTCAATCGAACAATTCGACAGTCTCGAAATGTACGTTTTTTGCAGTATAAACGGACGAATCTTTTTTTCCCGTCACTTTACCAATTGAATTGAAAATTGATTTTTGCACAGCTTCAAGGGACCACGGACCCAATTATATGGTGTTAATTTCAACTCAATACCGCTAACTTACCTATGAATAAAGTTCTATTCTCGAATCGAGCGTTGAAGATTTTTCAAAAAAATAATTCTTGTGACGTAACAACAAATTTTTAGTTTTCAGACTTTTCCCTATATGAGTGCTATAAAACGTTGCTTCATGCCAAATTTCAAGATTCTAGGTCGACTGGAAGTACCCTTTAGGTTTTGATTCCCTTGCGAGTACTTGCGAGTTTCAAAATATGCAGCTTAAATTGCTGTTTCTTTTGATTGCGTTGACATAGAAGTTTGATTTTGTTACAGCTTAAAGGTATTATAGACCTGAGTATTTGGTATGAATTTCAATTTAATACCTCTAGCCGTTTATGAGGAAATGGGTAGTAAGTTTAAAATTATTAAAAAAAATATATTATGTGATGTAAGTAAAAATTTATGGTTTTCGTAATTTTTCCTTTATCTATGCTATAAGACGTTGCTTCGTACCAAATTTCAAGATTCTGAGTTCACGGGAAGTACCCTGTAGGTTTTGATTCCCTTGCAAGTGTCGAAAATTTGCGGCATAAACGGCTGTATCTTTTGATTGCGTTGGCTTAGAAGTTTGATTTTTTCACAGCTTCAAGGGACAGTAGACCTGAGTAATTGATATAATTTTCAGCTTCATACCTCCACGCGTTCCTGAGAAAAAGGGTCTTGACAGACGGACGGACAGACGGACAACAAAGTGATCCTATAAGGGTTCCGTTTTTTCCTTTTGAGGTACGGAACCCTAAAAATGGACTAAATGTATTGACTTGTTAAGAGACTATATAGATAAATATAATTTTTTTATAGTTAATATATCCTTATTTCATATTGATTATCATTACTTTTGGATCACCCCTAGTATGTTCTGCATTTTGTTGTGGTTTTAAGCCTATGAAGTACGAAGGAAAAATTTGAATTAAGCCGCGGACAAAAGCTAGTTACAAAATAAGTACCTATTATGTAGTGTTAAATAAGTATGTTCTTTCTGTTCTATTTCTAGTTACGGTAGGTGTTCATGAGGTTAAAAAATAAAACAAAGTAGGTAGGTATGTAACATATAGTATAGCTGAGAAAAAAGTGCATTCTGCAATCAGTTTGTGATGTTTGTGAGCCACTTTACAAGTAAATAAAGTAAAACTAGCAGTGATTTCGTTGAGTGCTGCGTAGTGGTGACGGTGGCGACCTCTCGCGCTCACCCTGAGCAAGATGCGGTGTTCAGAGCACAGTGGCGGCGCACGCGGTCTTCACTCCTTTGCTCAGAGCAACCGACGACACATCTGTAAACACAACGTACACTGTTCTCAACATTACTACGGCCGGAATACTAGTACATGTTGCTTAGTTCGTTAGGCTTGCGGACGCCGAGTAATTAGTAGCTCGCCGTCCGGCTGTCGGTAACCAGACCGAACCCCGTCGTCAACAGCGCGTAGTGATCCACGGGCTTTTCAGAGATATCAACAAAGTGTAGGGGCCCAGCAGGGCCGATGCTTGTAAGCTAGGACCGAATTTCTGAAAGAAAAACTCATAGTCCTAGAATGAAAGGGGCAACTGGAGAACACAAGTGTGGTTTTAGTCAGTAAAAGTCTGACACGCTCTTCCGCTCCGCCCAGAGTGACAGTAGTAACTAGATGATCCCCATGTCCACATGTACCGGTGTGGGAATGCCGAACGTCTGTCTAGTAGTCCGATGACGGAACGGACGTGGCGGAATTAAATTGTGCCATGCCTGTGCATACTCTCCGAAATGTAAACGATAGAAAACCGCTAGGCGACTTTGGAGTATTGATCAACAGTGAAATGAGCCGATCAGACAGACCTAATGGTAAAACTGATCATTGTTTGCCTTATTGGGGGGATATGTAACAGAGAGTAAAGTCCCACATCCTCAGGTTGGATCCTCCGATCGGACGGGTGTTACGTCCGGTGGGCTATTGCCCGATGGAAGATTTCGGGTTGTTGTAGCAAATCGCGCGGAGAACTTTGCTTGCGCGATGCAGGTTTCTGTGACGTCATAGATGTCGCTACACCTTTATTTCTTTACCTGCGTTGAGCAAGTCCTTCAGCAGTGAGACAGCTTGCACACACTGTGTCAACAAGGCGGGCACGTGGCACCGCTCGCCCTGGTAGCCGGCCGCGCACCGGCACGCGCGCTCGTTGTCCTCGCTCAGGGAACACACGCCGCCGTTCAGACAGTAGTTCTGGCACGCGGCCACCTCGCACCGCTCCCCGGAGTAGCCAGCTTCACAACTGAAATAATTAACATTAGAAACAGCGTTAGCATTAGCAGTATAATGTTCCCATTGCTGGAACTCACCACGTAATCCACCGCGCGGGCCCAGAGTGGGTTGGTGGATGTCACGTGTCTTCGAATCTTTGGTTCTCGGACATGCTGGTTTCCTCACGTTGGTTGTTTAAGAAACAGCGTCATCGTCAGTCGTCGAATCCGCAGCGCAACAGACATTTGTGACTAGTTGTACCAGGCGAGCGAGGTGCGCGACCACCGCACGTCTGTCACAGTGAGCTCGTTTCGTTGCATTGCGCATTCATTCATGAGTCCCCGACCGGTCTCATAGGACCACGCTGTTATTGTCTTACTATTGTGTCTCGTTTCGCGGATATTGATAGGTTAAGGGGTAGGTATTCCAACAGGTACTCGTGAAAACGAATGTCTTTCGCTTTTTGTACAGCTTTATCCTACATTTTCTCGATTTATACGAATATGAAATGTACTTTTATTATTCTTAGTGCAGAGCTGATTCTTTAGGAAAAACATGTTCACATACAAATGAGAACGTTCACGCCCTGAAGTACAGACGCTAGCTGAAGATGAGGCAAGAAAACCATTAGTAGCGTATGTTCTTTATGTATGGTCTTTACTTGACTAGTTGTTAGAGCGCATAGGTTCCCAACCTCTTATGACCTACTCCCCATTTACAAGAAAACAAAATTCCAACGCCCCCCTACCTTATATCTAACTACGCCAATTTTATTCCGTATCAATTATCACAAATTCAAAATAAATCTCGGCTTGCAAGTAGCAAGCCTTAGAGAAAAAAGTCAGCTGTTTGCAAGTAAGTATCGTGCGCTAACCCTGAATGCCCATAGAAAGACAAGCACGTGTTACCTGCACGTCGGTTCTCCCTCCGCGCTGACGCTACACTCTCCCGCGAAGCAATAGTTCTGACACACTGACGCGGCACACTCAGGGCTCGAGGTACTCGAGCTATTCGAGGTACTCGAGTTACTCGGGATCAGAGCCCGGAGAGCGCTGCAGCCCTTGACGCCGTGCAGTTGTTCCTTGATCTTGTAGTTGGTGGCGATGCGGTGGTACACCCAGCAGCGGTCGCAGGGCAGCGCGGGCAGGCGGCGCGCCGTGCCTCGCGCCGGGTCCTTCGGGAGCTGCCAGATGCCTTCTTGCTCGTAGTTCTGCCAGTACAGGAAGTCTTTCGACACGGCCAACGAATGTGCGAAACTTGTGTTTTCCGCTATTGTGTATACAGTTTTTCTGTCATTTCCATCAAAGTCGGCGCTCTCGATGGTGACCCGCTTGTTCTGCGCGTCGTCTGTCTCGGTCCAGTAGATCCGGCGCGTCCGCTGGTCGAGCACCATGCTGCGGCGCTCGTGCGCGCGCTGGTCCACCACGATCACTCTGTCGGAGCCGTTCAGCCGCGCTCTCGTTATGCCTCGGTCAGTGGCCCAGTAAACATATCTGCAATTTGTAAATATATATAAATACACAAAGTTCAAAACTAATTCAGCCTGAGTAATTAAGCACGAAAAAGTTTTTTTTTTAGTACAATTTTGTTTTGGAATCTTGTATTTAATATAGTAGCTGACCCAGCAAACGTTGTTCTGACATATTTATAGATTATGATCAAAGAAAAAATGGGGGTTTTTTAACGTGGGGAATAATCAGAATGTCTTTACTGGTCTTTACAACACCGGTTTTAGTAATTTTCAGAACTATTTGACGTATCTTCAGACTATTTCATAAGTATTGATCGAGCTGTTTCGGAGAAAATTTGTTATAAACACTGTAGGTAACACGTGAATTTTATAAGACCTACTCGTATTATTTAATTGGTAAATCATTTTTTAAATACTCTTAAAATCGCATTTGGAGCTTAAAATTATTGTGAAGTGCCATCCGAGTTACCGTTATCAATACTTCCCGTACAGATTATTCAACTTAGATAATTGGACTGGAACAATTTGCCTGCTGCAGTATTCCCGACCGTTTATAATTTAGGTGTCTTCGAGTCTAGAGTGATCAGGCTCTTAATAAACTAGTGCGACTCACCATCTACAATTGCATCACTGCTTACCATCAGGTAGGATCCCGGACAAGCACTATTAGTTTATATGAATTTTAAATTTAATAAAAAGTCACAAACGCCGCATATAGCGTGACAGTTCAGGTGTGATGGGTTACGAGTCTAAATTATCTGTTACACCAATAACTCTTTTTTAACAGTAATGAATAGGATTTTAAAGATTACTTCAAACTGAACTTACTTTAACTAGCAAGCACTACCTCTGATACTGGCTCGCTAGAAGCCACGCCGCGCCATGTCGTACGCGCACCCTAAGCTACGCTAGTTAGCGCGTATAGCGATGCGCCGCCGGTACATGGTGGAATCTCACTTATACGCACAAAACGTTTTGGGAACACATTAATTGTGCGTAAGGAATGGAATTTCCTCCCGGAGTCTGTTTCCTGATGGCTACAACCTGGGTATCTTTAAGTCAAGAGTGAAAAGGCTACTTCTAGGTAAGCGCGCTCCATCGTCGCATTACATGAAGTGAGATGGCGGTCAAGCGCAAATCTATCAGATATAAAAAGAAATGTACCCGCCGCAGCTGTCCACCGCCACGTCGTTGGAGAAGTCCACCAGCTCGGACACCACGTCCCCGACGGCGAACCTGCTCGGGCGCGCGGCGTCCAGCGAGTACGAGTAGATGGCGTACTCCAGCTGGTACAGCATGCGCTGCGACACGGGGTCGTAGGCCACGCGCACGAAGTTGTCGTAGGTGGGCACGGCGAGCACGGGGCGCAGCGCGCGCGTCGCCAGGTCGAAGCTGTACACCGTCATGTTGGGCCGGCTGTCCGAGAACAGCAGGCGGCCGCGCACCGGGTCGAGCGCCAGCGACGTGATCATGTGCGCCTCCGGCACCGCCTGCGTGTGCGTCAGCGTGCCGTTGTGGTAGAACTCCAGCTGCTTCGTACCCGCCACCACGATATCTGCAACATAGAGTAGATAGATGGATGGCCGCGTACATCAAAGTACTGCAACAATATGCCTGCTGCGGTCTTCCTGTCCGATTATAATTTGGGAGTCTTCAAGGCTAGACTGAATAGGCTCTTTAATAAACTAGTGCGCTGTTGTTTGCTGACATCTCTTTGAAGAGCGCTTGCATTAGTACGCGCTAGTCAACAGCGCGTAGTAATGACTGGGATCCAGAGAGACCGGGCTCGCTCCGGTCGATTACCGGTAGCCAGACGGTAAGCTATCTGCTTTGTTCGAGGTCCGCAAGCCCGAGCCTACCACGGCTGGTAGTCGGGATCTCGGTGGCTGGGGCGTGAGGACGCTTCGTTCCCTTACGCATGCGGCCTCCTCCTTCGCTAGCATTACTGCAGAAATAGGCGACCGCCTACCACATTCCTCACTCCGGAGCGCGTAGTGTCCAACCGTAGGCCACTCGCACACACACAGACACTATAATATATTGGGAAGACATGCGTCACATCCGCGCAAAACTATTTATGGCATTATTATTATTTTGCAAAATAAACGTTATCATATCGCGGGTCTCAAACCATAGGGGCGTATAAGCAAAAAAGCGATTTTTCGTTTTTAATGCCATTCGATTCTACTAAAACTAATACATTACCTCAATTTTTCTTATAATTTAATATTAATTACTTTTTGTGTAAATTGCAAAATATTGTCAGCCGTAACCTTGACAGTCTACAATTATTCTCGTGCCATACAGCCGTATGATAGACGTAAGAGCAATATTATTGGTCAATAAGGTAGTTTCAACGTGCCATACAGACGTATGCACATACGAATTTAAATTTTGTTACGATCCAAGGAAATAGTTTCAGACCATAGAGGCGTATGCACATACGACCATCAATATCAACACGATCCTGGGGATATTTCGTCATCACTGCAGACGTATGCACATACGTCTACATATTTTAGTATGGCTGTCTCAAGATTTCGTCATCGATAGTCATAAACAACACCCAACACAGTCATTCTGCGGCGAGCTGCCAAAGCGAGTAGATGTTACTTTAATGCGTGAAAACTTGCGGTGAATTTACTGTGAATAATTAAACGTAGAGAAATATCATGCATTTAGCCCTAAACAATAATACTGTATTTTTTAATGACTAGCTTTTGCTGAAAGTCGAATAACCAAGTAAATTCAGAAAAAATAATGATATCGTGATGTGGGTCCAATCTAAATCATGGCCGTAAGACATAAGTATTCCAGGTTTCATTCAGTCTTTTAAGGCGTAAAGCAACATAATGCTGACAGAAAAATGAACTAATCACCAGTCCTCTACTTTTCCCTTTTTTGAGAAGTGGTTGGAAAGTCGTCACTGCCTCCTCACCTTCCCCATGACGCAGACGCTCACCGGGCAAGTAACTCCTTAGGTTCCTGCACCGGATTCATGCGAAAGAAACGCCCAGGTGTCATCATTGTGTTGATCTTCCGGAGAACACGGTGGAGCTTACGTTAAAGGTGTGACGTTTGACTGCTCCGTTGGTCTAGTGTTCGTAAGGGCGACTGTTGCGCGTGGGTCCTAGGTTCGATTCCCGGGTCGAGCAAAAATTGCTATTGGGTTTTCCATTAGGAATTACTCTATGGCTACCCGGAATTTGGAAGTTGGTGATGCGATATCTCCGTGCTTCGGAAAACACGTAAAGCCGTTGGTCCTGCATCTGATCTCTCTCCGGTCGTATCGGATTACTGTCCTATCCGACCATGAAAGTTAAGGAACAGAGACTGCACCTGCGTTTACGCACACACTTGTGCACTTAATATCTTCTATGTGCTGGGCTGATTTCTATTAAGATTAGCCATCGTAATCGAAGTTCGGTCTGGAGGACTATTATTAAAGGTGTGCTCCGTTTGGGCAACGACTACTCACACCGGGCCATGGTACAGCCAATGGACCATCGCAGAGCGAAACGAAATGACAGCTGATCGCTGCCTGCGAAACAGTAATGCTGGGGAATGAGGTGGCCGCACGCGTGAGGGAATTGCCCTCACGCCGCAGCTGCCGGGACCCCGACCCCGATTTCCAGCCACCGTAGGTTTGCGGACAGCGAGCAATAGGTAGCTCGCCTCCCGGTCATCCGGTAACCGTCCGGACCGAGCCCAAGTCATCGACGGCGCGTAGTGTTCCACGCGCGCCTCAAGGAGATGTCATCAAATCGTTGGGGCCCAGCAGGGTCGAAGCCTACTGGGGTCATGGGTTAAGTGAAAGTGAACCTCGAGGCGATAAAACGTAGACCAAGAAGGAACAGGAGTGGGTTTTAGTCAGTAAACGTCTGACACTTCCTTCAGTTGTCGTTTGAATTCCAGGATCACGGTTTTCCATTCAGAAGTTAACACATAGTTCCAATAGGCTTCGCTGACATCTCTCCCAGGCGCGCGTAGAACACTTCGTGCCATCGACAATTCGATCTCGGTTTGGATGGTTATCGGACAACTTGGTAGGGAACTACCCATTGCTCGTCACCATGTCTATGATGGCTTGAAGTTGGAGTTTGCTCCCTCACGCGTGCGGCCGCCTCCTTCGCCAACATTACAACGTCGCATAAAGAAGCGTCTGGTACCAATTCTCCCTCGCTGTGGACCACGGCCTACACCAGGGCCCGGTGCGAGAGATCGCCAGTGCCGATCGCCCACACAAAGAAACGTCGGAGCTCTGCCCAAGCGGGGCACACCTCCATTTTATGTTCCACTATGTCCTCCACGCGGTCCACACAATGGTAACCGTGCGCTTCTTCCATCCGAATCAGGTGCCTATCCCTCCCGAACTTACCATGTCCATTGAGGATATGCGTCATGCGGAAGGTGAGGACGCCGTGTCGTTTCTTCAGCCACTCTTCAAAGAGGGGCATTTATCTACCACCATGACGTGCCCCAGTAAGAAAGAAGTTAAAACATCACTAGTACGTAGTAAACAACGTAGTTATAACATTCTGTATACGTTTTTACTTTTTTTCTAGATTGTACAACAAAACTGGTTTATACTTCTACTCTGAATTTAACCACCTCGTAATATTAATGGCATGCCATACAGGCGTAAGAAATTAAAAAAACACTTAAATAACGTTAATTTTGATAGGTTCTCATTCCTAATTTGCAATATGTAAGGTCATCAACTAGGTAAAAATAAATACTGGTATAAATATTAATAATTTAATGGGATGAATTTTACGTCCATAAAATCTATGTATTTTTGGGTAAATTTTTACGGAGTTTTACCGTATAGTCGTCATGCCAAATAGATGTATCAACCGAAAACAAGTGTTACAGAGGAAATAACTTAAAATCAAACACCCTATGTTAACTACAGTTTAAATATATATCTACATGCAAAAACTCAACAAGCTGGTTTAATCACGAAAAAAGTTATAACATTTTTTGTCGCTCCTGAAAAGTAGGGGTTTTGTGGATACGCCCCTATGGTTTGAGACCCGCGATATAAATAAGTTGTAGAAGTAAACTAGTTACCATTCTGTTCAGTCGTAACAACGTAGCCGATTGACCCAAAATCGACGTGGTCCAGGTGTGTTCGCTTACAATGGGCCTCATCAGAAGGCAGAACATCACACAAAGCGCAATGGCTCGGAGTTTCCTTGCGATCACATCAGAAACGAAAATATCCGCAAGAGAACTGAGGTTACTGACAGCCCGAAGCATCGTACAACATAAGTGGCAGTGGGCCTGGCGGGGCACATTGCTCGTAGAACAAACTGTACTTACCCCACTTGAAGCAGTGCGCCTGCCCTGCGAGCAGCGCTAGCAGCGTCACCACACGCGCGAGGTACATGTTCTCTCCAGAGCAGGTGCTGCAGCAGGTGAGGACACGTCAGCTCTCGCCGACAGCTAGGACGATATAAAGCTCAGCGTAGCTTGGTTCTATCTGCTTATTTCCTGTTGGATACAGTCTGTTAGATAAGCTCGCTCGTCTGTTAATCCTGATTAAATGTTGGCATTATTTTGAAATAATGATGAGTTTATTGTGAAGCGCACTGGTTATCACTGTCGTCTAGGTACTTCCCGTGACCTTGGTCTCAGGCGCGTATGTTACAGACAGGTCGAGATTTGATTTTAAACAAATAGGACTAAGTTTCGGTTTGATATATTTTTAAAAGTCGTTCGAGTCCTAGAAGACATGGTTTAGCCGTGAGCCAGGCTTCATTCGAGTCTTTTCTGCCGTTTTTCTTTATTTTTTAAGGTGGGAGATCATCAGAATGACTTTTCCCGCTCTTGGTTAGAGCGGGAGGGCATGTCTGCCTTTTACTAACTAAAACTCACCCTGTCCCTTCATTAACTTCGTTCCAGGATCCCGGGTTTTCCTTTCAGAAGCAAACCCATGGCTCCAGGCTCCAGAAGTTCCGACCCTGCTGAGTCCCTACAGTTTGTTGACATCTCTTTGAGACGAGCGTGGAACAGTACGCGTCGTGGACGACTTGAGCTCGGTCCGGATTATTACCAGACTGCCGGACGGACAGCTACCCAGTGCTCGCCGTCCGCGAGCCCAAGAACCTTTTCTGCCGTTAAGACATGAAGATACCGTGTGCAACAAATAATCAACAAATAAGTAATAGCAGTTGGGTTTTGCTTTCAAAGCTCGACCATCAACGTCATGATGGACACAAGTAAATAAGTATAAACATGGTAATCTTAGCAACATGTAGGTAATGCTGAATAGCTGAATATTGGCATTTTGTATTTAAAAGTTTCAGGAAACTTTTCATAACTACGTAATCCTAAAAAAAGAATCGTGTAACTCCTACAACAAAGGAACAAAAAAACTTCAAACAAGTGACATTGCTATGAACATTTTTCTAGGCGTTTAAATGTGTTTTTATTGATACTTGTGTTTGGCGATTTCGCACTAAGATAAAGTAAGTATTTATAAAGAAGTATTATATTATTATATTACATGACCCCTTCCTAGCTTGCAGTACTCCTTGATCTTGTCTTGTCAAACCAAAGATGAATGAATTAAGGTGGATGTTCCGATAGCCTGTTCATACATTTTCCGCAACTCTCCTACTCTATATAATACATACGGTGAAAGCGTCAGGGTGGTCGCGAAATTTAAATTCTTGTATTTATTTTAAGAAAGTTGTAATAAATTAATAAACACTATTAATAATTGAATAAATATTAAGGGTTAGTGTCATACTCCTATTCGTGGGGTTGTACTGGTGTAGTCTTTCGCGCACACGTTGTCATTTCGGGAGAGAGTAAATCGAAAGAGTTACCGCCGCCCGCGCCGCCGGCCTGAATGCAAAGGGTAACTGAAGCACACAGGTGGGTTTTACTCTGTAAAAGTCCTACACTCCCTTTCGTTGCACCCAGAATGGAAGAAGTTATTTAATAATTTCCTACCACAAAAAAACCTCCGAGTGAAAAATCGGACCTTTTTCTCACTCATAAGTCTGTCTGTTTGTCCGTCTGTCACAGCCAAGTTCCTCCGAACTCATCGGACCGTTTCAGTTGTTTGTAGTTTGTACATATATAATCTATGACTCAGGTCCGGGAGGATCCTCCCACCAGACGGATGTTGTGTCTGGATTTGCCACTGCCCGACAGATAATTTCGGCCTTTATGTATTTTGAACAGTAAGTATTTTTATTAATTAATTAATTATATATTAAATACTTTATGCACACAGAAGCACAGAGGCGATCCTAATGCCATAGGCATTTTCTACCAGTCAACCAATGGGTGATGCAGAGAAAAATAGTAGTAGGTGCAATAATAGATTAAAAAGACGAGTCATAAGTCATAAGTAGTATATTTCATAACAATACAGATACATTGTGTTGAAACTTTTTAAAAATAAAGCATAAAGCATTATAATAGCAATTAAAATAAAATTCATCAATTAATTAATCAAATATACATGTCGAAAAGTCAATAAAACCAATAAATATTTAAAATTATAGTACAATACATTATAAATGTCGAGTAATAAAAACAAGCAATAAAATAACACAAAAGCGATAAATAAGTTGCTATGTCGTGTGTCACAGATACATTGTGTTGAAACTTTTTTTTTAAATAAAGCATAAATCATTATAATAGCCATTAAAATAAAATTCATCAAATTAATTAATCAAATATACATGTCGAAAAGTCAATAAAACCAAAAAATATTTAAAAATTATAGTACAATACATTATAAATGTCAAGTAATAAAAACAAGCAATAAAATAAACACAAAAGCGATAAAATAAGTTGCTAAGTCATTTGTCATCTAAAAATTCATTGATACTGTAGTAGCCTTTCCCCAACAAGTAGGTCCTCAATTTATTTTTAAATAAATTGACACTATATATAGTTTTTAATTCTATTATATATTTTTGAAAAGGAGTTTTTTACTCGGGTTTTCCCCCGGTGGTTTTTCCTAGCTCCCGCCCTGAGACCCTCAGGGAAAAGGAGATTCGGATCCCCTGTTAATTGGTCACAAAGACTGTGTCCCCCAGTACTTTGCTTAAAATATTGACTGTATGAATGGCTGCTTGTTTCTGAATTATATGGATGTTTATGCCTGAATCTAATTTATCACAATATCGGTGAATACTTTTAGCTACTACTCCTGTCGCTCCTATTACTATTGGTATGACTTCTGTCTGTGTGTTCCATAATCGTGTTATCTCTGTTTTTAGTAAGTGGTATTTGCTTAGTTTCTCTATTTCCTTAGGCCCTATGTTGTAGTCTGATGGTACGGTAATATCAATTAAATATGTTTTATTTTCTATTTTATTTATATATATTATATCCGGTCTATTGTGTGTAACTGTGACATCTGTCTGAATTGGAATTTCCCACATTAATTTAGCTGATTCGTTTTCTTTAATCTGGGGCTGTGTTAGGCCTTCCTGCCACCAGAGACTTGCTACTTGAAATTTATGCTTTTTAGCCAAGACCCAGAAAATATACTGCACTATGTTATTGTGGCGTTTGGTGTAATATGTACCAGCGAGTTTCTCACACCCAGAGATGATATGTTGTGTGGTCTCGTCTTTCGTCAAACATAGCCGACACTTGCCATCGATAGGCCTCTTCAAAATATCTCTTTCGAACTGTCTAGTCATAATGGCTTGATCCTGTATTGCAAAAACGGAAGACTCTAACGATGATGAAATTGGTTGTTTTTTTAGCCAGTTGAAAGAGGATTTCCTATCTATGTTTTCTTTTTCTAATACTGCTTTACAAAACTGCCCATGTAGTGGTTTGGCTCTCCATTTCTCTATTGCTTTTTGTGTAGTTGCCGTTTTTATTTCTTTATCTGTGTATTTATTGTTTTGCGCTAATCCTATTTCTACTGCATTTGTTCTAGATTCTTTGTATACTGAGTATTTATCTTTATCTCTATCATGTCTAACTATAATTTTAATAATATCATCCTGCTCATTATCTAAGTATTGCTTGTATTTTATTATTTGTGTTTTATGTAGTGTTTCTATGCTTGTTAGGCCTCTCCCACCCTCTTCTATCGGCAGATATAATCTAATTATATCTGCTTTTTGTTTTTGTGCTTTATTAATTGCTAAAAGTTTCCTAGTTTTAACGTCTATGTTCCTTAAATCGCTATTTTTGTAATTAATTACACCAAATGAGTAGAGTAGAACCGGCACTGCATATGTATTAATCGCTTTTATCTGATTCCTAGCATTTAATTGTGTAGTAACTATTGATTTGATCCGTTTAAAGTATTCTTTTTTTAGTTGTTCTCTTATTTTGTTATGATCTATTTTGCCAGCCTCATTAATACCTAAATATTTATACGCTTCGTCTTTTTTCAGGTGTTCGAATTTCAGACCGCTTAGTAACGTGTGCCCTTCTCCATGTTGTTCACTGACTCTACCGGCAGTTATGTGTAAAACGTTACATTTATCTAAACCAAACTGCATTCCTATGTCTCGCGTAAATATTTCGGTACTATCCAGCAAAATTTTTAAACTATTTTTATTATTTGCATAAACTTTTAGATCGTCCATGTATATTAAGTGATTAATAGAAAAATTACTCTTTAGTTTGTAACCTTTTAGTATGTATTTGTTAAGTAAAGTTGAAATTGGGTTTATACCTAAACAAAAAAGTAACGGTGATAATGAATCTCCTTGGAATATTCCGCGGCGGACAACTATGGGATCAGTGGTTACAGAAGCGTTCGCCCCACGGGCTGTCATGATAACATTCCATGTAGGCATGACCATCTCAAGAAAGCCTATGATAGCGCTCGAGCACTTGTACAACCTCAACACCTGAAGAAGCCATTCGTGTGAGATGCTATCAAAGGCCTTCCGATAGTCTACCCATCCCATACTTAAGTTTTTCTGGGACTGATGTGCGTCCTCTAGTATGGCTTTGTTGATCATGAGATGGTCTTTGCAGCCCCTGGCGCGTCGCCTGCAACCTCTCTGTTCTGGAGCGATAATGTCGTTATTTTCACAGTGTTTGTACAGTTCGTTTGACAACACGGAAGTTAAAAGTTTATACATGGTCGGTAAGCATGCTATTGGGCGCCAGTTTTGTGGTTCTTTAGTGTTTTCATTTTTGGGTATCAGAATTACTTGTCCTGTTGTAAACCAGTTTTCTACTAAGTCTGTTTTATTAAGTATTCTGTTAAATAATTTTGCAATAGTTTCGTGCGTACTTGTGAGATATTTTAAATAGTAATTTTGTATTTTATCGATTCCAGGCGTTTTCCAATTGTGTGTTTTCCTTAAAGCTTCCCTAACCATATCTATGTCTATTTCTTCAAACCTATGCTCTTGTATATTTTCAGCCTCATTTTGAATCTCTGAGATCCATGTCGCATCTTTATTGTACGAGACAGGCTGCGACAGTATCGACGACCAGAAATCTTGGATTGTATCCTTGTTTGGGATTTCTGTCGGAGCTAGTTGTTGATAGCCATTAAGAGATCTATAAAATGAGTGCTGATTTTCGCTAAATCTTTGATTTTGGAGTTTTCTATTATTCATGTCGTCATACCTTTTTATCCTACCTGCTAATGCTTTTATTTTTTGGTTTAATATTTCTACTGTATTGTCGTGGTCTTGTTCAGTGAAAATATTGTATTTATGGTATAGATGGTCCCTTATATTTATCATTCTCCTAGTACTAACTCCTCTTTTTATTTCTATGAGTCTACCTAGCTCTTTCCTAATGTCTTCTATTTTGTTTTTGATTCTTAACTTCCAAGGCGGATCTTTTTTAGATTTTATTACGGACGGCGGAGTATATGGTTTTTGCCCATTACTTGTTATCAGGGTCTTGGCAGCGGCATATATTATGTCATTAATTTCGCGGAGAGTATTATTCGTTATTAGTAGTGTTTTTATATAATTATTAATTAATCTAAAATTATGTATAAATTGTTTGTTAAATTTTGGTTTCGGTAATAATTTTCTGTCTGTAATTGAGATTTCTTTGGTTTCTGCTAGGATTTGTAGGAACTGAAGGATGACAGGATCTAGGTTATCATCTACCTCTACGCTTTGTGATATTAGTTGAGAATCAGTAAGTGGTTCTGGTGATATGTGCATGTCAGGTGATATTAGTGTGTTACCATTGTCAAGGCCTGCCAATTCTGTGGTAGCTGTGATAGTTTGGGTTGGTGTTTGATCGGAGTCAATTTCTATAGGTTCGCTGGTATTCACGTTTATGTTAGAATCTGTCTGTAATAAGGATTGTTCGGCTTTTAATTTAATTTCATCTAACAGTTGAGTGGATATGTATTTACGGGTTATTATACTACGGGCTTGGTTTGAAAGGGTGTTTCCGGTGAATCTATTTACTTTAGGATTGTGTTGGTTTCTGTCTTTAAATAATCTTTCAATCCTTTTTATGTAACCTGAACCTTCAGCTTTTGCTCTATAGTAACAAAACATTAATTCATGTAATTCTTCTTGTGACCACTTTCTTCTTGCATCTCCATTTTGTGAACTTGTCGTGGTCGAATCCGATGCACCGGCAGGACTCGTAGGACCATTTCTGTCCACGTCTTGCAAAGTATCATCGGCACCCCTGATAATTTCGGCTGTGACATCTTCGGTTTCCCCGACTCTCGCCCGCCTGTTCAGCGAAGAGCCACTGACGGTCCGCATGCTGCCACGTCCAGCGCCAGCTCCAGACGTGCCCCGGCGATCACCCCCGGGCAGCGGCATTAAACGTATACGATCATTATTATTCTCCATATTGTTTGGGGTTTGCCAGAGCCCTGTTGGTCACCTGTGTTGAAACTTCATTGCAGGTGTCCGCCTCTCACGTGAGCAAAGATGTTATACTCGGACGTAGGGTTGGCCTTCTGAGAGGCCTATTATATATTATTATTATTATTATTATTTATTATTATTCTATTATATTTTATTATATTATTATATAGGCAACTTGTTATACAAAACTACAGACTGATACCTCGGGCTATGTTTTACAACTTTTAACTTCGGCTGAACAGTATTGGGCAAATCTTTCCTACGTGTGCTAGCTCTAGTTTGTCTCTGCTTATCAGTCTCAATTTTGTACAAATTTTTGACTAAGCTGCTTAGCAACACTAAGATGTAAAGGCATGGTACTGTCAAGATTTTTGATTAACAAAATGGTCTCTGCAGGATTCCGTCTGTTTCATGCGGAGCATAGTCCTTAAAGCTCTTTTCTGAATCACGAATGCCATTTGTACGTTGTACCTGTAACTATTGCCCCAAAATTCGATGCTGTATCTTAGCCTGGACTCCACCAAGGCAAAGTACACACCTCTAAGTTGAGGCAAACTCAACTCTTCCCTCAGTGTCCTAATCGCATAGCATGCCGAGCTAATAGATTTCGTTAAAGATAATGTCTCAACCTTCCAATTCAACAACGAATCAATGTGCACACCTAGGAACTTAACACTATCAACTATTTCGACATTGTTGCCACAAGATACAATTTCCAACTTGGCATTATTCCGTACTGTGGGCTTAAATAAGACACATTTTGTTTTACTAATGTTAAGTTTCAAATTATTTGTTCTGAACCAGTTTTCAAAAGCTTCCAAGAGAGCATTTCATTCCAGTATATTGTCTGCAGCAACTATCGCATTTGTGTCATCAGCAAAGATTATTAGTTTTGTATCTTTTATCCGTTTCTCGATATACTCCACCAAATCATTTAAAAACACAATAAAGAAAGATTACAAGAATAGATAATTATATTAATAAACCTTAAATATAATAACAATACATACAATATATTATACTCTTTTAACGTTTGAATCCCCAACCGGTCCTATGAGACCGCGCTGTTATTGTTTTACTATTGTGTCTCGTTTCGCGGGTATCTGAGTAACTACGAAGTAATTATGCAAAGTTTCATATTTAGGAAACAAATAAATTGTGAAAAAAATACTTAATTAAATTGATATTAAATCTTAATATTTCTCTTAGTTTGACTGGTTCCTTTCACTGTTTTAATTATTAGTCCTAGAGCGAGTGAAGCGAGCGGAAATTAAGAGCACCCTGACAGAGTCAGGTTAAGTTGGAAGATAGAAGGGGAATCCCCTTCGAGCGCAGGGGGGCGCAATCCCCTTCAAAGTTATTTTTTTAAAACCAGTAGGGCTCCATCGACTGTTCTTCTGGTCTTCTGGCAATTAGGTGCACAGGGTTGGGGATGTAACTTCTTACTCTAATCCCCTTCATGTACAATCCTGCAGACAGAAATAGGATGACCTGCCGGGACTTTTTTCTACCCTACCTGAGCTCTTAGAATATATTTTAGACAACCCTTTGAACCAATTATTTTCAACCTTTATTTTGTTACTCAAATCCGCCCCGAAGATGACCTACACTGACCCTCCCTCGCTACAACATAATAGCTTTTTTTTTGAATTTTATAAATCTGAAAGTATGCATTTGCTACATTTGGGGGATGGTTCATGAAGTTGAGGGTGAACACCATCCCCAAGACCTAATGGCCATATGTTTTATATTTAATCATAATTTTGATAAAACAGGCAAAAAGTATCTAATTAATGTCTGTGAGTACTTTCCCTAAAAATATAATTATTAAAGTAATTTACAAAATTGCTGATATCAAATGAATCAAATTGAAAGTTCATTTTTAAAATGAATAAAAAGCGAATAATCAGGAAATTTGAAGAAATAGGAATGTAGACCAAGACGGAGATGGTGGGACGACTTAGATGTCTTCCTTAAGAACTGACAAGAAGTGGCTCAAAGCCAGGAATGATGGATGAAATGGAGAGAGGCCTTTGCCCAGCGGTGGGACAGTATAGATAAAATAATAATAATAATAATATAATAATAATATAATAATAATATAATGTATAATATTAATAATATATAACCAGGTATTTTGTTGGATGTTGGTTGGTGGTGGTGACTGGTCGACGGATAGAAAATGCCTAAGGCATTCAGTCCGCCTTTGTGTGTTAAGTTGTTCATAAGGTTTTTAAAATTGAGAGTGCGACGGTGAGAGTGCGAGGAGAGTGTGACGAGAGTGAGAAAGGGATGGGGTTAAGATTGAGACGAGATTCAGAGTGGGACTAGGTTAATAGTTTTTTTGTTTTTCTGGTAGGGTAGTCATTCTGATGATTCATCGGAATGACTTTTCCCGCTCTTGGCTGGAGCGGGAGGGCGTGTCAGACTCTTACTGACTAAACCCCTACCCCGTTCCTTCGTTGCCTTCGATCTGGGGGGACTCGGTGCTGGGTCGAGATGGAGATTGGTGCAATTTTAAAAGAAGGACAAAGATTGAAATTGGGACTAGGTTTAGAGTGGGACAAGGTTTAGAGTGGGACGAGATCGAGAATAGACATCGTGATAGACATGATTTTAAGAGTGTAAAGAGATTGTGTGTGCACCGGTAAGAGTGAAAGTGTAACAAGAGTGAGAGAGTGATAATGTGTCGAGAAAGAAAGAGTGACAGTGTGGAGAGAATAAAAGAGTGACAGTGTGACAAGAGAGTGAGAGTGTAGCAGTGTGGAGAAAATAAAAGAGTGACATTGTGACTAGAGAGTGAGAGAGTGACAGTAAGGTGAGAGTGAATGAGTGACAATGTGGCGAGTGACAGTGACGGAGTGGCGAGAGTGAGCAGGTAGGTAGGTAGGTAGGTAGGTAGGTAGGTAGGTAGGTAGGTAGGTAGGTAGGTAGGTAGGTAGGTAGGTAGGTAGGTAGGTAGGTAGGTAGGTAGGTAGGTAGGTAGGTAGGTAGGTAGGTAGGTAGGTAGGTAGGTAGGTAGGTAGGTAGGTAGGTAGGTAGGTAGGTAGGTAGGTAGGTAGGTAGGTAGGTAGGTAGGTAGGTAGGTAGGTAGGTAGGTAGGTAGGTAGGTAGGTAGGTAGGTAGGTAGGTAGGTAGGTAGGTAGGTAGGTAGGTAGGTAGGTAGGTAGGTAGGTAGGTAGGTAGGTAGGTAGGTAGGTAGGTAGGTAGGTAGGTAGGTAGGTAGGTAGGTAGGTAGGTAGGTAGGTAGGTAGGTAGGTAGGTAGGTAGGTAGGTAGGTAGGTAGGTAGGTAGGTAGGTAGGTTTTTTTTTTTTTTTTTTTTTTGTGGCAGGAGTGGAAAATCCATCATGGACGCCGCGACTGTCCCACGAGTAGGACAGTCGCGGCAGTGCCGGACTCCTACCGGCTAAAAACCACTCCTGCCATGCGAAAGGCCCCTGCCGAAAGGTTTCGCAGAGATATTGCATGGGCTGTTTATCTTTAAATTTCGGTTTTGATTTTGTATGATAAAATTGAACTTAATAATAAATAATTCCTACTATGATTTTAAAATATTTGATTTAAATTGCATTTCTGTTAAAATTTTTCATTCATTTTAAAATAGATAAATAATAAAATATGTAAAATATATAATAATTCTTAAATTGTCTTAAAATAGCGGTATATATATATTATTTTTGTTAAATTTCATTTTTTCATCATTTAAATAAAACTAAGAATAAATAATAATTCTAATATAATAAAGACACCTATTTATTCCGTCTGTTCACGGACTGGACAATTTTTATTATGAAATCTACGAATGCTTTATTAGATTTTCGGTTGCAGATCAATAGACTGAGGTTTTCTTTGGTGACTGGCGTGTCGACTTTCATCTCAAGATCGTGCCTGTGGGAGGAATAAACAGGGCACTCCGTCAGGAGGTGGAGGACAGTCTCCTGCTTGTCGGGGTCGCAGGCGCACGCTGGATTCTCCTTACACTTGAAGCGAGTCAGGTATTCGGAGAACCCACCGTGCCCTGTTAGCGCCTGGGTCAGCTCCTGGGCCATCCCGATCTTCCGCACTGTCTTGTACGCAGCGACCGCGCATGGGAAGAATAACTTTGTCGTGGCCGCCGTTTCCCCAGTACGATACCTCCGGTTCCATTCGCTCAGCGTATCCATACGGATCATACGCTTGACGAATGAAACCGGGCACTTATCGTAGTGGGGTTGCCGCTTGCACCTTAGGGCAGCCTCCTTTGCGAGCGAGTCGGCTCTCTCGTTGCCCTCCAGCCCCGCGTGAGCTTTTATCCAGAACAAGGAGACGCTCTTGTTCTGGATATTGCTGCGGCGGATGGAGTCCCTCGTTTCTACTGCGAGGACGTGGAGGGCTTCGGGGTTCGCGACTGTCTGGAGGGCTGCCATGGAGTCACTGTAGATGGCGAACGCCGTCTCGGTCCTTCTAAGGACTTCTTTCATTGCTTCGCAGAGGGCGAGAAGCTCGGCCTGGTAGACGGTGCTATACGACGGCAGCGCTAGCTTGAGGGCTTTGGCTTCGGCCTGATCGGTCCACACGGACAGTGCGGCCCCGACCTTGCCCTCAATTTTGCTGCCGTCCGTAAAGATTCGCACCGCGTAATTGCGGTGCTCGTTGTAATGTTCCTCGTCTACCAGGCGTTGCAGTTCAATGGCCCTCTGCTCGGCTGGATGTGGCATCTCTAGTGCCGATGCCACTCGCTCGATCTCCCTGTCCCCCAGCGCTGGATGGGGTAACCCCCTCTTGGCCTCATACAGTGAGGCAGCCTCCCGAATTCGGAGATCAAGAGGGAGCACTCCAGCCAGCACCAGTGCTGAGTGTAAGGAGACCGTGCGATAGGCTCGGCACAGCTTCTGTGCGAAGCTCCTCTGGACGGCGTTCAACTTCTTCTGGACTCCAATTTTGGTTGCGGCCGGCGACCACGCACTCGCCGCGTACAAGACAATGGGTTCGACTGCTGCTGTATAAATACAGCGGATGACCTCAGGGTGCAGACCCCAACTGACCCTTGCGGCCCTCGACAACTGTTTGTAGATACCGATGGCTCGGGAGCAGACGCTTGCGACGTGGGTATTAAAGGTCAACTTGTGGTCGATGGTAAGACCTAGCAGTTTGATCTCCTCAGACATGCCAATGTCTACCCCGCCCATTCTGAGACATGGGGTGTCGTGCTTAAGTTTGCGCGTTATCAGCATCGCCTTTGTTTTATGCGGCGCAAACTTAAGCTTGTTTGAGACACCCCATGTGCGCACGTACTCAAGGGCGACATTGGCATCCCTTTGGACCTCAAGTGCCGTCTCCCCATCGAACACAAGGACGACGTCGTCCGCAAACGCCTGACAATAGACCCCTCTTCGTTCCAGCTCTTTCAATAGCGGGTCTAGCACAAGGTTCCACAATATGGGACCACTGATGGACCCCTGGACGCATCCCTTCTCGGTCCTGGATTTATGCTCCACTCCCGCGTACCTGACTAGGTAGGTAGGTTAGGTAAGGTTAGGTTAGGTTAGGTTAGGTTAGGTTAGGTTCCCCACCGAAGGTGTCCCCACGTTGTCGTCGTGGTGGGGCTTGTGTGTCTCAATGATCTTGGGGCTTCGCCGGTAGAGTTACTCATGCCGGAAAGGTCCAAGTGAGAGACCAGACAAAGAGGGACACGCGAGGAGCGCACATAAGGAGACTTGAACAACTTATTTCCTATAAGTGCGCGGGGTTCACTTTTCAAGCTCTTGGAGAGTGAACAATAGTTGGTTTTTCGTCACTACACTCTAGTACGTGGTCTGATCATTGGATGTGACTGTGAGGGTAGTGAAAGAGGCAAGACGGAGGAGAAAATCTAAAAAAAAAAAGAAAAGGAAAAAAAAAATGCAAGCAGTGTTTGTAGGAGTTAGGGACCACACCCTTTAAAGGATAACTAAAAAATGAAAAAGACAGTCGAAAAGATATTACCCCAGGGTGGTACCAGCTGCTCCGCAGTTGGAGAATCCACCACGCTTCCTTTGGTAGCGTCAAGCCCCTCGTATTCTGGGGGGGGCAACGAATGTCTTCCACTTGCCGATGGCAACAAGAGCCGAGGAGGCTCACGATCACAGTCGAATGAGAACGTGGTCAACTTAAATTTTAATTCGTCTGACAAAGACTTAAATGAGAGTGGTGCAAACGTTCCCTCTAAGTTTTGGGGAAAGCGTTCGCGCGATGCCATGCAAGACGTAGCTGGTACAGTCAGTTTGTCCTCGAGTGAGGAAAATTTCCTGGCCCCTAAGGTGCCAACAGGGAGAAGAGGAAGAGGTCGCGCAAAACCATCGGGAGCACTCGCTTCGGTAGTGGCACGTGATGACCGGGGTCGCTATTTAAAGTGCCCTGATTCGCTTATGGCCAGCGGAGTGAGTGATTCCGACGGGGATATGCAGGTTGAGCGGAGTGATACTGAACACCCTATCTCACTCATAAGCACCAAGGCGGAGCTCAATGCTGCGAAACGAGAGGGCCGTAAGGCGATTGTAACGGAGGAGGTTGCAGAAATGGCCAGACTTGCCAGAGAAAGGCGGTCGAAGACTGCCGCTGCCACGGAGGGTTTAACAATGGCGGCCTTAAATCGCCAGATCATGGACGGTGTGGATGTAATACAGAAGGTAGCCACAAAGTCGGGCAACCTGAAGGGCACATTTACACGAGCTCTGAAAGAGGCAGCGGAAAGTATCAAGGAGGCGGTGCAAGTCCTTCTTGATCGCACAACCTCGGAGGAGACAAAGAAACTGCAGGAGGAAAATACCCGTCTCCAATCTCGTATGGAGGAACTGCAAAATGAGGTCGCTGCTCTAAAGGCGGATTTCTGCCAGCAACGTGAGGGTTCGGTCCCCATATCTTCAGTTCCAACGCGAGTATCGTTAGAACAGGACCAGCTGAATAAACTTGCGAGTTGCGTATCTGACATGATGGCAGCCCGTTTAGAGTCTAGAATACGCCATGCTGAAGTTCACCGACCACCACTTGCAGCGGATAGGCAAACATCAGAGGAGGCAAGATCGTGGCCTACGCTTCGAGCGAAGAAACCTACGGAGGGGATTAAAAAGATAGCTGAGGGTGCCAAGAAACCCACAGAGGTGACCAAAATAGCAGCTGGCCCGTCGTCCCACGGGACTTCCCACACAGACATGCAACCGGCTGCAAATATCAATGCCTGGACAACGGTCGTCGGCCGTAAAAAGAAAAAGAAGGACCAAAAGGCTAAGACGACACTTGAGCCGAAGGAACGGGCTCAGGGACCTTCAGCCAGCTTGAAGTCCCCTAATATCCGTGTTCCTCGCTCCGCGGCGATTACGTTGACGCTACAGACCGAAGCTGAAAAACGGGGTATCACGTACAAAAAGATTCTGGGAGAGGCAAAGGACAAGATCTTGTTCTCGGATTTTGGCACTCCGGCTGGCTTCCGATACAAAACGGCAGCAACAGGAGCCAAAATGTATGAGATTTCCGGTCCCAACTGCAACGAGAGGGCTGATGCTCTGGCCACCAAGCTTCGAGCTGTCCTCAACCCGGAGGAAGTCAAGGTATCCAGGCCCATCAAAACGGCTGAAGTGTACATTGACGGGTTGGATGACTCCGTTACCCAAGAAGAGGTAGTGGCAGCCATTGCCCGTAGTGGCGGGTGTTCGCCTGAAAACGTCAAAGCTGGAGACATAAAGTTTAACGCTGGTGGGCTTGGTTCGATTTGGTTGCGGTGTCCCGTAGCGGCAGCAAAGCAGATTACAGATGGGATGCGACTACTGGTGGGATGGGTGTCAGCGCGAGTGAGGCTCTTACCACCCCGAGTTATGCATTGCTACCGATGCCTAGAAAAGGGGCATGTCCGGGCACAGTGCACTGCTGAGGTTGACCGCAGTGATCTTTGTTATCGCTGTAGTCGACCAGGCCATAAGGCAGCCCAGTGCTCTGAGGATCCAAACTGCAGTCTTTGCGCAGGTGTAGGAAAATCTGCGACACACAGGCTGGGTGGGAAGTCCTGTGACGCTCCCATAAAGAAGAGCAAACGGGGGGCAAAGGCTGCCGGGGGATCTGCACTCCCCTTACAGTCTGGTAACCCTTTGGCTGACGCACAGCCTGGAGAAGGAGGAGATGCCAAAGAAATGGACTGCCAGTGATGGCACAATTTCATTTCCTTCAGGCTAATATCAACCACTGCACCAAAGCTCAGGATCTCTTGCTCCAGAGCATGGTGCAGTGGTCAATTCACGTGGCTGTGGTTGCTGAGCCATATTTCGTCCCATGCCGAGATAACTGGGTGGGGGACCTTGACAGTCTCGTTGCCATTACTGGCGAAACCCTTATCGATGTGTCCCGGGGTCATGGGTGGGTTGCCGCCCTCGTCAATGGGATCGTCACCATCGGGGTTTACTTCTCACCCAACAGGAGTCTCGCCGACTTCGAGAGCTTCCTACTTCAGTTGGGAGCCGTCGTGGGCCGGTACCAACCGCGCCCTGTAGTTTTACTTGGGGATCTTAACGCCAAATCTGCTGCCTGGGGATCCCCTGTTACTGATCCCAGAGGTGAGGTGTTGGAAGATTGGGTCATCACGACGGGTCTAGTTATACTAAATCAGGGCTCTGCCTATACGTGCGTGCGGCAGCGGGGTGGGTCAATAGTGGATGTCTCGTTCGCTAGCCCCGCTATCGCGCAACGCGTCCGAGGTTGGCATGTTGTGACGGAGGTAGAAACACTATCAGACCACCGATACATACGTTTCGATGTGTCCACGCAGGCAACGAACGCTGGTAGCTCCAACAGATCAGTCCCACAAAGAAAAGGTCCACGCTGGGCGCTAAAGCGGCTTGACAGAGAAGCTCTCGAGGAGGCTGCTATTGTGCAGGCCTGGATCCGAGATTCAGCGACAGTCAGACCCATCCACGTCGAAGAAGAGGCGCAGTGGTTCAGCGATGCAATGACGCAAATCTGCGATGCGTCCATGCCTCGCGTCTATACACAGTTTGCAAGGCGTGGAGTGTACTGGTGGACTGCAGAAATTGCAGAGTTGCGTGTCGCATGCGTGGCTGCTAGACGCCCATACACGCGTTACCGGCGAAGACGTCGACGGGATCCAGAAGAGGAGGCCGCGCTGTATGAGGTGTACCGCACGGCGCAGAAGGCTCTGTGGCTGGCCATTAGTGAGTCGAAGACGCGATCGAGAGAAGAACTGTTAGCGACCCTCGACCGAAATCCATGGGGGCGCCCTTACCACTCGGTTCGAGGGAAACTGCGACCCTGGGCCCCCCCACTGTCAGAGAGTCTAGAGCCACAGCTGCTAGAAGATGTGGTCTCTGTTCTCTTCCCTATGAGAGCAGAGCACGAGCCATTACTGATGGCTTCACCCACAACTGCAGAATCTCAAGAAGAGGAGGGTTTAAGTGTCCCTGAAGTAACACAGTCAGAGATGAGGGCCGCTGTGATGCGGCTTCAGGCTAAAAATACTGCTCCGGGACCCGATGGCATTCCTGGCCGTGCTCTTGTTCTTGCCCTCAAAGAACTAGAGCCACCGTTGAGAGGTCTTTTCTCTGCATGCCTTCAGCAGGGCCAGTTTCCCACTCAGTGGAAAGCAGGTCGTTTAGTACTACTTAGAAAAGCAGGACGCCCTGCCGACTCACCGTCTGCTTATCGACCAATAGTACTGCTAGACGAGGTGGGAAAGCTTTTTGAACGAATAATCGCGGCCCGCCTCATCGGCCATTTGTGCAATGAGGGACCGAACCTTGACAATAGCCAGTTTGGGTTTCGGCATGGACGCTCTACCATTGACGCCATAATGAAAGTGAGAAACCTGGCAGACGAAGCAGTGTCTCGGGGTGAGGTGATGCTGGCGGTATCTTTGGACATCTCTAATGCGTTTAACACCTTGCCCTGGACTAGAATCAAGGAGGGGTTACGTTACCATCGGGTACCTCCCTACCTCTGCCACATTATTGGGGCCTATCTGACAGGTAGAAGTGTCACCTACACAGGACGCGACGGTAGAGGCCAGCGTGAGATATCATGCGGTGTTCCACAGGGTTCCGTTCTGGGCCCTCCCCTGTGGAACATTGGATATGATTGGGTACTGAGGGGTGAGCTCGTACCGGGGGTGAAACTTACATGCTATGCGGACGACACACTGGTCATGGCTCGGGGGAGTTCATACAGAGAGGCAGCGTTGCTAGCTACGGCTGCGGTCTCACAGGTTGTGAGTCGCATTCGGCGCTTGGGTCTGGAGGTGTCCCTCGATAAGTCGGAGGCCATCGCTTTCCATGGTCCTCGACGGGTGCCGCCGCCAGGTTTACACATTATGGTCGGGGGGACTAGAATTGCTGTCGAGTCAACCATGAAATATCTCGGATTGGTGCTCGACAGCCGTTGGGACTTTGGTCCTCACTTCCAGAGACTGGTACCAAAGTTGATGGGTGCGGCGGGTGCTTTATCAACGCTGCTTCCCAATTTAGGGGGCCCGAGTACTGCCTGTAGGCGGTTATATCTAGGGATCGTGCGATCAATGACCATGTACGGAGCCCCGGTTTGGGCCAGTGACCTGACAGCCCGTCATATCGCAATACTGCGTAAACCACAAAGAGCGATGGCCATCAGAGTCATCAGGGGGTATCGCACGATCTCCTGTGAGGCGGCTTGCGTGTTGGCCGGATCCCCTCCCTGGGACTTGGAGGCGAAAATACTCGCAACACTTCACCGGTGGCGCGAGGAAGCAAAAGCACGAGGCGAGAGGCTAATGCAGCAACAGATCACTCTGTACCGGTCAGAACTTCATCAGGTCATGGTGGCGGAATGGCAAAGGAGGCTCCTGCTTCCTACTTCCGGTCTTTTAACAATTGAGGCAGTCCGGCCGGTGCTCAACCATTGGCTTGGGAGGAAACACGGCTCTTTAACGTTTCGGGCTACGCAAGTGCTTTCGGGGCATGGCTGCTTCGGGAAGTACCTGTGTCGCATAAACAGAGAGCCGGATGCTCGGTGCCATCACTGTGTCCACTGCCCGGAGGACACGGCGTGGCATACGCTGGCCGAGTGTATCGCTTGGGAGGAGCCGCGCCGTGCCCTTGTTTCTGCAGTCGGAAGCGACCTCTCGCTGTCGGTCGTGGTTCAGTCCATGCTCGGCAGTGAAAAATCTTGGGATGCAGTGATCTCCTTCTGCGAGAATGTCATCTTGCAGAAGGAGGGTGCGGAAAGGGAAAGAGAGATGAGCTCTCTCTCAACCCGAACCAGGCGCTCTGGGCGTCGAAGACGGGCAGACAACGCCCTCTTCCAACCCCCCTAAAACTAGGTCCAGGGTCGATGGATTCGGGGACATCCGTCGGCCCATCAATCTGGACCCGAGATGTTGTCGCGTAGTGTTCCACGCGCGCTTCTCTTAGATATGAGAGAGCAACTCTCCAATATGGGACGAGACCCTCACGAGTCGGGGCAGCGGAAGTCAAACTGCACCCATAGCCCCTGACGCAAGGTACGAGGGAACACCGGGGTGTTTTTAGTCAGTAAGAGTCTGACAGACCCCTCCATCTACCCCAGGGTGGAGGACATCCATGAGGATTTCCACCCCGAGAAAAAAAAAAAAAAAAAAAAAAAAAAAAAAAAAAAAAGGTTAGGTTAGGTTAGGTTTTTTTTTTTTTTTTTTTTTTTTTTTTTGTGGCAGGAGTGGGAAAATCCTCATGGACACCCAGACTGCCCCACTGGTAGGGCAGTCTGGGTAGTGCCGGACTCTTACCGGCTAAAAACCCACTCCTGCCATGCGAAGGGCCCCCTGCCTATAGGTTTCGCAGAGTCTTTTCTTGGGCTGTAGGTCGATTGCAGTACAGTTAAAGATTTATATTGCATAGAGTAATAAAAGAATAAATAAAATTATATAATAATCAACTCAGATAGTGTCATTTCTCAATGTCAGTATTAGGTAAAACATTTCAATATTGTGGCAATTTTGAATAAATAATAATAAATAGGTTAAAATTTCTCTATATCTAGATGCACACTATGCATGTGTTCGTCAGCTACTTATTACGTCTATTGACGGATCGTACAATAAAAACTATAAAGTCTAGGAACCTACTTTTGTTCCTTCTGTCTGCAATCAAAAGTCTCAGATTCTCCTTCTTCACTTCCATATCAATCCTCATTTCAATATCATGCCTGTGGGAAGAATACACAGGGCACTCCGTCAGGAGATGGAGGATTGTCTCCTACTTATCGGGGTCGCAGGCGCACGCTGGATTCTCCTTACACTTGAAGCGAGTCAGGTATTCGGAGAACCCACCGTGCCCTGTTAGGGCCTGGGTCAGCTCTTGGGTCATCCCGATCTTCCGCACTGTCTTGTACGCAGCGACCGCGCATGGGAAGAATAACTTCGTCGTGGCCGCCGTTTCCCCAGTACGATACCTCCGGTTCCATTCGCTCAGTGTATCCATACGGATCATACGCTTGACGAATGAAACCGGGCACTTATCGTAGTGGGGTTGCCGCTTGCACCTTAGGGCAGCCTCCTTTGCGAGCGAGTCGGCTCTCTCGTTGCCCTCCAGCCCCGCGTGAGCTTTTATCCAGAACAAGGAGACGCTCTTGTTCTGGATGTTGCTGCGGCGGATGGCGTCCCTCGTTTCTACTGCGAGGACGTGGAGGGCTTCGGGGTTCGCGACTGTCTGGAGGGCTGCCATGGAGTCACTGTAGATGGCGAACGCCGTCTCGGTCCTTCTGAGGACTTCTTTCATTGCTTCGCAGAGGGCGAGAAGCTCGGCCTGGTAGACGGTGCTATATGACGGCAGCGCTAGCTTGAGGGCTTTGGCTTCGGCCTGGTCGGTCCACACGGACAGTGCGGCCCCGACCTTGCCCTCAATTTTGCTGCCATCCGTAAAGATTCGCACCGCGTAATTGCGGTGCTCGTTATAATGTTCCTCGTCTACCAGGCGTTGCAGTTCAATGGCCCTCTGCTCGGCTGGATGTGGCATTTCTAGTGCCGATGCCACTCGCTCGATCTCCCTGTCCCCCAGCGCTGGATGGGGTAACCCCCTCTTGGCCTCATACAGTGAGGCAGCCTCCCGAATTCGGAGATCAAGAGGGAGCACTCCAGCCAGCACCAGTGCTGAGTGTAAGGAGACCGTGCTGTTACGGAGTGGGTCGGAAAATGGTTTTTAAAAAAAACTATTTAAATTGCTAAAAGAAAAGATATATTGAATAGTAAACACGTATTGAAATTATTGTGCCCGACGGAAGTCCAATCCAAAACTGAAGGAAACGCAATTACAATCGCTTATGAAAACAACGACGGTTTCCTATTGCATTGACGTCAATGCAATGGGAAACTCAGCATTTTTAATTTATATTTTAAGTAATGGTTATTTCGATATAACAACCCCCCCGTTAAGATCGATCATCACATCTGAAAGTGATGAGAGATGTCAGAATTGGATGCTGGATTGGATTTACGTTGAGCATTACAATATGTACTTGTTGTGAAAGTTATAAACAAAAGAAATTAGAATAAGAGTTAAAAATAGGACATCGAGATAACGACTACATTTAAGATTTATCTAAGATAGGGAAATATGAAAATAACTAGTAAGGAAAGAAATAGTTACTCTAGAATTACAGTTATTACAATTGAATATCATTATATATAGTTAACAATAAAAATTCCTTAAACAATATATGTTAAGAACAATTATTAAAATCTAAACTTAGTAAGTATAACAATGTAGAAAGAAAGATAAATTATAATTTAATTACCAACCATGTGCATTCGTCAATAAATTAATTATCATGGGTTTTACCAAACAGAATGTTTCTTTTAATAGGGGATGGAGTCATCCGTACGTCTTCTACAGACTCTGACTCGTCTCTATTGCTAGGTGTTACTGTATCACCATGAAATATGTTTTGGGAAGCCGGAACTGAGTTACTTTTGGTATTATGACATTGATTAAATATTTGAATGCAACATGGGGCGTTAGTTGAACAAATGAACTTACGGCTCTTGTATATAAAGTATAATAGAGTTAACACAGAGATGCACAGGCTTACAGACAAATAGTGAGTGCTATAAGTTTGAAAATGAGATGGGTTTTCTATCTTATTAATCTCTTCTTCAAAAGAGTTCAAGTGGATACTGGCTTGTAGCAGAGAATCAAGGTTGTCTAAGTTATTTAATGTTGAGTAAGGTAATCGCTGTAAGGTTTTATTCAACTTAGATCGCTCACAACAATCATCTTGTAAGATATTGAAATTTGATAGTGTATTAGTTACATTTGCGATAACTGTCTCGCCAATGGCGGCGAATTGCAACGTTTTATAAAAAGCTTTACAGTTCCTAGGCAAGGTCAAGATACCGGTACCGAACAAGATGACATCAGAATTTATGTCCTTATCATTACAAGTTACATGACACTTGCCAGGTTCCGATTGTACAAAAATCCAGCGGTTTAAAGTTAACTTATGAAATAGATCGATTGAGCCATGAATAAGTTTTGTTACACATATGTCAGGGAGTTTATTAACTACGTCACTTAAGAGAGTCGTTTCACACGTAGGGTTGGCAATCACTGAAAACACATTAGCTAATACACACACATAACACTTATCACTTATTAGTTTGCACTTGTCTATGTCTGCTATAAGTGAATAAAACATTCGATCAGCTGTGATCGCTACATATGAGCTAGTTGGCTCGACCAGAATGTAGGTATCGGGTTTCGACATATCGTAAGGAACCGGTAAGGGAATTATTCTATATAGGTCATAGACTTGTGGTAATACTAGAGGGATCTTAACAACAACAATAACTTTATTTAAATGGAAAAAACAAGCAAGTTGTGAAATATCGATTAAGCTGTGTATGTTCTGTAACGTTAAAGGTATAGGGAGTTCATAATGGCTAGGAAGGTCATTTCTATGCTTATCTAATTCACTATAAAGTTGGTGCGGACTGAGTACAGTAGGATGCAAAACGTTGAGTTTCGAGAAGAGAATTGCATTATTAATATCTTCAATATCGAAAGACAAGGTTATTATAATAGACTCTAATGAATGTAATAAAGAATTTAACTCAGATTTAATTTCTAATTTATCGTTGCTATTTCTGACCGTTTCTAATATTTTGTGGATCGTTTCCATGTTTCGTAATATGTGGTTTTCGTTTTCATTCACCTTAGACATAGTGTTATTGAAGTATGATATAGTCGACTTAATTACGTGGATATTGTCTTTCATGAGATGAGCAAGACGTTTTTCATCCGTTTGTACTTCTTCTATGGCTTTTGAAAATTTTACCGCGTCCTCAGAATCTAGAGTACCAAAAATAGTTTTCAGCAGTGAGCCACCGAAGTCCATGAGACCTCTTTTAAAACGCCTATTAGGTTGTTCATCAACCAATAAATATGATATAGAAGAAAATTTGCTTACGTTAAGAATGTGACGGTTTTTTAAAGCGGATAACGAATTAATACAGTCGGACTGTATTTTAGAAGAAGTAAGTGAGTTGCAGAATACGTTAAGTTTTTCAAATAAAAATTCTACCTTATCTAAATTAGGTTGTACATGACTTATATCTACATATGCAATAACATTCCAATCATTGTTAGTAAACTTAATATCTAAAAGCTTATCAAAGTAGAGGCCGGGACTGCTAACGATTGAAGAAACATATTCGCATGTGATCGGTGATGGCAGCGTCGATCTGAAATAACAATGAAGTGTTCATGTGTCATGCATTACGTCGCTCATGTTACACTGTTACGTCACCGGCTGGCTTGATTTCGTCGTAGTGGTGACGTACGTGTTTACGATTAATGAGCAGTGTAACAGAATGGTTACCATTCAGCTTTATTATTTTGTAAGGACCTTTCCACACTGGAGATAGGGCCTTGTTTTGCTTATGGTGACAGCGGACGTAAACCATATCTCCTGTTTTATAGGATAATGGTTTCGTGTGGGAATCATAATGGGTTTTTGATTTTTCCTTCGAGGATTGAATGTTTTGGAGAGCCTTCTGACGACTGTAATATAGTCGGTGATTAAGGGCCCGGATGTAGTCCGTGTAAGTGTTAGTGTCGAGAGTATCGATACTTGAAGGTAAGTAGGGTTTGAACCCGAAAAGCAATTCCAGGGGTGAGTAACCTGTGGTGCTATGTACATTTGAATTATATGCTATCATAGCGCTGGGGACATAGAGGTCCCAAGTATGTTGGTTCTCACCTATATATGATCTGAGGTACTCTTTTAGAGTAGAATGACTGCGTTCAAGGCTACCGCATGTCTGAGGGTGGTAAGGAGACGCGAACACATGTTTAATGCTAAACAGTTTTTCAAGTTGTTTGAAGACATCAGAGCAGAAGTTGGTGCCTTGATCAGATATGATTAGTTTAGGAATCCCCATATGCGATATGAATAAGACTAATGATTTTGCTGTTTCTTCAGCGGAACAGGACTGCATGGGATAGGCCTGGGAGAATTTAGTTAAGTCGTCCTGTAGAGTAAGCAAAAACTTATATTTGTGTTCATGTGTTTCAGGAAGCGGACCGACTAAATCAAGATAGAGTTTTTCATTAGGCCGAGATGCTGTTGACGTGATAATCATGGGGGCCTTATTTGTTTGTCTAAGTGGTTTATTAATTTGGCAAGAACGGCAATTTTTGACATAATCCTCGATATCTTGCCTCATGTTTTTCCACCAAAATTGAGTTTTGATTCTTTCCAACATGCGTGATATACCTGGGTGGCCAGCTAGAGGAGAATCGTGATTGTCTCTAAGAATACGTTTGACCTCGTCAGGAGTCGGGTATCGTATAGAATTGCGGTAGATGTTGACTTTGATGTTTGTCTTGTGAAACAGAAATGATAAGATATTATAAATTTTTGTGTAAGATAATTTCGTATAAGGATCTGTAAAGTCTGATATCGCGAATTCTTTTTCTTCCATGTACCAAAACTTTATCATTTCCCTATAATCACGAAGGAGGTTGAATATATCCTTGTAACTCATTTCGTCGTAATGATTTATTTTTAGAAATAAGTGAGTGAATAAATGATTATCATTAGAGGTGGAATAGTAAGTGTTTAGTTCGCGTTCTATGTCGCAAATATTAGGTTCGCTAGTAGAGGCGTCTATAATATCCTTGCAATAAGGCACGGATTCATCTAAATCAATGGATGTCGGATAGGCAATAAGTTTGCACCTTGCTTTCATTAATGACTCGTTGTGTTCCTGGATAACGGTGTCGAATGACACATCGGAGTGTTTTATAATTTTAAGAAATTGCTCGTAAGTTTCTGATATGGATGGTGAATTATGTGAGTCTTCTTCGTTATTAGATGTCGGTGCCGGATGGCAGACAATCGAATCGGGACCTTCGTTATCGTGTAATACATTTACGGGGAACCGAGATAAAGCGTCGGCGTTTGCGTTTAATTTTCCCTTCTTATAGACGATTTCGTAATCGTACTCCTCAAGTTTCAATCGCCATCTGATGAGTCTAGATCCTGGATCCTTGACGTTGAAAAGCCATACTAGAGGTTTGTGGTCTGTAATTATTTTAAATTTTCGACCAAACAAGTAAGGGCGAAATGTTTTTACGCCGAATAAAATCGCTAGGAGCTCTTTTTCAATAGTTGAATAGTTGCCCTCGGCTTTATTTAAGGTACGCGATGCGTACGAGACGGGTTTATCAGAACCGATTGCGCCCTGAGAGAGTACGGCCCCTATTGCATAATTGGAGGCATCAGTTGTTAAGAGGAATGGTTGTGTGAAGTCAGGATATTGAAGCAGAGGCGCTGACGTTAATTTATCTTTGAGGGTGGTGAACGCTTGTTCTTGACTATGCGACCATTGAAATATAGCATCCTTTTTCAGAAGGGCAGTCAGTGGCTTAGTGATTTGGGAGAAGTTACAAATAAAACGACGATAGTAGCCGACTAGCCCTAGAAATGATTTTATATCTTTCGGATTCTTGGGAGTAGGGAATTGAGACACGGCTTTGACTTTCTCGGGATTCGGACAAACACCCTTATCGGTGATTATATGACCAAGGTAAGCGACCTCGCGTCGCAAGAACTCGCATTTGTCCGGTTGAAGGTTTAAGTTGAATTTTCGGATGCGGTCGAAGACTAACCTGATTTTTTCCATATGAGATATCAAGTTACTACTGTAGATGATGATGTCATCAAGATAGACATATGCGTGGAGGCCTTGGAGACCAGAAAGGACAGTGTTCATCAACTTCTGGAAGGTTGATGGGGCGTTTTTAAGCCCAAAAGGCATCCGTAGGAATTCGTAATGGCCTGTAGTGCTAGAATTTGTGTTTATTGAGAACCCTGTTTTTTGCGCATCTAGGGGGTTCATCCGGATTTGATGGAAACCACTTGACAGGTCTAATGTACTGAAATACTTTGAGTGGCCCAACTGATCTAAGATGTCGGTAATAAGTGGCAAAGGGTAAGTCTCAGAGACAGTGACGTCATTCAGGCGGCGATAGTCTATTACTATACGCCATTTCTTTTTCCCAGAAGCGTCCATCTTCTTAGGGACTACCCAAACAGGCGCGCTCCAAGGTGACGTTGACGGACGTATGATATTTTGATCGAGCATCTTGCGGATTTGTGAGTCCACTTCTTCTTTGTGGCACTCAGGGAAACGGTAAGATTTTACGTGAATAGGGGGCGCATCACCCGAATCTATAGTGTGTTCGATCGCGTTTGTGAATGATAAAGGTTCACCTTCTAAGTGGAAAATATCCGTGTATTCAGAACAACATTCTAGCAAAGCCTCCTTTTCTTCGCAGTTTAGATGAGAACAGCGTATTAGGTTTAATACCTTTTGCGGTCTGTCAGATTCAGAATAGGATAAGGCGTTGACAGATTCGTTTGAATCTGTGGCGATATCACGTTCAAGGGGTGTTAACTGGACCTTAAAATCTTGGACTTGGATATCAGAGTTAGTGGTATTTAAGACGGTTACGTTAATTCTTTTATTCGGTTTTATAGTAACAAGACAATTTGCGATATAAACACCTTCGCTTATAGAGTGATCTAATAATAGGCCCTCATTGTTTTTATAATGTTCACGGGAGTAATTAGATACTGCGCATTCAATGACCGCTTCGGAGCGTGCGGGGATGACGTAAGTCGGTTGAATATAGTTTATGTCCAGATTCTGTCCGCATATATGAATCGATTGTGAGGTGTAGTCTATATTGGCTTTGAAATGATTTAAAAAGTCGCTTCCAATGATACCATCATACTCTAAGTTAATATTATCGTCAATTACGTGAAATTTGTATTCGTGGCAATCAGAATTCCAAATGAATTTTACTCGACACGTGCCTAAAGTTTCTGAATAAGTGCCAGTGTCATTAAAGCCTTTTATCTTAACTATTTCGCGAGATAATTCAGGCACTTCGGTTAAACTTGACTGTTTGATCAAGCTAATACTCGCTCCCGTATCGACGAGAAGACACAGCGGATGAACAGAAAGGGAAATAGTTATATATACGTGGGGCAATGACACTTTCTTCGAGTATGAGGATATCTCATAGACAGGAATCTCATAGTCAGGATTAATTTTAAATTCCTCTTTAGGGTAGTGCGGCACAGCGGATTCATTGCGAGAGGGAAGACTCGAATTCAACGATACAGAGGCTTTTGGAAGAGTGCGTTGGGATGCAATAAGATTTGGACTCGACGAAACAGAGGCTCTCGGAGGAGCGTGTCGAGATGAAACAGAGGTACGACTCAGCGAAACAGGGACTCTCTTTGGAGCATGCTGAGATGAAGCATGTTTTTGACTCAACGATTCAGAGGCTCTCGGAAGAGTGTGTTGAGATGCAATAAGATTTGGACTCGACGAAACAGAGGCTCTCGGAGGAGTATGTCGAGATGAAACAGAGGTACGACTCAGCGAAACAGGGACTCTCTTTGGAGCATGCTGAGATGAAGCATGTTTTTGACTCAACGATTCAGAGGCTCTCGGAAGAGTGTGTTGAGATGCAATAAGATTTGGACTCGACGAAACAGAGGCTCTCGGAGGAGTATGTCGAGATGAAATAGAGGTACGACTCAGCGAAACAGGGACTCTCTTTGGAGCATGCTGAGATGAGATATCATTTTTATGCGATTTATGTACAAAGGTATGAGTGCCTAAATTATCCGGATGACGACGGCACGTTTTCGTAATCCGTGGCGTTAGTTTAAAGAGTTATTGTAATCGTCAGCGTTCTCATAAGGTGTCGGTGACGGGGCCGATGACACCGGCGGCTCGGACGTAATATGATGCATCGCAGCCGGTCTGTCGCGATTGTCGGAATTAGACATATTACGCCGTTCATTATTATATTTTCTTTTACGACATTGAGTAATATCGTGACCTTTATTTTTACAATATTTACAGAACAATTGGGACCCCGAGCTATTAAATGATGATGATGGTAGAGGGTCCGACGGAGCACGTGGTGGACCCGTGCGCTTTTGTTTCTCCCGGCATTCAGAATCCGAGTGCCCGGGCTTACCACAGATCCTACATTTAGGTTTGACAGATGTTTTGTATAGGAGATTTTGTATCTTCTCCTCCTCGAGGGCCACGTTAATCGCATCATTAAGTGATTTTGGGCTTCTGCATCTGACATTATTACTAAGTCGTGGATGTAACCCTAGTGTAAAAGTAAATAATGCCAAATCTTCGGTCATAGCGATACGACCGGATATATCCCTTTTTAGGGATTCAGAATTATAAATTTCCGATTGAAGATCGGTAAGACAACCTTCTATACGAAGTGCGAATTGCGCAACAGTTTCATTTACCAATTGCCTGCACGACTGTAGATCTAATAACAAATGATTGTAGTGTTTTCTCTTACCGAAATTTTGTTTGAGAAAACATTTCAACTGACTAAAATCTTCAAATATTTTATTAGCACATGCGATCTGAGCTTTACCTCCTAGGCGCGATAGGATATATTTTGTTAGTAAAACTGTTTGACTTGGTGATGCTAGATCTAAGGCGTTCTGGCAATTGGTGAGAAAAGCGGTAAGAGTTTCGCGCTCTCCCTTATAAGGGCTAATGAAATCACAGAGCACATTGATGGGAAACTGTTCGCTCAACGCAATTTTCGCGGTTTTCCTAGCTTCATTAGTTTCCGTAGACATTATGAACTTGGAGGAAATATACAAAACGTAAATATGTAACAATAATTATGTAAGTATAAATAGAGTTTACGATATGTGATACCCTAGGTAATAGGAACACCTACACGTAATTAAGAGTGTTGTAGCGATAACAGCAAAATAATATGTTTTACTCACAGACACAGGAACGCGAAGTACTCGATACGCATTTTCTTGGCACTGGATTAGCACGATTACTGGAGTAAAAGTACAGCGGCGCGATGAGTCGCAGCCAGCAACTGCAGGACGTCAGGGACAGCGGGGTGACGGCGCACGACACCCGAGCGCGACCAACGCTTACACGTGGCAGCACCACGCGGCAGCACCGCACGTCAGGGCGGCTAGGAGAATCACCCGCTCCTTGCGGTGATTACACGATGACAAGGCTCGCGTGTGTTGAGCCCCGGGAGATGGAAGCAGTGGGAATTCTGGACGATCGGCAGGCTTACGCAAGATATTCGTAAGACTTACTGTCGCGACTCGTCGTCAGGAGATGGCACTGAGTTTGTCGAGGTGTACTTTCACTTAGCGAAACTAAAACCACCCCGGAGATGGATTAACCCGTCGGCAACGTGGAGTTCGTATACGATCACTTTTCACAGTTTCACAGTTTTTTAGGATAGTCACGACCCGATAGGGAATACCAGCGGAACGATTACGACGATATCAACACTGGTATCCCACTTCTGACACCACTGTTACGGAGTGGGTCGGAAAATGGTTTTTAAAAAAAACTATTTAAATTGCTAAAAGAAAAGATATATTGAATAGTAAACACGTATTGAAATTATTGTGCCCGACGGAAGTCCAATCCAAAACTGAAGGAAACGCAATTACAATCGCTTATGAAAACAACGACGGTTTCCTATTGCATTGACGTCAATGCAATGGGAAACTCAGCATTTTTAATTTATATTTTAAGTAATGGTTATTTCGATATAACAGTGCGATAGGCTCGGCACAGCTTCTGTGCGAAGCTCCTCTGGACGGCGTTCAACTTCTTCTGGACTCCAATTTTGGTTGCGGCCGGCGACCACGCACTCGCCGCGTACAAGACAATGGGTTCGACTGCTGCTGTATAAATACAGCGGATGACCTCAGGGTGCAGACCCCAACTGACCCTTGCGGCCCTCGACAGCTGTTTGTAAATACCGATGGCTCGGGAGCAGACGTTTGCGACGTGGGTGTTAAAAGTCAACTTGTGGTCGATGGTGAGACCTAGCAATTTGATCTCCTGAGACATGCCAATGTCTACCCCGCCCATTCTGAGACATGGGGTGTCGTGCTTAAGTTTGCGCGTTATCAGCATGGCCTTTGTTTTATGCGGCGCAAACTTAAGCTTGTTTGAGACACCCCATGTGCGCACGTACTCAAGGGCGACATTGGCATCCCTCTGGACCTCAAGTGCCGTCCCCCCATCGAACACAAGGACGACGTCGTCCGCAAACGCCTGACAATAGACCCCTCTACGTTCCAGCTCTTTAAGTAGTGGATCCAGCACCAGGTTCCATAATATGGGACCACTGATTGACCCCTGGACGCATCCCTTCTCGGTCCTGGATTTGTACTCCGCTCCCGCGTATCGGACTCGCACCACTCTCTCGGTCAAGTAGCTGTCCATGACCCGTCTCAAGTTCCCAGGACAGTTTTCCTCAGCCAGACGCACTCGTATGGCAGGCCACCAAGCGTTGTCGAAGGCTCCCTCTATATCCAGGGACACAATCGTGACAAGCCTCTTTACATTGAGTCTGCCACGAATGCGCCCCATGAGTGTATAGAGGGAGTCCTCGGTGCTTCGCTGGGGCATGAAGCCGTACTGGCGAGTACTCATCCTGGGCAACAGATGGAACTTGAGTCGGGCCACGAGCAGCTTCTCATAGATCTTGCCGAGTACAGGCAAAAGCCCAATCGGCCTGTATGATTTCGGAGTGGTGTAGTCTTCTTTAGCGGGCTTGCGGAGCACAACGACTGTTGCTTCTTTCCAGGACCGCGGAAAGTGTCCATGCGCCAGGCACTTGTTCATCAAGCGCAGATATACATCTGGGTCTTGATGAATCGCGTGGTCCCATATATCTGCCGTCAGACCGTCGAAACCAGGGGCTTTTTTGGGGTTAAACGAGGAGACTGCTCGCTTCAGCTCGTCGAGAGTGAACGGAGGGTCCCAGGGTTCACCTTGGTTACCCCCGTTCACCTCTTCCGCTCGTTGCCGCATCTTTTTGTGCTCCTCGTTGTCCCCCTCCGGACGGTCCTCTGGGTAGAAACTCTGGGCTAGAAACCTGGCTGACTCTTCGGGGTCTAATGTCTTTCCATCCCTCACCATCGGTATGTCCTCCTCTCGTTTTTCCGTTTGACGGATGACCCTGTATATCCCCTCCCACAGGCCTTCTCTGTCTTGTTTCTCACAGAAACCCTTCCAGCTCTCGACCTGAGCTTTGACTACTGCCTGTTCATACTCAACTTTCTGTTTCAGGTACTCCTCAACAACCTTTGGTCTACGGATCGGCGCTGCACATCGGATCCTCCGCTTTTTGGTGACCACCTGCCTCTTCAGGCTGGCGAGTTCATCAGACCACCACGGCACGGTTAACTTCTCGACCGTCTTCTTTCTGGGTATCACTTTGGTACAGGCGTCTTGTACCGCCGTCGTAAGTCCCTCGACTACCAGGTCCAACTTGTGCACGCTGTCGACTTCGTCGAGCAGACTTATGGTCAAATTGTTGTTCAGCATAATTTGGCGCAGTTTCTTACGAAACTGGCCCCAATTCGCTTTCTTAGTGTTGTAGGACCTGGTAGTCCGGTGCACCGTGATACCCGAAGACTTCTCGAGGTTTATAAAGAACTCTATGCCGTTGTGGTCCGACCCCGTCAGGTCATCGACGACCCGCCAGCCATCGGTCACCGTCAGCATGTCCGCTGTGCAGGCTGTGACGTCGACGCAGCTCGTGTAACGCCTGTTACCACGAACTACGTCGAAGGTTGGAGTTTCCCCTTTGTTGAGTATTTGCAGTCCAAGCTGGTCGAGAGCCCCCAGCATCTCGTCGCCTCTGCTATTGGTTTCACTACTGCCCCACCAAACACTCCAGGCATTGGTGTCTCCTCCCATAATGAGCTTATGCGGGCCGATCTCGCTTTCCACCTTCCTAAGGCTGTCCAGGTATGGCCCCAAGGGCTGGTCTGGCTCAAAGTAGAACGAGACCAGAGTTAATTTCCAGGCACCAGTTTGGATCCCCACCACGACGATGTTGTTCGTGGTGAGTTCTGGGTACTGTCTCACGGTCAATTTTGGGTCAAAAACGGCTATTGCCGCTTTGACAGTCCCTTCTCCTTGGCTGGTGCTCTGGAAGATTCGGACGCCTCTGGTCCCGCTCATCCTTTTAGCGTTGCCCACATAGGGCTCCTGGATCAGCGCTGCGGTGGCTTTGCGCTTCTCGGCCTCGATCATAAGCTCATGGGTCGCCAGTTTCTTTCTTTGAAGATTTACCTGGAGTATTTTGTGCGGCAGTGTGTCCACTGGAACCACCTTAGCAATAGGCGACGGATGCACGTGCCAGTCTGTCCCACCTGACTCGAACAGGACACTCGGGGCTGAACGCGTTGTGGTCCGTCTTCTCCATCTTCGCCTTGACGCAGTTGTGGCATGCTGGGCAATCCGCCTTTAGCCACTGGGCACACTCTGCACGGAGGTGAGGGCCTCCGCAATGGCTGCATAAGTCGGTCGGCTCTTTACAGAGTCGCCGACTATGCCCGTACCCAAGGCACCTCGTGCACTGCACCAGTGGCGACTGGTCGTCAACGAAGACGGTCTGAAGATCGATACGCGCTCTTCCCTTATCGAGCATCCTGTTGTAAATAGTCGGGGACGTACTGACTACCACGTTGTGGGTCTGAGGGTTTCTGGAGTTCTTTTTATATTTTATAGCGAGTCGGTCCTCCCCGTTGTCGAGGCCGCGAAACACATCCCGGTTCTGATTCCGTAGCGCCCCCAGCAATTCCTCGTCGGAGTGAATCCGGAGGACGCCCCGGAAGACCAGCAACGGGTCCTTGTTCTTCACCTCCTCGACAACGAGGTGGTTTCCTCCCGCTTTCTCCAATCTTTCTCGCACCCGATCTCTTTCTTCCTTCGACCTACAACCCATTATAACTTTTCGGTCCTTAGCCCTTCGTACGCTTTCTATTTCCACTCCCCCATCCTTGGCTTTGACAGCCTATCTAATCTTATTTATGACAACCTCTCCACTGTCCCCCGCATCCGTGGACGTCACCACTATCGAGTGCAGCGCGGTCCTTCCTGGGGTCTGTCTTTTCGGTGGACCCGCCGCTACACTCGCATAGGTGACCGTCTTCTCCAGCTGGTCCCTCTGCCTGTCCATCGCCTCCTGGAGCCTCTCCATCTTCTCGCTGCTCTCCTTCACTAGCGCGCTATGCTCCGCTAATGAAACGAGCAGCGAGTCAACCTCCGGGAAGCTCCTGGGCGCTACTGGCGGAGGTGCTGCCATAATGGCCTCCATCCCTGTCGTCTCAGCCCCTTTTGCCTTTACTGCAGCCGCCGCCTCTTCTTTCACCAGCTGATACAACCGTTCCACCGATTGGGTGATCCCGACTTTCAGGTCTGCCCTCAGATTTCGCGAATCGCTAAGCTGCGACTTCGCGCGCAGAAGGCAGTTGCGAGCCTCGGTCACCCGGTCGATGGGTTTGTTCAGCTGGTGCTGGCTCGTCCCCGGTGACGCACCTGTGGCCTCGGTGGAAGCCCGGCGAGCTACAGCCCTGCTATCTGCCTGGGATGCAGCGCGCCGCGACCTCTGAGAGACCGTCGCTATGGGGGCCACCTTCTTGGGTGATTTCGCGGCCGCCGGCGGGAGGGGCTGAGATTCCGCCATCTGCCCATTTTCCCACTCTCCAATGCTTCGCCTCACGTTGGAGGCTTGAGTTGAAGCACTGGGAGGGGAAACGCTTCCCTCGGAGGTGATGGAGAGTGCCGCAGTCGATGGAGAGACATGAGGACCAGCAGAGGCTTTCTTGGCCGGGGTCCTTGAGAGGAACATGGTGAAGGAGTGGAGACAAAATCAAAATAAATAATTAAATGGAATAAAATATTCAAATGATTATATCTAAAACGAATGTACTGGTCCCTGTAAAGGGGGAACCAGTATGTCAATATATATTTCCTCAAAAGAGGGTCTCAAATAAAAACCTTAAAAGGCGTCAAATTAAAATTTAAAATACAACTTATCCCTGTAAAGGGGGGATCAGTAGGTCATAAAACAATAAATGTAATCAAATAAGATATTAAAATTTCAAATAATAATAAATGTCAATAAAACCTTAAAAACTGGGTTAGGTTAGGTTAGGTTAGGTTAGGTTAGGTTAGGTTTTTTTTTTTTTTTTTTTTTTTTTTGTGGCAGGAGTGGGAAAATCTTCATGGACACCCAGACTGCCCCACTGGTAGGGCAGTCTGGGTAGTGCCGGACTCTTACCGGCTAAAAACCCACTCCTGCCATGCGAAAAGCCCCTGCCGTTCAGGTTAGGCAGAGATTTTCATAGGCTGCAGGAATTTGTTTACCATAATTTCAATTAGTTTGCAATAAAAGTATAATTCTAGATAAAATTCAATAAATAGACAATTTAAAATAGGCTTCCAATAAATAATTACAATAAAATAGATCAGAGTTAAATAAGTTTCAGTAAAATGCACAATAAAATAAGTTTCATTAAAATTTTATCACAATTAAATATCACAGAGAATAATTCAAACTAAATAAATAATAAAATAATAGTTTAGAAGGGTTGTTTTGCATCGGTCAAGTTTGATTTCTTTTATTTACTGACTTCACAATTTTGGTGACAAATTCTAAAAATTCTTTTTTGTAGTTTTTACTTTGTATAAATATGTAAAGATTTGCTTTTGTAATATTATCCCCAATTCTATTTCGTAACTCAAATCTGTGGGAGGCATATATAGGGCAATCCGTCAGGAGATGGAGGATTGTCTCCTGCTTGTCGGGGTCGCAGGCACACGCCGGGTTCTCTTTACACTTGAAGCGAGTCAGGTATTCAGAGAACCCGCCGTGTCCTGTTAGGGCTTGGGTCAGTTCCTTGGTCATCTCCATCCTTCGTACCGTCCTGTACGCAGCGATCGCACAAGGGAAGAACACCTTCGTGGTGGCCGCCGTTTCTCCTTCACAATATCTCCGGTTCCATTCGCCCAGCGTCTCCATACGGATCATACGCTTGACGAATGAAACCGGGCATTTGTCGTAGTCGGGTTGCCGCTTTGACTTCAGGGCAGCCTCCTTCGCGAGCAAGTCGGCTCTCTCGTTACCCTCCAGCCCCGCATGAGCTTTTACCCAGAACAGGGAGACGCTCTTGTTCTGGGCGCAGCTGCGGCGGATGGCGTCTCTTGCTTCGACTGCGAGGACGTGGAGGGCTTCGGGGTTCACGACTGTTTGGAGAGCTGCCATGGAGTCGCTGTAAATAGCGAACGCCGTCTCGGACCTTCGGAGGGCTTCCTTCGCTGCTTTGCAGAGGGCGAGAAGCTCAGCCTGGTAGACGGTACTGTAAGACGGCAGCGCAAGCTTGAGGGCTTTGGTCTCCGCTTGGTCGGTCCATACCGATACTGCGGCTCCGACCTTGCCCTCGATCTTGCTGCCGTCTGTGAAGATACGCACCGCAAAGTTGCGGTGCTCGTTGTATTGTTCCTCGTCTACCAGGCGTCGCAGTGCAATAGCCCTCTGCTCGGCCGGATGTGGCATCTCTAGTGCCGATGCCACCCGCTCGACCTCTCGGTCTCCCAGTGCTGGATGAGGTACCCCTCTCTTGGCCTCATACAATGAGGCAACCTCCTGAATTCGGAGGTCAAGAGGGAGTATCCCAGCCAACACCAGTGCCGAGTTAAGGGAGACCGTGCGGTAGGCTCGGCACAACTTCTGCGCGAAGCTCCTCTGGACGGCGTTCAGCTTTTTCTGCAACCCGACTTTCTTTGCGGCCGGCGACCACGCGCTCGCTGCGTACAGGATGATAGGCTCCACTGCAGCCGTGTAGATGCAGCGGATAACCTCAGGATGGAGACCCCAACTGACCCGAGCAGCCCGCGACAGCTGCTTGTAGATGCCGATGGCTCGGGAACAGACGTTTGCGACGTGGGAGTTGAACGTCAACTTGTGGTCGATGGTGAGACCGAGCAGCTTGATTTCGTCAGACATGCCAATGTCTACCCCGCCCATCTTGAGACGTGGGGTGTCATGCTTCAGTTTGCGCGTGACTAGCATCGCCTTCGTCTTATGCGGCGCAAACCGAAGCTTATTCGTGACACCCCACGCTCGCACGTACTCTAGAGCGACATTGGCATCCCTTTCGACTTTAAGTGTAGTCTCCCCATCGAACACAAGGACAATATCGTCAGCAAACGCCTGGCAATAGACCCCCATTGACTCCAGAGCCTTCAGCAGAGGATCCAGCACAAGGTTCCAGAAAATGGGACCACCGATAGACCCCTGGACGCATCCCTTCTCGGTCCTGGATTCGTACTCCACTCCCGCGTACCTGACCTTTACCACCCTCTCGGAAAGGTAGCTGTCTATGACCCGTCTCAAGTTCACAGGACACTTTTCCTCAGCCAGTCGGACTCGTATGGCCGGCCACCATGCGCTGTCGAAGGCTCCCTCTATATCCAGCGACACAACCGTGACAAGCCTTTTAGCATTAAGTTTGCCACGAATGTGTCCCATTAGCGTATAGAGGGAGTCCTCGGTGCTTCGCTGGGGCATGAATCCGTACTGGCGAGTACTCATCCTGGGTAGCAAGTAGAACTTGAGTCGGGCCACGACCATCTTCTCAAATACCTTTCCGAGCACAGGCAAAAGCCCAATCGGCCTGTATGCCTTTGGGGTGGTATAGTCGTCTTTCGCGGGTTTGCGGAGCACGACGACGGTTGCCTCTTTCCAGGACCGTGGGAAGTATGCATGCGCCAGGCACTTGTTCATCAAGCGCAGAACTAAATCTGGGTCTTGGTGGATCGTGTGGCCCCATATGTCCGCCGTCAGACCGTCGGAACCGGGGGCTTTTTTGGGGTTGAACGAGGAGACAGCGCGCTTTAGCTCGTCGAGTGTGAAGGGAGGGTCCCAGGGTTCACCTTGGTTACCCCCGTTCACCTCTTCGGCTCGTTGCCGGACCTTTCTGTGCTCCTCGTTATCCCCCTCCGGACGATCTTCCGGGTAAAAGGTTTGTGCTAGATACCTCGCTGAAGCCTCTGGGTCCAGGGTTTGGCCGTCCCTCACCATCTGCAAATCTTCCTCCCTTTTCTCCGTCCTACGGATTACCCTATATATGCCCTCCCACAGGCCCTCCCTATCCTGCTTCTCGCAGAACCCCTTCCAGCTCTCGATCTTTGCTTGGACCACTGCACTCTCATATTCTGCTTTCTGTTTCAGGTACTCCTCAACAACCTTTGGTCTACGAACTGGCGCTGCACAACGAATCCTTCGCTTCTTGGTGACCACTTGCCTCTTTAGACTGGCGAGTGAATCGGACCACCACGGCACGACTAGCTTCTCAACGTTCTTCTTCCTGGGCATCACGCATGTACAGGCGTCTTGTACTGCCGTAGTAAGCCCCTCGACTACCAGGTCTATTCGGTCCTTGCTGTCAATTTCATTGACAGCAAGGTCCGGCCGTGTTTGCATAATTAGGCGCAGTTTCTTACGAAACTGCGCCCAATTTGCTTTCCGGGTATTGTAGATCCTGGTAGTCCGGTTAACCGTGATACCCACAGACTTTTCGAGAAGAACGTTGAACTCTATGCCGTTGTGGTCCGATCCCGTCAGGTCATCGACGACCCGCCAGCCGTCGGTCACCGTCAGCATATCCGCTGTGCAGGCTGTGACATCGACGCAGCTCGTGTAACGCCTGTTACCACGAACTACGTCGAAGGTTGGAGTTTCCCCTCTGTTCAGAACTTGTAGTCCAAGCTGATCGAGAGCCCCCAGCATCTCGTCGCCTCTGCTGTTCGTCTCACTACTGCCCCACCAGACACTCCAGGCGTTGGCGTCTCCACCCATGATGAGCTTATGCGGGCCGGTCTCGCTTTCCACCTTTCTGAGGCTGTCCAGGTATGGCCCTAAGGGCTGATCTGGCTCAAAGTAGAACGAGACCAGAGTTAGTCTCCAGGCACCGGTTTGGATTCCCACCACGACGATGTTGTTCGTGGTGAGTTCTGGGTACTGTCTAACGGCAAGCCTTGGGTCAAAAACGGCTATTGCCGCCTTGACAGTCCCGTCTCCTTGGCCGGTGCTCTGGAAGATTCGGACACCTCTGGTCCCGCTCATCCTTTTTGCATTGCCCACGTAGGGCTCCTGGATCAGCGCTACAGCGGCTTTGCGCTGCTCGGCCTCAAGCATAAGCTCTTGAGTCGCCAACCTCTTCCTCTGAAGGTTTACCTGGAGTATCTTGTGCGGCAGTGTGTTCCCCGGGACCACCTTAGCAGTAAGCGACGGATGCACGTGCCAGCCGGTCCCACCTGACTCGAACAGGACACTCGGGGTCAAACGCGTTGTGGTCAGTCTTCCCCATCTTCGCCTTGACGCAGTTGTGGCACTTTGGAGTTTCCGCCTTTAGCCACTGGTCGCATTCTGGTCGGAGGTGTGGGCCACCGCAATGACTGCATAAGTCGACGGGTTCCTTACAGAGCCGCCGACTATGCCCGTAGCCCAGACACCTCGTGCACTGCACCAGTGGCGACTGGTCGTCGACGAAGACGGTCTGGAGATCTATCCGCGCTCTTCCCTTGTCGAGCATCCTGTTCCAGACAGCAGGGGACGTGCTGATGATCACGTTGTGGGTATGGGGGTTCCGCGCATTTCTTTTATACTTGACCATCATTCTGTCTTCCTCTTTGTCGAGGCCGTGAAAAACATCCCGGTTCTGGTTCCGCAGCGCCCCCAACAGTTCCTCGTCTGAGTGAATGCGGAGAACGCCCCGGAGTACCAGTAGTGGGTCTTTGTTTTTTACGTCCTCGACGACGAGGTGGTCGCCTGACTTCTTTATTCTGTCTCTTACTTTGTTCCTTTCCTCTTCCGTCCTACAGCCCATGATTATTTTTCTGTCTTTAGCCTTTCTAACGCTTTCTATCTCTATTCCTCCCTCCTTCGCTTTTACTGCTTCTCTGATTTTATTGATGACCTCTTCCCCCGAGTCACTGTCATTTTTGGACGTTACCACCACGGAGTGCAGGGCGGTCCTTCCTGGGGTCGATCTTTTCGGTGGACCCGCCGCTACACTCGCATAGGTGGCCGTCTTTTCCAAAACCTCCCCTTGCCTCTCCATCGCCTGCTGCAGCTTCTCCATCTTCTCGTTGCTCTCCTTCACTAGCGCGCTATGCTCCGCTAATGAAGCGAGCAACGAGTCAACCTCCGGAAAGCTCTTGGTTACTTCTGGCGGAGGTGAGGCTTTGGTAGCCTCCATCCCTACTGTCTCAGCCCCCTTTGCCTTTGCTGAAGCTGAAGCCGCCACTTCTTCTTTAACCAGCTGGTACAGCCGTTCCACCGATTGGGTGATCCCGACTTTTAGATCTGCCCTCAGGTTGCGTGAGTCGTTAAGGTGCGTCTTCGCACGCAGAAGGCAGTTTCGAGCCTCGGTCACCCGATCGGCGGGTTTGCTCGGCTGCAGCTGGCTAGCTCCCGGTGAGGCCCCCGTGATCTCAGTGGAGGCTCGGCGCGCTACAGCTCTGCTTTCTGCCTGAGATGCAGCGCGCCGTGACCTCTGGGAGGCCGTCACGATTGGAGCTGCCTTCTTAGGCGATTTCACGGCGGCTGACGGGGGGGGCTGAGACTCCGCCATTCTCCCGTTCTCCCACTCTCCAATGCTTCGCCTCACACTGGAGGCCTGAGATGAAGCACTGGGAGGGGAGGACTCCCTCTCGGAGGTGATGGAGAGTGACGCACTCGATGGAGAGGCATGGGGACCTGCGGAGGCTTTCTTTGCTGGGGTTCTCGAGAGAAACATGTCGGAAGGGTAGAGACAGAATCAATAGACTTAAGTAAAAATCAAAATAAATATGTGCAATAAAACTTTGATTAAGAATATTGTACTGATCCCTGTAAAGAGGGGATCAGTTAGTCAAGAATAATTAGTTAAAATATAATAAATAATCAAATAATATAATAGAATAATCCAATGTGTCAATAATTTCTAAAACAATTATACTGGTCCCTGTAAATGGGGAACCAGTATGTCACTAAAATTATACTAAAAGAGGTGTCAAATTGTATCAAATATACTGATCCCTGTAAAAGGGGGATCAGTAGGTCCTTACAGATTTTAAAAAGAATAAAAATAAATAAAAAGGGCGATAACTAAATAATTATATATGACACAATATGATATTCTGATCCCTGTAAAGGTCCAGAAGGTCCTTGGTTAGGTTAGGTTAGGTTAGGTTAGGTTAGGTTAGGTTTTTTTTTTTTTTTTTTTTTTTTTTTTTTTTTTTTTTTTTTCTCTCTACCCCTGACTTGCGCCAGAGTCTATTTCCAGCTGGTACTCTTTCATACCAGTTCTCGCTTGCTTGCCTCTCGCACTTTTATTCCGCATACTTTGTCTTTCTGTCATTCTTCCTCATTCAGTCATATTCATGGGTGGGGCTCCCATTTTCCTAACTATCAATTACTTCTCTAACTACTCTAATTCTCCTTCTCTTTATTCTTCTCCTTTATTTATTTTTCTGGGGTAAATGATTTACGCACTCTCTGTTTTTATTGCTGATCAAATTCACAATATTGCTTGTGTGGGTGCTACAATTATTTCTTATTATTTAACTTAATATCTAATTTGTCTTCTTATTTTATTCTGACATTACAACAGTATTACTTTTCCTCTTATTTGTAACATTTTTTATTTATTTATTCATCTTATCTTATTCTTACTTTATACATATTTTCTAATATTCTACTTATTACAACTATTACATATTGTGCTTGTCTTATTGTCTAGTAGGGTTACACATCTCTTTATTTTCAACAGTTTTACATTCTTACATACTAGTATAATATTCTTACTTCTAACAACAAACATATTGTTATTCTATAATATCATTTTAAATCTATAATATCTGATTATTTAATAAACATTGTTTATTTTTAGGTTTACTCCTATCCTACTGCTTTACTGATATATATATATTTATTTATTGTTTTCTATATGCACAACTTATATATAACCAAATATATAGCAGTTACATAATTTATCGATCGCTCCTGTTTCGTTTTATCACCCCTTTTACAATATTTAGACAGTATTCTAGGAACTTGTTCCTATCTTTACCTATCATGATCTGTCTTATGCTGTCTGTTGTCAATTCTGTGTTTAATTTTTGCTCCAATTCATTACGCTCACGTGCATATACAGGACAGTGAATCAGTAAGTGTGGCACCGACTCCGACATGTTTGGGTCGCAGATACACGATGGACTCTCCTTGCACTTGAATCTGTTCAAGTATTCGGAGAATCCACCGTGCCCTGTCAAGGTTTGAGTCAGATGCCCCTCTATCCGTAGCTTTCTGACTATCCTATACGCCGCCATCGCATCCGGAAAGAATATTTTTGTAACTGCAGCGGTGGTGCCGGTTTTGTATCTGCTGTTCCATTCCTCAAGCGTCGCCATTCGAATGCAACGCTTGACGAACGAAGCAGGACACAGATCATAGTCCGGCTTCCGTTTACTCCGTATGGCGGCCTCTTTTGCTAGCTGATCCACTCTCTCGTTGCCCTCGAGACCTGCGTGCGCTTTGATCCAGAACAAGTCTACTACCTTGTTCTGGAGAGAAACAGCTGTAAGGTTTTCTCTCGCTTCTACTGCCAAGGGGTGAAGGCAACTGTGGTTTTTCACCGTCATGAGGGCCGCCATGGAGTCGCTGTATATCCCGAAAGTTGACGCCGAGTTTTTCCGGATCTCCCCCGTTGCCCTGCATATCGCCAGGAGCTCCGCCTGGTAGACCGAGCAATATTCTGGTAACGCCAGTTTGAGGGCGCGTGTTTCGGCCTGGTTGTTCCAAAAGGACAACGCAGCACCGACACGCCCCTCAATTTTGCTCCCGTCGGTGAAAATTCTCACTTCTGGTTTGGCGCTGGCGTCAACCTGCTCCTGGTCTACCAGGCTTTTGAACTCCAGTTCGATACGCGTGGCAGGATGAGGAGATAGCAACGCAGACACAGGCCGCTCCATCTCCCTGTCCCTCAATATCGGCAGTGGTACCCCCCTCTTTGCCTCATATAACGAGGCCGCCTCGCGAACTCGGAGATCCAGGGGAAGTATCCCTGCCAACAGAAGCACAGAGTTGAGGGAGACAGTGCGATATGCTTTGCACATTTTCTGTCCTATTCCGCGTTGTACGACGCCCAACTGTTTTACAATGCCCTGTTTGCTTGCCGCTGGGGCCCATACGCTGGCGGCGTACAGGATGATCGGCTCTATAGTCGCTGTATATATGATTTTAATAACTTCGGGGTTTAGACCCCAGCTGATTTTCGCTGCCCTGCACAACTGCTTATGCACGTTTATTGCTTTTTTGCAAACATTTTTAACGTGCGAATTAAAGGTTAACTTGTCGTCGATGGTGACACCCAGGATCTTAACTTCTTTAGTCATGGCTACACTGACTCCGCCCATGCTCAAGCGTGGGGTATCGTATTTTAATCTTCGGGTTACGGTCATTGCGTTAGTTTTTTGCGGCGCAAATTTTAGTTTATTATCGACACCCCACGCCCGAACATGTTCGAGGGCAGCGTTTGCTGCCAGCTCTATTTCCAGTGCGGTGTCACCATCGAAGACAAGGACCACGTCGTCTGCGAAAGCCTGCGTGTAGACCCCCATTTGCAATAAGGATTTGATGAGGGGATCCAAGAGCAGGTTCCACAGGTTGGGGCCCCCGATGGAGCCTTGTACGCAGCCTTTGCTTGTGCTTTTGGTGTGTTCTTCACCCGCGTACCTCACCCTGACACCTCTATCGTCGAGATAGCTGTCAATGACCCTCCTCAAGTTAAGCGGACACCTTTCCTCTGCCAGCCGGACTCTTATAGCTGGCCACCAGGCGCTGTCGAAGGCTCCCTCTATGTCCAGAGATATCAGGACAACAATTTTCTTAAGCCTTAACTTATCTCTTACATGTGTCATTAGATCATAGAGGGAGTCTTCGGTGCTCCTCTGGGGCATGAACCCGTACTGGCGAGTACTCATCCTTGGCATAATATAGAACTTGAGGCGGGCCATCAACATCTTCTCGAAGATTTTACCCAACACCGGTAAAAGGCCAATAGGCCTATATGCTTTTGGGGTGGTGTAATCAGTTTTACCTGGCTTCTTTAACACCACCACTACGGCCTCCTTCCAGGACTTGGGGAAGTAATTTAGTTCCAGGCATTGGTTTAGAAGGGCCAGGAAGGTCTCGGGTGCACATCCAATGGCTTGACTACATATATCGGCTGTGAGGCCATCCAACCCCGGTGCCTTTTTTGGGTTAAAGGACTCGCATGCTGTTCTTAGCTCCACTGGAGTGAAAGGTGGATCTTGCGGGCCTTCCTCGTCTTCGCTATTTACCGTTTCGGCTTGGGCTCTGACTAAACTATGGTATGTGGTGTCGGAGCTTTGCGAGTCCGCCGGGTAAAATGTTTCCGCTATAAGTTTGACTGACGCTTTCGGGTCCAGTACTTTCCCGTCTTTAATCATTTGCAAGTCCACCTCTCTTTGCGTAGTCCTCCCAATGACTCTATAAATCCCCTCCCATACCCCTTCCCTATCTTGCTTACTACAGAATTCTTTCCAGCTCTCGGTCTGTGCTCGGGCTGCCTCAATCTCATATTCCTCTTTTTGTTTCAGGTACTCTTCGATGACTTTCGATCTTCGGACTGGAGCAGCGCATCGTATCCTCCTCTTTTTGGTGGCTACACTCTTCTTTAGCTCATCGAGTTTCTCCGACCACCATGGTAAGTTTAATTTTTCTTTAGCTTTTTTGATTGGCATTGCTGATTCGCATGCTTCTTTTATAACTATTGTATATTTGTTTACTACTTCATCTAATTTTTCTATGCTGTCAATTTTTTCTATTTCTATTTTGTTAATTTTACGGTCTATCATTAATTGGTTAAGTTTCTTATTAAACTCTGGCCAATTAGCTTTTTTAGTGTTATATAGTCTAGTGGTTCTATCTATTTGTTTACCCTTTGATTTAGTTAGCTTAATATCAAAAGTTATGCTATTGTGGTCAGAGCTCGTGAGGCCTTCGTCAACCTTCCAATTCTCCACTTGGCCTAGAATGTTATCGGAACATACCGTTAAATCAACGCAGCTGCTGTAACGCTGTCCTCCTCTGATCGTGTCGAAAGTCGGAATTTCCCCTGTGTTGAGGATGTTCAACCCGAGCTCACCGAGAGCTCCGCACACGTCTTCGCCCCTACGGTCAACCACCGAACCTCCCCACCAGGTGCTCTTTGCATTTGCGTCCCCTCCAACGATAATCGGTTTTGAGCCGTTTGCAGTTCCGATTTCTCTCAGCTGCTTTAGGTAGGGCTCGACTGGCTTATCTGGCTCGAAATAGAATGAGACGAGTGTGATCTCCCAGGCACCGGTCTGGATTCCCACCACAGCGATATTCGCTGTGGTGAGCTTCGGGTACTGTATTACCTTGAGGTCTTTGTCAAGGACGACTATTGCCGATTTTACAGTCCCGTCCGCCAGTCCCGTGGCCTGGAAGACCCGCACTCCCCTCTGGCTCTTCATGCTGTTTGAGCTGCCGATATATGGCTCCTGTATGAGGACCGCGGCAATTCCCCGCTTTTCTGCCTCTATCAACATCTCGTTGGTCGCCAGACGTTTTCGCTGAAGGTTGGCTTGAGCAAATTTGTAAGCACTTGGGTTGCCATGCGAGCCCTTAGCAGTACGCGGTGGTTGATCGCGCTAAAGCATCCCATTTTCGACGTACCGGGCATTCGTGGCTGAAGGCATTATGCTCCACATCCGGCATACTTGCCTTCTTGCAATTTCTGCAGGTGGCCATCCCTCCCGCGATCCATTCTGAACACTCGGTTTTCAGGTGTGGTCCACCGCAGTGACTGCACACGTCCGCCGACTCCGTACAGTATTTCCGTCCATGTCCGTACCCTAGGCAGCGAGTACACTGCACCAGTGGGCTTTGGTCTTCTGCCCTCACTCGCTGCAGATCTATGTGGACATGTCCTTTTTTAATTATTCTCTGCCAGATAGTGGGGGACGTGCTCACCACAACATGGCCGGAGTGTGGATTTCTGGCCTTCCGCCTATATTTTACTTCAATCCGTTCTTCCCCATCGCAGATGCCGTGAAAAACGTCCCGGTTCTGATTCTTAAGGGCCTTAAGGATATCTTCGTCTGTATTGACTGCTAGGACGTCCTTAAGTATCAGCATGGGGTCTCGGTTCTTCACGGCCTCTACGGTGAGGTCGACCCCTTTTTTCTCCAGCCTGGCCTTTACCTTGTCCCTATCCTCCTCCGTCTCGAAGCCCATGACTACCTTCCTGTTCTTTGCCTTCCTAACTCTTTCTACTTTAACCCATCCTTCCTTTGCATCTACCGCTTTCCTCACCTTGTCTAACACCTGTTCTCCGGTCTCCGTCTCGTCTTTTGAGGTGACCACTACCGAGTGCAGCGTGTTACGCTTTTGTAACCTTCCGCTGCTGCTCCAGACCTGTGTCACCTCTGCGTATGAGGGTATCTCTTTTTTGGCTGCCTTCTGCTCCTCCAATACTGATTTGAGCTCTTGCATTTGTTTGTTGCTCTCTTGCATCAGTTTGGAGTGCTCCTCGATAGTTCTTGTTAGGCGAGCCGCGTCGTCACTTAATTCGTTTCCTGTCTTAGTTCCTTGCTCGTCCTTCCTTCCCTTTTCTGACAGGCAAATGTCCAAAGCCTCCGCGGCACCATCCTTTATTAACCTAAACAAGGACTCCACTGCCTGAATAAGGCCCGCTTTTTAGTCTGCTCTCAGATTTCGCGAGTCATTCAAGTGGGCCTTCGCTCTCAGGAGCCAGACTCGGCCTTCATGAACCCGGTCGCTGGAGGCCACCGGCCCCGGCGACCCCCCCGCAGCCTCGACAGAGCCTCGCCTTTTCGTCTCCTTTCCAACGTGGGACAGAGCGGCCCTCTGTGTAGGCCCCGAGGGGGCAGCCGAAGTGCGCTGGCCTTTCGGCGACACTAAGTACGTAGCAGAGGCAGCTATTTTTGTGTCCTTTCCCTTGTTACCTTCCCACTCGCCAATGCTCCTTCGAACATTGGATGCGTTCGTTTGTTTTGGTGGTGAAGGTCCTGCCTTCTCCTTGTCAACCGGAGAGTTCGCCTCTGAGGCAGCCATCTTACGGGGCGTATGTGTGAGTGGCATTAAACGAGACTGTCAATGGGTAGATCGTCTATGTATAAAAATAAAACCGTCTTAATTACACTTAGGTGTGCCTAACTAGCCCTGTAGAGGGGGGATAGTCTACAAACAGTATAATCTGTCAACAAAAACGAAGAACTATTCCTGTAAAAGGGGGATAGCAGTTTGTCCGAGTTTTATCTCAATGGTCAGCTGTCCCTGAAAATGGGATGCCGTCTACAGTCAACAGTCAATAGGAGTGCAACCCGGTCAATAAATTATGCAACGCTTTACAGTTTGAGCGAATTGTAGTCAGTTTCTGCCAAAGAAGCAGTTAAAATACAGATCCTAGGAGCCCAGCGCATTCGAGAAGAGCCCTGTCAAATTTTGAGTCGAAAAAGAATTTTCAAAAAATTTTTGAAAAAGTTCTGAAAAATTTATTGAAAGATTTTGAAATTTTGGTGATCCCAAACGATAGTACTCCCCGAGTCCTTCAAAATAAACCCAAACACCACGGCTCTACTCCAAAGGGTCACGGAGCAAACGCAGTCCGAAGTTCTGGTTGCTGGTTCAAGATGGCGACCAAAATTCGGTTATTTGCGGTTTTCTCCGAGACCGTTCGACCGAATACCACAGTGCTTGGGGTTTTCCGACTGTCCTCGACGAGCCCTACCCCCCTGGACCAATTCCTGAAAAAATATCCTGAAACGCTGTACTCCCAAAATCTCAACCCCGATGGATAGAGCAGAGCCGGCCAATGCCCCCAGAAAAAACCCGAGCCCCCTACGACCCTTAGTTCGGGAACTATCCGCACCTGAAGTCTCCTTTTGACAGTTCATGAACTGTCAAAGTCAACTTCAACCCGGTATATCTCCCGTTCCCGTTGCCACAGAAAAGGCTTGCTTAGACTTTTCCGGTCCGGCTCGACTCGCCCCGTCGCGCTATTTGGTTTTCAGGATCCTGAAAAATTTCAGCTCTGATACGCCTGAAACCCTAGAAATGTAATAGGTGTGATCCCCCAGAACACCACTGTGAAAACGGCAACTCTCTACGACCTCCGAGTCCGGAGTTAGCTTGCTGCAAAGTTTAACAAAATGGCCGCCCAGCTGTCAAACACAAACTTCAAATGGCCGTAGCCCCGCGACCGTTTGTCGGAGAAAGTTGCGGTTTTGGATACACGAGTTGCCCTAGTCCCCGGCATACACCCAGATCGGTTTCAGCGCTGAAAATTTTCAGGCCTTAAAAACGCCTGAAAATGTGCAGAAAACATCCGCTCTTGTATCCCACGGGTAACAGTAAAAATCCGCGGTTTCTACGTCCAATAGCTCCGAAGATAATTGAACTTTTATAAGTCAACCATCTAAAACCAAAATGGCCGAAAAATCAAAAATCGTCAATTCCGAAGCTATTAGGCGCGTCTTTGGGCTTAACCTAGGCCAGATACATGCTCTGAACACTCTCCTGTGCTTAAATTTAAATTATTCCTATTTATTATTGATTTATTTGCAAAAAACACTGAAAATTAAATAACTTTAAAACTATGACACATAAAAATTTGGAAAAAACTGTTAAAATAGTGGAATTTACTAAGCTACCTGTAAATAAAATAAAATTTTTGAAAATCCTGAAATCTGAAGTGAAATTATTTAAAAAACTGAAAAACTTGTAAAATATGAATTTTATATCTATATAATTGCTATAAAAATCTTAACTGATGACAGGTGTCTTCGTCTGGTGAGCGCGCAGCAGGATCCGCCGGAAAAAGAAGGGGTCCTGCCTGAAGATTTTCCAGGAGAGTGCTCCAAAGTTCGGAAGTTCGTAGCTCAATATCTCCCGTGTTTCAGGAGCTAAAATTCTGTTTTCAGCAGAATTCAGCTTGCCCAAAGGTACTTCTTACTCTGCCCAAAAATCAGCTCTTTCCTACGCCAGGTTCGATGAACTCGTGGTCGAGATTTGAGGTTAGGTTTCCCCTTTTCCTTCGTTTTCTTCGGAGTGCGTGAGTGGATTTCAGCCCGCGAGGTGTCCAATGAAACCTCTCTGTGTCCGGCACAATCTGCTTTCAAAAAACTGGTACCCCGTCGATGTACTTCCGGAGTTATGACGCGTTGAATGTTTTTACGAACACGTTTTTTCCAGTTTTTCTGCAACTGTTTTTCGCACCGACTTTTCCGACACAGAACTTTTTCACACACGGGTGCACTGCACAAATCCGCTTATTTTGACGTATCGCACAAGGTCGTAGCGCGAGAAAAACCCACTTTTTGGAATTTTTAAACGCGGAGTGGCTCTAAAAATGATCCGACCACCACGAGGGTTGCGGGGGAACTGGGTTAGGTTAGGTTAGGTTAGGTTAGGTTAGGTTAGGTTAGGTTAGGTTAGGTTAGGTTAGGTTAGGTTAGGTTAGGTTAGGTTAGGTTAGGTTAGGTTTTTTTTTTTTTTTTTTTTTTTTATATTCATATTCTACCGCAGACATGAAGGTTTGCGCCATTTGTTTACAGGTATTATATATTGTTTACATTAACTTTCGTTAGTAAGGCAGTTTATCTTGCCCTCATCTTTTTTTTGGACAATAGTTTCTTAAAAACTAAACTTAAACCTACGCGAGTCCACCTCAGACTCTTTTTTGTATCTTTTTTTTTTTTTTTTTTTTTTTTTTTTTTTTATTATTATTATGTATATATATATATATATATATTTTTTTGTTATTTCGTACAGATTTTTTTTTTTTTTTTTTTTTATGTATGTTTTTTTTTTTTTTTTTTTTTTTGTTTTTGCTTTATTCTTACCTTATTTCTATGTTATTTTGCTATCTCTATGTTATTATTTTATCTCTATAGTTATTCTTATTGCTATATCTTATCTAAATACAAAATTACTTATATTTTAAATTAATTAGTGTGGTACACAAATTACACTATTAAGCCTATTTTTTTTTTTTTTTTTTTACACAATACAGTATGTGTTTATGGTATGTGGGTGAAAGTTGGGTAGGATTGGGTTGGGTTCCTCAGAATTCTCAACCGAGAGTCTTCACAATCTCCATCAGAGCTTCTATAACTGCGGTGTCTCGATGCTGCATGGCCGTCTTAAGATTATATTCGACGACCATTCTAGTCGGCGCATCCATCGCTTTCCGAACGAAACGGCCCGTGGCATCGTCGGCGTCGTCGGTATAATACACACAGCTGACCTTGTGTCTCGACACTGCGACAACTGCGTGGGAGACGCTATCATGGATCTGGAGCCTCCTCGACTTGGTGTTAATTATGATGACGCTGTCGCAGGTCAACCCCTGAGCTGCGTGGATAGTGAGGATACGCGACCCATCGCCAGAACCACAGCCCTGGTCGGCAAGAGAGGCTCTCTCTTCCTGCGTATGGACCAAGAATAGGGTATTCTGGGCGGTGAGCGGTATGCGCGCTCCCGTGAACCTTTCCACTTTCAGAGAGTGGACCCGCGACAGCGATGTCTTGAAGGAGTATATACCGGGGTATACCTCACTCAGGGCAAGTGCTACATCCATTGGGTTCCGATGCGTACAGAGTAACTCCTGGGTGATGCCAGCCACCAAGTTTGGGCGGGTGTACCGCAGCTCAAATAGGTTCTCTCTGTCCAAAAATGGTAGCTGATTTACGTCTCCGATGAGAACGACCTCGCTCGCTCCAGACAACTTCACTGCCATGACTATGGCCCCAAAGTGGTTCATGAGGGCTTCGTCTACCGTCAGGTGACGACATTTTTCCTCTGGTTTGACCCCGTTGGCTAAAATTGAGGCCATAGTGCGCACCTTTGCCTTGACTCGGTCTCCTAGTCTGTGCGCCAGCTTCTCTTTGAGATCCTTGGCAGCTTCGGTTGTTGTGGTCACTACGATGTCGCTCTCCTCGTCAAAGTGGTTCACCACCCAGGTTGTCTTGCCACATCCTGGAACCCCGTTTATCCACCTGATACTGGGTACCGCCCAATGCACCTCCAATGCCGGGGGATCTGAGGGTTCTGAAATGGATTGCGCCATCTCGAGGATCCTGTCATCCAGCATAATTTTGGTACACTTGGCGGTAACCACCAACGGGTCGTCTTCGGGTGTATGGAACGTAACTTTCCCTGAGCGCTCCGTTTCCTCTTCGTTCAGGGTCACAAAACCACCCTCCGCGCTATACGCTGCCATGTACGACCCCGCCATTTCTCCAGCAATAACCTGGGATTTGACGTTGTCGTACACGGCTGCCTCTGCCTCCCCGAGTAAGACCCCTAACAGACCCTCATTTTGCCAATGAAAGGTCTCCAGAATCTTTCTGCATGTCGCGAGGTTTACCTCTCTGGTTGCCCTGACGACTGCTACATACTCGAGGAATGCGCTCCGATAGTGGTCCGTGATACCTGAATTTACAGCGAGGGTCGGCGGGCTAACTTGCCCTTTGTCGGCTCTGGTCGGTTTCGGCTTTGGAGTATGTGGTTCCCTGGGTTTCGGCCTGAGAAACCTCATAACCGCTGACTCTTGCCGCTCAGTTGGTGATGTGCGGCTGGTGCTCGGGAGCAGTGTGCTAAGGAAGGAGCCGATTGCTTTGAAACGGCTTTTGGACCGGTTACGGTCCTCCGGGCTGATGCTTGTGCCTTTTTCCTTCCTTTCTTTTTCAGCCGTTAATTTTTGCTGGGCCCTTTCAGCTCCGGTCATGGCGGTTGGGTTCATCGTGCTGCCTGTGTTATCTCTGGGGGCCTTGAGGAAACTTAGAGTTTCCCCCCTGTCCTCGTAGATCACGACCTCGTGCTGTTCTGAGGCTTTTAGGCAGCCAAAACGGTCTGCGATGTCTCCTCTTGCTCCGCCAACCGCCATAGCGTCTATGCTGATCGTGCAGGATGTCATGCACGTATTTTCACCTACTTCCCTAATCTTTTGGAGCAACGAGCTCGCCTGGGCAAATGGGGTTTCCGCTCTCCACTCGAATAGTGCGATTGTTTTTCCTTTGAATCGCACTAAACGGCACTTGTGAGCGGCGATCTCCACCTGCTGCAGCGCGGCGTACCTGCTTCCTTTGATGCTCGTTTTTGATGTGCTCCCTTTGATCAGGGCCGCTAGACCCGGTGAGATGGTAATTCGGGCTCCAGCGCGGCTTGATCCAATACAGAAACTTATGCCCAGCGTTTCTGATTCCCTGTTCATGAACAGGGCAACCCCTCGGAGTCTGATACCTGGGACTCCGTTTCTTCCACATGCCAGGAAGTGTGTTACTGGCATGTTGTTTGGCATTGTTGGTTGATCTGTTTCTGTAGTTGGTGCCGCTGACGCTGTCACTGGTGGTGATTGTGTGCTTGTGTCTTGTTGTGTAATTGTTGGTAACGGGTTTTGTGTGATTGGTGTTTGTCTTGTGTTTGTACTCTGTCGTGTTGTTGTGGGAGATAGGTGTTGTGTAATTTGTGTTGTGATTGCACTCAGCTGTGTTGTTGTGGGTAATGGACGTTGTGTACTTGGAGTTTGTGTTGTGTTTGTGGTGGGGGTACGGGTAGATGGTAGACGGACTCGACTTTGTGCGGGGGCATCTGATTTGTTCGGCCCCGCTGCGGTTACGGCAACTTTACTTGCGAATGCTAAGAATGGGGTCCTCGAAGCTGGTTTCTCCATGAAATTGTGGAGTGAGGATTGACTTAACTGGAGCCTTGTTTTTTGCTCCAGTTCCATTCTTTCAAGGCAAAACCTTGGGCATTCGAAGAGCAGGTGCCAAACTGTTTCCTCGCAGCTCTGGTCGCAGACGCACGAGGGACTGTTCTTGAGGTGGAAGCGGTGGAGATATGCTGCGAAGCCTCCGTGTCCTGTCAAGATTTGAGTATGGGCCGGTGTTAGGACTGTGTCCCTAAGGATTCTTTTAGCCGCTAGGACGTCTGGAAAGAACACCTTTGTTACCGCGCCTGTACTCGAGGACTCGTACCTCGCTTGCCACTTCTTTACAGTCCCCTCCCGTATCTTCCTTCTCACGTATGATACGGGGACTTTGTCATAGTCCGCTGTCTCCTTTGTTAGAGCTGCCTGCTTTGCCAGCTCATCTGCTCTCTCATTCCCGGCAGTTCCCACGTGGGCCTTGAGCCAGAACAGCCTCACTTTTCTTCCCTCCTCTCTGATTTCACTCAGGCAGCTTTTTATCTGGAGTGCCAGGTGGTGAGTAACAGAGGGCCTCTTCAGCAAGTCGAGCGAAGATCTTGAGTCACTCAGTATGCTTATGGAGGCCGCTCTAGACTCTTTAGCCAACCTGACAGCTCTAAAGAGTGCATACATTTCAGATTGGAAGACAGTGTTGTGAGGCTCCAGACCAAAAGTACTGGACATGGACTCCTTTCCTCCTTCCCACCAAGTTAGGGCAGCTCCGACTTTTCCCTCTATCTTGCTGCCGTCGGTGTAGATTTGGGGGCCGGTAACTCGGTGAGTCTCTAAAGTTTCGGTAGTCCAGTCTTCCAGGCGTGCGTACTCTGTTGTTATGAGTTGCGCTGGATGAGGGTGACTTAAAAAGTTTATATTCCGCTCCAGCTCGCGGCCTGGTGGTAGGAACTCTCGGGAATGGCCCTTCTTGATCTTGTAGAGGGTCGCCGCTTCAATCACCCGGAGGTCTAATGGGAGTTGACCTGACAGGACCAGTGCCGATGTCAGAGACACCGTGCGGTATGCTTTGCAGATCTTCTGCGCGAAACCTCGCTGTAGCGAGTCAAACTGATTTCGTGTCATCAGTTTCTCAGCTGCCGGTGCCCATGCACTCGCTGCATACATCACGATAGGCTCTATCACCGACACGTAAATCGTCCTGATTATCTCTCTATTGAGGCCCCACGTCACCTTCGCTGCACATGCTAGTTGCTTGTAAATGTCCGTAGCCTTTTTACAGGTCGCGGACACGTGTGCATTAAAAGTGAGTTTAGCGTCAATAATGAGACCTAGCAGCTTTATCTCTGGGACTAAGCCCAGCCTTGTGCCCGACATGTGGAGAACTGGGTCGTCGTATTTCAGCTTTTTCGTTAACACCATCGCATTGGTCTTATGCGCGGCGAAACGCAGCTTATTTCGGGCGCCCCACTTCGACACTATGTCCAGCGTCTCATTGGCTTTCTGCTGCAGGGGACCGGTCTCATGGTCCGAGAATACCAGGACGACGTCGTCTGCGAAGGCTTGGCAATATACCCCCAAACTAGCCAATTTGTGAAGGAGTGAATCTAGGATCAGGTTCCAGAACGTCGGACCGCCAATCGAGCCTTGGACGCATCCTTTGCTGGTTCCCTTCTCACTAGTCGCTCTGGCGTAGTTGACTTTGACGTAGCGAGTAACCGATAACACGTCGCCAATATAACATCGCCTCCGCGTTAAAAATTCTTTAAAATTCAACGCGTTGAGTTACGTGCGCAAAAAGTTAACAGTGAAATTGTGCAGTGCTGATTCACCAGGAAACGTGTGGGCAAGTGTCTGGCTCATCTGATTGCGGAGCAGCTCGCCTTAAACTTTGGAGGGGAATATTTCAGCCAAGGTCAGTGGAATATTTGTACCCACATAACACCTGAGAGACGCGGCAAAGACCTATCCAGCGACACCAAGAACAGCGAAATCGGAGCACGGGCTTGAAAGTTATTAGAGCACGAAAAACGTCAAAAACACGTGGTTTAATAACCAAAATAACCTCACTTTGGCCACACGTTGTTTGCGCCACGAGGTGTGACGTCTCGACAGCCACTTAAGCCCGTACTGAAGACTCCGTTGCCGGCCGAAGAATCTGCCAACGAACAAGCCATCAGCGTGTCGACTCCGCGGCCTTCATCATCAGGTTAGCCCGAGGGAACTCCTCAACCGCTGGTCCTATCCCCCCCGAGTTTAGGCTTATCTGACTTGGGATTCCAGGACCTTTTCAAAAATCCTTCCCCCCCCCCGCCATCTTAATCTCCCTTACCTCACCCCCCCCCCTTTGCCACAGTTCCCCTTTGCCATCTTACTTTCCTCATTACGTCATACACCCCCCCCCCCCCTCATACCTTACCCTTCCACCCTTAAGACCTCCCAACTCAAGAACTCTTAACAACCCACCCCCACCCCCCACCCCTCGCAGTTGATCCCTATAATAGTCCCCCCACGAGACACCCCCCCCCCAACCCCCCTCAGGGCGACCTCACCCCCCCGCAGCGTAACTTCGTTCCCGTTGGAGCTAGAACACCGAATTTGGGCTCATTTGAAAGAGCAGAGAAAGCTCTTCAACTTGGCCCCAACAGAATCTCCAAATTCGGAACCCACACACGCAGCCACCTTGCAGTGCTTCACTGTTTCACTGAAGACTACCATCAGTGCGCACTTAGGGCTCAGATCATCGAGCTCTAGCAGTTGTCGGGCTCCTCATCGGACAGCAGTCGCCGAGCATCTGCGACGGAAGCTTCCGTGAGTCCACCTCATTATAAAAAAAAAAAAAAAAAAAAAAACCCAATAATAATAAAAATATATATATATATACCTATAATTACCATTTATATTAAAACTAGCAATAAGTACCTAGACGTAAAACTAGAAATAAGTTCACAAAATGTCATCGCAGCAATCTACTTCCTCCCTATCCACTACCCGCAAAACAACTGCAACTGCGGGAGCCTCCACAAACCTCCGGAAGAAACTTCTTCGGAACACTGCCAAATCGGCGGTGTCCGAAAAGGCGGCGCATCCATCGGAACCGCCCAAGTTTTCTGCCCCGATTCCGAGGGCGTCGTCGGAGCCACAGACAGCGGGCTCTGATGTGTCGGCATGTACGACACACATCTCGGACACTACACCATCAGGACCCGAGATGCGAGAGAGCAAAAATGTTTCGGAGACCATCATTGACTGGGAGCAGTGTGGAATATCCCCCCCCCGCCAAATCATCTCAGACGACGAGAGCTCGGTGGCCTCTTCAGCAGGTCATTTAAACAGACCCGAGCGTCAGAGCATCTTATACCGTACCCCAAGAAGGGGTACAGGTGTGCAGATGGATTTGGCCACTAGGGAAGCTAACGACCTGCTTCAGAAGGGGAAAAACGCCCTAGAGTCGGCGGGGAACATGAAGCGAGACTGTAAGGTCACCGCCCATGAGTGCCTCCAGGGTCTCTACGAGACCGTACTGTCTTTGGCGGACTCGCGGAGCCGTCATAAATATAACCTCGAGAAGGAGCGCTCTCGACATGCACAAGAGCTCGTGCGGGTCGAGAGGGCTCACACTCGAGACGTTATGACGTTGAAAACAGAACTCTCGCTCATGCGAACCGACCTGACTGACACTAAGAAAGAGGCTAAGGGTATCCGCGACTGGCTGGGCCACGAGACTCTTGAAGCTTTTAAGAGTCTAAAGGAGGTCAGGGAAGAAGTCAAGCTGGCCAGCATCAAGAACTCCAAGGAGCACGAACAGACCAGGCAAGATATAGTGAAGCCACCTGGGGATCCCAAAGGGGAGCTCTTGGGTGGGGGATTGTCGCGCCTGGAGTCATTGGTTTCCAGCATTTCAAACCAGCTGGACGTGCTCCGAAAAGAAATGGAGAAGCTGAAGCCTGACCCCATCCAGCCAGTAATAGATCTAAGTCAGGCGTCCGAAGACATTTTAACTAAAACCCGGTTTGATGAGGAGATGGAGATAGTAAAGGCGCGAATAAAAGAAGTCTTAATTAAACCTTCACCCCCCCCACCACCAACACAGACACCTGACCTTAAGTCGCAACTCAAACCAATTGCGGAAAGGTTGGACCTGGTTTCAGCGGATATCCGAGTCCTGCGGGATAAGGAACCCCCCACCCAGATCACTGCAGCTCCAAACCTGGACGCTGAACTGGCTGTTGTGGAGGTCAAGAAGCACCTCCAAAACATAGAGAAAGGGGTAGCAGACTTGGGCAAAGTGGATAGACTACCACAACAAGCACAAGGCCCAAGAACCTTTGCTCAGGTGGCTAGTACACCGAAACCCCCCTCTAAGCCAAACCAACTACAGCCGAACCATACCCTTATCATCTCGTCGACGGACCCCAAACACACGGGGGATAACGTTATCGAGAGGATCAGGACTGCCCTGGACCTTAAAACGACCGGAGCCAAGGTAGACGCCGTCAGGAAAGCCCGAAACCAGAAGGTAGTCCTGAGGTGTGCCAGCAAAGCCGACTTGAATCTGGTCAAAGACCAATTCAAGAAAAACGGAGGGCTCAAGGTCCAGGAGTCAAAGCCCCAAAACCCCTTAGTCTGCATTAAGGGCGTGCTGTCCAGCTACGGTGACGGGGAGATCGTTGATCTCCTATTAGCGCAGAATAAACATCTTCTGCAAGACGTCGCTGTGGGTGAGCAGACGGCTAGGGTGCGATACAGGAAGCGCGCGAGAAATCCCCACGAGTGCCACCCGGTGTTGGAACTTTCTCCGAAGATGTGGCTATCCCTCACCCAAGCCCAGAGAGTACACGTGGGCATCAAGCGGTGCTCTGTCGTTGATCAGTCCCCACTCGTTCAGTGCACAAAATGCCTCGGATACGGACACAACAGGTCTATATGCGGGGCGGCAAAGGAGTCGTGCTTCTTTTGCAGCGGTGCGCATGACGGCAGGGACTGTAAGAACAGAGCCGAAGGCAAGGAGCCCACGTGTATTAACTGCAAGGGGGCACAGAAAAAAGGAAGCGACCTGGCACACACCGCGTTCAGCGAAGACTGCCAGGAACGCCAAAAATGGGATGGAATAGCGCGATCGCGCGTTTCCTATTGCTAAGGGCGACCCGCATGATAACCACCAACAAGGTCCCTCTCAAAATGCACATAGATCGACAGCGAGATTGAAGTTTATCCAAGTCAATCTCCAGCGCTCCAAGCTGGCCACAGATGAACTCCATCTGACAGCTCAGGCAAAGGGAATTTCTGTTGCTCTTGTTCAAGAACCTTACGTGGGGAGAACAGGTGTAATGAAACAGAGTCCTGGCACACAAGTCATCCAGTGCAGCCTCAACCGCCAAAAACCAGTGAAGGCGGCAATAGTGATCTTCGGGAGCAGTTTGGAAGTCATCCATGACCCCCAACTTGTAACTGAGAACATTGTGGCCGTTCTGCTGAAGGTGGGTCAGCTTAGTATTGGAGTGCTATCGGTCTATTTTGAGGGAGACCAAGAATTACACCCATACCTTTCCGCACTACAACACACAACACACAAACTACACACAAACAATATTTTGGTGGGAGGTGACGTAAATGCCTGGAGCCAATGGTGGGGCAGCGTGTCCGAAAACCATCGGGGGGCCGAGTACTGTTCCTTCCTCCACGAACAGGATTTCCAGATTCTAAACTCGGGTCAAACACCAACTTTCGAGATTTACAGGGGCGACGGGTGGTGCACGAGCATAGTAGATGTAACTGCATGCAGTCTGTCGCTGCTGGGTAAAATGGAGGAGTGGCGAGTTGAAAGAGGTTTGACCTCATCCGACCACAATGCAATCACTTTCTCGATGTGCTTGGAGAAAGCCTTAGAACCTCTAAGACCAGTCTCGACGCGCATCTATAACACGAGGAAGGCAAAGTGGTCGGATTTCGGCTCGCATCTCAAGGCCAACCTGACCGAAAAAGAAATAACAAAGGTCAGGATCTCGAATGCCCTGGGCCCGGAAGATCTGGAACATATCCTCGAGGAATACACGAACGCCATCCATAGCTCGTGTGATGAGGCGATTCCAAAGCTAGGATCCCCTAAATACAGTGCAAAGCCCCCTTGGTGGAATTCCACCTTAGACCTTCTCAAGAAGGACGCAGTGAGGAAAAAGAGAAGGATTCGGAACGCAGCCGCCCACCGAAGGGAATACACTATAGAAATTTACGTCACAGCAAAAAACAAGTACACCTTAGCAGCGACCGAAGCTGCCACTGCAAGCTGGAGGGAGTTCTGTACAAGGCAGGACCGAGAGAGCATGTGGGACGGCATCTACAGGGTACTAAGGAAGACAGCCAGAAGGCAGGAAAACACTCTCCTGAGAAATACCGCAGGTGAAACCCTTAGTCCGCAGCAATCCGCGGACCTACTGGCAAAAACCTTTTACCCAGATGACTCGACAGATGGCGAAAGACCGTACCACAATGCACTGAGACAACTTGCGAGGGAGGAAAATCCAAAGGGATTGTCCGCCGACGATCCACCCTTTACCACCACAGAACTGGAAAAGGTCCTGCAAGACCAAAATCCTAAGAAGGCCCCCGGCCCTGATGGATTAACGGCGGACATCTGCACAGCGGCAATAAACTGCGACAGGGAAGTGTTCTTGGCGATAGCAAACAGATGTCTGTCGCTGTCGCACTTTCCGAGGCAGTGGAAGGTCGCCCACGTGTGCATCCTTCGCAAGCCGGGTAAGGACGACTACACCAGCCCAAAGTCGTACCGGCCAATAGGTCTCCTATCGGTCCTCGGGAAAATCGTGGAAAAACTCCTTGTAGGCAGACTCCAGTGGCACTTCTATCCAACGCTTCACAAAAGCCAGTACGGGTTCATGCCACAGCGTGGTACCGAGGACGCCCTCTATGACCTAATGGGGCACATACGTGCCGAAATCAAAGCAAAGAAGATTGTGCTTTTGGTATCATTGGACATAGAGGGGGCCTTCGACAACGCATGGTGGCCTGCATTAAAAAAACAGATGGTAGCCAAAAAATGTCCCAAAAATTTGTACACTCTCGTCGCTTCATACCTGGAGGTTAGGTTAGGTTAGGTTAGGTTAGGTTAGGTTAGGTTAGGTTAGGTTAGGTTTTTTTTTTTTTTTTTTTTTTTTTTTTTTTTAACTTATTCCTCTGGCTAAGCCAGAGTCTATTTTGGCTATGGTACTCTTTCATTCCAGTTCCATCAAGTATTCCTCTCGCACTTTTGTTCTGCATACTTTATCTTTCTTTCGTTCTATCTCTTTCAAACTTATACCGGTGGGATGCCGGTCTACTCTTTATCTATTCTAACTACTCTTTATTTTAATATCTTTCTTCTTAGGGTTCAGGGTTACAACAAACACGGTTCCTTTTTTATTTTATAAAATGCCAGTTACATATTTTTCAGGGTTTGGAGTTTTTAACATTTCCAGTGCCTAGTATACATTTAGCACTATTTCCTTATTCTACTAATTTTACATTTAGAATCTATGTATTCTATTTATATCTTATTTTATTTCTAATCTCATATTTTATTTTTATTTATTTTTTGTTTCAGGGTTTGGAGTTTTCAACATTTCCAGTTTTCCAGTGCCCAGTATACATTTTGCACTATTTCCTTACTCTACTAATTTTACACTTAGAATCTATATATTCTATTTATATCTAATTTTATTTCTAATTACATATTTTATTTTTATTTATTTTTTTTGTTTCAGGGTTTGGAGTTTTCAACATTTCCAGTTTTCCAGTGCCCAGTATACATTTTGCACTATTTCCTTACTCTACTAATTTTACATTTAGAATCTTCTCTTATATCTTAAAACTACGCTTATTTCTATTTTTTTTTTTTAATTAATACTGTGCCATGTTATGTTGTATGATGTACATTATATTCAATAATATACGGTCATCATACGTTTTATTGCTTGTTTCTCTTTACGACCTTCTCTATTATTTTTAAGCAAAAGTTTACAAACAAGATCCTATTTTTATTTAACATTACATTCTTTACACTATCTACCGTTAGTTTTACATCCAAAAGCTTTTCAATTTTGAGCCTTTCGTATCCGAACACTGGGCATTCCAAAATTATATGGGGTACAGACTCTTTTACTTCGGGGTCACAAGTGCAGGAGGGGCTCTCTTTACACCGGAAGCGGCTTAGGTATTCGGAGAAACCCCCATGGCCCGTAAACAATTGCGTGCTTAGATATGTCGGCTCGAATTTGCGTATAACACTGTAAGCGGTTATCACCTCCGGAAAAAAGATTTTTGTAATCCCGGCGACTCCTCCGGATTTGTACCTCGCATCCCATTCCCGAATCGATTCCAACCGGAGCTGTCGCTTCGCGAATGAGACGGGGAAGAAGTCGTAATCGGGTCTTCTCTTCTTTGACGCGGCGGCGGCTTCCTTGGCGAGTTGGTCTGCCCTTTCGTTACCCTCCAATCCTGCGTGTGCTTTAATCCAATACAAAGTCACAGCTTTGTTCTGTCGAGAAAGGATCGTTATGTTCTCGCGAGTTTCAACGGCTAGTGGATGGAGGGAGCCGAGGTTGGTGACTGTTTGTAGTGCCGCCATTGAGTCACTGTAAATTCCGAAGGTGGAAGCTTTTTGTTTCTTAATTTGCCTCGTGGCTTCGCATACGGCAAGCAGCTCCGCCTGGTACACTGTGCAGTATGATGGCAAGCAAATCTTGACTGCCTTGGTCTCCGCTTCGCCCTCCCAAACAGACAGCGCCGCGCCTACCCTTCCCCCGATCTTGCTGCCATCTGTAAATATTTTCACTGCACAGCCGCTATTTGCGTCCACGTCGCTCTGGTTCTTAAGGCATGTTAGCTCAATATCCACGAGTGCTGCGGGGTGTGGTGCGTTAATTGCCGGCATTTGACGCTCGATCTCCCTGTCCCCCAGCCCAGGCAAGGTCTCCCCCCTCCTGATCCTGTATAGTGAGGCTACCTCGCGTACACGAAGATCAAGTGGGAGCACTCCAGCGAGAACCAGCGCTGAGTTCAGGGAGACCGTGCGATAAGCCTTGCACATTTTTTGTGCAAAACCTCTTTGCACCGTTCCAAGCTGCTTTTGTATTCCCAACTTATCGACAGCCGGAGCCCATATACTCGCCGCGTACAATATGATGGGTTCGATGGTCGCCGTATATATCGTGCGGATTACCTCCGGGTGGAGGCCCCAGCTAGCTTTGGCCGCTCTTGCAAGCTGTTTGTAGACGTTGACGGCTTTTTTGCACATGTTACTTACGTGTGCATTGAATGTGAGCTTCTCGTCTAGCGTCACACCCAGCATCTTAATTTGTTTTGACATTCCAATGTCGATCCCTCCCATGCGCAGGTGTGGTGTGTCGAATTTAAGCTTGCGCGTAATTACCATTGCGTTGGTCTTATGAGGCGCGAATTTGAGCTTATTTTCGACCCCCCACACCCGAACAAGTTCGAGAGCGGCATTGGCTTGTCCTTGCACGTGTTGCGCCGTCTGACCATCGAACACCATAACGACGTCATCGGCGAAGGCCTGCACGTAGTGACCCTCTGCTTCGAGAATGTTCAGTAGCGAGTCCAGTAGCACATTCCATAGTATGGGCCCACCTATAGACCCTTGAACGCATCCTTTGTTGGTCGCCTTGGTGTAAGTTGCCCCGTTGTACCTTACTGTTACTTTCCTTTGATCAAGGTAACTGTCTATAACCTTCCTAATGTTTAAGGGGCAGTTCCTTTTTGCAAGCTGGACTCTGATCGCTGGCCACCAGGCGCTGTCGAAGGCGCCCTCTATATCCAATGACACGACGGTTATGATTTTCTTCTCGTCGAGTTTCAGATTTATATGTTGCATTAGCTTATAGAGGGCGTCTTCGCAGCTCTTTTGGGGCATGAATCCAAACTGGTTTGTGTTCAGTTTCGGTAACAGGTGGTATTTCATTCTGGCGACCAACATCTTTTCATATATCTTACCCATCACCGGTAGCAGTCCTATGGGGCGATAGGACTTGGGGGTTGTATATGATTCTTTTCCTGGTTTCCTTAGTACTATAACTGTAGCTTCCTTCCATACAACCGGGAAATAGTGGAGCTCTAAGCTTTTGTTCAGTACTCCAAGGAAAAGTTTTATGTCACTTCTAATGGCATGGCTACAGATGTCTGCAGTGAATCCGTCGGCTCCAGGCGCTTTTTTTGGATTCAGGGAGTCCAGTGCAGTCAGCAACTCCGTAATTGTGAACGGAGGGTCAGTCTGTCCCTCAGACGGTTGGAGATTCACAATTGCAGCTCTGTTCCGTACATCCCGATGCGTCTGGTTGTCATTCTCCCTTAGATCTTCCGGGTAGAAAGTTCGGGCCAACAGTTCCACAGAGCCTTTTGCGTCAAGGGTGGCGCCATCCACTACCAGGGGCACATCTTCTTCCCTCTTAGCTGTTTTCCCCATGATTCGGTAAATCCCTTCCCATAAATTCTCCTTGTCCTGCTTTTTGCAGAACTCTTTCCAGCTTCCGATCTGGGCCTCCTTGGCTTTCGACTCGTATTCGTCTTTGGCTTTGAGGTACGCGTTTACTACCCCCTGCCGTCGTATCGGTGCGGCGTTCCTGATTCTGCGTTTCCTAGTGGTGACTTCTTGCTTCATCTTCGCGAGCTCTTCCGACCACCATGGTAAGTTAAGGGTCTCTACATTGTTTTTTATTGGTATTGTTTTATTGCAAGATTCTGTTACTACTTTATTGAATTTAGTTATAGTTTTCTCTAATTGTTCAACTGTTTTGATTTTAAGAATTTCATCGATGTCTAAATTTTGTTCCATTTTAAATTGGTTGAATTCTTTATGAAATTCGTCCCAATTTGCTTTTTTGGTATTGTAGAGTCTTGTGGTTCTTTTGACACTCAGTCCCATTGATTTTCGGAGTTTGATTTTAAAGCTAATACCGCAGTGGTCGGCGCACGTGAGATTTGCGATGACTTTCCAGTCCTCCACTAGGTCCAGCATATCAGTAGTGCAAGCCGACACGTCCACGAAGCTAGAGTAACGTTTCCCTCCTCGAATGGTGTCGAAAGTCGGAGTGTCGCCTTGGTTTAATATATTCAGGCCCAGTTCGTGAAGCGTACTGGCCATGTCATCCCCCCTATGATCGGTCTGCGAACTTCCCCACCAGGTGCTCTTTGCATTAGAATCGCCTCCGATTATTAGCCTCCGTGTGACGGTATTTGTGACTTTCGTCAGGTGATCCAGGTACGGATCTATGGGCCGGTCAGGTTCAAAATAATATGAAGCCAGAGTGACTTGCCAGTGCTTTGTACTCACGCTCACCACTACGATGTTTTTCGTGGTGAGCTCTGGGTGTTGCGTGACATCTAAGCTGGCGTCGAAAACGGCAATTGCAGATTTGGTTATGCCCACGCCAGTGTGTTGGTAGACTCTTACGCCTCTATACGACTTCATATTTTCCAACCCGCCCACATAGGGTTCCTGTATTAATGCAACTGCTATCTTTCTTTTAGCTGCTTCGATCATTAGCTCTTCTGTGGCTAACTTTCTACGTTGAAGGTTGCATTGGAGCACCTGGTAGTTATGCGTGTTCTCCTGGGAGCCCTTAGCAATACGCGACCGACATGCGAGCTATCGCATCGCGTTTTCTGCGTATGGGACATTCCGTGCTAAAGGCATTATGGTCGTTGCGGCTGAGTTTTCCTAATACGCAGTTTCTACACGAAGGTTCGCCTCCGGCGAGCCACTCTGGACATTGTGTCCTGAGGTGCGGTCCTCCGCAGTGGCTGCAGAGGTCTGCTGGGTCTGTGCAGAACCTTTTACTGTGGCCGTATCCAAGGCACCTTGAGCATTGCACCAACGGCGACTGGTCAAACACACGTATGCGCTGGAGGTCGATGTAGACTGCTCCTGCCTCGGTCGCTCGTTTCCATATCGCCGGAGAAACGCTAAGGATGATGTGACTAGTATGCGGATTTCTGGCTTTCCTTTTATACTTGATTGCAATTCTATCATCTGTGTCCTTGAGGTCGTGGAAAATGTCCCGGTTTTGTTTCCTGAAGGCCTTTAGAACTTCCTCATCGGTATTTGCCGAGAGAACGTCCGCTAGCCTCAGGAGAGGGTCTCTGTTTTGAACCTCTTCCACGACCAGGTTCTTGCCAGCATTTTCTATCCTCTCTTTCACTTTCTGTCTATCTTCTACTGTGTTGCAGCTCATGATCACCTTCCTGTCTCTTCCCTTCCGAGTCCTTTCAACCCTGATCCACCCTTCTTTGGCATTCACCGCCTCCCTAACTTTCTTAAGCACTTGTTCTCCAGTGTCTTCCTCGTCCTGCGACGTGACAACTACAGAGAGTAGCGCGTTTTTCGGGGGTGGGTGCATGGTGGGTCGGCTTTCCGTCACCTCTGCATAGGTTTTGGAGCTCAGGAGTTGGTGTTGCTGGTCCATTTTTTCTTTCAACTCGTCCATTTTTGTACCATTTGCCACAAGTAGCCGGCTTTGCTCTTTTAACTGTGCCAAAATTAGACTATGGCTCTCACAGGCCTCCCTTGGAGGCGTCGTTTTTAGTATTACCTGGGAGTTGTCTGTTATTTGTGATGTGGAAGTCTCACCAGTCGTCTTGAGCCTTTTGATCTCGGTGTCTGCTTCTTTCACTAGCTGAAACAATTTATCCACAGCCTCCAGTACGCTCATTTTGATATCCGTTTTTATGTTCCGAGAGTTATTGATGTTGGTTTTGGCCTTGATAACGTTAGCTTTGGCCTCCGCTAATCGATTTGAAATAACCTGTCTCGGAGAATCGGAATATCAATCTTACTGGTGGCTGGAGTCAGGTTTTGCGGC